>JAWNLY010000100.1:0-1266211 GCA_035042045.1 Drosophila melanosoma | reverse complement strand
GCTAATTGGCTATGTTTTTGTGTAGCCAATTTGGTTGATGATGTTCTTTCATTATCCGCGGCAACTGGCTGTGTATCAGCATCTCATTAAAATAATGATGAAAGACCCATTGGAATTGATGGAGACATCTTTTTTTGAAGTCTGTTCTATAAGTTCTAAAAATAAATAGACTCTATTTGATACAAATAGAGTATGTATTTCTAAGTAAATAAATGTAAAAATGTATTTTATATAGTCGAAAAATAACTATTCTTACTTATTCCGAGATTTAATAGGTTGTTGCATACATAAAACACTTTAATAGATTCATTTTCATTCACACTGCTCGAACGTGACTCGTAATTCGTTTAAAGAGTTGCTTTTATGCGAATGATTATCACCCAAAACGAATAGCTTTTGACCCAGTACAACAAGTATACAAATAGCCGACTATAGTAGCTGGTAGAAAGGGAATCCTTTAAGGGCCACTAAATGTCCTGTTCTGCTTATCCAAAGCAGGCAAAAACAACTATCGCATCAACAGCTCGTAAAACCAAATCAGCAAATTAAACCGGGAGCAGCATAAAAAAGTCAACGAGGGTGGAAATTGGTCGATTGGGGGGGGAGTACAAAGAGAGAGAGGGAGAGATTGTGTTATGCTGACCGCTGACCATAATACTGACCATAAATATAATATTTGATAATTTTATTAACAATTTCGACTGTAAATTGTTTACGACTGCACTCTTGGCCAGCCTTTTTAGGCGTCTGCCTGGCATTAACTGTGCGCTTTTTATGCGAACCCCAACTGCAAATGAAATATTCATATAGCCCGGTCTTAACAGATCCTTCCCTTTCTATTTTGTATACCTCTATCTATCTCACTCTAACCCGCTGGCAGAAGAGTCGTAAATTAAATTTGGCTCTGGCAACATTCTGTTCAATCAAGCACAAAAAACGCAGCAGACAGTCGGAGGAAAAGCATCCTTTGGTATCCTTCGCCTTAGTTTAGTTTTTACTTGTCTCTTTTTTCATTCTCTGTTGCTGTGTGTGTGTGTGAACTGTGTGAACGCACTTTGATTTTAAGTGCATTAGAGAGGCCCAGTCCTTGCCACTGCTAAATTCAATTTGTTGCAATCCTATGCTAAAATCAGATCCCAAAAACTTTTTGCACACTTTTCCGACATTAAATTTATGAAATTGTGCGCTTCCTCTTTTTGCTGGGGCTGGGTCTGCGTATGGGTATGGGTCTGGGTCTGGACTGAGGTCCCCGAATGCAAGGAGTACTTGAAACTCAATCATGCTTGCATGTAATATCCTGCCTGCTTAGTTGGCCCCGTGTCCTTTGCTGCCGTGTTGAGCCAGCCATTTGCTTGAGTAAACTGTGCGGTCCTGGCGACATTTATACCCACAGCAGCAACAACAACAAGAAGAAGAAGAAGGACAACAACAATGATAACAAAATGCCAAGCTCATGGCATGTACTTAGCTCCCAGTTGGAGTCCAACGAGTTCTCTGGCCTCGCCCCAAAGTATGCAAGACATGTGCAACAAGGCATGCGAAGGACAGATACCAGTCCAACCAAAAATGGGGCGTTCTCAAGGCGTTATTTAGGAATTGTCCTGTCATAGCCGGCAACTCTTCCAACTGCAGCTACAATTTGCTTTTGCTTTAAAAACAACTTTTCTGTCACATTTCTCGCATATCTTCTGTCTGTCTGTCTGAGTATCCACATTTTCACAGCCTGTTGATTGCCTATTAGAATGCCCCGCAAAGGCCTATTTGCCAGTGACAAAAACTATAAAGTTTTCAATAAAAGAAAAATATTTTAGAAAGCTTAAGTTCTCAAAAATTAAGTGACAAAACTTAACAATTTGTAGATTCATATTCTTGCCTGCAATAATAATAATTCAAATTGAAGTAAATATTTAAAGCTTTGAGAGCATTTCATAATGGAATTTAATTTTATTTCGAAAGTATTTTGAAAGCCCTAATAATCAACATTTTTAGGCCAAACAAAACAGTCTTTTCAGCCTTTTTTGCTAAGACACTTTTCTCTGACATTGCTCGGACATATTTGATTGTTTATTAGGCCGATGCCATTAAAGCCATAGCCAGAATGGAGAACTCTCGGCGCTTAATTGAATTAAATAGCTGGCTGTGGCAAAAAAAAAAGCAAAGTAAATTAAATAAGTTTTTCATTTTGGCCACGTTGCCAAGAGTTGCATTGTCAACGCCGTCGCTCTTTTTGCTTGCCCGCATTTTCCGCTTCGCCTGCGGCTCCATTTGACTGCCTTTTGATGCCGATCCGGGCCGAGCCCGTGCCCGTGCCCGTGCCCGTGCCAAGCCGGGCAGACGCGGATTGAGGGCAAATGCAATGAGCCAAAAGTTGTTTAATGTATGCAACGCCCCTCGTCTGCCCGCTCGCGCACTGTCTGGCCTGCCCAGCGCTGCGGTTAACAGCGCGTCGCAACTTTGGCCCAAAGTAACTAACTTTTCGCATAGAACGTAACATTTTTTGTCCTCGCCGGTTAATGCATAGCATACTTTTAGGAAGCTTAGTGGCATTTTACACTAATTTGGCCTCGCAGTCACAGTTCTTTATTAGTACTTATTTTATTTTTTTTTATCTATATATATTTTTTTAATGTATTTTTTACTCTCGATGGTGTGATTTATTTGGCGGAAAAGATTACTTACTCGGCTTGCGGTTTCTGTGGCGCTTTTGAGTTGGACTCTCTCAGCCCAAACAGTTGTTTGAGTTTTGGTCGAGTGGTTTGGACTGTTTGGCTGATTGCTGCTGACTGCTCGACTGTTTGTTAGCTCGACTGCAGTTGACAGCAAAATTAAAATCTGAAAATGAATTTGTAATTAGTTTTACTGCTACTTTTGCCCACTTTACGAGCAACTGCTACTGCTCAGAAGTTTGGGTTGAATTCCCTACCCATTCTCCTTTAAATAAGTATAAATTAATTGAAAAGTCGTTGCCAGGCTTTTCCAGGCATTTGTCGATGCGTCACTTCTAATACAAATATTGTAACTAAAAGAGAAGTGAATAAATATATATATATATATATAAAACAGCTTAAATTTAAGCTAATATTTTGATTGGTTAGACTGCATTTATGGTAAGCCATTAATGCCATTAAATATTAGCTACTATTAGTAATAGTAATTCCTGTCGACATATTATTCACTCAATAGCCAATTTTATATTTTTTAAATACCACGTCACGTTAAGCTGATCGGTAATATTTTGAGCCCATAAATTTCGCCACTCTCAAATCCATTTGGCTCTAAAATTAATGCGAACACATTTTTGTGTTAAATAAATAAATGCAAACAAAAAAAAAAAGGAAATGCATTTCATTGTAGCAGCTTTAATTGATATATAAAAATGGTTGACCATTAAACAAATGCGCGCCTGGCCAATTCATTTAGCAATTAATATAAGCTGCAACGGCCGACTGCATAAAAAATATATATAAAAAAACATTTAAAAAAAAAAAAAAACAATATAAAAATAAACTATTATATGCAAATCATGTACAGACATACAAATTTATATATATATATATATTAGTATAGCTACATATATAATTCATTTGTTAAAACCATTTGCTGCCCATTTGTTTGCTAGTTTTTTTTTTGGATCATTTATTGTACTTTTTTTGCACCTATTTGTTTGCATTTTTTTGCGACTGTTCTGCAAATTGAGAGAGAAATATGCTGTCCTTTTAGGCGTTGACAAATCGACGCTGGCAGTCCTCGCGAATATACACACGCACACACACACAAACACACACAGAAAAAGCGGTGTCGAGGCGGGAATAATAATTTTTTGGCACGAATGCCATGTTAACATGTCCCCAGACACGTAAAGGACTCCGACTCCGACTACGAATCCGAATCCAGTCAGGCCAGGGCCACAGGAACACGTTGCACACTCGCACAGCAGCGTCAGTTTATTATGTGTGTGCGATGTGTGTGTGTGTGTGTGTGCATTTCAGTGCCCCTGTAAGCGGTCTGAGAGAGGGGTTTGGGTTTGGGTGTGGGTTTGGGTTGGAGTTCAGTGCTTGCGGCTTGTAGACACCATTAGTGAACACGGCAGGAACACGACTGCCGGCGGGGTAACTGTGATTACAGCCATGCCTGGAGCCACATAGAGCCCCAACAGCCAACGGGTTTATCATGTGCACTACCCATTCAAACCTCCCCCCGCTTGCGTCTATGTTATGGGTTTTGGTTGCATTTGCATTTAAATATAAATACGTGCACGGCTTTTGGGTGAGCGGCTGGCAGACAAATTACTTTTTAAATGCACTGTAAGCCTTCAATTGTAATTGGCCAACCGCCACGTCGCCGTCATCGTCATTGGGTGCCACTTTGCCACGAGTATTGGCCCATTGCGGTTTGAAACTTTGCCAAAAAAAATGGCCAAAAACGGGCGTAAAACTTTGAGCGACGCGCATTAAAAAACAATAAAGTGAACAACAAAAAAAACTATATATATATATATATATATAGATATTGCCAAGTGCCAAAATGGTAAAGCCTCAGTCCCGCACGACGCTTTGGCTGTTAGCTAGAGAGGCCCAAGCTAATGGCGTCACGTTTGCAGGACCGTGCCGCAAGGCAAGTGGCATGCAACATGCGATTGCTGCCAAAAGTGCCGCCTGGCACTTTTCCAGGACCTCCACTGACGACGGCCTCCTGTTAGTAGTTTGGCTTGTTAGTTGCCAGTTACCAGTTGGCAGTTGGCAGCCTGTTGCCTGTTGCATTCGTCCTGGCACTGGTTCTGGCTGTGGCTCTGCCTCTGGCTCTGGCTCTGGCTCTATTCGAAGAGGCAGGCGTGCTGCCTGCTCGAGAGTCGTGTTGAATTTTTCATTTCATTTGGCGCAGCAATTCACTTGAATGGGAATTTCGTGTCGTCGTCTTCAGGAAACGGAAGTGCCAGCCAAACAACTGCACACACACACACAAACACACACACACACACACACACACACAAACACACACACACTGCATATAATAAATGTTTATATATTGACTCTCTCCGTCCTTCTTCCCTCCGCTGACTACACAAACCGAAGGCAGGCATAATTTCTCAAGGATCCACATTCTGGTCGTTTTTTTTTTTTGGTTGTGCCCCAAAACTGTGGTTCACCGACAAATTGGCAAGCGCCCACCGCAGGACATGCGGTCCTGGATTATTAAGGATATCAAATTGACGTTAATGAATTAATTTATGAGCTTTTGTGGTTTACTACGAGCCTGTTGCACTATTGTTAGCCATCAGTTTGAAGACCAACGCTAATTATTAAAGTATTTGGGTGGAGCATAATTGGAAGTTTAGCCAAAAAGCAACAATGAGTGATTGGATAAGGAATGTCAACAGTTTAATGGCAAATAAATTGATGATGACAAAGAAAATATCAATAAATCATTAAGGAGTGATTCTATTAACTTTGATAGATTTTCATTTGTTGCAGACAAATTTTAAAGCGGAATTAAAAATAACAATTCACATTTCACAAGAAAATCACACATTCTGTGAATGTGAGTTGTAAAGCTGTGGCAAAATACTGTGTACTTTTGCATTCTACCTATAACAAGCACATCATCCACGAATTCTGTGTAGTTATTACATAGATTTGAGTACTCCACGTTCGACTTGATCCCCGTGCAGTGACTGTAATTTGTCCACTGCAATTTGTACATGTCGAAAGATTTACAAGGGGGCCATGACGATGCCGTCAGCGACATTGTCGTTCAAATCGCAGACACACACACACACACACATACACACACATATATATAGAGATGAAATGTGGCACGTTCTGTAGCCTGCCACTAAAACGCCTAATGACGTTTACACGGCCAACATAATTACAGTAATAATGTGGCTGACTCTCGACATAGTGTGCAACGGCAAATGGTGATGACATTAGCGAGGTGTCAGGCGACAATTTAACGAGACGATAGCGAGACAAACGCGTTGCATATGCCCCCAATATATATGTGTGTGTGTGTGTGGGTGTGTGTGTGTGTGCGAAAAGGATTCGCCTTTTGTGTGCCACATGCAACAGTAGTCAACTGCTATAAAGCACATTCGTCACGAAATGAGGCACCAGCAGCACAAAAAAACAACAACAACAACAACGAGAACAACAACAACAACGAGAACAACAACAACAACAACAGTAAAGCAACTCGTGCGTGTGTGTTGCCCACCATTTTGTATGCTTTTAAATTAGCAAAAGTGTAAAAGTGTCATGTTTCGAAATATGAAATTAACAGGCAGGCAAGGATAAGAGCGCGACACAACGCGACACACAACTGAGTGTGCCTGAGTGTGTGTGTATGTGTGTGTGTGTGTGAATGTGTGTGTCTGTTTGTGCCTGGCATGCTGCTGTTGTTGATATGCTATAATTTGTTGGCGAAAATTGAAAGGAAGTGCACTTCAATTAATATGTTGCTGCTGTTCCTGCTGCTGTTGCTGCTGCTGCTGTTGCTGTTGCTGCTGCTGCTGCTGTTGCTGCTGTTGCTGCCTCTCCTGTTGCTCACCTTCATTTTTAATATTGTAAACGCAAAAAAAATTCACGAAAGTCATTAGAAAATTGCTTAAAACGTGCAAAGTTAAATTTTTGCTCGAATTTCAGCAGCACTTTTAGACTGCAGACAACTTTAATTTGTTGCTGTTACTTTAATATAATTAATTGTAATTATTCACTCATGCCGGCCATAATTTCTATGGCAATCAGTTAATTTTATTATAATTTAATTCAACTGTCTTCACTTTCTATAACGATTCATCAGTTTATCTGCTTGAATATTTTAGCATCTATCTTAAATACCAAAAATGTTAACCAAGGATTACACAGTTCACATTTGCTGAACAGATTCTCATGCTGCATAATCGTATAATATGCCTGAAGTCCTGTGTTGCTCATTAAAACGCATTACAAGACTATCCGAGTTGCTTCGAGATGTGGCATATAGTTTTACATGACCGTAAGTCGACCCCTGTACCCCTGTCCTCACCCCTGTTGCACCATTTTTGTTTTGCACTTGGCAATTGGCTGCTCCTTGGCTGCTGTCTGGCTGTCTGGCAGCCACTGTCGTATCATGGCCTAAGCACAAACTGGAGTTTCACATTACGTTAATTAAAATTGTTTGCACGACGGATAAGTACGTACATGGCACAGCACCTGTTTAGAAGTAGTCTCATTAACGACACACTCAATGGGTGGGTTGGCCTAAAATTATGCAACATAATATCATTGTTACATTGATTAATGATTTGCAAAATCATAAAAGCTGCCGCCGCCCCGCCCCCCCCCTCCCTCAGCACATGGTTTCCCATTACAAAAACAGGCTGCTCCTCATCTCAGGGCGAAAACGTCTTAATTATAACAAAACAAAATGTGTAGGCACATGAAAATGTTGATGTCGCTTTGGGTTGTCACACAACACAACAAGTTTTGCTCAGCGGACAGTGGGGCGAAGGGGTAGGTAGGTAGGTAGGTGGGTAGGTAGGAAGTGAGAAATGTGAAGCGTCCATTATTATGCTAATTAATTGACATCAAAGTAGGCAACAAAAGGCGACAGGGCAACGCATCAGGAGTGGGGGAGACAAAGTGGGTGGGTAGGTGGGTGGCGGGGAGTCTTGGCGCTGTCTTTGTTGTCGCCAGTGCCCAATGTTTCAAAATCAATGACAACCAACAATAGATAACAACATGATAGGGATGTAAAGATAGAAAACTAGGCAGGGAGGTGGGGAGGTGGGGAGCACTTCTGTTATATAATAATCATTTTTGCAAGGGGAGAGAGAGAGAGAGAGAGAGAAGAGCGCTTTTGGCTTCTAAGCCGATTTCAATGGAAATGCAAATTGAAGTGTGTTGCCAATTATTTTGTTATTTACGAGTATTTTTGCCATTTGCCTGTTGTTGTTTATCAACAAAAGCATATAAAATATAATATGATAATAATGAGCAATCTGCTACGCATAACAAAAGAAAAGCGACCAACTGTACAGTTGAGGGGTGAGGTGGTGAGGTGGTCAGGGGGTGAGGGTGCACAGGTAAAAATACGACAGCAACGTTGACAACGCATAACGCCCCAAACCGCGCCCACATCAACGTCAAATGACAAGGCACAAAATAATGGCCTGTAATAGGATTTCCCGCTGAATGAAGCCCGCCTCCTCCATGGCGGTGATGCGGAAAGGCCGCCTATAAATATGCAATGCCACTCACTCCACTTACGCATTTCACCCACTCACGTTGTCATTTATTCCAATTATTTTTGCAGGGTGCATCCTCCAGCCTGGTTGTCAAATACGCCGACACGGAGAAGGAGCGACAAGTAAGACGCATGCAACAAATGGCCGGTCATATGAACCTCCTGAATCCGTTTGTCTTTAATCAATTTGGACCATACGGCGCCTACGCGCAGGTAAGTAGCCTACCCTGCACGCCCCCTCGCATGGAACTCACCTCGCCATTTAATCACTTACAGCAACAACAGCAAGCGGCTCTGATGGCTGCCGCAGCAACGGCACCAGGCTCGGCAGCTGCCTATATGAATCCAATGGCTGCATTGGCAACGCAAATACCTCATGGCCTCAATGGCACCGGCCAGCCACCATCGCTGCCATCGCCAACGATGCCCAACTTCAATATGGGCGCCAACACGCCCAATGGCCAGCCGGGTGGCGCTGCAGCTGCCGCTGCTGCTGCTTCAGTGCCGGATGGTGTCTTCACGAACGGCATTCCACAAACGGCATTCCCACGTAAGTAGCTAACCAGATCAGATATATCTGTCGTTGATATTATTTTTGGACATGTAGTTTTTATTAAAAGATTCCACAAATTAAAAAAGTAATTTTTTATTTTTCAATTTGAATTATTAAATAAAGTTATTTGTCTTACTAAATCACAGCATTAATTCTCGAATATATAAGTTTTTACTTGAAAGCCAAATTATTTGTATTCAATTAACCAAATCGTTTTTTTTTTAATTTAGATCCACTGCATCTGACCATACCACCACAAGGTTTGCCAAATGGCGATGCTGCTGCACTGCAACATGCCTTCCCTGGTTTGCCACCATTTCCAGGAGTTGGTAAGTTCCTATGCTCTGGCTAGTTTACTCTATATATATATATATACCCTATTTGCCTAAACGAACTACGTATTTAATTGTGTCGAATATGCAATGAATTAGTAAATAGTTAGTGTGCAAGCTCCCTAGGCACAATATACAAAAATCTATAATTTAAAAACAAAAAAAAAAAAAAAATTTATTATGTCATCCATTAGCACAGATAATATCATCACTCGATGTCAAATCATGCATCATGTTTTCTCATAAATTCTCATCACAGAGACTCTCATAACTAGCCACGATTTAAAATAATATAATATTCATAATATTAATAATAATAAGTCTGCTAAATCGCAGGCAATTCACATTTAAGCAAATTGAGTAATTAAACATCAACAAACAGACAGAATAAACAGCTCAATCATTCATAATTGTTTTTTATTGAAATAATTAATATTTGTTGTGTCATGCCATACATATATATTGTTAGTAAAGTGTTATGTATAACTCTAACTTCTATATATATATATATATATTATCATAACTTGATTTATTAAAATAAAATATAAAAAAAACGAATTCGTTTGAAAGTGCGACAGAAATTTCTTCAAATTGTTATAAATCTAAAAATTAGCAATATTTCTGTCATACTTTGAACGGTTCTTTTTTCCTTTAGATGGCTTTTTCGTTGACATATTTGCTCCTAGTTTGTTCTAATTATTTGTTGAATATCTTGAGATCTACTTATATTATTCAAAAATATGTTGTTCAATGTTAAACCTTTAACATTTGTTTGCAAAAGCACAATATACTCATTATGTTTTTCTAGTTTCTTTCGTAATTCTTATTAAATTAAAATTAAAATTAACTTAAAGTGAGTATAAAACTTGATGTGCTCTGCTCTAAAAATCCAGTTGCTCACTTTGGCTGGTATTAAACTAAATTTTCTATGATGTATTACAGACTAAAAGAAATTTTTAGTCTTTGTAAGCCTGTTATGATTTTATTTTTTTTTGTTTATAAATAGTTGAACTAAAAACCAAAGAGAACTTACTTAATTTAACATAAAAAATATATATATATATACGTATTCTTATATGTTGTGTTGTCTTTATAAATGTTTCGGATTTTGTGTAAAAACCAAAAACAAAAACTATTTATATATAACGCAGCCTTCCCCGCCGTCTATGGACAGTTTCCACAAGCTTTACCACCTCCCCTAGCGGCGGTTGCACCCAATCAGCGTGAAGGTAAGCTTTTCATTATAATTTTGTCAGTTTGTTTTCGACTCTTTGTTAGTTTCGATTTTTTTTTTTCGTTACTGAATATCGTCTTTGGTTTTTGGATGTGGATGTGGATGGAGTAGCTAACACAAACCTGGAAATTTCTTGTATTAGTCATTGTTTAAATGTCATAAATACATAAATGTTTTATTTTATGGCAACGTAAATATTTATTTATATTTAACACTCAGTCGTACACAGACACACACCCACACACACACATACCCACACACACACATAATATTTCGGTGGGTCGATCAAGCAATTTGAATGAAATAATTAATTTTCCTTTTAGCGCGAGCATTAAGCTCAAAGACTATAAAATTTAATTACCTGTGTTCTTTTATTTAAAACTCTGAATCTTATCTTTGGACGCACTGTGAATAGGGGGCGAAAGACCGACCCACTTTCTGAAAGGGTTGCAAAAAGCAAAGCAAGCGTAAATCGTTTTTAATGCCTGCATTTAAAGGCATTTTATGTGAGATCGTAAAAATTGCATATAAACTGCTTAAAATCACATAAAAACCGTCGACGTATTTTTCAGATATTTACTTGAAAAATCATAAAATTTTATGTTACTTTGTTTCGCTTGTTCCGTTTTTTGTTTTTTTTTTTTTTATTTAGCTCTCTTTTGTCTTTCTGAATCGTTAAGGGGACAAAAAATACAAAAAGTACACCATTAATATGGCGTATATATATATATGCATATATCTATATATTATATTCAGCTACATGAATGTACCTTTGTGTATATATCTCTCTCGCTATCTCTCACTCTCTCTCTCTCTCTCTCTCTCTCACTGTGTGTGTGTGACTATTTGTGTGAGTGTGTGTGTAATACATCCTTAAATGTGTATACTATCTAAGTGTATCTAACCCTAACAAAGACATGAATGTGTAAAATGTTTTTCATTTTCAATATCTGTTGACCGTAGTTAATCGTAAATTGTTATCTTATTAAAATTTACTTACATAGTACTTATCCTGCATGACAAATACACATGTAACTCGGCCATGCTGAACTCATATCATACGATTATATTAATTCGCATATAATTTGAAATCGAAAGGGACAATTTGAATGGAATATCACAAGTCTTAAGTATAAGTGCTAGAGTTATAGAACTATTAGCTCTCATTAAACATTTGAAAATATGACTATGTCTATATTACCATTTAGTACATGCAAGCGCATTTTGTTGTTATCTGGTTTCATTTTTTTTATAAATATTTTTATATTTTGATTGTTATTTAGTTAACAGTAATTTCAAACGCATTAGCTTTGGTTGAATCATCCACAAGATCGGCCACAAAACACGAGACACAACAATAAATAAAAAAAAAAAAATGACAAAACAAGAAAGAAAAATAAAAACATATTCGAAACCAGCCAAATACAGCAGACAAAACTCATAAAATTATAACTTATGATTTTGCTCATCGTATAATTTATTTTCTCTACTTTGTTTCTTCTCTTGTAATGTTCTCTTTTAAGATTTTCTGATGTTCCCAGGATGCTCTATATCTGGCCCGGAGGGCTGCAATCTGTTCATCTATCATTTGCCGCAAGAATTTGGTGATACAGAATTAATGCAAATGTTCCTGCCATTTGGCAATGTGATCAGCTCTAAGGTCTTCATCGATCGTGCTACAAATCAGAGCAAATGTTTTGGTAAATTTAAATCAACAATTTTACTAAACATTTTCACTTAATTCAGTTGGCTAACGAATCGAATTTTTTTGGTATTTTATAGGTTTTGTTTCATTTGATAACCCATCCAGCGCTCACGCTGCGATTCATGCTATGAATGGCTTCCAGATTGGCATGAAAAGACTGAAAGTTCAATTGAAGCGGCCAAAGGATGCCAATCGACCTTATTAACAATCGGAGTTCCTTAATGGCAACTTACATCACCAGCAACAACAACAGCAACAACAACAGCAACAACAACTGCAACAACAACTGCAACAACAACAGCAACAACAACAGCAACTACAACAACAACAACAACTACAAATGCGAATACCACATTACGCGACAACTACAACAGCAACAGCAAGAGCAAGAGCAACAGCAACAGCTGCAGCAGCAGCAACAACTACAACTACAACAACAATTACAAATAGCCCTAACAACAGTTTTAGGCCACAGTTAACCAATGATCATAATACAAATCGTAATACAATGCCCTACACATTTGCCAGCTGGCGCAGCGGTACCTATTGTTATCGCAACAGCAGCAATAATTCTAACAACAGCAGCAACAACACTAGCAATAGCAACAGCAACAGCAACAACAATAGCAACAACAACAGCAACAACAATAGCAACAACAATAACAACAGCAGCAGCAGCGGGAGCACTTCGACCTCTAGTGAAACTAACTATTCTAAAGTTGAACTGGTCGAAAAGCTGTTCAAGTGGCAACAACAAAAGCGAAAATCTTAGAAGTTAACCAAGGTAAGCCTAATGCAAGCAACCTTATTACTTACTTGCCACAAACATACATTAAAAAACATGCTAAATGTTTTGCCAGAATTTAATTTAAATAAAAAAGAAATTGGCAGCACATTTATCTTTAAATCATGGAATTAAACCTAACATTTCATTTCACATTTTAGATGGACTTCAGCGTTGAATTTCGACATGATTAGTGGATCTAAGCTCCAGCATAGAAATACTAAAAAGATATACAAACATGCATATGAAAAACAAAAATAAAAAAAAAATACTAAAAAATAGTAAAGAGAAAATGTAAAAAAAAATTCAGATGTGAAATTTGAATAAAAAAAAAAGATATAAAGATAAACATATGTATAAATATATATATATATATATATATATATATGTATGTTTATATATATATATATATATATGTATGTTTATATATATATATATATATATATATATACATGTGTACTTATACAGGCAGCTGAAAGCAGAAATAGAAATGGAAAAAGTTAAAATATATAGAAAACTAAAAACAATTTTTTGCCAAAGTGACGATTTTGTATGTACATAAATATATAAATATACATATATATGTATATATGTATATATATATATATATATATATATATATATATATATATATATATATATATTTATATACAGCAACAAACATTGATATTGATAGTTTTGTTATTTAATGAGCAAAGAACAACTGCACACACAAACACACACACACACAATTTAACACACAAACAACAAACTTGAGACAAAAACTGACTGGTAAGAGACCAAAATTATCTGGGTTTTCAATAAAAAAAAATGGAATAATAATAATCTAAAACCTAAAACTGCAGTAACCATTTTTATATACACTATATAAAAATTGGTCACGGGAATTTACTAAAGTATAAAAAAAAATAATGAGAGAAAATAAATCACTTGCTGCTAAGAAAATGGAATAAGCCACAATAAAAAATAAAAAAAAAACACACATACACAACATACACACACCATAAGAGAAAAAACTATCAAAACTGAATCTGTTAATTGGATATGATAAAAAAAAAAAAATATATATATATATATATGCATATGAGTTGGCAGTTAGAGAAGTTAGAGAGAAGTTAATGATCGAGCATAGTAGGATGATGGTACACAGCTCTGCAACTTTTTAGCATTTAGTTGTAAGCAAAATGGCAAAGGATTATATTATACATAAACTTATATATACATAGATAGCATATGTATATGGATATACATATGTATATGAATAAAAATTAACACAAAAATTCGAATTTAATTAATTATAAGGAGATAAATGAACAGTTAGCACTAGGTGAAAGCAGCAAGCAAATAAATATGCGATATGCTTTGAGAAGTACACTTAAGTCCAAAATTAAAGAACCACACAAGGTTTTTGAGTAGCCTGCAACAAACAAGCAAACATATATCATTTTTTATAATATGTAAATGAACAACAACAAAAAAATAATAATAATTTAATTATATAATAATGAATTTGTTAGAGCATATATAGTAAATGAAAATACAAAAAAAAAAATGATGAGCATATTAAATGCTGTAAATTTTGTTGCCTCCACAAAAATATGCATGCGGGCAAATAATAATTTTTTATTTTCAAACGAAACACTTTCAGTTAGACAAAAGCACGTTTTACCCTTTGTTTAAAACTAGACAACAAAAAATCGTAAACGATTTTATAGAGTTAAAATATATTACAAAAGAAAAAATCAAACAACCAAACTTTACACTTAAACTTAGCTGCTTGCAACCAAAACAAATACAGGTACTTACAAATATATACATATTTATATATATAAAAACAAAAAATAAAATTTAAATAAATATGTATATAAATATGTGTATAAATGAGCAAAGTTATGAAAGCTACGAAAGTAAATTTTGCTAAGAAAATATATATATCAACATCTTGATATGCATACATATATACATGTATATATACATATGTATATGTATATATGTGTGTGTGTATGTATGTGGCTGACAACTGAACATTTTTGGCGACTTATTTTCACAAGCTCCCATACACCCCGAAACGACGACAGAACTAAAACTTAATATTCTTATTAGAGAAGAATGATGTTGACCATAGCGCGCCCTAGCCCTATTAAGCCTATCAAAACACACAAGAAAACGAACTACAAAATTTACACATATTATAACAACAATTAACAGATAACATTAAAATGCATAAATTATTATTATTGATGATAAATACATACATACAATTACATACATATATATATGATATGAACTAAATTTAGCATTTTTTTAGATAAAGGCAAACGATTTTTAGCGAAACTAGAAAATGAAACATTGAAATTTGTATATTTCATAATTTTTTGCCTTTTATTTAACACACACACATACACAACATATACACACATATGCAAGCATATTTAACTTATTAATAAAACAAACAAAAATCCAACATTACTCGACTAAAATCTGTTGAATCAACTCATTAAACAATTTGACTTTGTCTTTAAAAGTTAGCAGAAATGTGAATATATATATATACACATATATATATATATATATATGTCTGTACAAAATAAAGTGAAAGATTGTCAAATCTACAGCTAAATATGCCAAAAAAATGAACATAGTGGATCGATGGAGAAAGGAAAGAAACACCTAAAGTGTAACAATTATTTAGAGTTTGTATAGTGAAAAAAAAAAACTACGTTTAGCGCCTAGTCTGTGTGTTTGCAACACAACTTGCGACACATATTTGATACTAATGATAAAAACAATTAATTATTAAATAATAATAAATATATATATATATATATATATTGAAATATATAAGAATATTTAAGCATAACAAATTGTTATAAAAGTTAAAGTTAGTTTTGTTACCAGTGCAATATATACTTTTGTGCAAATACTTAAATTACTTATGGGTTCCAAACACGTATCAATAGGTTGCAATCATATTTTGGTCTTATTACTACCTTTTTTACTCCCTTAATCTCTTTAAATGAAATTACATTGCCAGTTAGCCAGAGATAGTTGGGACTAGTGCTTTGGTCAAGGAGTTTAATTAAGCAATTCCTAATTAAAGTAGTTGCTTGTGGTGCCTAGCCTATAATTATAACTCTCAAACGGATTTCGTTTTATTTCGCCAACTAAGTCAATATTTTTGTCATTTCCAATTACTTTCCAATCACTTTATTTGTTGTATCGAATGTTAAGCCTAATATCTTGTAAATATGAACGAAACTGAAAGGCGGATGAAAGTCCCCCCTAAAATGCGAAAAAAGCAAGAAAAAAAAAAGAAAAGAACGCAAGGAATGCAACAGCAACAAATGCATTATATACACAAAATACTTACATATAACTATATACATACATAAATTTATATGCAAAATTATCAATTAATTTTAGCGACTATTCCGTAGTTACACAAATTGAATAACTACATTGCCCCACAATTTTGACAGCTTCAAAATGCTAATCTAGATTTTTACTAGAGCAAAACACACACACAAACACTCACACACACGTACATACAAACATTCTCACACACTCTCACTATATGTATTTACGATCTTATATGAATCGATCTAGTCAAATTCAAGTTAATTATTGCATAAAAATAAAAACCAACTTTAAACAAAGTCAAACTATTGAGATAATAATAAATTATTATTATGTATTATGAATTATTATGATTGCATTTTGAGTTTTTGTATTGCAAATACGAACAAGTACTTAAACTAAATATATAAAAACAAATTATTATTATTATTATTATTCTATGCTATTATACAAAAAGTTTTAGACTATATACACAATATTTAAATAAAAAAAAAAAAACCAAAAACAAAGAGAAGAACTTAGTGCAAAAAACTGATTTTGGCAAAATTATGCAAATTATACTATATCAAAAAATTAATATAAAAAAAGAAGAAAACGAAAACATAAACAAAAATATACTAAAAAAAAAACCTAAATTATCATACATATTATTATTTCTAATGCGTAACACAATAAACTAAACCAAGAAGAAGCAAAACAAATAAAAGCGATAAACAAATTGATAAATACAAAATACAAAAAAAAAAAAAAACTTGTTTTATTTTTATTCATTATTTTTCATGTGTGAAAATGTGGCTTGTGAATTGGCAGAGCTTTGAGCAACTCAGAACGGACCTACAGATTTACGGACAGAGAATTTGGCACACACACCCATATCATTTTCTATATCTGAATTTACTATGATTTCTTCGCTTTATAAAACAAAAGAAACAAAACAAAAAAAAAACACATAAAAAAGGCTGTGACTTGAACGTTAAAGAAAATAACTGTGTAACAAAAATCAAATAAATTGTTTAACTTACTTATTTTTGTGTTCATAAATCAGCTGGTGTTTCGCTTAAAAAAAATTAATAAAATAACATTTAATTTTTTTAAAAAAGCGGTGATAACATGCAACCAAGAAGCCAAATCAAAATTAATGCATACAAGATACATAAAAAAAAAATAACTAAATAATCAATAAAAAGAAAAAACTAAATAAATATGCTTGCATTGAGCGGTTATTTTAAATTCGAAATGAAATGTGATGAAAAACGTTATTAAAAAAAAACATATGTCGAATGGAAATTATTAAAACTAAACGAAAGAATGAAAAAAAAACACACAAATAACAATTGTACCTTGAGCATAAAGCATTTAAATTGGAACTAGTACAGAAACCAAGAAATGCTAGGCAAATACCTATATAAAGATTCGCCCGGTTTCGCCCAATTTAATGTTATGTAATGACGGCAGCCACAAGATTTCAAATTGGCACTTGCATTTGCAAATTTTGCCAAAATACAGTTTAGTGCTCAATTTTCCAAATGATTTTGTAACGAAAATCTTCAACGCGTTCACACATACATAAATAAACTTTAAATACAAAGCACATCATATCAAAAAAACAAAAAGAAAAAAAAGAACAACGCGTATAATGTAGAAATTTAAGTATGTATGTTTATTTTTTAATGATTTAAGGGAAGGATCATATTCACACTCAAAGATCAGCTAGCTATGTTCAGATAAAGATTCTACTACGTAGAGCAGATGCTGTGGCCAAACTTTGAGTTAAGATAAGAATACAGAATAATCCTTTGTAACTTTACAAAACCCATAAAATATATATTGAGTTCTACGAAATTATTTAGCATATCTAATTAATTTAATTCGCTTAATTTAAGTTAATTTTTGCCACTTAAACAACAAATTTACTAAAAATGAAAATTATCCCTAATATTAAGCATTGTATATTTACTAAAAGAAAATGAAGTCTCTTATCGATGATCGTTCCTTAAACTTAAATCATAAGATTTACATGAATACTTACTTATAGTGGCTATGCAATGAAACATACATTTAGTCCTATACATAAAGTATTTTTATTATGAGGGCATTCTTATAGAATGTTTATTATTTATAGAAAATAACTAAAAAAAAAAATAAAATCAACTAACTAACTTATTAAAAAAAAAATACTATATGCTAGTTATTGAAAAGGCTAGACAAAGTAGTGAATGAAGCTTACAACACTAATACAACAACAAGAACAAACAACAACAGCAACAACAACCAAAAAAACACATGAGTCCAAGTTTAGAACTTAATAATCAAAAATATATTTAGATACACTTTTCTGCAGGTATTTAAATAAAAACTAAATAAAAAAAAATTATACAAAAAAATTACAGTATGATAAAAGATAAATGATAAAAGATAAACGATAAACGATAAACGATAGAAATAGAGCAAGGCACATTAAATGACCCCACCATAAACATGGACTACTAAATTTCATACACTAGTTTTTTATACACAAAAGCAACTAACAACAAATACAACAACAACAACATCCAATACAATTAGACACATACTCACACACCCACACCCACACACACACACACACATACATAGTTAAACGGGCCCAATTAGAAGGGAGGACGCATATCTTTTTTGCTAGGCCTAGAAAATTTTGCCTTTTATAGCATTTGGGTTTTGTTTTAATCGAGACACACGAATAACTTATAGGATACAGGGTAAAACATGCAATTACAAGTAATAATAATAATCTTTACTTAAAAAAACATAACAACAACAAAATGAAACTAATAATAATTTAAAGTAAACATTATTATTATCTTGTGTTATATTTTGTCTTAAGCCATTGCACTAAGTAAGTTTATTTGGAAATTCTTTAGCTTGATAACATTAAAGCTTTGCATAAATGTAGAATTTGCTTAAATATATGGATATATATATATATATATAGTTGTTTAGAGCAACAAATGGGCATAGTTGGGACAGGAGTGCAGTAGTAAGAAAGTATATATATATATATTTAAATATATATACACTGGTACATACATATATAGTATAACATATACATATTAGTGTTTAGGAACTGGAGAACAACAAAACAAGTTGATAAAAAACAAACAGCAACAATAATTGGCGGCGCTTGTAAGAAAGCTCAGAAAGTGCATTTAATAAATAATGAATAAATATAAATGAAAACAAAACAAAGAAAACGTTTTTAAACAAAAAAAGAAAACAATATATATATATATATATATGTATATATATATATATATATATAATTATAAATTGAAAGGAAATTAAATCTAGTCATATTTATATAGGCGATGAATTCTATATATATATTAATATTATTATGACAATTATTATTATTACTATAAACCAAAGCAAAGATTTATTAGCGAGCTAAGGTCAACAAGCATTATAAACCAATTTTGCAATTATACAAGCGAGAATACAACAAATGAAAATGCAGTAAAATGATATGATATGAAAATGAAAATGAAAATGAAAAGGCCCCAAGTTATTTTTTGTAGATAAGAAATGTTATCTTTTAGAACTTAGCCAAATATTAAATACTGATACAGATACAGATGCAGATTCTAAATGCACAGTTGAGAGCAGGCTAAGTGTAATAAGCAAAAGGTCAAAGCGAATTTATATTGTATATAGGTAAACAACAAAAACAAAAACAAAACAAAAACAAAAACACAAAGCCCAAATGCAACTTACCTAAGAGGGTTTAATAATTACAAATTATTAATTATTTAATTATAGTTGCTAGTCTAGAATTTAGCATACACATTTGCATACACACACACAAAAAAACACCCTTACATACAAAAATTGCCATATTTTAAGTGCAGTTCCAATTGCGTTAAATCATTAAATCCCATAACAACAGCTTATTCTAATACTCTTTACTTTCTGTTTAGAAATCCGTCCGTATTTAGCATTATGCACTATTAAAATACACATATTTTAGCACACACACACACTGACACACCCACACACAAACACACACACAATGTAAGCAATTTGAGTTACTTGAATTTTACAAACGGTTCTACAAAACTATCTTACACATAGCAAAATAAGGAGGATTTTGACGAGTATCCGTGAAAAACAGTGTTTTGAATATAATTTGCACTTTGCATAGGATAATGTCCAACTAACATACTCCACACGCAAACAAATTACACTTTACTAATATTAAATAACCGCAGATAAGATATAATTTGAAATTTTTGAAGAGCACCTTAAAAGAAAACAATAAGAAAATTAGCAGCAAAAAAAAAACAACATAAAATTAAAACTAACTAATAAATGCAGTAAAATGCCATATAAAAATAAGTAAAGAAAGCCCAAAACTTGCACAAAAAAATGTTTAGCAACAAAAATTTAAAGTCAACCAATTTTATTTAAAAATTGCCATTTCTTTTTAAATTAACAGCATAACAAAATAAAAAAAAGCTTGCTCTTTTAACAAACACAAATGTTTTATAAGTTTTCAACATTGTCTAGTAATATTCTAAAAGAAACAAATATTTAAAATGACAAAAATTAAATATTAAATGTAAAATGGTTTCAAAATCAAAAAAAAAAAAAAAAAGTAAATGAAATAGATCATAAACAAAACTAAGAAAAAATAAAAGAGTAGTAAAAAAAATAATACCAACAAAAACATTTATATCAAATTTTAAACATTTTAAAGAGTTTGGCAAGAGTCTGTGTAAGCAGTTTTCCAGCACAATCTTTTTATCTTTGCTGTATATCACAAATTAATTATTGTTTTCAATTTGGCTAAATCAATAGTGTTATAGATTGTGCTCACTTTGGAATACAATTTTCCTAAGTTAGATATTTAAAAAATAAATTAATTCGAGAAGTTCACAGCACAGGCACACAAATTGCAGCACTTATTCAATCAGAAGCCACAAAAATAAATATTTATCACTTGAATTTTTGAGACACATCCATTAAACAGTCGATATTCTAACTTAAACATGCACACAACCACATACATATACATACATACTTATATTAATAATTTATATTTATACATACATGCATACTACATGGATACATATAAAGCGCAGAAAATAAACTAATAGGCAATGTAGTTGGAAAAGAATGGAATTACTTACGAGTACATAGAGAAAACTAAAAGGCAAGCAGACATAATGAACAATTAAATAAACATAATTTAAAATAGCAAAGAAAAGGTCTTTATATTAACTATATATATACATATATATATATACTACATATATACAATACATATGTGTAAATTGAATACAATTATAAATAATGACAAACCCAATGGCGAAGTGTGTAAAATTTGTGCATTCGTTCATGAAAACAAAAGGATGAAAGTAAACACCGAAAAAAACATTACAAATATATCTATATATATATACTATTTATATATATATATATGTGTATATGTATATATATATATATATTTATAATATATATATATTTATATTCAACATAATTTTTCGCTAAATGTTGCGAAAAATCGTTGAAGTCACACATTTAATGCTATCAAAAGAAACTATTAATTAATTATGAAAACACACAAATAAAAACAAAAACAAGCTATGCAAATATTTTAATACTTAACAGGCGTAAACAAAAATGCATTACCAAACTCTAGTTTAAAAATTATTAATTGCCATACAAGAACATACATAAATAAACCTTACATATGTATTTATAAGTACTCTATTCTATCAAGCAAAAACAATAAAAAATGATTAGAGCCAGAGCAAGAACTACTTACAGATATATAAACATTATTTGCGCCTTTTTCTGAAACTGTTGTTTTTTATTTTTTATTTTTTTTATAGCAGCCTACGAACGACAAGTCAAAGCTGTTAGGCCAAGAGCGCGGCAGAAGCTAACAATAATATAAATAAAAACAAAACATAATATATAAATTAAATATCAAGAAAAAATTTAGAATACATTTTGACAGTTTTCAAATGGCAAACATGTAAATTTTGTTTCGTTTGCCAAACTGGGCGTCGTTTATGGGCGACATATGAAATATATGAAATAATATGGTAGATGAGGAGCAGAAAATTGAGTATGGGCAAAAGAGAGATTATAAATGAACAAGTAAACCAAGTTATAATTATAACAATTAAATTATTATTAATAAATAATTATTATACATGAGAACTTATGCAAATGTATTAAGTGAAGAATAAAACAAATGAAAACTAACAGACAGAAAAACTGGCAAGTTAAAAAAAAATTATTAAGAAAACAAAAAAAAAAAACAAAAAACTAAAATTACAAAAATGCAGAAAAATATATATTATATATACTTTATAGACATTTAAACATGAAACAAAAGGCAAAGAACAAACTAAAAAATAAAGTTACAAATAATAAACTTTTACCATACAACTTGCTGTTATTATTCAACTTAAACGTATTTCAGATTCAGCGAACAACTCTCCTCAACATGTGCTTCTAGGCCATGGTTTAATTAAATTGTTGATAATAACAATTATTATCAGCAATTCTTTAAATTGAACAGGAATCCACAAATCAATCAAGGAGAAAAAAAAGTTCATGTACTAAAAACGGCAAAAAGGTTGCTGTCTAAGATAGTATCTGCTCGCACGAATGTACTAAAATAGGTTGCTGCACTAGCTAAATTTCCCTTAAACAGTCGAGGCATAATAGTACAGCTCTTCAAATTACTGCAGAAACATTACTCATAGAAATTAACACCCAGGATATGAACATATTTGTTGATCAAAGATATTACCCAGATTATTTCAAATAAATTGAAAAAACGACTTTTGCAATTAATGGGAATTGATGTTATCATCGAACTTCAACCATTTTCATAAGTCCGGCAACACCACCACATTTGCAGTAGCCTAGTAACGGGCCTATTTTAAGTATATTGTTATTTCGAAATAAAAAACCCAAGTTAGAAAGATTACTTTTTCCCATCATGACTGACCAACTGGATCAATTGGCCACCGCTGAGCTGCAGCGATTGCAGCGCCAGCATCGCTCCCTTCAGCTGGACCTGCGTGGTCTGCTCGAGGAGAAGGCAAAGCGACTGAAGAAGCAGAATCACATGATTAATGTGCTGCAGGTGGAGTTCGAAAAACTAAAGGCCGAGATCAAGACCCTGGAAGGAGGCCAACATGCACGTCGAAATGTCAACAAAGAAAAGCGATTGGGCAACATGCAGCAAACGCAGACGGAATTGCAGCGGGTGTTCCAAGGTGAACGCACCAATTTGTGGGAGCTCGAAGGACACATACGGAAAATGGAGAAAGAAATAGATGCACTGCGTCGCAATGAGGTGCCCGACAGTTGCTACAAGGATACCATTTGCAAGGTGCAGAAAAGCGTTGTCAAGCTGGAGAATCGCCTCGATGTGGTCAACAAAAAGTGCAGCGATGTTCTCACAGAGAACGGCAAAATGCGAGATGCCATCAATCATATGCTTCAAGATCGGTGAGCTTAGACGAGATACAAATGTATCCTTGTTATAAATATTTGTGAGAATCTGAGGATTTGTCATACATTTTGATTTAGGGCGAACTTTAATGACATGTGGCAATCGATGGTCACACAATTCAATGATGGCAAAAAGCTCATCATGGATTTAATTGATCAATCAACATTGGCCTTTGATCAGCGCCAGGAGCTGTGTACGAAGTTGACGGTGCTCAAGGATCGCAACGAGAACGATAAGGTTATGCATATACAGGAAATGCGAGAGATGCAACGTCGCCTGGAGCACGATGCCAAGTTGCAAAAGTTCTTCGACATCAAGGGCCAGAAGAGGCTTAATCCCGAGCTGGAGCAACGTGAGCTGGACAAGAAGCAGATGCAAAAGGAGAACTATGAACGCCAGATCTTCGAATACAAGGAGATCATTGAGAGGATTAAGCAGTTATATGGCGAGGATGACACTGAACGCTTGGTGGCCCAATTCAAACGCCAAGAAGATGAAAACTTTGCACTCTTCAATTACGTTAACGAGCTGAGCCACGAGGTGGAAGTCCTCAATGATACCACACAGGAGTTAACCGATGAAATTGGTAGGAAATATGTCCAATCTGTTGCCATATATTCATATATATACAACATTTCAACTCCAACAGAGCGTCAAAAGTCGGAGCAAACCGAGAAGGAGCTTAAACTCAAAACCGAAGCCTTGGACTACTTAAATGATGAACTGGCTCGCATTGAGCAACTGGCCAAGGAGACCAGCGAAAAGAAGCAAAATCTGAGCATCCGCTTGCAGCAGTTGCTCAAAGGCATTGAGGATATATTCAAGTAAATTTGTTCAACTTCGCCGAGCATTATCCGAAATAAAACCGTTTACAATTTACAGATTACTGGCCTGCGATGATGCCCCCATTCTGAATGTGCTCAGCTCGAGGACCTTCCTCACCGTGCACAATGTGAAACTGTTTATCGGTGTCATCGAACGCCGAGTGAATCTTATTATTAGCACCATCAACATTGAGGACAACTCCAATCGGATATTGGCCCGAAAGGATCGCGTGCCCAAATTCAATATTCGCGAATCGGCGAAAATGAAACATTAGCTAATAAAACACAAATGAAACATCCGCAATAAAACTATCATTCGCTATTTATTAATTTAACTCCAAAGTAATAAACATAAGTAAAATAGCAATTGAACAATTGGGACTAATCTCATGTTTTAAGTATACTTAAGAATATTTATTGCATTGAACATTCGGGTTTCATTCAATTACATTCAATTACAAGACAAAATTAAAAATTTAAAAACAACATTTTATACATACATATACATATATACATATTAAAAAAAAAAAATAAGAAAAAAAAAATGTGGATTTCATTGTCCATTCGGCAAATACTATACAACATAATAATGTTGACAATTAATTATAAGGTTCAACAATTCATTAAGTTACTCTTAAATTTAATTATTACGAAATATTCATTTCAATATTTT
Organism: Drosophila melanosoma; assembly: GCA_035042045.1. Classification (NCBI taxonomy): domain Eukaryota; kingdom Metazoa; phylum Arthropoda; class Insecta; order Diptera; family Drosophilidae; genus Drosophila; species Drosophila melanosoma. The sequence goes on along the minus strand of JAWNLY010000100.1, from coordinate 1,241,016 downwards.
AAACAGGCTTCATTTAAATATCAACAAAAATATAGAGATATATGTGTATACGTTTAGAATATAGACTAAAGTTAAAAGCAGCCGAGGGCCAATTATGTTCCACAAACGTGTTTTGCGCACCATCTCATGAATCGAATGTTACGGCTCGGTTGCAACTTCATCGTTCGGCAAAGATGCCGGCACCGGCGTCATCACATCCCTACTTTCGCCATTGAGCAGATATACAGGTACATTACTGGAGGCCACAATGATCTCGTGTGCGGCAACAACGCTACACGCTTCCGCCATTGCATCATCATCGGTGCAGCATTCGCCATTGTTTGCCAACGTTACATAGGCGGCAATGCAGTCTAACTCAACAGGTGAACTAGTACTTCCAGATTCTGGGACAGGACCAGGAACAGGGACAGGAACAGGAACAGGGACAGGAACGGGAACAGGGACTGAAACAGGGTTGGGAACAGGGCTGGGAACAGGGCTAAAAACAGGGCTGGAAAACGGGTCAGGAACAATGACAGGAACGGTAGCAAGATCGGTAACAAGGTCGGGAGTAAGAACGGTGGCAGGAACAGGAGAATGAGCAGGCTCGTCAGCAGGAACAGGACTAAGTGCAAAAGTTGCAACTGCAGATGCGGACATTAAAGTTGTCACCTTAGCCAGCTGTATCTCCTTATTCGAGTGTTTCTTTCGAGTCCATGGCTTGTGACGCCGTCTTCTGGTCACCTTTTGCTTCTTTGGGCGAACAGGTTGCGTTATTACCTGCCATGGAAATGAGCATGAAATTTCAAGGAAGCAAACAAACAAACATGTTTAACCACTACTACTTACCTCATTTCTGGCCTCATCCACGCTGCTAGGTGGCACAGCAAAATCTTCAATGCGGCAACGTTTCAATCTTACAACAACTTTTGACATCGCTGCAATCATATTTTCTCGCGTGTCCACCGCATGCCTCTTGATTAATTCCACTTCGCGCTCAAGCCTCTCGATGTCCTCACGTACCTTAATGTTTGCCGCAACCAGTTGCTTCTTCAGCTTCAACTCGGACTTTGGCGGCGTCACTTTGGCATTGGATTGTCGCTTCGCCAGGAGCTTGTTGTGCTGTAATTTGAGGAGGCTGTTGTAGAACTCAACGTTTTTTGGCGAACTATCGGTGAACTTGCGACGGTTCAATTTATAATTCCTGCCCAAGGTTTGCACCTGCTGAAAGTCAGCTGGGTGCTCAGACCATTTGCGATGACGCAGACATGTGTCAATCGAACTGTGCGTGGATGCAGGCGGTGTGGGAAGTGAACGTTGTGGTCCTCGCGTCGGAATCCTCTTCAGCTGTGGTATCGGCGTGCCACTCGACGCATTGCTTGTCGTCGGCGTAAACTGAATAGTGGGTATCAGTGTGCGCATGGGCGAGGGCATGGTCGTGATTGTGGGCGTGGTCCTGACTATTGGGACTGTTGAGCATGTCTGCTTCTTAATTGGTGCTTTTCGCGCCTGACGACCGCTGGAAGGCAACGAATTGATAGTCCATTTATCACAGATATTCTTCGATTCCAGTTTGCTAAACATCCGCTGGCCGGCAAGCAAATGTTCTGCAAAAAACACAAAAAGTATAAATTTAATGGGACTTTTGGAAATAGAAATAAGCAAATGAATTTACCTTTGCGGCCCATCAATTTGAGGGATTCAATGTGATCCATAGATGAGCTTGGTGATGTATTATTTACATTTTTATAACGTTTAATTGACGGCTTTATAGATTTAGTGCATTGCTTTAACTGGGATCTGCTGAAAGCGGGCAAATGTTGTGCACTAAATGTAACCTGTTTCTTTAACAGTGATGCTTCGCTACTATGGCTATTTCGACTAGATGGTTGATGGCAGTGTAGATGATTGTCATTCAATTCAATTTGTGTGCTCTCCTGGCTGCTTTGTCCGCTTGTAAGGCTGCTTTCATAGATCAGTTCGGTGGCTGTTGTGCTGTCAGACGGTCTCATTTCAGAGTAAGGCGTACGTCTGGATATGGCATCATTATTTTCAAAGCTCAGAATGCGCTGCTGCTCATGCTGCTGCTGCTGCTGCTGTTGCTGCTGTTGCTGTTGCTCCTCTTCCTCATCCTCTGCCGTTTGGACGCACTGATCGACAAGATATGGCTGTACCTGTGCTGTTGATACAATATGCAAACTATCCCGACGAAAACTGTAGCTGTTGACAATGCGCGGCATTGTGTAGATCGCTGCGTCAGAGGCAGGGGAGTCTATGGTAGTGGCGCTGCTTTTCGCGTGCTGATATGTGCGCAAGTTGAGAGGATAACTGCGTGTTATGGGCGCATGGTCATCGTCTCCTGCCCTTTCCCCATCGCTATCCACATTGTTCGGCACACTAAAGTCGAGCGAGAACATTTCCTCTTCCTCGTCCGACTGACAGAGATTCACAACTTCGCAGGTGCTGTCGACGCCCCGATGCAAGGCCGTCGCACGTTTCTCTGGTTCCATACGACGCGCATTGTAGCAGATACGCTTCAAGAAGTCAGGCGGATCTGGCACTGGCGGTGGCACCGACTGCTGTTGCTCCTGCTGTTGTCTCGAAATCAAAGCACTGACCAACAATAAACTGGTTTCAGCAGCGGCATCCTCCTCATCGGAGTCAACAATCTGTGTGCAATTAAAATGTATTAATACAAATTTATACTAAACAGTATTCTTAAAAAAAAAGTGTTAAATTTATGCTCAGCCTAATTCTTTAGTCATTTTGTGGCCAGCAGAGACTCATTCGCCTTTACGTGGCACGCGACTAACTGCGTGAGTAGAGATCCCAGTGACTCTGCTTGACCACATCAGACCTTTTACTCAAACATCATTGTAGTTAGACGAAGGATTCATTTATTGCCATTGATTGATGACTTACTAGTTCATTTGGTTTCAGAGTTCGATTGTCCAGCCGGCTGGCAGAGTGTAATCCTCGGCAGCACTGCTTAACGCTTAGATATTCCAAAATGCAGCGAGTCGCCCTGCTGGCATCAGAATACTTGGGCAAATGCTCGATGTAGGCGGGATTGTAAGGAAGCGTGCATTGCGGTCGCATAAATTTTATTGCGAATTCAAAAATCTGCTGTTTGATCACCTCACTGCGCTCCAAACGTTGCCAATAATAAAATATGATAATGTATTCGATGTAGATTTTATCTGGCAGCTCTGCCTGGCTAACTTCGCTGAACGCAGCGCTCCATTGTGGGAAGAGCCGGCTGAAGGTAGTAATTCAGAATAAATATTTTATAAGCAATATATAAATATGCAGAATATGGCAGACTATCGATAAGTAGAAGGCAACTCAGTTCGTAGGTAAAAAATGAGAAAGATGCCATCAATAAGAAGTAAACATATAGCTTTTTATTTTATATTCTAATATAAGAATACCTAATCCTTTTCATTTTTGATTTCTCTAAATAAATACTTAAAGAGACTAAAGTTAAATCTAACTGCATAAATACTAATCTAGATCAAATATATAAATTACCCAAGTAATCATAGTATTTATGATTTGTATTGTTGCACTTGATTAACAGAGATATTTAATACCTCACCTGTAGAAGACGGTAATGATGTTCGCCTGGCCAAACAGCTTTGGCACCGCAATTAGTGTGCGTAATGTGTTCTCGTTGTAAACAGCAGATCCCACATCCGAGCGTTTAATATATAAGCTCAGCATACTGCTTATCCGCTCAATGATAGACTTTTCGTTCTCGATACCATCCTGGGCGGCGCACAGTTCGCAGGCAATGTAGTTGGCCACAATGAAGCACCAGCGCTCATAGATTGAGGGGCAGATGTTGCTCTTTGACGCACGACGTACCTGTAGAGTGTGTATTAGGTTTGTAAGGCCAATAATGCTACGTGCCAATTTGCGACACAATAGCGGCGAGTTCTGTGCGCTTTCCAGCTCCTCTCGTATGGCACTGGACGGTAAAGACGGAAACGAGACAGAGTCAACAATAGATTAATTGAGAGAATTGAGAGGGACTGATAAATAAACACTTACCACTCGAACTGTCTGAGCAGGCGATTAATAAGGCGGCTGAAGCTCTCATCGTCAATGGCGGCAATTGCTCTATAAATACAACGGCGCGTCTCAGTCAGGTGTACGAATTCCGGCTGCGTTAGCGTTGCGTTGCTGGTGACGCTGACAGCCACAGAGGCGGTTTCATCATTATTGCAATCGTCCATTATGCTGCAAGTGGCAAAGAGAAGGTCGCGAAATCAACAAACAATTTAATTTGCATTGTTGAAGTGAAAGTCCCGTTAGCATACCAAACCATACCACCCACACATATATAAGTACATAAATATCCACATATATATACATGCATGCATATATATACACACACACACAAACACACACATAGACATACCGCAAAAAATTGTTAACTGTAATATGGAAGCGGCGCGCTCGAAACGCACGCTACACTGCAATTGTGGCTGGTGCGCACTCTCCAGTTATGAATTCACAGGGCATTTGTTGTATGCTGCACATGTTTAGCTTTCTTTTAAACTAGATGCACATGGCGATTTGTAGATTTTCAGACTGTTTGGGTTGCAGCAACACAATGTTGACTACTAAAATACACACAAAATGCATTTAATCGGTCACACTTGGCCTTAAAACCTTGTGCAGTATGGCCGTATATTGATAATGTCAGAATACCGACTATTGCGTATGCTTCTCAGCTTACAGCAGTGTTGTTAATCACAAAACTGGGGTGGCAAAATATGCATTTTTAACTGTGGTGCGGCGCCCATTTCAAAACCTTTGTTATCCGTAGTCATTGTTTTTATAACATGTGGATACTTTATTTAAAAGCATTGAAATAGTGCTGCGTGCAAAACTTACTTGTTATAAAAGATGATATTCTACAAAAGTAATTTAAATTTGTATACCCAATGCAAGTCAAATTAAATAAATAAAGCACTCATTTAGTTTTTAATGTTGTTACCAACTTTATTTGTTAAGTCCTTAATCAGTTCTTTCTCAATGCTTCTACAAATTCCAAATAGAAAACTTAGAAGAATACATGTTAAAAAATTTATCGAGTTGAATTTTTTCGGTTGCCTCTCACCTTCAATAAAACTGAATTCTTAGCTACGCATATTATAACATTAAAACGCAGCCAAGGCGCTGCCAAATTAACCGCAATTCCGATGGGAAATTGCGTGGAATTTTCTGTTGCATGTTGCAACAAAATTTCATGTAATTTATTATTAGGCAAACAAGTTGGGAATCAAGTTGAGAAACGGCCAGGGACGGGGAAACAATGACAAAAACTCATTGCAATTGAATGAATCCCTGACCGAAACCAAGAATAAACTACAGAATGTACGTTGTTGTTGTTGTTGCTATTTGTTGTGGCTGTATGTGTGTGCTTAACTGTGTGTGAGTGTGGTTGGTGTGTTGTTAGATTTGTTGTGTTGCGTGTGTGGTGTTGTTGTTGTTGTTAGTTTACAACTCGTCCTTCTTGGGCGCCGCTTCCTCTTCGTCGCTCTCCTCAGTTGGCTCGGCCTCAGCAACCTCACCATTGGCATCGAGGAACTTGACAAAGTCATCCAGAGTCCTGTCCAGATTGAAATCGATCACCTTGTTGTCATCCTTGCGGAAGTATTTGATGGTTGGGAAAGATGAAATCTTAATGTTCTCCAGCTCGTTGGCAGTGGAGTCCATCTTGGCAATGACAATGTCGGCATTATCCTTGTATTTCTCGGCCAGCTGATCGTAGATGGGGGCCAGCTGCTTGCAGTGTCCGCACCATGGAGCATAGAACTCAACCAGGACAGACTTGCTCTTGTCCAGAGCAACGCTCTCGAAATTGCTTGAGACGAGCACCTTGACGGGCTGTTTGTCCCAATCCTCGGGCACATCCTGCGACAACAGATGCTGCTTCAGTTTGCCATCGAGGAATTTCTGGAGGAAGGCCTCAATCGATTCGACAGACAGAGAGTTTGTTTCGGGCTTGTACTTGGCCATATCCTCCTCCAGCTTAATCAAACGGATGGTAGGCACCTCCTCCTTGTTCATGCCAAAGAATTCAAAGATGCGAGTGTGATCCTCCTCATCCGATGAGATGGTGACGAACAGAATTTCTTCGCGGTGCTTCTTGGCAATCTCCTTCAATGGATCCACATAGGTCTCAATGTGACCAGCCTCCTTGGACACGAAGAACAACAGATGTGACTTAATAGAACCGCCAAAGATCTTGGCAGCCGACTCATGGTTGAAGTCAACAATCAATGGCAGCGATTGCACCTGAGCGAATTTCTTGAGGTTCTCTTCGGTCAGCTCGCCCTCGAACACAGATTTCTTCTCATCGAAGGGCTTGAACAGAATGACTCCATTGTCCTTGGATTCGTACTTGGCAATCACATCAGCATTGCTGCTAAAACCAAAGACAAACGAGTCCAAAGCGTTGGCGGCCTTGGTGAAGGTCTTAGCCTCCTCCGACTCAGTATCCTTGAAGAAGCCAATAATGACGATCTCATTGTCCTTAACAAATTGCTCGGCCTCAGCAACGCTCGTCAAATCCTTGGCTGGTGGTCCAGTCTTCTTGGTCACCCATGCAACGATATCAGCAGCCTGACGACCACCATTATACTCAACGGGAGAGCCGCTGCGGAAGAACTTAAGTGTGGGATAGCCACGGACAGCATACTGTTCGGCGAGATCGCCTTCAACCGTGGCATCGACCTTGGCCAGCTTAATCGGAGACTCGCTCTCCGCCAGCTGTTGGGCAGCCTTGGCGTACTCGGGCGCAAGTGCCTTGCAGTGACCACACCATGGAGCATCTGAAACGGAGACAAATCATTTCAGTCAAACTTCGAAATTGATAAAATAATAAAAATAATAAAATAAATAAAATGATATACTGAAAGATGGGAAACAGTACTATGGAATATTAAATTTAGAATCTTAATATGAAAATCGCTATGTATATATCATAATAACATTATGAGAATATCAAAAATAATTGAGAAAAATCTAAACTTGACAATTATAACGATTAAATGGAAATGTGAATGATTATCAAAATAATTATTTTAAAGTAAACCTCCTGCGAATTTCTGGTTACTAAATTGTGAATATTAAATGTGCATATTAAATGCTTGATTTAAAAAGCGCAACCGAATAAATTAGTATAATTTAAATGTATAACGCTGAACAAATGTATATGCAATAATTACGTGTACAAATATTATTCTAAATTGACAAAAATGTAGATGCAACTAATGTTTAAAGCGCGTCGTTAAATCTTACAAGTAATTACTGCAAAAGAAGGAAAGCGGGCGATAAAGAATATTATTCCAAGCAGCAGCAGTAGCAGCTGTTGGCGTCAATATGCAAATTCCACGTGTTGTTTTCTTATGAGCTGCATTATGCATACCATAAAAAAATCAATACGTACACACCAAGAAAAAGAGACTGAGGGGGAGATTAAAAGGGCAACACAGATAGCAAGAGATGACATAATGCGAGTTGACAACATCTTGCATTCTTATCGCCGGCTCAAGCTGACGTGGCCTTGATTCGTGGTCGAATTGGCACTAATCGTGAACAGATAAGATTCGCCGGGTGTTGTGAGGTGGGATTGGCAGTTAGATGTTGCTGACGTTGCCACATTCGAATTGGATACGTAGCGCAAATAGCAGTAGAGAGCTACCTGGGATAAACAAAGAATTGACAGGGCCGCCATATTGACGCATAACACCGTTAAACACGCACTCAACAGAAAAAACAACAACAAAAAGAGAAACAGAGAGCGAGTACGATATAAAATAAAAGAGTTGAATGAACTTCTTCTGCGCAGGCGCGAGCGCATTAAGCGACAGGGAATGTAAAAAAGGGCAAACAAGAAGAGAAAGCGGAAGATAGAAAGAGGGAGACAGATGAAGAATTCTCGTACAAACGCAAAAAGTTGTTTAGCTAACCCAGTTTCAGAGCAACAGTTGCTTGGCAACTTTTCGTTTCTTCTTCTTTGTGATTTTTTTTGTTTTAAAACGAAATTGATGAAGCGGATGTAGAAAACGAGAAACTAATCGTCAAGATAGCAACATGCAGCCACGCCCGGAACAATTGCGATGAACAAATACATATATTATTTTGATAAAAATGAGACACATTTAGAAATAGTTTTGTGACATTATCTCGCTTTGAGGACGCCGTTCCGAACTCAATCGAATAGAAAAAGATAAGGGCAGGAACAGAGCGACAGCTTTAGCTGTTAAGACCAGCACTGTGTAATGTGTCGAAGTATTTATTACTTATGTTTTTGATGACGCGCCACTTTTGCTTAGCACTTTAACATTTAAAAACGTACGCGCAACAAATGCCCACACACATTTGTCTGCTCGCTTGCGCACAGGTGCAGGTACAGTAAGTGCAAGTGAGATAATCACAAGCAAAAATACAGTCAATAGAGAAAAGAGAGAGAGAGGTAGAAGAGCAGAGCGCAAGTCAATATCTACAGAAACTCATCGATATGCGATAAACGATAAAATATAAAAACAAAAAAAATATTGCACAAATTATTTTTTTTTCTCGCTGCAAAAAACTCGGCTCTCTTCCCGCCTTCCCCGGCCAGAGGAAGCATCTTGGCTGGCTGACTGGCAACAACAATCAAACTGTTGGCTGAACTGCCACGCAGACATATTTTGTTCTAAGAGCATCATGCTTTTGATTTGCTCAGAAAAGACCACGTAGCCTTAGCGCAATTTTTTTCGTGAAAGCGGCCGGCGCGTCATTTATATTTTTTTGTTTCGATTTATGTTGATTATATTTGCAAAAAGAGTAGTGGTACTCACAGAATTCAACAAGCACAAATTCGTTTTCGGCAATCACTTGTTTGAAGTTATCCACAGTGCCAATGATGACGCCCTCCTCCAGTTTAATATCAGCGGCCGCCACGTAGGACGCCGCAAGTAATGCACAGATTAGGAATTTCATCGCGGGCACTAATATGTGTAGTATTAGTATCTATATATATATAAATGCTTATTTGTAGGTAGATGTATATCACACAGACACACACTGATGCAACTTTAAAACCAAAAGTTGTCCACCGCACAAGTTGCGAGCTAAAATCCAAATGAAATCGTCTACGTTCAAGCTACAGAACATTGCCTCTATATATATGTACCGAATCGTTCAGTACAGGTTCGATTACAAAAGTTACTGAAACGAACTACTTCATAAGAACTAGTGCTTTACTTTGTTAACAGTTGTGATGTCGACTTATACAAATATCTTAAAAATAAATTTAATATAAGCAAAAAACATAACTTCTTAAATACCTTTTGTTTAACATACACATACACAAGTTCACAGGTAAATATTAAGTGCAGCTACAATAAATTTCACATAAGGCACGTGGGAAGTTGTTTAAAAACAAAGAGCTTGTCAGTGGTAAGTATATTTAACTTTACTCAGCTTGCATTGTCAGATGAATTTTAGGATTTTTGTAAATAACAAAAATTATTGTTTGTACAAGTTCTAGTAATTTCCGTAAACTGTTGTTAATGATAATGACCTGAAAAAGAATGCAACAATATTTAAACAACGTGTTAACAGATAATATGATAACGCAAAAATATCAATAATTATTTTTTCGTTATATAACTGACAATGTTTAAAAGTCTGTAATATTTCCATTAAATATACGAACACTAAATAGAATCAATAGTTCCGTTACATATGAATGAACATGAAGATTGGTTCACAAAATGTTTGGCTTTTTCTTTTAAATGATATTTCATTGCTTTATATAAAATAATAAATTATATATAAAAAGATAAATTGTTTTTGGCGTTTTAAGTATCAGAATTATGAATGTAAAGTAGGCGTCATAAAATTTGTTTGAGACTGATTGAGAAATTTAAATAATGGATAGCGAAAATTGCTTAAATTTTGATGAGATGTTGCCCCTAATCGGGGAATTTGGATTCTACCAAAAGCGGCTAGTGTTCTATTTAACACCTTTTGTCTTCGTATGGTCTTTTATATACATGGGACAGATATTTTTGATACTTGTACCCTCAGATCATTGGTGCAAAATACCCGAATTAAACGCTCTATCAAAAGAGGAGCAATTTAGTCTAGGCATACCAAAGTTGGAAGACAACGATTTCGATCGATGTGCCATGTATGACGTAGATTACGTCCATGTGCTCGAATCAAATATATCTAAGGCAAACGATAGCTGGCCACAAATACCATGCCAAAGTTGGATCTACGACAGGAATCAAGTGCCATATGCGACTATTGCTACTGAAGGCAATTGGGTGTGCAAAGATGACCAGCTGGGCGCCTATACCATTACGATCTTCTACCTTGGCGCAATTGTGGGTGGCATTGTCTTTGGCTATATATCGGATCAGTGGGGTCGAATACCAGCCGTAATGTTGAGCAGTTTCTGTGGTCTACTTGGTGGTGTTCTGAGTGCGTTTTGTAAAAGTTTCCTTTGGTTTTCACTTACCAGATTTATGGTGGGCCTGGCCAATGACAGCTGCTGCGATCCACTCTTAATATTGGGTGAGCATTAAACTCATTTACTATTTATATTTTAATTCTTATGTTTGGTTTTGCTCAAGTACTCGAATATGTGGGTCCCCAGTATCGATCTTTTGTCCTAAACTTTGCGATTACAATATTCTTTACGTTGGGTACTTGCTTATTGCCAGGGATCGCATATTGGTGCAATGATTGGCGATTATTGACCTTGGTTATCTCAACACCAATCATAATTACTCTCTCCATGTACTTTGTACTCTCGGAATCAGTCAGGTGTGATTCAGTTAAAGATCAATTATCGTTGTGAAAATATTTATTTATAGATGGCTGATATCCGTGGGTCAAATTGATAAAGCTATAAAAATTGTGAAAAATGTTGCCAAAACGAATGGCAAAACGGTTCCAGAGGATAAGATCATATTGTTTCAAAGGTGTTGCGAATTAATGTACAGAAAGGAACAGAGTACTTTCAAGTATCATACATTCGTAGATCTATTCAAACAAAGAGAATTATGTCGCATAACAGTGATTTTGATCATCGTTTGGATAATTACGACTCTGGTCTACGATGGGCACGTACGGGCTATCATTTCTATTGGGCCGGATATATTTATAACATTTTCGGTGGCCGGCTTGGTGGAGTTGCCTGCCGGCATAATACCAATGTTATGTTTGGATATCACAGGTCGCCGATTGATGGCTTTTGGAGTGTTTGTGGCATGTGCAATTGGAAGCTTAGTTTCGGCAGCGTTAAGCAATAAATTGCATATGGCCATAGCGTCAATTTTTGGTCGATTTGCTATTAGCATCGCCTATAACATTGGCTTGCAATGGGCTGCTGAAATACTACCCACAGTTGTGCGTGGCCAGGGCATTGCTGTAATGCACATTATGGGTTTTGCTTCCGCCCTTCTATCACCCTTTGTTGTGTATACGGAGAACTATAATTTATCCATGCCAATGTTGATATTAGGAGTTTTGTCAATTTTAGCAGCAATACTTGTTTTATTTTTACCTGAAACCAATCATACCGATTTGCCACAGAGTTTATCCCAAGCACAGTTTCAATGGAACCAGCAACGTATGTTTCACTGTTAATGCCAAAAATATTCAATTTTTCGCGGCACGTTTCAGCAGCTTGCAGCACTGGTCGTTTTGCTTCTTTGCGCTCGCGCTGTAAAAAACTTACAGAAAATGTTAAGGTTTTTGAGTGCCCAAACTGTTTAGTTCAGTTCAGTGAACACATTTAACACTACCGCTCTGTTTCTGTTAACCAACACTAGCCAAACAGCACGTGTATAAATATTAAAGGAATTCAATCGCTGTTTAGTTCAATTATTTCATACAAAATGGATGTTGTAAAAGCCGTTTTAGAGAGACACCAAAAGGAATTGGATAAATACAAGCCAATTACAGTTGAAAAGCACCTCGAATGCCGCATAGATGTGGGCACACTTCTCATCACAGACCCCAACGATTTGGAGGACCGGCAGATGGCGTAAGTTGATAATGTTGTATTTAAAATTAAATTTTAAATATATGTACATGTGTAGCAGCAACAAAGAAGACTATCTGGCCGAGCTCACGCGTGACAACACACAGCTACTGGTCAACGCCATCTGGGAACTGCCCACCGAACGTGTAGATGAAAGTATTGTGGCCAAGCTGCCGGAGCCAACAACAGTTTTGCCGCGTCTTCGCAAGCCACCTGGTGTTCGTCCCATGACGAAGTGGGAGAAGTTCGCAAAGGAGAAGGGCATCACAAAGAAGAAGAAGGACAAGAAAACCTACGATGATGTCCTGGACGTAAGTAATCATAACAATTTAAAGCGATAACAACTAAAACCAAATTATTCTATAGAAATGGGTGCCAACGTATGGTTTCAAGCACGCCGAGGCTGAGAAGGATAAGGAGTGGGTGCTTGAGGTGCCACAGAATGCGGATCCCAACACAGACATGTTCCAGAAGAAGATGGATCTGCGCAACGAAAAGGTCGCCAAGAACGAGATTCAACGCATGAAAAACATTGTGCGCGCTAAGAAGGTGGAGATGCCACGCAGCGGATATCTGGGCCCGGAGGCAGCATCATCGAATCAACTACTCACCGCTGTCACTGTGGCGAAAGCATCAACTGCGTCGGTGGGTAAATTCCAAAGCAAACTGCCCAAAGAGAAGGAGGCACGCGGTCTGGGCGTTAAGGAGCTGATACCCGGCGGCAAACGCAAGGCATCGCACATCTCAGCACAGCCGGAGAGGGAGGCCAACTTGGAGTTAATCAAGAGCGTGCTGAACAAGAAGCCAAAACTGGATGTGGACAAGGCGATATCGCTGCAAAAGCGAGACGAGCGATTAGAGTAAGTTCAATCTTCTCGTAATAATTTTGTAACATTTGTATTGATTTGCAATATTTTTACAGACGTGAGGCTGAAGACGGCAACAGGCCAGCGAAAAAGAAGGGCAAGGGCAGTCGCAAAGCGGTCGGCAAGAAGCCCAAGGGTCACCAGGGTCAACGTGCGCCGGGAAAGAAGGGCCAGGCCGGTCGAAAGCGTCGCTGAACATGGAAACTGCCTCTTCAAATAGGACACATTTTTTAATAACACAACAAAAAACACAATTTACATGATAAATACAATATAATATTTTAAGCCACATGAACTTTCCTCTTATAGATATATATTCTATCTCAGACGAAAGCGCAAGTCAACTGGAGCACTGTGCCGTGTTAGATACTCGTAGACAAAGTGGCGAAAGACGCGATTAAAGTTTCTAATTGAAGGCCAATGTAGATTTTCAGCATTATCTTCGGGCGTATGCCATGTGTCCGGAAAGGGAGTCGCAATCAAATGCAAGATGGGCACATTCTCCTCCAGAAACGGACGATGATCGTCGTCGACATAATTCCCAGCAGGACTATTCAAAAACATTTTATTATTGCCAGTCAGCTGGCCAACATTTCGCAGCATTTCCTCAATTTGGAATAGACTGGAGTGAAGGTCCTCCGTATTTTCATAGAAGCTAGCAAATCTCATATTGTGTGCTCCAATCAAATCCAGCAGAACGAGCACCTCCTAAAAGCCGAAAAGGGAATTAAAAATTAATAATTAGAGATGCTGTCGGATCAGCAAACTTACAATGCGATCAATATGGCGTGGAGCCATTGTACCTGGTCCGGCCATTGGGGTTCCAGTGCGTGTGCGCGCCAGTTTGTTGGCCAAGTGACGTGAACCATAAACGGAGTCTCTGTTGGTCCACTCTTTGAAGGCTTCCTCGCCGTCAAAGAAAATCAACTTTAAAATATGTAAATATGTTAAATAATGATTTAATAGTTGTATTGTAGTTTATACGAACCATCAGGCCGATATCTCTGCGATTTTGAAATTTCTGCTGCAGATAGTTGCTCAGCGTCTTGGCCGTGTTCAGGAGGATGGCGCAGGGTACCGCCGAATCGGTGGCGCCCAGAAATCCGGGATCATTTGGAAAATACTTGCTGTCATAGTGACAGGCGAGTGCCAAAAAATTGTTCGCCTGTGGATTAATGTATCCCACAACATTGGCAAACGTCAGCTCACCAAAGACGGGCACCTGCTGCCTAAACTCATCCACTTCCGTGCGGAAGCCAAGGCCATTCAGTGAGTTGACCAGGTAATTGCGTACCTGCTGATGCCCCGGACTACCAACGACGCGTGGCACCAGAATCGCCTTTAAGCTGCTGTTAAAATGCACCTCATCGTCGGCCAAATGCGTTAACTGTCTCTAAAATCCATATGCAATTGTCAAACATACTTTTTCTGTGCGTGACTGAACGACTTATGTACTTACGCTGGGCTGTTGTTGTGCTTGTGCATAGTCAGCTGCCAGCAAACAGATCGAAAGTGATACAGAAACCACCAACAAAGAAAACGACCGCAACATATTTTCAATATCTGTCCGGACACGCTGATGTGAGACGACACACTGAAACTGAAATATCGCTTTGTGCTGTTACGATCTTTGTAGCTGGTTTTTGTTGTTCTTGTTTTTTTGCCAACGCGGACTTTCATGGCGCGCAATCTGTATATATATGTTTTTGTGTTATTTATGTACATAGGCAAAAGCTCTCAATGTCTGCATAACTAAGAAGAGCTTTGGGCAGCTTCCAAAGAGAATATCAATTCACAAGCTCAGTGGAACTCAAGCTTACTAGTAAGCTTTAAAGCTTAGAACAGTGTTTCTATTATATGTATTAAATAACAGAATTTTAGTTTAATCTTAAGTAATAAACATTTAATATGATTAAATTTCTTGTAAATGTTATTTAAAAGTCTCAAGCGCTAATCTAACAATACTGGTTTTCATGTACAATTTAGTTAATCATATTTTAAATTTAATCAATTTCCAACAAAGGAGATAATATAAAGATAATTAGTGAGAACTGGTTCGCTTCCATCTCTCACTAATTGTTAAATTTTGCACCCTTTCCAAAACTTCGGTGCCACCACTGGTCACAGAATGCATTTGGCCAATTAATGCTGTTGTATAAATCGACGGTGCCAAATTGCGGGTCTTAACCACTGCCACGCGATGCAGTTTCTTTGATCGGAACTCGTCCCGTGAAATGGTTCGCAGGCTGGATCCTTCGTGCCACAGTCGCTTGGGTCGCGGTTGACGTTTTGCTCCCGTGCCGCAGCAGGGAAAGTGCCAGATGCGTTGATCCTTGCCAAAGTGATCGCCTTCGCTCAATGTTTGTGGCAGATCATGGTGCAGTGTCTCCGGCAGAAACAAGGCTAGAATGCCACCAATAATGCCCAAGCCGCCCAGCGTATTCAGCATTAGCGAGAGTGATAGGTGAGACAGATAGATGACCGGCGGAGACAGTAGCATGGCCACAAAACCCATGGTGTGTATAAAGGCCACACCCTGCGCTCGCACCACCGTCGGCAGCACCTCGGCCGCCCACTGCATCCCAATGTTATAGCAGACATTGGCAAAGAAGCGTCCGCAAAGGGCAGCACCCAAAATATAATGAGAGTTGCTCAGATTGGCCGCCAACAAACTAAATATACCACTCAACGTGGTATAGACAAAGGCGCACCAGCGACGCCCAAAGCGATCCAGTGTCAGAATGACCAGCAGATTTCCCGGCACCTCTGTGGCACACGCGATGGTAAATACAATGAACACATTCTTCTTATCAATTACCGATGCGGCTCGAACATGTCCATCGTAGATCAGCGATATACTCATCCAAATGATGATCATGAGCAGCATATAGCGGGCTAGGCGAATACGCTTGAATATCGATAAGATGGTGAAGCTGCGACCCTCAAACTCCTCCTTGTAGAATTGCTCGCAGCCCTCGCGAAATTTCTTCCAGAGTGCATTGGATACACTGCGCTTATTTCGCTGTGCGACATTTTGAAGGATCACAATTGCCTGATCGATCCTGCCCACAGAGACCAGCCAGCGCGCCGACTCGGGCAGCAAACAATAGGCACACAGAGCAATTCCAATGGGCAATGCGCCAACATAAGCAAAGGTTCGCCAATCGCCCAAGGATATGGCCATCCACGGTATCAGCATGGTGCAGGGTGAGTAGAACAGCGCCAGCGACATGTTGCCAACAAATGTGCGATACATGGGACCCACATACTCAAGAACTGCGGATTAGAATTGGAGACACAGCAGCTTTATTTGCAATAGCAGGCAGGGAGCAGGGAGAGTCATTGGGCTTACCCAGTATATAGATCATTGTGAAGCAGGTGTCGTAGGAGGCACCCACAATAAAGCGAGTAAAGGCAAAGGTCACAAAGCTATTGCTGAACGCTGTGAATAAACTGCCAAACAGAGCCAGGGAACAGCTACTGACCAGGGCGGCCAAGCGACCGCAATGATCTGCAAAGTGTCCATAGAACAAGCAACCCATAACGGAGCCCAGAAAGAAGATCACTTGGGCATAGGTGGCATAGCAATCGTTGTCACAAACCCAGCCAAAATCCATCGCTGCCGTGCGAAATGGTTCATCGGAACCAAAGACATAACCCTCCCGGCAAGGTATTTTGGCCAGTGAGCTGTTTATGAGCTCGCTGCGATTAACGGACTTGAATACAGCCGTATAGTTGACATCATACATTTGGCAGCGACTGTAGCTGCCATCCGACTCCTTCGGTATGGAGAGACTCTTGCGTTCCTCCTCGCTCTGAATGAGTGTCAGCTCTCGAACGAAGCAATAGTAATTTTGTGGCGGCAACGTCATAAAGATCTGGCTAAGATACACAAAGGCGGTAATAAAGCAGAATGCCAACATTAAAGCAAACAATAATTTCTGAAAGCATCCAAATTCGCCAATTTGCGGCAATAGATCATCAAAGTCAACAAAAGGTTCGCTTTCGCTGATGAATAACTTTGACTTGGGCACTGATCTCGCATCTTCCATAGAGGAAGTGCCGCTTGACTGGTAAGGACTCCTCGAATTGGGCGCATTGTGGCTGGTCTGCTGACTCCTGTCCACTGTGCTCCTCCTTCTCTTCTTGTCTGCCGACTTTGTGCTAAATATTTTTGCATTGCTCTGATTTGGACTACTTCTATATTTCAATACTCACTCAAAGTCAGCCTTTTGATTGCCATCCATATAAGTTTCTGGCTAAACAATAACGTTTAAATATGGCAACACGGCCTATTGTGTTATGAAAGATTCATTCTTCATGTGATTCATCAGTTTTCTGGGCGATTGCTTTCAAGTCAGCAATTCTTGCAATGTGGAACAAACTGATTTTATTTTTAGCAAAAGTCTTTTTTTTTTGTTCTGAATATTGTTCTGAATATAAATAGTGCCAACACTTTAAGAGTCTTTATTATATTTTAGTTAGACTTAGAACTTAGAAAATTAGATTATTACATTCCATGATATATCTGTTTAGGCATATTACATAGGATTGTTTAATATTTGTTTACTTGAAATTTGAGTTGTCACTGTACAATGTTGATTGTCATTAGCAGCGTCTTATCGGCGCCACTGAATAATCATCAGTCACAATTCGAGACAACATCAAAAAAGCAACGAGTCATTAACCTAACAAAATGAATTCGCCTTCCTGTTGCCATTTTCCATCTTTGTTTCTTGCTTTTGTACTGGCCTAGAGGCAACTAAATGGTTGAACTGAACACTTTTGTGTTTGTGGCTTATCTTTTGATTAAATCGACGCACAGTTGGTGGCACTTGCAGCCAAGCAATTGACCAAGTGCAGACATTGCGTACCCGCCGCATGGAAGGTGACCACCCATAGTGTAACTATTGCATATCAATCTCTTCACTGCCAATGCCAAAAGCCGCCTGTTGCTATTTGGCCAAGAATATGCCTGGTTTTTGGTATGCGCATGCGTTCTTCACACCCAACCCAATCTTGGTTGCCGGAGCGTCTTACGCCAGTTCGAAATTCATTCATAGAATGCCTCCTATTCTTCGAAATGTTAGCCATGCTGTGAGTACACAAATACAATTCGAATTAGTTCTGGCGCGTCTTTCAAAGGCAACGGTTGAACAACTCCGACAGTTAACGGTTTCAGAGCGCTTTCAACGGTTTTAAGTCACGCATAAAAATACGGTTGATTACTCGACATAAATCAGCTTCATAAATCTGCGTGCGTTGTATATTAAATAAAGTGTCAGTGTTCAAAGATAAGCGCTAAATGACGGTTCACAGGATATACAAATAATAAAAACTCAGCTAGAAATAAGACAATAAATAAATAGCTGACGGCATTTTGATACAAATCAAAAGAAAAAAAAACTCCAACAAGAAAAAAGGACAAAAAGTAAAGTTAAGTGAAAGTGGCGGCTGCCGTTATACAAACTTCTACAAATTATTCTATCGCTCGCGGTTAAACTGATGCAGCATGTAAGGGATTTGGTGAAATAACATCCTTCAAAAAAGAGAAAACCCAAAAAAAAAAAAAAATAAGAAGAATGGCTATACTCGAGTCCTGCTGCTTTTGGAAGACCGTGCGTATGGGCAGCTATGCCTCGGCGGTTTACACGCTGGTGGGTAATCAATTAAGAGACACAGTTGACTTTTTGAGTGCTTTCACTTGGCGAAGATAAACAAAACGGTTGAGCAAAGCGAGATGAATAGAGAAACTACCAAAATAACGCGATAAAAACACATACACCAAATAAAGCTTTGCGTGCAATTCAGCGATAAGCTCAGTGAAGCCAAGCGAGAAATACACAACAAAAAAAAAATATATAAAAGAAAATGAAAGGGAAGGAGAAGGAGAAGCTTATCAAGAAACAACGGAACACGTGCAACTCAGCAAGAATTGCAATCGGAAGACAAAGAACGAATTACAGCGAATCGGGAAAGGCTCCTTTTGTTAGGCGTTTGCTTGTTTTGCGCCAATAATGCCATTCCAAGAAACTGAATTACCATAATCCTGACACAATACCAATAAATAAATAAATGCAACAAGTAACAAAAAAAACACGAATAAAGCTTAAAACAAGTGTGTTAAATTTAAGAATCGTCAACAAACCAATTAAAAGTTTAGCACACTTTTCGTTACAACTCTCGCTTGGCCTTCATTTAGCCGACTTAAGTCTTAAAATAACAATTGGAAATTTGAGTTTAAGACTTATGTTAGTTAAATTAATTGAAATATTGATCCGGTTCAAAGTACTCATGTTTGCCACTCAAACTTGCATAAACTTTTACACTTAATTAATTATTTTTCATATTGTTATTGAGAGCTTCAACAACTATTCAAAATATGAAAAGGTCGCTTGTTGAGTAATCTTTTAATTAGCATTGCTGATTCTCATATTACAGATCTACTTTGGCTTATCCACACTTATGTTTACGGTCTATCTGAAGGAGGAACAGGACTTTCTGCTTGGCCAGCGAAAGAAGCCGCTGGGTGAGAGCATATTGGAGAAAGGTGACGTAACTATTGGTAAGACAGACACCGTTGCATAAAGTAAGCTCGACAAACTCAGCTCAGTTGAATGGCATTTGCCTATTGCAGTAACTGTGATATTCAACGTAATGTTTTTGTTTTGCTCGACGCTGATGGTTTTGTCATCCGTGCTGTTGATTGTGGGACTTCGAAATGTGAGTGGTTCACACTTAGTTGGTTTCTTTGTCATGGTAACTTTACCAGTAACTTTACCATTTCTGTGCAAAACTTACAGAACAAACGTCAATTGCTATTGCCTTGGATAGGCTTAATGCTCTGCGATTTGCTGATTGAACTGGCCCATCTTGTCCATCTGACACTCTCTGGTCGTGTGATTTTCGATCCAATAGTCGGTTTCATTTTCACCATAGACTTCTTTATCCTCTGCTTGAATGTGAGTGCACTTCCCATTCACGTTCCACTCATTTCCGCTTGCTAATTTCCTTTAAATATATTCATTTCAAGCTTTACTGTTTGCTCTGCGTTGTATCGCAGTATCAGGCCTATCGGCTCGAACGGGCCGAGCAGCGACAACATCCGGCTCTATCGGTGAGTTTTCACAGTTGTTCACAGTTAACACAATCGGATTTCACAGGCGAACTCCATTCCATTTAACCAAAGGCAACCGTCGTCTATACAGCGCCAACGAAGCTGAGCAAATCGAAGCGACAGTTGCTGGCAGCGCAGGATGCATGTGGTAAAGGTAAGCGACAACCACATCGTATGCTCGCCGCAAGTCCATTGATTACGTCACAAAGGCCAACCAATTTTTCAACCATCACCGAGGAGGAGGAGCAACTGCAGCATTGCTGCAAGGCTGCTGCATCCACAGGTAAGTACACAATCCATGGACAAAGAGCCTGTCAATTGAGGTGTGCACGTTTCAGCTGTAAATGGCAATGTCGACTGCGGTCAAATCTCACTGCAGCCCAACACCAACTCCATCGATGCGGATGCCTCGATATATGGCAAACTACCAATAATTACGTTAGACCCCCACACCCTGGTATGATGCGGTCACTTTGCGCTCCTGTAGCAGTCTCATTTGTGCCATTAACAGTTGGACATCCGTGTATTGGATACACTCAAAATTGACATATTTCTACATAGCCTGACAGAAGTGAAATTTTTTGAATTCTACGCCCATTTCAATGGCAACATACAACAAATACTTTTACAGCTTCCATTTCCTGCAAAAAGCACAGGCAATGAGGTTGAATTGACAAAAAATTTTAGAGGATTTCGTAGAAATTCTAATCAGTAGTTTTTGATATTTCAATGGAATTTATGGATTACAAATGCATACAATGGAATGTCGAATAACAAAGTTTTTTCTTAACTAGAATTGGCTCAAGAAAAGAATTTTTCTTTGCTTCTGTTAAAATTTACGAAAATTCTAAGTATTAAATGGAATGTATACAATTGAGAAATAACAATTTCATTTAATTTTCAAAATAAATATTTATATGATATTCGTAAATTACTTTATAGCATTTTTTATTTGTGTATTCAACAGATTTGAGGATAACTTAATTTATGTAGATATGCATTTTTAATTAAGTTATATTTATTTTAAACTTAGCAACGGCGTCGCTCGAGTTGCAATAAAGTTTTTTACAAAGATTGTGTATTTAGTTCGAATTACCTGGCCACAGTTTAAAGAGATTACATTGCATCAATTAGGGGCAAATGCAAACGAAGAGATTTAATTAACTTTTCTCGACAGCTTTACTTCAATAAATTCCGTAAAACATTGAAATAAATTTAAGCGAAATTTAAGTCTCATCAATTTGCAGCAATTAATTAGAAGCAATGCCTTAAATCGAGAGAAAAAATAAAGTGAATGAAATGCAGCTTGACAAATTACAGTAAAGGTTGATATTAAATAGAGTCCTTCCATCCAAAGGAGTTTTTGTTTGCCAGTCCGTGGAAACGCTTGTTAATCGCGTCGACAAGCAGAGCCATTAAATTAAATTTAATCACTATATTAGATTGGTTCCCTTTTAACTATTATTAGAAACGCGTAGCGCTCCTTAACTCCAATACGACAACGGAGAGGTGAATTACAAAGAAAACAGAATGCGGGCGGAGGGGAGGCAGTGTAAGAGTAGGTGGTGTTAGTGGATGCCACAGCTGTGCAGTGTGATAAAGTATCGACTATATTTGCTGTGGCTAAAAGAGTGTTTGCACAAGTTTCAAGCAAAACACTTAAACACTGAGAAACACAACAACCGTCACATTTGCCACTTAGCCAAACATCTTATTGGCAAGTAAAAATCGAAATTTTTGTGTGTAAATATCAACGCAGCTGTCAAAATAGTCTGCACGAAGCGCCGAATTATCTGATATCCACCAGAATCTGACAATCTCTTAGAATATTGGCACTTAATGGATTCGGAGGTGCAAAAAGAAACATTTTTGTTGTGCTTTTTTTTACAAATGAAAACTAAAATAGATTATTTTAAGTTTTAATTAAAACTTTTTGCCATAGCAATATTGCAGAATTTTTATGTAATGAAACACGCTATGGTATGCCAAAAAAATAATGCCACAGAATTTTTTTTTTAATAAATTCACTTGAATTTAGTATGTGGGATACTAAATTGATTTTTATTACAAAAATTAGAATGCCCAAATTTTTAATATACCCTTGAATGCAATCGCATTAAGGTAGCTGGGTTTTAATAGCATTAGCCATATTTATTGTTAGTCATATAAATTTATATTTATATATATATATATATAGTAATATATATATTTATGTTTATTATTATTTTTAATATATAATCGCTTAGAATATGAGAGCTTAGCTACTTTAGCAACATTTTCTGGTCGATAATGAGAGCTATGTATTTGTGCTAAATTAATTACAAATAAATCAATTGCATTATAAATTTAATTACAAATAAAACAATTGCATTATATATGTATGGCAGATAACAATTGTGCTTTTTTTTCTAACAATTTTCAATTATAACAAAAAATAATATGGGATTTGAGTGTAGCAAAAAACTAATATTTATGCATTGCTTTTCAACAAATTTTTGATGCATGCAATAAATTTGCATATAAATTTCAGCGCGCGATTCGTGTGTGAAGCGAAATATATGCAATTCACAAATGCAATCGACTTTATACACATAGATTTCGCTTTTTTATTAGATTTCTATTCGAATTTCCATTTTTTTTTTTTTTCCCCAGCAACTTGGGTCCAGCAAAATTGGCATTTCAAAGTCGTTCGGTTGGCTGTGAAGGTGCTTAGTAATTGCTTTATTAGTTTCTCGCAGACTGCATATTATATAGTTGCCACTAAGTACAGTTATGGCTGCCGCTTGCCATTGAAGTAATGCACACTCAACTTAAGTACTCGGCGTAAGTGTGGAAATGTTGTCTAATTGCTGTTATGACAGCTACTTTTCTGAGTTTAATGAGTTTTCCATTAGTGTTCACAATATTTTGCTCGGCTTGCCATGGCTGATGTCCTGGCTGCATAATTGAAAATCCAATTAATATACAAGTGAATTTAAGTATATCCCCACACACGCACACACAGATACACACACACACACACACACACACACACACACACACACACCTCACGCACACACACACACAAACACATACACACACTCGCGCGCACACACATTTATTCTCCCAGCCAGCCACTCACTGCCATTGTCCTTGAGTAAAGTTTGAAAAAAATCAGATGAGAATAACGTTTGTCTTTTGGTGAAGGCATTGTCCGCATCTCAAGATAATGCAAACTATTTTCCCAAAAGTTACAGCCCATCAGGCGTAAACACTTACATAAGTCGATAAAACTTGGCAACGTTTCATGTACGGTTAACTAAGTTTGGCCAATTGTATACAAAAATGTCATAAAATTTATGAAGGGCCTCTTTAAAATGTTGACAATTTGAAGGCAAACGAGCGTTGGTTGCACTTAAGTGCTGACAGCACTTTGGCTGCCTACTGTTTGATTTATTGATATACATATTCTATGTTTGAATCCATAGCCAAGAGGCAAATATTCACAACTCCCCCGCAATTTGCATCGATTCATAAAGGCTGTCTGTCACTTGCTTTATTGCGTATACGTAGCGGGTGGTGGGTGGCGGGTAGCAGGTGGGCGTGTTGAGTTCAGAAAATCGACTTGATCTTTGTTGTAGTTGTTGTAGCGTTTATAGCTTGTTGATTTATGAGCATTCATCTTGGAGCACATGTTAATAAAGCGGTGTTTAAATAACGACAAAAGTGTCAAACACTCAACAGGAAAATTAGTAAATAAAATGATATAGATTTAAACAATATAGGAAAATAGATCAAGCTTTGAAATGAATTCAGACTGGGCTGTTGAATACTCGGCTATTGATAAAAATAAAATTATAAAATCAAATGATAAATATAGCTTTAAGTTATTACTTGGCAGCAGTTACTTTGCTTACTCTCCATTTTTAAATGACAAGTCGATTAGCTAAGTAAAAATTAACTGAATTTTATAAGAATGAGTATATTTATTTTTACAGTGTTTTTGTTCGTATTATACACCATTTGTACAGGACAAGTCGACCAGCTTAGTAAATTTACTACAAATTTAAGTAAAGTTAAAAAAAATGTGTAGTTAATATTTACAGCAAAGCCTCAACAGAGCATTTCGAAGACGAACATTCTTTAATTTCATAAGCTTCTTTTGTATATTTTAATTTGCATAAGTATTTTTGGAGAATTTTTTACAATTCA
The DNA here is from genome assembly GCA_035042045.1 of Drosophila melanosoma. Taxonomy (NCBI): domain Eukaryota; kingdom Metazoa; phylum Arthropoda; class Insecta; order Diptera; family Drosophilidae; genus Drosophila; species Drosophila melanosoma. The sequence goes on along the minus strand of JAWNLY010000100.1, from coordinate 1,216,805 downwards.
TAAATATTTATTATGTGTTTGTTCTGGAAAACAACAAGTCGTCTTATGCTAGGATATTCGCCTAAAATTTATAATGTGCCCCCAAAAAAGAAGCCACTTTAAGTGGGCGAAAAATGCTGGGACAAATATCCGCATATAAATAATAAAAAAGCACATGAAATACTTGCTTTCAAGCTTGGCTGTTAAATGGCATTAGACAGATTAAAACATATCTAACATTGGATGGACTGAGAGTAGCAATAAAACCTGTTATTATATAATAATTCATAATAAGCGCCAACTAAAATAGCTTACAAATTACCAGCTTGTAATAAGTCTAGAGCGAAATAGAAGCTCAATTGAAACGTTGTTGCATTGGCATGAGAGATTTATGAGGCGCCACAAATGGGAGAATAATTGGAAGTGATTTACATAATTCCAAAGCCGGACTAATTAGGCTTCCTTCGCCGCAGCATTAGCATTATCGTTTAATCAGCATTTCGTGAGGAGTCCTTTGCCATTTGTCTGCAATAAATCCCAGACAGCATTTCTGTGGGTAAGTGGAAAACATCAATCAGCCAGGTTTGTCAAATGCAGTGTGAAAAAAAAAAAATGTTAAAGAAGTTTGATTGCCATGGAAATCGTGTTTACGAAATAAGCCTGATTTTTGTCATTGTATAAAGTAATTCATGAGCTTAACTGTCAAAACAAAAATAATGAGGCATTATGAAAAGGGTTAAAAAAAAACACATATTTTGATAAATAAATGGGAGACCCTTTTGCGTTAAGTATTCAAATTAATTCTCATTATTCTAATAATAATAATTGTCTTTCATTTGGTTTCTAAACAACATTCGTGTGCCGGTTAAATAATTGGGCAATTTTAATTTAAATTATTAGTATTTGATTTATATGGCAATTAGAGGTAAATGAAAAGGCTTAATTGCAATTTAGAATCGAATAGTTGGCTTAATTTAAGCTGGTATTTGATTGGAATCTTCGATATTGTATAAATTGAATGTATTGCATTTCCATGACTACAGTTGCCTTTCAATTAATGAAAACAAACCGGAGAAATGTGCACAACTAGAATTATAAAGGAAAATGCAAGAGTTGTGCTCCAACAAATGAGGACTTATGTCGTATAAGCTTTTGATACTTGATACTTGCATTTGGCATGCAGTTCCTTAAAATAATACACATCATTTACAGAAGGGAAGTCTTTGTCCTTGACTCCTCCTCCCCTCCCAGTCGCAAAGACTTGTTGATGTTTCTTGAGAATGTTTTCATTGTAATTTTCATTGTTGTAATGTCTGAAGCTACACTTGAGAATCTTTTAGAAGTATACTCCCACGCACACACACACACACACACATAAACTTGCACACACACACACACACACACTTATACAACCACGCCCACTCACTTAAAGTAAAAGTCAAGTTGGCATTGCGCCCCTCGCCACGGCAATCATTTATTTTATTTTGTTCAATTCTAACTTTAATATTATGATAAAATCGGCATTTCTTGCTCTAAAATTGCCTTGTCAATTGATGGGCTTACAAACGAATAGTCAATTTGTTGATAAAAAATAAAACAAACTTTTAATCAAATCAACAGAAATGTTAATCATTCCTGCCTTTGCCAAAATCCATGTAGCATAATTCTTACTTAGTTATATACAAATATTTTGGATAAAAATGATAAATAACCGCATTTAATTCAGTGTCATCTGACATAGCATTTTCCTTTCAATCTCGAACATTTTTTGCCAAAATGTATCTGTGCTGGGAATACAATTGATTTAAAGAAATTCCTCATAATTTACAGCCCTGACGCATGTCTAATGCGGACCCCTAGTCCATTGGGGCACATTTGCTGGCCCACTTTCGGGAATCCATTAGTTCGAGTCAAGGTCCATAAGCAAACAAACAGAACCAATATACTTACTGGAACTGTGTGTATATTGGCGTTTTCTGTGCATGGTAAATAATAAACATACGAGTATTATAAATAGCCTCACGAACAGTCTCAGCCATCAATCAATGGGAAATAAGGTTAAAGAATCCTTAATTTATTTTCGCATCGCAGCCGCCAGTAAAATTCAGAATTCAAACCGAACACCCACTGTAAAAAATAATTATTATGGAACATCATAATAGACCTCCTCACAAAGTATTACTGCCATAAACATGTTGTGCAATTGTCCACTTCTCATTCTGTGGCCGCCTGTCAAAATGTTTTTATGCTTAATTGAAAGCCTATTTGATTTGCATATTAACCGCAAGAAATCGAAAAAGAGTCCGGGGGCGTCTTTTTTTGGTCCATCATAGACCAGTTTCAGAGGCTATAACAAAATTAATTAATAAGGAATTTGTTGTTGTTTTTGACTTCAGAGCAGTCGCAATTTAATTATATTTCTTTACTCCCCTTTATTCATAGCGATTGATTTCATTAATTGTTATCGGGTCATATCGATATCAAGTTAAGTACAGTTATTGTTAAAGTCTAAATACTACGTCAGTAGTAACCTGTTGTCTATATTACAAGTTGTGTAAATCTCCTGTTGTGGCAACAGTTTTCGGTCAGAAACTGATACTTTTCCTATTTGTTTAAGTTTGTGTAAAGAATTTTTAGAAAATTAATTATTAAATTGTTTTTTCATATTTAACTAGCCATAATCAAGACTTGTTGTTTTTAAATTGTTCTTATGGCTTACATATTTGAGTAATCCTGCGGCAATTTCGCAAAATTCAAATTTTTTATACAAATAAGTTTATTTTTAGTGTCGCTATGGAAATGTCATAAATAAATTGAATATACTTAATCAAATGAATAACCATATTTGCCTATTCATATCTATTTGTCATCATTTTGCTATACATTAGTCGTTTTCGTTGAATCAATAATATGTTTGACTGCCTCTGGTTATGGCTCAATAATCAAAGGAATGGAATTAGACACCTTTGAATATATTAATATGATAGCACAAATTATGGCTCGTGTTTCCAAGTTAATTACACTTTACTGCTATGAAATGGATTTAACTTATGTAATACAATCACCATAATCTGATAACAGGTAGTAAATAACAGAGTGGGTGTAGACATTGGCTTTAAGGGGCAGGATGCCTTTGGTATCAAATTATACAATTCAAAATCAGATAGGCAAAAAACTCTTCTTCACAGTCGCAACTAACTGTTGCATAGCATGGGGGCATGTGGGCATAATTGAATTTCATCTGCATTGTATCTATGGCAACAAATCGAAGCACATTGGACAAAGGTCTTAATCAGTATGTTAACATTGGCATTGACATAACCAATGAGTTTTACATCTGAAACGCATTGGTGTTTACTGTTTGTTGAAGGGGCAATCGGGGCAATCGGGGCAATCGGGCAGAACGCGTGTGCCTCACAAAAGGAACGCAGCGTTGCGTTAACGCAACATTCGACAGAAAACGTTTATTGCACTTAAAATACACAAAAACGGTATTTGTACACAACAAGTTATTGTTGGTGTCGGTGTTGTTGTTGTTGTTGTTGCTGTTTCTGTTGCTGTTTAATATTGCTACAGTTGCTGAGTTACATCGACAATAAGCATATTTTACATGCCGTTTGCCATTTTGTGTTTCCAAAGATTCCTTGTTTTGTGCACACATCACAAACTTGGAATTCTGGGCACACACATGTGACAAATCGTTAGACTGTGTGTGTATGTGTGTGTGGGTGTGTAGGTATGCGGGTGTGCAGGTGTCTGGGTGTCTAGGTGTGTGAGCGTCTGTCAAATCAACTCAAATCCTCTGTGGCACCTTAAAAGAATATGTCAAAACTTTATGTCAAGCATCACACTCAAGTGCAATAACCCAGCAGACAGTTGGAAACTTGATTTCTACCTGTCTTAAATTGCCAAAAAAGTTATAACAGTTCGAACTTATTCTAAAGTCTCTTAACAGGCTAGTCAAAAAAAGATGAATATGCATTTTTTGTTTAAACCTAGTCGAATCTGATCTTCTATCTGTTTATCTGTCTAATCTTTGTATTTTATTTTTCAAGACTGCCATTCATATTTCTGTTTTTGGATTAGCATCTTTATTTATTTTGTGACTTGAACATTTTGTTTGGTTTGCTCGTGATGGAAAAATACACACATACACCCACACACACACACACACACACACACATACTGTTTTATATAGCAAAAGTACAAACAATACTCGCGTAAGCCGTAGAATTAAAATCCTGGCAACCCCTTATTAATACCCACGGCGAGTGCTTATCAGCGTGCCTCTCATCTCACTGCCCGCCAGCTGAGTTACTCAAATTGTTAAATGTTGAAACAGCCAACCCAAAGAGCCACAAACACATATGATGTCTAATAAAAAACATTCAAAAATGGCTGCTTATCCAATCTAATGCTTTTGAGTTAACGCCAAAGGACATTAGACGGAAGCGCTTACAATAACCTGGTTTCCATCAATGCTAATATTTGTTCAGACCCATCTGGCTAAAAACACAAACACGAAAAATGTAAAAGTCGAAAAACAAAAACAGGCAACGATTTTGTTTTGGTTACCCAGCAACGTGGCAGCGAAATATATTTTTGGTATGCCTGAAAAAATGGTTTAATAATAAAAATTTGTATTCTCTTTTATGTTAATTGTGAGTGTAAATAAAATTGAAATTCTATTTTAATTTAATTTTATATTTTAGTTATGCTTGATTTGTTATAAAAAATGTATATACAATAATTTATTTTTTATAAATATAAAACCACAATAAATGTCATATATCCAAATCCGCTTAATAATAAAATGTGGCATGTAATCATTTGGGGCGCATTTGAAATCAATTTGAAATGCCATTTAACATGTTTATTTGTCGCAGTTTATAACTGTAATGTGCTCTGCTCTGAAGAATAATGTCGGTCATTAAATTGTCCATAAATCAATAATAAAAAATCAATCATACGTCACAGAAATTTCTTATTGTTAAGAGCTTTGTACATTTTTAAATCACAATAAAGAATACATATTGTTGCTATTTAAAGTTATAGTCGAGCAAACAATAAGACTATGCAACATAATGGAAACTATTATGTAAAAAAAATTACAAAACTAAATTTTCAATCGTGCAACCACATTGCATATAAGAAAATTCGCTCTGTTTGTCATTAAACAGCAATAAAAAATTTTAAATTATTACGAATAAAATTGATTGCACTGGAATGTTGCTGCTGTTTCTGCACATTTATTCACATTTAATTGAGATCAACTAAAGTTTAAACGCTGTGAAGCGAGTGATTTTAATGCGTTTAGTCAAACGTTCGCAAATAAATAATTTCTGAACGCAATTGAACATGCTGTTAATGTATTTAATTTGCCAGATTATTACGAATTTTGCAGCAAAGACGAAAAAGAAACAGAAACAAAAAGAGAAACATAAACGACAAGTAAAACAAAATAGTAACAAATCCATCAATCAACTTCAGATAAAAGCAGCTGTGACCAGGCTTAAAGAAGGCACTGCAAATTGGAACCAACCCACTGCTCCAAATTCCCAAAGTCGCTTTGAACAGAATATCTAAGGATTCCAAAATGAATCTACAAAAATGTAGAGATTTATTTGGTTTCGTTTATGGATTTTAACGATGAATTTTGCTTTGTTGTCCAAAATTGCAACTGTTCTTCATACATATAAAATAAAAACAGAAAAAGATTAAAAATACTTTAAATAGAATTTGTATTAAATTCCGTAGGGGGCATCTTATCAATTGGCAATGGACTTTGCAAAAATAATCAAGTTTGTTTAGCACAATAAATACATTTTTGTTTTCTGCTGATTATAAAACAAATTTAGAGCCTATATATACAAAAGATTGTACATTAGCACATTTTATAACAAGAAATCAAATATTCAAAGTTCAAAAACTGACAAAAAATTATAACATACAATTTTTGGCGATTTATGCTCTTTACTAGAGAAGCGGAATACTCTGAAAAATGTTAAAATTAATTAAGTAAGCCGATTGTATTGAGAAGTCAAAAAACACTTTTATTACATTGTAATTATTTTTTAATTATTGATATAAATATGTCAACCTGTAAGTGGGGATATTAAAAACATAATTCAATTACTAAAAGAGGTCGCCAAACAATAAATATTTTTATTTGTATGTATGTATTTATATATATATGTGAATCCATTTATTATCAGAAAGGATTTGAGCAGTGTTAATATTTACAAAGTACATATTAAATTGTAAGTATTAAATGGCTCAGATCCCATTTTGTATTTAATATTCCATTCAGAAACTCGCGACTGCAATTGACAATTACGAATTGCAGTTCGAACAGGGACAACTAAAAAATAACAAAAAATGCGTAAAATTACTTTGACGATATAATTTCGAATGGCACGTGCCGGATTCACTGCACCAATGGAGTCATTGGCACGTTCCGCTCATCAGGGTAGTTGATTCACACACACATTCCGTTTTTGGACAATTCACAGTGTTGGCAATTCAATTGAATGTGGCTTACGTGTAGCCTCCCAAGGCTCATGTTGATCCGTAAATGAAATACAATTTTTTTTCTACTGATATCTTTTTTATTTACGTATACGCAATATTTGTGCACATTTGAGAAGAGTATGTGAGAAGAGTGCACACTAAGCGCACAGATCCTCAACGGATTCACCTTGAAGGAGTAAACGTTGCTGCTCCTGTTTGTTCTTCTTATTGACAGCTTTGCCGCCAGCGGCCTTGCCACGCCTACGATTTATTACGCCATCCACGTCATCCATCATGCGCAATATTGTGGTCTGCTTAGACAAATATTTACTTATTACCAATCAATATAATACACATATATATTTGTGTATATATGCATACCTGATCTGAGCAATCCAGTGGGGCCACTGATATATCGCGCACTGCTCGAAACTTGCCCACATTGTTGAGATGCTCGTTCTCCAGCCGAAAATAGTTCCATATAAAGCGTCTGAATACCTCAAGTGGACTGAGTATGGTCATCATAACATCACCCTCAATATAACCAGCCTGGATGAGGCTCATCGAAATCGTCCAACTGAAACGCAATATTAAGTCCTCAATTATGCCAAAATAATAGAACCACTGCAAGAAACGAGAGACGCAAGACACAAAAAGGAGAAAAAGAATAATGGATGCATTCAAAGATTGTTTTACGTGGCAAAATATATTTATAGCTGCCATTAGTTGGCTCTCCAAATGGGGAGATGCCCAAAACTTACCGTCGATGAATAAACGATTTCCTCACGCAAGAATCGATTGTCGCCCGCCTTCGCATCGAAGAGGCCCCAGTCCATTTTGATGTCCCATGTGTAGGCGTAGCAGGATGAGAATATGGCTGCTGTTACCCAACAGTAGAACCAAGGATTCTCCTTGGACAACGGATAGGTGTCTGCAATTGCGGAAAAATTATGTTGCTTGTGTTTCTTAATGCATAAAAATGAAATGAACATGAATTCCCGGCAAGCCATTAAAGCAACGCTAATTGGCTTCACAACACACACGCAACACACACACAGCACACACATTTAATGAAATGTGTTGTACCGCATAATGAGAGCACACACACACACACACGCACAAACACACACACACACACACACGCACGCACACACTTCAGCATTTGGTTTAATACATCTCATCGCCACTCACCCGTTGTCGTATGGAACTTGTGCGCAAATATGACCACAAAGAAGGATGTGGCATATTTGGCCGCATTCACCAGATGTGGAAATGCCTCTTTGGTGTCGCGATAGCGACGAATGCATTGAGCGAAGCGAAAATATGCCGGCAGAATGGCCACAATGGGATGCAGTATGGATACATACTGTACACAGTGATTGCCAGCTAAAATAAACACATCGATTTAAGCAAAAAAACAAAATACATAATTAAAATCGCATTATTAACTTTTGTGTAAGCTAAAAAAATAGACATGGCAAAACTATTTTTATCTACTTTTAAGCTACCAAAAACTTTTCTCGCTTACTATATTTAAAGTAAATACGAATTTCCGCCAAAGTTTCCAAAGTTTGAATAAATTAACTTCAACTTTGAATTTCATACGAATTATATAAAGTTTACTGTATAGTTAATTATTGTCTGAACTTTCAAACTGCATAAATTACCATGAAAAAACTGTATGGAATTTTCATTGTTAGCCGAAACTTTTATATTGGGATAAAAAATAATTAAAAATTTAAAAAAGTCGATTAAATATTTTCATATTAATGAAATTACAACCATAAAAATGTTTTGAATTAATTACGTTTATTCCTATGTTTTTTTTTATTAATAAATTTAAAACTTTATTTAATAAATGGAATTTCACATCCTACTACTCACCCTCGCCGGCTTTATGCCAAGTGGGATTTCGGCCAAAGAAGCACATCAGAAAGGGTACATCCAGAAATGCGGGCACCATACTATTCAATTGATCGGCCAGCCAGAAATCCGCAAAGGTAACGAAGCAGAAGGGTGCCATGATGACTCGACCGAGAACCTGCAGCGCCCAGTAGCGGGCCTCGTGGTGAAATGTTTTAGTGGGATTCAGCAGAAAGGCGACCATCAACGTGTACAGAAACAGTGGAGCTGCATACTGCGGAATGCCCAAGGGGTCACAGAATATATAGCACAGAACACAGCAGGCCCAAATTACACCAAACACGGACGCAATCTCCATAATGTTCTGCTCGGAGAGATGATTGCGCGGATCCAGCTCAAAGATGAGCACATGGTTGACACCAGACGAGCGCCAGCCATAAACATTCACGCCCCAAAGAAAGAGACACTCGGTGATGAGAAATGGAGCTCGGAACATGCGCAATCCCACCCGCCAATTCTCGCCAAAGCCATAAAACATGGCCGATATAATAACGGTGACGAGGAGCACCACAAATGCGCCCGAAAATAAGCCAACCTTGAAGGTGGTCCAAGGACTCTGCTGCTCGCCGAGCGGCGGAACCCTCAGCCGCTTCATGGCACCTTAAATATATAAATAAAAAAGTCTCGATAAGCAAAGAGACATGTCAATCCTGAAAGAAGTTCTCCATTTGCTATACTAACGTTGTCTATCCCCGCCTTCGATGTCCTGGGTGACCGCCTGTTCAGTTTCTTGAATTAGACGATCTATATCCTTGTTTGTGTAGAAATGGGCCGCCTCCACGTGATCCGTACGCCAACGTGCTCCAAAATCCACACTGAGCAATTTGTCGTGCTTCTTGAGAATCTTGCGAAAGCCAGTAAAATTGAGATTTTGATAGTTCTGCAATAGGATTAGACCCAAATAGAACTCGCTAAATGCCAACTTGAGATCCTGTATCTTGCGGGCGGGCACATTCTTCTTGCCCAGCGGTGTGCGTCGCTTCCATGCCGGCTGCTTCTTCACATGCCCCATTTCCAGGGCCTCAGTCAGTTCGCTGCGCAGACTACCATATTTGCGTGTCGCCTCCGCCATCTTTTCCGAGTAGAATGTATTGATCTTGGCCAGCTCCTTGTCGCAATAGTGAAAGAAATCCTCATCGAATTTGGCAAAATAACGTGTGAGCATCTCGCGATCCACCAGCTCAGCGGATGGCGCCTGTTCAATGGCTGCATACAGCATGGCCTTCATTTCCTATCGACAAATATAAGCACGATATATATAAATGTGTTATCGATTGGTAATATCGAATCACTCTGTTCCAAACTGAGTCACGTTCACTAACAGGTGTCGCTTTACTTTTCTTAAGCACTGTGCGGTCATTGTGTTTGTTTACGATTGCGGCGAGCACAACACAACGTGCGCTAGCGAGAAGCACGTGTGAAGCGCATGCGCCAACAAAGCTTTTCACTAACTTTTTGACAGCTGGAGAGCCGTTTTTCACAGTGACGTCATTGGCACACTGACAGCTGGGAAAAGCACTCGCTCACCTATCTCAATGGGATACACAATTTTTTTTTTTCTTTGTGATTCGCCTAGAATTTGTTTTACCTCATAATTAATATATTGCTTGCGCCACTCTGGCGTTATATGCGCCCCCAAATGCTCGGCAAACTTCATGTTCAGCCGTTTAGTTCACTACAGCTGCACTGCATCCGCATTGGACCACAACAGAATGGGCGGACAACGAAGGCGTTCCACGCGCTCGTTTTCACGTAAACAACACAACTGGGCCAAACGCCAGCGAAAGTTTTCGATGATGGCCTGAATGCCAGGCAATAGTTAATGATTGCGATAGGGGCCGACTGGGGGGTGCATATGTAGGGGCGCCAACGAAGAAGCTTTCAATATGTAAAAGTTGCCATTGCCCTCTGCTGTCATCCATCGCAACCTGCGCTGACCAACGTCAATAATATCCAAAGTGTCAAAATCGAAAACGATTTCGTTTTGGAAAAGGGAAATCTTGGAATAGACTTTAGGCATAGCTTTAAGCAATTATGAATTAAACAATTTTTAAAAAGCAATGCAGTTTAGATAATTTACTGCATTTAAATTGAGAATCACGATATTTTATCAACATGTGGAAATTAAATTTAAATTCTACATTTAAATAAAAATGTGAAGAGTCCCTAAGTTATTCAAACGTATTTGCATTCTGAATAGTTATACAAAAATATTATTAAGCTTAGAAGAACTCAGCCTCGATGCAAATGGATATTTTTCTTTTCTTTTGTTTCTTTTGGGTAAAAAAAAACCTCAGAATTCCCTCCAAAATTACTCAGCAAGACAGAGACAGAGAAAGAGTAAAAGTTGTATAAGTAACCATTCTTCACACAAGTCTTTCCAATGGGTTCTATTTAGAAACATATGCACACATTCATATAGACATATATATACACGCATATATACATATATATATATATATATATATATATACATTCATATACTCATACATATATAGGTACAAATGTACTTATTTTATATGTTCCAATTGCGGTAGCAACAATAAAAATCAATTTTCTGGTAGCATAAACTCAAATTGATCCTATCGCTCGCTCACTTGCTCTCTTTCTGTCTTGCTCTCCTCGTGTTATCGCATTGGTCGGCTTTTCCCGACCTCTTCCGAGGTCATCTATTTGCTCGTGAATTTTACTCAGTACATTTTTTTATTTAGGTTGATTAAAGAACGGCCTACTTCGGCTGCCTCCCGCATAGATAAGTCGGCTCGCCAGCACGATCGGTTCGGAGAGTGGAGAGGGAGAGACAGAGAGAGTGAGAGTGAGCTTCAATTGCTGGTGTTAGTTCTTGATTGGCCTGCGCGTCGATGAGTCATTCACGAAAAGAGAACTATTCCAAGCCCCACCGCACCCTTCCTTCTAAAAGTATAGCTTATCAGTAATTAGTGGATCGAGCACTGTTTCACTGGGATAATTGTGAAGAGCTTTGTTTGATATAAATTCAACGCAGTGTAATTTGTTCAAATCAGTCCAACGCAATTCATGATGCCACAAGGAGTGCAGCCAAGCGCAGAGCAGGTCAACGAGGTTAAGACCCGTTTTCTGGCCAAAATGGAAGCGGAGCCACCGGCAGGTAATTAATAATAAAATATATTTACACATTTAATTTATAACTTTCGTCAATCTCCCGTTCCAGTTCCGTTTCATCCTAGCGATTTGGCCCGTATCAAGGATAACGATGTCTGGATAACTAAGCTCCTTGAGGCATACAAACTGGATGTGGAGAAGGCAATTTTGCGTCTCTATCAGAATTGTGAATGGCGTCAGAGTTATGGTACCAACGACATTAACGAGACCAATGTGAATCAGGAGTATCTGAACGATGGTGAAATCTTTGTGCATAACCACGATAAGGATGGTCATCCACTGCTCATTGTGGACATGTCCAAGCACACGAAGAGCAAGAATCTCGACGATCTGCTGCGTGTCATTGTCTATTGGGTGGAGCGTGTGCAGCGTGAAGTTTACCTCCAGAAGGTGACACTCTTCATGGACATAACCAATGCGGGTCTGAGCAACTTGGATCTGAACTATGTCAAGATGATTGTCAACATCTTCGAGACCAAGTATCCCAATGCGCCCAACTACATTTTGGTCCATGATCTGCCCTTCATCATGAATGGTGAGTTATCATGTGCAAATTAACGTTTTCACTTTTTAATTTATAAAAATTCCCTTTTTCAGCGGCATTTAAAATTGTGAAAGGTTTTATGCCTGCGGAGGCATTAGAAATTCTGCGCGTGACGACCAAAAAGGATATTTATGAGTATGTGGACAAGGATAATTGCTTGAAGATCTGGGGCGGCAACGATGATTACACGTTTAAGTTTGCAGCAAACTAAGTCCAATATTTACATATTTTGGATAAAATCTGAATAATTCGATTATTATTATATCAGTTCATTTAACAAAAAGGAAAGCTAGTTTTTATATGAAGTGCAGCTGAAACTGCAAAACCATTGAATGCCATGGGTTAATAATGCGCCCAACAAGTGGAAGCTTAACTGAGAGAGCGAAAGCTCAAAACTCATTTAAATGCAGCCGGTGCTTTGGCCAGCGATCACGTTATATTGCAGCAGCAGCGGACAGCGGGCAGCGAACAGCGACAACTGCCCTTTTCAAGGCATCCCACTGGTGTATGGGCGGGTGCTCTACATCGCGCAGGGCACGTCGGCCGACTGTTAACGACGATCGCTCCATCAACCAGCACCGTTAGTTAGTTAGTTAGTTACCAAAGCTCGTGCGAAGCACTTGCCGTCGTTTAATTGTCGCGAGTCGAATTATCGACAACGAAAATCTAATCACATTTATTGCTTGGCTGAGAATGTGAACTATCGATTAGAAGAGCGCGCGATAACAAATCAAACATTGATAAACATAACTGTTGCTCCATGTTCCATGTTCAGTCTACGTCCAATTGTCGCCTGAATCGAGTGCTAAAGAAATGGCCCCCAGATCGAAAATTCCCAGCAGTTTGCAAATTGAGGAATTGCGTGAAAAGTTCAACAACAAATATGTCGAGTCGCAGCTGACAGGTGTGTACAGTTTTCCCTTGAGGCGAGGGACAAGGGGCAATGTTGTAGCCAGTTAACCAGTTATAACTAATTAGTGCTGTGTCTAGAACCACTATCGTAATTACAGAGTACATAAATTAAATATGTGTCATAACAGTCTTCGATGATTATTGAAAAGTTGCTTAGTTAATTTTATTATATATCTAGATAAATAAGCATTATCGTATTTACAAAATGCACATTTTAAATAGGTATCATAACAGCAAACAGTCATCAAAGATAATCGAAAAGTTGCTAAGTTACATTTTATGTATTATAATAGACATTAATAAATAGTAAATTTATTTTAAGGCATGCTTTTTATACATAACATCTAAATTGGTGTTTAATCTTTGGGACTCCAAAGATATCGGTTATCTCCGTTTTGATTGGTGCTTAACATAAGTATATATAAACAACTGATTAAAGCTTTTTTTTCGATATTAGCCAATTGTAAGCAAGTAGAAAAATTATTCATAAAAACCTACTCTATATACAACATAAATAATTTTCAAATAAAATAATAACAATTAAATAAAATTAGAGCCATTCCATCCCATTGACATTGATCGCATACGCAATGATCATTTGTGGCTGCAACGCTTTCTCGAGCAATACGACTTGGATATGGAGACGTCACTGGCCAAACTCTGGGAAACGTGCCAGTGGCGTATGTCATATGGCGCCAACGATCTAACTGAGGCAGATCTCCACCAGGGGTACTTGAGAGAAGGATGCATCTATGTGCACAGCCAGGACGTGGATGGGAAGCCGCTGCTCATATTTCGCGTGAAGTTGCATAACAAATCCAAGAATCTGGATGAGCTCATTCGTATCGTCGTCTATTGGATTGAACGGAAGCAGCGCGAAAGTCATTTGACCCAAATGAGTTTGGTTTTTGACCTGGCTGGCACGGGGCTGGCCGCAATGGATGTGGACTTTGTGCGGCGTGTTGTGGAGACCATTAAGCTCTATTATCCCAATTTACTCAATTATATTCTGATATTCGAGCTCGCCTGGATACTCAATGGTAAGCTCATTGACAGTTAAGCTTTTCATCGGAGCTTTTGCTTATTGTTCACATTTTGTAGCCGCCTTTAAGGTCATCAAAGCTCTACTGCCGCCGAAAGCCGTTGAGATTTTAAAAATGATAACGAAAAAGGACGTCACGCAGTATGTGCCAGTAGATAGATGTCCTGTCATGTGGGGTGGTCATGACGATTATGAGTTTCAATTTGTGCCAGAGTCTAAAAATGTGCCTCCCAAATCGATGGCAGCTAATGCCGGTGACGATGACCAGCCTCATCGACGTCAGGATATGGAATTAGATAAAAAGGTGAGTGAAAGCCGTTAAACACACCCACACAATGTGTATTTGGGGTGTGTGCTAAGGTGAGCTCTTTGCGTCGGAAATCTGCTCAATTAATAGTTTTCCTGACGCAGGCAACATTTGCCTCTCCTTTAATTGATTTACATTAGAAACGTATGTGTATTGATTTAAGGTGCCGCAAGTTGCTCGGCAAGTTGCGTGTCCTTCACACAGAGGATAATATAGCCATTGGCAAACACAGTTAGAGCTATTTATAGCGCTACCCATTTGACATATTCCGCAAAGAAAAATAAAATTTGGCTTTCCTTTGCCAGAATTCTGAATGCTCAGTGAAGCGTTGCGAGGCGTTGACCTGTAAACACAAAAAGCAAAAAAAAACAAACAAAAACACCAAAAAATAGAACACTTATGGCATACATTAAAACGAATTCCCAATGGCTAGTGGGTCGACGTCATCGCCTGAGTAACTAAATTATTTATTCGCTTTTTTTTGTTCACTTAAATTTCTCTCGCCCGCATTTTGTACACCGCCGTCATTTAATTAACTGGTGGAGTTCAATGTATTTATTCTGGTTGCAGTTGAGTTAGCAGTTAACAGCTGTTGATCGCAGTGCGAGAGCTTTTGGCTGTGCCGGCGAGCTTTCCGGTTTGTGTTGTGTTGTTGCTTTTGCTGTGCTTTCAGTTGTGGTTCCACGTTTGTATCGAAAGCGTCGCCATTAGAAGTACCAATGCGTTTATTAAACATCCGATATTAGTAAATTGTGTTGTGGCATCTTACGTACTTAACAAGTATTTAGTAATATATTTGTGAACAACTGCAAATAAATCAAAAGAAACCAGCAGACATGCCTAGGGTAGGTGACGTTTAGCTATATATATATATATATATATATATACATGTAATTTGTGTGTGTGTGTGTGCGTATGTGCTTGGTGATCATGGGTGTGCCGCTATTGCTAAACAAAGCATAACAAAGAAACCGAAAATGTATAAAAAGCTAAATTCATTCTAATTGATATGCAAGACATACTCTCGAATTTAACCTTGCCATCTTAATGCAACACTTCTGGTTTTCTGTTTATAATCAGATTCCGATTAAATGTTGCTGCCTTTAAAACCGTTTAAATTTTTCTTATTGAGCAGATGATGCTGCGGCCAGTGCATTGCTTGCTGCTATGTCACGCTGACGTTATCGATATATTTTTATCAAGCTGGTTGCACAAAATTCAAACGAAAAATTTATAAATGCAATTTTCCAATTAATTGTAATAGCTTGCACTGTTAGACAGAGCCAAAGAATATACAAAGAAGCGATGTTTTTTAAATTTATTTTAATCAACAAAAACTTATTTCCTTACAAAAATGCATAATTTTCGACGTCCTATTTAGTAAGTTGCCGCCAATTGTAAAGAGCGTCGCTGCGGCATTTTATCCAAACTCTACATTTACAGAATTATTTAAAACGTAAAATAAAATATGTATACATTTTTAGCATAGAGAAAATGTGAGAAGTGAATGGAAACATCGAAAACATTTCTCCAGCAGCATGTTTAATGTATCGATAACAGTTTCTTAACATAACATTCCATTTAGCAATGGATTAACAATTTCATTAACAGCAATAACAATAATTAAAGTCTTTAATTCCCGTTGTCAAAGTGTCGACCATTATAACCAAGGTGCGGTATTTATGATAATAAAAAATAAAAAAATTAATAATGTGTAATAGTGTAGTTGATTGTAGCTGCTAGGCGTGTATATATTTGTTTCAGAGTAAATCACTGCAATTTGCAAAAAACCGCTCGGCCTCCAACTGTGTGCTCAATTGCTGCTGTAAGTGTGTGAAGAACACTTGCGGCCAAAGTGCCGAGCTCAGCATAAATCGATTCTCATTTAATCTTGGCATAAGCATTAGAAGGAGTGCCTGCTCCTCCCTCTTCGCTCTTCCCGCTCATTTATAACAGCACGTACTGAAATACAATCTATCATTTATTTGTGTATTTTTCTTTTTGCCAGGTTCATTTCGCCAAGAGCGTTGCACAGACGCCACGCAATCTGAGCGATTCCGATATGGGTAAGTCTAAGTCATAATTTACATATAAATTTAGACTCTCCGCACAGCAACACATTCAACATTGCTATAATAATCAGTCAAATTGAACACACTGAAATTTTAATGAGAATTTTTTGTTAGGTTTGAGCAAACAAATTTTTACAAAAATTATATAGTTTATTAATTATATATTATATGAATATTGCGTATTTTGTCTGCTGCATAGGTATGTTGCAATTGGAGCCCAACGAGTATGTCAACATTTGCCCGCAAACGGGCGAGGCAAAGCTGAAGCTCACAAATATTTCCAAGGAAGCGGTAGCATATAAGGTAATAACCCATACCAGTTACACTAACTAACTAACTAACTGTGTCCAGATCTGATTAAATTGCCAATTTAACGTTTTTTAGATCCAAACCACATCACCGGATAAATTCAAAGTACGTCCGCGCTGCGGTACTGTTCTGGCTAATGATGTTACCGAGGTGAGCATCTGGCTGAATAGGGATCATCAGCTCAGCAACGATACGAAGGACAAATTTCTAGTTATGGCAGTTATTGCGCCCTCTGCCGATTGCACCGCAAAGGAAATAACTGAATTGTGGCGACAAAAGGACACCGCGGATCCAGAAGTGGAGAATCATCGTCTCGTGTGTCGTCTGGAAGATAAGAAAAAAACGTGCGACGACCTGGCAGGACGGACGAGCGAAAAGGTATGCGAATGGAATGCCATCCATGCTCATGGTACTCATTTTCTTTCCTTTGTTTTTTTACTATTAGGAACAAGGCCTTAAGGAGCGTGCCGATCAAATCGAAGCTAAGCTAAACTTTACCACAAATTTACAATACGCAACGTTAGCATTATTAGTGCTGCTGTTTGCCGGCTTCTGTTTTCTGATGTACAATCAGATGCAGGGCGCTGGCTGTGAACATAAGTCGATCTCGAAGACACTTTCGTGTCCTCGGAACAAATAATGTTTACTGTCTCAATGCAATCTGACCATGCTAGACGAAGCCACTGCCAGCGATGAAAACCAACACAGTAATAGCAATAAAAATAAGAACGACGACATCATCAATAACAACTGCATTTGTGAACTAAGCCTTGGGCTGGAGTACACTGATGATGATATTGATTGCTTGGAAGTGTTACTCCTCGCCCACCTACAATTGTCGCTGCGTACCAGAGGCCAGGATGTTGGCGTCCAAATGGTTGGCGGCGGGGTTGCCAATGGCGGTCATCTGCTTGGTCTTATTGCATTCGCACGTAAAATAGCACGTGTTCTCCTCTCGCTCTCTTTGCTTTGCGGCATTCTACTACTAAGCGTATATCTGGGCAGTCACAGTAATGATGGCGCCGATGTCAATCCATATGTCGCGACCAGTATCATCAGCATCAGCAACTCGGCGCCATTCGCAGCATTCTCGCAGCACAATCATCATCCAGCAGAATCAAATAATCCGATGTAGTTGACGACTATTCATATTTATACATATACACTTTATTCATCTGTGTAAATATGTATGCAGAGTTATTATTTAGATAAGCAACATAAAAATCTTGTATTTGTATTGAAATATGAGTAAATCCGTAGTGGAGCCGCTCCCCCATCTTTTCTGCGGCCAACTTCGAACAGCCTTTTGCATTTATCAGAGGCATAATTTGTACAACTTTTAGTAGCCGCCGCTTAACTAGAATAATTGATATTTACTAACTTCATGTATGATAAATGTATGTGTAAATTATTAACGACCATAATTAATAATGAATTAAAAGTTGATTAGTTTGTAAAGAAGTGTTTTAGTTATTGTTTTCACATTTACATTCTGTGAATTCACTTTTATTTTATTAGAGATAGGTATATTAAACAAAATCAATTAATTAGTAGCGCATATTATTCTGTTTGCGGCTAAAAAACAAATATTGAAACGTCAAATGATGTTCCACAAACAATTAGTTTTTCTTTCCACGTCCTCGCTTGGCTGCCGTCTTCTTGGCCGGCTTACTGGCACCGCTCGGCGCTGGATTATTTTGGTCATCGTTGTCATTGTCCTCGGCAGCTGCGTCCTCATTTTGCTTCTCCACTTTATCATCGGCGGCGGCGGCACCAACAACAGCAGCTGTAGGAGCAGCAGCAGCTGTTTTCGCTTCAGTCTTCTTACTGGCTGGTACATTCTCCTTTTGTGCCTCCTGGACTGGGGCTTCTACCAGAAACACACTATGCTGTCCGCCACCATCCGCGAGCAGCATTCGCTTGTTTTGCGTATTCTTGCTGACCACTTCGACCGGTTCCATTTCATCGTCACCATCGCCCACGCCCAGCTGTAGATTGGTGCCCATTCCCCAGGAATACAGTTTACCATCCTTAGTAATCGTAAAGGAGACTGTTTCGCCACAGCCAACAAACTCTGCCTTCCCGTTGAGCTGACCAATTGCCGTGGGCTCTGACACAACATCATTGACATCACCCAATCCCAACCGACCATAGTTGTGACGACCAACTGCAAGGCAGCGCATATCATTGTCCAGGATAAGAGTATGATGTTGACCACCAGCAATCTGCTTGACTTCCTTCAAATTTGTCTTTATTGGGGTGAGGACGCGTTCTATATCCTTGACGTGGGCCAGCTGCTTGTAGTTATTCAGGCCCACGGCCCAAATAATGCCAGTTTGCGATTCACGCACAAATGTGCAATAGTTTGTGGCCCAAATAGACTCAAATGGCTTGGTTCGCTTAATGATTAGCTCGTCGGGCCGCAATAAGTCTTGCTTGCCGCGACGACCTATAAAGTACAGAAAACGATATTTAATCTGCTTCATCCAGACACGATATATTTATATATGACTCACCTTCACCATTAACCGATCGCTCACTGATCCGCCCCAATTGGCCCTGCTCGGCACAGCCGACGGTGAACGCTTTTCCCGTCGTTGTCAATATGACAAGATGATCGGCACCCGAGGCAATGCTGCAGCAGACGCTGCCCTCCAGCAGATTGATTGGTGTGCGCTTATTACCATCAATTGTGAGTCCCATGTTGCCATGTGAGTCACGGAACGAACCCCAGGCAAAGACACGACCATCCTCCAGCAAGCAAGCAGAATGCGAATCACCCGCCGAAATGGCAAGCGCTTTGCCAGGCAACTCAATTATTCCCGGTCGCGATTCGCTGCCCTTTTCTTTGGTGTCACGACCCAAGGCGCCCTCGTCGTTGCAGCCAAACGAATAAATATCGCCACTGTTGGTCAAAACCAAAGAATGCATGCCGCCGGCACAAACATCCACAGCCTCTGGTATGCCCTCAACCAGAGCCAGACGCTTGCGTTCCAACACATCCTCGCCGAGTCCCAGCTGGCCAGTGTCTCCAGCGCCGCATACCAAAACATCGCCAATTATTTGGCGACGATGCGGCAATTCCAGACTGAACACGGTTCGCGCCCTTTTTGCTCGTGTTGGCTGCAGTGCCTTTTCCTCAGCGGCATCGTTGTTGTTGGCCAGTGCTTTGCGTCGTGGCATCTTTCTTTTCACAAGTTTATTTCAATAAAAACTAAAATAATATACACCGGACACAATATGTTATTTACATAAAAAACGTATACAAGGCATACACATTATATTCACTGATTGTTTGTATGTAAGGTTAGGAATTGGCATTTAACATACCCCCCAAGGCAATACTGATGCGTGTGCGGTACGTTTTTACTCACAATAGAGATTGAAATAGCGGCAGCTTGGCTTGGCTTGTGGCTGGGGTTGTATGTGTGACTGCTACAATGGTTTTAAGACGAGTGAAAAACCAAATAGCTGCAATTTTTGGTGGTTGTAGCATATGTGCAGAGAAATTGCAAATAATCCAGCATGAAAAGCGCGGGAATGCGCTTAACGCACTAGCAGCTGGCTTAAATAAATAAAGCGTTGCATTCACCAGCTATCGTTATCATCAATACATGTTTTTGTCTTATGATATATCGATATTTTACATTGATGCCATGACTTTTTATTATTTTTTGTTTGACACCCTGCCATTGTAATTTATGAAATATTCATAAACGAAAGGTGCTAAGATTGCGTTCATATTACAAACTGTTGGCCAATGTAAATTGTCGAAATTATCACAAATTGTCAAATAGCCACAATTCTGAATAAATGTTAGGCACCACATGCACCTATCGAAATTTAAATGTGAGCCAGTTGCCGCCTTTAACAATTATTCACAATAAATACTTACCTGCGTAATGGAAAGAATAGTGATCATCATCGACATCGCTGTCATGATCATTAAGCTTGAAAAACAGCTGGAGGCACTCGCTAAATTGTCACAATTGGCGCAAGTCCAGTTCAACTTAAAATTTAATGATATGAGCAATACTTGCCTCACAAAAAAAAAAAGTAGACTGAGCAAGTATTGAAAATATACAAACTTACGATCTGTTTTAGTGGTATGGTTTCCCACAAGTATTGAATATGTCCGTAATATCCGTAATGTCATTCACGGAAAACTAGCTATATTAACAATATATGGTTAGGGAAATCTAGAAAAATTACTTTCAACTAGTTATTCACCAACAAATCGAAATATTTTCGCTGCGAAAACTCCCTTAGGAACAGATATTTCAAACTTTTGGCCACATTCAGTAGAATAGAACAGGGGACAGCTCAATCGGTAGCCCCATCCACTTATGCTGATTACTGCGCTGGAAATGAATATATATCTTTGCAATTTGAAGGTGATTCAATACAAAGGAGCCTTAAATGCATTTTAAATTTTGTTTAAAAATTAAAAAAAACACAAAAAATATAGTAGTTACTCTTTTATTGACATTTATAGTTATAGTTATTATAGTTGTTACAGCTATAGTAGTTGAGCCAGATTTCGCTGGAACTTATAAGATGTCTATTAAAAAATATGCACAATTGTCCAATAAACAAATATAATAACAACTAAACTTATAAACTATTTCATCGCTTTTCTAAATCAAAAATAGGGTACAAAAATGACTTTGGCGAATGTGGCAACTGTAAAAGCAAATATAATTATTAAAAACATGTCCGGCACACCGAACTGGAGATACCCTTGTAGGTAATTTAATTATTATCTGAAACTTTCGTTCTTACGGAATCGGGAGTGTATATTAAATTACGTTAATGCAACTTTCGAGTAAAACAGACGCAAACGGACAAATCTAATATGGAAAGTCAGATAAAATATGTACAAAATTATTGCAAGGGCATTTAAATGTAAATAGATGCCATAGCTATCTGCCGATTAATTTACATAGGCATATAGAACAAGAATGTAGTTGATAAAAATGCTGAATGTTTGACAATTTACAACATTTACAAGAGGGACAAACAGTCGATCCTGATCACAATTATCCGGCTGTATTATCAAATTCGTGCATGAAACTAAACATTGTCCAAACTTCATCGCTGCATGTCGCGTCGTTTGAGCACATCGAAAATGACATCAGAAGCGTTATCTTTGCTCGCGGCCCCATTGGACAACTCGTCCTCCGAGTCGGTCTGTTCCAGCAGCGGCACAGTGAGAGTGGCATGCGAGCCAGTTGCATTTCCAGCAGTCGCATTGGTCTTGTTATTGAAATCATACTCGGTGTCCATGTCCTCGCCACCGCTCTCCATTTGCATGGCCAACTGGTGCTTACTCATCTTCTCCATGTTCGAGTATTTGTGCACCAAGTGGAAGCCAATGCCGACCAGACACACTGCCAGGCCAACCACATTGATGGCCGAGAGCTGGTCGCCCTTAAGTTCCACAGCTAGCGCCACCTGGCAAATGTCCTTAAATATGCCCGCTATCGAAAGCGTTAAGCTGGACGTCCTGCACAGCACCATAAATTCGCTGACCTCCATTAAGAAGGCAATATATGCGCCCAGCGTAATGCGGGCCATAACCCAAGCAATGTGATCGAAAGGGATGCTATGCAAACTCCCCATCAATATGTAAAGTTTTGAACCTTAAGGGGAAAAAATGGGAATATTGCTAACGATATATAGAAATTAAATGATCCGAAACTGCTCACCTTCATTGAAATACACTAGTGGCAGAAGCGCAGCAATCATCCAGGGCTGCATGTGATAGATCATATCAATGGGATTGTCGAGACCCAGCTTATATTTCTGCATAATCAACTGGGCAAAGCTCCAACGCAATCCGCTGCACAGCGAGGCAAACAGTATAAAGATGAAACCGAGCGATTTAAACTGTGTCGATTTGTAAGTGAACATGAACAGGCCCAAAACAATCAAACCCACAATAAGAACCAGTGACCAGCTCTGCAAATTATTAACTCAATTATTGATTGCATGGTGTGATTGATTGCCACTCACCTTCCGCTCCAGTCCCAGAATGAAGGCAAATAGCAGTATGAAGACAATGGTCGATGACTTTGTCATTGTGTACAACGAAATGGGCACCAAGGCGAGACCCCAATTGGAGAAACCGATATCGATGCCGCTGCTAATGCCAGCTGGCGCCATTTTACGTAATGCCACCCGCCACTCAAGCTGGACGCGCGACTTACCCCAGCGCATCCTAAATATGTTCCGCACAAGGGCAGCAAGCATAAACTTCCAAACAAGATGATAGACGACAATCGACAGTGGATATTTGTAATCCCGAATGATGTCCGTCTGATAAAAGGTGAGCGCTATGGACAGCACCAAATAGATCAGCACAATCACCAGTGAACAAATGGCCATTTGCTTAAATCTTGCATCCGCCTGCCTCGTCATACCCACGTGTGGCTGCTGTTGCTGTGTGGATTTGGAGTCCGTGGGGTATTTGAAGTTCGCTTGCGACAACGACTGGCGACGCTCTTGACTGGAGGTGCTAGTGGCATTATGATGGGACAAGTGTTGGCTCAGTTCTAACTCCTCAATGTTGCTATCGACATCGGCGTCGCCATCATTCATGCTGCCAACGTCCCCGTTGTTAAGACGTTGATATTTCGGTGCAACCATTATCTACAAAGCACACTCAACATATAGGCCCGGAGTGTAGAGATGAAGGGTGCCGGAAATAATTACCGGAATGTAAATGCTACATATGCACGACACGGCCGTTTAAAAAATATTTTATCTATAACTTTTATGGTGTTTGTTGTCGTCGTACCATATGGAATAAGCTCTCTCCCAATTTGAGTATTGCGCTGACGTTGTTGAGGCTTTTCCTTTGTTCTGCATACAGTCGCAGAATGGCAGCCTAATGGATTGATTTGGCCTTTGCCTACGTTTTCATTATGGCCTGCTGGCCTGTCTCTTTACTGACAACTGTTTATGCAGTGTTTTTTTGTTTCTTTTTGACCAAGTTGACGTTTTAGGCCAGTACTGGAAAGTGTTGCGTCTTTTTTTGCAGTATATCGATATCGATATGTATTGACTTATTTATAAATAAATATTTACGTGTTTTATATTATTTATTTGAAACGACTTATTTACATTTCAGGCGAATTAATAAGCATAAATTACTAACGTCTGTGCATTAATGGATGTATTTTGTTTACGAATCGAGAGCCGTAAATTATGCACGTGCGCTAGAACAAATGCATCAAAATGGTTTTCTGTTGCGCTTAAAATTGCATCGCCATCCTTCTAGTTCCAAATATACATATTACTGCTACGCGGTTTTCAAATGTTGCAGAGCGATGGGAGCTGTTTAATTTAGAAATTATCGAATTTAATCAAAATTTACATAAGCTTCGCACGTTTTCGTTGCTTACCGAGGCGAATGGCCAGGCAAAGTGCTCCAAACATTAAAACATTCAGTCGCACCTCGGACGCAACTCGCTTCTGCTCCTCTGCTGGATCTGGCTGTGATTGTTGAAGGCGAAACATTGCAACTTTAGTTTATTTTGGAAATTCGTAGAGCGTCCGCTTATTTCCAGCACAATTCTATTCAGGGCTTCTCAACGATCACACTTGTGTGCAAACTATCGCATAGTGATGAACAATCATGTCTAACACCGATAACCAAGTATAGGATTTACCATCGATTGCATGCAAATTAAACGGATATTTAAATACCAACCAACTCCAATAAGAATTCATGAAATACTTTTCTTTCATACTTTTGTATTTTTTGTTTGTCTTGCGGCATTTGTTTTTCTTTTGCAAATATATATATGTTTATATATATTTATGTTTTTAACTAAATACACAATTACATACACATTTACATATAAATACAGCTACTGCACATACATACATATACGCATGTATGTAAATATATACATATACATATAAGTATATAGCTTTTGTGTATAATTATACAATAATATCGAGTCGTTATTTCTTTCCATTATTTTTTTTTTAATATATATATTTATATATATATACTTTTTTTTAAGCATTTTGCTTTGTCTCTGTATTGTTTTTGCCTACTTAGTTCTCCTTGATTCTTCTCGGTTCTTTGTTCATTTTATGTCTAAATTCTTTGCTGCTGTTTTACATTCAAATTTTACACACAACTATTTAAATTAGGCGCTTAAGTGCTAATCTCACTACAACTCCTCTTTTCATTAAAAATATACATATACAATTGTTGCGGGTGGAGCAGGGATTGCCGGTAGAGGAACAGGAATCTGAGCACATTCTGATTACAAAATGGGACAAGTGTTAATTTTAATTCGAATGCAAAATGAGTGGAAAAATTTAGATTTTATACAAATATTAAATAAAAACTATTTATGAATCTATTCAAACCTAAACAATAAATTAAACATTCTTTTGATAACGCACTCGACTCTTTCAAGGTAAACAATCTTTTACTCAGTTCGCCATACTATAAATATATAATTGTCAAAAATTCTTCCACATTGCTTTCATCGGTTTTTCATTATTCGTTTTTTAGCCTATACAAAACAGCAGTGAAAAAAGCAATGCAAAGCATCCTGTTTTTGCTGCATATGAAAATATGGAATCCGGCAAATTTTGTTTGATTTTCTTCGTTTTTTCTCTTTTCTTTTTTGTTTGTTAGCAAAACGTTCTTTAAGCGTTATTTAGAATATTTAGCTTGTTGCACTTATACTTTTAGTAGCTACAATTGTTTTTTGTTGGTTTTCTTATCTTTTATTTATGTTTGTATTCACTTGTTAACACTACACATTTATCAACATTTACTATTTTTGTATATGCATTTATGTACTAATTTTGTATTTTTTTTTGTTTGCCGTTTTCTTACCGAGTCGTTTATTGAAATTATCTTCTCGTATACATTTGAATTTTTTCATTATTGTTTTTGCCTGCGCACTGAAATTATTTATTAAAAGTCTTTAGGAACTTTATGCGAAAATTAACAATTCTCGCTGCGCTTGCTCAAAATTCACTGTAGAGTATTTTAAACACAAAAAATGTGAAGAGTATTCAGTCGGCTGTGTGTAATGGAGAATATAAAGTGTGTTTAATAACCAAAAAAAAACTATAAAAAAAAACATACAAAATAAAAAAGGCAGAATTTATATTTTTAGAAAATAGTATTTTCGTATTTGTTGTTCTTCGTCTGTCACTTTATACAAACAAAATTGGAGTTGGGCTTTGTACAGAACTTGTTGCACGCTTTCGCACAATATTATATGATTAATATTAGCATTAGTAATAGTTTGTGTGTGTGTTTATTTGTTTACTCCATTAACTAGCATAAGAAACGAAACGGCTATCAGCAGAATTGTTTTTTTTTTTTGTAATCGCTTTTTTTTTTTTCAAATTGTGCCAATTTGTAGAATAAATCTATAACGACTAAAATTATGTATTTAAAATTAACAAAACTCACTTTAAAGGGCGCCAAAAGGTGCCCACCAAAATTTACAAACTAAGGATCAACTAATGCCTATAGTATAGTTTATATCTGTAGACTACGTTATTAGGTTGCTTCTGCTGCCATTTAAGGTAATTAAAATTTTGTTTAGATGTGTAAATAATGCGGGTGTATAATGGGTATTAAAAAAGAGGTCTTAAAACACAATTTAAATAATTAGGCTAGGTATTTAAAAAACAAATTTAATTTGTTTACTTTACATACAAATCGACTTGTTTTCGAAATGGCGGCATTTACAATGATCTACAATTACTACTGTAAAAAAGGGACTTGTTTTTATATTTTTTTTAAAAATGTTTTTAAAAAATGTAAAAAACAATGGGCAACGTTGACTATGTCAAGTGTCTCAGCGAATGCAGCAGAATTCTCGCACTAAACAATTTACAACAATCTCTAAAATTTTAAATGCTAAAGAACAATTTGAAATTGAAAAATCAGTTTTCTTTTTATATAGTATTAAATATAACAAATCTTTAAAAACATTTCTAGTGTTTCGTATTTTGTTTTGTTTTTTTTTTTCTCTGCACTTTGTGAAGCATATTTTAACTTTCAACTTAAACGAAATGACTTTTGGCTTAATCAATGATTTTTTTGTTTGTTTTAGTACTTAGGAGTTTTGCGCTATCAGTAATTACAGTAATTTAGTTGTTATGTGAATAGGTAGAAGATTAAGGGGGAGCTTGTTGTAAACCTATTGCCTCGTGTATGTGTTTCTGGCTATTGACGATTCTCTGTGTGTTTGTAAGTGTGTGTATATCTGATCTTTTGACTTATTAGACATTGGAGCTCTAGATACTAATGATGACGATTTTTTCTCCTCTTTTCTTAGCTACTTTTTGAAGAGTCTTGATATACAATCTATGCTTTTATTGGGTTTAAGGCTGATTTCAAATTCGCTTAATTTCGTTGCTTTTAAATTACAATTGCATAAGTATTATGACTTAAATTGTATAACTTTAACTCTCTTTCAGTAAGCTATGTGAAATATTGCGAATTGGAAATGAGCCGATAAACCGTAAGGAAGCCTTCTTTCTAAGTTCTTAGTCACTTTTAAACCTTAACAACAACAATGTTTCGCTACTACTAAACAACTAACAACAACATAAGCGTATACAACAACATCAACAACAGCAGCAACAACGACAGCAGCAAACAGTTAGAAACAACATCGCAGCAACGATTCAAGTTTTGTGGCAACGTCGCTGTTGCCATAGCCGCTGTTGCTGTTGCTGGTGGTACTGCTCCAGCGCCACACACGCAATATCATTCTCCAGATAATCCTTTTCGAGCATTAGCTCGAGGAACAGCCTTTTGACTCATCCATCGCGTTGCGCGCCCGTCCCTGAGCCGCTGATGATATTCGTTGGCGATTCCACCTTAATGACTCCCAGATGCTGCAGCTCCCCGCTCCTTGGATGTTGAATGCGTCCCACAACAACACCGCCCATGGTCACAAAATTGCCATCGGCTGTCACAGCGCCCAATTGCATAGCGCTGGACAAATCACCCAATGCGGCCACATTGAAATGGTGATGCGGAGAGCTGCCATTGCCAAGCGAGGGCTGCAGATGCGATTGCTGTTGCTGCTGTTGTTGATGCTGTGCAACTGTCGTTGTGGATGGAAGTGTCGTTATAGTAACTCCACGCTGATGTTCGATGTGGAGTTGTTGTTGTTGCTGTTGTTGTTGTTGTTGCTGTTGATGCGTTGGCGTTGACGACTGTTGATGATGCTGCTGCTGCTGTTGTTGTTGCTGCTGCTGCTGTTGTTGATGATGGAGATGTTGATGTTGCGCCAACGCCATGCGTCCTAGTCACCCCTCGTCCTCCTCCGTTTTGATCTTGACAGGAACGTAGACCTTGTCCATGACATGGATCTTTATGTGATTGTTGAGCGTGCTCGATTGCCGGAATTGTTTCTTGCATATCACGCATTCGAACGGCTTTTCACCTGCAAAGGAGGCTAGGATTAGCTGCGAACACAAGTGTTATAAAAAAATATACGCTCACCCGTATGAATCTTGACATGATTGGCCAATGTGCTCAACTGACGAAAATGCTTGGGACAGAAGTTGCAATTGTAAGGCTTTTCGCCAGTATGAATTTTCAAATGATTCGTCAGCGTTGACGATTGACGGAACGTCTTATCACACACGTTGCATTTGTAAGGCTTCTCGCCGGTATGGATCTTCACATGATTGGTCAGTGTGCTCAGCTGACGAAATCGTCTGTCGCACACAGTGCAATGGAACGGCTTCTCCTGGTCCCGTCCGCCACCCCCGCCGCTACCACCGCTCGAACCGTTGCCCTCGCCTGAATGCTCATTGCCCGAATGCCCATTGCTGACGTAGTGCGATTCGCCCGCAAGCGTTGTCGGACTATGTGTGGCGTTTGCAACCAAATGTGCCAGCGTATGCGATGATGATGCCGATTGAGGCGCTGCCGCCGGCTGCTGTTGATCCGCGGCGGCGGCTTGCGCTGCCGCGGCCTGCGCAGCTGCCATTGCGGCCGCCTGTGCGGCACTGTGTGCCTCCGCTGAAATTCCGCTCAAATGCATATTAAAGGGTAAGGCGATTTCTGTCGGCGCGGGCGGCTGTTGTTGTTGTTGATTGTGTTGCTGCTGTTGTTGTTGTTGCTGTTGCTGCTGCTGTTGTTGCTGCTGTTGTTGCTGTTGCTGCTGCTGTTGCTGCTGCTGTTGTTGTTGCTGCTGTTGTTGTTGCTGATGCTGTTGTTGTTGTTGCTGGAGCTGTGCATGGGCCACAGCTGCCACATGGCTTGCATGGCTCGCCTGTGTAACAGTATCATTGTTGTTGTTGGCGCTAGTTGTTTGCGGCTGCGCGGCAACGATCACAATGTCACAATTGCTCATTGCCGCGGCGGCCTGATGTGCGTGCGGCAGACTCTTGATATGCATCATAAGCTGCCTCGAACTGTGCCACAACAAGGACTGGACGTGATTTGAGCTGGGCGGGTATTGGTTACTGATTATTTTGTATTTTTTTTTTTTAGTGTGATTGAGGGGCGTTGTGGAGCTAAGGCGTGGCGGGTTTGGGTCCGGTGCGTAGCTCTTAAGCGCGGGAGCGTACGTCAATAACAAGATACTTCGTGACAAGTTTTTTGGCGCGCTGCTCACAAATGCCACGACATGCTGGCTGGCCTGGTTGTGGTTTCTGCTGCTGCTGCGGCTCTGCTTTTGTTTTCGTATTAGTTAATGCCTGCACAAGAGAGAGAGTGAGAGAGCGTGAGATTAGAGATGAGCCATATTGTGACCAGTGACAGTTCACTAAATAGTGACTTGTTGAACTTTCTTGTTCGATTTTACTTAGTTATCATTATTTTTACTTATTAAAATAAATATGATACGTAAATAATATTATTGTGAATAATAACAAAGAACAATAAACAAAGAAAGAATATATAAAAACATATCAATAAATGTTGATAGAATTAATTTAGAAATATATCAATATTTTATTGGTCCAATTGTTGTAGCTTAGTAACTTAAGTTTATTTTATTTTTTAAATTTATTATGTTGCTACCTAATTTTATATCGGTTCTGTTGCTCTTCACAGTGATTGGTTATTTTGTGATGTTACGCAGCACTGAGTAGAGCGCGAGATAGCGAGTGAATAGTTTGGCGGCATCTTTACATGTCCGCTTTTTATTTATATATTGGTTTTCTCTCCTTCTGGTATGCAAAAATATTTGAGGAATTCCCAAACTAACTGCGAAATGTTAAGAAATTATAATACCATTTAAATTATTCATTTAAGGTTTATTTTGCTGTCTGCTTTTGTTATGGCAAAAGTTCTGCGTGTTCTCCCTCTGTCTCTCTGCCACTCTCTCAGTCCACTGTGGAGCGCTCGCGTTAACGAGTGTTTAGCATAAATTATAAAAATGATGGCGATTATGCATTTGAAAACGCGCCCAATGCATGTAATTTGAATTTTTGGCTCTGGTTTTTACGTGCGCCGACAGGTTCCACGTTCCAATTGCTGCTGCTGCTGCTGTTGTCGCCGTTTCTTCCACACATACACGTACACTATCACAAATAGCACTCATGCACACAATCTCACTCACACACACACACTCTCTCACACACACAAATTGTGGAGCGAACTGACAGCGTGTTACTTTCTCGCGAATTACATGTGTTTTCCATCATTTTATTTTTTGTTTTTATAATATTTGGTTGCGAAAGTTTTGTTTAGCCAACACTGCTTCTTTCTGCCTTGGGGCGTCCTTTTTGGCGGCGGTTTTTGTAGAACAGGATTTGTGTGTGTTCCTTTTTTTGTGAAGTGCACAATTCAAAGTAGTTTTTCCACATTTGATCTTGTTCGCGCTTCTCACCTTGTCGCTGCGTCCCCCTTTCACCCACAAGCGACAACCACTTTCAGTCGTCGTCGACGTCTTCACAACGCGCCACTCGGACACACGCAGGCATACACATATACAATACACAGTCAAGCTCATACGCATACAATCACACATATCTACATAAGCACTCACATTATAACAGCAGCAGCAGCGACAACCAAAAGAAAAAAACTCTTTTGAGGTTATGAGCCAACTGAAATTTTCACTATTTTTCACATGTTTAATAACACTAATAGTCACTGGTTGGATGCCCGCTTTTTTATTTTTGGAGCATGTACACTATGTGTGTGTACGCTGGGCGCGCTCACTCTTTGACCTACCTTTCCATTTTGTGCTGGCGCTGGCCTTTTTCGTTTTCTGATTGGATTTTTCGCGGGCCAGGCAAGTCTGCACCTTACACGGTTTTCGGTATTAATTTATTTAAAACTATGCTTTAAAGCATTATTTGTTGTTGTGTGTTCATTTATAAAAACGTAGAAAAATAGTAAAAATTGTTTTTTTGTATGCTTTTACTGTTTGCGTACCAAAAGACGCGAAAGAACTGGTACAAAAGATCTCATGAACTGGTGCAAACTAGAGATGGCATAATTATATACCTGCTACTTGTCACAGGTGCACATCAACCTGAAAAAGTGGCCAAAACCAATACACCAAAACATGCCTAAAACAATGAAAGCTGCACATTTCAATCGAAAATTTACAATATACGAGAAGTATATGGAAAATATTTATTCGTCTCTCTGACATACCACCATATTTCGTTTAAAATGAAATTAGCAGCACTGATTGCCATTTGCGTGTCAACGTTCGACCCTTAGTAAAAAGAATCGATAGTTGCTTACAACAATCGATAGATACGTGGATTAAAACAAGTTGTTGCATTGCGAAATTGAAACTGCAAATTTATTTTAAATGAAATGCAATTGGTTATAAAAGTGCACGACTGCTGTTTGTTGTTCTTGTTGACGGCGTTGCACATTTTATAAAATCGTGCACACGCGCGACGACTGCTGCTGTGCCGCATTTTGGCCATTCTGCAAACTCAGCTCGCTGTTCACTTTGTTTTTGCTGTAATGCGGCGGCTGCTGTTCATCTAAAAGCGAAGAAAAAAATAAACTAAACAGGTAAGCAATTTGATCTAAATTTGTTGCCATGCTCACCTTCGATCTGTACGGCCTTCTCGTTGCGGCACGACAAACGCATGCCATCTAAAAACTGCTGGACGATCCCCTTGCTATCCGTGCTCGGGCGGCGCTGCTGTTCCGACTGATTGTTCTTGGTGCTGCCTTGGGCCTGATTGCGGTGCTCCTCCAAGGCGCGCAACTCCTCCTGCATTGCCTTCTTGCCACGCTCCACGACTGCATCGAGTGGATCGTCCTCAAAGGCGTGACTGTTACTGTTCATTGGCTCGAAGATGTTGCCATTTCCATTGCGCCCTGCTGAATTGTGATTGGAATTCACCGATGCTGTGGTTCGCTCATCCTCCTCCCCCTCCCCCTCGCGTTCACCCTCATCAGAGCCTGCTGTCATCTCATTAGCTCGCTTCTGGGCCACATCCGCCTCTTCATGCACCGGTGTCGTTGTGGGCGTTGTGCCAATCTGCCGCTGCTCCTTGGCTGCCTTGATCTGAAATAGCGATGATAGGTTCTCTTTGGCGCCATGCATTTCGCTGGATATTTTGCTGGTCATCGAGTCCATGGCCTTGCCCATCGATTCCTTAGTGCTGGCGGCCACCTTGGCTGCACTCCTGCCAGCCCCATCGACAGTATCCCGGACGCCATCCGCAATGCGAAACATACCCTTGCCAGCCGCATCGACAGCATCGCGTGCTCCTATTGCCATTCGCTCGCCGGCAGCTTCGACGGCCTCGCGTGCACCTGTGGCTGCTTTTTGCATGGACGACTGCACGGAGTCGCGTTTCTCCACCAGCTTGGAATCAATGGCATCGACAACGCTTTCGGCTTCTGTTTTCTGTGCACTGACCACCTTGTCCACATGCTGTTCCAGTTCATGCAGCATCTGCTCGCCCTCCGACTCTAGGTCCTCAACAGCATCAGCCAGTGTTTCAGGCGGTGTATTGGGCATTTGCTCCTCCACCTTGGCCGTTACATCGATGCCATTATTGATGAATCGTATCTCATTTACCACCTTGCTGCTGTCCAATGAATCCTCTGTGGTTGTTATTTCCACCGCCAACTGCTCATCCTCTTCGGTTGGGGGAGTCGGTGTTGAGATGTGTATCTGCTGGTGCTGCACACTCTCCGCTGATGGATTCTCCTCGACGGTGTCCAGACTATCCACTAGTTCGGGTGAAGTGCGTTCGATTTCATCATGTCGCATTGCTGCCTCGTAGGAGAAGTTGCGTATGGGTGTTCTCTTAATCGTGTGCGGCGTGCTGGGATCACTGCTCTCGGGATATGGTGTGTGTGGACGCAGTTGCTTATCTTGGCTGTCCTGCTGCGGCAGATTTTCTTGTGATGGAAATTTGCTTGATTCCAGCGATTCTGTCGACGATTTCTGAGGTGATGGCGATTCAACTGGTGGCGTTGGCAACCGTGCGAGGGTATCGGTGTCTACTGTTGCCTGCTGCTGAATGGGACTCTCTAGTGCTGAGGGTGCTGAGGGTTCCCAGTTCTCCGTGGCATCTGGTTTAATCTTAGCTTCGCTTGTTGCCGCTGCACTTGGAACCGATTCCTTGACTTTTCCCGGCTCCTGCTTGCTTCTTTCGAGCACTTCCATTTCTGTGTTTCCATTTACATCCTCTTCGAGTTTCTCCTTTGTGTTAATGCTTTTGATCTCAGCTTTTTCCGCATTGTTATTGATATTCTCAGCTTGTAGCTTTTCCTCTTGCTCTGATTGTGGCTTGCTCTCCGGCACTGGCTCCGGCTTCGGCTCTGGTTTCGGCTCCGGGTCCGGCTCGTGTTCGTTAGACATTTGCTTCACTGCCTCCAGTGTGGCAACGCCTGCGCTTACAGCTGCAACGCCTGCGCCTACTGCACTGAGTCCCTGTCTCGCCTCGGACTTCTGTTCCGGCTCCAGCTCCGTTTCTGGCTCCGCTAAGTCCTTTTGCTTTGTGGGACTTTTGCCGCTGGCACCTTGTAACTCTGTATTACCGTTCTGATCCTTGGGCTGCAGCACAAAGCTGCGACTCATGTAGCTCTGTGGCTCAACGGGTGTACCCACTGTAGCCGACGTATTAGAGGATCTGGGCAGGCCCTGCACCAATATGTGTTGATCACCGACAGCAATGTCGAGCAGTCGAAGATTCTTGAATTTGGAGATCTCGCGAAACGTTTTCAGATGATGACCACTCTCGGAGAAGGTGGTAAAGAACTTGTTCGCCTTGCTGAGCACTGCATAGAAGGAAAAGCCCTTCACCAGCTTCCAAATGGGACCGTTCTCCTCGCTGTCATAGTCATAGAATCGCTGAAAGACCAAACTCTTATTTCGCAGCGATTCGAAGCTGCGATAAATGTTGCCCACATTGGTCACTATGAAGATCTCGCTGGCCTTCGATATATGCATGAAGATGATCTGCTCGCTTTGGGAGAGATTCTTCTGCAGTTCCGTAAACTTGGGAAAGACAAACTCATTGAGGTGACCAGTGAGAAACAGATTCCCGGTGGCCGTCAGCACCAATGTGGACTCTGGGCCACAGGCAAACTGTTGCACCAGTGCATCCAGCCGTATCTCCACGGGATGTCCGTCATAATCCTCTCCCAGATCGCCCAACTGCTGCTGTTCATTCGATCCGCATCCAATTAAGCGACCCTTAGCTGCAACAAGTTTAGAATATGATTTGGATAACTTTCCCATTTGGATACTTTTCGCTTTTGATACTCACTGGTTAGGACCACAAAATGATCGTTGCCCGCCTGCAGGGCAATAAAGTTATCCGTCTCCTCGTTCTTTGACAGATAATCATCGAACTCCTCCAGACGAAAGGGCTTTCGTATAATCGCACATGGCTGTTGCTCCACCTCTGCATTCACAAAATGCTGCGCCACATGGGTGTCCGTGGGGAATATGTTGCGACCCGTAAAAAATATCTCGTTTGAAACTGCAATGGGTAAATGTAATATCAAATTGAATGTTGCAAGTAGTGAGGTAGATAACTTTTAGAGTCCTCATAAAACTAAATTCGATTTGAGCGTGTTTTCCAAATATTATTTAGAATTATTGTTATTTAGTTCATCAAAGAAGAAGGAAATTTTGGACACGCCGTTGCATACCCCTGTAGACTGGCGTCAAATTGTCATCATCTAAATTTGACTATAAATTCAAAACAATTATCAATTGTTTCTGGGAAAGCTAGTTAATATAGTTTTCCGATATTGATTGATCTTTTAGTACATTTTAGCAGCATAAAAAATGCATAAATGGTGAATTTGATTGGAATAACTTGGTAAATAAAAAAGTTTTTTATACAACTGCAAAAAAATATTATTTACATCATTAATTTAGTAAGTTTGCCTTAAAATCTAAACAGTCTTATTACAGAATTTGTACTCTGTATAATTAATTTATTATTAATTCGAGTGTCATAAACAAATTGCTTAAGTTTTAAGGTTTCTTGAAACACTTGTTTTTCAAGGCATTTTAATTGATGAAAAAATCTTAGCAATGAAAATTAAATAAAGTAAAAAAAAAAAAATACGAGAAACTCTATTTATTTCTTTATTTTCGTACTCCACTCATTTTGTTATTGATTGTATTTTTTGAATACATATTTTATTTTAAATTCAATTTACAATAAATATTATTAAATTTTGGTATACGTTTTTGGACTTGTTTTGGTCAGATGACTTATGACCTTTTACAGCCAGATCTGTAGCTCTTTGACCTGTAAAAACTTACGTGTCATTATCACTGCCCAATTGTTCCCAAAGGCGGCATCACTTATCTTCAAGCCTAAAGTTTTAAGCGATTTAACGCAAGTCGGTTTATTGACTATATCGCCATTGTTGTTGTTGTTGTTGTTATTGTTGTTGTTGTTTTTGTTGCCATGTCCGCCAATGCCCAGCTGACCATAGTGATTCTCTCCCCAAACAAAAAGACGTCCTGATTCTGTAATTGATAAGAACATTTTGACATTAACTTTTACCAATTTTCAGGTCGCTCTGTTGCTTTCTGTGTGTTTACCAACAACTTGTGACTTTTATTGATTCTGTGCATGTTTTCTGAAAGTATTAAACTTACTAAAAGTATGCGTGTGTGTGGGTGAGTGTGTGGGTGAGTGTGTGTATGGGTGAGTGTGTGTAGCACTGCCAATCCCCAAAATTGTACAACTGTCCAAGTCGCAAACTCGATTCATTTGAGTGTTTTTTGTTTTTTTTTTGGTATTTTACCTGACCCTCTTTCAACGTTTCAATTACGAACTCAGTTGGATTTTAGTTTTACTATTTTGGCTTTTGGCTTTGGTTCTGTTTCCCCATTTGTTCGCAAGGCATTTATATATTTTACATGCTTCGTGAGTGCGGCCCATATATTGAGTAGAGCAGCCCCGTCTGACCTCATTTGGGGTGCCACATATTGTTTTTGATTGCGTTGTGATTTTAAGTGGTTAGTCAAGCCAGCTTTAATATATGTCGCCCAATATATGGCCATTAAAGTTACTTATGTAAGCCAGCCGAATTGGTCAACACGCGCCTATTGTGGTCTAAGGATCGTCTTGAGTGTTTCTGTTGGGTTAACATAAAAGTGAAAGTGCGGCTGCGTGATTATTATTTCAAGAAAATTGCAGCAAACATGCAACGGAAGGCGGCGGCATGCCACAGACACCACAAAAGACAGTAAACAGGCAATTTGACCACATTGATATATGCAAAAGGCTCCACGTTTAGGCATATGCATTGAAGGGTTGCATGATAGACAGACAGTCAGACAGACAGAGTGAAAGAGGGGACAGAGGGACTGAGGGGAGACAGTTGGTTAGACTGACAGTTAGCTAACTGAAACATGTTCGCTTGTCCATTGGAATGGGGTCATTTGTGTTGTGTTTTTTTTGTTGTTGTTGTTTTAGCC
Source organism: Drosophila melanosoma (assembly GCA_035042045.1). NCBI lineage: Eukaryota > Metazoa > Arthropoda > Insecta > Diptera > Drosophilidae > Drosophila > Drosophila melanosoma. Next base: position 1,180,168 of record JAWNLY010000100.1, on the reverse strand, counting down.
ATTTACCGCATATAACCGCACTCTGATGCGGACCGGATATCAAACGCTTGACCGGATCGTTTTTGATATAGAAATAGCTTTGCGTATTCTCCGCCAAGTGGGACTTTCCCAGCGTAAATATAGCACCGCTACTAGGTATATCCATCTTGTTGTCCACGCTATGTATATATATATATATATATATATACTCTAGATATATATTTTAATTCCTGTTTTGTATTTATTCACGTTTTTTTGTTGGCTTTATTGATTTTGGTATTAGGGATTTGCATATTTTTTGCCGGCTGCATTTAAACTGGTAACTCATTCGAAATAATTAACTTTAACTATTTACTATATTCACACATATTTGTATATATAAAAAACACAATAAATTTTATTTTAAGTTGCATTCTAGAAAGTTTTTAAGTTTTTGGAAATTCGCGACAAATTGGAGTTGGAACAGAAATCCCAATCGGCCAATCGGCACTTGTGGTCAGTTGAACGTTTCGACGAGTACTGGTCAAGCTAGCCAAAGAGCTGCCCATTTCTAGCCAGGATAAACGACTATAGCTACGACTCACACACACACATGCACACACACACACCCCCCCTCTCTGTCAGCCCTTTTTTTTAGTTAGCTGACTGACTGACAGAGTTGCCCCCCATAAATATGCTATGAAATGGTTTTGTGCTGTTCGCCTGGTTGCTTAGTCGACTCTTGTTGCCACATTGGTGTACTGCTCCTCCTCTCGCGCTCAACAGTGAGTCACCCTACCCTCGCTGGTTCTGTACACAATTAGGACTACTCGTGCAGGTTAAGTTATTCCAGTTTGAGAACGTTTTGTGTTTGGGGTTATGGTCTCAGACTTGATGTAGTCGTATTATTAATGGTATTTGTGAGTTATGTGCGCAAATCTCCTTCAACTTCAACTCGAATGTTAAAAATAACATAAAATAGTATTTAAATCTACGCTTACGTTTTGCTGACCTGTTGACATTTGCATAACCAGATTGGTAACTTTTTCGCCAGAAAACAAAATTCTGGCAGAATTTTGCCAATGCCTTCATCAAAACTTAATTAATTCGTTTACTTTGTATGCAAATAAGTAGGCCCCCAAAAAAGTATAAATAACTAGAACAAATAAAAAATTGGGTTTAGGTCGCGTGATTCGTTTAATGGCCTAAGAGGCGCCTCCAAAAGCAATTAATTTCTACTAACCAACTTTAAATAACGCTCACCACTTGCACTGTTCGCAGACAATTTGCGTCAATTAATTGATTTCTTGGACTGCATATGAGAATTTTCCACTTATGTCTTATGCAATCGCAGTGCGTCGTCCATCAACTTGCCCCTTGAAATGTCAAGTACAATTTGCAAGCCACCTGCGTGTGTCATTAATACTGTCATTATATCGGTATTAAAAAGTGATACGACCATAGGAAATATTTGCATAAGGAGCGGATCAGCCGTCGTGAATTGTGTGTGGTTAGTTGGGGCAAATACAAAGTTGGCTTTGGAATGTTATATGACACACTTAATGGATACAGGGTATCTCCGAGTTGGAAGAAAATTCTTCCCAAACAAATCTTATATGAATTTTAAAAGATGGTATTTTATAAAAACAGCATTTTAGATTTACAAAAAAGAAGAATGAAGATATATAGAATTCAGAATATATATATATATAACTGTTTCGTTGCGGGTTGCTTTAATGCATACAAAGTCAATATAGATTTGATCTCTGACAATAATTCAGACACATGTGCTGCTTATCAGCTAGTTGCAGTTATGATCAGCAATCCAATAGAAAAACTAACTATATCATCTGAAAACACGAAGAGTAGCAGAGTGTGCTCTACACATATATACAAAGATGTATGAATGTATGTGTAATTCGTATAATGACTATATACATATATATATATATATATATATGCACTCGAATGCCTGTCTGTGTAATTTATGAGTATCGTCCAATGGACTCTGTGTGTTCAGCTGGCTGCAGTTATTGCCACTGCCACAGTGGAGGTGGTGTCAGCTAAATGGTTCGACGAGGAGGCCTGCTTCTGCTTCTGCTTCTGCTTCTGTTGCATGCCGCCATTTTCGATATGTGTGCCGACTGTCGGCCAATGTGCCAGTTACTGCCCCTCAAACCCCCAAACTCCAACCACATCTTATGCGAAATGCAAATTTGCTCAATAATCGCGTTACGTTGAACTCAAACAGAGGTCGCTTCTACATACAAATTGTACAACGTATTTTTAGTTCAAGTATCTAACAAAAAAAAGAATGTGTATTGTAAATGCGGGCATCAAATTCTTATAATTAACGACAAGTACATTGAACTCGACTGAACTCTATTGACGTAAACTTAAACATAAAATAACAGCTGCAGGAACTCTCAAGTGTCTTCCTCATGAAATACCTAGTGACAAATCAATCGGCATTTTGGGGCAACCAAGTCAAGACAACTCACGTCAAGTCAAGTCAAGTCAAGTCAAGTCAACTCACGTCAAGTCACGTCAAGTCAAGTCAAGTTGTTAACTGCTGTTTTTGACCGGTTGATTGAACTTGCTATTCGCTGCGGCTCAAAACAATCGATTCAACGTGGAAAGTGGAAAGTGGTAAGTGGCAAATGAAAATCTCTTGGGGTAAGCGGGTAGCCGAAAATAAATGGAATTGTTTGCTTGACCTTCAGCAGTTGTCAAATATGGATTGTATACCCTGTAAGCTGATTTGTTGGTAGTACAAACTGTAAAAAAAAAAAACAGCCATATCTCCAAATGTACAGTTTTGCATTTATATATAATACTTTAAATATATATATTTTTTTTATAATAGTTGTGGATGATTAAATATACATCTTATATATATCTGTACATAATAATGTATAATATTTGATATACATATTAGAAAATTGTAATTTTATTCAAGAATTTACACTTATTGAACTGAGAATGTTGAAAATGTTCTTTAACTAAGTACGAAAATTTCTTATAGATTTTGTCGAATTATTAATTTGATTTCTACATTTTAAATATATGTAAATGGTACTTTTTGTTTACCAGACTTAAGCCACTCTTCGAGTTCCGCTTTGCTGCATCTTTACCTACTTTTGTTGCCAGAATTATATTAGTCTTTGTAAAGTTCTTCTGTTGTTTTTGGTATATTTTGTTTTGCATCTTATTGGCTTAATGTCAGAGCTTGACCCATCCACACACAGACTCAAACAAAGGCAGGCTGTGTGTGTGTGTGTGTGTGTGTGTGTTTACAAAAGCCGCAAGCAAAAAAGGTGCAAAAATATATAAAAAGCGCTATGTATATGTGTGTTTCGATTGTTGTGCTGGCCTTTAGTCCTGGTGGAGTCCACATTGTCAACGTCAAGAGCACGTTTCTCCAATTTATTTTGCCGACTCGCGTGGCTTTTATGATTATGTGGGCAGGAAATTCACAACAACAAAAATATGAAATTAGCTTGAAATTAGCTGGAAAACAACTAAAACGTAGTCTGCTGTTGTGCGCTATAATTACAGAATTACACAAAATGAGCGACAAGAGTGAAAGTCCAGAGAGGGAGGAACCCGAGGAAAGTGAAACTGCTTCAGCGGAAGCAACCAAGGCAAACGAAACAGCCTCCAACTCTCCAGCAGAGGAGCAGCAATCCGAGTCTACAAGCGAAAATAAAAATGAAAATGAAAAGGAAAATCCAATAACAACAGGAGGTGCCACAAATGTTGAAAATAAAAGCCAAATGAATGCACCCACAACCAAAGACACAGCGGGCGAAACAGTCCTTGGACAGGACGAGTTGCGAGCCTCGCCGCAGGATTTTGCGAGCTACGAACAGCATGTGAGTTATGCGGCCGATGGCGGTGCGATTTACACGGATCCCAGCACAAAGCAAAAATATAAATGGTGCAACACGCAAAACAATTGGCAACTCAGTGGGGATGGGGCGTCTGCAGCTGGCAATCCTTTTGAGAATGAGCACTACAAGTGGTGCCAGAAGACGCAGCAATGGCTGCCAAAGGAACGATCCACAAATACCGCAACAGAAACGGAACACTACAAGTGGGATGCGAAGCAGCAAAAGTGGCTGCCAAAGCAGGCGTCAGCAACGCAGGCGTCTCCCGGCCAAGATGAGGTCTATGGCGTCGATGAGAACGGTGATCGCACCTTAACGGACAAAGATGGTGTCGTCTTCTTTTGGGATGCGAGCAAATCAGCATGGTTCCCCAAGATCGATGATGACTTTATGGCGCGATATCAAATGAACTATGGTTTCATTGACAACACCAGTGCTGGGGAGCGCGAGAAGGCGGAACGCGAGGCAGCCGAAGCCAAGCGCAAGGAGGAGGAACTGAAGCGCATGACAGCCGAAGCTGAGGCGGCCATGAATGCACCACTGTTGGGCACGGATGGTACTGCCACAACAACCACAGCACTTGGCAAACGAAAGACACAGGAGCCGCCAAGTGAGTGCAATGGAATTTGATGTGTAATTTTGTTTTAATTATTATTTTATGCTTGTAGAGTGGTTTGAGATGGATCCGACGCAGAACACCAAGGTCTATGTATCCAACTTGCCACTGGACATCACCATCGATGAGTTTGCCGAGCTGATGGGCAAATGTGGGATGGTCATGCGAGATCCTCAAACCCAGAAATACAAACTAAAATTGTATACCGAAGCGGATGGACAAATCAAAGGCGATGGCTTATGTGATTATATCAAGGTGAGTTATAATATATTTATACATATATGTATATATATATTTTAGAATTTGCTATATTTATATATAGTATATATATATATATATATATATATATATATATATATATATATATATACAAATATTGCAGATAACATTGCAAAACATAAAAAAACAATTCCATCGTTTCTCGGTTTGTTTTCGTGTTTCGTTTAAAACTTTATTGGCTCTTTTAACTAAATTAATTCTGCTTGCATTAATATTAAAGATATTTTAATGTGTATTATCAATATTATTATTTTTATTTGAAGATGCTCACAATATTAAATTGTGATCTTGTATTCATTTGATAAATATTCACCTTAGTTGCGCTGACTATTTAATAATAATCGTATATATTTAGTTTAAAATTGGTAAAGAGTTGTTTAAAATGCATTTACTTGGCTACTAAAAATTGCTTTTCACATTTAAATGATCATAAAATAATATAATCAAAAAAACAAAACACAATCTGAAACAAAATCATATTGCGAGAGAGACTTTTTTTTAAATGTTAATATTAAGTTACATTTTTGTTGTTTGTTTTTTCGTCTCGCATTTGAGGTAAATATTAAAAAATAAAATAATTTTAGATTTAAGCAAATAATAATTATTAAATATAAAATATATGGTTCTATAACCTAGTTTGTTAGTGTAATAGTTTCGCTTTGTTATCCAAGCTTTCCTATCATATTTTTTTTTATTTTGTTTCTTAAAATTATTGCTTCGTGGCCAGTAGGATAATCCTGTGGGCCTTCTAAGAAGATTTTAGAAAAAAATGAGGTGAGATGGAGGCCGCAGTATTATATCCTTGCTCCGATAAGTTTTCATTGTTCTGTGCTGTATATTTTTCTTTTTCTTTCTTTTGTTTTTAATTATTTAAAATGCTTTTGCTAATTGCTATTTTGGTTATTAAGGAAACACTGTGTGTGTGTGTGTGTGTGTGTGTGTGTGTAGGTATGTACGCGTGTTCTATATTATCAGATATATATTTATTTATAGTATATAAATATATATATATATATATATGTGTATATTAGCTGTACATTACTATATATAGCCAATTTTTGTTTGACAAATATTTCACGTTTCTAATATTTTTTTTAAAAAAGTGTGCGACTGTTTCAACTGCTATTGTTGTTTGAATTATAAACCTTTACTTTCGTTTCTCTAATATAAATAATACTTGTATGTGTGACAGCAATAAAAACAATAACAAACAATTTAAAAAACAATCAATTTACTGCACAACGTGTTGGGGAACAGCCTCCTGTATCCGTTTAAGCCTCTTTTGAGCCCTTTCTTTTAGCTGCTGCTCGCGTATCTGCTTGCGCTTTTGGCGCATCTCAATAAACCTAATCTGGTCCTCGGGACTCAATGCAGCGATGCGATTTGCGTACCTGCGACGCTTTTCCTCCATCTCTTGAGCTACTGCATCGTTGGCAATCTTCAATTTTGCCGAAAGGGGTTTTCTCTGCGGCGGTTTGGTGGCTTCGGCTGCTTTTTTCTCTTCTTCCCGCTGCTGCCGCTCCTGTTCGGCGATTTTGATATCGTACTCATGCTGACGCTTCTCTGCCTCCGCGTCTTGGCGGTCTTGCTCCTCTTGGCGGGCTCGCTCCTCTTCTTGGGCTAACCTGTGCTCCTTCGCCTCCCGCTGCCTAATCTCCTCTTGACGCTTTCGATTCTGCTCCTCCTCCTCTTGCAATCGTTGGAGTTCGCGCTGCTCGAAGAGACGAATCTGCTCGTCCTGCTGCCGTTCATAGCGTTCATCCGCCTCCTTTTGTTCGCGACTTATTTGCTCCTGTCGCTGGAGCTCCTTCTTCGCCAGCGCCTCCTTTATAGCCTCCTCTTCACGAAGCTTCGCCTCGTGCGCAACCTGCAATATTCGCTCCTCCTCCAACTTGGTCTCGAGCAGTAACTTCTCACGCTCCTCGCGCAAGCGCTGTTCAGTGGCCAGATGCTGTATCGCATTGAGTCGATCAATTTCAGCCTGATCCGCATTCTGCTTGCGCAGCTGCTCCTCTTTTTCTTTTTTCTCCTCCGCTTGGCGTTCCTGCTGCCTCCTCAGCCTCTCCTCTTCCCTCTGTCGATGTTCCTCGTTGATTGCACGTTGACGTTCATCTTCTTTCTGTTTTCGCTCCTGTTCCTCGAGCATCTGTCGCTGTTCCTCGTCGATTGCACGTTGACGTTCATCTTCTTTCTGTTTTTGCTCCTGTTCCTCGAGCATCTGTCGCTGTTCCTCGTCGATTGCACGTTGACGTTCATCTTTCAGCTTTCGTTCCTGTTCGGGTTCCTTTTTCATTTGTATTTCCTGTCTCTGCTGCTCCTTCCTGGCCTTGCGACGTCTCTCCATCATCTCTCGCCTTTTAGCCTGTTTATTCGCATTTCGAATTTTTAGCTCATTCTCCCGCTCCCGCTCACGCTGCAGCTTGATATCATTTGGCGTAAACTGTTGCCATTCTGTGGGTATGCGGGGGTTGGTACTAGCTGTAGTTGAGCTCATGTTTAGGCGCCTCTGTGGATGTCTCTTATGTGGATGTGGATAGTTAACATCATTGGGATGCTTCATTGGGTTGCGTGGCGAAGTGCGACGAGTGCCAGGACGCCTGCGGTTAGGAATGCTCATTAGCTCGTCGCTGCCCTCGGCAATTACCAGTCGTTGATAGCTGCAAGCAAACAATATTAATTAGTTTCAGTTCTAAAAATTATATCTTATTGTGTATTTAAATCTATATTTATATATTTAATATTTATTTTCTATGTTTTCCCTTTTTAAATCCTCCCCATGCAGGTAGAGTCTGTTAATTTGGCCCTGAAGATTCTAGATGAGTACGATTTGAGGGGTCACAAAATTCGAGTGCAGCGTGCACAGTTTCAAATGCGTGGCGAATACAATCCTGCCTTGAAGCCCAAGCGCAAAAAGAAGGACAAGCAAAAATTGCAGAAAATCAAGGAAAAGTGAGTCAACAACCAAAATGATGTCGATAAAAACCAGCTGAATATTATTTGTAATGCATAGATTGTTTGACTGGCGACCCGATAAAATGCGTGGTGAGCGCTCAAAGAATGAGAAAACGGTTATCATCAAAAATCTGTTTGTGCCCGAGCTCTTTGAGCAGGAAGTGGAACTTATTCTGGAGTATCAAAATAATTTGCGGGACGAGTGCGGCAAATGCGGCATAGTGCGCAAAGTGGTCGTCTATGATGTAAGTTCAATTGATTATAGACTTAATGCAATTTATATCTAATTATTATATTACTTTTGCAGCGTCATCCCGAAGGCATAGCCCAGATTAACATGTCTACGCCAGAGGAGGCAGATGTGGTTGTTCAAATGATGCAAGGACGTTATTTTGGACAGCGTCAACTAAGCGCTGAACACTGGGATGGCAAGACGAAATACAAGTGAGTTGCATTTACGAAATGTACCAACTTGATAACTCAAACATAATGTATTCCAATGCAGAATTGGAGAATCAGCGGCCGAGGCAAGCGAGCGCCTGAACAAATGGGATGAGTATCTGGCAGCAGAGGATGCGACCAAACAGGAGCCAGAAAAGGCGCCCAGCGAAAGTCCACTGGCTTCAGAAGCCACTGCATAAGGTGTGCTTTGTGTTCATCGTACTCAGTAATTAGCTATAAATTTGTTATCTTGTCTTACAGGTTTTGTTGTGTTTATTTTGCATACCTGCCATCCCTGTTACGTCCACTTACGACATTCAGTTGGACCTCATTGGCCAATGCATTGGGATATGTGACATTCCAGTGTTTGTAGATCTTATAGCGTTTAGATTCGCTCACTCTTGGCATCTTGTGCTGGCATATGAAGCGTTGAAGTTGATCCGAACAGGAGCGTGCGGACCAAAGATAGTTCAAGTTTGGATCGTAGACACCGCAATGGTTGTTGCTGTCGGATAAAAGTTGTACATAGCTAAAATGTTTGCTTAACATTAAATGAATCACGAAAACAATGTGCTAAATTGAGCATAAAGTGCATTTATACGTACATTGGATCCGTTTCACTAAATGCATTGTAGGACAAATTGCGACCACTGGTGTTCCAATGCCAGTATTTGTTGATGTGATCATATGTAGCACCAATCCAAATGGGGGTATGCTCTGCCAAGGTTTAAAATATATGAACATTATTAAGTTTAGTAATTATTTGTAGATAAATAGAATTTTTTTTTTTTGGTTTGCTTTAATTTAATTTAATATCTTTAATTCATAAAAACACCTCATAAATGTTTAAACATTTGAATTTTCTTTCCTTATACGTTTTTCTCTTTCTCAAAAATTATTTATAACGCTCTTAGTATATTTTTTTTTTTTTTGATTTTTACTTTCATTCAAGTTACTTTAACTAGTCTTTTATATTACCTAATAGGTTGTAGCATCAAGATTAGCTTATATTTCCTTTAAGGTAGCTTACACTCTTCTTTCTGGCTGTGACCTGGTTTTCCAGGCTGCTTTTGATGTTTTAACTTACCGCCCGACTGCGAATCATGTTTTTTCAGAAAAGTTCTCAGCTTGAGGTCAACTTTCCTTGAGGGTTCGGCCAGATTGGCGTTCTTATCCTTGCAGAAGAAGTGCGCCTCCAGCCAGTTGCTGGGCTGCTGCACCAGCGAGTAGCAATTGAGGCCGATGCGCTGAAACTGCGGTGGGCACATGCCGTACATGCGACGACGTTGCACATTTCTCGGTGGCACTGACACGCCCCCATTTTGCGGTGCAAAGCTGACACCTGCGCTGGCAGCGCTCACATGTAATGCTTCGCTTGTGAAAGCCACTACAGGGAAGCGAGTAAATATCATATTAATATTAACTAGCAGGTTGCACAATGCGCATTTTACTTACATGAACCTAAAATAATTACTAAGCAGCTAAACATCATTTGGCAGAGGCGGTTGCCCATCTTGGAAATCCCTTGTTGCCGCTGTTGTTGGTTTTGTCTTTTCTTTTCGAGGTTTCTAATTTGTGTTCAGTGCTCGCTTCTGTATTCCGTTGCCAATTGTTGTATGCTGAAGTGCTAAAAACGAGAATTCAATATTAATAAATTTATTATAAATGTTGATGATGTTTACCATAATCATATATATTATTGATCGATGTTTTGAAGAAAAGTAAAAAAACCAACTTAATGTTTCCGCTGAATGAATGAATGATGGCGACGCCAACGCAAGAAGATAAATTGAGCTCGCTATAAATATTTGAATGGATTTGTTGATGTATTAACAATATATATATATATTCATAAATAAATTTAACGCTCGCTTAACCAGCTGACCATAAAAAAAGCACGATTCCATTTCTTACTTGACCAACTCAAATATTTATCTGTCAGCACATTTGGCTCGTTAAACTCATGTTTTTAGTGGGTTTCAAAGTGTTTTGTGTCGAATACCACTTAACACTTTTAGCAATTGGTTAGCTACCGTTGGTAGTTGATGTGGTTGCTGTTGTTCTTGTTGTTCTTGTTGTTGTTGTTGCATTCTATTTACAATATGCCCACTTGCATTTTGTTACTCTGCCTTGTTCCATTTGGGCTTGACACATTGACAGTTTAATTAATGTGAGCATTATCAAATATCATTTGAGTTCTGGACTAATTTTGCAAATATTAAATTTGCTTACTGTCATTGCTAATTGATAATTTGTGGTTTGTGTATGGATGTTAAAATACATTTTACTGACAGTTTATTAATATTTTGTAAGCCGCAATGAAATCAGCTTAACTTGACAGCTATCCTAATCCAAGCAGCATAAATTAGTCACACAGAATTCAAAATTACAGTTAAAAAAACTATTAAATTTTTTTTTACTTGTAACTTTATATTTTGTTTTTTTTTTCAATTATTTTAATTAAAACTTTATTTTAGAATATTCCAATAATTAAGCTTAGAGCCAAACTACATTGAGAACTGGATTAAGGCTGTATTTTTTTAATCTGCATCGGGTCAGTGCTTTTGAAAAAAATACAAATAATTGAAAGTACTTTCTCGAACCGGTCATTCAAAGTTAGGCGACGCATTGCGGCGCCTCCCGCGCTTTTCATATTCATAGCACAGTCGCTCCCAAATGGCTTCGCACATGTGCAACAGGCGCTGATCGTGTTTCGCATGTTTGTTGTCCTGCCCACATGCGAATCGATATTGGGAGCATATCAGATGCTTGGCCTGCCGCAGTTGGCCACACTGAATGAGCGATATGCTGTAGAAGAGCTTGCAGCGAGCCTGTAGAAAAGGATTGCCCAAACGCAGACCAATTGCCAGCTGCTGAAGCGAGATTTCACCAGCTGCCTGAGCGCAACGCTTAAAGTGGTCGCCCAGCGACGAATAGCCACCGCCAAGCGTCGACAACCAGCACATCAGTTGCTCCTGTTCGATGTGCTGCCGGATGGTATGGGCTAACATGCCCGCCCACTTGTAGTCGATGGCATCAGGGCGTTGGATTGGACGGAATGTTAGCCACAGCAGTTCTACTCCGAGCTCATGCAGCAGCAAGTGACGCAGCACCTGCTGCTGCAACAGTTCCCGCAGCACATAGTTGGCACTAACTGCATCCATCTCCAATAGCAATCGGCGCACAATCTTAGTTTTTACCTGCCTGTGGCCATCTCCGGATTGGGGTGGGGTCGGCACTGGGATTGGCCGATTATAGTAGTGGCAGCACTTCCAATAATCACAGATGCACACAATCAATTGCATTTTATGATCCTATTTTATGGCTAAATCTTTCCGCTGAGGAGAATAGATTTTCGTGGAAACCTTTAAAGGGGCTGCGAAAAATTCTTTCCTTATTTTTTTTAGCTGCTTCGTTGAAATTTCTTCACTCGACAAATATTATTGAAATGCTAGCTTTGTTTGAAATTTTTAATTGGAAAAATTCAGATATTCATAAACCTTGCAGATAACTGAAATTGCTATGTAATTTAGTGTGCATCAACAGCTCTCGAAAATATATAAAAAATTCTTGCTTTGCAAGAAAAATTTGTCAGAAAATTGTAAATTACAGAATATATGACTAATTTACAATTTTTTTTTTTATCAGTTAACAAACATCATGAGAGTTAGTCACATGAGAAAATGAGCTCAGAGAGCATTTAAGTAATGCAAATAAGAAAATAAAATTGGCAGGTGTTCAGCAGAAAACTAATATGAAAATTTATCATAATATAAATATATAAATAAATATAAATATATAAATAAACATAATATAAATATTTGACTGAGAAACTTGACGACCGTCAATTTCACAAAGTATAATATTTGATTGTTAAACCTATGTTAAAATCCAACATGCTTTTATAGAGGCTTTTCGACTTCCACCGAAACATATCCATTACGAATCGGCTGGTCATGTTAATTGTTATTCCACGACCAATCATAAATAATTTTGCTGTTGTAAGATAATTCATGCTTGTAAAAAGCATATAAACAAATTAGAAGCGACGCCAGGCCTAGGTCAAAGTCAATTGCCACGCACAACCAACCCGCTTGACGGCTTTGGCAGACACTGCGACTGTTGCCGGTTGGGTGGAAAGCCCATGAAGCCACACAGACGAATTCCTCAACGATGACGTCGGAGCCAACGCCCGACATTGACGACAGGCCTCCGTCATCGCCTCAGGTTCAGTTGCTGATGTAATTGTTGTCTGTTTGTTTGTTGTATATATTATGTGTATATATACTGCCTTGATAGGCGCTGCATAACTATTTGTATACCCAATATATGGACTCCAGCGCCAGGCAATCTAACACCCACAACTAGTTGTAAATCCACTCGTTAAATTGTTGTCTCTCTTACAAGTATTATATTTGCAAGTGGGCGACATTTGAGTGATTTACGGCCGATTTTGAATTGCAGCTCAGAGTGGGTAACAACATTCAAATGGCATTCGATGACAATTTACATCATGCTCAGACATATATTTGTATATGCTATATAAATATGCCTACAAACTGAAAATGAATGTCTGTTTGGCCTTGATCTTGAATTTGCTGGGCCTGTGTCTGGGTCTGGCTCTGGCTCTGGGTCTGGGTCTGATTGATTATGTAAGTATATATGTATATAGCAGCATCGTATATAGCAGAGATGCAGCTATACGATGAAGTCATTGTTGCCTTGATTGTTTTTTAATTTATCATTTTTAATTTGTTTTTGAATAAATTCAGCAAGTTCTCAGAAACTCAAAACAGACTCTGTAAATGACAAAAACTCGCACGAAATAAATCAATTAACTGGTTCAAAAAGGGTTATGGAACTCCATATTTTGACGAATTCCCCGACGACCAAATACCCAGCGTACACATTATTTGCCACCAGTGGCAAGTGATAAATATGATAATGGAAAGAATATAAATTATTTGTATTATTAAACCAAATAATATCTTAAGCTGAAGAATTACAAGATATCAGGGAGGAGCAAACAAAACTCTCTACACTTTAACTAAATATTACAGGGTATTCATGTTGGTCTCGAACTTCACAGTTTGCGATGCTGTTTCCCCTTTTTTTTTATAGCCTTTATAGCCTTGTGCGCTGAAAACTTATTATCAAAATTAAAATCTCTTTAATAATCCGCCGAACTTTTGGGGAATTCATTCTTCAAATCCAAAAACATATGTTCAAATTAAATAATTTTTTCTCATGTGTGATAAATGAGTTTGGGGCATGCTTAGACCGAAACTTAATGAGTGGTTATTATTTGAGAATGATGAGCGTTGAACTGAATTTAAATAAACCTTGAAATAACACACTTAATATTTATGCAAAGCATAGTTCAAAAAACTCTACAAAATTCGAACTAAGCTTTACGTTTTATAGCTTAAAAAACGTATGCTAACAAATTAAAAATAATTGCAAACATATGTTGAGCAGATAATTCAATCAGCACTTTACTTTACTTTATTAGGAAGCTAGATGAGTGAATTCTTAATTGAGATAAGCACCCACACATCAATCCTCACTCACTCGTCTAGTCAGTCAATCAATCAATCAATCAATCAATCAGTCATCCAGTCAACTGAAAGCGAAAAGTAGCAGCATCTTTTCGTCTTAACCTCTTGACGCGGGTTCAATGCGACAAGCTGGCTCATAAATCTTAAAAAATGCTTTAGGATTATTAGATTTTGTTTTGGTAGCTTGCAAACCCGTTTGGGATAGCAAAACAAATTGCCGCCATTATTCTTACAAAGCCGCAACAACGAAACGCCATACAAAATACACTCAAATAAAAACTAACTTCCTACATTTTAGATTTGACAAATTTTGCTCCAACGACACACACAAATTCTAATATGACACCAAAATCGACCAAAATGAACCCGTTCTGAGCATAGTTAATTTAGTTGTAGATATCTAATTTTGGAAACTAATTAATAAGTTCTAAAAAATGTTAAAATTATATCCAGTTTCTTGTTTTATTTCATCAATCATGTACGCAATGTATTCACTTCATAAATATTCAGATATTTTCGAATATATATTGAAGTTGTGTTTCCGCACTTTAATTAATTTAAACGATTTTTTTTTAATACCTGCGTTGACTATCGAAAAAAGGCAAAGAAATGGCAAAAAAATAATGTAGTGAATAGTATTGCTGAATAATACACTGTAATTCGCAATAGCAAATCTAAAATGTAATATAATTAATTAGAAAAAAACGTTAAACACGTTTTAATTCAAGATTTTTTGTTCATCAATTCGCTCTATCAATTTATATATTTTTATATAAATAGACAGCAAAAAGCAATGATTTTAATGTTATACATAAAAAACTACAGTTAATAATTATTTAATTATACCGCATAACCAGTTGGAATTTATTTAGAGGAATGCATTTAATTTAATTGCTGTAGTCGTCACACAATCAAAGCACAGTTGTGCCACAGCTACTTGGTTTAAGCCAAAATACTGTGATGTCTTTTCAAAGCGCTGCAGGGCGCACTCGAATTGCAAAAAGAAATAAAAAAAAACTTACATTTCCATTTCTTTTGGCAGATCTTGACGCATTTTTGCCACAGTTGCAGCTGCAACGGTGTCTTGACAGCTTCAGTTTTTCAGTGATTTTTTTTTTCTTATCCATTTGCTGCCACTCACATGCCTCATGTTGGTGCTATCAGTTATCAGCGTGGAGAAGCTGCACGTATTCCTTACATATCGCATCTGATATGGCGATTTGACTGTGGCAGTTGAGTTTCTACCGTTTTGCCAGGTTTTCAAAAACATTTTTTTTTTTCTGCGTAGTAATTGCATTCCACCGGAAGCCTCGTCATGGCACTGACTTTTGACTCTTTCGGTTGCGTCCGCTTTTCAACATGGCCGATTTTGCTGTTCGCAACAGTTACTCCAACAAAAAGTGAAAGTCATTTTGTTAATGCTCTGCATTCCATTTGCTTGGCTATTGTTGCGCTGCCAGCAGCAGCAACATTGCCTGCACAGACAATCCTTTTGACAATCTATTTTATAACTAATATCAGATCGTATTGGGGCCCTCTTTGGTCGTATGCGCAATATCACGCATACGCACTGCTAACATGAGGCAGCACTTTTAATTGAATTCGAGCGAATCTAAAGTTTTGCTTACTTGCCAGCTGATTGTTATTGTTGTTTCAGTTGCTGTTGCTGTTGCTGTTGCTGCCGCACACAAGTTTAAATTAATTTCCAGTTAAGTTTTGAAAAGTTGTTTAATGAGTTTAGTTGAGTTGAATTTGGCGCAATCACTCTCTCAGTGAAGTGAACGAAATAAATACCCTATAGCTTACTTAAATAGACCATGTTAGCTTGTTACACATTTGCCAAGCGCTAAGTGGCTTAAGTATATTTGTTTATTATCTGACTCATCTGTTGGCATATGGCCCAGCCTTTTTTGTGGTTATTCCAAATCAACGCTTTGTATGCCAATTGTCTGTGCATTTTTGTTTTGTGGGTCATTTCATGCATGTATCATCATCACCTTTTTGTGTTATCAATCATATAATGTCAGCTACCTGCTACACATTGTTCGCATCCCAAACCGAGCTATGTGATAATCTTTTATATGCTCCCTTGACTCAATATCAAGCTGCATCAATCACATTAGGACTGACATTGATGCGCAACACGTACTCAGCGTCTGACTGAGAAATATTCCCCAAATACCGCAATACCCCCCCTCTCACCATATCATTAAAAATTGTTATTTTAACGCCATCGACCATAAAAATAGATTTGCGTTTGTGGCGCTGACGCCAGTGACAACAACAACAACAACAACAACAACAACAACGACAACAACAACGACAACAACAACGACAGCAACTGCGAAATCAGCCGCTATTTTTCAAACAAACATCGCTTGAACTGCGACAACAGAAACTACAAATAACAACCGACAACAACAATTTGCTCTGAAGTGATGTCATTCATTTGAATTTATGCCCAACTATCGTCTCAGTCTCAATTGTATTCTCAATTCTTTCGTTTGGAATAGATTTTTTTTTTTGTTTGCCTCAATCTTCGTTTTAATTACAACTTTAGTTGAAATTTATGGGTATTTTTTTTTTTTTGTATGGATTTTCTGTTAACGTTGCCATTCAAAGTGTCACTTGAATTTTGTTGAATGATTTTCGATTAATTATTTGCAGCACTGGGGCAGAGTGTGCACACACAAAAACTGTTTTTAATTTATGCCAAATATTTGCACAAATTAATGATAAGCAAACACGCACAAATTCTTCAAGTTCCAACACACAAAAGTTGACTTTCACATTTTCTCTCGGCGTGGAAAATTGGCTTAGCTTAGGAGAAGCAACATATTTGGCAAAAGAGAAGCGTTCAGTTCCCGAAAAAAAAAGAAAATTGTTTGTTTGCCAGTTTTTGGTGCGTGTTTGTGACATAGTTGACACTTTTCATGTTGCTGAACATGCTTCCCAGCTCTAAGCCCTAAAACTGGGCAATTTGCCCAAAATGCTGCATCTTTCCAGCGTTTGCTCCGGCAGTCCCCGCTACAGCTCCCGCTCCCGCTCCCGCTCCCGCTCCCGCTCCCACTCCCGATCATTTCCTTTGTGTAGGTGGACGTTCGTCCATTTTGGCTGCTACTGTTGTCCAACATGCTTGGGCCCTGGTCCATTGTTTGTGCCTGTTGTTCATGTCAACAATAAATCAAATGTTTTATCTTGTTTGTAAGACTCTGAATGGTAGCCAGAGTCATAGCTGGATCCAGCAAATGGACAGGCATATTACAAGCGTTCGCCATGCCATTCCATCTATTGCAGTCTCCACAATTTTGCTGCCTTGTGTAAAATTTAGTTATATAGCTGTTCGCTACTATCATAATGACAGAAGCATAATGCTAGCCATATAACTGGATGAGTCATGGGCAAGGATTTTCTTCGATCCTTGTGGCTGCACTCTATGCTCAATCATGGCATCAAACTGTTGGCCAACATGTTGAAAATACGCTTTCCAGACACAAAAACAAACATTTTTCACTTTGATTTCCATTTGCATTCCCTAGTATTATTATTCCTTTTCGCATTGAAAATTATTTCCGTTTAGCTGTAATTTATAGTCCTGGCACTGTTTATTCTGCATTGCTGCGTCAGCTGCCCCGCGTTGTGGCTGCCACACATTTGTTGACTCAACGGCTATGTAAAGTCTGCGTCAATTTATTGACCGACTGACATGTGTGTGTGTGTGTGTGTGTGTGGGCGGGCGTGATTAATAAGAGTATATTCCCATGATCCCGTTAGGGCATTGATGCCAATTTGTATACAATATGCTTATTTATATATTTAAATTTGTTTATTCAAATGTCAAGGCAAACGCCAAATCAAACATCAAATTAAATCCAAATCCAAAGCAGTCAAATTGACGCTTGCAGCGACAAATTTTTACAAAACATAATATAAAAAAAAAAAAAACAATTTGACAGAGATGCAAATTATTTGATTGCCACCAAATTAAAAAGCTGAATAAGACAATATGCCTTAAAGTAGTATTTAATGGGTCGAGTTTTTGACTGACTTATCTAAAGTTCAATAAGCTGAGCTCATATGAATCTGTGGGCGAATTGAGATCACTGTCGACAGCTATTCACAATAATCATTTTTTGACAGTTTTGAGTTTGGACGAAGTTATGGCATTGGGCAGTTTCAATACGTGCCCAGATTCTATCTAGAATTAAAATCTAGGATTGATCTCGATGCCAATATCTATTTGGCCTGAGAAAATATGATTATATTTGTCAAAGGGAAATTTGAAACCATTTAATATGCATAATTTCTGGCTTGTATTTTTATTTCTGTATAAAAACATAAAAACGGCAACTTTTGCATGCCGACAAATTGTACAAATATTTGGAAAGTACGCTTTTTACATCAATATTTGTATGGCATTCAGCAAATTGTTGAATGTGGTTTTCAATTGTTGAAATTGAAAAGTCCAACACAATTATTACGCATACGCCACGTGCATCGCATAATAACGGCAACCGATAAATTTTATTGTCGTACATGCGTTATGTTGCAAACACAACAACCGCAAAAGGTGTCAAGTGGGTGTGTTGAACCACGCAGCAGGCATGACAAAATATTTCAGATCATTAGGACCGATAAATACATATAAATTGTTCGACGAACGAAACAACGAAATAGTTTCTTAACGATGCGAATAATAGATACGAATACAAAATAAATGTTACATTAAATTAATGCTGTAATTTGTGACATCGACAATTTAGTTGATTATTTGCAGTGTATGTCGCAGATGTTTTCATAATTTCCCACAGTCGAACACTTTATTTAATTAAAAACTGGGCCGTTCCGCCCACTTCAGCTTTATCGCTATGCTGCACGCCTTTTACAACCTTTCAGTTATTTATTGTATTTATTGTTGCTGTTTCTTCGATAGGCAAATGCAATTTTTTGTCAGCGAATGCTTAAAAAAAAAAACATGCACGTGACGATAGTGCTGAAAATATACATAAATAAATGTGCCGCTGCCGCAAGGCACAAAAGTCGTCGAAAATAAATTCAACTGAAAATGGAAAACTGCAACAAAAAAAAAGGAAAAGCGAAAGATGAAAACATAAATCGCCGCCTGGCATACGGCGCTAAATGTGTGCGGTAAATATTGATCAGGCAGGCCAGAGAAATGCAAAGTAAACCAACGGATGCGGATTCTTGCTAAAACTTGTACAGCAAGGAGGTGGACGTGGACAGGGGAGTGGAGATGGTAAACTTTGCATACAGCATATGTATGCAGCTCATATGAGTTTGAACAAATATTTATTTGAAATAACGAAAGTATTCGAAAATATGCGCATGCATTTTGATGCACTTAATAAAATTAGATTTCACAATCAATAAAATAAAGTTAAAGTTCACTTAAAAGTTGACTGTAAGCTGTACGCTTGGATCTATATATAATTAAGTATTAAGTATATTTTAAATACATTATTGAGATGAATTACCTTTTGCATAGACTTTTTTGCAATACAGGCGATAATTTCAGTAATGGTTTAGCTGTAAAAGAAGAGAAGTGGATATTAGATTTGGTAATCGATTTTAGGCTTGATTAACAAATTAAGACTCAGTTATTTTTTTTTTACCCTTTTCTGTCTCTGGCTATAATTCAGTTCTTTAAATATCTTACTTAAGCACTTTCCCCGCTGCTGACTTTAATAAGTTGGCTCATTTCAAACGTCAATTACCCATACCAATTCCGAAAATCAGCTTTAACTGACACATTAAACACTGCACGACTTTTTGCAAGCTGATCGCTTAATGGTAAATGACAATTGTGCACAACGACATTAACATTAACAACTTTTAAATTGTCGAAATTGAGTAATAAATGCTGCCACCAATCAGAGATGAAAAGTGAACAGTTGGCGACCCACTCAGCAGCAATTGGTCAGCGAAACTTTAAAAGCCGATGACCACTGTAGCCGCTGTTAATGCTGTAAATGACCACTGTAACCGCGGAAGCCGTGTCCAATTGGACAATGAAAGCGCACACTGTCAAGTTGTCAAATTGTGCAAATGACAACAAAAGACACTACAACACAAATGGCAAAAACTTGAATAATATTTTATTGTTAGTTGTGGACAACAATTTGTTAAGTAAACAAGTTTATTTGTACAGCTTGCCAGGTCGAACAGGTTAACTGAATGTATAGCTAAACAATTTTCTTTAAATATTCATTCATTTGTTAGGAAAAATTTGAAATTCCAATCGATATAAAAAGTGTGGCAGAAAATCAAGCATCAGCTGAAAAACAAACATTAAAACCGACATGAAATTTTTATATCCTATACAGTTTTCTATAAATAAATAAAGTATTTATATATATCAAAAAATATTTAATACAATCTGTAAGCTTAAAATGTTAATTTCAATTTCGGCGACTAAAAATAAAGAAAGAAAATAAAGTAAATTTCTTCAAATTTTCCATTGTATTGCACTTGTGGCAGATTCACCTGTTCTATTTTCATTTACTTGGGGCACAGGCACTTTCTGCGCTATTGTTGCAAGTTGCAACATCTCAAACAAAGTTTCCCGCAATCTGCCCCCCACAGACATTTGAGCAGAGTAAAGTTTTTTTTTGCTTTGCTAGATATTATTGTTATTGGGGCTCCTTTGGTACCACACTTATGCAAATCGAATTGAAGACATTATTGTCTGCGGAAACTTTGTCTCATTTATGGGGCAGACTGGCGCCACAATTGGCAACGACTTTCCATTTCATGCTAAATATGTCTCGAGTCTCGTGAATGGGCCACGCCCAACTAAGTGGCTCAGGTGGCAACGCCCACATTTTAGATTAATTTTAATTGCTTGAAATTGGGAGTGCTGCTCTTTTTGGGACCCTAATTGAAATTTGTAGCCCCAAAAAAAACCACAAAAAGCTTTATGTGAAATGTATTTGAAAAATTTATCAATTGTGTGCGTTTTTTTTATTTTTTATTTTTTATTAACTACTTTAGTATTTTTTTTATTTGTATGCAAGCTGGCAATTAAAATCGAGAACAGGCAAAATTAAACGAAATTGGGAATATTTGATGAGCGACTGACTTCAAAACACATTTATTAATTCAATTTGGGTGGCTGGTCTAAAATTGAATACAAATCCACGAAAAAAAACAATACGAATACGAATATCAAGCAAAATATTCGATTGAAATTTAAATTCAAATCAACTTTCGAAGCTGCCGGTAAATTTATTCACAAATGTTTATTCTTTTCCATTTTCCATTTTCCTTTTCTTTTTTTTATTTCATATTGCTATCTTTCAAAGACTCGAATTATGCGGCCAACGTTGGTGCTAAGAACATCAACAATAATGCAAAAAAAAAAGAAGAATTCTCAATGAATATGCAAAATCTGTGCTAAAAACCTTTTGCAGCATAATTACAAATTTAATTTGCATAAGCAAAAGATAAAAAAATACGCTGCACAAGCAAAACAAGAATAAGACAGAGAAAGAAGCCGAATAACAACGATGTGGGAAAGTGTAGCTTAAATCTAGAAGAATATCGCATATCGCAAACACACAACAAATAAACACACACACATATACACACGCACACATGCAAACAAATTCAATGTGTATAACAAAAGGCTGAGGTTTGCCAAAGAGAAGAAGCGCTGAGCCAGCAGCAAAGGCAAACATTCGGCGGCAACTAAAAACAACACTGAGAAAATGCACATGCAATTTTTGAAAGAAATTTCCAATGCTTTGGGTATGACAAAATGGGATGGGGTTGGCCTGTGTGGGGGGGGGGGGGGGGCCCATGTCAAACACAGTGACATTTTCAAGTGGCTGCCGTTGCGCATTCTCCCTGTCCGCGTGCCAGTTCCTCCTTCGATTCCAATTTGGACTTTGTATCGTTGCCTAGTTGTTGCTGTTGTTGTTGTTGTTATTATTTTGGGGGCAGCACATCGGTTGTGTCAGCAAGAGAACTGCAATAATTGCAATTTCAGTTGTTGCCTCCAATAGACAAAAATTTGCTATTTGCATCTCCTCAAGTGTTCAGATTATTTTGTGTAGAATTTATGGAGCAAAGATGTCAAAATTGATTTACGGCTTTTCCCATTTGGTTTTGTAAATGCATCCAATTTTAGTTCTTGGCAAAAACATGCTCAACAATAAATGAGTTTTGTTTTGGTCATGTTGTAATTCCAGAGAGAGATTTTCGCATTCATTTGTGATTTACAACTAACATTTTTTCTCAACGATTTGACATAATTTTTTTTTAACAATAAACAATAAATACGTCAATAGATTTTTATAATTTAACATGCATAATTGATGAAAATTGAAATCGTCTATGTTCGACTGTATTTGTTTTATCATAAAGATTGTGCAAACTAAAAGCTTTTCAAAATTCTTGTTGGCTTATTGATTTTGTTGCATTAAGTGCACTTTGAGGCACGTTGTCGATACGAACACCTGCTGTAGAATCTGTCGAAGCTCCGTTATACAAAGACCTGTTGGATGACCATTGCAAGTCAATTGACCAAAATGACTTGTGGCAACTCAAGCTGCCTGCCGCAATTCCTGTATTAGTCAAGCCACAGGAATTGACCTGCCCTTCTCCAGATTGAAGTTAAAAGATCGTGCCACGATCTTAACTGCGTGGGTCTAACGGTTCCCAGCAAGAGAGCAGACAACTTGGTAAATATCTCAATAGATTTATCAGCGAACAGGAACAAAAGTGGAACAATTTGTTGGGGCAATTTGCACCAGAGTCGACAGCATCGACAGCAAACTGGAGCCAAACCACTTTTGGAGTAATCTGGCGCTCAATCAAAATGCTGCAGTTTGTTAGCAGTTGCAACTAACTGTCTGCTGACTTAAGCTGCCACAGATAATCAAATTAATCGTTTGAATTAGCCTGTTTCACTTTGAGCACTGCTCACTGTACCAACTTGACAGAGACAGCTCAGTTTGTGTGGCTGCCACACAAATTGTGGCAATTACTTTGTTTGTCAGCTTTACAACAATCTACTTGCAACTCAACATGCGCATCATGTTAATTATGAGTGAAATTTATGCAACAATGGGTGCAGTAGCTACTCACACACACACAGAGACAAATACGCGCACCAGAGTGGCATGCAGCAAAATGATTTAATTTTCTTTCAATCTCAAGATACAAGGCGATGACTGCGGGGCAGTTGCGCCTGCGCTGCCGCAAATCGGGGCAGATTCTGACTTAAACATCGCTGATAGGCAAACAGGCTGTTAGGCAGGAGGGGGGTTGAGGGGGCCATACAAATGTCAGCTGCGCACGCCCACAACACACGACGACTCCGAATGATGGGTGGTGTGGGCAATTTGTTCAATTGTGGCAGCCCGTTGGGCGTCGCTAATGCGAATCTCGAATCTCCCATCTCGCATCTTGCCGTCTGCATCTAAAAGGCTTTGCGGTCGCACTTCCTCCCGCCAAACGCCGCACAACAACTAAATTCCCCTCTGGCACTGCTGGTGTTCAATTGACACAGTAACCTCGTCGCTATATGAGTGATTACCGCCTCCAGTTTGTACAACAAACAACAACAACAACAACAACAACAACAACAACAACAACAACAACGTCAACGATGATGCATTGCGTCTGTCTGTCATGTTGGTTTTGAATGTATCTTTTGTGTGATTCTTGTGACAATTTGTCATTAGGCACAATATTTGCACATTTTCTCTGCCAGCCACAGAATTAACAAGCTGTCTTGTTTGCTACTCACTCTTCCTAAGGGTATCAACAATTCGTCTTTATGCTTCCCACACACAAAGTTACTACACGTTTTTTTTCAAATTGTAAATGCTATTTTTAGATTGTTCAACTTATAATTCCCAAATGGTTTTAGCATTGGTTAATATAAACTAAGCTTTTTGCAGAACTGTAACAAAAGTTTGTTTTTTACTTTGTGACTTACTCAAGTAGTGCAATTATTTTGAATTACTAAAATATTAATAATATTTTTTGTGCCACACATTTTTAATTTATTTTCCAGTGAGTAATAAATAGCTAGTGTTAAGTGAAAAAATGTACATTTTTCTAAGTTACAAATTTAAGTGTTGAATTTTTCGATAGTAACACATGTTAATCGAGTCATTATTATTTATTTTCCAGTGAGTAATAAATAGCTAGTGTTAAGTGAAAAAAATGTACATTTTTCTAAGTTACAAATTTAAGTGTTGAAAAGTGTTAAATTTGTTCTATAGTGGCACATGTTAATCGAGTAATTTTTTTTTTTTTTTTTTATTTATTTGTGAGAAATATATTATTATAGAGTCATTCTAAACTTTTTAAATTCTTTCACGTTGGATATCAATGAATACAGAATTTAAGAGTATTTTTGGTACTCTATTGTCTCTTGTTTTCCTCCTGCTCGGAGGCAGCAGTTGTTGTACTGTGTTCTCTGAAATTGATTCAGCTAAAAATATTTGCATAACTCATTAAGACCGATGCGAGATACGTAAAACTAAACGTTATAGTAAACGAATACTTAAACAAAATTTGTTCTGTGTGTGTGTGTGTGTGTTTTTAGCATTGGTGCAGTTTGTCGCGATCGTCAAGCGAAAATATTTTAATTAGTTTTTGGGGCAGAGACGCGTCTCGAATCGCTGGCTAATTGTTGGCATTGGCTCAATTACCGAGACGGGCCGATTTGCTCAGCATTACGGAAAGATTATGCAAACAAGTTAAGGGGTTAAACAAACTACACACAAAAAACAACGGCTATCTTAAGGGGGGGGCCAATGGAAATTGGAAAACAAGAGCAGATGGTTAATTAGTGTTGTACAACACTGTTATGTGACACCCTGTCAAATAAATTGAACTCTTTGCATTTTTAATTCAGCTACTACGCAATATGAATCCCTACGAGAAGAAACTACATCAAATGGTAAAGCACATTTTAGCTGAAAATAATTGCGAAGTGGAGAACCAGTCAGTGTTCGATAAGCTTGTCGACCTGCTGCAAAACAGTGAGTAACTGCATCTGTTATCTCTGCGGTTTATCATTGTGCACATTGCAGAACTGCGCGAAATAGCGGTGACCACTGCGGTTGGTGCCAATCTTGCGAGGCGACCAACGCCCTGCTACTTTGATGTGGAGCGCACGCTTTGTCTGCAGCGCGTTTCTGCTGCCGATCTGTGGAATGTGCGTAATGCCAATCCTAATATACCTAAGCGGTCAGAAGTCCCAAATCTGTGGCCTCTGGAGCCGGATGGCGAGGATGTAAACCGCCAGCCACTCAGCCAGTTTCAAGACGTGCGCCATGGACGCCACATATCCAACTTTATAGCGCCATTGCCGGGGCTGCATACCTACAGGCTGACGACATTTGACAACTGCAAGGACATCAGCAAGGACGAAAGCTATGCGATGAAGCGGAAACGTCAGGACCGGATTAATTTGGACGATCAAGATGCGCTGAATGGATTCTCAACACGCAGACGCCAAAAAATTTTGCTATTGAGCGGGAACACACTGGATCCGATATTTGTATGTAAGTTTAAAATACAGAAAGATAAAGAGCCAAATTCATCATTATAAACACAGTTCCCGCTGCAAATGTGTCCGATAAACCTGCTTTCTTGATAAACGATAAACGCTGTGATGGAAAAGTCATTGAGTATGTTGAACCAACCAATAAGAATGGTAAGACGACCATTTTAGACCAATGAATGCCTGATTATGTTATATATTTCATATGCATATGTAGCACTTAGCAATGCTTTTCTAAGAGCGCCACAAGTTGAAGATAGATGAAGGTAGATGAAGAAGACAAAGTTCCCAAAACGGAAGTTGGTTGAGAAGAAGAAAAACTAGAACAATTTGTGGACGATAAATTTGAAGAAGAGGATGTTGAAGAAGAGAAAGTTATAGAAGAGGATGTTGAAGAAGAGGAAGTTGAAGAAGAGGAAGCTGAAGAATCAGAAGTTAAAGAAGAGGAAGTTGCCCAAAAGGAAGTTGGCCAAGAAGAATTAAAACTAGAACAATTTTTGGACGATAAATTTGAAGAAGAAAATGTTGAAGAAGAAGATGTTGAAGAAGAGAAAGTTAAAAAAGAGGAAGTTGAAGAAGAGGATGTTGAAGAAGAGGAAGCTGAAGAATCAGAAGTTGAAGAAGAGGAAGTTGCCCAAAAGGAAGTTGGCCAAGAAGAATTAAAAAAAAAACAATTTGTGGACGATAAATTTGAAGGAGAGGATGTTGAAGAAGAAGATGTTGAAGAAGAGAAAGTTATAGAAGAGGATGTTCAAGAAGAGGATGTTGAAGAAGAGGAAGCTGAAGAATCTGAAGTTGAAGAAGAGAAAATTAGCCAAAAGAAAGTTGGCCAAGGAGAATTAAAACAAGAACAATTTGTGGACAATAAATTTGAAAATGAGGAAATCGAAGATGAGGAAGTCAAAGAAGAGGAGTTTGAAGAAGAGGACGTTGAGAATGATGAGGGCTATTGGTCTCATGATGAGTATGACCATAATTTCTAATAATATATGCAGATATGCCTACAAATGGAAATTCGATTATTAGAATAATAAACAAAACATGATAAGATATTCAATATAACTTTTCAAGTCTTAAATATGAATAATGAAGTTATAGATAAGGAAACTTTCTATACAATACAAATATATGCTATGAACTAATTAAATTTAGATGAATTTTAGTCAATTTGAAATGATGTCCAGTACAATACAAATATATGCTATGAACTAATAAAATTTAGATGAATTTTAGTCAATTTGAAATGATGTCCAGTTCATTTAACTTGACTCCCGCATAAGTGCTGCAGGCGCGGATGCAGTGCGAGCAATTAAATTTACTTCAATTACATTTCATTAAAAACTGACACACGATTTTCAAAGGGGATTCAACTTGACTGATCCACATTTCATCTGTCCTTAGCCAAGAAGCAAATGAGGTAAAAGGGGTCGACAGGTGCGAAAGTTCAAAGTGCTTCACTGTGGCAAGCGCAGCAGCAGCAGTCGCCTGATTCTTGCAGCTCTGGTTGCCGTTCCTGCTGCTAACGGTAACGATTTCAAGGTATTAAATAACTTTGTAATTTAATTAACTTTAACGTCGGCGTCACAGTCACCGTCGGCGTCACAGTCACCGTCACCGTCACCGTCGCCGTCGCCGTCAGCGTCGCCGTCACCGTCGCCATCGTCATGCCGCTTAACTTTGATTAACGTTCTGCAATTTTTCAACAAGTTTCTGTTGAACTTTGGCGTATTTTGGGGGCTAGCAGAGTGCGCGGGGCTAAAGGATTCCCGTCTGTGTTTAAACTCAACTGAAGAGTTTGGATTACGCGCGACTTTTGCAAGTGCCCCGTCTGCACTTATTTGTGTCTTTCAAGATATTTGAGCCAAGTATTTTGGAGATTTGAGTAATCGAGCCCTCTGACTTTATGTTTATAAAGTTTGTAAAGGATTTTGCTTACTAATGAATATAATAGACAGCACGGCAAGTTATATAACAGAAAAGTTGAATTATTATACATTCTGCTTGAACTTGCAAAGTGACTTGTCGATGTTAATTAGTATCTAACTTTATTCAAACTTTATGTTGCTACAAGTATTGATATTTTAGTGTGTTATTGAATTTACAACATTTCTTTTGATTATTTGATTTGGCAACAACGCAAAGCATTTCACATACAGTTTGACTTTGATATTGTGCCAGTACATAAGTTGCAGCTGCACATGCAAATGATAATGATGATGATGATGATGACGATCATTATATAAACGGAGGCAGCTGCCAAGCGTCGCCTCCTCGTTTCTTAACTTGCCAAAATGTATTCAATGTTCACGTTGTTATTTCTGTATGGCTGTATGGCAGCATTAAAATGCATAAACATAAACAATAAACAATGAGAATTACAATTAGTACATGGGTCGTAAAGAGCACATAAAATACCAATGCTAAAGCAAAATTTTAAATATGCATTAATGACGCAAATGAAAAAAAACCATCAACAAATTAATTCAGAAATTGTTTAGACGCATCTGCAGTTTCGTTGCGTTGATTTGTGCTCCAATTTTTAGAAATTCTTTTATTTTTTTTCCGTTTGGCTTTTCAATTTGATTTTTTGTGCCCATTTTGTTTGTCATTTTAACCCATTTTTTACCCATGATCGCCTACGGCAACATTTTTGTTTATTTGTGGTCAAGTTTTTGCGACGCACAGAGATAAATTGAAAATTATGACAGCTCTGATTGTATTTTTATTTTTTTGTGGCAAGGCCACAGAGCGTTTTCTAAAGCTAAACGCAAAATTGTTGTTTCAACTAGTTATTTTATTTGTGTGTGTTTTTAGGCACAAACATTAGAGCAAAAGAACAAAAAAAAAAAAAAAACAAATGTGCAAACGACGGAAGTGGAAACATGGCACAGCACATAAAAAACATAAATAACTCAAATGGCAAATGTTCTGCAGCCAAGTGGGGCATTCAACGAGATGCCCTGTATTCAATTTGTGGAGCAGCCAAGTAATATTCCAATAAAATCCAATTAACTCCAATAGTCTGATCTGTTACGATATTTCATATTTATTTATTTGATCCATTGATTTAAAAATTCGAAAAAATAATGGTTTAATTTAATGCACATAATTTTTAAATTACCTAAAATTTGCTTAAGATTTGAATTTGATTTGGAACCATATTGAAATGAATTTAAGGACAAGTTTAATGTATGCAAAAAGTCGACTCGGTCATAAAGTTTACATTTTCATTTAGGCTCACAAATACACATACATGTATAACACACATACGTGTGTGTGTATGTTATCTTGCTTGTGACCCGCTTGGCCAAACAAAAGCAAATTTTTCATAAATCTTTTCCGACCCGTAATTTCACCCCCCCCCCCCCCACCACTTTGCCGTCCCTTAGCACAATTCCCCTGTTAGCTCACTCCTCCCTCCCGCCTTTTTCGCTCTGTGTAACATGCTTGCCATTTTACGATTGCATTTAACCTTTTCCTCTTGAAATACACTTTAAAATTTACCACTCTTTTGCTTGGCTATAAAAATGTTTGTTTGTCGTTTTGGTTGCTCACACGTCCCGTTTGTCAGTGGCACAGCAAACATTATAAATTGTTGGCTCATTATAATTATGAAGTCGTCTCTACTGTTGTTAGCATAGCATGGATATTAATATATCTATGCAAGTGTGGGTGTGTGTGTGTGTATGTCAAAAAAGTATCTAAGCAAATCAATTCAAGTTCACGCGCCTTTCAATGGCTTAACAATTGTGTGGCGCGTGTGCGAATTTTTATTTAGCTTTGCCTCGTTTTACTTTTTTTTTTGTGACTGGTATTTTTTTTTTCTATTTTTTTGGCTCTCTCTTTCCACACGTTGAGCTTGAAGAGGCGAAAAGAAAGGCCAAACCGATCCTAAAGTTGCTTTAGCTGTTTTGTTGGTTGCCCCTTTTGGGTTCTTTTGATTTTTATTTTGCTTGTGTTTGGTTTTGTTTGCCTCTTTTTTTCGCTCTTCAACTGCTTTGCGTTATTTATGTGCATGTGTTTTTTTTTTTATTATTTTGTATGCTTTTGAATGCATGTTAAAGCCAAAACAGCTCCGGCAACAGAAAAAACTCCAGCAAATCGCTCTTCAGACACGCGCGTGTTTAGCATATGAATTTGCCATTGACTTTTTGTGCCTTTCACTGGGGAATTACAAATTGTTGTAGGCGCTGCTGTCTCCCAAAAGACCAAGAATACTGCTTCACTCAGCTAATGAAGCGAGTAGAGTCAGAACTCTTTCGCCTGCATTTCGTTAACGAGTCAAAGCAGAATTATATCTATGGATTATAGCACATTTTAGATAGTAAAGTCAAAGTAATAATAATAATAACAACGTTTTAAGCCATTCTCTGAGAAATATGCAAAACTAAAAATCGCCAAGTTATGGAGAAATACAAAATATTTAATGCTTAAGAGAATATAGAAAATAATATTTAATAATAATAATAATATTTAAATAATAATAATATTTCAACTAGAGAAATTGAGTTGAATTTGATTTTAGGAACAACACCAATAGTTGGTAACAATCGACTAGCCCAGCCCAGTTTTGGTGTATTTTTTTCCCAACAACTGTTCATTTGTACGTGTTATTTGCACGTTTTGTTGCTGCTTTATGGCTGCTTTATTATGTAGTCCAAACTCAGACCCAGACCCAGACCCAGATCCAGTTCTATTCACAGGCACAATATGAATACTACTAGCAAAGTTCTCCGTTCAGCTGTGCGTGTGTGTGTGTGTGTGTGTATCAAATATCTATGTATATTTCCTTTGTATGTGTGTGTGTCAGTGTTACTCGATATTATGGCGGCAATATAAAAGTACATTTGATGTATACATGTATAAATGCATACATGATGAGTATTTTTAGCATCGATTTTGCGTTTTACGTAACGTAACGTGTCAAAAGCAGATGCCACATTGCGTATACGCTGCGTGTGGCTCATAGACACCTGTGCGTAAACTTGATTAAATTGATTGAATTTGATTGCTGTCTGCGTGTGTGTTGGCAAATATTGTGCACTTTGTCTTGCAACAACCCTGTTGCATATTTCATAGGCAATGGCAAAAGTAATTATTTACGCGCTGAGAGCAGCTAACTTTGTTTCTGTGGCAGATACACGTTGAGTGCACTCCAACCTTCGTTCACCTGCCCTCTCTGCCCACCAATTTTCACTCAACGGTTATGCAAATGTGGCCATGTCGAGACACACAGACGGCAATTTTCACGAAAGTGCAATGCAATTGAATTAATGAGCTTCCAAAGAACATCAAGTGAGAGAGAGAGAGAGAGAGAGAGTAGAGAGAGAGAGAGAGAGAGAGAGAGAGAGAGAGACGGAGTCTGTATGTAAAATAAAATCTTTTGAATACCTAATGTCTTTATAATGCCTAAACGTGTAGCGTGCAGATTCAGATGCATCTAACTGCAATAACAAGTTGAGCTTTGACAATCAGAATTCACTTGAGGATTGGCTCCTCCCTCACCCCCCCACTGGTATCATCATCCATCTCCAGCATCAATGGGCAGCAACTGCAAAATGCTTCCGTCAGCGAGCTGTCTCATTAGTCTCAATGCACAATTCTATGCATTCTAAGCAGTTTGTTATCTTTTGTTAAACCAAACACAAAAGTTACAGGCAACAATAATAAATATGTTCATGCTGATGATGATGATGATACTGCCCACAGATTATGTTGTATTAAGCCAACTTGGCCATGCCAAGATTCGCATAATCATGACAAGTGCAAGGAGCCAGCAAAAAAAAAAAACACAAAAACACAAAAAAGCAGCAACAATTGCTTCTGGCCCAGTAAGCTGCCCATCTGCGTCAAGCAGTCTAAACAATGCCTATGCACAAGCCGTGGTAGGAAGTCAGTTGAGCTGCTAGACAACCTTGGCAGGCAATGCTGGGTGAGGTGTGTGTAGCACTGAGGAATGTTGCATATCAGAAAAATACAAATGCATGAGGCAGTTGCAGAAATTTAACGAGTCGACTTGTGGAAACGCTTCAAAAGCAAAAAGAAAAAGAGGTAAGACTTTTTCTTGAAATACAAAATAAAGTAGGCTAAATAGAATATTTATAAAATTTGTTTTTTTTTTATATATATATTAAAAATCTTATACTCTGTAATTCAAGTAAGAAATAACATTTATTTTATATATTATTTAAATTCTTGTTAATAACCTGCAGCTACATACCAACATAGAGTATAATCTTTAGCTGCTGAAGACAGCTGATAGCAAGAACAAGGGCAGCGCATGCGCAACATTAGACAGAAGGAAGCTGCTGCTGCTGCTGGAGAGATCTCTAATGTATCTGATAGGCATCGTGGAGCAGCAGCTGGCAGCAGCTCGAATTGCAACGCTTAAGGCAGGCAAATATAAACCACGACAACTACTCCACTTGAAAATAGCAACAATTCAACGCTGATTTCCGCAATGCACTTTTCGGGTTGCTTCTCCAGCCATTTATTGTGTGTGTGTGTGTGTTGGTTGGCGTTCACTTTTTTGAGGGGAACACACGAAATGAGATGCTTATCTGTGCCGCGTAGGAGATGGGGTAAGAGCAGTTACTGGGGAAGTAGGTTGCTCTAATGTACTGTGACGCTATCGCTGCGATGCCCCCCCCCTCTCCAAACGCCGCTCCTCATCTGTAGACTCAACGCGCGCTGCTCTAATCAATTTCAAATGGCATTCGCAGCTCTTTTTTCTTTCGAGTCGTGAGCCGCTTTCAGCTAATCAGCATTTGGCAATCTCTTTGAAAACATTTTCCATATGGCCAATTCTTCATTTTGCTGTTTGTTTGAAGCAGCCGGAGAGTCTGTCAGCAGACACGACATGTTGCGACCACGTTTGATCAGAGCGCGCTATGGCAACATGTTGCGACAACGTTTGATCAGAGCGCGCTATGGCAACATGTTGTGACAACGTTTGATCAGAGCGCCCTATGGCAACATGTTGCGACAATGTTTGATCAGAGCGCGCTATGGCAACATGTTGCGACAATGTTTGATCAGAGCGCCCTATGGCAACATGTTGCGACAATGTTTGATCAGAGCGCGCTATGACAACACGCAACATGTCGTGCCTGCTGACAGACTCTCCGGCTGCTTCAAACAAACAGCTATGGCAACATGTTGCCAACTGGCTTGTTACATCTTGTATAAATCACAAGAGCGCCCAGCCCATTCAAAAGGCGCAGGCACATGATTAGCCAATAAAACCACAAAGCATTTTCGAGTGCATTTTTCTCAATAAATGTGTTTATTGATGACCTGCGTCCAGTTCCATGCCCAACCCACTGCCCCATGCAGTTCATTGGCAATGCGAATCATATCATCGGTATCATCAACATCAACATCAACATCAGCATCATCATTAAAAAGTCGAGTGCTGGGCAAATGCTGGATTTATTGAGTGAGTGGGTTTTCTATTGGTTTACTCGTATATTAGTCTTTCTCTATCTGTATTTTGTTGGTGCAGTTGTCTGTCTCTACTCAAGTTGCCATTGCATTGTGACTGCAAATAAGTTGATGCTTTTCGTATTCTTTTTTTTTTTTTCGGATTTTGCCGCAATGCAACTGATGTGCATGTGCTGCAAAAAGTGACAGTTTCGTACAGTTTTCTCCCACATAGTTAGTTCTCTTTTAGTTGGATAGGATTTTTAGTCTCTGAACAGCTTACTACACAAGACTCGGCATGAATTTAAATTCAATTTCATTAGCTCCCCGGGGGCTCTTATGTTCACACACACACACACACACACAAACACACACACTCTCAAACACACACACACTCATGTTGACATGGAGACTTCCACGCTCGCAGCTTTAAGGCCATTCTCCACTGACCTTATCTGCTTTTTTATTTTTAAAGGGATTTCGTAAGAAGAATGAGCTTGAAACTATTTTATGTGCCCTGATTTATTTACAACTGTATTTTTTATCTGGCCAAACAGTTATTTATAAAATGCCCTGACAAATTTTCCAATTGAATTTGTAAAATCTTGTTCATTGCTTTTATGCTAAATTGTAAATTATTCATGACATTATCAGTGCTCTTGTGCATTCTCATTATTAAATTCAATTTAATTGTATAATTTTGGGAAATAGTTAATAATTAGTTAATATCTATGCGTGATATTATAATTGTGATTTCATTGCGCTAATTACATACAACCAATTTTCCAATAATTATTCAATTATTTACTTATTATTCGTGGAGTATACATTAAATGGATGTCAGCAAATAATATCACAATATTTAATAGCTATAATTTATGCGCTATCATTTCAGGTGTGTGTGGCATATCTAAGTGAAAGGTTAAATATCAAGCAACTTTAAAATTGGCTATAAATTTTTACAAAAGTATGTGTTAAAGAGAAAAAGTGTTTATTTTACATCAAGAATAGTCACTCTGCTGATTAGCTTAAACAGCACATCAATCATCTCGACCACGCCAGCAAATTGTCCAATTTGTGAATGGTCTTCTGTTTGGCACATGAGCTTGACAATATGCTGAGAATTTGCAATATCTGTCACAAACTTTTAATGCATTCTCCCACGCATTTCTCACAACAGGTGTCAAGAAATTCGCATAATAAAAATGTTCTTTAAATGTTGATGGGTTCATTTTTATAATATAATAATAATATAAAATGTTAAAAGCCAATTTTCCAAGCTAAAAATACAAACTAAACGTAAATTACCACATTTCGTGAGTCAATCGTTAAATGCGACTATTGTAGCGCGTCAGCAAATGGCATAAAAAAATAAAATAACTAAAAATATATAGATATACAGTTATAAATCGCCTAAGCGCTTAACACAAATGAAACTTATTAAATTGCCTTACATACATCGCTACATAAATCAGCCACAAAGTATAATAGTTGTGACAAAAAATACGCGGATGCCGACATTCAAATGAATTAGATCACGGACATTAACAGATATATAGAATATTTTGCTTTAAATTTACTTTTTCATATATGTATACATATACTGTGAGAAAAATGTACTGTCACCTTTTACTTGATAAATTAATATTTGGCTTGCTTGTCATAAAACTTGCGCTGGTTATGGTAGACTGCCAAACAAACTATTAATAAACAATTATTTAAAAGCAAAGTCGATTTTTTGTGTATCGCAACAAGTGGCCGTTCTCTTTGACTGAACTGAAAATCGATGGAAAATATACAAAAAAAAAAAAATTCTTAAATTGCATTTGTGCGCCAGCAGATGATTTATTTTGTGTTAAAAATAAAAGCAAGCAAATCAGAAAAATTGTCTAGAAAATTGGCACGCTTCTTATTTTACACGCGCGCAAAATACGAAAAAAAAGTGTTTTTCTAGCTGTCGCGCCTATTTTAGGGGCAACTCAAAGTCTGTGAGAGTGTGAACCAATTAACCAAGTAAATTATGGTGTAAATGCCACAAGCATATCTACTATATTTGAAGTGGTCTAATGGGCTCTCGAAAAAAATTTCCTTGTTAGGTTGCCAAAAATAAATATCTTAAACAATTAAAAATACAAATTAGTAAATATATTGCGCAAAGTGTTTGGCAATTTGAGCATTTAATGTAAATTCAAAATAGAATATTACGAATTTAAATTCATAAAAGTTTATATTACGTAGTTAAAACAACTAATAACATTTGCTTGCATAGTTTTTTTTAAACAAAAAAAGAATTTAAATGCTATTTTTACCATTTTTATTGTCATCATTCATATTTTACTTAATTATATATTTCCTTTGAAATGAAATGTTTATATCATCCGCCACAAATATTTTTGTTGTTGTTATTTTGATAAATTTAGACATTTATCGACATGATAAATGTGATAATGTGAACAACTGATCTTAAATGTAACCAAATGACGCACTTAATGATACCCCTATGATGAGAAAAACGTTTGATAGTCAATTCAAAGCAAGGCAAAAAAGAGAGAAAAAAAAAAATTAACAACACTGGCAGTCTCTGCTAACACTGGCCCACAACATCTTGGGCCAATGTGAACGGTGGCAATAAAATAAATAACTCTGGCGATTTAATGACGGCGCTCTTCCCATCAAAAAAAAAATCTCTGTCTGTCTCTCTCTGCTTGCTGACTGAGATCTAAACTTCCGTAGCAAAGCAGGAAATGCAAATAAACAAAAAGTACGTCAGTGTCGGAGACGGAGTCGGGGCGTGTGCTTGGGGTCACAACCTCTCTCATCAACTACCAGCAAAATGTTGTAGCGCACTTTAACCAACCAGAAGCATGTTGGCCACTTTGACTTAATTTTTATGGGCAAACTCGTAAGTATTTGATATTTATGCACGCCCGCAATTTGTATACGCATTATAATCTACACAAATAGCGTCGAGTACATGACAGGCCCCCCTCCGGCAAAACTAGGTGTGGGGGAGGGGCCCTTTGCATGTTTATGTAAATGGATAGTCGAGGAAAAAACGAGCCCGAAAACTGAATCCCAGATACGTTTTCACATTTTCACATTTCAACTGTAAAGCGGATGTGCCTTTAATTGCTGGCATTTTAGACAACCTTTGAAAATAAACATTAAGTCTTAAGGAGCCACGTCGTGTTGGGTCTCTTTACGTTTATTTAGCTTATGCTGGCAGCGTCCTCATCGCTGCAACTTGATTATGCTTTATGACCAGGCTAAAAAGCTACTGGACCGTGGCCCGAGGGGGCTCCAACATACCCAGATGTGGTTAACGCCCCCCAAACAAATTTTTTCTGCTGTCCCAATTTATGAATTCATTTTATATATTTTACATCTCTGCGTCTTTTTGGGTTCCTACTTGTGTGTGTGTGTGTGTGTGTCGGGATGTTCCTTGGGACGTTGGGTTTTTTTTTTTATTTTAATGTGTAAATATTAACAGCCAAGAGTTTTAACTTTATTGCTGCTCATTTGCCCAGTCGCGTCGTGAACACCAGAAGTTAATTTCAACATTTTGTATATATATCTGAAATTTTTAAGTGCGCTTTAAAAAGGTCATGGAACCAATGAAAAAAGCCTTTAAGCCCACAATTAATGAGCTAACAGATTAAATTAAATAGTCAGGTACTTTAAACCCAAATTGAAACTAAGACGAAATAAAGCAATTTTTAACTAAGCTTGAAAGCAACACACACAAAATAAGTAAAGTTTTCTGGAAATAGATTTTTCTTAAAAGAAAAGTGAAAAAATCATTTGTATAACAATTTCTTTCATTAGCATTTAAGATTAAGCAAACATTTGCTGTGTGACTTCATTTGAATTTTAGTTCTTCACTCTGGTTTTGTGTTCGTTTTTGTGCAGATTCATGAAAATTCAATACGTTTTTTCTTTTAGCCAAATGAATATGGCTTTTAAGTCATACACTTCGTTATCACAGTTCTTTTTGCACATCGCTCAGCCTTTGTTTTTTTTTGCTTTGGGTTTTGTTAATGTTGGGTTTCATAAGTTTTAATTAGCCGCACTTTATGCGAGTCCATTTAAATCAACAGCAGACACAAAAACCTGATTGAAACAAAAGGCATCAGCGTTAAGGCATTCAAATTGATAAAGGTTTTTTTTTTTTTTTTTCTCGTGCAGAGTTTGAGAAAATCAATTAGCTTAAGCCATCGCCTATATATGGCATACAAATCAATTGATAACTGGTTGTGCGCTACGCTTCCGCCATCCGCTCGTTTCCGTTTCCTGTCTGCACTCAGGACTCGGTCTTTGCCACATTGCTGCATAACCCGAGCCTTGGGCAAATATTGAAACAACTGATTAGTTTGAGTGAGCTGCAATTGTTGTCTATTGCCTGTTGGGGGTTGCCCGCATATGTATGGGGTAAACTGGCATTAAACAATAACTGTATTTGTCGTTGTTACACCCCCCAAAAAATATTTTATGCCCATTGCAAAAGCTTATTGCAAAATTGAAATATTCATTGCTTTTAATTGATTTAATAGGCCAAGCAGAATATTGATGGCATTCTATTCAATTGAAATTTGCAATATTCATATGTATTCAGTTGTGGACAGACTCAGACAAGAGTGTATAAATGTGTGTGTGTGTAAGTTATTACTTTAACTTAACTCCCTGTCTATGGGGAAGATTAATAATTTTCGGTGAATATAATAAATAGAAATAGATACAAGCCCAATTAAATACATTTCATTTTACTATCTTATAAAATAAATTCCAGTGAATATTTTATAAATAAACTTTTCAAAATGAAATTAATATTACTTTAAGAACTTATTATATATATTGAAAAATAATTATCTGTTGAGTATACCAGAATTGACACCCTAGTTTGAGGTCACATTAGGTCATAATTCAATTCAAAATATTTGCTGGCAGTTTAACTTATTACAATTATATTGTAAATGCAAATCAGCTTGTTTTTGATTAGTGCTACAGTGTGTTTGACACTTTTTACATATATAGATTTTTGACTCTCATAGCCAAAGTTGAGCACATACATGCTTATATGCGGGACTAAATAAATTTCACTGGAACTTAAATGGTATTCGAGTCGCAGAAGTTTTCCTAATGGAATCACAATTTCTATCACGCAGACAAAGTTAAACCAACATTTCTGCTCTTTTTTTTATTATTTATTTTTGTTCTGTTGTCGTTGTTGTTGGGATCTGGTTGTTCGAGCTAACTGCGAAAGTTGAGTGAAAATAAATCGACTTCCACTCTAGGCGGTGGGCGTGGCAACAGAAAGTTGCCCAAATTGAACTTAATCAAATTGAAAGAACGTCGACAACGTTGAGCATTTTGCACGCTTCGTTTTGTTTTCGATTCCCCTCGCCAAGTTGGACAAACATTTTGGCTCTAATGGACAGGATACTTTTGCTGAGACGGCGGAGTTGCAGCGGGTGGGTGGAATTGAAAGAGCAACTAGCCAAGTGAGCATGAAAATTGAAATGAAGAATTGTTTTGTCTACGTGCTGCTTAGTAAGTTATTTGTCTACCCTAATGTCCAGTTGTTAATGGGTATGCTGCATTTGTGGCTGCTTAAGTTGAATATAAATTTGTTGCCGGATATCATTTATAAATTACGAATTAGTTGCACAAATAGTTTATTTATAAATGGATAGTGAATGGTAGCAATTAAATGCTGCTAAGCCACTTTAAATACTTTTCTTGCCTTGAACGTTAGTTAAATGTTGACCATGCTGGGATAACATCTGCAAACGAGGTAAACAAAACTCTATTCTAATTGTATTTGAAT
This sequence comes from Drosophila melanosoma, assembly GCA_035042045.1. Taxonomy (NCBI): domain Eukaryota; kingdom Metazoa; phylum Arthropoda; class Insecta; order Diptera; family Drosophilidae; genus Drosophila; species Drosophila melanosoma. The sequence continues at coordinate 1,141,686 of JAWNLY010000100.1, read as the reverse complement.
GCAATTTATTGTTAGGAACACTCTTTGTGCCTCTGACTGACCTACAAATTATGCAGTGCGAAACGTGCCTGCAACGCAACATGCTTTTGGCTCCCTTTTGCTGCTTGCAAACTAATTGAGTTGTTGCAGGTTGCAGGTTGCAGGTGCAGTTAAAACTACAATAACACCAACAACTACCACTACTGTGGAAGTCAATTAAGTGGCTTAAGGTGTATCTGCTGCCATAGCCGTTGGCAACATCTTTCAGCAATTTGAATAAGCGCTTTAATGCGTTCCAGGTGACCCAATTACCAAGTGGGATGGCTGTTGGGCGGCAGTAGGTAAGTGTGACAGCTGTGACAGCAGCAACAACAATGTGGCCAACAAACACAACAAAAGTCGCATTAAACGTTTTAATTACCAAGTGCCATACAAAAAAAACAACAATGCTAAGAATTGTCTTCACTTTGCCACTTCCGCTGCTAACAAGCGAATCCTTGTTCTCTTTTTGCTTTGGTTTCCATTGTGTCTCTTTTTTTTTTGTTCTCATTTTCATTTTACATTTTTTTTTCTTTTGATGCGGCAAGTCCATATCCTGCGACACGTCCTTACTCCACCCTGTACTTGGCCCACTGCCATTGGTTGGCCTAAAACAACTTTAAGTCTACAATCTGTTTGGCCATTTTAACAGCTTTTCATATACCATATACAAGTGCATATATATATATATATATATATTTTTTTTTTTGATTCAAACATATTTTTGTTGTGCTTTGTTTGTGTTTTGAGTGTGCGTCGGCGGTTCGCACTGTTTGTGTATTGAGTGGCAGCATTGTTGACCCCTCCACGCACAGTCAGCACACTTGATGATGACCAGCAAACAGCACTTACGTTAACTGGGTCAGCAGCCCCACACTCGCAGTCTCATATAGACAGTGTATGAATATGAATATGGTAGACACATATGTGATATCTGTGCCATCCATTAGCAATTGTGTAGATCATCTTCTAAGACTATAAATACTTAGCGTGATGCAAAAAAAATGAGCTGGCTATGAGATAGTCAAGGTGGTTACATCAACCCAAAGCTTTGATGTCATGAAATGTTAAGTGTACAAAAATAACTATTTTATTACCTTTAATTATATTTATATTTTTGTTCTTAGTAATCTCAAGCTTCATTAGATTTGATGTCATGTAATTGAATAATGTTTCCTAATGAGATTGTAAATAGTGTTGATATTATTGGTCAGATGCCGCACAGGCAACAAATTGAGTTCCACCTATTTAAATGAGGCAATATGGCCAGCTTATATGTAATTAACAAGCGTTGAATTAACTCTAAAAAGGCGTGTTTCAATTGCATAAATTGTTTGCACAGCTTGTTCAGTTTTTGAACATATATATTTTTCGAGTTTATTTATGCTTATTTGCAATGGAGCGACCAGTGTTCCAAATTATCCGTGCGACATGTGGTTTGTGTCTGAGCTAAACATGCGAACCAATTCGATGGGCCTAATTGGCTTTGACCAATTCGGGCTGACCGCATGTGCCTGCAACATCGGCTGTTTGGCAAATTGCTTGTGTGTGTGTTGAGTGCAAAACTTGCAACATTTATTAATATGCGTGGGCTGATGCCACACGACAAATAAACGCGACAACTTCATTAGCGATACGCTCGCGGCTTTCTCGTTTGCCGGCTGATTGAGTGATTATGGTCAAGTGTTTGATTTTAGTTTTATACGTACCCCCCATACCCCTGCCGCCGTGCACACGCCCCTTGCTACACATTGCATTTCATTGCTGATGTTTAATAATTATCGTGCAACTCTAAAATAAAATTTATTATGCACACGCCGTCGACAAAGTAAGCGAATTTAATGCTGATTTTTATTTTTGGTTGCTTGCATTTTGTTTTGCTTAATTGAGCGTGCTGCACGCGGCGTATGCGATATATATATATATATGTACGCATTTGCCATGCATTACACATACGCACAGTTGTACATGCTGGCAACGCAAAAATCGTTGGCTCAAAAATCAACAAGCAAATATTTCCTTAGACCCGACACTACACACATTTCTGTTTGTATCAAATGTTGGAATTTTCTTTTATTTTGTACACATATATTTCCTTTTTTTTTTTTTTTTCTTTTTTTGCGAACCGACAAAAATGCTGGCCATTTTTCATGTTGCTACTTGCTGCTTATTTTATTTGTAATTGATGTTGTTGTTTATTGTTGCTTTCTACCGAAAATTGTGCCATTTGTCTGTAATTTTTTGAGGTTTACTTGTTACGCACACAGATAACTTTGAGTTGAGTTGGGTTCTTGTGAATTTGGCCCATGAATTCCAAAAGATATGTATTTCTTCACGCCAGCTTACCTATAAAGAGAACAAAAAGAATTTATTAGGACAGTTTTTCGGATGAATTTTGTTACCATAAAGTTGTTGGAGAAATACTATACTCTTAATTTGACTATTAGACCCATTGACCCGTTAACGAATCGTACGCATTTTATTTCAATTAGATTTTGTTTTGAACTATAGTTTACTGTCGGCATTAATTCTACTATTTTGTTGGCTGTCATTTTGCAAAACAAATTTAATTTAAGCGCTGCCACTCTTGAGATGCTTTCTACTCTAAATGTATTCCATTCCCAGTTTTCACGGTGACAGACAACAAATGACGCTCCGAAAATCTGCGACAAGTCAGCGAACAATTCGAAAATGTCACGACTTTTGCAGAGGATTAGCTTATTATCATGGCTAGCATAGAGGGGAGGGATAGTAGAGTGGCAGTGGGGGGGCGCTAAACAAAAACAAGAAAAGTATTGCAGCTGCACAATGTGAGTGAAACTAACAAAAAAAAAAAAAAACTCCAAAAAGGCAACAGCAAGAAACAAATGTTGCTGGCTGTACAAATTTACAAGATACCCAGTGAAAAAAAATATTATAACAATTTTTAGCCAAAAATGTAGTTAAATATAAACTAATATTTAATTTAAGATTTTTTTTATGCTGAGAGCTTTTAAAGTTTTAATCAAAACCAAAACAACCGCTTTTCACTTGCGCACAGGGTATGCCAGAATAAGTGAAATTCTTTCTCACATTTTTCAGTTTTTTAAGCATTTTTTTCTTTTGTATTTTTTTTTTTTTTTTGCTAGTGGCATAGCTTGTGGCATGCGTTGTGACTTCGTCTTCTAAAGTTTTGTGTCATCTAAGAAATTGCATTAAAAATGAAAAGCTTCTCCTTTAGCTTAAAGTATACTTTTCTTTATCGTTAAACTAATTTACAAATGTATTTTAATTAAATTAACTTGTTATTTGGTACATTTAATAAAATAATTTAAATGAATGCTAGTTTAATAATCAAGTTGTACATTCAAATATGTAAACAATAGCAAAAAAAATGCTAATTGCAAATGGCAATAACCGCGGATGTAAATAAATGGAATTTTTAATTTGATTTGGGTTTTTTGGTAAAGCTTATAAAACCATTTCACAATTTGTTATTCGCATAGGCCAACAGATTTATGGCATTTTGTATTGTCTGACATAAATTTTAAATATATTTAATGCACATTACTTTTGTATGCCAGCACTGATAGCTATTTTCCACATAATAACCTAATAACCTCCCGACTATATAAAGTTCTCATTCTGATTACTTAAAGCTGGCAGCAGCTATTGACATATTTATAGAATGGAAAAATGGTTTTGTTGAGAAATGATTCTCATTGATTTTTGCCGATGAAGACATATATTTTTAAGACGGCCTGAACAAAGAGCTTTAAATAGAAATTAAATTTAGGCGATTACACTTTGCGAGAAGTTTAAACATTAATGCCAATAATTACTCAGTCAGAACAGCTATTTATATATTACGTACTTAAATCAATAAAATTATTTTTTGCAATATACTTAACTCATTAATTTAAGAATTTATGTGTGGGCAGTTATTCAATTTGAAAGCATTTTTTTGTTTTTTGCTGCCAAAAAATAAAAATTAAAACAGAAAGTTCGAATATCGAAAAGCCATACAAAAAATATACAACTAAACAAAAATGTATGCGCCTGGCATGCGAAATTCAAGATCATGTCCACAAATCAAAACAACAAAAGATACACACTCAACTATATGGCAAGGGACGGCTTTTTGAAACCAGAATCGAAGCAAACCAACATGGGCATGAAACTGTCTCACCAACGTGATAAGCGATCACGCAGGAAATTTTGAACGAACAAAAAATAAACAAAACACAATACAAATACCCTAAACACTATTCGAACTTTTAATGCAAAAAAAAAAAAAAAAAATCAGCGAAATGCTGATAACAAATTTAACTAGAAATCTCTGAAATAAAAGCTTTATTTACTTGAACTTTTTAAATATATAAATTGATTTGCTGAAACCATAAAAATCTTATTGTTTGGAATCAAAAGATAAGCAACGCAATTAATTTCTCCACCGGAGGTTGTCGCAAACATTATCATAAAGTAAAAATACTCTGAAACCTTTGTAGGTTTTCTTAAGAATTTGTGAACGTCGCCTGACTGGTTTCTGCAGATCCCCAATTTATGTATGTATGAACAACTCGACCAAATGAAGTTTTTTTAATACCCTTATTTAAACTAATTTATTACTATTTAAATCAGCTTTAAATAAATAACAAACGAGTTCTTATTCACGAGCCGACAAAGTATTATTTTTAATTAATCCATAGAAGTGGCCATAAAACCAACCCAAAAAGTTGAACGAAATTTAATAGAATTTAGAGGCTTCTGACGTCTTCTGTTCTTCAACTGTTAGCCACTTGATGATTTTGGTTCATTGAATTAATGCCGTAATACTAAAAGTTCATTACATAAAAAAAATCCAATTAAAGATGAAAAACAGCGTGTTTTTTTTTTCGTATAATAAATTCTATGAAGAGTCAAAATTTAATAAATATGCAAAATGTTGGGAATCGTGATGTTAATGAAGATGATGATGCTTATGTTGGTGCTTCTGTAATTGCTGTTGTAGTTATTGCATTGACTAACTTGGTCAACAAGCCATACTCCATTATATATAGGAATGAGACACTTTCTGTGAAAAACAGTTGCTATCTGTGAGTTTATCTTATCTGTCTGTGACTCACTAGCTACTTATATATAGCAAAACATTAACAGCAACGACAATTAGTACAAAATACTCGTAACTGAGCAACAATGACCCAAAAAGATTTACGAGAGTATTCAAGTGTATTACTTAATTAGGTGTTGCAAAAAGAAGAGGAGCACAAAAAATATATCAATTAATTAGCTGATAATGTTCTTACCGAAAAAAATTAAATTTGGATTTGCGATTAGCTGCAGAAATTTAGCACAGTAAAATAATTTTATATTTAATTTTACATTAATTATTAAATTTTAACCGTTGTTGTTGATTATTTTGCACATTAAGACTAAATTATATAGATTAGAAGCATTCAATGTATATTTCCTATAACCAGTTGCGAAAAGTTTAAAATTGAATTTCTCAAGAATTCTGCTTAAGAATTTGCATCTTACAAACATTATAATTTATCCCACGCTTACTTAAATATTTGTAACCCTTTACGAGCTTATCATTTTTACCAAGTATTTCATTATTTTGTTCAGTGTAATATCCAATTTGCTTGCTTCGGTAATTCTTAAGAAAAAACCGCAATTCATGCACGGCATTCTGATTTGTTATTACAACACATACCTTTTGAGCTTGAACTTTGGTTCGTTAATAAAATGTATAAGAATAATATCCATAAAAAAAAGAAGAAAACTGATTTCGTCAAATTACACTACAGTTTAATGAACTCACAATATGCGACATTATTATGGCCAGACACCACTCTAAACAGAAATGGTCAAAGTCAGCCGTAAACACGAATAAGCCACAAATAAGCAAAACTGAAAACCAATGGAGGGCACAGACCCATAAATTAGCTCAGTGTGGTTCTGTGTGACACATAATTAAGGGCCACACAAAATAAAACACAATAACCGCAAAACTTTTGCATTTCGATCTGAATTGTCAAAATAGTGATTTTGCGGTTGATTAATTAGAATACTTTTGAACCTGGAATGCCGGCCAATATTTTTTTTGTATACGTCAAAAGTGGTTGCAAAAGTTGGTTTTGGCTCCAATTGTATTGGGTCGTATTTGCATGTTATACAACTAACTCTAATATAAAGTCTTACCAAATCTTAATTAAGAAATGTTGCAGTCAAACATAAAAAAAAAATGCAAAGTCAAGTTCAACTTTAAGCAACGCGGAATAACGCGAACTGAAAAGCTTCATTTAAAAAAATCTGTTGAAATATATTTTTTTCTTTTGTTCATAATCTAACCTTTTGACCTTAAACTGTAGTTGGCTTCTGCTGTTGCTTCAGTTTGATTTATTTAAATAGCGCGTGGGTGGTAGGCGAAGCGAAGAGGTCAAGGTCATGTCGACGAACTGACGAAGTGACTAGCCGGCTAAGCATTCAGGAAATGCTTTGGCTGAGACTTCAAGCGTATCAAATGGCATCAAATGTTAAAAGGAATCGATTAAAATTCAGCTATTTATAAAAATCGCATTATTTTCGTTGTGATTTGTGTTGTTTTTTGTTGTTGCGTCACGTCTCGCCGGCCGCTCAATCAAACGCAATCGAACATAAACATATCTCGGCATCCGTATCGCCATTTCGCATATATATATATATTTTAATGTCAGCCTTAATGTCAGCAATTTGCAATGCATCAAGCGCCAGCAGCGATGTTCGATTTTGATGCATCAAATGATTTCCAGCAGCTGTTGCAAAATTGAAGCTGGTCTCATTTTTTCGTGTTACAATCTCATAACGATAAGCACTTTGTTTGAAATTAATTTGATTGGCATTATTCGCAGTGATTTACTGCAGCACGAGGCATATCATTTGCACATAACATATAGCAAGAGGAAGTTGTAAAGAACCATTTAGGTGTGTTAATTATTTAACATGTTAATTGAGCTATAAAATCCAGCAACTTATAACACTTTTCATTGTTATTTTATTCGTTGATTTTCTACTATTTTTAAAATATATATACCCTTAAAGCTATTAAATTTATTTACATTATTCGATTTTTAAAAGCATCAATACATTAACATTTTTCAAATAAATTCAATTTCATTAAATTTTTTTAGTTTTGCTATTGAAATAAATTTCCATTGTTTAATGCTTATATTCTACAATGTTTATGCAAATTTCATTCTATTTTAAAAATGCTTTCTAATTAACCAGATTAATTTATAAAATCAGATGAATGCATAGAATCCAAAAATTTAACTGGCTCATCTCAAGTGGAAGCATAAATTTGAAAATTCCACAATGCTTTAGCGATTAGCTAATTTTTTATTTTGGCCAGAACAAAGGCAACACATTCATGTTTATATTGTTGGTTATCTAATCGTTTTCTACTTATCTTTATCTAAACATTTGCGCAATTGCTAAACAATAAACACTGGCTGCATACGTATTGTGCGAAAGATGAAAAAGCTGATGACACAAATTTAGAAGACATACAAAAATGCTGTGCAATTAGCAACGCAATTGCAAATTAAAAATCGTGCAGTGTCTCGTGCGACACTGCCAAGGACAACAAGGACACATGCTCGCTCACTCACACACACACACACACACACACATGGAAACACACATACACTCATTAAATTATACGTCACCCACGCAAACTTTGACAAAAAAAAAAACGTGGCCCACTTAATAGAAAATGAGCCACGGTTGGGCGCGTTTAAGCGGGCAGAATACAAAATATAAAATAAAAAAAAAAATGTAAAATTCCAATTTGCAAACGGATGAAAAATGTATGTGTGGCAAACTTTAAATTCAATACACACACGCAAAGTCAGGGAGTGAAATGGCAAATGCTGGTGACAGTTTCGCATTTGCAGGGGCGGGACGAGGAAGTCGGGTAAGATTGCCGCCGGTCTGCTTAAGCTGCGGTCACTCAGCAGGATGGACATGGACATTGAGAACCCACGCAAATACCCAGTTGTACTTTTGCGTAATGAGTTTACGAAACGACTGAATTATCGGTTCGAGTTGTTTTTCATCTATAAAAAGAAATGAAGGTAATCCAATTTTGACTTGTCAAGACGTCAGCTCTCCGGTAAAAAGCGTAGCATTTTAAAATATATTATATAATATATAATATATTTATTAAAAAAGAAGAAGGCCTTCTGATTTAATTTTGACCTTGCAATCGACTCCTGCTAGGTGTGTGTATATATGTAATCTATATGACCCGGCGCGTGTTTTGTAAGTTGACCTGCCTATTTCCGAGCACATTTACACTTTTCAATGCAAACACACACACACACATAAACGAACACACTGACACACTAATGCACACACCTCTCTCAAAGGACAGCTCAAGCCCGACAATCTAAAATAAAACGAAAATTCCGTGCCACGCTTCTATTTACGCTTTTATCTCTATGCCCCACTCAATAGCGACCCATCCACTTTCCGTTTTACGGTTCGAGCCGCTTTTTTTTTATACAATTTGTATTTCGCCAGTTTCTTCTATTTCCCAAACATTACGTCTGCTTCGTGTTAACCTTGGCCCAAAGCATTAAAAGCGTGCCAAGTGCCAACAAATGGAGGAGCATGCCTGGTGCCCATCGGCCGAGCACTGGACATGGATGCCACAATGAAAGCGACAACAAACATTACGATCTGATGACTGGTACATTTAAAATTCGACAACAGGCGACTAAAGTGCGAGACGCATCCCAATCCAGGCGGGGCTCCTTTGTATCCTCTACCTTCTCCCTCTTCTCTTAAATTTAGGCCATTTGCAAATTCGCTTATTGCTGCTCTCCCATTTCCTGTTGCTTCACGGAGCTGTTGCATTTTTCATGCCATTTCTTATTTAATTTTTTATTCTTATGCTCTTTTCAGAAAGATGTTGTTCTTGTTACACATATTCCTCATGTTGCGTTGCCCAAAGCCTACTCTTCATTCACTTATATATTAGAGTTGGTACATGGGGGCAAAAAGGGACTTTGCGACCATATGAGGAAAACTTTTGAGTCTGTTGAAAAAGTTAGCTAGTTTTTCATTTTTATGCAGAGAAGTCCCTCAGCAATGTGCAAGAAAGGCTATTTGGCCAATAAAATACGGAAATTGTGTGGCAATTGTTTATTGCGAATTTTTCCATTTACATTTAAAATGATTACAATGTAAGCTTAAAATATTAAAGATACCCACATATTTTTCAGTTTAGCTACGAATTTTGACATTGTTATAACTGAATAAAATAATGTATAAATCAATGAATAATATATTTAATAGTGTGCAACATATTCAAGTGTATTTAATATTCGTATTGTATTTTTTGTGTGTGTTTCTTTTTGTGTGTTCTGCATGTGGCATTTTTTGTGATATCCCAAGTTGAAACAAAATTTGGCAGCGAATGTTTGCAGTGTGTCGGGCTGCTTCGCATGCCTCCAACATTTGTTTTCTTGTTTGCCAAAAAAAAAAAAAACCGCAACATATTTATATATACATATAAAAACACACTCAAATGTATTTTTGGTGTGCTGCTAAATATATAAATATAGGCGCGTTCAGGCGAGCACCTGAACGCGGAGCCTGGCAACCGTTTGGTTATGGCCTGAAACTGCGCAACAAGCCAGTAGAGGTGCGGTTGGTGGTGTTCCTGTTGAAGGTCACTTCGAATTTTGGAACTGCTGATGCTGTTCTCCTTCACCATTCACAGCTCACATCATCAGCGGCTTTACTTGAATCGATTTTAACGATTTCCTTTTTCTACCTGCGAGACGCAACGTGGGCCGCCAACTTTAGACACTCTCTGTCGACTTATAAATATGAAGTGCATTTGCAAAATTCGACAATGGCAAGCGTTAAATGTGCTTTTGATTGACAAAATTGTGACAAGGAGACAAGCTCATTGTAGGCGCCCATTGTGGCCCGCGACAATAATTGATGAGCCAAGCATTTAGCCATAATGCGAGCGAGTCCAGTGGAACAGACTGAAACTTAATTTCAACTGTGCTGCTGTGTCTCCATCATTGTAGCGTCTTGTGCCCACAGATGACAGTTCATTAATAAGCGGATCTTTGGTAGTACAGTCAGTCGGGGACGGCCGTGAATTAAGCTAAAAGTATCTACCACTACACTGCTATTCAGGAGTAATATGCCGTTTCCCATCGTTTCCCATCCCATCCTTTTGTTGACGCGGCTAATCTAGTACATAAATCTACCGTTTTATTAAGTCCACGCCAAGGCAATCAAAGCATGAAACAAGCAAAATTCTTGGGGGAGTGGAAGATTGGCGGTTGTTGCGTGGGAAGTAGGTGTTCTAAGTGTGGTTGCCGAGCGGACGGTCATTCAAAGGTTGCACAAGTTCGCACTTTTAATTAGAGTATGCTTTATGGTGGGTTTATGGCCAAAGACAAAAAGGTAACTGAATAAATTACTAAATAAATTAGTAAAGTGGTAATCAAGTTTAAGTCACAGAAAAGCGTATAGTTTTTCTTTAGAAAATTATTTTTATAAATAAAACTTTTGATTATTTTGTGAATTAATAATAAATCTTAAGTTTGTATGGCTAACATCTTACATATTTCGTTCACGTCTTATTTTCATTCTAATTAATATAAAATCATCACAAATGGTTTTCATGTTTCAATAAGCTAAGCAATTTATACTGGTGCAAATACGTTGATAGCAGACATATAAAAAAACACAGCTTAATAATCATTATAATTATTTAAATTTAATTCATGAATATTTAATTTAAATAATTTGTTAAGTGCTATTTAACATGTACACGTAATTACATTTTAAATATTTATTAATTGTTAATATTTGCATGTTTTCATATTTGGATATGCCTTTTTAATAATTAATAAATAATTTCATTTTAAAACTTTTCCATAAATCATGTTTGAAAATTATTGATTTTGACAACTTTATATTTAATTGCATTCAGCGATAGTGCTAATTTTATTTAAAAAAAAATGCATAAGTTATTTATGATTTATTGGCACTAACCTTGTACAGTTTCCAAATGTATTATCGCTCAAATCATCAACAGATTTTAAAATAGTCAACAAAAAATAGTTGTTTCGTTTTTTTTTTTTTTGCAACTCACAAAACTATTTTCGAGATATAATTTTACCGGTAATTGAGAATTGGCCTCGGGCCGATGGGTTAAATGGAGCCAAATACAATTCTCACTTTTCGCGCATACAGCAAATGTTGATACTTGATACGTATTTAGCCGAAATGCACAGATTTCGCCAATTAGCGTTGACTCGGCGCGAATTAGCAAATAAGCCACATAAGACACAAATTTGAGTTAGATGTGGGGGAGGTGAGGATATTATGGCCGAAAGATACCGCCGGCACAACAGAGATGCCGAAAATTTCACCTGTACTTGTGAAATGCACTTGTCACTTGTGCGTTTTTTTGTTAGTCGAATTTATCGTATTTAACGGTTCGTTTAAAGTTCGGTCTCTTCGTATGATTAACTCGTCAGACCGCGCGCACATCCAGCCACTGCGACTGTCGAATTGCGACTGTGCGCCCAGCAAACGTAAACGCAAACGAAAAGCCAACAAGAGAATCAGACAAAATCAGCAAAATCATAGAAATTGTTGTTGTTGTTTTTTTATTAAACTCAAAAATATATATTTATTTATTTATAAAAATTATTGGTGTATATTAACATTATTTGGAATTTCTTTTTATGAAGTTTGCGATAAATCGTTATTACAAAAGGGCACAAAAAGCAAAAGCCGAGCAATGTCAGCCGGCTCCAATGTCGACATCAGCTGTTGCTGTTGCTGTTGTTACTGATGCTGTGCTCACTCTCTCTCTCTCTCTATATCTCTCTCAATTTTCTCAGTTTTCCTTGTATCTTGTTTTTGGCGCGCACTTTGAAACAAAGTTGCAAGTTGCAAAGTTGCTCAAAGCGCAACCAAACAATTTGTATTTATTGTGCTTATTTTTTTTGTGCGTATTCGTACGAAGTTTTCAATTGGGTTACGTGATTTGTAATTTGTAGAGATTATTTTTTTTAGCTGGCGTTTGCTTCTTATTTATAAACACATTAAAATTTATAGATGCCGTTCCATTTGCGTCAAATTTTCTAATGAGATCAGCTTCTGATCGCTTTTTTAAATGTTTGTATTATTTTATATCAAAAACATAAAACAGAACTTGGCAACTTTCTGTTTCAGGTTCACAATGGTTTCTTGGGTTAATCACAAGAGATTATTTGGTCATCTAAGTCAGTCGACAAAGAGCTATAATAATATAAGAGAGCTTAATTTTTTAATCGAATTTTGTATGAAAGTGAAATGATTCAATATCCTTTTATTATTCTCTCTGCATATTTGCAAATACGCCGTATTGTCAGTGAATAAGTTTTTTATTAAATGAACAGCAGAATATTATATTTGAAAATTTTGTGAGTGTCTCTTTGATCCCAGATTACCTTTGAGTCGGCCGTGTACAGGCTTTTCACTCCAGCGTGCACCCAAAGCTCCTGTACCAGGGCTAGCCCGAGATGCTGTTTCGTGAACGTCCTGGCTAAGATTGCCGAAGCCGCCTTAGCGTGATGGATGTTCACCTGGTCTAGCCTAGTGTTGATGACTTCAGTCATCTATTGGGTGGTATGTCGCAGTGTGTCCGGAGATTGGGGCCTGGGGTTGCCGTCACTCGCCTTTCGCTATCCGCAACCTGCGACCCGCCTGGTGGCCTCAGCTCAGCCCCATCCGAACCATCCCACAAGTTCTTTTGGGCTGAGTTATGCTTCCACTGAGATTTGTTGCACTTGTGAAACAACGATAAACAAATAGCAGTTTAGTTTGTGTGGTTTCGAGGCAGCGTTGGCAACATTGTTGCATACATGTTGCAAATACATGTTGCAAATGGCAATGGCTCGTTAAAAAAACAACATAATACATTTTTGTTGGAAATGTAAACAGAACGTTGTTATTAATTAAGCGTGTACAATTTGTGAGTCACACCACGACAACAGTTTAATGTAAACAGCTTTTTAATCGAGGAAAATTGGAAACGCGAATAAAAACTTAAATATATTAATTTATGAAACAGTGGATGAGCAGCATACATGGTGCTCGTTAAGTGAATAAATGGCAATGCTATAAATATATATATTACAAAAAATAAGCTTCAACGATGACGTCATCGTAGTAAAACACAGAAATAGAAGTGTTCAATTTACCAGCTGTTGCCCACGCGGCGGGGGAGATAGATGGGTGGCCAAGCGCCACCATCTGGGGCGTGGGCTGACAATGAGCGAACGGCGCCAACTTTAGCATAAACAAGCAGAATTACACGTAGTACAAAAATATGTATACACATCCGAAATCGAAACTCAAACAAAGTTAATTACAAATTGGTAGTTTTCATAGTTTCTAATAACGAGGTCAACATATTTATTCATTTTGAAGTGATCTAATCTAATTGCCTTGGAAAGAGCATCATCCAAAAAATCAAAAGGTCAACCCAATTATTGTCCAACAGCGCGCGATGCTTACAACAATTTTTTTTTAACAGATTGTTTGTTCTTGAACTTGCGCAACTCATACGTTTTTCGGCTAGTTGTGTTTTGTTTTTTTTTTTAGATTGAATTCACACGGGTTTTCATTCATCAGTGCCGATCAAAAGGTCAACTGCCTAGCCATATCAATGGTATTATTAAATTCTAAATATGATAGTCGCGTCATCGTGTCATGTAAATACTTGCAATCAGTTGATTTAATTTTTAATATGCAGACTCATCTAAATAAGTAAACAATTAATCAGAAATTGCATCATTAAATTGTTTCCAATAATAGTTTGATTGTATTACAGTTTGTGCGTGTGTTTGCCAGATGTGCCAAAAGTTTTCGCACATGCCAAACGTACAAGAAAATAATCTACAACATCTGATTTTATGCGGAACAATGTGTTGCTATGCTTCATGGAGAAACAATATGTATTCCTCCCCGACTACCAAAAATTTAGTCAAACTTAGCGCACCTGGTCAAAAGAACTTGTGAGATGGTTGGGATGGGGCTGAGCTGAGGCCACCAGGCGGGTCGCGGGTTGCGGATAGCGAACGGCCTCCTATCGGGGAGGTTAGCTGCGAATAACACGAGATTGGTCGTAAATAAGCAGTCCCGGACAAACAGCGGGTGCGATAATGTGAATCGTACTGACGAGGCGTTTGTGTCGCCGCCTCCTCAAAAGTATAGCTAAACACAACCCCCCAAACTTCCCTTACCTACCCCATCCCTAACCTTTTACCTCACTCCGGGCCGGACTAAGGTGTCACTCGGACCGTGCCGAGAGTCAGCCTGTCGGGGGGCCCGGGTTAACAACTAGCCCAGTCTCTTACGGTGAGCTCAGGCAAATGGCGACCGCCTGTTCTAATTAGCCTTACCCGGGTAATGCAGATCTCTGCCCGGGCGGACATACCTTCTCTGCAGCACGTGGGACCAAACATGAAAAGTCCAAAAAATATCAATATACCGGGGATCTCCCCGCGGAGCAAGTCACAAGACATTTAAACGACCGAACACTTGAGAGTGGAAGGTCATCTAATGTGGTAGACCATCCTCCACAACGTGCTACTCCAGCACCATATAGGAGAGTGCCGCAGGCACAGCGTGCCACAACTTCGTTGCGCGGAAATGTGGTGGTTGAACCACCACAATCAGCAACGAATCAGAGGGCAACAAAAAGAGTGAATCTCCTACCACCAAGAGGACAACCCGGTGGGCTGGACGAACCTGAAGATGAAGAGCTCTCCAAGCTGGAAGAGACAATCATTGATGAGCTCATTGCGTACCGTGGACACAAAGCGATCTCATTTGCGGGCATCCATTTTCGGGCCGGATTTCTGATCGCAGAATGCTCCGATGAGAGCTCAGCGAATTGGCTGACAGTTTATGCGTCAACATTCCACACTTGGATAGGCGTACCCCTCGTATGCAAAGTGGTGAAAGCGATGAAATACCATCACCCCACTGCATCACGGTATACTGTCCAAGAAGTGAGAACAGAATCTCCGAATCCCTACTGGCTTTGATAAGAAGCCAGAATGGGATAGAGGTAGACGCATGGAAGGTAATATCCAGGAGGAATGAGGGTGGAGGAGCCCTCCTCATCGGGATAGATGAGCAGTCCAGGGACGCGATAGTAGAACGCGGTCACCTGGTCAGCTTCCGGTTTGGCAACATCCCGGTTAACGGGCTGAAAAAGAAAGGTGGAGCAAGGTTAACACCCGCTCCATCGAAAGAAGAAGGTGACGCAGCAGAAACTCTCACCACAGCTATCACACTCACAGAGCACAGCCAACACTCGATTCAAGTCAGCGACTTGATCGAAGACCTCGCAGAAGACGAGGAGTTGGCAGATAGCACACTCTGTGAGGGACCAGAGGTAGGGGAGGAGGACACCATAATGTCCTCGCAGGAGCTGGCAGAGGAACTGCAAGTAGATGCGGCCGAGGCCGACGTTACTTTAACGAGTGACGGTGATGGTGGCAACCTTAGGCCCCAATCTCCGGACATGTTGGGACTTACCACCCAATAGATGAGTGAAGTCATCAACTAAATTGCTAAATTGCACAACCAGCAATTAAAAAAAAAAACACACAACAAGTAAGAATTAAGTTGTACGGAGATCTCGACTAGGAGATATCCTGATCGATTTCGAATTAATGAAAAATTCCCTTTAAAATGCGTAGCACTCTTAAATGTGAATTATGCAAGAAACATCAATTTGTTTGAACATGTTTGTTCTCAAAAGAGCGAGCTGAACTCACCGGCTCTCGATTTTATTGGTCGGCAAAATAACGCAATCATATTTATATAAATATTTGAGTTTCTTATCAGTTCCTAAAGAAAATGTATATATTAATTTTGTATATTAATTATGGCTTTTATAGCTATAATATGAGCAACACTTAATAGTTAAGCATGTATATTTGATGTATGTAGCTCTTCTTTCTAAGATGCTCTTGTTCATGATTAAGAAAATATATAAGTTATATTCTTGCTTTTTTCATAAGACATGCTTCGCAACTTCATAACACCCTTTTCAATCAATTTTAGAGTATACACAAATATTCAGAGTATACACAAATAAAGTATACAAATAACTGAAAAAAAAAAATAAGATAAGATTGAATGTCGTATAAATAAACCAGCATTGTATACATGCTGGCAACGAAAATAATGGCAAACGCAAACTTGCAAGTTGTTGTTAAATTGCAAAATTATATGTTCAACAAAATGCGCAAAAAAAAAAAAAAAACACCCACGATGAGCAGCACTGAATTAATCCACTCCCTGTCAGAGCATGCCATATTTACCAAAATGCGTTCCAGGAAAAAATGGCGCATTTAAAATTTTGGCTTGGATTATTTCAGGAACGACATTGACTCCCATTGTTGATGGTCACAAAATGCTTGCTCTTATTTAAACTCTTTGTTTTTTGTATGATTCAGTCAGATTTGTGAGTAATACATTGGCTATAAAAATAGAAAATATACTAATCCAATACGATGATTAACACTGTCCACAAATAAAGGGTTTGGCATATTGCCAGATATGCCACACTGTATTAAACGTAAATGAAATTGAAAATGGCATATATTTATATTTGATAAGTGATGACAGATAATGCGTATATGTCAGTCATTCCATGTGAACACACACACACACACACACACACACACACAGCCAGTCGCAGATGCCGTTGCAGACGCATCTAAACGACACTTAATTGGTTTTCGTTGTTAATCGCCGATTGGCGCTAATTGAAGGCAACTCGTTCAGCGACTAACTGGTCAGCACAAGACACACAACTGAAGACCAAAACCTCCAAAAAAAAAAAATCGGCTAAATACAGTGGCGGTAAACCAACTTTGTCATGCGTTGCAAGTGGCTGTGCTGTGTTGCACCTTCAAGGCCTAATACAGATAGAGAGGGGCTGACGCTAAAGAGCGAGAGGTGAGATAGAAACACTTCAAAATGGTAAGGAGAAGCCTTGGTGTCTGTTGCACTAATTGATTTTCAATATCTTAACGGCATTCACTTATGTATATGTTGCCTGCGGCTTGAAAACTTTACAAATATATTGCATCAACCGGTAGAATAAATGATGGCTAAATGGTTTGCCATATTTAACCAATGTGTAGCTAGCATAAATTAACAATATTTTCGGCATTTAACTTTTAAAGATCTTAAAATTGTTCTATTAGTTGACCCAAATTATTAAATACAATGAAGACATCAAATTAAATTGTCACTTAACATTGAGTTCAAGTTCAATTAGACAGCATTATTGAATTTTAAATTTAAGTAAAAGTAAACAATGAATAATTCTTTGTAGTGATGATGCATCAAACGATAACAATAAGTGTTCTGAGTAAACTTGATTCATAAGAAACACAGGAAATGTTTTTTCACCTGCGTAAGCATGAATCAGATTGAAATACCCAAGTACCAAGTACCAAGTACATAGACATGTTCCGAATATCTGTAAATTAAAATCAATCAACCAATAAATTATTTGCACACTCTTCGGATAAATAAACAGTTTGGAAGATATAAATAATTGAAAATGCATTCGATTAGATAATTAATCAATTATTTTGTTAATTAGCAGTGGACAGGCAGACAGTCAGACAGACAGACAGGTAAGCAAATGGAAATTGGCCGCAAACTGTCAATAACACATATACGTCACATCCAACGAGCCCCCCCTTTTCACTACATGACTAAGCAGATAGCTGAGTGAAATTTAATTTGTCAGACAGAAAGCGAAAATTAGCTGCATTGTGCAGAAAATAATTGCGTTTTGCCGTGTCGCATTTTGGCTGGCTTTAAATGTGTGCAAAACGCATTAAAGATGCAAATGAAGTCGCAGCCGCTGCCGCAGCCGCAGCCACGGAACCGTGTCAATGACACATGGCCCATTTGACAACAATGACGGCAGCAACTGCACCACCGAAACACCACAGCAAGCCGCACAGATATTGTGGCCAATACGGAACCATAGGTGCGCCTTGTCTCTTTACCCCACCTGCCAGCCTGACTATTGGCCATATTTGGCTGTGCCTTCTTCCCAATCGCTTTCCCCCTTTCACAAATTCCCTTACCAAATGCATTGGCAATGCCATTTGGCTTGATGACTTGCCAATTCCTATGCATATTTAATTTTATGCTTATTCTCATGTTTGCTTTATGGAAATCGGAGATTTTGCCCAAAATTGAAAATGAACATTTTTATGCAAGAGGCAAATTGAGCCGCACAGTGAAACACGTTATAAACATAACAATTTTATTTTTTTTAAATGAAATTAATGCACACTTCAAAAATATACTTTCAAATTTTATACTTGTAATTTACTAAATTTGGAAAAAATCACTGAAATAAATATATATATTTATATATACATACACAGATTACTTTACTTTATTATGTCTAAGGAAATTTGTATAAAAGATATTTTTAATGTATCTTAACACAGTGAAAAAAATTTAATTTTTTTTTTTTTTTTTTTTTGAACATATGTAACACATTTTTTGGTTGTACTTTGGACCCGGGTGCTGTTAAGCAAATGTTTAAAGTGTTGGAATTGGAGAAAAGCATTTCGTGCTGCCTGGAACTGGAGCTCTGGGAACCAGTGAAACGAGACAGTCCAATAAAAGCAAATAAAATGTATAAAAAGTTCAATTGTATCAATTTGGGCTGCAAAATTTTTAGTGCGAAAATAAATTAAAAGCGCAAAGACCACTAAAATGCTTGTGAGTTTGCTATACTCTATAATGTGGCCGAATACTCGAACAGATGCGGTTTAGCTCGTAGATCTCATCAATCATAACCATCAATCAGACGCACAAAAAATGCCAAAAAAAAAAAAAAAAAAATACTATGTTGGGATCTTTGAAGTTGGCGGCGTACGCCATACAATTTTGTGGTCCATTTCAATTGCGAGTCAAGCTAAGATAAATTCCATGTACTATAAATATCTATAGAAAAGTCGTAAGAAATAATAAAAAAAAAAAATTAAATATAACAAATAGTTTGCACATAAATTATATATTCTAGATTTTACAATAATTAATCTCAGCCCGTACAAAAATTGCACACAAATTCTTAGTTCTTAGTAATTTTTTGTTGAATTATTTCATATGTTTCTCACACATTTCTAATTTTTTTGCACAGATTTCATTGCTCGCTTTAGACAAAATAAACCAATTAATTTCAAATCACAGCAGTTTTCTTGTTCATTTTGGGAAGTGTTCTAATGCCCATAGAATGCGGCGGGACTTATAAAGTTTGTAGTTTCGAATTGTTTGAGAAAATCTATTATTTAAATTTTGTTTAGAAAAGTAATTATATATAAAAACGCAACGCGTCATATTCGTGGCAGTCGAAACAAAATTCTATTTCTTTCTAAAACTCTTCAGCTTAATTTATTTTATTCACAATTGATTGATTTCATCATCAACTTGAAGTCGACGATCACATTATTAATATTGATTAACATTGACATATTTAATTGTAGTCGTGTTTTTACGTCACAAGTAGTCTGTTACCAGCATTACAATTGGCCCGCCACATGTGTACATAGTTTTTTTGGCAATGATTTTACCTTTGAATTGACAGCTTTCGATCTAAACTCATTCAGCTATTTCGAGTATTCTACAGGCAACCCATTCTGGCATTCTGGGCCACATAGACTCTGCGTCATCAGCTGACCACGCGTACAATTAGCACGCCCCCATTTTCAAAGGCTTGGCGCTGTCTGTTACCTCATTAATTAAAGCGTTGTGCGCTTCTATCTGTCTCTCTGTGTGTGTGTGTGTGTGTGTGTGATTTTATATATACTGCTGTGCATTTGTGCAAGCTAAATAAATGCATTGAGTTGAGTATCATAGAATAGTAAAATAGTATGTAACAAGCTGAAATTACAGTGTTTGTTTGTCTGATTAAGCTGATCTCAGAGACAGTAAGAATTAGAGATCTAATTTTTCTAGAGCAGTTCTTTTTTATGCAGATCATGAATATTTCATTTTATCGACAGATTTATTCGCAAAAAAAAAACTTGGGTAATTGCACTGGCTTAAGTACCCATTTAAATTTTAGTATTCAAAGCCAATCATTGAAAAATTTTGCATTTCTATTAGAGCCACTCTGTTAATCGATTAAACATATTTAACAGCTGATTTTAAGGAATTGCAATCTTTTTTGCTTGGTGTTGTGAAATTATATGGTTAAAAGCTACTTTTTGAGTGTTTACAGTAAAAGGTGTGAAAAAGCACAAAAAAAATATAGAATGAGTGAACAAATTTAAATAAATTTTGTGGTATTAGGTGGGACTATAACGACGCCACTTTTAACAAATAATGTATATATATTATGATTAAGAATCTAAATATAATTCCCTGACAAGCAATTTGCTGCTGTTTGACAATCTCATTTTAAGAAAAATTATCGATTAATTTAAAGTAATTTTTTAAAGTCTTATTCCGAGAACCGGCAGATAAATTAAAGTTGACAAATTTATAAATTTCGTTGAAAAATGACGAGCACATGTGATAATTATGGCATCATATGTGTGTGTCAGTTTCGAAGTAAATTTTGCACGTATTTCAAAACATGTCAAGTATCAAGTAAGACATCATTTGAATCATTAAGAAACTATTTCCGCCAATTCCAGATAGCCGCTCGTCCAAAGTTTCACTTGTCACTTGTCCAATGCTGTTGCTGGCTGTTCTTAGGAGACAGAAGACGCGCGCGTGTATGGCGTATCAAGTGCCATTCAATGATACCGAATACCAGGAAAGGGGTGGGGGGGGGGTAAACCTAAACGTCGAGAGAATACCACCCACACATGTCTACAATTGAGAAGACTTGGAAATTATCTGTATATCTACTATGCACACTTGCACGAGTGAGAGAATATCTATATTATAGCACTGGCTGAGACTGAGTGGATGTGGATGTGGATGCGTACAAGAAGTCAATCACAATTATTATTAGCTGATTAAATTGAAACTCTAGAAGGCAACACAAACATTTGTCTGCTATTCAAAGTTATCCTCCGTCTTGGCGCCGAAATACAACACTGACCAGGACTTGTCCGGCATCTCATTGTCCTGTATATTAGCAGGGGCACTAGCAAGCACAAGCAAGGATGCATTAATTATGTTTACATTAATCATTTATTAGGTGTATAGAATTTACCACATTTCCAAGCTGGTCAAGCGATGGCGTTGATGCGGTGGTATGCATATTTGCTTGGGAGACGATTTCAGTTCCAGCTTTAAGGACATTTCATTGGAGAATGAATTCATGAATGCCGCTGCTCTGCCACTAGTCGCCTCAGAGTCATTTGCTCCGCACATTTCACCATTTAGCTGAGAGGACATAATTCTGCTACACAAGTACTTGAAACTATCCAAAATGTTGTATAAATTTATTTTATAAGTGCCCAAAAATTGTTTTCGTATAAATTTTACTGCTTCAAAAACCGAAGTATGTAACTTGCTCTACTAATTTGATTTCTGACTTATTGTGATGTGTTTTACAAAATGCAAAGGCAAAGCCTGCTTGAAAAAAAAAAACCAAATACTATTTTAAATCAAATAAAGGGATGCCACAAAATATGAAATGATAACCAGTTCGCTCCGCAAATCAATTCCAATTCTTTAGAGTCTTTTCTATCACTGCTCGCGAACCCCTAAAAGTATGCCGCTTTTCATAGCTTTAGCGCAGTTTAGCCAATGCCACAACCTAATCTGTGTCACACGTGTGTATTCGCTATCACGCTTACCCTAAAAGTAGGCAATATTGCATTTTAAAATAATGTTTTATAATTTGAACATCTTAAGTAGTTGCTTATCTACTAGGTTAATTTTGTATAATTGATAAGGATTGCATTTAGATATATATCAATAAATGTGATTAATATAATGAGAATCCATTGTAAAAGATGAGCGAAAGAGATTGAAAGCTTATATTAAGCTTTATTCAAAGATGTTAAAAGCTTATACCTACCCTAATATTCATAGCTAAATTACGATATTCACAGATACGATATAGATTTAAGCTTTATTTACATCGTCTACAAGTAGACCAAGGATTTGGAAGCACTTACAGATTGTATGTATGTAAGTATAAATATTAAAATTTAGTATATGTTATTTTTGAGAGGCATTAATGTATTTAAAGAATTTTCAATATAGTTTTGACTTCAAGCTTGTTTAGCTTGCACCAAATAGTCGTATTTATTGCGCTATTATTTTATAACCGACCCGGCATCAATTTTATTTCCCCCCGAATTTGGAATCATAAAACAGTTTGTTATTTGAAATTATTACTTAACGTATAATTCTTTATTTATACTCTTTGCTAAATTGAGCAATTATTTTTACTTAATTCATCAATTTAATTTCAATAAGTTTTTCTTGCTTTTTAAGTGTTTTTAGAGTTTCCATCATTTTTTATATTTTTTTTTTTTGCTAAAAATAATTTAAATTCATAATTATATACCTAACTTCAAGTTTATTGTTGTATATCATTATATTAATTATTATTTTTCATTGCAATTTTTGTTGTAACTAACGCAAAACTCATATTCGCACTAATACATTTTGTGTGTTGTGTTGTGTTGTGTGTGTGTGTCTGTGTGTGTGTGTGTGTGTGTGTGTGTGTTTGTGTAGTTGTTCGAGTTTGTATGTGTGCCTGTGTAATTGTGTGTGTAATATTCACCTTTATATATTTGTATTTATATACTTAAGATAACTGTTCTGTTAATGCATAATTTTAACTAGTTATGTACACAACTATATATTGTTATGACAAATGCTAGAACATATTCTTCACCGACTGTTTATATCATCTGTGTTTTTTTTTTTGCTTGTTTTCAATCATTAAATCAAATAACAAATATAAGAAATTGTAAACAAAAAAAACAAACAAACAAACCACTTTGTAGGGGTTATATTTTGTATTTGACTAAGTTGTCTGTGGATCAATTGTAATTGTATTAATTCTTCTATATAATTCAAACGGTTCTCACATTTTTATTACGCTTTTTGTCTAATTGTTGCTGTTAGTTTTTGCTTTACGGGTTTTCTTTTTGTTTATTTGCATTCAACTTTGTGTATGATTATCATAAATTGTTTTGGTTTTTTTTTTTAAATTATTTCTTTTTATTTACGCGTATTTCAGTGTGTATTATTTTTGAATTTTGTGAACATTAAAATTGTATGCATCATTAATTTGTTGCTTTTATTGTTTTTATGAACTAATTTCGTTAAATTGCATAGTTAATTCATTGCGTGTGTATATTTACTGTATGGGCAATAATTAACTTATGTGGTTTTGGTTTTTTTGCTTTTTATTTCATTTATTTACATTTAGAATAATGCAAACAACATTTGACTAGTTTTCGGCTTAAGTGATATGCACCCAAGATACTTTGCCATATCGAAAGTATCTCAGTTGTTTACCAAATCAAACTCACAACCAGTTAACATCGTTTCGTAGTCGTTTTGCGTTTCTATTGTATGTCTTTCACTTTGGTTTTTAATACTTGGGTTTATTTAATTTATTTTTAAATTTAAACTTTATGCAATGTTAACATTTTCTCTTTTGATTTTGTTACAAAATCGCTGCCACGCGGCTTTATATTTTGTTGGTTTTTATGAATTTATATTCAACTCATTATTGTTTTTACTTAGTTATTTAAAATAATGTAAAAAATCTGCAAATTGCATGCTCCTCGTTAATTAATGTGCCATTAAAAAATGTCTATGATTTTCTATATGTATTCATTCTTATATTTACAGCAGTTTTTGTTTTTCGTTTGTATTTTTTATTTTTTATTTTTGCATTTATAATTTACCTATATTCATCATCTTAGGTTTGTTCAATCTATTTGTTGTTGTTCTTTTTTTTTAAATTTATTTTTTCATAAAACCTTTTTGGCAGTGCATTTATTTTTATTATTCCGGTTTACTATTTTTAATGATTTCAGCTAATAACTACAAATTATATTAATTATTTTAATGTAATTTATCTGTAAATTAATTATATGATTTACTAACAGCAATTATTTACAGTTGTTCATCGTTTTTGCTTACTATTATATATTTTATTTATTTTTTGTCACGCAAGGTACGTTTGATTTAATTAATTTATTTAAATTATATAATTATGTGTTTGTGATTCATATATTTCGTAAAATGTTTATATTTTAAAGAAATTGAAACTAGAAACTTACTATAAAATACAATTGGAAGACAGTTGTTGGGATCCATGCACTAAAAATTATTTTTGCATAATTAAAAACGAAACTTCGAGGGAAATATTTATTCGAAAATATTCTCAAAATGAAAACAGTGTAAATTGAATTGCTTTTTTTTTTTGGAAACTAAATTGTTTTCTATGAGCAAAACGGCTTATTGCTTATACATAAATTGCAAGCTGTCCCTGAAGAAACTTGTTCAACATCAACCATAAAAATTCGCATATAAAATAGTAAATAAATAAAAAAAATCACCTTTCTTTATATGCCATAATTAAGTTTAACTTACCGATTTAGTGAAATGCTCAATAATATTGCATTTTTTTTTTTATGTGTCAGCTACAGTTATTTTTCTTGCATATGTTTAATTAGTTTTTCATTTAAGTTTAATTGTTAATATTTTGTTTCTTTTTTGCTTTTTTGTGTTTTTGGTTTTTTTTTTTTTTTTTGCTTTTACCGCAGTTGCTGAAACTCTAAATCTTGTAGCGCTGCTTTGATCTCTTATCTCTTACAAATAAATATTTAAAGTTATTGTTTAATTATTTATAACTATTCATGGGTAGTTGTGCATTATTATTTGCATTTGCCTTTCGGTTTGTTTGTTTTTGTTTTTTCTTTGTTTAATTTGTAAGTTAAATATGCAAATTCAAAACCTGTTCTTAATGTTTAAATTGAATATACAAATGTTCATACTTATTATGTATACGCACTGTTAGCTTAGGTATTTTTAAAATAGTCGTTGTTGTGGTTGTTCTTCTTGTTCTTGTTAATTCTTGTTAATTAATTTATAGCCGGCTGCCGTAAGTGAATGTGATAATATGTGTGCTGTCTATGTGTGTGTGTCTGTGTGTGTGTTGAGTGAGTGTGTTTAATAGGTGTGTGTGTGTCCATCGCACATTACAATTTGGCTTACCACAAATAAATATTAATTTTAATCGTCTTCATCATTTGGCAGTGTAAAAATTTAAGTTAATCATTATTATTCGCGATTTGTGTAAGATTATGAAAAATGTTTCCATTTATTGCTTGTCGAAAAGTGTGTACTAAAAATGCAATTTGATCGTCCATCCACAGCTAATCCTCGTCCAGGCTCTGCGAGCGTCGCGGCTGTGACTGCGACTTCGAGACGACCACATATTTGCGCCCAAAGTATGGCGAATCTAGAGATGGGGAGTGGGAGGAGGATATTTAAGGCTAATCAGCAAGAGTCTGGCTCACAATCTCAGCTCATTTCTTGCGCAGGAATTCTGTGTATTTGCGTGCACGCTTGCGCACCTTCTTGAGGGCATTGCCCAGCCGGAATTGCTCCTCGGCCAGGTCGTGCGTGCCAAAATGATGCGTGGTGCTGGTGTTGGTGCTGGTGCTGGTGCTATGATGATGGCCATGGCTGTGCGGATGAGTATGCGAGTGCGGGTGCGAGTTGTGCGCCTGCGTGTGTTGGCCATGATAATGCTGCTGCTGCTGGTGCTGGTGCTCTTGGTAGTCAAAGTGTGAGTGGTGGAGATGCATGTAGGCATCGCCAGCGGGATTCACCGAGGCTGAGGCTGGTGAGCCGGGTGACATGGGCTGTGACAACAAATTGTGCTCCGACGCTACATCGAAGGAGTCAAAGTGCAACGATGATGAATGCTCGCTGGTTGTGGAACCCCCACCATCCAATCCATGCATGCCAGCAAACTCCTTGGGCAGCTCATCGATGCCCAGCGGCTTCTCAAAGTGCGAGTTGCCTGACATGTTGGTATAATCATAGCTGGGATACGTGTAGGGCAGATAGCCAGCATGATGAGCCTCCGAGCTGACCATCTGAGACTCGGCATCTCTTTCTCCGGAGCGATTATTAATGAACTTCACCTCGTTGGCATTCCGCTCCTGGCTGCTGCTGGCGAAGACAATGTTGATATTGTTGCTGCTGCTCGATAGATTTATGTTGCTGGGCGACAATGGCTCGGGTGGTGCCTGGACTCCACCAGGATTCTGATTTAAGTTCGTTTCCTTGCTGGCGTGATAGCTTCGCTCGTAACGCTGGAAACACTCACCCGCATCGCTGGAGGCTGTGTTGGTGGTGTTGGTGTTGTTGTTCGTCGTGTTGTTGTTGTTGTTCCCCTGCTGGAAGTTGTTCTTGTATTGAAACTCAAGCGCATTGCTAGGTTGAAACGGATAGTTCTTGGAATTGTTGAGGACGTCGCCAACAGTTGGATTGCCCTTGGACAGATACTGATGGATATCCTCGCTGGTGATTTGCAGATCCTGATCCAGATACGTGTTGCATTGTATGTAGTTGTTGCAGCAATTGTTAAACGTCTCACCCTCCTGATCCTGATGGAATAATACAGTTGTCGACTCCTCAAATTCACAGCGATAGTTGCTGCCACGTCGCTTGCGTGCCGCCGCCGAGGTGCTGGGTTGATCATCATACAGGGTACTCTTCCAGCTGGTATTCTCTGTGCTGCTGGTCAGTTTGCGGCACGGCTTCATGTCCGGCTCCGGCACATGCCAGGCATCTACTTTATTCTCTGTGTTTGTCGTTGAGTGTGCAACTGTTGTTGTTCCTGTTGCCTCATCGGTGCCACCAACTGCGCCCTCCAGCTCAAAGTCTGTGGGCGACTTGCCGTCGGCAAGAAAACTCCAGCGAATCGGCGATGGCGAGCATGCATACTCCGGCAGATCATTGCTCAGCGCTCCCTTCGAGCTGTGGCGCTCCAGCGTGGATCCGCGAGAGGGCGTGGCCGTTGCCTGTCGCTGCTCCTGCTCGCCGTATTTGCTCTCGTTGGCAATTTGCTTGGCACGATCGAATATGGAGGTCAGGGAGCCGAGCTGACTATTTGGCCGACTGGCATTTAGGCCCCGCAACGATATCGATGTGTAGCTGGGCTGGCGTGCCTGGAGGCGTTGCTGCTTGCGCATCGCAGCCGATGCGGATTTGATGGAGTTGTTGCGACTTAAAGAGGATCGCGAGCCGTATAAGCTGGTGGAGTCGGTTTGGTAGCAGTAGTCGGAGCTGGTGCAGCAGGAGCTTGGTCGTCGCGACGATGAGCCGTACAGATCCTCGGCAAAGTACTGAGCCAGCTCTGTGCGTGACGAACTGCAGCAGGTCTTGCGCACCATTATCTCCTGGACTTCACGGTCGGCAAACGCTGCTTCCTGGCAGGCATTGATTGACTGGCAGGAGACATCGGTGACGGAGCGATGGCGTCGACTGTTGCACACATGACGCGAACTGTGGTGGCCACCGCTGGCAGAGTGGGGCGTGTGGGCGCCCGGCAGACTGCCGCTGCCACCAACAGCAGCGACGCTGTGCTGCCGACGTCGACGACGATAATGATGATGATGTGAGTGGGACTGACCTGATCCCGTACCTGGACCCGTACCCGTACCCTGTGACCCGTGACTCTGATTCTGATTCTGACTGTGACTCGGACCTTGACCCATATGTGAGTGATGGCTGTGTGGTGATGTGTGGCGACTATGATGCGGACTATGACTGTGGCTGTGCTTGCGCTGCGACGATGGCTGCTGTGTCTGATTATGGCAGTGTGAGATTATGGCAGCCGCCTCCTGTTGCTGGAGCGGCTCATGTTTATATTGGCCATGCAATGATTGCGTCTGTGGCGCTTGATCACATACAATGTCCTTCTCATAGCTACAATGCACATATTCGTGTGTGCTGGTAAAACAGGGCTGATGCGGATTCTGATGCGGATGCTGATGCTGATGCTGATTGTGTGGCTGTGTGGTGGCGGCTAAGGTGGAGGAGGACTGCTGATGCTGCTGTTGGTGTTGTTGGTGTTGCTGTTGGTGTTGCTGCTCCTCAGTGCGGCTCGTTGAATGTACACTGGCAGTTTCAGGAGGTGAGGCGTTCCTCAGTCAAGGCCCGCTGTTCGGGCAGACAGGTGCTTGCTGACGAAGGTGATGGGGCGCAGAGGCAGCGCTCCGGCCCTGGTGTGTACTTCGGCCGCCGTCTAAAAATCGCTCGGATGCAGCTACAAAAAGCGTAAAAGCCGCAGAAAAAAACACAAAAAAAAAAAATCGAAAAAAAAATATACCAATTAATAGAGCCACCAAATCAGCTACTTTTGCACATTTATTTTGATTCGTTTTTCTATTTTTTTTTTTTTTTAATTTAGTTAGTTAGTTTGCTGGCTGAATTTAGTTGTCAAAGTATGTAGTTTTAGTGGTTAAACACGCTAAACAGTGCATGCAAAAAGTACATGCCAATAATCCACATGCGCATTTATTTATTATATTATTTTTTTAACAAGTTTCGAGCAAATGTCATGCAGCTGAAAAAAACTAAAGCAATTGAATGACTTATGAAATGAAATGATTTTTTGTATGCATTCTCAACAATTGCAAATATTCAGATATGTTCAATAAAAACACATTTGAATATTTTTTTTTGAAATTGCTAAGCAAGTGAGAATCTTTGATCTTCTCTGTAAAACTTAAGATGATTCCATGTTCGATTAGTTTAGTGTATTCTTATCACTCTTTGTGTAATGTGTGTTTTTTGTATCAGTTTTGCAGTTTTTTTTTGTTGAAACCATTTTTACTTAGCCAATTGATTTTGCTTGTTACTTTTAGTTGGTCCCAAGTTCGCTTTCACTTGCGTACTATAAATACAAAAAAAAAACAAAAAAAATGAATAGAAATTATATATGTAAATATTTAAAGCAATGGATAAGCTAAATTTGTCAACATTAGAGTAAACTGCAGTCTGCAGTTCTGCAGTTCGTTGCGACTTAGCCTAGTTAGATTGTGATTTAGTTACGAGCAGATAAATATTATTATTGGCTTAGTTTATTGACGAGCTTGGTGCAAAATTGTGTTAACGTTCTTCCAAGCGGCACGCGCGGCATTTTTATGTAAATGCTTTGTGGCTTTGTTGCCCCACCGACATTTTGGTTGTGGTGGTTTTTGTGGGGCAGTGAATTGTGGTTTAGTGGCACTTAGGAGTAGTGGTAGTAGCTATAACCTACATGACATTCTTCCGTGCGCCGAGTGCCTGCGAAAGCTATCGTCTCGCCCATAGTCAGACTCATTGTAGTAGCATTTGCGATTAGGAACTGGCGTTTGTATATTTGTACCGTAGTTTGTATAGCAAGAGGAGGAGCCGGCGACACCGACTCCACCCCTCGCATAACTCGTTGATGTTGGACCCAAGAGATTGGTGCTATCGCTTAACGGATATGGGCCCATGCCTTCAACCGTCAACGAGAACGAAGTCGTACCAAAGACTTTAGTATATATTTTTTTTTTGTAAAAATATAATTTTCGTATGGTTTTTGGTTTGTTCATGCATTTTTCAGATTGTTGCCAATATGTTGGATACATTTCCCAATTGGTCACATATTATTTTTGGTGTAATTGTTGTATTAGATGTGGTTGTTGTTGTTGTTGTTGTGTACAGATCCAGTTGATGTTTTAATCGGTTTCCAATATTGTTATTCGCCAATGTAAATAATTTGTTGATTATTGTTGTTATTTTATATTGGTTTTTTTTTTAATGCGACATCATTCATAATTATGAATGTATACAATGGAAAATAAAGAATATGATAATTAAATTTATATTGATTTTAATAAGTTCTTATAGATGTAATATTGCTAACATTAAATGGCTATGACTAAATATATTAAAACAAGCAGTTAAAAACATTTAACAACCAATGTCTATTTCTATGAATAATCAAAGTGAATGCTACTTTTTATATGATTAAAAAAATATTAAGAATTAAGATCGAATATAAATTTTACTTTAAAATGTTCATTTTACTTTCAATATAAAATATATAAAATATATATATCAATATATAAACAAAATTCTACAATTTAAAAAAATAAGTTATAAATGCTTTAGATAATTTGGTATACTACTAAATGTTGTAAAATGTATGTATGTAGTTCTATATACATGCAATGTAAACACACAGAAGTCAGACATATATACTAAAAAATGACTTGACATGGTTGGATGTTAGTAAAAAGTTATATTACAAATTAAATGTAAATTTACATAGCAATGTTTGCTAATTACTCATAAAAAAATATATGATTATGCGTAATTTTGTGTATTATTTTTGTTAATTTCATTATGTGTGTGTGTGTGTGTCTGTGTGGGAGTGTGTGTGGTTGTGGGTGTGTGTTTGTTTGATACTGTAATTGTATAAACATAACGTATACGTAACGCATACTCAATGGGGCAAAAAAAAATAATATTGCGACATGTTGAACATGTGTATAAAATAACTGCAATAGGAGTGTGTATATATATAAATATATAAATGTATATATATATATATAAATATATATACTGTGCATGTGTATATTATATACATGTTTGTGGGGGTCTATGTACATTTTGGCAGTTTTACAAGTATTATTTTAGTATATTTTTAGTTTCTGGGCCAAGCTAAACGTCTGCTTTGTTTACCTAGAGGTCATTTTGTATGCAGTATTATGTTGGATATGTGTAATTGTGTTTTGTTGTATTTGTATTACAACATGGATAAGTAAATATTGTATTTTTGTTATTTGTATTGTATTGTTTTGTTTTGTTTAGTGTGTGTTTTATATATTCGATTGAACGAGAAATTTGCACAACAAATAATAATTTAAAATTAAGAACGTAAGTTGGGAGGTTTTTTTGTTTGTAGTAATTGCAAAATTTGGACGATTTTGTTTTTGGTTTTGGTTTTGTTTTGTTTTTTTTTTTTATTCTTACGTGAGTCATGTTGGGTCTTCTCCTCAGATACCATCAATGCGGCATGCTCGATGCCAGAATTCATACTTTGTGGCTCCAAGCTATTTGTGCAGTTTAGCATACTCCTGAAATTCGCACACTCTACGATTATGTTTTAAGTGTAAACGTATTTTAAATTTAATTTTTGCAAACTAATGACAGCAATTTGGAGACTTTGGGCATAAACACAAATACGCGCACGCACACGAAGGGGGGAGGGGAGGCTAGGGTGGCAATCATAATACGGGAGCGGTGTGTGTTTGTCTGTCTGTCGATGTGTGTGTGTGTGTAGTTGTGTGTGTGTGTTTTGCAAGAATACCTTAGCTGAAAAATCGTAGATCCTAAGTTTAACTGGCTTGGAAGTTATTAAGCGCGGCTGTCATATGATACAAATAAAAATAATAAAAAACACAAGCAAACAAAAATAATAATATCAAACAATATTTATTACAAGAAAAAAGAGTATGGAATGCAAATTATAGTAAAAATATATATATATATGTAAAATAAATTAAAAGTAAATAATAATAATCGCAAGTGCTGTCGAAATCCAACTTTTCTTTTGAGAAAAATACGATTTGCGACTGTTGAGGTTGCGACTGTTTCCTTGTTGCACACATTGGAATGTCAATTAAATTTGTAACGACATTGCAACATGATGGCAAAGTACTGGATGGAGTCGGCAGCTGCCCCCACATTACTGTACTTTGGCTCGAGTTGCGTTCGATTCTCGTGGCGATATCTCAATGTCCGCCTCAAAGCTAGTGTTGACACTGCCGTTGACATTGTCCCCACTAAATGGACAAGCAACATAATCAAAATGTGTTGTATATTTATATATATATATATATATATATATATATATATATATGTATTTGGATGTTATGCTGGTGTGTGTATCTGTGTGTGGAATATGTGTGTATGCGTGTTGTTTGCTGTTGTCGTTGTGCAATGTGAATTTTTGACTTAACACTGAAAATTTTTGGTGCTTTAAACTAACCAATTTATTTAGAATGAACAATGAGCAGAGAGGACAAAGACTCAGGGCGGGATTTTTGAGATGTAAGGGCGCTGCATGAATTAGAAATTGAAATTGGATTTTGGTTATATATATATTTTTTTTTTTTTTTTTTTTTTTGTGGGATAGGTGACATGAGAAATATATATAGAGAAAGAGAGTTACAAAACGTTTGATAATGAAACATGGCATTTAAATAGGAAAAGTACAGAGTATTTAAATTCATATTAAATATTTGAGTAATTTATATTTAAATTTGCTAAATATGAACTTGTATTAATTAAGTAGTTGTCAACTGTTTCCAGCTGATTTTTTATTGATTGTTTGTAGTAGTATTTGTAATTGTAATTGTAACAAAGTAACGAGTAGTACAGGCAAAGTTAAGCAGACATGCCGAAAAAGTATGAAACTTTGAGCGCAAGTTTTCATAGAATTTTATTTAGTTTTGGTTTTTTTTTTTTTGTTGTTTTTTTGTTTTTGGTTTTTTATTGATTAAAATGTACATTTAAGTTGCTTTAGAGTGAACTAATAAAGTACAGCAAACGAGCTACGTTTTAAATAGAGCGAAACGCTTCAGATTGGATTTTTTGTTTATAGTTGTTTAACTTGAGTTTATCCAGCTGTTTACTGGTTTGTTTTTTGTTTTTTTGTTTTTTTGTTTTTTGTTTTTCAGTTTCTCTTAGTTCATGCAACTTACCCGTACAGTCTACTATCTCGAAATGTCCTTTAGTTTATTGGGCATACATAGAATGGACATGTTTTGTATTGTTTTCAAAACAGTCGATAAAATATAAAGTGCAACAAAATAAACAAGAGATAAATTTGAAAAATTAACAAATTATGCGCCAGACTTTTGAATTGCATAGCTCTCCGGCTGTATACAATACAAAACATAATATCATATTACGACACTTATTATATGCAAACCGCATAATAAACTTCCAAGTAGATATTTTTATGGTAATTAGAAAAAGATGACAGCTATTGAAAATTGGTTTAGTTTGATGTGTTCGTTTTAGAATTTGTTGAAATTTCTTTATTTGTAAAGATCTAAGAAAGTTATCAGTTTTCTGGAAATGTAGTTGAGCTGCTCTGAGGGGTTTTGGGTTATTACTTGTTTTGTTATTGTTGAATTCAGAACTAGTTATCAAATTGTAATGAGCTGTGTGCAGAGTCTAACGGTTTAAAATGGGCCTAACCAACATACCTGCCGTTGTTGTGGCGGAAGAGTGCCAAGATTTCTTCAAATGTTTTGTTTTTGGTCTCAGGAACCTTTTTATAGGTGAATATCCAAAATATGGCCAAGAACACGCTAAATGGCAAGAAAGTGTAGTTCTCCAGAGCGGTCTGAAAACAAGTAAGCGTTAAGTAAATTTCAATAAAGATATCAAGTATAATATTAGAGGACGAGAGTGGCCCACCTTCATGCTGGGGAAACCAATGCCGACCACAAAATTGGCCATCCAATTGACCAACACAGCAATGGCCATGGCACTGGGCCTGGGACCCTGCGAGAAGAGTTCCGCTGTGATCATCCAGGGAATGGAGCCGGGTCCAACGGCGAAGAATACAACAAAGCCGAGCGTGGCCACCACAGACAGATAGGACATCCAGTCGATCATTTCCTGCACATAACCAAAAAACTCCTATACAAAATGCATAGTAATCGCATTCTCGATGATTTGTAGGCTTTTCATTTTTCATGTTTTCTTCGTTTTTTTTTTTTCATTCTCATTTAACGTTTAAACCAAAACAAATCAAGGAGGTTGTCATCATATTTATAAGAAAGTAAAGTAAAAATAACCCCCTACAAAACTAATCACTTTTATGCATGAGTTGGCCTTTTTTCATTGGAATATATACTTATTAGTTAGAATTCTAGAATTAGGTTAATAATTTCTTGGTTCTCAAAGAGTTGAATTGGTTACCATTTGCTCTCATCGCTGCACTTTTCACAAAACAAACTGTCACTTGAGTTTTTATTCTTTTGCTGTAACCTTTTTTTTTTGTTTTTTTTTGGAGAGTTCTTAAAGTACAAATAGTAGAAAATACTAGTATATCTTAAATAAATAATATTTATATTATATTATATCAAGTCTATATTTAATAAATGAAGCGGCGTGTTACACCATTGACAGTGTGTGAGTTTTGTGTGTTGAAAGTGGCCTTCAAAAGCGTTTTATCAGCGCGTGTTCTGCTCTAGTTTTAGTTTTAGTTTTTTTTTTTTTTCAATTTAGCGACAGCTTTGTACAATTTCCAACACTGGCTTGTGTTTGCTGTGTGTGAACTGTTTGCATTTGGTGCCCGGAAAACTTTTGCAAATTCGTGTAATTTGTATTTGCATTTGAAACCGTGTCTGTTTTTTTTTTTTTTTTTTTGATTTGCTGAATTAATTTAATAAATAAAATTAAAATATAAGTTAAAAGTTAAAATATATAGTTTTTGCACATTCGTTAAATGGATTGTGTTTGAATGGGGGGCAAAAGCCTGCCAAGTCGAGAATAGCTTTTAAATATGGGGCGAGACAATTGCCCAAATGAGCTGCCAACCACTTAAACACGGTCAGTTAAAGCGAAGTCATTTCAATAAGAAATAACAGCCTTAAATGATGGTTTGGCATGATAAATTTATACAGATTCCAGCCTTTAGCTGAATGTGCAGCTCATTTGGGCAATAACTTAATCTAGGCACAACACAAAGTGAAAGCTAACAAATATTCTACATAAATTTGTTTGTAGGTGCGAAAACGTGCAGTAAGGATTAACATTAATAAATAAAGAAATATTTTGTGTACATTAGGATAATAAATAATCGAACATTACATTTTGTAATAATGAATTAACTTTAAAAATCAGTCAAGCACTTTAAAGGCGACAATTAAGTGCATTACATGCATAAATATTGATTAATGTATGTGATCCATTTAAAACGTATTTAAAAATATGGTGTAAAATATGTATATATATGCATTGGCTTAACATAATATATATTATACGTCCTAATTTAAAGATATATGTATAATATCTACAAATGGCATACGTTACTAAATGCAATACGATAGAAAGGAATGATAAATTGATTGCTGGGCAAAATGTTATAAATTCAAATGTACATTTCTCACATTAATAATTTATAGCAATACGCACGGGACAACTGTCATGCTATGTTTTTGTTTATCATTTTTTTTTTTATGGTTACCCGCCCATATATACGTATATTATTTTTTGTTTTTTTTTGTTTTTTGTTTTTGTTTTTGATTCGCATTTACTTAGGGGCTCATTGGGCGCTACACAACTTCATGCATAAAATATGTATGTAAATATTTAAATATTTATAAACACACACGCATACATGTATGTATTTTATGATATAGATGCATGTGGCATTAGTTTCCAAATATTTGTTTGACAATATCTAAAAACCATCATCAAAATCAAATGTATTTTGCTATTAATTTATGTATGCAAAAACTCAAAAAGTACAGGCAAATTCGCATGACGCACTTTAAAATATATATTAAAATATCTAGGCAGAATATTATATATAGTATATTGGTAACCCCTATACTTGCCTTGATCAAAAATGAAATCGTTATGAATATGGAGAATATGAACATGCCGCCCAATCCATACAAATGCAACGTGCGACGGCCTGTGCGATCCATAAGCGGTATGGACACCAAAGTCATTACAACCTGTACGATAAAAACAGACAGAGTGTTTGTGGAAATGGAGAAGAGATTATCGAATTTGGTTACCATAATGGCGCCAATGCCTATCGTGGCAAATTTGGCGCTCTCCTCAGTCAGTCCGGAGCTCATGAAGAGCGATGTGGAATAGTAGAAGACGGCATTGATGCCGCTAAACTGTTGGCTCAGCTGCATCACAATGCCAATGATTAGTGGCGGACGCAATGTGGGCGAACAGATGAGCTCCATGGTCGATATATGGCTCTCGGCCTGCTGGGCGCGCTCCTCAGCGCGCATCTCCTCAATGTCCTCATCCACAGAACCGGAGGCGCGTAGGCGACGCAGTGCTGCAAAATTAAATCAAATCAATTTAATTCTATTGATTTATATATTTTCAAATGAGAATGAGAATTTCTACCTTTACGCGCCTCCTCCTCCCATTGTTTGGTAATGAGCAAATATCTGGGCGATTCGGGACAAACTGGCAGTAATATTAATTGCAATATTGCTGGACATATGGCCAGGCCCAGGAGTATGGGCCAGCCGTCATTAGTGCCTAAGATTTGTTCAATTCCCAGCACCTGGGATAATAATAAACCTACAGTCACAGCCAATTGATTAACAGTACCTAAACCACCGCGCAGATTCAGTGGTGCTATCTCAGAGATGTACATTGGCACCAACGACGTATTGAGACCTGCAACAAAAAGAATGACAATGTAATATAATCCATATAATATTGGCAAGTGGTGATCAAAAAACATACCGCAATTTACACCAATTATAAATCGGCCAAGGAATAACATTTCATAGGAATGACTAACTTTGGTAAAACCCATCAAACAGGCGCCAGATATACCAAGCACATTGTTTAACAATAGACCTCCTTTTCTGTATTTTCAAAAATGAGAAAAATTAAAGATTTTGATTAAGAGTTCCTCGTTTCTGGTTGCCGAGATTACCAACCTGCCAAAGCGATTGGCCATCCAGCCACCACTGAAACCACCAAGCATGCCGCCAATGGCGAATATGGAGACAGCCACCGAGTAGAGCTGTTGTATGAACTCCTCGCTGATGTCCTCACCATAGCGATCCTTGTACACATCCTTCATGAAATTCTCAATATTCTTTTCGGGTGCATTGATGACTCCAGTGTTGTAGCCAAACTGGAGCATACCAAGCACCGCCGAAAATATCGAATACGTGAGGAAGAACGTAAGACCCTACAAAAATTCATACAAAAAACCAAAAAAAAAAGAGAGAAAATACCGTTTTAATTAGTATAGCACGTTATCAGCAATTGAAGGGCGGGATTTGGGATGATTGGTTGGGTTTGTGCGGGTTCTTCAAACGCTTTGCAAACGAGTGTGCACCAGAAAATTAAATACTAGAGTATGCTTTTGAGAGATGAGGCCAATTTGCTACTTGTTTACTCTTAAAGCTGATTAAAACAAAACAAAAAAAAACAAAACAAATAAACTTGTCTGTTGGTAAATGAAAACTTGGCAAAAGTTGCGCTGTAAAACAATAATAATTAAACTAGGCAAAATAAAACAAATAAAGTATCGACAGAGTTTTTGAATATTTTGTATCAAATTTTTTATTAAGAAACAATATATAAAATAATAATACGATCACAACTTAACCAATAAAAACAAATGTGTAAATTTCAAAGCCGTCTGTGTATGTGGGGTATTTGAAAGTTGCGCCCAATGTTGCTCCGATTTTATAGCACACATATATATATATATATATATATATATGCATTTGGTTTATATTAGAAATGCAATTTAAAACAAATTTCATTATGAGCACAACTTTTCAGTGTCGTATTGTTCGGTTGTGTGTGTGTGTTTTGTGTTCTGTTTTGGGTGTTTTTTTTGTGGTATTTGTGGTATTTGTGGTATTGGTTTGGTTTGTACATGAATATAAATGAAATTCAAGTATTTAATTACACAACATGGCAAATAATTTAAGCTACAAACTTGTTCTAAAAGTCTTAGCTTCCGTCTGTGCGTGTGCTCCTCCAGTCTGTCCACATATTCGCGGAGCTCCTCAATTTCCTCCTTCACTTGCTGCACCGTGTCCAGTTCGTGTTTGATTGCCACCATGTCACGCTTGACCTGCACACACACATACACATACAGAGATAAGAGGTAAGCCCAAATTTCGAGCCTCAATGGGCTGTTAATTTTGCGCAGTGTACTTACCTCCGATACCTCACTCTGGCAGCTCTCCACGGACTTGGTCAGCTCCTGCAGCTGTGTGCGGATTTCGCACAAGGCGACTGTCGTCTCCAGGTGTCGATCGCCTCGCTGCAGTTCATCGAGTTTCGCTGATAGATTCATGCTCATCACGCTAACTTGCTTTTGCAAACTGCGGTAATGTTGCAGTCGAAATTACGATTGCCCCGACAAAAGTGGGCGTTTCCCGCAGTTGCAGTTGCAGTAGTGGTTGTGGTTATGGGCGTGGCAGTGGCCGAGTGCGGGTCATATGCGTGCAGTGCATACAATTCAATTGACGTTGCGATGTTGCGTGACGTCACGTGCCCCAAACGCCAAGTCACGCAAAGTGCCCCCAAAGACATTTTCGAGTTTGATGTTGCAGAAGTTGTATTTTGTTACAGTTCAAGAAAATATTAAGCGAAAAATGCACTTTAGTTGTACGATACGCTGGAAAATGCCTTACTGGCTTTTATTACGCTACAGACTACGTAGTTATTTAGCGTATCAACGTAATTTATTTTGTGGCGCAAGTCGAGCAAACGAATCCACAAAACAAAATTATTTATGACCGCTTGCATTAAAATTTACCGAGCTATGCAATTATTGAGGAATGAAGCAACATAAATTTTATGGCTTTGCGCTGCAGTAAATAAAATTCAAAAATACAAAAATTCACAGAACGCAAAACGTTGGTAAACAAAAACTGTGAAAGACACAAACACAAACACAACACAAAGCAGGCAGACAGGCAAAAACAATGTAAGACTGGTTGAGCACCAACTAAACGAAAAGGATTTGTATATTGTTGCGGTTCCAGAGACAGAGCAGCTGCAACAACAACAAAAACAACAACAACAATAATAATACAAACACTGCAAATGCCAAGCCACTAAGAACATAAAAAAAAGTAAGTTAAACTTAAATTGTTGGCATTTTTCGTTAAGGTTAAGTCAAGAATAATGCAGCAACAGCACCGAAATGAAATGGACAAATAATACTTTGTAAAATACCTGAATTGTAATACTCTTGCAGATGCTGTGCACTAACCACTTTTAAATGAAATGCTCTTCACAAAAATATAGCCTATAAAAGTTGATCAAAATTGAAAAGCAAAAGCTGCCTAATTGCCATTTGCATATGTTTTCAATTGATTGTTAATAGCAATTTTATTGATTGTTTTTGATATGGCTTAAAAATATAGCTACAAAATGCTGAAAAGCACTTAAAGTTGCATTGCAAAATTTATGCACTTTCGTATATGGAAAAGAAATGTATTAATTCAGATCGAACTATGGTGTCCTTCCTCGTGTTAGTGTATTCCAAAGGGTAGTAATCACTTCTGCTGCCCGGCTTAGATTCGACTACATAAAATTTACATTTTCATCAACAACATGCAGCGGCGTCCAAACAAATAAACGCCCACGTTCAACGTGAGTGCATGTGTGTGTGTGTATGAGTGTGTATGAGTGTGTGTGTATGTGTGTGTTTATATTTGCCTTGGCAGGACATTGGGGGCAGCGAGAGTTGGGTGTAATGCTTGCTTGCCAAAAGCACTATATGTACATAGAGCATATATAGTATCTATGACTGAAAGTGAGAAGTGCTTTTTGTTGGTTGAGCAAACAAAACGCGCGAGTGGCGCCCAAAATCAAACAGCAACAACAAACAAAACACGACAAAAGTTATAGGCGGCAACTGACGCACACACAATGCCCCATATATATATATATATATGCATGCGACATGTTGAACGCACGCAGTATTCTGCCCCTCCCCCCCACTCTGCCAGCCTGCCCATCTCCTACATGCACTTGAGTTGGCTGCGCATTATGTTAATACGCCTATGTAGCAGGCAGCCAGCGAGAGTTATTCGCAACATGTTGTTATTGTTATTGCTGCAACTGTTATTGTTGCTGCTGTTGTTGTTGTTGTTGCTGTTGCTGTTGCTGTTGCTGTTATTATTGTTATTGTTTTGCATTTCACGGACATTGTTGTGCTGAGCATAAAAGGATTATTTTATGCATACATCAGCAACGAGCTGCAGCAGAGCAGCAACCAGCAACGAGCAACGAGCAACGAGCAAGCATCAACCAGCAGCAGCAACGTGCAACAGAATCTAGGACCAGAACGAGCCGCATCCTGTGTAAGTTATTGTTCTCCATGAAAACAATTGTTGTTTGTGCATATGTATATTGGCATGCATATCTCTATCCTATATATCTCACAACAGCTATAACTGAATCTCGGAATTTGCTGCCGTATTCGCATAACCCGTGTGCAATCGTGTGTCATGTGTGTGGTGTGTGTGATGTGTTGTGTGTGTTTCTGTCAGTTGCAGGAATTTTTGGTTATGTGTAACGGATTTGTATACGTGAGTATTTAATAAAATTTCTGCCAATTTCAGTCAGCACAATACGCAGCTACTTGCTGCCTCAGCTGCGACTGCTGCTCTTGCAACTGCTATTGCAACTGCTCTTGCAACTGCTCTTGCAACTGCTATTGCAACTGCTATTGCAACTGCTCTTGCAACTGCTCTTGCAACTGCTCTTGCAACTGCTCTTGCAAGTGCTACCTTTTTGTACACAATAAATGCTGTCGCGTATGTGCGGCCTTTTACGAAGTTGTCCTTTGTCAGGAAGGAGTGGGCCAGCATGTATAAAATATTATTATACATTTGAGTATTTTGTGCATTTTAACAAGGTTTTCCGGCGGGAGGCGGTGGCGGCTCAAGTGCCACTTAATATCAGCAACATGGAAACTGTAACTCAAGGGGGATTAAGCAGAAAACAACTCACCGGAAAAAAAAATAAGTGCCACCAATTTAACTGTATATTTCTGCTGCAAGAGTTTTACAATTGACGGCATATTTAACATTCAAAATCTTATTGTAAATAAGGCTGGCCACTCAACAACACAATATTTTCAAGAAAAAAAAAAAAAAAATAAATTTCAGCAATTAAATATGCTTTTCAATAAGTATAATACATAATTGTACAGATTAAAGTTGTTAAAACCAATTGGCATATGGGACATTCACCAAATGTACGCAATTTGATATTATTATTATATTTATACATATTATTTGTTTTTGCGGCAATTTTCGCTTAATGGCCATATAAATTTTAATTTTTGTTTTATTTGAGTTCACGTTGATTTTGTTACTTTTTAGTTTTATTTATATTTTTGTATTTTTTTTTTTTTGATTACTTTTTGACTATTTGTGTTTTTTTTTTTTTGATGGTTTTCATGAATAAACAATTATTTGTACTAGTTTGAAAATTTGATTTGTTTATATTATGCTAATTTTATTTGTTTTATTTCGTATGCCAAGCAAATTGTAAAAATGAGACAATACATGATATACAAAATATAGAATGCATCAATTTATAAATGGCTTTTGCAATGAACTGATAGATAAACCAACAAATAGCAACGGACTCTCAGTTATTGGTACGAGTTTTTCCCTTTCTTGTTGATTTAGTTGTGAACATCTTTTATATGTATTTTTTTTTTTTTTGGTCTTTTGGTGATAGGACCATTTCGCCAATTAGTTAAACAGTTTTTGGTGAAATTAAAAAATATACAAAAGTGGTACACACAAAAGCAAAAAAAAAAAAATGTGATAGGCCTGAAAATATTGTGTGACTTTCAACAGGCTGACTAGATTAACAGATGGATGAGATTAATTCACAACTTCTACTGGACGATAGGTTGATGGGTTGATTTTGTGATTGGGTTCAACTAAGTAAAGCTTTGATTGCATGCAAAGTGAGGGTCGATAACTGAATGAGTTGAGTTGAGTTGAGTTGAGTTGAGTGCACGATGCTGATTGATTTTGCCTGGACGAGAATTTTTCGGTTCTTGTTGATGACTGCGTAGGAATAACTGTGGAAAGTGCTAATGTATGTGTGTGTGTTGAAGTGTGTACAGCGACTTAATGGTACTCGAACACTTTTCGGCATGTCATAAAGAACACACACTTTACACACACGAACACACATAGAGACTGTCACACTATAAGAGCAGCAAAGGATTCAGTACACAGATTGTTGTGGCTGCTCTCAGGTGTCCTACAGAACGCATCAAGTGTGTGGTGCAGTGTGTGCCACCAAGCCGCAGTGCCACCGCACCACACAACATTCAACTATTGCCATTATGTGACTGACTGCCGCCGCAATAATACAATTACAATTAAATTACTAAATTAATTTTAGACATATTAATTGAAATTTAATTGTCTGGCATGCAATTTTCGGTAGCAGAGGACTTTATGTAATTTGGCAATTTCGTAAAATATTTCAAATAATTAACAAATCAATTTGATGGTCTATGAAGTGCATATATGTATGTGCAAAGTGTTATTTAAGGTTAAAAGAGGTACTGATAGTATTTATATATAAAGTATGTGATTAAATATGTTTAAAAGTATTTATGTATATTGATATTAAATAGTCTGTTTTGTAGTAGTAGCAAATTGTAGTAGGAAATTGCATACTCATTGAGTGGCGTAAATACCAAACCGCTTTGGGTTTGGCTTCTATAGTTAGTTGTTGTTGTTGTTGTTGTAGTAGTTGTAGTAGTTGTAGTTGCAGTTATTATTGTTGTTGTTGTTGTTGTTGTGACGGTAAAGGCAGTTGTGATTGTTGTTGTTGTTGTTGTGGTGGGCAGGGGGTGGAAGGGAGTAGATGACAAGAACATACTTAGTTGAAATATATTGCAATTGAAATATTGTGTGTGTGTGTGTGTGTATTAAACAGTTCCTTACTTCAATGTTTGTTTCTCAATGATGTAATATGTATATAGAAATTTGAAATGAAGCTGTCAATGTGAGTATTTTGATAAAAGCATATGACTTGGTGCTGA
This sequence comes from Drosophila melanosoma, assembly GCA_035042045.1. Lineage (NCBI taxonomy): Eukaryota > Metazoa > Arthropoda > Insecta > Diptera > Drosophilidae > Drosophila > Drosophila melanosoma. Next base: position 1,098,797 of record JAWNLY010000100.1, on the reverse strand, counting down.
CATTAAATCAAAACAATATTAATTGAAATTTTATTAAATTTAATGAGATGAAGCTCACATATTTCTACATATTTATGCTCAAATGATTGAATGATTTTATGCATTGTTAAATGATAAATGATGTGAGCAATTTTTTTTATCAAATCATTAATTTTCATAATAAAATCAATGTGAAAATTGAATACAGCGCATGTCAAAGCAACAAAACGAATAACTCTAATTAACAATTTTTAATTAAACTTATTTAAATTAAAACACCTAGACCGTTAGCAGACGAAGATGATATAACACACACACACACACACACATACACAAACACAGTAAAGACACACAAACACGCACACACACTTTTTATTTAATTATATGGAGAAAAAAAGGCTGAAGAAACAATGAGAGCGTTTATGTAAAATGTTTGCATTAATTTAAAATATTTGCACAGTTAAAAATGAACATATTTTTATTATACAACAGAATAATGAATACATGGCGTATGCGTAATGTTCGAATTGTTAATTATTACTATGCTTTGTTATTATTATTATTATTAAAATTAATTTTAATAGTTTGGAATGCTTTGTATATGTACCTGGGTGGCATTGTGCCCATCATTTTGTCGGATCTTTTTGTGTTCACACTCCGCCGTTTATCTGATTTACAATATCTCTTTCACTCTTTATTCTTTATTCTTTATTATTATTATTTTTTTTTTTTGTATGTATGTTATGCGTCAAAAAACGTTTGGCTTAATTAATATATTTTCATGTTTGTCTTTTGTTTGCTTTGTTGTGGCATTTTTTATTTATTTTGTTTTTTTGTTTGCAGCAAATTTCTTAACCCGACTTTTGGTGAATGTCGCATGTGCTCGTTGTTTGGGGTTGATGTTATATTTTTTATATATATATTATTTTGTGATTCTTTTGTGTGGAAGTTGCGCAACAAAAACAACACAACACAAATGCCCTCAATGAATAATTGACATTTTAAGGACACGCGCTGGACACTTAAATGAACATAATTTGCGCAAATCTGTGTGGGGGGGAGTAAAATTGTTAAGTATTTGCACATAAATATTGCTAAAAACCATTAAAGATAGGAAAAACCAAAATAAAAAAAAAAAACAGTAGGTCTAAAGCGGAATCTGTTGATACAACATTGTTTGCACTATCAATTACAGGTTAAAACAAACTCACAAATATGTTGCTGGTTTTGGTGCTGGTTTGTTAAACTGGTAATTTAAGCATTGGCCCTAAAGCGAGCATTGTGAGTACATAAATTAAAATTGAATTATTTGTGCGTGCTATTGAATGTATAAATTAAAAACTACGAGTATATTTGTGTAACAAATTAAGTAGGTGTTTTGCAAAAATAATTGCTGTTTATTTGTCTAGCTAAATGCTAATACTTTATGGCGGACATTTTGTGGCATGCAAATTGAATGACGCATAATGGGGGCAACACGCAAAAAAAAAAATGTGTTATTGCGGTTGTTGCTTTGCAGTAACTGCCAATGTTGCATGTTCATTATGTGTTCATTTCATTTGCATGTAAAATAAAACAGAACATGAAGAAGAAGAAGAAGAAGAAGCAAAAACTTGATTGTTAATTGTCATTCAACATACTCGAGCAGCAATTGGCGCAGTGTTGCCTCATCCTCGCCATGACATCTCAATCTTGACTCACGGTCACGATCATCACGGCTCGAGTGGCGCTGACGCTTTGGGGCATAGCTGAAGGAATGACGATAGAAACGGCCGTTGTTTATATTCTCACCTCGATAGGCGTCTGTTGATGACAATCGAGTTGGTTGTGTAGTAGTAGTAGTAGATTAGGTTATTGGTTTGTTGTAATTGATGGATTGGATGGGATACGCACCTTCGGGTCGCAGGCGCACTGGCGGCGAGGTCAGCTTGAGTTGTGTTGACGTTGTTGTGGGCGGAGTCTTACGTCGACCACCAAAAACATAATCGTAAGAATCTTCGCTCAAATTGGACACTGAACAATGGCATACACGACAAGAAGAATAACGAGCAGTCTCATAAGGCATTATGTTTCAAAATAAACCCGTTCAACGATTACACTTAACACTTGTTCAAAACCAACAAAAAAGAAATTACACTCAATAAAAATCAAAATATACATACATTTATGTATGTATTTATAATAATATGTATTAAACAATAGCAGTGCGCCTTAATTTGTTGCGCATTAATTTGAGAGCAACAAATATTTCGACAAATAATAAATAAATAAGTATTATGTTATAAAAAAAAAAAATAAGAAATTGTTGGTCCTACTCGGTTTTGTTGTTGTTGTAATTTCATACTCACTCTACATTAAAATGAACACATAAGGGCATATTAGTCAATATATGTAATTTGTAAATAATTTGTCAAGATTGATTAGCATTTTCATTTGGTTGTTATTTATTGTCCGTAGTGTATATAAATGAAAGAAGAGAGCACAAAATTGTTGTAGTTTGTTAGCAGTTTGTTATTTTCAATTTGTTTTCGGTTTTATTTATTTGACAGTTATGGGACAGCACAGCAAAGGTAATAAGTGAAGTGCAATGAGCAACGGCTGCCAAAAAAAACTTTAAAAAATGTTTACAAAGCAGCTGCGATATACGTTTTTTTTATTTGTTTTTGTTTTTTTTTTTTTGTACTCTAATGCCAACGTTGTCTAAGATTTTGTCTGCCTGTCAGTCTGTCTGTACATATTCTGTTGTTATGTTATCAGATTGTAGCAGGCCCCTTGGTAATGTAGGTAACAGACGATTAGCGATTAGTAATAAGACCTTAAAAAATAACATTTGTAAATAACATTGTTATCGATACCGATCGATATCAATTGTAATCGTTGTAATTACAGTGAATTAATCTTAATTGTTTGGGAAATAAACAGAAATAAACAGAATTCAGTTTTGACTGCTATTTATATAATCAGAAATATTTTTTATATACACAGCTCTCTTTCTATTCCACAGTTTTTAAGTCGAGCCACGAATTTTCGCGTTGGCATCAGAGTGTTACACAGTCGGTTATGTCCGACTGCAATGCTCTAAACAAAATAACATTTTAAAAAAAGGAAAACACATGGCAGCATCAACACAGAGCACAGCTACTTGGAAAAGTTTTGTTTTTGAGGATTTTACATATAAAAAAAGAAAGATTTTTTTTTTTTGTTTTGTAGTCAAAAAAGTTGCAAATACAAAGAGCAAGCACAGATAGAGGACAGAGAGCGACATTTAATTAATGGACGACTGTTGGTGGACATTTTTTTTTATTTTGTTTTTTTGTATTTGGAAGGGAATTTGATTGATTGATTGATTGATTGTCTGAATGAGTGCGGCTAGCGCAGCTGAAAAATGCTAAACAAAGTTCACAAAAAATGTGTGTAACTGTAACGCACAGCCGAATAGCTGTATGTGTGTGAGTGGTGTGTGTGTGTGTGTGTATTTGAATGTAAAACAAAACGTGTAGTCCCGTGTGCTATGGCAGGTATTTCAGTGATGGAGTCCAAATAAAAAAATGTACAAATACGAATATAAAATACAGCGGCAATTATGTTAGCAAACAAATCAAAATTCCAATCTACACATCAATTCAAGTGGCAATAAAATACTTCAAAAAGCAAATGAATTTGTTTCAGCCATAAAAATGCTATAGATAAAACATACAAAAAACCAAAAAAAATAAAGAAGAGAACAAATATAAAAAACTCGAGCAAACAAACAACGAACAATCAAAGAGAAAAATATTGCATGAAGAATTTGGTTCTTTGTGCACCTGGAAATACGCTCAATGGCTGAAGCACTTGGGTGGAACGCAACGGCGGTGGTAGCGGTGGCAGCTGTCCAAACGGATCTTGATCGTTTGAAATGGAAGACGTTGGCGGCGAGATCATCGATATATCACCATTGGTCGCCATTTCATTATTGTGGCAAGCTGTAAAAAGATTTCAAGCATGCGTTAGAAGTGTTACACAAACATTTCCATATTTAAGCCACAAACACACAAATGGCGCCCAGAGGTAAAAATGTGTTGTGGCGCCATATTTCGCACATACATAAATTGTGTGGCAAGTCCAAGAGACGGTGGCTGTGGCAGTGGCAGTGGCATCTGCACAGCACGCATGCATGAGTGCATAGGCAAAGCTTTCAGTCCGCCAACCACTGGCTGGGCAAACACACCACACACACACCACACACCACACACACACACACACACACCACACACACACACCACACACACACACACATCTACACTTGGCACAAGGTAACGGTAAAGGATTGAAAGCAGGCAGCCGCATATGTGATTCCATCTTACATTTGGCTTACCACTGCGTCTAGGTCTGGGCTGTGGCACGTTGCGTGCCTTTGCATAAAATAGATTCCATTTTGATTCGCTTGAGCAGCAACACAAGCAAAAGTTCAGTAAGCGAAAGAAAATATTGCAGAACGCAGCTTCAATGCCCTAAAAAATAGGGCATTTCCTATGAGAAATATAATATTATCGAAATACTCTTCTTTCTTTTTTTTTTTTGACATGTTATGGTAAAAACTTTCTCACATTTCAAAAAAGAAACAGGTTGAGGAATTGAATGGCACATTATTAATTTAAAGCTTAATTTTTAAACCTTAATAAATTGGAGAACACAAGCCATAAAACTATTTAAAGTTAAGAGCGATATTCAACTTAAACTCTTTCTATATTCCATAAATCAAAGTCTGATGATAAAATGTATATTTTGAGCACTTATGCATATATCAAGTTTGTATAAAAAACGTATATTTTCTATATAAGTTTGCCAGATTCAATCACAACAGAACTTTAACATGCTCTTTCAGCATAGAGCAAAATTTGCATTTATTTTTTTTTTAATATTTGGCACAACACATGAGTTATAGGTGGGCTTAAAAAAATGCTTCGGTGGCTGCGATAAATGTGCCCGTAGTCAGCTTCTTGTTGTGGTTTGCTATGGATTCCGTAGGCCATCACTTGAGCCAGCACACTTACAAGCACACACACTCATACACACACACACACTACACACAACAAGAGCAACAGCAACACGTGCAGCATTCTGTACGGTTTGGTATTTTGAATTTTTATTACTTGCAATTTGCGTTAATGTTGTGGAAAAAAGCATGTGGCTGTTATGGCTGCTGGCTTTAGCTATAAGAATCATATATATATGTGTGTGTGTGTGTGTGTCGTTCTATGGCATATTGAATGGCCATTTGTGCCACAGTTCCACATATATACATACGCACACTGATACACACTAATGACCTTTTCATGGTCGTGTGTCGATGAATGTAAGAAATGTGGGCAAATTATGGAAGGAACTGGCATGTATGTAACATTCATACATACATACATACATTGATACCATCCACACATACCTACAAATATCCCTTGGCTGTTGTCGTTATTGACAAAATGATTTGTAAACATTTTGCGCGTCATTAGCTGCAGTCATTGCCATCAACGGATGAAAACTCTCCAATGCCATTTATGCATTTTCGCATTTAACAGATTAAAATCATGCATGCATCAACATGTCCATCGCCCACCCACATAGTGGACCACAACCGCAAAGAGTGTGGCGTCATCATGTTGGTGGTGGTTAGGTGGGCAGGGGGGGGGGGGATGACAGAATGCAGTCACCTGGTTAAGTTCTTTGCTGACACTGCAAACTGCTTCCGGCTTCAATTGCAACAGCAATGGACTGCAGCCACCCAAGGAGACACAAGACGTACAAACCATATAGGCCAAATAGAAGTCAAGTTTCCGACCGAGCAAAGACTGTCTGTCACATGGTGGACGTGAAGAGTTGCCTCAATCTCCGCATGTGGCATGCAAATATTTGCTTAAATTTGTGCTGAGGCTAAGTTTTTTGTTTGTTTTGCAACAGCAGCAGCAGAAGCAGCAGCAGAAGCAGCAACAGCAGCAGAGGCAGCATCAAGTTGATGTCAGACATTCAATGGCCTGTGTGCTGCTTCAGTCTGGCCAGTTGCATCCATTCGCATGCTTGACTAAACTTTATATCTTTCGCTCTCTGTCTAATCACCCCCTCTACACTCTACACTCTTTCCCCTTACAGTCCCCCGGCTACTCTATATGTCATCTTACACACTGGTTGGCTGACATAGAAAATAGTTGTGGAAAATGGCAGAGCTGCGTTTTGACTGCATGCCAAGGCCTCAAAAGCAGAAACAGCTTCAAAACTCTGACGATGCTGACGCTGATGACGCAAGCAGCAAGTAACTGTATATGTGTGTGTGTGTGTGTGACTGCATTGAGCAGTAAGTCATTTATGAGCATGTGTGTGTGTGTGTATGTGTGTGTGTGTGTGTGCATGGCTTCAGTGACTTTGAGGTTTGGCCATTGACAAAAGTCCTCGGCAAGCGCCGTCTGCCTTGGCAGTTATGAAAAGTGGCTTCACACAGCCAGCAGCTGGAGCCCCCCTTGTCTGTCCCCATTGTTAGTTTTTAATAATTGGATGTTATGCAATCAATGTGTGTGTGTGTGTACGAGTGTGTGTGTGTGGCCGTCAAAGTGCTTGTGTTGACTGGTGCGCATATTTCATTGCATACTTTTAGGCATTGCAATGTGCTTATTCCTATTATTTATATTAGATTTATGCGCTCGCATTCAATTGATTGTGTGTGCGTGTGTGTATGTGTGTGTGTGCGTGTGTATGTGTGTGTAAGAGTGCGTATATTGACCCATGCCTGACTCCACTCAATATCGACCTGCTACGCAGAACTTTATGCTATTATAGCTCATTCTTGCAACGAGGAATTTCAATAGCCAACATTCAACAACAAATAAATAATAAAAAAAAAGACAAACGCTTAACTTAAAAATGTCAATATTCAATAAATACTTTCATATTTTATATATACCATTAACTGCTACTATTTACTGTATATATATATATAATGGTCGTTGCCATTTTAACTCTGTTCCAGCTTATGAAATTCTTGGCAAGCTTTCAGCCGAGTTCCGAGCCGTGGCATAAATAAGATGCTAAACTACTCCACAAATTGCGATGAATAGCTTTACAGAGTTTTTTTTTTTTTTAACTTTTTTTTTGCCACAGCATTGCTTGACTCCTGCAGTTGCTGACAGTTCATTTTATTAGCTTAATTTTTGATTTGTCTAAAAACTTCACCAACGCGCTAAATTCAACAATTCTCTTCCAACTCTTCCTCCCTCTCAATCTCTCTCTCTCTCTCTCTCTCTCTCTCTCTCTCTCTCTCTCTCTCTCTCTCTGTTACCTTCTCCTTCTCTATCTGTGTGTCAGGCTGTGTGCAAAATTTCTACTCGCTGGCAGTCTCCAGTCAAATTAGCAAGTAAAATTGAATGCTGATTTATTCATGAGTGCAACTAACTATTTTTTGGAGATAGGAATAATTCAAAATTCAATTAACACACAATCACCGCACAACACACACACATACACCCACACACATACACACACACACACCAGTTTCCAGTTTGTTGTAGTTTAAATAGTTTGTATTGTCCTCGCTTTATGTATCAATGTAAATTGTTGTTGTTGTCTTGCAAATGAATTGAATGAATGCGTTGAGGCAACGAGGCTTTTGTCTTAAGCGTCTCTGAACTAAACACCGTTGATTAAATGCAACAAAAGCCGCACACACACACACACACACACACAAAGAACAACATAACTACACCTGAGTGCAACCACAGCGCTATTAGTTATTGTTGTTGTTGTTGTTGTTGCTGTTGTCTGTGGGTTCATTAATAGGCTTTTGTATTTGTTAACCACAAAAATGATTGCCGCTCAAATGCACTTGAATGTGCCATTGTTGCTGCAACCCACATCTACTTATGTATATATATATATATATGTATGTACGGGTGGCACAAGCCGCAAAAGTCCTTTATTATTGCGTAGGCTTAACCCAGAAAACGCACATTGTATAAAATTTAATACACAGTTTACAGTTCAATTCGTTGGCTTAAACAAACATGAACTGCACGCAGCAGCAGCAAGGACGCTAAAGCAATTGGCAAATATAAGCACGTGTCTGTGTGCGACACTTGACAATCAACACTCAAAACACACACACACACACACACGCACACACACAGAGAGAGTGAGAGTCGTGGCCAGACAGGACCACTTTGAAGATGAAAGCTTGCTTGGTGCTGGTCAAAAGTGAATTGGTTTTCGACATCGACGCCATCATTGTCAACGTATTGGTTTTGGTTCTGCTGCTGCAACTCGGACAGGCAACTGTGTTGCTGTCCTGCCTTGCACAACTCCATGCTGTGCGGACAGCTTTTAATACACACACAACACACACACACACAGCTGTCTTACAGCTGTCCGCTTGGTTGATTTTATTTTTCTCTCTCATTCGGGCCAAAGTTGACACGTATTATTAGCGCTGTTTATTTTTCAACACACGTCTTTAAAGCATATAGCAAATAAATACAAATTTTTAAAATCACATTCATTAAGTTTGCAACACTTGCGGCATATTATTAATATTATGCTTTCGCCCAAACACGTTGAATTGAAGCAATCGCTTCTCAGTGCTTCATCTCTGGCATATTGCGTCAGAGCATCAGAGAAATCCAGCGGACATTTAGCACATTATTAAAATTACACGAGTGTCGAGGCTTGTCGTGGCTGTCAATGGCAACGAGAGACTCATATGCACAACATATATAGATTTATATATACATTTGTATATATCACGCAAACGACACGTTTGACGATAAAATGAAAAAAAAAAAACATGAATAAGTATAAACTTCTCTCATAAGCACATCGTATAACGATAAAGTGATTTTCTGCATTTATATGACACTTGCAGTTTATTAAAAAATAATATTCGCTTAAGAGATACGCTTTTAAATGGGAAATCAATCAGTCGAAAAATATTACGAGAGTTAAGAGGCGACGTTTTTTTTTGACAGTAAACCCATTTTGTATCTTGATTTTTAGAAAAGACTTTAAACAAATCGCATTTGGCAACGCGTAAAGTAATGGAAAAGTTAATGTTTAAACGCTTGAGATCCAAGAGCCAATCACCCACATGTTGAGTAATAACTTTTGACTTTCTTTCTAAAAAAAAAACTTGCACGTACTTTCAGTATTTATTTTGCAGCAATAATCTGTACTTACTTTTATGTATGGAAAAGCCATTTCGTTGCCAGTCCAGGGCCAAAGCAGTGAATTATCATGCGTTGGTTCTGCTGCTGCTGCTCCTGCTGCTCCTGCTGCTGTTCCTGACGATGATGACGATGAGAGAGAGAGAGAGATTCGGGCGGTTGGAGAGAGGACGTGGATAACGTTAGCGTTGCGAGAAAGCAGCTAAAGCAGCGGGCCGGTAGAAGAAATGTTCAGGCCCAGTTGGCCCCCGAATGCTGCTTTGTGCGAGTCGAATCCAATTTTAGTTGCATGAGCTGCGCGCAGATCGCATAAACTTCTTTCACACAAAAAAAATATATATATGAAATATATATATATTTATATAAGCGAAGTCACAGACACAATCGCACACCCTCAGTCACACAATTACACACTCGCACACACATAGACAAACACACACACACACACACACACACAGAGGCAGCAGACACACAGCTTTCGGCTGCTGCTGCTGATGGTGCTGCAGCTGCGGCTTGGCGCACGCCTTTTACACTTGGCAAATGATAAAAACTGGCAACGCACTGCTAGAAAATATGCATTTTTAATGCCATAAATTAGTTTTGCAGTTTGTCGTTGCCGTTGCCGTTGCTACTGCTGCTGATGCTGCTACTGCTGCTGATGCTGCTACTGCTGCTGTTGCCGTGCACCAGAAAGCTGCAACGAGATAGAAAGAGGAAGGATAAGTACATATTTAGAGTGAGTTAAAATGCGCTCATAAAGGCCACACAGTTGAGTGTCTAAAGCTGTTTTAACGTTATGCATGAAAACTGAAAAGTGAAAAATATTCTCTCCCCTTGTCTCTCTCTCTCTCTCTCTCATTTAATGCGTTTTTAAATTTTAGAAAGCTGCAGGAAAGGTTTCTGTAATTCATAAACTAATAGCCAGCTTCCATTAGCCATTTCCAGCCCAGCTGCTGCTAAGGTGATGCACGTTTTACCAATTACTACTAATTTTTTATGCGCAATACCAAGTGCAACAATATTTTGCAATAACTAATTTAAATGCAGTTTCTGTGTAAAAAAAAATCCCGCTCTGATATTGCTATTTCTAAAGAATGCGCTTCACGACAATAGCTTTTGTTAAGATATGTAATTACTAAATATTCTAAATACTTTGGTAACTAGATAACTGTAATCTTGAAGAGCATAGATATATCGAATTGATTGGTGAAAATCAAAATCATTTTAATTGGCCAATTCACAAAAGTGACACAAGCAATGTCAATAAATTCCATTCTATGTAGCAGATAGCAATGAGATTTGAGGCTGTCAAATATCTCAGTGCTGCTCATTTCGAATGCAACTCAAATTCGCTTTCCCATGCCAGTTGGCAAGGCTGTGGCAACTCCCAAATCTAATCATAAAAATTGCATTCGGAACTATTTCAATTTGCTGAAAATGGCTCGAAATGCAAACGTAGCATTTCTTGGTCCGGAACTCGGTGTTAATAACTGAAAACTGCAAAATGTTGCTTAAAAATGCATGAGTGCGAAAAGCCGCAAAGAGTGCGTTGGGAGGAGGCAGTCGCAGTGCAGGGATAGACACAGATACAAATACAGACACAGATACAGATAATGTCTGTTGAAGAGTTGAAGCTGCAAGGAATGGCAAAACAAAAGCTGGGTAGTCAAACAAAAACCATGGACGATAGACGATGGGGAAGCATTTGTGGAAGTTGGGTGAATCAATGTTTATTGAAAGACAACGTCAGGCAGCCGAAAATCCAGTAAATGGATGCTGCTCATATGCATAGGCAAAAATATGGAACTCACACGGAACACGGCATACGGCACACGGCACAGCTGAGCCCCAGCCTTCTGCAACAATGTGGATGCAAAGAGTGAGATGGAAAAAATATGGTTAGTGGCCGGAGCAGAGACTTTTGCTTTTCATTCATACGAAATTACCTGCGGCCAAGCGGCTTAATGCCAGTTGGACTGCAAAATCCACTTAGGAAGTTGATACAATCAGTTGCTCCTCTGACGAGGCTGCCTGCCCAGGCACGGCACGGCAAGGCACGGCACGGCAAGGCACAGCCCGGCCCAAGCTTGGCCTGGCCTCGACTCGCCTTCGTCTGCATGTGGATGTGGATGTGGATGGATTCATTAAAACGAATTGCTCTGTCTGCCGCTATGCCTCTGACTAGACCTCAACAACCAGGCCCAAATAGTCCTGGGAATGGGTCTACAACTGCATATGCTATGTACATATATGTGTGTCTGTATATATGCAGGTTTTTTTGGATTTTGCTTTTGTTTTGTTTTGTGAAGGGGAAGGGGAAGGACTCATTGACGTGCTGAGCTCCACATACGAGTGGTGGATGCTGACTGCGACTGCCACTGCCACTGCCACTGCCAGTGCCCACTGCCACTGCGATTGTGACTGTTTGACGGCCTGTGGTGCCTTGGTTTTTGTTTGCGCCGCAAAGTATGCAACGGTTGCTGGTTTTGTGCACGGAAGCCAACAAATGAATTAGCCTCCGCTTGTTGCCAATGCCCATCTGTCCGTTCCGCCCGCCAACCCGCCAGCCCGCCAGCCCACACGTCTATGCGTCTGTCAGTCAGTCTGCCCATCATCAACATCCCTCTGTCTCTAAATTGTGCTTATTTGCATGTTTGTTTGCCATTTGTGTGTGTGTGTGTGTGTGTGTGTTTGTGCCTGACTTGTTTAGCATTACTCGGAAACTACTACTTTTGCCCTGGCCACACTGGCCCACAAGTCGAAAACGCATTAAAACTGTAAATTAACTGGAGATCGGTTGCCACTATCCCCCCCCCACCCCATCCCAAACTGAGTTCTACACATCCCACGATTCCAACGACCCCTTACTATATGCCACCACGACTATGTCCCCATTGATTAGCCACACGACTGCACTTACAGTGCGCCTAATTAGAGAAGGCTGCACTGCAGCGTGGGGTGTGACAAATGGTGGGAGGTGGAGGACGGATCGGGGAGGTGGTAGGTGGTAGGTGGGAGGTGGGAGCTAAGAGCGGCAATTTTAACGAGAGAGCTGCTAACCGCAGACATGTTTTGTTTTTGCTTTTGTTCGTCAGCCTCGTTTTCAGCGTCTCAGTATGCTGTTAATAATTTATATTTTACATTTAATGCGCAGCTTAGGCAAAACACACACACACACAGATCTACACACACATACACACACACATATGCATGCTCTTAAGCATCCAAGTGTATTCATATATACATTCATTTTCATATTCATATGGTGGCTATATCTAAAGCTTTGAGCTTTCAGTCGTTCTAGTTGTTTGAAGTGGGCACCCGGGCAACACTTCCGCATCAGCGTCGAGCGTTTCAGTGGGCGTTGGGCGTGTATTAAAAGGCATAAAGCATACATTCCACGCACACAAACACAAAACGAAAGAGTGGGGAGGAGAAAGTAATAGAGAGAAAAACAGAAATAGAGAGAGAGAGAGAGACAGAGAGAGAGAGATGGAGAGATAGGGACTTACATGCATATTGTGCTTACGCATACATTTGCACAAACAAACAAACAAACCCCAAAGAGGCTCGTCTAAAGTAGAGCGGAGTCGCTTCGAACTAAACTCGACTCTAACTCTGAATCCTTCACTTCTGACTACACATGACTCCTGCCTGGGTTGTCCGTGTCCATGTAACATGTTAATGAACTGCGCCAACTGTGTTTGCACAGAACTTAGTTTAATGTAATCCAAAGGCAACCAGGCAGGCTGGCTAACAGCCAGGCAGCCAGGCAGGCAGGCGGGCAGGCTGGCAGATGAGATGATGTGGCACCAAGTAGGAGTTGGGCAGCAGGTAGGCAGGCATCCATTACACACACTACACACACACACATACACACACATAGGCACACACACACACACCTCAACACGCCCCAATGTGTCGAATGTTACGCCAAGGAGTAACTTTGACATTTAGCATTCAAGGCTTATGAGTGCCACAAAAACTGAAACACTGAGCGTAGAGCCTGGGGAGAGCAGCAGCATCAGCAGCAGCAGCAGCAGCAGCAGCAACAACAGCAAGGGTTGGTGGGGTATTTCAGGCCCTTACTACGACGGAGGCTGGAAACCGCCAGGGCAATTGCCTTATGGTTATTTTCATAGCCCTGGCCTGGCCACAAAACTGCGAGCCAAGTGTGACATGTGCTGCAGCAAAAACGAGCGAAAAACGGAAAAAAAAAACAAAATGAAAAATAAAATAGAAATAAAAAGAAAAACAACAACAACAACAACAAATAAAACCAGGGAGACAAGCTGCAAACAGTTGGGATTTTTAGTAGTGACATTCCCGCTTATGGGTCTGCCAACAGACCGTTAACTAGCAGCCATTAGCACATAAAATAGAGATATGTCCTTGCACAGTTTGAGAAACACAGATCTGTAAATTAATGCAAATGGATGGGCTTATTTTTGCTAAGATACAAATTGACTTATTAACATTAGAAAAGGTTTAACAATTGAAATTTTAAGAGTGATTAGGATTGTTTTTTAATTTATTTATTGATTATAGCAAAGTACTAACATTGATATATATATATATATATATATATTTATTTATAAGTAACGTTGATTTTAGTTAGCTTTTATAAGCATTTATCCATTTAAATCGATTTTCGTATTTATTTGCTTGGTTAACTGAAGCAAAAGACACACATTGCTCAAAAGTGCCATTCAAATTTCTTGGCATAAGTCCAATTATATAAATCACTTGAATGCCAAGCAACTTAATTGCTTTAATTTTGGCCAATTCATTTAAGCACACATCTTGAGCAAAGACACACTTCCGCAAATTAGATATTCTAAGCAATTTGAAAATATTTAATCGATTGTCATTCAAGTTGCAAATTTCCTACAAAATTGTGGACTTTCCATATTGACAGCATATTTCGAAAGTCTTTGGCCACCACTCACCGCAAAGCTGAATTAAGGAGCATGCAAATCAACTGACAGTTTGACGTCATAATTATTCATATTGTTGGCCAAAAGGCGATAGGGAGTGCTGCAGGGGTTGAGGGTGCTGGGTTAAGCAAAGACAAGTGCTGAGCCGCACTTGCAGCAGTGTCATATTAATTTAGTCAAGTGGCCACTTAAATTTTACCACCGCAACAACAAAAACAAAGACGATGACGTTGACGTTGATGGCTAGGAAAAGAGGCATGAGGCATGGTGCATGGGGCATGGGGCCATGAAGGGGCATGAGGCCAGCGGCAGCAGCAGCAGAATGCGGAAGGAAGCTTGGACGTGCAAATGGCAATCGTAGCTCGTTGTCTATGCGTGTGTGTGTGTGTGTGTGTGTGTGTGTGAGCCTGTGTGTGTGTTTGTGTAATTTACATAACTTCAAGTATGTTTTAGTTGGCTAAAATGTCAGCGACTTTTGTCAGCCTGTGCGCTAAACACGCCCAAAAGTGTACCCAAATCCAAAGGCAAGCAGAAGTGACGCTAAATTACCATTATGACCCACTACACCCTAACCCCCCCCGCTACCATTCCCTACCACCATGACCACATCGATGCCACCCGACGCCAGTTATATCTAATCATTACAAATTGCTAGCGGCATTTTTGTAAAGCGCAGAACCGCAAAACAATAAATAAAAATCTAACAATAAGCAGAAAGCGCTGCGAAATGAAAAGATTCTTAGCTGGCTAGAATGAAGCTGGCAAATCGGCTTAAATGCATTGCCACGATTAATATTAATTTCATGCAGTGCACAGCACAGTAAGTCGTCCAACTTGTGCCTTGTCGCATGTGCAACAAAGTCGACAAGCAAACGCTGCTGGGTTGCTGCCACTGATGAAGATGAAGTTGACATTCCGGCTGCTACTGCTACTGCTGCTGCTGTTGCTGCTGCCACATGCAGCATCATGATTATGATGATGCTGACAATGAAGCGCATCATGCGCATCATTAGCCAGCACCAGAGGCAAGTCGTAGAGTTCATGTTTCCTACCCACCCCTCTCTCTCCTCCCACACACAGAGAGGACGCGGTAATGTCACGTCACTCAATCTAGCAATAATGTTAACCAACCTCCCCTTATCAGGCAGGCAACACAACGATGTATTTGCCGCATCGGCATTTGCAATAATATCATACAGATTATAATTTAAGGCCAGAGTTTATTTGTTTTTACTATTTTGCGTACAGTTTCCATTTCCATTTTGGCAATTTCCACTTGGAAGTTGAGTTACAAAAGTTCCGGTTGCTAATTGGTGTCTGTAAACTGTTCACCTCAGCAACGTTTGATACGACAGCGGCAACATTACTAATTTGCGGCATTCCAACTGAAATGCAAACAACAATAATAACACACACACACACAAACACACACAGAGAGAGATACATACACGAATACCCAACGAGATACATTTTCACATTTGCATATTGAAGTTCATTTAAATTTTCATCAGCAGTGTGCGTTACCTTTTGATGAAAACTACCAAATTCATGGCGGATAATTAACAAAAACAGCAACAACCAACTCGAACTCATACAAGCCCTGCCTACCTTACCCTTCCACTCCCCCTCCCCGTCGCAATCACCCTATCCCAGTAACTTGCTACGTACATTTTTGTAGATGTTGCCCCCAAAAATAGATATTTAACTTGACTTTTAGCGGTTGACGCAAGAGGGGAGTCGAGCTTGTGATGGGATTCAGTTACACTGTGGCTTAAAGTTTTGATCTAGATGAGCTTTACAGGTAAATAAATATGATGGTTGGCCATAAATTAAAACGGCTGCCTAATGCGGTTTTAGTTAGGAGCTGGAGCTGTGAGTTTTCAGTTCTAAGCCAAATTGGGTTGCGTTGATTGACAGGGTTAGATTGCTGAAGTTTGTGTCTGTCTCAAATTGCGTGACAAGTCGAAAAGTATTCGAACGGAAATCCACACGATGTGTCACTGGTAATCGCTTTTCATAGTCAGCACTAATTGCATATTGAAGTTAATCATAAAGCTATAATTAATAATCAATAAATTAAGTTTTCTCACATCCCACTTTAACTCATTTCATTTGGGACACAGTCTAATTAAAACAACGCAAACACCATATGACCTATTAACCCGAACTACCTCAATATTTGAGCAAAAATATTATATATTTACTAATAATTCGATCTCTAAGCGATAATTGCATAAAAATCTATAAATCATCAAGTTCTTTCAAGTTCTGGGGAACCATAGGAAGTTTATTACTAATTTTTGGCTTCCCCCACTTAAATTTTGATTACATTGCACACTTCAAATTCAATTTTGTAGCTATTGAATTTATGGCGTAAATCATAAATATGCAATTTCATTCAGTTTCTACGTTGACCATTCGAAATTGCCATGAAAAGTAGCTTAATATGAAAAATAGTACAATGGACCCATTGGGATAGCTTTATTATAGCACATTTACGTAAATGTTTTATGGCATTTGTTTAGTCGCCTGGAAGTGCAATAAAAATCATAAACAGTAATATCCGTAAAACAAAAACTGCAGCAAAGTATAGCAAAAACCAAAAATTAATATAAATACAACAATCCAAATGAATGAATGGCGCCATTAACAAAAACAACAACAACATCAGAAGTTAATAAATATCAAAATAATCACAATGAATAAATTGTGAGAGTTGTGAAGGCAAAAAATGTGTAATATATTTATGGGAAAGGTAAGCAACAAAATTGTTGTTGGTGTTTATTCTTGAGTTTTTTTATTTATTTAAATACATATGTATTTTATATTTTTTATTTTTGCCATTAATCGAAGGCTTTAATTGAGTTGAGGTTTTCGCTGCAGTTGTTGCCTGCTGTCGTTGCTGCTTGTCGCATTTGTATATGCGTCATGTCGATTTCATTTTGATTAAAATTATATTTAAATCCAATTGTTTTAAAACGGTGAACTGCGCCAAACTCTGTCGAACGACGTTCGACTGGGCAAGCGAGAACTTGTTGCAATTTTCGCTTATTGCTTTATCGACATGCACATTATTGCTTGTTGTTGTTGATGTCGTTGCTCTTCATGTCTTGGGCATTGTACCTTGACGGAGAGCAGAAGTGAGAGAGACAGACAGACAGCGAGGGCAACGGTAAGAGGCAGCAGAAGCAGCGAGAGAAACAAGTGGAATACAAAAATAAAGAGATTAATTTTATCGAAATATAAATATAAAACGAACCTTCCCTGCATTTATATTCATTTAAGTTTTTTAAGCAATACAATAAAGAAAAACAATGATGGCAATAAAAATAAAAACAATAAAAACGGCATTTTTGAAATTGATTTAAATGGGTTAAGTTGAATGTAGTTTGGGAAAAGCAATAAAGTTACGCACGTACTTAATTTTAGTTTATAACACACTCGAGGCACGATATTGGTGCTGTTAAAGCTCTCAAATGTGCTGATAATAATAGACTTTTAACAATCCACAATTAGAGGATTTCTAATCGTGATATAGAAACAGCCAAGTCACAAAAAAAACACAATTTCGGCAACACGCGCGACAAACGACAACTAAACCCACTTCAGCGAAATTCACGATCAAACTGAACGTAAGCGTGGCAGATCAACCGTCAGAAGGGAATGTCAGCAGAAACAATGCAAATAGAGAGAGTACGAGTACGAGAGGTAGACAGGGAGAGAGATGTGGGAGCGTGACTTTAGAGTGAGAGAGAGTAGAAAACCGGCAGCGTAGTCGGTGCACAGTTAGGTGTGGGATACGATAAACAAAGAGCATCAACAGTAAACCTGCTTGACCAGAACTGTTGTTATTCTTGATTTAAGCTGCAACGAAACTCGAGAAACAAAACGGACATAAACAATAAAAGCGTATAAACAGAAATTGAGACGAATCGCAAATGCACTACAAAATTAAAGTAGTTGTTGAAAAATATATGATTTGCAATAAATCTATATATATTTCTTGCTTGCTAAGAGCCTCTTAAAAAAAGCTCTTTTAGTTCAAAAGAATTTCTAATGAATTGCAATTTAATTCATTTCCAAGCATGCTCAAACGTTATCGGTTGAGTTATCTAAACGATTTGTTTCGTCATGCTGAAATGTCTAAAAATGTGTCCACATACATATTATTAATCTTTGTGAAAGTGTCGTTTCAATCTAGGACAACCATTCTAAATGCCACACCCCCGCTGGCAAGGTCAGCGCTATAAAGGAAAGAAAGAAAACACTTTAGTTTTGGGTATCCATTTGAACCTTCAAATTTACATAGAGACATCTTTTGGCTTTCACAGCTGAACGAATATAATTTGAATGCCGCCGAAAGCACTGCTGAGTGCTGAGAGCTGCGTGCTGCTTGCTGAATGCTGAATGCTTCAGCGGCTGAAGCCGTCGTCGACTCGTTGAATGTAAACTGCCGAGGTGTTGAGTGCTTCTTTGAAGTGGCCATCGAGTAGCATTCTCGCATTTGCTCACTTACCGAGTTTGTTTGTTATCGGCAAATTTGGAGTTACTTAGTAGTTGTGAATAGCTGAATTTAACAGCGTACTTAATGTAATCGCATTTGTATCAAGCAATGCGTATACACAATAAATTCGTGTTATCAGCAGACAACAAATTATCATCAGAATCAGAATCAGCAGCAGCAGCAGCAACAATAGCAGCAACAACAACAGCAACTTGAGGTGGATAAGTAGATTGTTGAGGCAGCTTAGTGCCTGTTTAACGTGTTGCAGCAATTAGCTGAGTGATTCGAGTGGTGCGCTAAGGTGCTCTCGTTGAGGAAAGGCGAAAGCGGCAAGCTTATGGATTGCAACAAATAAGTAATTAGGTGGGGCTTCGTTGTTATTGCTGCTGTTGATAGTGTAATTGCTTCTGGTGATGTTTGCGGTGGATGCCACAGATGGGAATCTGGAATCTTGCATTGGCAGCTGACTTTGAATAGCTTACGGTCCACTGACCATTAATCTTACTTCGAAATGGAGGCAGGCGATGCTCAAGCTCAAGCTCAACAGATTTTGTTGGCGCGTGCAGCGGCTTTAAGTATGCAGCAAACGCTGCGATTTACCCCACTTTGCATATATGTGCCAATATGTGTGTGTGCGTGTGCGTGTGTGTATGTGTGTGTAAGAGCGTGTGTGCTTTTGCAATTATTTATGTTGTTCATTTGTTTAACGGCGGCAAGCAGGCAGCTTCAACAAAAGGCGAGCAATAAAAGCGACGTCGCCGCTGCTGACGTGAGCAAGAACGACAAGGACATAATATATATATATATATATATATATATATATGTATATATGTTTGTGTGTTTGTATGTTGGACTGTGGACGTGGCCAGAAGGAACGATATCATTTACATACCATACAGGCGTGCAGAGGCCACAGCCACAATGACGCCCACATGGCCGCATACTACATACTACAATGGCCAACAGGACACACACACACACACACACACACACACACACACACACAAACGCACGACTCGGCACCCGCAACCAGAACCAGTAGCAGCACAAGTCCTTCCACGGCCAAAACATGAGATGTAAAGTTTAACACATAAACTCAAGACAATTTGTACGCGTTTGTGTGTAGCGAATATATATGGCAAAAGGCAAATAATTTACAAGTTCTGAAAAGAAAAGCCAGTTCGTAAATGAGAAACAGAGAGAGAGAGAGATAGATAGACTGAGAGAGACGGAGATTGAGAGCAAGAACACTGCGTATAAGGCTAAGACAAGGCAAACATGTGCAAATATTAAGAACGTTCCCTGTTCTTGGTCTTCTGCTTCTTGGTCTTGTTTTTGTTGTTGTTGTTCTTGTTCTTGTTGGTGTAGGCCGAATAGGCCTGCATACCAATGCCTGTCAAGTGTATTAAACAACAACGCATACACGCACAGAAACACACACACACTTACACACGCACCACACAGCTTAAAATGTGTTACAGCAAAGTGTAAAAATAAATAATTTAAAGTGTGTGTAAGGACATGCTGCAAATGGTCGCCGTCGCCACCATAAAGCGCCGAAGGAGTCGACAGCGAAGGCAGCTTAAATAGTACAAGTCACACACACACACATACACATACACACACAACCACATTCGCACATATTCAGACACATGCATGCATGTCCTTATGGCCATCGCCAGTGTGTGCGTAATATTTTTTCATTTTTTAATTTTTTTGTATTTTTTTTGCTGCTGCGTTCAGTAAACTTTTGCGCTCAATACCGCAGCAGCACCAGCAGCAGCAGTAGCAGAAGGAACAACAACAACAACAACAATAACTATAACTACAACAAACAGCAGCTGCAGGTTGCCCTTTGAAAGTGTTTCCCACAACACAAAGAACAACAACAACAACAACAAAAGACCAGTATGGGCTGCAGAGGATGAGCGAGAAAGTGACAGAGAGATGGGAAAACTTATTATTATGTTGTCAGTAAAGAAAAGAGCAAGAAAAGGATATTGCTGCAGCACCGAGACTTTAATGTCCCTTAGCATGGCAGGGAAACAAAAGTTATGTGATCAATACAAAATACATAGTTGCATTTTATAAACTCAATTTGTTCTTTTTATCTTTACTACAGCAGCTAAACAACAGACAAAATTAGAAAATGATACAAATTGTTTTGGCTTTAAATACCAAAAAAAAGGTGAATGAGAAAACTGTGTTGAAAGAATGAATGAAAGTTGCGTCAAATATGGGGCTTAAATAGGGCAATTTAATTTGCCGCAATAAATAATTAAAATGTAATTTGATTAGTCTGTAAAATATTGCAAGTACTTTAAGCTTTTGAGTTTTTCTCCTTATACTTTAAATTATATGGCTTTTATTGTCATAAATTTAAGTTGCTCGCGGTGAGAGTATCGCAACAACAGCAGAAATACCAACGGCAAAGAGGCTGCCAAGAACACAAGAAGAAAAAAGTTGGCAAATGGTAAAGATCTAACTGAAGGAGAGAGCTGAGATAAGGGCGTTTGGCTGTTTGTGGGCTGAGAATCGGCATTGGATAGCTGAGGAATTTGCATATCTTGCATAAATGTGAAATGCCAGTGAAAGTGAAAATTGTTGCAAAACAAAGAAACTGAAATTGGAAGAGCTTATAACAAAAATAGGCTGCGATACCCAAAACTCATTGAGAGATTTTTTTTTTTTTTTTTTTTTGCTGAGCCTTGACAACCATATTAACATAAGAACTTCATATCTTTAAAAGGTCTAGTCGGCAAATAATAAAAACAGCAAATTTAAATAGTTGAGCATTAAAAAGTATCAAAGAAATATGCATATTAAATAAGCATTAAAAATTGTCTACTCCTGTGTTTTATTTTAAATTATTGGACTTGTTTTCATAAGAAGCTTAAAGCATCCACAGAACTATTTATTTTATTCAGAGAGAGAGAGAGAGCTCCTCAAATTTCTTTATTACAATCAATTCCCTTCTCTCTTTTTTTTTAAGTGTACGTTGCTCTTTTTCTTTCCTTTTTTTTTTAATGCACGCCACTGACTTCCTTCCTGAAACCCACTTCCTCCTGGACACCCACCCACAGCGCCGTTGAGCCAGCGAACCCATAATTCATACAAAAGAAAATTCCTCGACAATATTTGTGCGTTGGCTTCTTTCATTTTCTCCTTCTCGCGTTTCCCTTTTCCATTTGGCTCCACAGTAAGGTGCGGAAAGTGCTGCACATTTTTCATCATTTACCAATATTCCATTTACTGTTTATCAATATGGTGACCATCATCCATTCATTCACCCTCTGTCACCGCGGACACCCCACTGAGAGTGCTATTATGCAATATTGACAATTTCATAAAATGTTTTTCTATATTACTTTATTTGTTTTTCCATGATGTGCAAATAATTATTTAATTACAGCGACACACAAAACCAAAAGGGGACAAAAATATGCAGCGAATTATCTTGCCCGTGGCCAAAGACCAGAAGCAGAGCTGCGTCAAAAGGGAATGCAAATAATAACAATAAGACTTAATTAAATTTTTTACATGCCACTGAGCGTTGCCGCAGGACTTGCCTGGACATGCTATCCATCTCTCTCTCTCTCTCTCTCTCTTTCGCTCACTCGCCAACTCTATATCGCACTTTGTCAGGCATTGTATCGAGGTAATTATTATTGAATTGTCTGTGTGAAATTTCAATTATGAAAACCAAATAGTTCAATTATATAAAAGCTTCTCCGAATTTCATTAATTGTTAAATGCGTAAAACGGGCAGAGAAGAAAGAAGATTTCCGCTTATTTCAAAAGCAACTTAATTATAAAGGGATTTAGCCAAGGGGTCGTAATTAAGCACGCAAAAATTAAACTAATGGGATTTTTGGATTCAACACACACACACACACACTCACATACATACATACATACACACACACACAGAGATAGGTAGATAACAAATGCAACAGCAGCCCGCTTAAATTCAAATCCAAATCCAAATTCAAACTAATCAAATCAAATTTCAATTATTGTGTATAGGGCAAGTGTGGGCGTCTGGGCGTGGCAATGTTGGCAACTAGGGGATACAGGGGGGAACTAGCATGCAAATGCAATGTTTTCCCCTTATGCCATGACCGGTTACATTGCCATTTCGCTTGATTACATGCATTTTATATGCACCCGCCCGAAAGTAGGCTACACTTTTCAATCACAATCAAATTTTATGCCCCACACAGATACACAGGTAAGTATGTGGTTGCGAGTGTGTTCTATGTGTGTGTGTATTCGTGTATGTGTGCACAATATGCGATTTGCCCATAGAAAGCTCACAATCAGATTCATTTACATTTCCGCCGCCCAAAAAAACACAGCAATAACAACTAGCAACTCCATTTGCCATTGTTTTGCAGTTTTAGCTGCTTGTGAGAGAGCATATCTGAAATGGAATTTTAGATAACTACGAGTTTCCTGCTATTCAGATCGAATTGAGAACCAAAACATTGCCAAATGGCAGACAATAGAATCGAAACTTGCCAAACGAGTTAAATGAAAACAATGAGAATCGAATGTGCCCACAGCCCGAATGAATTTGGCAATATTTTTGTCTAAACTTTAAGGCACTTTTGAAAGTACTCCAAAAGCCTTCAACAACACTAAAATACTTTAATCATTCATTTGGCTTAGGTTACATAACTTTACCATTTCTTGCAATCTGTGACTTTTTAACCACATAAAGTTTAAAGTTCAAGCTGCAAAAGTCCATAACATTTCGAAATATTTATGTTATTTCGAATTGTTCCAAAAATGGCATAGTAATAATTAATAAATTTGACTGGGTCAATACAAAATTGCCTAGATAAACCAAATTTCAAATAAATTTCATTTTCAAATGCAAATAAATTATATTTTTTATCGAAACCAATGCTATGTAAATTGTCCATTGCTCAGGGCAACTAATAAAAAGAAAATTGAGAAATGCCTTAATATAGAATTTCTGTGGAGACTGAAAATAGTTTTCAATAAAAATACAGCTTCTCAAGTCTAACCATTACTATTACAGTTAGACAAGCTTTGTACAGTTGTACAGTGTATAATGGGAACAGCAATAACAACAAAAGCATGCAACCAAATTGACAGTTTGTTAGTCAGGCTTGATGACTCTGGACTGCCATTGAGTTTGTGTACAACACGGCGTATACGTAACACACTAAGTAACTATTTCAATGCACCTGCGCCGCGTCGGCTGTCAATTGAGCAGCAGCATATTGAAGGAGCGACGAGCGGCAAGCGACTCATTCTCATTTACATAACAGCCAAAACTAGTAAGTATGTGTGTGTGTGTGTGTGTGTGTGTGTGTGTGTGTGTGTTACACAGTATATGTGAGTGTAGTCAATTCGGCGTTAAAAAGCGTTAAATGAAACAAGCCAGTCGGGCAGCCGGGCTCGGCTGGCTGGCAAGCAGGCAGCTCCGGTAAGGAGTCATTCTGCCAACTACCACAAGCAACAACAATAAAAACTAAATTTAAAATTGGCAGCCCGCACACTACGTTACACACACCCTCACACACACACACACACACACACCCACCCACACACACACATACGATTTAACAGCAATTTTGCTTGTTATTCGCTCGATTTTCATTTCGTTGGTTTGCGTATAATTTACATTTTACTTCGCTTCATAAGGTGCCATAATCATAAATTGACAAGTCGAAATTTACACATGGCTGTGACGTGTTGCCGGTTTGCTGCCAACGGTTGTATCTGCATTTTAAATGCACTTTCCGCCACTCCCGTCTTGCCAATGTCCGTTAAGGTGTTTAAAGTGTTTCAGTTGCCATTTATTTTTTGCGTACATTTTAACATGTTTTTAAGTAAACTTGATTCTTTTCGGCTTTTTTTTTTAAGTTGAGTCGAAGCAATAAACACAATTTGGCTGGGGTTGTTTACATGATTGCCAAAATATATGCATTGTAATGAAAATTCATCGAGTGCAAGTCGATCGAAAAGTTTACGAAACTTTATTTTTTTTGCATTTTGCACTGAAAGTTTCAGTGTTTTTTTTTGTTGGAAAAGTTAATTGAATGGCTTGTTCTTCATTTAGAGGAAAGTTTGGAGCTCAATTGGCAGACTGCTATCGAATAGGCCACTCACTCTGCATATTATAATCCCATCAGATTTTTGGTC
The DNA here is from genome assembly GCA_035042045.1 of Drosophila melanosoma. Lineage (NCBI taxonomy): Eukaryota > Metazoa > Arthropoda > Insecta > Diptera > Drosophilidae > Drosophila > Drosophila melanosoma. The sequence continues at coordinate 1,074,021 of JAWNLY010000100.1, read as the reverse complement.
AACCAGATGGCAGGCAAAGCTAATGAATCAACAGGGCACAACAAGTCTCCACGTGTTCCACAATTAAAATGCAATCGAGTTTCGAGAACGCAAACATGACATCGGCGATGGATGCAGAGAGATTAAGTGCTGGAGGTAAGCTTAAACAGAAACCGCAAAGCACAAACAGAACACGCTACAAATGCGACCATGTCCGGAGCAGTGTCATCTGTACTTGTGTGAAAATTAACACGCAATTTCGGGCTGTCCAAAAGGCCAGTTTAAAAAATCAAAATAAAAAAACCGAGTTAAGTTTTGCCGCCGAAACGTTTAAAAGCTGAAAATCAAACAGACAAATCGACAAAACCACAACAACAACAACAACACTCAAAAACGATCGATGAAAAAAATCGCGATAAGAGAAGCAAAAAGAGTCAACAACAGCAGCAGCAGCAGCAGCAGCTACTTAGCCACAGACTTTGAGTTAGAGTTGTTAGCTTTGGCTAAATTCGGCTCATCTCTTGTCTTGTCTTGTCTTGTCTTGTCTCGTCTGGTATGGTCTGGTCTGGTCTGGTCTGGTCTGAAATTGAGTTGACTTGGGTCTGCTGTCGTTGGCTGGCACACTTTAAAGCATTAGTTGGACATTTTTATGGCCGTGGTATTAGGCGCTTAAGACGTTCAAGCCAAAAGGATAACAACAACAACAATAACAACAAATACAACAAATACAACGAAAACAGGGACAACGGACTGCAGACAGCAGTCGGGCAGTCGGGCAGCGGGCAGCGGGCAGCGGGCCATATAAAAGCAAAGAGGCTAAGTGACAACTAAACTTAATGGCACTTCAACAGCCAACATGGGAAGCAATGGACGCACAAGAGCCCCAAGACCAGAACAGAACAGAACCGAACAGACCAGACAGGGCAATAACAACAACAACAACAAATAACAACAACAACAACAACAACAACAACAACAAACTGAACTGGCTATATCTTCAGCTGTAGGTGCGGTGCAGAACTCAACGGACATTAGCCTCATTGAATTGAATGACAAAACAAACGACGAGCGGAAAGGCAGCGCAATGGCAAAGGCGAATGGCAAAGACGATGACGATGACAACGACAACGGCAACAGCAATAATAACAACAACAACAACGAACAACAACAACAACAACGAAACAACAACATCATTGAAAGACGACAACATTGTGGATAAGGATAAGCAGTGTGCGACAACAACAGCAATAAGCTTTTGTACAACAACTCAGCTCAGCACCCTGACCAATATGTACAAAGGGGGGGAGTGGGGGGTTCAGCAGGGAAGAAAATTTTGTATCTAGACAGCATTAAGATAAAGCTGGCAAATGCATGCATAAACAACATTCAAGCCAAAGTTCACTTAACGAACTACCAAATACACTCACTCGCAAAACTTAATCAGTTGCCAATTTTTATTATCCACTGCGTATACGTAACAATTGTTGTTGCAACATAATTCATGCAACTTAACCAATATGTGTTATTTTACTAAATCCATATATATACATATATATATATATGTATATATGTCAAGTGCTTGTATTAAAAGTTTATAATACTCATTTGCATAATCGTGAACATTTTTTTTGGTAGCAAACTAAGTGGAAAAGTTGATGATGCCATCGGCAAAACACTAGGAGCGGTGAAATGGCAATAGCTGTGAGAGAAAGAGATGGCCAAAGGTTCACCCAAAATAATAGCCACCAATCTTCGCTTTACAGCCAGCCCCCCCTCCCTCCGACCAACCATCAAATGGCCATACAAATGTGTGAAAATAGTGGACAATATGTGTGGAAATGCGAATTCTTGTCTCCCATTTGTTTGCCTGTGTATGTGTGTGCGTGTGTGTGTGTGTGCGTGTGTGTGTCTGTGTGGCTCTGTAAAGGTGCTGTTAACGCCATTTTTTCGTTGGCCTCGATGCTATTTTGCTGTCCATTGTTGTTGTACAATTTCCGCATCCGGCGCGTAAGCGCTGCCGCTTCGCCAAGCAGCGCGTATTGGTTTATGCATGAGGATTTTGCCACGCCCGCCGCCCCACAGACGAACGAACACTTCATTTGTCAGGCTCTGGCTCAATGGGAGAGATCCTGTCATGCATTTAAATGAAATGCCAAGCGATTTGAGGCTACTACAACTACAAAACTAAAGAACCCAAAGATGTTAAGAGCTAAAGAAGTTAAGAACAGTGCTAAGAGAGAGAGAGAGAGACATATAAAGAGAAAGGGAGACAGAGACTCTTTCAAAATGCACTTACCAAAACTGCATCAATTATTCAGCAGCCCATGGCCGGGCCTGGCCTGGTCAGGGATTGAGCCAAGTCGCCAAGTCGCAACGAGTTGAGCAGTTGAGCCCTTCGAATTTGATGCATGCCTGCAAAGTACACAAAGGCAAAGAAAGTATGAGAGGGAGAGAGAGAGAGAGAGACATATATATATATATATATATACATATATATATATATAGCATAAATATTAAATGCAAAATAGAAAAAGTCCAAAGAAATCTTCAACTGGCAGCTGCCAGTTCACTCAGTTCACTGAGAATCTCTTCAGTGAATTCTTAAAGTAAGCAAATTTACAGAAATTATGCATTTTTTTCAGAACATTCTTTTGGGTATTTCTTTTTTTTTTTTTGTATTTTTTTTTTTTTTTGTATAAATAAATCAAGTAAAATATGCGCGCGCGTTGGCGCTGAAAGTTGAGGCCAAGAAAAACGATAACAACAAATGTTCGGGGAGGATGAAGCTGGCTCGCTTTGGCTGTGGAGCTGGGGCTGGATGGGTTGTAAAGTGGGGTGTAGTGAAAAGTCCTTTGTGACCTGGTTTTTGGTCATAACAATATTGCCAACCGAAGCGTGGTGCAGTGTACACAATTACCGTGCCAACGTTTGCCGGGCGATTGCGAATGGTGTGGGCGTGGCATTTTGCGAATGACGTCATTGCTGCACTCGCACTCGCACAATTACCATTACGCCCAGAGACGATAACGACGCCAGCGACGACAGCGATGGCGATGACGATGACGACGACGACGACGACGCCATGACCTGGTGACGGTCACTTGGACTTTGGCTTAAAGTCTGTCCACTGCACACTTGCAGGCATTGCCCATGGCTAACAAACATACATACATACAAATATATATGTATATATATATATATATAGATATATATTTATGTGTTTAACAAGGTTAATCAGCTCGCTGTCTGCTCATTTTAATTGGCTTTGAACTGGGCGCCTTAATTGAGTTATAAAAACGCGAAACTATTTTGGTAACAACAATATTTAAAGCGCTTGATGAGCTTTAAACTGAAGAGCTGGAGTCGCCTCGTAAATAACAAACTGGAAGAGAGGATGAGGCTAAAATTGTTGAACAGAAAACGGGGAGTAAAAAAAAAGAAGCTTAAACAGAAAAAAAAGAGTGATTATTCTAAAGAAGATTAAGCGATAAGCTCTTAACTACAGTTGATAAAATTATACGCAGCGAAAAAAAAAACGAAATAAATATAGAAATGACAAACTGACATTTCAAATTGAAAGAAATATGCAAATTGTCAACTCTCAAATAAAATCATCTTAAGTTCTTTTATTTTTTTCGATTCAATTGAAGCACATTTACAATTTAATGCGTATCTGTAAATTTCTAATAAATTCTCATTTTATTTTGTTAGCATAACTAACGATAATGATGCTTTTTTGACGAAGGATTGTTTAATGGATTTCATTCTCTTAGTTTTGCACATTCTTCCCTCATTTATGTAAAAATGTTCGCTTAATGACCTGCGGAGCAAATAATTTTTTTTTTTTCATTTGGCTTCTCTAATACAATTAAAAAAAAAATTTGTTCAATATTTTCGCCTTTAACTTTGAGTGTATTGCATTTTTTTTTTTTTTTTGTTATGTTTTTTAACACTTTTATAAACTGCAGAGCAACAGAAATAAGAGAAGCGAATACCAGCAGCAAAAATAAATAAGCGAATGTGTTTTTGGTAGTGTTAGTTTTTGGGGCATGGACAGTGGCAGTGGCAGTGGCAGGCTGCAGGGCATGTTCGGGTCGGGGTGGATGGGTTGATAGTTCAGAGTTCAGGTTGTTTGGGTCGCATCACGATAACGCTTTGTAAATACTTTTGCTGCACTTTGGCTGTTGTTGGTTTTAGTTTCTGTATTTTACTTATATTTTTTTTTTTTTTGTCGTTTCCTTTAGCTTGGCATGGCAAATTTTTATCTCCATTTGCGCGTTGCGCTTTTTTTTTTTTTAGAGCTTAACTGTGAAAAATCACGACGAGGAAAAACAGGACGAGAGCAGGACAGCATGCTGCATTGGCGCTGGATATTACGGCTGCTGCTGCTGCTGCTGCTGATGCGCTTTTGTTTTTTTTTGGCGTTAGGAAACGGCAAAAGGATATTATTAAGCGTGGATGTCAGCGTTATCGCCCAGAGTTGGACAAAAGCAAGCGTTAAGTGCACAACGGCAGGACAGCAAATAGGACTAAGGGTCGAGCAGTGCAATGCAGTGGAGAGGAGAGGAGAGGAGAGGAGAGGCGACGAAATGAATGGAGACAGGCAGTGAGAAGATCTCTGGAGCTGTTTGGAAAGCTCTTTGCCAAATTAAATATTAAAATCATGTGCACTTATGCAACTTTAATGCAATTTTGGCCAAGTAAACGAGCCAAAATGTTTGGCGGCATCAAATAAGACAATTTCGCGAGAATATACTACGTATACTTAATTTTTGTGTATATTTGTGTGCAAGTGTGTGTGTGTGTGTGTGTGTGTGTATGCTTGGCAGCTCAACTTCGACTGTGTCTGTGGTTTTGTGCGCATATAAAAAAGGATTAATACACTTAAAAGGCACTGTGAAGGGAGACAGGATGGCGAGCAAACGATGGGCAGAGAAGTGAAGGGTAACCAATTACATGGCAACGCTAAGCGCACATTTACGTGAAAGCCAAATGAAGCCGCAGGAAAACAGACGCAACTACAACAACAATGGCAGCTGACAGCAGCAGCAGCAGGAGTAACAACAGCAACAGCAGCAACAGCAACAACAGCAGCAGCAACATCAGCAGCAGCAGCAGGCTGGCCAATAAAGCGAAACCGCCTTTATTTAGAGGCAGGCCAAGTTTATGTCGCGCAATGGGCATGAAATATTCAACAGCAGCAGTAGCAAACGCTGACAACAAACCTGAACCGGAAGGAAGGAAGGAGAAGGCGGTAGTTGCCGAATATGTATACTCCTGGCAGTCCTGGCAGGACTAACAGCAGTGATAAAAGTGGCGGGCGCAGTAAGCCGCAGGAGTTGCTGTTGCCTGGTTAAAATGCCAAAATGTCAAACGGGCTCTGCTCGTGTTGTTGTTGTTGTTGTTTTTGCAACTTGAATCACATCCTTCCCATACAACTTAACATGTGATTTTCGGTCAGACAATGCACAAGCAACACAAGCAGCAGCAGCACATATGTATATATATTTAACATATATATATATATATTATACTACTACTAATACTACTACAACTATTACTAATACTACTACAACTGCTGCTATGCATACGTTTTGGCTTAGAGCTGTGGAACAAATGGAGCACCACTTGCACTTTGCTGCTGTCTTGGCATGTTACGTGCAACCCTTTTATGTATCCAACAGTTGCACTCTTGTTGCAGTTGTTGCCCTTGTTATTTCTTCTTGTTGTTGTTGTTCTTGTTGTTGTTTTTTTAGTTTTGTTTTTGATGTTTTTTTGTTGTCGCGTTGTTCCGCTGAAACAAAGTCGCGTTCCCTGCTGGTCCCCCCCCCCTGCAGCTGTTTTTCACTCTTTGCTCGCTTTTTTTGCAGCACCAAACAAAACTACATTTTACTGCATGACAATTTATTGAGTTCTTTTTTGGGTGCCACAACTATTCTCCCCTCCTCTCCTCTCCGCTCCACTCCTCTCCGCTGCTCATTTGCCGCTTCGTGTGTTTTTGTATTTGGGTTTTTTGTGGGATTGGGCTTTGTTTGCCACTCGCAGGTCCGATTTGGCTGCTCGTCTTGTGCAATGGCGAAAATGCCTCACGATTTCTTGTATATTTCCACCCGATAGAATGTATTTTATTTGCCCACGCTAACTGGGAAAGAAATTCCAAAAGGATCTGGAGGGGGGTTGGGGCAGATGCCGTAACTAACATATCAGGGAGCAGGGAGCACAGCTCATACAATGTTGACTACAATCAGCCAGAGATAGCCTTAAAGCCAATGAATCAGCTCAGTTCACAGTTTATGGCCATTACCTGTCTGTTTATTGCAGTTACTTTTGCTCAAATGGCTTATGATACATTCACTGCACATTGATTGTGCCAGCCAGTTTAGACCAATTGTGAAAAATTTGCAAATTTACTATTATTTATGGTATACAAAAAAAAAAAAACATATAAAAAAAGTTCAATATCAAAACTCTTTTGTTTAAATCCAACAAAATATTTGTTTTTCGAATATTCTCGACAAAATGTGCACACAATTTCATTAGAGCATTTTGTTATTCGTTGCAGCCCTAATAAAAAAATGTTTATTTCAATTGCCTTTTTTCATTTTATTTACATTTCAGTTGTTGTTGCTGTTGTAGTGCCATTTGTTGTTGTTGTTGTAGTATTTTATTATTGCTTTTGTTGTTGTTTTATTTATGCAAAGTGTAGTAAATAGCGCAGTTGCTTTTGCTTGCTTTAGTTTTATGTTTGTGCAATTTTATTTGTTGCTGGCTCTGTTGGTTTTTACTGCTGCTGCTGCTGCTGCTGCTGCTGGTGTGTGTTCGTATCTTTGTGGCCAGCTATACACACACAAGCACACATACACACACAAACACTTACTCACGTTTACAACACACATACGATTTATTTGCATTTTTCATATATTTTCATTGAATTGCCGCAGTTTGAGCGCAAATATCAGAGACATAAAAACACACACACACAAACACACACACACACACACACATAACAAACCAACACACAGTCAGTCAATCTGTTTAGCATGCGAAATTAACTTGAGACTCTGATTGTGCGAATAACACTTTGGCATATTTATGAGCTGGCCACAGCTCAACTGCAAACTAAACTCCATTCATAACTCGGTTGCAGCAAAGGCAATCAAAGCCACAAAAATTGTTCATGGCTCGACACCTGCAGCGCACACACACACACACACCGTACACACAAATTGGGCCATGGCTGTCAGCTGTGGGCGCATAAAAAATGCAAAACTCTACACCCCTCGGCCCCGGCTGGCAACCAGTAAGCCATGCAGTGGCGCAGCTGACCAGGCGTTGGCCAGGCGCACACATTAAATATGACCAACATGACCGCCGTCTGTCGTCTGTCAGGTCTGACTTTATATCCGGGGCGGGACACACAACAGCTGTGTGTGTGTGTGTGAATTTACACACATTGCAATTTGCAGTTGCTTCAACTGCCGATGCTGTATGCTGGCTGCACCTTCTCCGTGCTGCTGCTGCTGTTGTTGCTGCGGTCATTTGGCGGTTAGCCTCCTTGTTCGCGTCCCTGGCGAGCACATCTTCGATTTCGTAGGCACCACTTGCCCTTGAGTGCTGTTCGGCGTCTGTGCACTTCCCATCTCTCGACTATTAAAACAATAATAAAAAAACATCATAAGGCAAACTTTATGCCCATATGCACACGATGTTGTCCAGCGCCTGGCAGCTGGCCACAGCAACACAACCAACACACCAAGTGTTGTTACTACTGATGATGCTGCTCCTGGCGCTGTTCTTGTAGTGTCAGGGTTGCTGCTGCTGCTGCTGCTGTTGCTGCTACACCTGGCTGCACTTGCGGACAACATGTGGTATGCGTTATATTTTATATGGCGTTTGCCTTTAATATTTATGAAAAAAAAAAAACATGTATTTTGTACACATTTTGGCGCTGGCCACGGTGCTGTGGTGCATTACTTACGCCTCATTTCGTGGCCATGGGCGTGGCTAATGTGTGTGTGTGTGTGTGTGTGTGCGTGTGCTTAAGTGTTACCATTGGCTCGTTCAACTAATTTGAAATTAATGAAATTCCTTGAATAATTGAATTTGAATCGTTGGCATCTGTGCAATTAGTCGCTGCTGTCAAAACGCAAACGCAAACACACACACAAACACACACACACACACAGAGGGACACACAGATAGCTATAATAAGCAGCGACGTTAACTGCGCACCTCATTATATGTCATGTGATCTCATTATATTCTGGGAGGATTGCAGACCAGGCCAGACCTGCCCAGCCAGAATACCAACGCTGGCTTCAACTTATAACTGACCCTATATATATATACATATATATATATATATATATATATTAGATGTGCAGTATGTAAGCAATATATATGCACATTTGTGTGTATGTGTGTGTGATTATGGCATGTGGATTTTCGTTATTTAGTGCATGACAGTTAAATGAGTTGTGGCCAGTTCTCTCATCTGTCGCTAGATTTGGGACATATTTAATCAAAAAGGTTATGCTTTAGGCCATGTTGCAATCAAAATTTAAGCGCCAACTAACTAAATAACCAGAAGGGCCTAGCCTATTAGCCAAAAGTGAAAATATCGTAAATTTTCAATTTTACATCTACAGCAAATTGCAGCGTTTAATGGTTGAGAAAACAGCAAAGCTGAGCTTGCAGCTTGCAATATAATCCAATTTAAATTTATTAATTATTAACACTTTAAGCTGATTTCATTTCAAAGTAACTTTTAATTATCGAGTCGATTGCCTGCCTAGTAAAATTCATATTAACTACTTGTCAAGATAATGTTTGAGAGTATTTGCCAAGCATGCCGCATATTGCATATTATTGCCGACTATTTGCATTCATATTGCAAAATTCTTGGTAAAACTCGTATTCATAATGGAAAGCAGTTAGCCTCAATGCGTGGCAAGTTTCTTAGTGCCCCGATTAGTGCCACACATTATATGCATTCCCGCAGCTGATGGGAGGGGGGGGGGAAGGGGGCAGCAAGGGTTCAGCACAGCACATAAATCTATAGTTTAGCTACCCCAAGGTGCACATAATGCGGCGCGTTTGTGCCCCAACGTTGCACATATTACGCACCCATCCCAGTTTGCCCGTTTTTTGCCCCAGACGCTTGCTATCTGCCAGAGCAATCAACATTTCTCATATTTAAAACTGCAAATGCCACACACGCACACACACACATACACGCACACACACACTCGTATATATATATATATAAAGTGAGGCAGACATGCACGCAACTCATATACACCTTTAATCGACTTCATTTGCTCATTAGGTAGATAGTTCTGCGTGTAGCATTGGTGTCCTTGCGGCTTGTTCCGCATTGCAACATTTCTAATGCGATTTTGCAGCGGTTCCATTGCCAGCGACAGCTGCAACGCGTAATTGTTTCCTTGTTAGTTGCACTTGCGGCACGTTCACCGTTCACCGTTCACCGTTCACCGTTCACCTGGTCTGCCAGCAAAGGGCCACAAGAGCGACACATTAAATGCATTTATGAATGGGCTGCGACTCCGACCACGCTGCCATCGTCAATTGTAATTACTTGCAAGTACTCTTGCATTCGCACTTACACACCCCGAACGAGTGTGTGTGTGTGTGTGTGTGTGTGTGTGTGTGCTGCTGCTGCAGCAGTTAGGCATTCGAAAGCATGGCCCGGTATTCATTTGCCAGACACAAGGACGGCGCATTAATGCTGCAAATTGTCCGCTTTTGTTTCGGTTGCATGGCTCGACCCCAGCTCAGCTGCACCAATTACGCATACGCCGCATGAAACACTGGACGCAATACACACTTCTCGCTAACCGCTGATGGCTTGCTATTAATTTAGTGGCTCTGTTCGGGGGGATATAATTACATTTATTTTGGCAGTCGCTGTTGCTACGGCTATTGCTGGTCGTGTGTGTTGCGATTGTTGTTATTTTCGTTTAATTGGTTTTTGTGTGTTTTAAGCGCTTGAATCTATTGGCCTTAATTAAAACGCAACAGTGCGTATGTGCAATGCAACAAAAAGTCACTGAGCACACACACACACGAAAGTCCTAAATAAAAGCCAAAAACAGCAACTACAAAAAAAAAAAAAAATATATATATACAAATAAAAGGCAATCCAAAATGTTTGTCCTGCACCTGAGATGCACTTTTATGACATTGTCACTGGGCACAGAGAGGTAAAATAACTGCAAAATGTTGACAGTCAACGTTTCCAGGACTGAGCAACTTTTTATTGACAGCAGAATGGCATGATTGCTGCTGACCCGAAAAAAACAGATGGCTAATAAACAAAAAAAAAATTACAACAACAACAACCAACAGAAAGCAGTGTGAAAAGGGGTACCAGGGGCTGCCTGTCAACACTTCAATATAAAAATGAAATTTTTTTTTTTTTAAAAAACACAAAACGAATTTAAAAAAAAAAAAATCAATAAACGTTGGTCAACTTTTCAACTGCCTTCGTTTTGCTTTTATAATTTACATTGTTTGCGGTGGCAACGCTGGCAGTTATCGAGTCGAGTGCAAAAGAGAAACAATATTCGAAACTCCGACGCTGGTTTACTCTTGAAAAATGCCAAAATGAATGTGTGTACTAAAAAAATGTTGATAAAAGGTCTTTTTCCCCAGCACACTTTCATATGTGCAAGCACGTCCAATCGCAGCACACAAAGTTCAATATTACTTTTCTTGCCTGATGGCTTTGAGTTGGATTTTTTTGTAGTTTAAAAGAAAAAAAACTTAGATAGCTAAAAAAAAATGTGGAATATTTTTTACCATTTTCCACATTAAATAAATAAATTGCAAGCTAAACAAAGAAATAAATCGAGCCACACAAGTTGATATTAAATTATGGCAATTATCGTTTAAATTTCAATGCATTCTCATGCATTCCATTCTCAATGGCATATCTAAATCGGAAAATGCTTATACCCTTTAGCAGTCCACTGGCCCGTATATCAACTGTGCTGCTGCTTGTCCACAGTCCATGTCCGCTGATTGCAGTGACAACTGCTGGGACGCATCAGCAGCCAGGACGAGGCAAGGCGAGACGAGACAAGGATGTGCAGCGGGTGGGTCAGTTTGAAGTGATTGATGGTTCATGGGCATGTCAATTGCTTGACCGTTTGTTGTACACACTCTCCGCTACCGAAACCACTCTGAATTCTCTTTGCCGTTGATGCCGCTGCTGCTGCTGGTGCTATTGCAGTTTAAACAGATTAGAGCCACTTTTCTGCTGCCATTTTGCAGCGCGTTTTTTGCCGCTTGTTGTGCACGTTGTTCAATTTGAAGCGACACCTGGCCAAGCACAAACAGCAGCAGCAGGAGCAGCGGCAGCGGCGGCGGTGGTGGCAGTGGCAGTGGCAATAACAAGGTAAAAATAAACAACATGGTCAACAACAGTTGTTAACTGGCAAATGCTTTACATGCTGTCCACATTGTTTCTTTATTTTTTATTTGCCTTGCAAATTAAAATCCAACCCATGTTGTTTAATTAACAACAAAAAAAAAAAAAAAGAAAGAAAAGAAATAAAGAAATATGCATTTATTTCATATTTCTGTTAAATGTGGCTTGGAATATTTTGCTGGATCGTGGTTTGTCCCCATATCACAATGCAATTGAATTAACGAGCGTAAAAAATCAGGCGACAGCAGATTGCAAAATATATTTGTATTTTTGCTACGTTGTTGCAAAATATTTTGTCGTATTTCACATATGCAATCACAATTTTATTCAATTTTATTAAGTTGCCCATTTTAAAGTCGAAAATTTTTGCATTAAATGTTTGTTCAATTTACACAAAAAATAACTGTTATAGAAAATATATAAAACTTTATCAGCTGAAAGTTAATTGAAAATATAATGGATCGAATTGTATGACAAGAAAAGCGTTTGCCATAATTGAAAGAAATTAAGAAAGAAATTAGAAAAGAATGCAATTTAATCAAAGAATACTTTGTATATGTTTTGAAGTTTCTTAGTGTTTTTACCGCATACCACATTTTATAGATAGTGCTGCAAGTGCAAGATAAATTGGTTTCTCGCCCAAATTCGAAGAGATCTACAATAATTCATGATTATATGGGCAAAAGCCCCTGCTGTACATTAAGCAAACTTTTGCCTATAATCATTACCCATATCAAAATAAAAACCTCAAACCACAGACAAACTTTTCGCATATGACGCCAAGTTTTCCGTCTGCCTTTATCTTTTTACTTTTTTCTTCATTTTCTCTCTGGTTTTTTATTTTTTTTTTCTTTTATTTTTGTTTGCCTGTGAGTTTGGCTACTTAACTGCAGCTGCAAACTGCAAAGCTGCTAAAGCAACAACAAACGTGACAAGTGCAGCAAATGCCAAATGATAAAATGGAAGAAAAAAAAAAGACACACACACACACACACACACAGAAATACGTAGAGAAAAGAAAGAAGAGAAACTGGTAAAAATAAAATGGCAGTCGAGGCTGGCAAAAAAAGAAAAAGGAAGGAAAATTTCTAATGAAGTTTTCAACTCGGATGCGAAGAGCACAAAAGTAAATTGATTGCAATTGGAATCAGTAGCAGAAACTCGTAACGTCAATCAAATTGAATTCACACAGACGCCACCAGATGCTCTACAGCTGCTCTGCGTAGGAGTATTAAGCTTCATTTGTGGAATGGGGGGTGTGGCGGGGTGCATGATTGGGTTGTGGCAAATGATACGCAGAGGCATCTCAAAGGCAGCAAAAGGCATATATCATCACATATGAAACTTTGTTAATGAAATAGGTGTGTGTGTGTTTGTGTGTGTGTGTGAGGTGAGGATATGTTTCTGTATGTGTGTGTGTGTGTGTGTGTGATTGCAATGCAATAAAACTTGAATGAGCTCAACTGAAGGAAAACTGCTTGCCACTGCTGATATTGGAGAGCTGCAACTGCTGCTGATTAAAAACGTCAATAAAATTCGAATGCACAGCAAAATTGAAGTTGAATGCAAACGTTCATTGAATGACAAATGAGTGCATCTAATGTGAAATGAAATGCGATGCATTATCTAATGAATTGTGAAGATACGTAAAAGAGTTCAACTTGAGTAACTTGATGCACATAATCAACGCCAGAAGTTTTGCAAATACGATTTAAATTGTTAGGTTTGTCGGGCAGGTGGATAAAGTTTGCTTTAACCACAATTGACTAACAATTCGAAATGAAGCTTAAGCAAATTGCGGAGTTATGACACACTTTCTGGGAAATTCTGGGAAATTCACTCAAAGTTCAAGTGACGCCGCCCACTTACCAAAACCTTCATTTTGATCATGTCGTTGGAGTGTAAAAGTTTTAACACTATCCAAAAAAAAAAAAAACAGAGACCGAGTCAGTTGAAGACCAAAACGCAAAGAGCTGCCACACGATGACGTTTGGATTAAAACAAATGTCAGTTTGAGGGGGGGGGCGTTGGGGGCGTTGGCGGCGCTTATCACTCATAGTCATGAGTAGCAGCATTAAAAACTGTAGCATGCTTTTCAGCGCAACGCCGACGCGGACGTGGACGTGGACGCTGACTGCAACGACTGGCAGCAACAGCGTGGGCCAGAACGACGTCGAGGTCAACGTCAGGTTTGCTGCTGCTGCTCATTTTGGTGTCGCCTGCAACATTTGTCAACATGCCAAGCGTTTAAGGCTGCCGCACGTGTCTCTCACTTTCTCGCTCCTACTAATGTGTGTGTGTGTGTATGAGTGTGAGTGTGAGGGTCTATGTGTGTGTGTGTGTGTGTTTTTTTTATGTGTGTATGTGTGTGTGTGCGCTGCACGCTTGACCTGGCGCTGTTTTAACTGTGGTTAACATATTTTTCAAGCGCTTTTGCGGCTAGCAGTGAGCAGCGGCAACAACTTCATTCTTGCTTTTGTGTGGTTTTTATGGCTGCGGTCTGCCAACAGTTGCACTTGTTGTTTTTGCAGCAAAAAATAGTCTTTGTTATTATTGTTGTTGTTGTGGTTGTTGTTGTTGTTGTTGTCGTTGTTGCAGTTGCTGTTTGCCACAAAACTAAAACCAGAAGCTGCGTGTTAATTTTACATTTTTACGCTTTCATGGCCATCACTTGCGTGAGCCTCGCACCAGAATGCGTTGCACCCCACCCCGTCCCGTTGCTCTTTGCCTTTCAGCGACCATCACTCCATATATTTCTCACTCTCTCTAAAATTCTATCTCTCTCTCTCTTTTTTGAACTGTAGCTTATTGTTTCGTTAAATTTTAAGCAGTTTAGCCATTTGTTGGTTTTGTAGTTTCTACTGATTTTTTTTTTTATTTTGTTTTCTGATTTGGTTTGTTGCCAGTGTTAACCTTTATGGCCGCAACAGTTTAAGCTGATGGCTTTTTTATGGCTGACTTTTCGCATGCTAAGCGCAGATTACGCATACGTTGAACGCAGTCAGCAGTAAATATCACACGCACCACACACACACACACACACACACACACACACACACACAAACACACACACACAGAGAAACAATCACATTCACGCCTTAATCCATCAGCTGGTTTGAAAATTTATAGAATCAAACAACGATATCAGATTTGTCGACTGACTCCTATAGAATTTTATATTTCTGTCTGCGCTTGAAAGCTGCAGTTATTTTTTTGGATTTATTTTTGCAATTTTCACCACACACAGCATGTGGTGGCTTTTCGTAGTCGGAGGGGAATGGCCAACTTGGCACTCTTTTGGCATTGGCTTTGGCTTTAGCTTTGCTCTGCTCGGCATTTTTGGGCCATTTAAACGATTTTGAGTGGCATAATCTGCCATTAATTTGAATTATAGCCAAGCCAATCATTTTAGCTTTGCCATTCAACTGTCAATGCAATTTAATTTATGTACGCGTTTATTTTCAACAAACAAAAAAAAACAAAAGTAATTCGATAGCCAGATGCACGTACTGATAATGCGGATAAATGATATTGCCGCAAAATCGGCAGCATTATGTGGTAAAGCAAATGTTCCTGTGGCATGCCACACTGTACAGATTTATACAGAAAATTCTGCATATGTCTCATAAATATGTATGAGATTTACAATTTTCAAATGAAAATACATAAAAGCTAGTTAAACTCTTTAATATTCGCCAAGACCTGAAGAATACTTATTGTATTATAAATGTTAGGATTCTCTCGTAAATGCAGCAAATTTCTTTGGACTTCTGCAGCTGCCAACACATTTAAAATGCCAGTAAATGCATTTTTGATATTTTTGGTTGCATTTCATTTCAACGGCTAGAGCCGGTAAACCATGCAACACCAACAACGCTACCCACGTTCACTGGCCTGGCAGTAAAGGCAAAATACTTTGATCGCCTTACAGCGCACGAACATTGCAAATCAAATGATTTCCGTGCTGGCCGACAACAACAATAGCAACAACAACAATAACAACAGCAGCAGGAGCAACAACAATAATAACTATGGCTCAATGAGAGCAACAAAAAATAACTAAAAGAAGGCAATGCAGCGACATGGCAGCGGAAGTGTTGCTGCTTTCCTTATAGCAATAGTTGCTGTTGTTACTTTTGCTGTTGTTGTTATTGCTGTTGTTGTTATTGCTGTTGTTGTTATTGCTGTTGTTGCTGTTGCTATGGCAAGCATTTACCTTTCAGCTCTTAAATGTTCGTGGTAAATGCACAAAGCGAAATCAAAGTGGCATGAAAGCGCAACGAAGACATTGAAAAACAAGCAAAGGAAGAAACGGAGGCACTCTGGCGATAGCTTAAACCTTTTGCAACACGACTAATGCTATTAAAGAGCATTACACACGGCTAGACAAACACACCACAACACACACACACACCACAACACACACACACACACACACAAGGAGCAGAGAAACACAAAGTAAAGAGCCACACGAAATTAGAAAAAAATATTATTGTATGCATTGTATTGAGTGGATACGATTTGCAAAGGTGTTGGCACTCTCTGTGTTAAAAAGAAATTTCAATGGGATAGTTTAGGGCAGAAGGAAGGGAATGGGAAAGGAAAAGGGAAAGGGTTCGACTTCTGTTGGTCTATCTGGACCGCTACTGTTGCCACTGCTATTGCTGCCTTATCTGTCCAGATATGCATGGACTTTTTGGCACTTGGATGCTTAACAAGCATTTTTGTTGGTTGTTTTTTTTTTTTTTTTTTTGTGAATGTGGAAATTCACAGACAAAGATTGCTTTTCTTCTATTTTTTTTTTTAGGTGTGGATGATGGTATAAGCCAATAGAAAAGCACTAAGTAGAGTGCAAGTCGACTTCAGGGATTGGATCTAATTTTCTGCAACCCATTTTTATTCAGTTTTGTGTAAAGCTTGTTAAAATCGAATTTCAATTGAAAAGTGCAAAACGTACCAGAGATGTTAGCTTAAATTATCGCAGAAAATGGTGAAATGCGCAAAAAAAAAACCGTTTGAAAGGTTTGTTTTTTAATTGGATGCCATACTAAATGCAAAGAGACGATTAACTTTAAAAACGAGTTGAAACGTTTTAGAAATTAATGCTTTTAGTTGATTAATGCTTTAATTAAGTTGATACTCTGGAACACATCTTAATAAGTTGTCTAAAATAAGCTAAGCAATTGTGAACAGTTCATCTAAGATACTAATACAAATTCTCTTAGTGTATAATTATATTTAAACTAAGCTCATTGCAATTTAATAAGACGAATTTCAACTTTGAGTAGTTTAGCTATAGATTTGGACTTGTCTTTAAGTAAACTATTTTCAAAGTTTTGCTAATAAGCAACATTTGTTTGCAATTTTATAGCTGCTGCTGCTGCTGCTGCTGCTGTCATGCCTAATAACACAAATTGATTTTTCCTGTCAGCCATCGAGCTTATTTATTTTGCATTAGCACTTTTAATTAAACACTTGATTGGGATGGCAACTGCTGGTAGCAACTACCGGGCACCTATCTGATCCTCTGCACTCGGCAATCATTGTAATTAAATCAATGAATGATTCATGTGAGTGCGCGCTGTCTCCTTTAGCCGACTTCCGAGCACCAACTGCCAACTGCTGTTGCTGTTGCTGTTGCTGTTGCTGTTGCTGCATTAATGCAAAATCCGTGTACTTAGTGCAAATGGAAAAACGCAGCAGGCGGCCAAGTGGATGAAAGTGGGTAAAAGCACAAAAAAAAAAAAATAACAAAAATAACAAAAAGTGGCAACTAAATCAGCTAAAGTAGTTAACCAGCCAGCCAACAGCAGCAGCAGCAGCAGCAGCTTCGTGCTAATTTTAGTGCCAATTAATTTGATAGCAAACACTTGCAGTCCATTTCCAATTGCAGGCTGCATAACACTTGCAACTGCAACGCAGCCATCCGGGCACCCGTTCACCCTGCAGTCCCCTCTTAAGGCTGCTAAACTCTTAGCCAGGCTTTAATTTTTGTAAAAGGCTTTTAGCATTAACCGTGGCGACACCAAACATGTTGACAGCTCTTATTGTTGCTTTTACTATGTTGTTGTTGAACTCATTAAAATTGGCCAAAAAGGGGCATAATGGTTTTGAGAGGTTTGAGAGGCAAAACGTAGCATCTACGATCCCATAAAGTATATACATTCTTGATCAGACACAACAGCCCAATCGATATAGCAATGTCCGTCCGTCTGCGTGAAAACGTTTCCAATTTGGAAAATATGTTATCTTATATCCGGCGCAAATCAAGTTAGCTACATTTTATCAATACCTGCCTCCGTTGCTTGATACATATCGATACATTTCGATAGCAATAAATTAACACATAAAATGCATATGCATAACATTGACCATTTCATCAAGATCAGATAAGAAACATTCAAGTTATGGTCGAAAATATATTCTCATATTTTCACATTTCTACCAACAGCAGCAAGCATTTTCTGCATGCATAAATATGCGAGCACATGTATGAGAAAGAGATGGCATGATAATCGACGCGAGCATGTTTTTTTGCATATTCTGCAGAGCACCGTTACCTACAATTGTATGCTTGTATGTATGTATATATACGTGTTTCTAGCCAGCCAATTGGGGATCAGTTCGGGCTTGTGAATAAAAATTTGCACTGCATTCGTTTTTTTTTTTACTTTTCATTGCTTGCCTGCTCATTTTTGGGTGCAAACCTTTAATAGTTAAATTTTCAAAAAAATTGAATATGTAAAATTACTGCAATTAGGGTATATAGCAGTCGAGCTGACTCGAGCATTCTTACTTGTTCTTACTTGCCTTTGTTATTGTTTCTGTTGACTGGGCTCAAAGGCGCCTTTTGGCTGGCCGATTGAATGAAAATTAAAATAAATTTGCCATGTTTATTGCAGTTGCGTTGGGTAATTGCTTATACAATTTAATATGAAATTAAAAGCCAATTTCTTTTTTTGCATTTAACATTTAAATAGGCTTTTAATTTAAATGAAACGGAAATGCCAAAGGCTACAATCCGCATTGCCTTTGTATGTGTGTAAGTATAAGTATGTTTGTGTGTGTGTGCGTGTGCAGAGTGAAAGCCTTTCGCATAATTAGCTTGCGGACATAAATTGCCAGCAAGTTCAGTAAATGTTAATGTAGCAAAATTAATTAGGTATGACAAAAAAATCGTTGCACGTGAATTCAATTTAAATTTATAGATAATGCGTTAAGTTGTCCGCAAATCGCAGCCATAGGTAAATTAACATTTACAGAAAATAAATTTATCTCACTGACTTTATTGCGTTAATTTTTGACTTCATATAGATAATGTTTATATGAAATATTCTTATAAATATTCCTGGCATACTAAGAGCATTTTCTGAGGTCTCTTCTTAAATGCATTGTCGTTGGCAGCTATTAAAATTATTTCTCATTTTCTCAGTGGGGATTCTTAGGAAATTCCCTCAACCATCATCACAATAATCAGATGCACCAAAAGTTCTGCTGCTATCCCGCTTTTCAACTTGTCATAAACAACTCAGGGTACAGTATACACTTGTACACTTTACTGGCAAACTTTCATATCTACGTAATTTCTTCAAAACATTTCTCTAATCCTCACCTTGCATTTGAAAGCAATTTACGTGGCCAAGCAGCTGCGTATCTTTGTGTTTATGTGTCTGTCTGTCTGTCTGTCTTTCTGTCTGTCTGTCAGCCTGTCTCTGACTCCGTCGCTAACATGGAATATGTATTCTAGCTGCTGTCATTCAAGTGGCGTCGTCTGCTCGTTAGCACACCTTCCTCTTCGTCTCAATCTTCGTATCCATCTGCATCTTCATCCCGTGTTGGCAACCCTACAGTAAGCCAAGAACCAGCCAAGCGTCTTCATTTCTAGCTTGTCAACGAAGAGACACATCGCTGTCTATGTCTTTATCTTTATCGTTGTCGTTGTCGTTGTCGTTCCCAGTATAAATGTGTGTGTGTGTGTGTGTGTGTGTGTATTTGTATCTTTGCGCTCCTTGATGCGGTTTCTAGCTCCTCCAGGAGCAGCTGCAATTGCTGCAGCCATCATGTCTGTCATTTCTATAACTACTTCTGTTACTTTCTAGTTAAATGCGTACCAGGCACAATTCTCCCCCCTTCACTCACCTCCAATCATCGTCAGAATTTCAACATACGCAACTTTTGCCTCCATTCACATCTCTGCACAGGCAGCATTTGCATACCTTCCTCAGTCCAACCCCTATTTCTCTGCAACACTTTTGCACAATTACATACATTTATAAGTGCATTTGTGAATGCGCCTCTGCCTTGTATTCATAACTACTTTAGGGCCACGCCCACACAAAATTGTGTGAAAGGGAGCTAGAGAGAGATAGAGAGAGAGATAGAGATAGAGATAGAGGCACATGTAGAGTGAGCCTTTATTAAAGTTTTATCGCATTAAAAATTTCTTTGCCACTTGCAAACATCTTTCGTACAAAAACACCAACAAAAAGCGTGCCAAATACTCAGCCAGGCAAAAACTAGAGATTTGGCGAGAGATTGGCGGGGAAGCCGTTCGGATTGGGGCAGAGACAATGATGTCGTTTCATGTACACCTGCTTCAAGTTGTTTTTATTATTGTTCTTATTGTTGTTGTTGTTGTTGTTGTTGTTGTTGTTGTTGTTGTTTTTGTTGTTGTTGTTGTTGCTTATGCCGCTGCTGCTGTTGTGCTCTGCTGTGCATATTTGAATATACTTTTCGTTGGCCGCTTAACTTAAATCTCCACTCAGCTGCAGAAAGTTTCCCAGCGCCCATCCTTTTTGGCCAATGCAAGTTTAAGTGAGGATTTTACCTTTGGAAAGTTTGATGATGTTTTTATTATTGTTGTTGTCGTTTTTTTTTGTCGGACAGGTAATGACAGTTATGTCAATAAGTTTATCAACGCAACTTAAGCAGTACGGGCCAAAACAAAAAATATGTTTAAAACAAATCAAATCAGCGCGTTTATGGGTAGATCAACAAATATGAACATAAAAATATGTTGTAAACGCATAAGAATTATTCAGAAAGTACTAATTGATAAATCAAAGCTATATTGACACATATGTTTAATAATTTAGTATATGTATGTGCGGCACTCTCATTAGAACATATGGCTTTGATATCCATTTGCATTTGAAAGCTTTGCCACTAAGTGGAAACTTTTATCAAACTAACGAAAAATGTTTGAAATAAAAGAATTTAATTTCTATATATGCTAGCATATAAATTATATGAAATGTGGCTTGGGGGCTTTGGGGCTTTGTTAACTCAGCGCAGCATGTAGGCAACCCATTTACGCCGTTTGTTGGCAACCCTGCACAATTCATAAATTTTTCGCAGCAGCAGCGGCAGCAGCGGCAGCAGCAATATGAGACACATGAAAGGGGAGCTAAAAAGTGATGAAGTTTTTTCTGTTTGAATATGTAAATTTTGTAGCCAGCATTCATTAAATTCAGTTTGCCAGCTGCTTTCACTTGATGGCACTCAACTTTTTCACTTATTTAAGTAGCAAATTTTTATGCTTTTTCAAATATTTGTGCAACGCTTCAGCTTGCCCATGAACAGCAGCCCGAGCCCAATCCAACTGTCAGTTTGTCAGTCAGTCAGCTAGTCAGTTAGTCAGTCAGTTAGTCAGTGAGCTGCTCAACTCAACTGTCATTCAGGTGAAGCGGCTTGATAAGAAGCAAACGAGCTTGTTTGTTGGCCAACAAATTTGCATCTGTCTTGTTTGCCACTGACTGTGCTCTTATCTGACCAGCATGCCATGCCACGCCCACTTCTGTAACAAAATTTCAATTTCAAGTGCACTCGCCAAACAATTTTACAAAATTTTTCCCAGACCTGCACAGATATATCTATACATAGATAAATATATATATATATATATATATATATATACATATATATATGTATATATATTGCTGAAGATTTCTGTAAATTGTATGCATTTTGCCAACTAAATTTATGGTACTTTTGCCTCAATGTTGTTTCTGTGCTCATTGTTGCTGCTGTTGTTGTTGTTGCTGCTGCTGTTGTTGCTGTTGTTGTTGTTGTTTCTTGCCTCCTTACACTCGCTCTATTCACAAAAATTCGTGTACAAAAAGCGCAACATTTATGCAATTAAAGCCAAATTAGCAATGAATGCAGCTCGAGTGCTTTTGGCCCGAGCTACAAAAGTTGCCATCAAACTTTTGGCCTTTTGTAAAGTTTTTGCTTTTGCTGCTGCCTCAACGAAAGCTACCCTAAACTGAAAACTATCCCCTCACAGTCAAGCAACCAAGTAACTCCCCCCAAGTCGGCCCAGAATCCCACACCACCCCACCCCACCCCACCACACTGAACCCTAACCGCTTGTTATGGGGCAACTGTGGAACTTGCTGCCTCTTTTGGGTGCATAGTTTGCAGTTAGAACTGCGCAGCTTCCAATTAATTTAATGCCTGCCAGTGTAATGAGCGTTTAAGCTTTTCAATGGCGTCATCGTTGCTTCTACAAAGGGACAAGACCAGCTGCTGTCGTCGTTGTTGCTTCTGTTTGTTGTTGCTTCTGTTTGTTGTTGTTGCTGTTGCACTCTGAGCGTCATTTTATGGCGCTCATAAGCAGGCAATCTCTCTCTCTTTCGCTTGCGTCTTTTTTTATTTATGAATTGTAAGCTCAAAAGCCGGACCAAGCATGAAAATACCATATGGAATTACTGAGCCAACTGTTATTGGATGTGAATAGTTTAGAAAATCTCTGCCGCCTGTGGTAGGATTTTTAACGCCTCACAGCAAATCTGCATCGCATAATTATGTTTCAACACGAGCAACGTCAGTTTATATGCAAAAGCCAAACCAGATGTTTTAGCTGATTTTACTGTGTTAGTTATTATCAAATAGATACTTTATATATCTTGCCACATTGCTTTCTTAAAACAATTTAACCCACATTTCCCTTGTCAACCCATGCTTTGCTTTCTCCCACTTCCTTTTCAGCACTTTCCCTGCTCAACTATCGATATCTGATATCCGTGAGATTTGCCTTTAGCTGGAGAGCTGTATTATGAGCTTAATAAAGCATTTTTCACCTCATTCTTGCACAGATTGTACAGATTGTCTCAACATGATAGTTAAAGGAACCCAACCTACAACACAAATGCCGCTCACCTTGCTGCTTAGTCATGGGCTATGTGTAAGTACTGCTTATCAGATTAAAGCCTTCTGTTTTTTCTGCCCCTTTAGCTTTCTGCCACAACTGGTGGCAATCGTGTGGCTCTTGCTCTTTGAGAGCAGAGCTCTTCAAGCACTTAGCCTGCAATATAATCAGCAAAAGCGATTAAAGCACTTGGCCCATTGTTTATTATTACAATATTAGCTGAGCTTTTATTGTTGTTGCTGTTGTTGTTGCTGTTGCTGTTGCTGTTGTTGTTGCTATTGTTGTTGTTGTTGCTGTTGTTGTTGTTGCTGTTAAGTTTAGATTTGGGTGGCCTCAAAGGCCTCAGTTTGCTCTCTCAGCAAGCGCTCTATCAACTTAACTTGATGGCTGTTTGAATTTACTTGGCTTTGGCAGCATTGTTTGCACTACTGTGTGGCCAGAAAACATCAAAGGCTAGCCCCCCCCCCACCCCTCTCCCCCCACTCAGCCTCTCGCTGTGGGGCGCTGCAGTTGAAGGCACGCGCTAGCATTTAGCAGCAGGCGGATCATTCATCAATAATTACATGCTGAAAGGCTAAAAGCGATGCCACAAAAATGTTGTAACTCTAGCTCCTCATACCCCTGCCGCAGCACAACTAATTTATGCCAAAATGCTTGCCAGACTAATGACACTTTGCAGCGAAAGAGACGACAGCGGAGCGGATGCAGTGTGTCTAGGGTTGGGGTTAGGACGGGCTTCTGGGGGGCTGTGGTCTGTGGACTGGAACTGAAACAGAGGCTCTTCCATGGTGGCACGCAAAAGTTTTTGGCATACCGTTAGTTTGTTGGTTCCCTGTTCAATGGATGTTGGTTAGCTGGTTGGTTGGTTGGGCTGTTGGGCGGTTTGGCGGCTTGGCTGTTTGGTTGTTTGGTTGGTTGGTTTGCCTGTCATGGCAAGAAATGTAAAACTTGCGCTAAAAATGATAAATACGCTAAGACCTAATTAACTTGCGACTTTAATTAATTTTTAATGAAAAAGTTAATGAGCCAAAAACTAACTGGGCCAATAAGCGGTGCATGTGCTTGGCCAATCGATTCATTCGATCTCGTAGCACAACAAGCTTGAAGTGCGTCAAATAAATATCGAATTCAAAGGTGGAACAAACTTTTTAATTACTTAACTAATTTTTTTTTTTTGGAAAGTGTCGATATCTTTCTAACTTTCTTAACTTCACTTGACAAAAGTGGAAGAAGGATAATCAACCAAACTCTTTTCGAATGGCATCTTAAAACTAAAGTTTTTAATTTAAGAGAAATGCCATCGGCTGTTTCTCGATAAAGTCTAATATGAATACACTTTATAATTTTGGAGATAGTTGTTTATTGTAAGTACTATAGAAATTATAATAATTTTTTTTGGTTTAACGAGAAGCTAAATTAAAAGTAAATTAATAACCAAAGGATGAGTTAGTAATTAATAATTTAAACAGAGCATATTAGTTAATTATACACTTTTCTTTGTATCAATAGCTCTACTCTTTTGATAGAGATAGTTGATAATATATACTGATAATATATCCTGACCAAACTCAGCAGTTTTGGATATTCTACTGCCTACTTTTAATTTTGCATCGATTTACTTCAATAGCGGTTTGCAGACCTGTTTGCAAGTTTGCTGAATAAAAACAAAATGCATTTACTGAACAACAATCTCCGCTAAACAATCTCGACTTTATGACACATGTACATATATTGTCTGACATTCAATCAGCGCCAACTCACTCCCACTGTGGTACTGCCTGGCCATGCCCATGCCATTGGTACTTGCCCATCTGCCGCAGTCGCTGCCACGCCCACACAATGACAGCAGCTTTAATTGGATTTTCGCTGCTGCGGCCGCAACAAAAATATCAAAATAAAAAAACCCAACCAAAAAAAAAAGGAAAGAGAAAGAGAAATGCAATTTTCGACAGGCGGCTGTCGCTTGGGTTTCATTTTACGTTACTTTACCCCGTCTTTGGCGGGCTTTAGCTGCCTTTTTCCTGGTTTTCATTTTTTTTCTCATTTTTTTCTCTTTTTTTTTTGGTTTGGTTTGGTTTGTAATGTAGTTGTTGTTGTTGGCCGGCTTTTCTTTAGAATTGGCGCTCAGCTTTTGGCGCTGTTATTTCTCTCCGTAACAAAGTTTACATTTCACACATTCATCACTTTTGGCAGCTGCAACTAATAGTGTGCAATGTCGAGCAAATGGACGGCCCCGTTTAGCCAGCAGTCTGCCTGCCAGCCTGCCAGCCTGCCGACTGCCGACTCCCGACTGCCCCTTCTCTGTCTTCCGAGTTATATATTCTTGTTCATTTTGTTGGTCTGGTCATGGGCACACATTTTATTGCACATCTCGGCAAGAGAAGACTTTTGTTGCCAAGAGCTTGTGACCAGTTGGCCTGCCAAGAACGGATTACGGATTGTCGGCGCGCAGCGAGTCAGATTCTTATAAATCAATGCTTAAAGATTAAAGCGAACTGTGCAGCATTGATGACCCTTCTTAGGACCGGAGGTGTGGCATAATTTTTTTTTTCCCCCACTTTGCACATTGTTTGTAATGCCTGCCATGCCACAAATGCCATCAAGTGGCAGCTCATGGCTTTATTCCAGCAACGATACCCCGTTTATAAGACAAGACCCTTGCCCCTGCCCCTTCCCCTGCCCCTGCTTCTCAGCAACGGCACAATGATGAAGCTGTTGGCTGTTGGCTGTTGGCTTAACACTTTGTGCCCGTGACTCTTGCACGTTGACGTCATAAAGTAACACAATGTGAGTTGATACGTGCCTTCAATCCAGCTGTAGCAGTAGCAGCACCACCAAAAGAGTCATTGATCACTGCGATGCCTGATACTGATTTATGGAATTCGCATCAATTTTGAATTTGTGCTCGCTGCCATTTCCCGGTCTGAACTGAAAGCTGAAGTTGATAGTCTGTCTCCTGGCTTGTGACAGCGTCTTGAGACATTTCATAATTCATCTTAATTTTAATTTGCAAGTGATGGAGTAGCTGCCAGCCAGCCAAGCAGTCGAGCAGTCGAGCAGTAGAGCAGTCGAGCAGTCGAGCAGCCAAACAGTCAGCCATTCAGCCGGATATCCTTTGGTATTCGAGCATCATTCGTGACGCAGTGACGCATTCAGGCACTCAGGCATCTCTAAACTGCAGCTTCATTATCTTAATCTACTCCTTTTCTATTAAGCGCAAACTTTGCTGCAGTAAGACCGCACACAAATTTGCGCCCAATTGCACTTT
The DNA here is from genome assembly GCA_035042045.1 of Drosophila melanosoma. NCBI lineage: Eukaryota > Metazoa > Arthropoda > Insecta > Diptera > Drosophilidae > Drosophila > Drosophila melanosoma. Next base: position 1,048,173 of record JAWNLY010000100.1, on the reverse strand, counting down.
GGTGCAGTTTAATCTGCAAAATTGCCGGCCAGGCCAGCAATTTTCACAAATTGCTTACATTACGTAAATGAAGAGACAGCCAGGCAGTTCCCCCCCCATCCCAGTTGCCATATCCATCTCCATTTCTATCTACATTGTCATCGTTTAGTTCATGATACTGCTGCTACTGTTGCTGGCTGTTGCTGGCTGTCCGTTTGTCCTTGTTCGTTGTCCTTTGTCGCTTGTCGCGTTATCGCGGGCCGTCATCAAGGCGCTGCCACATTGCTTATACGCAACGTTTGACGATGTTAAAGTGATTGTATCTAATTGAGCGCACATTTCAAGTATAATTAATTTATGACATATTCGCATTGTAATGCATTTTCAGCACGTTTCACTCTCACACAGCATTATGGTGAAAATTTTAATTAAAAACTAAATATTAAGTTAATGCAGCTTCCAAAAGTAGTTGCTAGTTTTTGGTTGTTGTTAGTTGGTTGTTGTCGCGCACAGCAGGCGCATTATTCATTTTTTTTCATTCCACAGAAGGCCAACGACAAAGTCGCTTAATTACCAACGCTGCCAATGCCGCTGCCGCTGCCGCTGCCGCTGCCAGCGTCGCATTAACCCATTAATTAAGGTGACGTCAAAGGCAACGCCAAAAGCGATAAAACCATAAAACGATAAAAACAAGCAAAGCCAAAACGCTCCCCCTCCCCCCCTCCCCCACCCCTTCTACAAAATGTGGACCAAGCCAGTAGCTGAACCGAATCCATTGAGAGAAGGCCACACAAAAAAAATTCAAATACCAAAACTCGCATATTTATGGCCATCTCTGTGAACTGTACGAAGCAGCAAGGAATGCAACCAAAATGAGGCAACCAATCAGGAGACACCAATGAAGGAGGCTGTGATATGCATTCCCACCACATTCACCACACCACATGCTAACTTTCACTTTGTCACTGAAGTGCATGTGCATGGTGGGGTGGCACTGGAATCCAAAAAGAACTTTTAATCTGTTCATGTCAACGAGTAGTTCAACTATGATGTTGAACTATGATTCACTTCTCAACATGACGGAAGTTATTTTCAACTTTTCGTAACATAAGAAAACAAAATAATGTGTACAAAAAGTTTGAGTTCAAATATAAAGCATTATAAAACGACAGCAATGCAAATTGCTTTATTTCTATGTTGTTTTTTTTTTTCTTAATTAGTCAATTGTTTTCAAATAAACCAACGAACATATTATTAATAAAAAAATTTAATTATCTTAAAGAGTTTCGAAGGCTCTACAAAATCTATTTATTAACATATTTTATATTTATTTTTCTTTTACAAGTCTTTTGCATGAGTCCGTTTAGTATTTGCACAGCGAAATTTATTTTTCTCATTATTTGCTTGTTCAAAAGAAATGGATAAAAATGGTTTTTTAGTAGTGACAAATTGTTAACATTCGATTGATAAATTAATATCTCTTTCTAATATAAATACTCATCGATTTGTGAGCAAATCGTCAGTCTGTGCTTCAATCCTACCCGAACAAACCAAACGTCGTTTCGATAAGGACAATCATTTGTCTAACAGTCGATTTTCAGGAAAAGTTTTGACCACTTAATAGCACTCAAACTGCCCTGACCCGCCCTCCCGCCCCACTCGTCTGTTCAATGCCAAATGATGTGAAATTAGTTTTAGCCTTGCGTTTTAAAATTAAAAGAGTTAAAATTCATTGGTTCCCTTGGCCAGTTCCCCACGTCAGCATTGTGGTTGTTGCGGTTGTTGTTGTTGTTGTTGTTGCAACTGCTGCTCGATCGATTCTCGATGGCAATTGGTGTACGTCAGCCCCAACTGGCAGTTCAATAATGAATAATAACGGGGCCGAGTTAAAAAAAACACATTGCTATCTCCCTCTGGCAACTTTGGAATCGCCTGCTGCTGTTGTCCTGTCTCTTGCACTACTGTGCCTTGTGCACTACACGCTGTGCTGTCACAACAGCGAACAACAGCAACAAAAGCAACAACAACAACGACAACAACGACAACAACGACAACAACAACAACAACAATGGTGTTACAAAAACTTTGGCAATATATTTGCAACGCATTACGTGGCATATCAAGCGTTTTATCGCGCGTATTTTTCAATTTCTACGAGGGGAACTAAGGGAAAGAGTGCGGTTGCGCTACCAGGGGTGAGGGATGAGGGGTGTCATGAGTGCATTTAGACAGCCGGAAGGGGGGGGCATAGAGAGGTAGTGGAGTCCTTCACTGGCAATGACACGGCCATACACCAGCGCAATATGCTTGGCAGCAAAAATTAAAAAACAGTCAGTGTGCAGTCGCCTTTTTCTCCTAATGCTCGCTCATGTGGCGCTCTTGGTCATATATATTTTTTCTTGGCCGCCCCCCGAAAAAGATAACGGGGGGTACAGCCTTTCCCAGGACCCGCTCCACATGTGCCAGTCAACTAAGTGTGTGTGCTCGTATATATGTAACCAAGTGTGTGTGTGTGTGTGTGGACAGCGGTGCAACCTCTTCAAATAGTTGCAAGTGAAGAAAAAAAAAAGAAGAGAAATAATAATAATGGCGAAGTTAAAGCACGGGGAATAGAAGGCAAGTGAACGCCCATTCAAACACATTTCAGGGGAGTGGGTGGTGCAGAGGGACGGGGGTGGAGTTTGCGCTCATATCCGCTATTTGAGCGTTGAGCACAAACAGGAAACACATTATAGCAGCTGGTAGACAGACTTATGTGTAGCACTGTTGAAAAATTGTTACTGTCACTGCCAGGCGAACATACGTACTCCAAATGTCTCCTTCTACTTTTCGCTCTGCTTGTTGATGTTTTGCTACGTGTTCGTTTTTGTTTTTGTTGTTGTTGTTTTTGTTGCATATAGTTTTTTTTTTTTGTTACATTTGGTAAATAAACTGCAATGTGAGTTATGTCAAGTACCACAGACGCACACACGTACAGATTGCATAATGGCCGCCATGGCTCATCTATCAAAATACGCGAGCAACGACAAAGAAAAAAATGTGCAGCATACTTTGCGGAGCGGACTGTAATGACAAGGAGCGGAAAAAAGTGTTGCCTGCTTAGCTGGGTAAAGAAACAAAAGAAAATTGGAGTGTGTCGACGACTTACACACATTTGTCAACTCAAGATGCTGTCTCATCCAAAAAAAACAAAAACTGACGAAAATTACATAAAAAAAAAAACTCTCTTACTTGCTTATGCGGGCAGCTCATTTGGCAGGTTAAACCGAACAAAGAACTCAACCTTGCAGAGTCCAGCAAATCCGCTTAAAAGTATGCAACATTTTTGTGCTGTTAACTTAGAATCTGAGTCTTAAAAACAGCTTTCGACAGCTAAATTGGCTAGTGAATAACGAGCTTTTGGCTATCGAATTTTTTGGCTATTTATAAATTATGTCGATAGCTATCAAACTACAGTTTGTACGGCATAACCGAGACTAACCTTGTTTTCCGGAATTTACTGCACAAGCAATAAAATGTGTAACTTAAGCTGGGGCAACTAACCGAGCTTGGCACACATAAACGGCCCATAAAATTAATTTTTGCGAAGCACTTAGACAAGCCATTGCCTCGTTTAGGAGCACAGCTCAATTTCTAATGCATTTTTAGCCAGCGTTTGTAAAATGCGAACATCGAATTTTAGTGTTCATTTACTTGGCAAGTGGCAAGTGGCAAGTGGCAAGTGGCGTCTAAATTTAGCACAAAGAGCATAGGAAAACGAACATGCCCAGCAAATTGCTCATTTATTTGCAACTGTCAATATCAATAACAAATTGGTTGTTGTTATGCCTCACATACACACACAGACAGGCAAACACAAACATACACACACACACACACACATGCGAAACATGGAAATGTGCCACACTATCAACATTTGCGAGTGTGTGTGTGTGTTTTTTTTTTTTTTTTGTTGTTGTTTGGTTTCCCTTTGGTAACTTTAGTAGGCCCAGCAAAACTGACAGGCAGTAATAAAATAAATGAGCCGCCATTCTTTTAAATTGAGTTTAATAAACGTCACACTTCATCGGCAAAAGCACTAAGGCCTAACAAGCTGAGCCCCAAAAACCTGAAACCGTAACAGAAACTGTACCACGCTTGGTTGACTGGCTTTCGGTTCTTGGTTGTCGGTTGTCGGTTCCCGGTCCCTGGTCACATGAACTGGCCCATAGACCTATACAAATGAACTATGAAATGGCTGGGACAACGTGCATATTTTGGCACACACACACACAATGGTTTGAGCACGCTTATTTATTATTCCCCAAGCGTTTGACCAAAGGCTAAACCCAAAAAAAAAACCAAAAAAAAACCAAAAAACCAAAAAAAAAAAAACAAAAAACTAGAGAGTGGACCGCATTCAAATGATGTCTTATTTGGTTGCCTGCATTGTGGAATGAACACCCATAGTTATGCGAGCCCCAGTACATTTTACATATATGTATCTATATAGCCAGACTGGCTGCTGCTGCTATATTTCTTTATTTTTTTTCCATGTTTATGTATATGGCCTCAAAGTTGTGCAACAGCATCGCGAAATCGCTTACATGAGATTGTAATTACGATAAACGGGCCAGCGTCATAGCCTTTAAATATAAACATGAATGGGGTATGGGTTGGACGAAGGGTAAGGGCCAAGGGGCAAGGGGCAAGAGGCAGGGCAGCAGCGCGAACGACGCCTTGTTGGCCATAAACCGCCAAATGAGCCAAATAAATGTTATTTATATAAAAACGTATAAAGCAGACGGCAAAAATTGCAAGTGCTCGAGCTGGATATATATTTTTTTTTTTATCCAGACTTGTGTGCAAGCCAATTGCGATTTATTTATATAAAATTCATGCGATATGAAATCATATAGGTAACTAAATATGCCACACAGACAGGCAGACAGCCAGCGAGGTAGACAAACAGACAGGCAGACGGGCTGACACACACACACACACACACACACAGACAAACAGAATGAGCGCCAGACTGAGCAATTCAGCAATTGGCTTTTGTGTCAGGGCGTTATGTAAACATTCGACAAACGAAATCGCATCACAGAAACCAGGAACGGCAAACAGACAGGAGACGCAGACAGAGGCAGAGTCTGTCACTGCGATTTTGGATATATTTATTAAGCGGTAAAAAAAAACGAAAATTAATAATAATAATAAATGACACAAAGTCGAATCGATTAAATATTCATAGAATTTTTATTATTAAATTTGAGATAAAGCTAAAAGGAAAATAAAAGATTATTTAAACAGTATTTCAAATATGACTTAATTAATTCCATTAAAGTGGAATTGATTGCTAAGTGTTGTGATAACAAAAAATAGAGATAAAATATAAATTTTGCCAGTAGCAGAAAATAATATTTCAATGGTTTTATTTATTTATATATTTAAAATAAAATAGTTATCTTGTTGCAAGAAGGTTAAGCCGTGGCTCCAAGCCTTTGTATTGGAAAAATCCTAGTGTTGTGAAGAAAACATCAAGCGTTGACTTTCAGCTTTAATATTTAATGTTGTTAAACAATTTACCGTCATCAAAAACCTGATAGAGTCAACACTAACAATTGTTTATTAATTAAGTATAACAATTAAAACAATATAAAATTTGAATGAAATTAAATGTCAATTTAAATTGTTTACTCCTAGAATTTAAGTAAATTCAAAATACAGTTATAACAAATGATATTTAATACGAGTTGCTGATAAATAAAAAACGAATTCATTTTTTTTTAACATCGGAAATGTGTTAACTTGCATTTAAATGAAAGCAGAGAATAATCCAACATATATCTGAAGCGCTTGAAAATTCCCAAAAGTGCATTAAGTAATTGCTTGCAAAAAAAAAAAAAAATGGAAATGTATCTATGAGAAATGTGTGCTTTTAAATCAACTTCAAGCTTTTTGCTTGAAAATGAAAAATGGGGGACAAACTGAAGTACATTTCATACGAAAATGGAATCAATCGTTGTTCGCAGCAAAGCTTCCAATGAAATAACCCCAGGCAAGACAATGCCAAATACTCTGCTCAATATGTATTCTATGTACCGAGTATTGTGTGTATATGTGTGTGTGTGTGAGTATATGTTTTGTGTGTATGTGTGTGTGTGTGTCTGTGCGGCATATGTAGGCAAATACAAACATACAGAAATACCTATGGCAAAATAAACGCGCACATAAATAAAAAAGACATTGTCAGAAAAACGCGATGTGCTCGAATGTTTATTTATGGGCCTCGTTCTCGATCTGAGCGACCCCTGAAGTTATGGCCAACAAACACAATAAAAACAACAACAACAACAGCAGCAGCAGCGACAAAAAAATGGCAAAATATAATACGAAAAATGGGGGCTTATAGGGCAGCGCATTTTTAGTTGTTTGATTGCTAATTAAAATGGCAAATCAAAGCGGCTCCAAGCGTTCCAATGTTGACAGTCTACAATGGAGACGATAAGCTCACACACATACACACACACCAACACACACACCCACACCCACACACACCTACACACATATATATACATGTATTTACACACACCCACATATATACATGGCATTAATAGAGCGTGAATTTTAGCGCAAACATACCGAGGAGGCAGTGGCATTTGTGGTGTGCACATTTGTAGCCCGCAATGTTTTCCCAATCAAACCCCAAAGTCATTTCATTATTGGCTTTGCGTAATCGACGTCAAAGCGTCCCGGGCAAAAGTCAACAAAGCGACGCGAGAGCAATCGCGAAACAAGAAGAAGCAGAAGCTGAAGCAGATGAAGCAAGGGGCTAAGGCAATAGAGGCTGTGGCTGGCAGTGCCAGATGAGGAGGCAGACGCTGCCCTGCAGTCAACGTCAAAACGTGCATGCAGTCAAGCGGATTGAGGCAAATATTTTCACATTGACACGGCAAAAGGATCAGCCGTACGTAGACAGGCGGACGGACGCATGGACGGAGAGACGGTCGGACTGAGGACAGCAGACAGAGGACAGAGGACAACGCGTTGAGTTGAGTTGAGTCGAGTCGAATTCGAGATTGAAAGCCGACGGGACTTGATAATAAAGTCAAAAGTGTAAATGACACAGTTCGTTAGGCGCCTCAGAGTATATGCAATACATACACACAATTACGCATACATTTACATACACATATACACACATACATAAAGATACATACATATGTTTATATAGAATTACATATACATATCGAAAATGGAGTCATAGATACGTTTGTTATGCAAGCTGGGGCGTGGCCCCAAAAAAAGGATTGCGGACCAAACATTAATGGAGGCCACAAAACAGCCGCATTGAATCTACCAACATAGTCAGTCAGTCAGTCAGCCAGCCAGTCAGTCAGTCAGTCAGTCAGTCAGCCAGTCAGTCAGTCAGTCAGTCAGCCTGTCAGTCAAAATTCAATACTGAGCTGCCAGCAGATTTTGGTGTATGACAAATATTTTATGCGCACATCATAAAAGAGCCTCGAGACTGCAGCAAGCACACACACACACACACACAGCTACACACACACACAGCTACACACGCACGTTCCACAAAGAGATACAGAACAAACGCGGTGGCAGACAACAGATAGAAGATACAATCGCCAGCCGTGAGATACGCAAAGAAAATGTTGTGTGGCAGGACAGCGCATAAAAAGCAACACCAAGGCACTAAATAACAACAAGAAGGAGTCAGGCAAAGGACAAAGCTTTGAAGTTGCAGCAGCATGTGGTAGCCAGGCGAAGCTGCCGCAGAAAAAGGAACACACAAAACAAGCAACCAGCAACGGAATCAAAACCAAAAAGGAAAGCAGCACATAAAGAAAGCTAAGAATGCTAAACAACAAAAGGTCCACGCCACAAGGAATGGCAAGGTGCAAATAATGTTGAAAGCGCCCCCAAAATGTATGCTACAGATTTTCGGCAGCTGCCTAAGTACGTGTTAGTGTGTGTATCTGCAGCTGTCGATGTGTATGCGCTGTGTGTGTTGAGTGTTTTTGTGTGTGTGCTTTGCCTGTTGACGTGAAAATTTGCACGTCTTTTGTTGTGCATGCGTGTAAATGTTTCGTGGATTTGATTTCGTTTCGCAAAATTGAAAAACTAAGCATTGAAAACAACAGCAGCAAACAAACCAAAAGCAAATGTTTTATTTGTCTACCAAAAACACACACCCAAAACACACACATATCACATACACACACACACACACACACACATACACACACACACACACACATACACGGAGTGACTGTGTTTTCTGTGCCAAATTCGTTTTGACGGCATCCAAACAAGAGAAAAGGGTTTTTTTTCTTTATTTTACTATGCGGCCTCTTTTAGTTGTTGTTTTTATAATACAAATAACGAGAATCCCTTCCATATATCTATGTGTGTGTGTTTATTTGTATGTGTGTCTATGTGTATTTGAGGTCGGGTTGATTGCTTAAGTAAACGCACTCGGGGCAAGCCGCGACGAGCTGATGCCTTCAACTTTACTTGCTCAACATTATTTGGCTTCATATTTTCTTTTTATTTCCTTTTTTTATTTTATTCGCTTTTGGTTTTTTGATATTCTTTTTTTTAACTCGTTTTGCTTTAATTTTTTATTCTTCGGCATTTGGCGCTTCAATGCTGAGCTGGGTTAATTCTTATGGTTTAGTCACTGATTTTTTGCTTTTATATATATTTTTCTCCATTTTATTAATAGTCTTTTTGTAAAATGCCAAACAATATTTTACTCAACGACGGGGCCGACGGGAAGTGTGCGCTTAAAATTATGTTACACTTTTCAATCAAAAGGGTTCTTAACCCTAAATTGTGGGTGTCGGTGAGTCCGACGGCTGTTTATAAAGGATAAGTTGCTATGAAGTTTTGTGTATGTTTAATGCGTAAATGGATACGTTTGTTATGTCGTCTACGCAACAAAATACAACACAAAATAAAAATACAAAAAAAAAACACACAATAAAAAAAGGAAAAACTTCTTATTGCTTGGGAGAAGTAAATATTGAAATCATCGTTGTGGAATGGACCTGAACAATATATTTTATAATTCTGTATAGCTCAGCTGAAGGTCAACGCTTAAATCAGTCCTATACAAATTAACTTTCAAATTGTTTTGTAGGCAAAAACTTATAATTGCTTCCATTAGTAAAATACTCAGTTAAATGCAAATTGAATACTTTAACATGGTGAAATTTTCAAACAAAATTCCGTGAGCAAAATGTTGAAAAAAAATTCTGAAACAACTAGAAATATTATTTAAGTCTAAGCTATATCTTCAAGTTCCCATTTAACCCAACATTAATATATAGCACATATTTAGCTGTAAGTGTGGAATATATATATTTCTATAGTAAAGTACAATATTGTAAATATAAAATTATAGCTTACCTTTTTCAACGCCCAGAAAAATGATCAGGTTCTTTGAAAAATTGGATTTACAAGTCAACAAGTTTAACTGTTTCGTTTGTTTCTGTTTCTGCTTACAACTTGAAAAAGGCACAATTGCAGCAGGTCATGCACTGTTTGGCATACTTGTTTGAATTATGATAGATTTGTTTTTGTTTTTTCGTATTTATTTTATTTATTTTTTTTTGTTGCCTTTGTTTAGTTTTGTTTAATGATAATATTGTGATATTCGTTGTCTGGGACGCGCACGCGAACACTTTGCACGATTTTACAATAGAATTTAGCACACGTCTGGCCAATTAATGAAAACCTGCTGAAAATTAAGGTGAAACTCAAACAATTTGTATCACAAAAGGAACTGCTGGCATTTGTCCTGTTCCGGTTCGCAAAAACTATAAAGTGCATGACAGAAATGCCGATGCAAATGCCAAGACCAGAAACAAAGCAAATCAAAATGTATGAAATACTTCCACAAAATACAAGCATAACTATATCTATATATTTGTGCGCGAGTGTGTGTGTGTGTGTTTGTGGCACATGTGGCATGCCTGACTATGTGTGTGTGTGTGTGTGTGTGACTGTTTGCACTTGAAAAGCATTTAACGTAGCAGGTCCGAACACGAAGACAAAACGGTTCGAGATAAATGTCAAAGGTTATGGTGTTAATGTCGCATTTATTCAAAACGGATATCAGTCCAAAGCACAGAGAACAAAGGCGAGCGATGTAATAAAAAAATAAATTAAATGGAAAATGCAAAGGGAAAAGCCAACCAGTGACACAGTGACGGACAGAGGACAGAGGATAGCAGACAGCAGACATCAGACAAAGGACAGCGGACAACAGAGTGAAAGAGACACAAGAGAAGCGCGAATGTGTCACGGATTTCATTGCTCATTGAATACGCATTCATTTCATGGGCGCAGGACACAAAAGGCACCAAACTGTGCGAAGGACCTGCCAGGCATTCGGGGCAGCCGCATCGAGTCAGCCAGTCTGCGTACGTAAGCAGCAGAAGGACACACACACACAAAAACACCAACACACACACACACACACAGACAGAAACACAGCCACAGACACACACACACATATACAAAGCAACTCAAAGGCGCTACGAAAATCAGTGGGTAAAGTAAGCCACAGAGCCACACAGAGAAAATCAAAACTACGCGCACACCAAAAAGGCGCTGCCTTCTGTGGAGTCCTCTGTGTGTCAGTATGTCCTTTCATTTGCATGTGCTTGTGTGTGTGTGCTTGTGTGTGCTTGTGTGTGCTTGTGTGTTATATCTGTGAGCTCGCGCGCTTGTGTGTTTGTTGTGTGGCTTTTCTATATCTTGTTGTAATTGCCATTTGGCAATTGCAATTTTCGCATTTTATTGAATTTTACAAACACTCACACACAAACACACACAAAAGCTTGTCTAACAGATGCGCAAACACCAACACACCAACACACACACACTCATACACACACTCACATGTGCTCCGACACAATAACAACATTCTTTCCGTTTTTTGTTCGTCATAATATTTTCATGTGCTCAAATTTCGCTTTACACGCGCTCAGAACTAAATTGATTGTTGCCTTTTTGGCTCATTTCATCATTTGGCAAACAGTAATTGAATTTGCCAGCGTGTTTCTTCTTGTTGTTAAGTATTTTGTGAATTTGTTTTTGATTTGCAAGAAATTTTCATACACAGTCACATAAACGCACATACACACACACACACACACACACGCACACAAACGCAGGCACACACACACTCATACACACACAAAGACATTGGCACACACTTAGTAAAAGGCACACACGTAGAGAGAGTAGAGTATTTGGGAGACGCGTCCAAGTTGTGTGCTATGCTGGCTGAGTAGCTGGCCTCTGCCTTGCGGAACCGCCCTAAAACAGTCGGGAGAAAAACTGAAAATGAAAATTTGTGAAAAATTTATCCAAAGCACGCAAACGCATGCCAGGCGAAAGGCAAAAGCAAAGCGCAAAGCCAAAAGCTTTTCAAATCTCAGGAAATGTCCCGTTATTATTCTTAATTCTTCAACAGCCAACAACAAGTGAGAGAGAATTAGAGAGAGCAAGGAGTATTGAGCGTAAGAACGCACAATCAATAAGTCCGCAGACTTTCAAAGCTTTCACACAGAGTGAAGCGAGAGAGTGCCGAGAGCGCTAGAGTACAAAAGCACACACAGCAGCCCTTGCTCCGCACCCCCGCCAGGCATCGTTGCCGTTGCCGTCGCTTTCCCAGCGTCACCGCCAGAGGCAGCACATGCTGCCAGCACGTCTTGTTTTCGAACTTTGGGCTTTTTCGTGCAATTAACAAGTTGGCAGCAGCCGAATGTGGTAGGTAAACAGTGCTTTCGATAATTAGCGAGCGCCTTTATTTTTTTTTTTGTTTAGCTTTACACAGCCGCTTTACCGTTTCAACGCGACTTTGCCAGCGGGGCCAAACTTTACAAATTGTTCTCAAACTTTGCACTAAGATTTTAGACTTCTGTTTTTTTTTCGCTGCCTTGCGCTCAACACGTCTGACTTTCAGCGTCGCCACAACACGAATGTCAGGTGTGCGTGGATTCCGGCTCCATTTTGTCTGCTCCTTAGCTTCTTGTGCCATATCAGACTGCTTGACTGAGAGTATTCTCTCTCTCTCTCTCTCTCTCTCTCTCTCTGTCTCTTGCTGAGAGTGCGAAATCAAAAGCGCCTGAGTATAAAGTACCATTTGCCGTTATTATATTTGTGCTGCCAACTTGCTTGGGGGAGCATCATGCAGAGTTGCTTTCTGCCAGCTGCCAGGACATTTTCAGAGTTGCAAACAGTGGCATTTACACTGCGCAAAAGCCGTAAGAGCTTTTTGGCTGACAAAAATGTAACGGTTGTAATTACAATAGCGGGCTTAAAAAGCCGGCATAAGGATAACGATGATGGTAATCATAAATGCTTCTCAAGTGGCCGCACTCATCCTCATCCCCACCCCAAGCCAATCAGGCTCGTCAATCTGTCAACTCCTTGCATAGAAAACGAACATATGGCCACTTAGAATCTGAACAAAGCGCCTGCATATCAACCAAGACACTCGACTACGATATAAATGCCCGAACAGGCTTCTTAAAGGTGGGCAAATTACCGCCGCAGGTCACCGAGTCCTAAACTCATAATTAGACATTATGGTTTGGCCAACAACAAGAGCAGCTGTTGCCTCAAGCAATGCCCGCAGAAAAGCCAAACTCGTTCTGCTGCTAGTGCCGCTATTTGTCCCTCCTATGCGGGCTTGCCAGCAAAGGTATTTGTGTGTGTCCATATCACTATGCGTGTCCCGTGCCAAAAGGTGCAAATGCAAGTTGCACGAACTGAGATATCAGTTTACATGCCGCGTTTGTATTATTATATTTTTTGGGAAACCCAATCGCCACAAATTTTTTAATGACTTTGCCCGGCCCCGGCTGACTTTTTGGGCACGCCCGCGTTCCAGTATTCAATAACCCAGCATTGAGGATGATGATGATGATGATTTAAGGCTATCCGTCTCATTAAAAGGTAAGGGTAGTTTTTTGTTTCGGCATGATTTTACATAATTCCAACGCCCTTCTTTCTGTCCGTGTGTGCATTGAACTTTCGATCCGTGCAGGACATCTACTAAATACTATATGGCTCTTTTGACGCTTTAAATTGATTCACACCGCACACGAACACATAGACCTACGCATCCTGTCAGGCTTTACCCGATTCGGAATTGTGCCCATACCCTACAATATTTCCAAAATGCAATTGCAACGGGTTGCTTGAACCAAAACTAACAACTACTATATTTAAAATTCTTGTTTAAATACTTAAAATTCAGCTTTATATAATTAATGTTTCTTATTTCATTTTAAATCCAATGATTTTTGTTATTTTATTTCAAGAATTATAGAACTTATTTTAATAGATTCCTCAAAAAATGATCTTAGCAATGATTTAAGACTTTCGAGGTCCATAACAATGTCTATCATGATCCCATATTCGATATTTTGTTCTAATCGTAGCTTGACCCCCTCAAGTTAAACTTAAACAGTTAAAAATGGTTCTTCGGACGATTTAATTATTTTCAGTGCCATAACTTTGACAAGAATTACACAATTTTCAAAAATCAGCGCTTTTTGATCATGTCTTTGCCTCTATATAAAAATTGCGTTCAAAGATAAAAGACATTCCTATAAAAATAATTATGATATGCATTTCCTCTTCTCTTTCAAGGTAAATACTTTGAACTCCACTTCAAACATTTACAGGATATTTGTCGAGTCTCAATTCTCTCTAATTCAGTGTTTCTAGCTGTTTTCCGTGCTGTCATGCGTTGTATTTGATTAAACATTTTTTACGCACTTCCGTTGAGTTCATCATTAGTTGGCGTGTTCGCCTTTTTTCGGTCCAGCAGCAGCACACCACACCACCTCGCCTCCAGTCGCACGCACAGCCCCACTCCCACTCCCACCCCAGTGAATGCGCACCCCTTATACTGCCTTGCCGCATTTCCTTCCCGTAGTTTCTGTTGTTGTGTGCTTAGGCGCAACTTGCATCTGTCCACTTCCGCTATCGAAGTTTTGTGTGTGTGTTTTGTTTGGTTATTTGTTTTAGCTGCTTTTAAGTGCTGCGCCCAGGATAGATCGATGGCCCATGTCAATGTCCTTTTGTGGCATTTCATTACATCTGCACCGTTATTTGTAAACGGCTGCTGCCGCTGCCGCCGCCGCCGCCGCTGCGGTTTTGTTTACCCAGCAGTTGCACTTACTCTACGAGCCATCAAAACTGGCTATTGAACATTATGAGAAAATTGCCAAGACACAAACATTCAACATAGTTAAAACGCCTACTTCATCATCATGAATGGACACAAAAACCAATTCCATTTATCTAGTGGGGGCGATTCCTTCATTTCAACCCTCTGAGAAACACATTGTGAGACATGTGCAAGAGCACAGGCTTTATGGTTATGGCCACTTCATATGGGAAGTGTTTACCAGCGCCACAATTATAAAGTGATTACCCACCAGTTTTTAGTGCCGCATAAGGGGGCGTATTGTTTGCCTAGCAACCCATATTAAATTTTATAGCATTTTAAACTACGCATTAACATGAATATCAAAAAACAAAAAATTCGTAAACATCTCAAATATCAGTTGCCATTTTTTTTTTTTTTGGGTTTCGTATTTTATTCAAAAAGTTTACAATAATCAAATTTACAATTTCTTATAATTTCTTAATGTTCTATGTGTGGTATAAAAATACAAATATTACGTATAAAAATATAAATTTGTTTATATTTATTGTGTTTGTAATCGTTAATTCGTTTTGTTATTGTAAATGCACTCTGCGCAGACAAAAAACATCGAGCACAAAACTTTGTAAACTTTAGGCTTAACAATTTAGTATCACAAAATCTCACTTAATAGTTAGATATGCTTATCAGTGATATATACATATATATATATATATATATTACGTATAAATATAAATATAAATATATGTGTGTATACATATGTATTTAAATCTATAGATTGAGCGAAGTTTTCCCATTTTTCGTTGTACTCTGTGGTTACAACCAATTGCATTGCATTCTACAGACTAAGGAACAATAGCGCTGTGATATTGTTTAGATTGTTGGCTTATTTGCTAAGAGTTGACTTTTAAGTACACAACCGCTGGTTCTGTTGTTGCCTCTGGCCAAGACTGCTTATATACATATTTCGTGTCTAGAAATTAAGTTGTACTCTTCAAATACTTTTACTGGTAGTGAAACGCTGGTTGAATGTCCGTTTTTTTTTTTTTGTTAACCTAACTAACTGTCTAAACTAAACTAACTAAACTAAATTAAATTAAATTAAATTAAAGTAAATTAAATTAATGCTGAGCTAACGCCTCACAAACTTAGGATTCTACGAAATGACTAGAGTTTACACTCGACTTTTGGAACCAGCACGGGAACTGGATTTCATTGCTTAGTTTAGGTTTTGTTTTTTGGTTTTTGTTTTGGTTTGAATGAACTTAAAACTAGTACTGCACAATTTCGCCTGAATTTCGATTTTCGGTATTTGAAATTTGAAAAATGATTAATTCGAAATTTGAAATAAATGTTTGCCTAAAGCTAAACTAAAAAAATGTATATGAAATGTAAAAGATATATTTTTAAAATGAGATCCAAGAAAAAGTTGACTAGCTTCTTGGTTATGACTAGATGAGTGAATAAATTAGTGACTAGAATGTTTTGGAATTAATGTAAATTGTTGGTAAACGAATTGGAAAGTATCTGTATCTGATGAGATATATAATTGTGGTGGTTATTTGATGATGATGGAAGGACAGTTCAAGATAAGAATAAAGTATTAGATGACAAATAGTTGTGATGATTTTAGTTAATGGAAATATGGTGATTTAAAGATTTAATTTAACTGAGATTTGAAATTCTTAACTTAATGATGATTTGGTTAATTATTTGGTATATCTTGATGCTTTGGTATAATTTATTGCCATTTTGTTTAAACTAAGCTAAATGACTAGTATTTTACTGACTATACGAAAAATGCCTGACCTGGTACGAATGCCCCTTTTGGCCTTAGCAAGATTTCACTGAGATCATATTGAAAACTGACTAGTGCCAAATATTTGGTTGATTGACTGAATTAAAAATAAATACTTAACTAGTTGACTAGACTGATTGCCGTCTTTGGTTGGTAATTAGTAAATACTGTTAATACTGCTAATACAACAATGGAATGTTGACTGAAGTACAGAGTTGACTAGAATTGAACTCATTCATATGCAAGAACTAAATGACTAGAAACTTGAGAAAAGTAATTAATAACTAAATGTGTACAACTAAAATTCAATCAATGTCGAATTATGATAAAAACTAATTTTTCTTTGGTCTGGTTCAGCTGCAGTTCTCCTCAAAAAACAAGAGCGAGATGTGAGATTTAAATTAAATACTAAACTTAACAATACGCGACTATAAACAAGAAATGATACAAGTTCACCAAAGTTACCCAAATCCCATACACACTTTAATGCGCCATCGTCGTGTGTTGTATGACGGAGGCACAGTTCCGCAGATTGGTGAGAGCAGCTGCCGCAATGCTCTCCTCTTCGGTCAGGCCGTGTTCGACAATTTGCAGGCGACCGTAGCCCGCAGAGGAGGTGGAGGAGCTGCAATCGGATAAGTAGTCCGCCTCGTAATCGCAGTGACTGCTGCTTGCCGCGCCCGCCACATAAACGCCCTCATCCTCATGGGTGCCGGCATAGGAATGCGAACTGCTGCCCGAACTGGAGCTACTCGAATTGTAGACAGACGTCTGGAAGCTGCCAGTTATCGTTGTGGTTGCCACTGGCTGCTCCTGCTCTGACTCCGGCTCGATGGTGGCTTGCGCCTTCTTCGCATGTGTCTGCTGATGCTTGCGGAGATAAGCAGCCCGTTTGAACTTCTTGCCACATTCGTTGCACTCAAAAGCCAAGTCATCAGCAGGCTTCTTGGAGCTAGTTGGCTGCTCCTGTTGCTGGCTGCTATTGCGATTCTCCTTTTTCGAAGTCGTCTCCTTTTTGGGCTTGTGCCAGCGACGATGGGAGGCCAAATTTGCGGGGCAATTGAACTGTTTGCCACACTCGGGGCAACGATACTCAAGCAAGACAATGCATGCACAACGATGCCGGGCCAAGCCGAAGGCATCGTCAAACTTAATGCGGCACAGGCGACAGACATAGTCACCAATTACGTTCTTAATGGCCGCCAGTTCCGCTTTCGTCTCCTCTGTAATTTCGACAATGTTGTACTTGGGATCTATGTCACCATTGCTATACTGCATATTGCCATCGGTGATGTCCTCCAGTGGTCGAATAATGGTGCCCGAAACTGGTGAGCTCGTCTCCTCGTCAAACTTTAATTTACGCGTCGCTTTATTCCGTGACGATTTGGCACTCGATGTGGTGGCTTTGGTCGTGCGCGGTGCCGTCTCGGCAACTTTAATGGGTTTGGCGGGTGTGGCATCAACGGGTGGCGTGTTGTCGTTGGAGGTGGTGGGGGCACAACTCACGACTGATTTGACCAATTTGGCAGCGGGCTGTGCAACGCTTTGTTCACTTGCTTTACGCTTGAGTGGAATATGAACGGGAGCAGCAATTGCAATTGGACTCTGTGGCGGCGTTATGGGTTTCTCGGTAATGACAACCACCTCCTGTGCCACCTCCTGTGGCAGTTGCACAACTGCTGCTGCTGCTGCTGCTGCTTCAACGGTTGTTGCTGGTACTGCTGGTGATGCTGCTGGCTCGCTGTGAACCTCAGCAAATGTGGTCGCAATTGGCACATCGCTGCTTGGCACTGGCGATGGCGGTTTCACGGACAGGTCCAATGGAATTTCACACTTGGTTTTTATGTTCAGATAGCGGCTGCGATACTTTGGCGGCAGCGAAGCAACTGTGGTCAGCAGCCCCAAACCATGGGGCAGCCCGCCGGCCGTTGCATTGTGCAACAGCTGGATGCTGTGTGTGTGTGGGTGTGGATGTGGATGTGGGTGTGGGTGGTGGCTGTGGTTGGATGTTGTGGAGAGTGGTGGGCTGGCAACGCTGGCCATTGCACTAGTTCGCGTATCAACGAAATGATGATCAACTAAAACTTGAACGCGCTTTAAGAACTTATCGGAAACGGAATTAAAACGGAAACGGGAGGAAACAAAATAAAAACGTCGAACGATGAATGAATCTGAACTTTGATTGGTGTTGAACGGTGAACGGTGAATGATGAACGGTAAATGATGAACGGTAAATGATGAACGGTGAACGGTGAACGATGAACGGTGAGTGGTGAACGATGAACGGTGAACGGTGTGTGGTGAACGGGAGGAACAAAGAGTTTGAAGAACTAAGCGAAAAACTTAACAACAAATTTGAAACGTTGGCAACGTTGAGCGCTCCTTGTTGGGCTGCTTCCTGTCGGCTCGACGTATTTGCTGCGAATGACTAACAGCATATCCTGCCGCCTCTATTTATGTGTGCCAAAGGAAAGCGAAATTAAAATCATTGTTGTTTTGTGTGTGTGTGTGTGTGTGTGTTGGTCTTATTGTTGTTGTGACGGCGTCGCTCTTGGAAATTTCATCCCCCAATTCGAGTCGTTGTCCTTTTAGCCCTCGCTGTTGCTGCAACAGTCGCTGCTGACGTTGACGTTGAAGCTGGCAGCGACGCGTCGCCGCCAAAGCCGGAATCTTTTGTTAGCAATCACACACATTAGTCACCCTTTTACCATACACACACACACACACACACGCACACACACACAGCGGAGCCTGGCAAAGGGGGGAGCAGCAGACAGCAGCAGGCTTGCCGTCAGTGAAAGTCCTTTGCACTATGTCTGCCTGCACTTGGAGAAATCATTGTGTAGCAATTCGTTTGTTGCAGCTGTGCCTCAGGTTGCCATTGCCACGCAGAAAAGAACACGCGACAGAAACTGGAACACATGTTTGGGTCTTTTGGGTTTTGCCAATTCTCAATTCTGATTCATAGAAATTTAGCCAATAAAGCAAAGAACCTCAGACAGCCTGGCTGTCAGCTTGGGCTCTCTTCTTTCTCTTTGTAGATCCTGGCAAACAGCTGATAGCCATGATGATGCCGTTAATTGTCCGTGTAACCAAAAGGTAAATGCGAAATGTGCACACACAAAACAGAAACTCAATGGGCCATGAAGACCTAAAGTAGATCCCACATTTTGTTCCCTTCAAGTCCAGACCCTTAAGCAGCTGTACCAGACACCATTAGATAATGATAATATCAAATATGTAATGGAACTTGAAATAGAATTTGATACTTGTACATAATATTGTACTGACTATTAAAAAAAAAAAATATTTACTTATGTTTTTAATTTATTTTAAATTCATTTCTAAATTGTGCTTAAAATGCAAACCACATTGTCTTAAAGCACCTGTCGATCCACATTATTCTTAAAATTGTTCAAAAAAAAAAAAGGAAGCAAATTTCTATTGCTGCTGTATAATTTTAAATTTTTTAATCGAATTATTATTTTAAGTTAACAATGTAAAGGTGCTTTCAAACATAATAAATAGTTTAATTGATTCAATTTATTTTTTATATTGCTGCTTTTACTTAACTTTAATACAAATTTAAATTATTTGTTTAAATTGCAAACCACATTGTCGAAAGCACCTGTCCATCCACATTATTGTTAAAATTGTTAAAAAAAAAAGGAAGAAAATTTCTATGGCTGCTGTTTAATTTTAAATTTTATAATTAATCAAATTGTGTATTTTAAGTTAACAATTTAAATGTGCTTTCAAACCTAATAAATAGTTTAATTGATTCAATTTATTTTTTATATTGCTGCTTTTACTTAACTTTAATACAAATTTTAATTATTTGTTTAAATTGCAAACCACATTATCTAAAAGCACCTGTCCATCCACATTATTGTTAAAATTGTTTAAAAAAAAAGGAAGCAAATTTCTATTGCTGCTGTATAATTTTAAATTTCTTAATCGAATTATTATTTTAAGTTAACAATGTAAAGGTGCTTTCAAACATAATAAATAGTTTAATTGATTTCATTTTTTTATATATTGCTGCTTTTACTTAACTTTAATACAAATTTAAATTATTTGTTTAAATTGCAAACCACATTGTCTAAAAGCACCTGTCGATCCACATTATTGTTAAAATTGTTAAAAAAAAAAAAAAGGAAGCAAATTTCTATGGCTGCTGTTTAATTTTAAATTTTATAATTAATCAAATTGTGTATTTTAAGTTAACAATTTAAATGTGCTTTCAAACCTAATAAATAGTTTAATTGATTCAATTTATTTTTTATATTGCTGCTTTCTCTTAACTTTAATATAAATTTAAATTATTTGTTTATATTTATATATTTATATATATATAGTAAAATTGATATTTAATTTCTCTGCGTGTAGTTTTTGGTGTTGCATTTTCAGGTTTTCATTTGTCTGCTGTCGACGACTCCAGCTCCGTCTCCTGCTCCTGCTCCGGCTTCTTTCTCTCAACGCACAGACGCCGCCGCACACAGATACAAATACAAATACAGCCGTGCTATAAGCTTGTCAAGTTTGCTTTTGGTGGGGTAGGTACGTAGCGCACAAATACACACACTAGCACACACACACACACATATATATAGCTTGGTGTGCTCAGCCACCACAAAGCGATTGTCAAAATGCTTACCAAGTGTGTGTGTGTGTGTGACTGTATGTGTGTGTGTGACTGTATGTGTGTGTGACTGTATGTGTGTGTGTGTGTGTGTGAGTGCTTTGCATTAATATAATCGAAATGCGAAGCCGTTGCTGTTGCCGTTGTCGTCGCTGTGCTGATGGTTGCCATGAAAGGGAATGCACTTTCGATTGCCAGTGAAGGGCTTTTTTGGTCGTACCGCTCGCACCAAACACAAATATATATGGCATATTATGTTCAATATGACGCCATTGTTGTTGTTGTTGTTGTTGTTGTTGTAGTTGTTGTATTACGGTAGGCACGTGCGTGGCAACGACGCCAACGACGCTGTCACCACCCCAATTGGGTTGCCAATGTATTCCCAGAGCGAGACACAGCGCTCGTCGTTGCTGCAGCTTTTTGCGGCGATCATCGCCGATTGGGGTGGTGACCCCTGCGAAACCATGGAATCAGTGTTTGCCATGCAGCTTAGAATTAATAGCGCACGCACTGAGAGCCGAGAGAAAAATACAAGTCTCAGAAGTGCGCTAGGCACACGCGAGCAACAACCCAGCAGCAGCATCAGCAGCAGCCCAGCATCAGCAGCAGCATCAGCCCAGCAGCAACCCAGCAAGGAAGAAAATTCCAACCCTGTTTTGGCAAAGAAATCCCCCTTTGCACTGACCGAGAACATCAGCTCATCAGTCAGTCAGTCAGTTGGGCTGTCAGCTACAAATGCTGCGTTATTTCCACATCAGGCTCGCACTTTGATTTTGGTATATATATATATATATATATATATATATATATATACCTTTGACTGCTCGGATTTCAGCGCTTGCAGGCGCGCTTAGCTTAAATTTGCACTCAACAACACCCAGGACACAACCAGAGACGACAGTTGCTTCCCCAATTCCCCTCCCCCCCCCCCCAAACCTACACGCTACGCATTTTGTTTGTTGTTTGTTGCTTGCTGTTTGCTGCTCATTGCTAACCCTCAAGTGCATCTTTTTATGGTAATTTCAAGTGCAGGCTCACCCAAGTCCGTCCCATCGGTGTCCTTGCTACGGTCCCTGCTATCCTGCGTGGGCTGCCTGGCTGGTTGCCCTGGCTGGCTGCTTGGCAATAATTAATGTTCGAAAATGCATCGTTTATGTGGCATAATGCATTTGCATTTGTGTGTCTCAAAAGGCTTTTTGAGTCGACATGTACTTTTGCTCGGGCAGCTCTTCAAGGATGCTCCACTGTAGCACCACATGTTGCCATTGTCGCCCAACTCAACCTGCGGCTACAATTTCTTCCTCCTTATGGGGAGCTGTAATTAAATTTTTACTTTCATAATTTGATGCAATTTTTTTCTCCTCGAAAAAATTTACGGAAACTGGCTGGGATTTTGGCTTAAATGAAAACCACCACCACCCCCCAATTATCCTTATCACCTTCATTTTTTTTTTTTATTTGCAAAAGTGTGAACTTTTTTAATTGTATTTCAGTGGATTTTTCATTTTTTTTTTTCGTTTTTAGAGTGGCATATGCTGGTGATTAGGACAGGATCACAGCTCGTTTCAATTCACATTGAACCAATTAACAGCAAATTTGTTGGTGCGTTGAATTTTTGTTTTTTAAGAGGATTTTGTTGTTGTTGGGCTTTTTACTCTCGGTATTTGGGTGCAAATATTTGCCAAAATAGCATTTTATTTGCATTTATTTTTACTTTTTTTTTATGTGCAAATTGTAAAGACTTTATTTTGATTTTGAAATTGATTGAAATAGCTGTACATTTTGAAAGGATTAAGTGACAACACTTTGTTTGAATTTGGTCGATTTAATTGAATTTCGTTACATACACAATTATATGTATTTATGTAAGCAAACAAAAACTCAAACAAATGATATCTTTTATATTTGGCTGGCATTCGAACTTATTTGTCAAAGCTTATTTTCAAAAATAAAATGAATCTCAACCACAAATTGAATTTTATTCTCATTTATTTGCAAAACTTTATTCAAATAAAAGTTGTACACAAAAAAAAAAAAGTTTCCCAATACACAATCTGTAAATTCAATCAGATCAAAATTGCTCATTGCTATAATTTGTATTAAATTATTCTGGGGTCACACCCCAAAAAAAAAATATATATATATATATATAAATGAATATTTCAAACACAGCAGGGTCATGCCAAAACTTAAGTCAGCCGAGGATTAAGGAATTTGCACTCTAATCCATACTGAAAGTAAACAAAAACTTTATGATGACTAACCCCCATTTGAGGGAAAGGACACAGCACAAATTGCCAACGTGCAAAAAAAAAAAAGGAAGAAAGGAAAATGGAAAAGCAGGAAGCCCAAGAGCAATAATTATATATTCCCCTTTAAAAAGAAATACATACACACGTTTAGTTTGTCAAGGCGCTATTCATATATGAGCACATGCATTAATGTATTTATGCGCCGCAGGACACTCACACACACACACACACACACTCACACACACGCTCGTCAAAGCGTTTTGCATGAGAGCGCGCGAGTTTGCGAGAAAAGGAAAGCAGCGCAGAAGAAAAAGGAAAAAGGAAAAAACAATCACAATTCACAATTCAGTTGGGTGTCGAAGTGCTTCGGGCACGCGACCAGCAACCAACGTTCATTTCTTGTTAATATTGTTGTTGTTGTTGTTGTTGTTGTTGCTGTTGTTGCTGTTGTTGTTGCTGTTGCTATTGTTGTTGCTAATGTCCTTGCTGTGCACAGTGTCGTTGTCGCATAGTTGCCGGTGCATATCGTCAATGCTACAAAGGGTCATTTTCCACATAGGCAAACACACAAACACACACACAGATAGACATTGGCATGTGCGCCATGAAAATCACAATGCAACGCATTGCAACCACCCAACAATACACACACACACAGAGAACAAACACACACACACACATTCGCATAAGTCGAACGGAATCGAAGCCCAAAAAAATGTAGCCAGGTGCATTTGCAAACACTAACCAAAAATGTCGTAGGGCGCACACGAGCCAAAACCGAAACCAAAACCTATAACAAGGGAAGGGTATTTTTTGAGTGGGTTGGGGTAAGGGAGAGGGCAGAATTCAAGCCCCTCGGTTAGATGTGTAGTGAATATATAAACCAGAGCTCAAGCGTAGCGCGATTCCGATTCCGATTCTGAGGCTGTTGCTGTTGCTGTTGCTGTTTGTTGGATTTCAATAGGGCTTTAAAAATGTTTTAGGGCGCCTTTTTAGGGGTGGCTAAAACTGCAGCCGCATATTCAGACTCATATATCCGCCATGTCAGTCACAGTGCACACACACACACACACACACACACCGAGTGCTCGACGGAGGGTTCTTGCTGGGGTATCGGGGCGTTGCAGGGCGCACAATATGTATATAAAATATATTTCATTTTTTAACCCCGCACCGTTTGTCTACTAAAATTCCAATTGGACGCGTATACCGCAAAGCAACAAAAATACAAAAAAAGAAAAGAGAAAAAGGGGCGAGTCTTTTCAATTCTGCTATTTTTTTTTTTTTTTTTTTTGCTTTTTGTTTTTATAAATTATTATTGTTAACCGCCTCGCTGTGCAAAGATCCTGTGCAGGATTTGCTGTCGACATCGCCGTCGCCGTCGCCGTCGCAATCGCTGTCAACGTCGACAGCGGCTGTGTGAAAATTGCACAAGTTGCGCTTCTGCTTTTGACAATAGCCTCACATTAACTAGTTTCCGTTGCAATTCCAATCTCATTCTCATTCTCAAAGCGACGCGACGCGACGCGACGCGGCTCGCCGCTTTTAATGAGTAACTGTAGACGAGAACTGGCAACTGGCAACTGGGAACTGGCAACTGGGAAAGTGCCAACTGCCAACTGTGAACTTCATTACAAAAGCACCCCATTTACTTTTCCCTGTGCTGCTGCTGCTGCTGCGCCGCTTCCTGTTTGGTTTTGTTTCAATTAAATCGCATGGTGCGGCCCATAAGCAGTGCGAGTACATGGCCAGGACATTGCTGGGCACATGGCTCATCTGTTACTTAATCATGGCATTGCCATGGATACTTTACCTCATTGAGGGTGTGCATACACACTCGCACACACACACACACACACTCACTCACCCACTCACTGGTTCCTGTGACATTCACAAAGTTTAAAGCAGCTGCCCGCAATTGATATTCCCTTATTTCATTTCATTGCCCTTTTACAAATATAAATTTTCAAAATTCGATGTATTCAAAAAATGACAACAACAAAAATTATCTAATTCCCCTTGAAATGATTTCCTGGCGTTCCACTTACAAAGCAAAGTATAAATTTCAATGGGAAATCTTAGCTTTTCATGTAAAAATTATTTAATCAAAATTATTGCATGAGATTTTTTTTTGGAATACTTGCATATTTTAATCTTTCATATTAGTAAGTAATACTGATAATTAGTAGTTACATAGATAGAAGTGCAGATTGGTATATATATCATAGTTTTTGATTATATATTGAGGTATAACATTTTGGTTCATCATTCTCACTTATTTGGGAACACTCAAATTACCTAATAAAATCCATAATTGTAGTCATAGTCATAATTGGGTAGGGTCTCATTACTCCAGCCCAGCTGAAAACGCAAGGATGCATCCCAGTTGTTGACATCCACGCCTAAAGCGCGCAATCGGCTGGACAATGCGATGGCCTGTGGCGAGGCTAGGAATCGTTCATAGGCTGGCTTCAGGGCCACCACTCGACGCCAGAATTCACCAAAGACGGGACTCTGCTGGGCACTGCCCTCCAGTAGCTTACGAATCGCAGCGAATGGATATATATAGCTGAATTCCTGCTCGAAACCAGCTATGCCATTCACCGACTGCGCCCAGTGTGGATGCTTGTTCAGTACTTTAATCTCCAGCTCTAGTTCCTCGAACACTTTTATGGATCCACCTGCCAAGATCAACTGCTGTGACGTCCACTGCAGCAATTGTCGCAACTCCGGCTGATTGAGCAGCATGAGTCCCAGGCGATATGAGGGTAGTGAATTGATCTCTCGGACGACTGCTTGGAATTGGGAATCGTTTAGCAGATATGCCTGCACCAGATGCTCGATCTGTTTCTGGGGCACATTACGCAATATGCTCTTCAAAGTCAAATAGAAATTGCTACCAGGTGTTGCACCACTTGGTGCCGTTGTTGTTGCCGATAGTCCCGTGCCGAGGCAACAAATCGCGATCAGAGCAAATGTGATGCAATGCATCCTGTTCCAAGTTAAACTACTTTGTGGGATTTGCAACAGTTGATACTGCTTTATATAGGTAGTTGCTTATCTGGCGAGTGTTTTCGCTACTTGTGCATATTTGTTGTAAGAAGTCTGATTTACATCTTTTATCAGAAGTTTGTTTTGCCAAAGCTTCAGATATACCCATGGGTAAAAAAAAACACGTAGTGCGAATAGACAAAGTCTATTTGCCTGTCATCATTTGACAAGATAAACCAATTTTATGTCTTAGTCATCTTCTATAAGTAACTGTCTGATGATCTGTTGCCGCCAGGTGGCAAAAACAATTCTATTGTGCGAAAAATTTCTGGTGTTTGGTAACTTAAATTACACAATTTTAATTACACAAAACAAATTAGTTGTGGAAAAAAGATATCAGTCAACTGCAGACCCTTTCCCAACATGGTTTGCATTAGATGCAGTTTTAGGGTATAGTTTAGCACTAAGATTCGATTTTTGAAAGATTCGATTTTTAAGAAAAGATTGTTTACTTTGTGTATGAATCTGTTTTTATCTTATGCAAATCTCTAGATTCATAAATTAATATGAAACTTCATAAAACGCAACTTCAAAAGTGCACTTGAAGTGGTTTCTTTTTACTGGGTGGAATATGTGGTAAAATGTTGTACAATATATATAATATAATATAAAAATATATTATATTGAACAGGCATGCAGACATTTACTAAAAGGTCTAAATATTTAAATGTAAGCTAAATCTGAATTAATTTGCTATGAATTTATGTGCATACCTCATGCAGTTGAAGTTTCCATAAAATATAGGTAAACTAATATACAAATTCGTTATAATTTACACGCTTGCCCAGCTACGATATCTATATATATATATATATATATATATATATATGTAGACCAATTTTCATTAGTTCCACTCGAAGAGGCTTGTCCAGCAAAGAGTTCGTTGTGCTCGACCATTTAAAAATCTAGCATATGAGCAACTGGAACTAACCCAATTCATACAGCCGGCAACCAATGCACCACTGAATGACCAAAACAACACACACAGATGCACAGATGCCAATTAGGGAAACTGGAAACGGGGTGTTTCCACCCAGCAATAGCTGAAGTAGGTGCCTGGATGCAATTGTAACAGTATCAGATTTGTAGTATGGGTTGGTGATGCG
Organism: Drosophila melanosoma; assembly: GCA_035042045.1. Taxonomy (NCBI): domain Eukaryota; kingdom Metazoa; phylum Arthropoda; class Insecta; order Diptera; family Drosophilidae; genus Drosophila; species Drosophila melanosoma. Next base: position 1,021,148 of record JAWNLY010000100.1, on the reverse strand, counting down.
CGTAGCTGGGCTCGAAAATGTTGAATTTTATGCATTTCATGTGAATTAAGCAACAACAACTAAATAAGTGAGTGCTGTGCTAATAAATTGTACTGTGCACACACACACACACATTGACACACACACACACATGTAGATAAGAAGCCACCCCAAATGGTGTTTTGGGCGTATAAACAGGGGGTTGATTTTTTGGACAATGCATAAGCATTTTTCGGCCAAGGGCGATCACAGCCCAAAAATGCCAAAGGGGGCAGCAAAAAGCAACGGCAGCTGCAACACTCACACACACACACACACACAGAACAAACACACGTATGCATTGCTTGGATAAATCATGTGTAAAGGTATTTTGATTTTTTTTCTAGTCGCGATAAGCGAATTGCGGCAGCTGCCACACAATGCTGTCAATGCGGGCAACAACAACAAACGCAACATCTAATGGAAAATGCACATATGAAAATATAATTATGAACAAAAAAAAAAAACAGGAAAGAAAATTATTTATGTTGCTATGCACACAGTTGCCTGAAGCAATGCCAAACAAGTAAAATGTAGTTTTTTTTTTAGTTTTAATTGATTTGGCATGCTTCAATTTAACGCTTGGCTGCCACTTCCTTTTTGTGTTCGAATCCTTCTTTGCATATGTGCACGTGTGTGTCCTGTAATTGTCAGGCTTTTACAATTTTCAATATATGCATATATATGTATAAAATATATATATATGGGTTTTTCTGTAAAAACAAAACTCGAGGAAAATGCAGCCCTTTGGTTTTGGCAGTCGCTTCCGCTGCAGGACACGCCAAATGACTCACAGGACACGAAACTTATGCGGCGGAACTGCAAGGCGACGACGTTGACGGCAGACCGACGATAACGTAATGAACGTCACTCAAATCCTTCTCCAGCTACAGGTATGCCTCGCACTACGTCTACGTCTCAGTCTCAGTCTTAGACCCGTTTCCCATTCTCATTCTCAGTTGCTGCCTTGGCACGCGTCCGAGCTCAAGGAAACCCCTTGAAGCGTTTTACTCGCTTTTAGGGGTTGTTTGCTAGTTGCAAGAAATCCTAATAAGAAACATTCCTTTGCCCAAAGGAAGCGAAGCAACACGTTCAAGACATTGTTGAGTCACCGCAGCCCCTTTTATTTTTTCCGTATATTTGTTGTTGTTTTTTTTTGTTTTTTTTTTTGCGAAGGCATTTATGTGCTTCACTGGCGACCCTTCTCAGTTTTCAGAGTGGCCTTTTCTTATCGGAACTGCTAGGTGCCCGGGCTGCTTTGCTGGCTCTGGCATTGCCCTTTTGGGTTTTCATTCAACTCTCGTCACTTAATTGAGTTGCGGCGCCGCAGAAAAAGCAAAAGAAAAAAAATATATAAGAAAAGGGGGCAATTCCTTTGGCTGGAAAGTGGCAATTGTAGGCTTCACTTTAGGCAGCTACAAATTGAAATGCCCAAAACAATTCATTCGTTCATTTATTCATTCCCTGGTGTTGACTTTTTATACATGACACAATGTTATTGTCTGTCTTCTTTTACCACACCTTGAGTGTAGCTACTTTTTATGGTCTTCTTGCTCGGCATCAGGGAAGCCATTAAATTGATTATAAAATGTCGTCTTGCAATGTGAGTAAGCACTCCTCAAGCCAGACAGCCTGTCGCCAGATGCAGGCATTGCCCCCTTTTTTTTTTGGGAATCGACTCGACTGTTTGCGCTCTGGAATACTACTAATTACATGGGCGTTACGCAAGATGAAAGAGCCGAAGAGGGGCTCGCCTTGAGTTTGTGACTTGGGTTTCAAGCAGGCAAATGATTCCGACAATTTGTGCACCAACAAGGACAGCCTACTTAAGGGTTTATCAATGGCAATAATGCAAATAGTAAATGCTTAAGTGGCGGGCGTGCCAAACTGCGTATTTGAAGCAGCTCCTTCAGGAATAACAAGAGTAAATAGTAAAAAAAAAATGCAAGGAAATTTAAACTCTTAACAAATAAATGGCTGGGAAATAAGATAACAAAAATGGCAGTGATAATATTTAAGAGCTGTTGGGAATTCACGTTTTCTTTGTTTTTAGTCAGTTACTTGTTTAAGGCGTTTCAATGTGGAATTTTATCACTAAGCAGACAATTTTGTATTGCTTAGTGATTTTATTCCATCACTGTTTCAATGAGTTTTAGTTCATTTTATATAAATTAAATAATATGTTTATAGGACTTCAAAGAGCAAAATTGGGCTTATATAATTTAAATCAATATTAATTTATTATTATATTGAGGATAAATTTTGTTTTAAAAGTATTCGAAATATTGCTCAATTCATAATAAAAATACAGATCAAAGCAACGAAAAATAATTTAATTTAAGACTTCAAAGTCTTTCCATTAGAGTATTGAAACACAATATAAATTTATCAAGAAAAACTTTGATCAAACTTGAAGTTTACCAATAGACCACAAATAGACTCTTATCCCCTTTTTAAACAATTTGTGGACTTATTTAGTAGCCTGACAGCTGCCGAATTAGAATTGCTGGCTCGTGGCATGCAACTGATAACAATCCATCCATGGAAATCTGTCATGCTGTTCCGCTCATGTCCAGGACCACTTTGCATGTTCACGGCTTGTTGGCCAGCACACGTGTTCAATTCCAACTTATTTGCATGGGTAGATAAAGCTCGGTAGGAATTGTGTGTTCTAATCAACAAAAAAAAAAAAAGTGTTGTTTTTCTAGATATTTATTTATTTATGCAAATATGGAAATTAAGCTGACGCTGCGCAAGCGCACCAACTGAGTTAGGGCCGCGGCAGGCCACGTTCCAGGACACGTTCCCAAAAGGCAACCCCTCGCTTAGATAGCGGCACACAAATAGTCATAAATGTGTTACACATTTTACATAACATTAACAACTCGACTGGGGTTTTTTTTTTTTTTTTTGCTGCCAGCTGCCGTTGCTGGCTGACTTGCAATGGCTTTGCCAAAAACTAGTTTATCCTTATATCCAAAAAAGGTGCGGTGGTCCATAGGTGAGGCTCGCGTGCCACCAGGTCCTCCCCTCTGGTGTGCTGCAGTTTCAGCTCATTTCGATGCTCATAAATAACAACAATAGCGAAGCGGATGCAAACAGGAACAACAAGCGACAGGCACAACTTACATCCCCAGGTATTTTTCACGTGTTTGGCACGTTTCGGTCGATTTTCCGGTTTTCGATTCTCCAATTCTCGTATTTGTTATGTGTGCTACAATGCCCTAACTCTGTAATCCTTAGAGGCGGAGACCGGCACGCGGCACACTGCCGACGAGACGACTTTTTGTGATAAATTGGGCTTTAAAGCAGGGGTCTTCAATTGAACCGAACCATCCGAACGAACTCCATTTGACAAATGGCCAAAGCTGTGCCAATGGACAGCTAAACTTTTGGTCTCTATTTCTTATGTGTCCCTGTCGAAAATCTATTGCCTCTTCTTTTTTCACTGCATGGCAACATGCAATTGTTTACTTCGTTGTCAAATAAATCTTGGTTCCAGCTATATATGAGTCTTTCTCTCTTGTTTTATTTACAAACTCTGGCAATTACATTAAGTTCACTGATACGCCTATATCATTTATCAATGTCGCATTGGGGATTTGTTGAGCTTATTCTTTGATATCACATTTATAGACTTTGTACTAGTTAAATATTTATTTAATTCTACTCACATCAAAACACATTCCTTCATATTTCAATCTAATAAATTGCTTTAATCTATAACACACAAACACTTTTTTTTTTATCTTATCTGCATATATTTATTTGTAATACAGTCATTTCATATTATTTGGGTTAACATTAAGTTGTAATTAAATAATACTTTAATAGTTTATTATTATAACAAATTGAGAATATTATTTTGTTGAGATTTCTCATTAAATGATCAATGTTTTTATATATTGTCCGAGATTTGTTCATCCCAAAATTGCAGCTTTTCCTTCATCTGCTCAACGCTCAAGCGTGGAGGCAGCGAATTGAGTGTTTTTGGCAGATCAGCGACTTTCAGATGATATAGAAAATATTCATACATATCATAATCATGCATTTTGGTATAATGAAAACTTATTAACGAATCGGAGCAGCAGTCGTTAATCTATAAATAACAAATTTATTCAAATAATATATAAATCATAGATTAAAAACTCACATTCGGCTTGAAGAAATAGTATTTTTCCAGCCAAGTGCCGAACTGAATGTTTGGCATCAAATGGCGTGGATTCAGGGGCAAAAAGCGCTCTCGACCCAGTTCATCCCTTGAGTCGCCTGCCATTACGCCCACATTCAGCAAACAGTATCCAATTTGTCTGTCCTCCGCCAGAGTGTTGAGTGGGCAAATCTTTGTGTTATTCAGTGCGAACATATTCAAGCGACGCAGTGCTTCGCGACTGAGGACATAGCCAGCACCTCCAGACATATAGCCATGTGGATAAGTGGTGCGAAAGCGATGGCCAAAGAAGACAGGCGCCTCGGGATCGAACGGATAGAGAAACAGTCTCAAGTTCTCCATTACCACATACCTAAAGAGACCAATGGCGAAAATGGTCAAACGGAAGCAGTATATGAAATCTTTGGCTTACGTGTCGTCGTCTGCTTTGAGAAACCAATCGTAATCCTCCACATAATGTTGATAGGCGTAGGCCAGACCCGCACGCACCTTGGCATACAGATTCTCACGCTGCTCCGTCACATTGAGATTCACTGCGCCCAGTGCGTCATCATCTTGACTGCTCATAAAGATCAGCTTGTTGCAGCGAGCACCCCAAGTAGACTTTACCTTTGCGGCCTTTGTCTTGTGCTGCGTTGGCATCGTCAGCACCAGGCAAAGCACACGTGTCTCATGGTGAAGATGTTCCGCTAGAGATGGCGTTTCCAGCGCTGTGGACGCTGCTGTATCCGCTGCAATCGCCGTGCTTTCATATTCATCACTAATAAGCGTCATATAATCCCACAGCTCCGTTAGCTGTATGCCCACAATTAGGCCCAGCACCAAGCACAGCACATTCCGTAACATTCCACTCCAAAATCAATGTCAAAAATCATTAAACTATTGCATTTTGCAAACCAATTCTGCATTCAGCTGTTGCACAACTGAATCACAGCTTGTGGAGACTCCAATTGCAGTTAAGTAAGTAAATAATTCCACAGTTAACTGGGCTAAAACGAGTTTTGTTGTGTTACGTTTCGCATAACAAATGATTCACAACTGGCCGAAGACGTTTTCAGACTGAAGTCAACAAATATTTTCAAAAAAAAAAAGATTCGCTGCTATTGCCGTAATACACTTTCCCATTGAAGGCATATTCGCTTATTCAAATCATATAGAAACCATTGCAGTTTGAGCAACTTCGAGCAGGAATGAAACACGTCTCCAATCAAACAATTTAATATTAAAATATTATAGTAATAAAAGTTTTAAGTTTGCTTGGATTTTTTTAGTTAATACTCTCAATTAATATTCAGCCTTCTTCTCAGTTAGAGCATGCAGTTTGTGTCTTGTCGGCATTCGCCTGGCAATTTACTCTTTCATTTTTGAAGAACCGGTTTTGAGTGTCTTCAGTTATTTGTCGTGATGGTTTTGACCTACACGTGAATAGGTTTGGCAACTCTCTCGGTTGGCTCCTTTCACTTTCCACCCTCTTCTGATGACAAACAAAGTGCATTTTTGGTAATGGTATTATTTATTTTATTGCTAGTTAATTTTCATTTTCGTTTTCGGTTGATGTATCATATTACAAATAATGTAGGTTTACATTTAGCTTTTAGTACAACATTTTTTTTTTTCAATTTGTTTGTTTCTGCTTTAGACTAAATGTGGACTAAGTTTTTACGGTTTGTTGTTGATGTTTGTTTTATTTTAATTTTATTTTATTTTTCAATTCAATTGCGTTGAGTAAACACCATTGAATTTCTTCTTATTCGTTTTGAGTTTATATATTCAAAATTGCTTCTTCTTGTCCTTTTATCTCTTCTTTCTTTTGTATTAGAAAATTATTATAAAACTTTAACTTTTTAGCTTTAGTTCTTATAATGTTCTTTTTTTGTTTGTTTTCTTTTTTTTTAGTTTTCTAGTTTAATATTTACTTAAAGTTGTATTTTTTTCTTGTATGTATATATCTTATTTGTTTATCTTCGTATCTTTGATTATACATTTAGTAAGTGCACTTGCCAATTCTCGTTTATTAGATTTTCATTCCTTCTAGGGTCACAACATTTAACTCGAAAACTGGAAATCATAGTTTATAAACAAAAATTGTCAGGCAATGACAACACAATCATTTTAAGATGATGATTCGGCTAAAACATTGATTAATTTGTATTTAGTTAGTTACACAGCCTTAGAAACTACTTTACAACTAATACATAAATGAAGGCAAACAAATTCGCCGTAGCGCCAAAAGCAAAATTCAAACAGAAGGCAACAAATTTAGCATAATAAACAATTTAAAAAAAAATAATAGGTAAATATATATATATTGAAATAATTAGGCATTAATTTGGAAACTTGTATAATAATAAAAATAAAAAAAAAGTATAATTGGTTTTGTGGAGTATTCCATTAATATAATAAGTATTCAACAAATTCTTGAAAAAAATGTAAAAATATTACGTCTTTAGTTTCGGTTGCTATTTTATATGCGATGTATGTTGAACATGTTAATTTCGCTTGAAAAAATATATATTAATATGTCTGTTTACTTAATTCAAAGTGAAATTTACACTCAATTCTCATTCGTTTTTAGTATAAATTTCACTTTTATATTTATGTGTATGTATAATGTTTAATTTTCATATGTTGTTAGCTTGGCTTTAAACAACTAGTCCTAGAATTATTGTTTTGCTTTTGTTTTCCTTTACTTCACTATGCTTCTTAGTTGTATTTTGTTGTTTTGTTTATATTTTTTTTTTTAATAGATATTAATCGATCGTTTTATCCATTTTTTGTTTAATTTTCCTCGTATTGTTTAGGAACCTATTTTGTAACTAGCAAAGCGCAGACTCTGTAAAATTTCTATAGAAAAAAATGTTTTGCTATAATTTTGCTTACAATTAATTCATATATATGTAACATCAAAATACATCTGCTAATATAATATATAATATTTAAGTATTACAATTCAATCAATTAAATCTATACTTGAATATTTCAATATATATTTTGTATTTTTTTTTTCTGTTTTCACGATCGCAATGCGCTTTTACTCGGGTATTAGAAAGGAAAAAAATAACTAAAAATTTGAAGAGAAACTATATAGATACTATTTTGAAATGTGGACAAATGTGAATCGTAGTTCAAGCTATTTACAGCGCATTTTCCTTTGTTATTTTATAGATCTTCCAGTTAATATTTGCAGACATCAGTTATCATATATATAAAACTTAATTTAACAAAATTTCGTAACTAATTATTTTAACAATAATCTTTTGACAAGTCAACGACTCCACAAAAGTATCAAAATTTTATTGTTTTAGACACTAACTTCTTTTCATGTTATTTTTTTTCATTTTTTAATTTTTTATCGAATTTTAACATTGGCACGTTATTAATATTTTATGTGTATATTTATGTATATGTATTAGAAAACAAAATATGCATGTATATCTATGTAAGTTAGTTAAAGCAACTACATATGAAACTAGAAATCTTGATTAGTTGCAGTTGTTAACCAAAAATGAAGCTTGACAAATAAGTTTACATCATTTATAAGTATATCTTAAACAAAAAATAATATTTATATTTAGACGTAAGCAAATTTCGCGATTTTTCGCAAAAGACACTAAAATATCATTATGGATGCAAATAATTTGATTATATGTACTAAAATGAAATGGGGATCGATCTAAGCGACAAACAATAAAATAAACTATAAAATGAATGCGCTCGTATCTTAAATGTGTGTTCATGATTTGTTTTCATTTGTTTTTTTGTTTTTTTTTTTTGTGTTTTGTACACAAAATAATCCTATGTATTCCATATGTTTTGCATGTCGTGTATTGTATACAAAAGATTTGTTTTTTGTTTTATTTTATTTTTTAAAGCATATTCAAAGCATTTCAAAATAATGTATTATCAAGTTGATGCACGGCTGATTTTTTGCTCTGGCGCCTAAATGCATGATGCATGCTGCATGCCATAAACAGTTATAAAAGAAATAGTATTCTACAGTTTTAAGATTATACCTATATGCCTATATATGTATCATATACGTATAGCTATGTATGTACATATAGAGCTCTAAATGTTTGTCATATCGAAGAGTTCTACAACTATGTATGTATATATATGTATATAATGCACGCGGCTGATGCTTGTTTGTGCCATTAAAAAACAAAATAGGTTAAAGGAAAGGAAAAGTGGGATTTACTGATATTGGCCGTTTCATCCAGCAACTGAGTTTATAGTATTTGTTTTTATGGAGTTTTATATATGATAATTTGCTCGCTGTTTAGTTAACTCATGCGCTACTTTTGTACACAGATTTCGTTTCAACGAATTGTTGGTTTGTTTGTTTGCTTTGTTGCACAACTAAACTCTTTATCAACTTAGATCTACGGCTAAGACTTACAAGCTAAAAGTTTTGTTTATACTTTAACTTAACTCGAAACAACACGCACAGTTACACACACACTTACGCACACACACACACACACACACACACATTTATAAAAAACACAGATATAGATCTACCATTCACAATTACATGCGCTTTGGACTTTGGGCTTAAACATATTTAAATATTTAATATAACCGTTCAATTGTATATGTATAGAAAACCAAACCAACTCTAGTTTTCTCCTAGGTTCGTCTTTTTTTGTTTTTGACAACTTGGTTTCATTTATTATTCGCTGAGTTCACAGTCGATGCACTGGAGGCGGTACTGGCCGCGGCATGAGCATTTGTGGCGCCCACTGTGGTGCCAGCACCGCCATTGCTCGTCTGCATCTGTGGTAGGGTATCGAAGCGGCGATAGTAGAGGAGATAAGGCACACGCGGCGTGTGCGGCTGCAACACTTGCTTCTCGCCGATCGGCTTCACCGAGCTATCATCGTAACGCAGCCAGCTGTTATAGCCAGTATGAAACACGTCCGTTATATAATGGCCCTTCGACGCCTCCTTGCCATCGTGATAGACCACAGCGAATAGGCGATATGCGCGCTGCTTTTGCGAGGTCTTCTTCAAGCCTAGTATCTCTGCGAAAAAAACAATTCCCATAAGTCTGACGGAGCAGCAAAGCAAGCAAAACTTTACTTACTGGCATCGATTTTCAGCTCCACTGGGAACTCAACCTTTTTCAGTATCTTTGTGCAGCCATCGGATCTGTAGTCGAAGTATTTTAAATGCAATATTAAAACGACTGGCAACTTTTCCAGCGTCATTTGCTGCCAGGCAACAACCTCCTGCTTGGTCTTGCTGCCAGTAACGCCCTCCAGCTGATCACGACCAACGAGTATCTCCAGAGCCTCCTTCACCGAAACGGCTTTCTGCAATCAAACAAGTTAAGTGTTAACAAGGGGATGCCTCATTTCGATTTGGCCGACTCACCTCAATGTTCAGTTGCAGCGTAAAGAATGGCTGTATAACATCCGTGGAGTGTTCGCCTTCCCGCTGCAGACGCGAACGCAACTCACCGCGAAAGATGTCGCTCAGTGGTGTGCGTCCAAAGTCCGTTTGGCGGGTGACGCTGCCCTTGTTGCGATTGTTGCAGATCATCTGGAAAAAGTTTATGATTGAGTACGAATTATTAATATGTGCTAATTTATTTACCTGCCAAACATCGCCCCCATCCTCGGGCTCCTGTTCCTGCTCTTCGCCATTCTGCCGGGCATTTGGCTTGGCAATCAACTTGATAACCTTTTGGAAAACATATAAAAATGTATCAAAGCTCTTTGGTTGATCGATTGATTACAACAACTTACCTCGAGCATCTCATCGTTGAGCTTGTTCAGAACATAGCCCAAGAATTCTTCAGCATCCTCTTGTCGGCCCTCCACGTGCTCCTCGCGGCTGTCATTCCACAGCTTGTATATTTCCGTGGGCTCAAAGGCCAAATCACACTGCAGGTCAACGCCAGCGAATTCATCTTTGCCCTTGATCTGGGCCGCTTTGTTATTGTTGAAACGCAACCGGGTTCCGCCGGGCAACGATGAAAAGTTGCTCATAAATGACATCCTATAGAGAGAGAGAGAGAGAGATTTTAGTCTTAAGCTCTATGGGAAAACACAAAAATAAATAGTTGTGCGTGCAAGGAGGTCTACATGAAGCCATCAAAGGGTCATCCATGCTTAAATACACAATGCACTTGCATCGGCCTCGACTCTAAGCACAGTTTGCATCCAAAACGGAGGCAAGCAGCGAGCGTTTAAGAGGCCAACGCCAATTGTTATGCCACAGGCGTAACACAGACGCCAGCTGGTTTTGGCGCCGAGGCGTCTGTTGACTTGCCTGTGGCATGGTGGCATAATCAGGCTTGCAACTAGGTCAAACTGGATTCACTTACATGGCATTCACAGTGGGCGTCTTCACTTCGCTCAGCACCGCCGCCTGCTTGGGTATGGAGCGCAGCAGATTGTAGAACGGGGAGCAGCCAAGCAACGCCTGCAGTATGGAGTTGATATAGCAATAGTTGGAACGATTTGTCAGACCACGCGGGCGCAGGCTGACCGGCGTTAGATTGGTTTTGTGTCGTGTCAGAAACTCGGCATATTTGTTCGTCCACTCATCGAGTTGAGAAGCGCGCGATGGCTCCGCCTTCAGCGGCTTGACCGCCAGCGAGGTGGGCGGCGCGCTGACAGCGGGCACAGCCTGTGCCGAGGCAGCGGAATATGAGAGGGTGCCGGGTGTGATTAGAGGTACGGTTGGCGCTGGCACTGGCGTTGGTGATTGCAATTGCTGATGCACACTAGGCAGGCTCTGTGCTGCTACTGCGGCTGATGTCGCCGGCGGCAATTGTTGTTGATGTTGTTGTTGCTGCTGTTGTTGTTGCTGCTGTTGTTGTTGCTGCTGTTGTTGTTGCTGCTGTGGATGTTGCTGCTGTGGATGTTGCTGCTGCTGATGTGCTGGCAATTGGTGTTGCTGTTGTTGTTGCTGTTGTGGTGGCACCGATTGCAGCTGTTGTTGATGTTGTTGCTGGTGCTGATGTTGCTGCTGCTGTTGCTTGTTGCCATCGTAGGGCGCCACTTTAGCCACGGGCTTCTTGTTCGCAAAGAGACTGGCCCACGACGGTTGTCCGCTCTCCGAGCTGCTGCTGCTCTGCGACGCTGGCGGCGCTGGTGGCGCCAAATTAAGAGCGGGCTGCGCTGGCACAACGGCTGCTGTTGTTGATCCTCCTGCTGCTGTTGCTCCTCCTGCCGCTGTGCTAAATGATGCTGATGCATCTTGGCTACTGTGGCTTGTGGGCTGTGTGCTGTGTTTGTTTTTGCCAGCATGGCTCAAATGAGGTTTGGCCGCAGCTGGCGTGTACTGATTATGGCCATGTTGCTGCTGTTGCTGCAACTGGGACTGCTGCTGATGTTGTTGTTGTGATGATTGTTGTTGCACTGACGCATTGTTTGTGCTATTGGACTGACTTTCAATGGACGTCTGTTGTTGAAACTGATGCGGCGTTGCTGTTATGCTTGCCGTTGAGGTAGTTGTTGTTGTTGCTGCTGCTGTTGCTGATACTGCTGCTGCTGCTACTGCTGCTGCTACTGGTGTCGTTGCATTGCTGTTGCTTTGTTGCTGTTGCTGTTGCTGTTGCTGACCGCTGATCTTGCGCTCCAGCGGCGGTGCTGTGCTTGCCACTGGCGATGAGGGCACTTTCATAGTGCCATATGTGCGCATTTGTGGCTGATTGTTGTTGCTGTTATTGTTGCTGGTGTTGCTGTTATTATTATTGTTACTGCTGCTGTTATTGTTACTATTGTTGTTGCTGCTGCTGCTGTTGTTGTTGTTGTAGTTAGTTTGGTAGTGATGCTGCTGTTGCTGGTAGTGCTGCTGATTGGTGTAGGTTTTAGTGGGATGGCTATAGACGCCAGCGCCACCACTTGACTGCTTACTAAAGCCTGAGTTCGGTGGAGTAGTTGTCGCAGTTGTTGCAGCTGCAACAGCAGCTGTCGCTGGAGCAGCGGCAGCCACAGCAACTGTCGCGCCATTATTTACAGTATTTGGCGAGGCAGTGACTGCCACCGATTGCGTTGACTTCTTGTGCTGTGCAGAGTTCGTCCAGGACATTGTCTTGGTGGTCTGCATGCCAGTATCGCTGCTGCCCTGATGATGATGGTGATGATGTTGTTGCTGCTGCTGTTGATGATTGTACTCCGAGGAATATTTGCGACGCACTTGCTGCTGTGAATTGTTGTTGTATTGTTGTTGAGGTGGCTTGCGCTGCTGTTGCTGCTGTGCAGGCGGCTGCTGTTGCTGCTGTGCAGGCTGCTGCTGTTGCTGCTGCTGTTGCTGCTGTGCAGGCTGCTGCTGCTGTGGAGGCTGCTGCTGCTGCTGTGGAGGCTGCTGTTGCTGCTGCTGTGGAGGCTGCTGTTGCTGCTGCTGTGGAGGCTGCTGTTGCTGCTGTGAATGTTGCTGCTCATGGTAACTGGGCTTATGTGGAGCTGGCTGTGTTTGTTGTTGTTGTTGTAGTGGCTGCTGCTGCTGAGGTTGAGATTGTGCATGCTGCATCTGCTGTTGCTGTTGCTGCTGTTTCTGATGATGTTGCTGTGGCACAACTGGAGAAGTTTGTTGCTGTTGATGTTGCTGCGGTGGCGCTACAGTTGATTGCTGCTGCTGCTGTTGCGGCGCTACAGTGGCAATGGAAACAACCAAATTGGCTGGCTGTTGTTGTTTTTCAATTTGTTGTTGTTGCTGCAGCTGCTGTTGTGGTTGTTGCTGTGGTGGTTGTTGCTGTTGTTGCTGCTGCTGCTGATGTTGCTGCTGTTGTTGCTGCTGTTGCTGTTGATATTCGAGCTGCTGCTGCTGTTTCTCGCTGTTGGCAATCAGTGTTTCATCCAAAGTCGACTCATTTGTGTTGTTATTGTTATTATTGTTGCTAAGCAGCGTCTTATCAACTGCAACAAAACAAAAAAACAAAAAGAGTTTCCGTTGTTTATCATGAATAATGCAATAAAATGAAAACGTTTCATCTGTGGGTCAAATGCAGCAAGTTGACCTTTTGAGAACACATACAAAACGGCATAATAAACTAGATACTTAAGTTGCCCAATTGGTGTGCAGCATATACAAAATAATTTACAATATCATCATAATTGATACCAATTGACGTTAAATGAGATACACATTTTTTAAATGGATCGGATGCTTTTGACTGTGTTTTTCAGCTTGTGATGGATTTTTATCGAAAATTTACCACTAAAATTTTGGGCAAGTTATTTCTTTTAATTGATTTGTTTTTGTGACTCCCAATTGAAGACTTGAGCTTCCCAGTAGCAACAAGAAATGGGGATTACATAATTGCAATTTACAAGAATTTATGGACTTTTGAAAAGTAACTGACAACAGCAAAGAATCAATAATGATACAAATAAAAACGAGTGCGGAAAAGAAGAACTGAGAAAGTTAGATTTCTTAATCTTTTAGATTTTGAAATATGGACAATGGAAAATTCATATATTTTATCGGTCTCGTTGATGTTTTCTTCTGTTTGCAACTTGAATATACCCATTTTTAGACATTTTCAATATGTTCAGGGTATAATCAGTTCACACAACGCTAATCAGCCGAGTCAATAAAGCTCCGCCTGACCAGCAAAAATAGAGTAAATTCAATGCATGTTTCGAGATGCAATTGCACTTTAATCGGACACGTTCGACTAAAACAACACAACTCGATAGATAACTGATGCTAAACAAATAGTTCACAAGTTATTGTTGCAGTTGTTGTTGTTGTTTGTTGTTATTATTCACGTGATAAGAACATAAACACATATCGCCAACTGTGGCAGCCCCATCCAGTTGTCCGTCAATGCGGCAAATAGAAATATTAGAGTAAATAATATGATATATTTACTGCTGATATATATATATAAATAGAGCTGAGATTCAGATAATTCTATAAACTTCATTTTGACAAACAACGACATTATTACGAGTAAATCACAATCGACTGCCTCCAGATAAAGATAGGAGCGACAAATGGGAAATTCCCCTAAAAAAAAATGTATTTTATTTTTTTCATTGATAGCGTTATCAATAAAAACAAAGCAAAAACAAAGCTGCAAACAATTTACACACGCTGATGCTGCTGCATGTTGGCATTTATTTACCATTTGATATGCGTATTTGAGAAGTTGCTGCAACGTGTGTCTTGCCTCAAGTACATCTCCAATGGAGAAAAGGGGCAACCAAACACTCTCATGGCCAGTTGGGCATTGGAATGTGGAATGTGGGACTAAAGATATCTAGGTCAATCGGGCTGAAAGTTTGCACAGCTGTTCGAACAGCATAAGTCGCCCAATATTGGGAGCATTAAATGCAATCTCATCAAAATAAAAATTGATAATGTAAGTGCAATATTCCAATGGGAAACCATTGCGATAACACATAAAAACAGATTGCGTATGAATTGAGATGATTTCGAAATGATTGCATATGCAAATAGTACAAATAAATACTTTTACAATTGAATACTTACAAACAGGATGGAAACATATCAAATAACAAAAATTCTATGACACTTTTAACACAATAAACATTTTACAGAAACTAAAAAAAAATACAGTTTACTGTTTTTTCAAAGATTGACAAAATATTCAAATCAATAATGTTAAAAGAGCCCCCAAGCAACAATTTTCATTCAGCCAGAAAAAATGGGTTCTTGGGTCATTTGGCCACGTGCACACAAATGTGCGCCATCGGCGATTAGTAAATATATATTAAACGTTCTATTAACAACAAATTCTTTGGAGCAACGCTGTTTAAAATTTTATTAGCAACTCTATCATAATGAATGCTTTCAGCGTACAATTAAAATGTGTTGGTGCTAAATAATACTTAGCTTATAACGTCATATGACAAACAGTTCTCCCCCGACCGAATTGGGTTGAGAATCGGAATCGGATTTCTAAGAAAGCGAACGCCGCAGCCAGCAGCAAAGCAGCGGAATTCAGTATTCAGAATTCAATGTGTTAATTAATTTTAATTAACATCTAACGAGCACACTGCCAATAAATATATACTCCAAATATAACATAAAAGAAATGGAATTTTGTAGAGCGGACAGGCAGCACAATTAAACAAGTGAATATTACTACTCAAATAACAAAAAAAACAATGTTAGAAATTATAATACAACAGTTATTGTAGCAAGGGGTGTCAGATTTGGGTAAGACGCTCAGAGAGAGCAGAGCAGCAGTGTCACAAGGTTGCCTGGATAATTATCGATCTGAGCGAACAGGTAAATAAAAGCAAACAATAACAACTAATTCAGTAACAACAACAATACGATTCGAACATGTTAGTTGCTAATAATAGCAGACAACAAGTTGAGTGCATCAATGCAAACTAGGAAATAATCGTCACGACACGTAAAGCGACAACAATCAAACACAACTGTACTAAACTCTTAGGAGCTATAAAAGGGGGGAACACAGATGCGTGCAAGTGGAACTGAAACAGAAAAAGAAACAGAAACATAAAATGGAACTGAAACTGGAGGAACGAATGCATTGGATACAGCTTAACAAACATTCTTCCCACTTGAGTGGACAATTTCGCTTTCATTTTCACTAAGAAAACTGTTATACAAAACGGGTAGACAAAGCGTATGACAGTTATTCATTACGCAAATGTAATTGCGCTTCTACGCGATACGCGAATGCGCTTTATGTGAACAGCAATCGAGATTTTGTTGTTGGTGTTGGTGTTGTTGTTGTTGATTTGATATTTAATTGATTTTGCTATCCAGCAAACAGACACAACGGGGTCATCAGCTGGAGAGCACAGCCCCCAAAAGCGGCTTTGCCTCCATCTAGTTTGTTCTATTGACTTCTGCTCTGTCTCTCGCATTCTCCCTCTCTTTCTCACTCTGTTATAGGCCTGTTGCCGGTCGCATTGTTATTGAACGCGCGATTTTATTCAATTTTTATTAGCCTGTAACAAAAAACAACGACACCAACGAATAAAATTACGATTGCCACATTCAAGTAATTTGTATTTGGCTTACAATTTATCAGATCTGCTTTTTCTTAAGAGAAAGAAAGAGCGAAAGAGAATGTCTGAGAAGAGCTGTTATAATCTATAACAGTTTTAATAGGACAATTAGCACTTGGGAGATAAACTTAATATAAACAGACCATACAAATTATATAAATAATAATTTTAAAATTGAAAGCTGAGCCAATTAACTAATAAAATTGTACAAATAACACAAACTTGCTATTAATATATCTAATCAATAAATCTAGTTCAGGAACTGATTATGTTTTAATCTGTGCGACGTAAAAGCGTTTAGATTATTCTTTTCAAAATGTAAACCTAAAACTAAGTTAAATCAGAAAACAAATTAAATTAAATTATATTTTAATAATTTTAAAATATAATTTTACCAGAAAAGAGGCATTAAAACTTGTTTGTCAAATAGAACTTTAACATTATTGATATCGCCATAATATTACTCAACAAAATAAAAGCAATTATAAATATATATTCACCAAGATAAATATGATTCATCAGTAAAACATAAATATCCAAGCTTAGTCAGTACGCACACAAAACAACTTAAAATGCAACAGAAAGACGACTGATAGAATATATATTTTTAAATAAAAACATGCGATAACGAAATAATTACACAATTAAGATAATAAATAAAACCATAAATTTGAAATAAACTAATATGCGTTTTCAATCAAAAACAATTTGGTTATTTATCAGCAGCAGGGAAAACTTGAAAGCTAAATGCAATAAACGCATAGAACGTGATAAAGGTATTTATTGGCCCACGTGGATTACCCATTTGTTGTGGTTCTTGCCATTGTTTTTATTGCTCTTGTTTGTGTGTGTGTGTGTTTGTCTGTGTGTACAAAGTTGATAACAAATCTGGTCAACAGTTTGTGGGGCGTTTTGCAAAAGCAAACACACTAAAAATGCCTAAACTATTTTCTTACTGCCTGGTAACAGCGGTAAACTCGTTAAAATACCCTGTTATAATTGTTGTTGTTGTTGCTGTTTGTTACTGCTGCAATTCAATTGAATTAATTTGTGTCAATTTACAATAAGTAATAGTCTCTCTCCATCTCTCACACACACTCTGACTGTCTCCCTCTGGCCGCCGAAAACAAGAAGCCAAAGAAAATTGCATAATTCTCGAAGACGACGACAAATAACGGCACGCGACCTTCGTCTATGGCAAATACCGTAAACCAAGCACACCTTACACACTCTCCCCCCCCCCCCCTTCAACATCACCTAAAAATAAAGAAGAAAAACGAACACAGGCAAAGAACTGTAAAAACGTTTTCTTATCAATGAAGGCGCACTAGCCAACAATGTAGCTATAAAATTGGCGTTGATTGCGTTTTAGCCATGTTACCTATTCAATAGAATTCAAATGAGCATCGATATGGGTAATCGTTGATTGAGTGGGCCCCATTCCAGACACAGCACAACTGAATCCAAAGTGACAGCTTGCTGACAGAGTACACAAAAATGGTAAAGTATCAAGAGGACTGTCAGCAGCAGTTACAAGGATACGCTGTGTATGTGTTGTGTGTATCCTGCTGGAATTAACATATAAATGCGTATAACAGTTGACGCGTGGGCAATAGCAAGAGCAGCAGCAGCAGCAGGCAGCTCATTGAGCAATGTCAGCTATTAGATACAAATGTATCTATAGCAGGTACAACGAAGGCCAACAACAACAAGTAGAACTGGGAAATGAGCAACGACAAACGCTGCATACTAAAAGCAACAAGTAAAATACAAAACAACAACAAAAAGTAGATAAAAGTAGCCAGCGACAAAACTGCGTCATTTTTGTAAATAAATATATATATATATATATATATATATATATATATTGTCTACAACAGATGAGCATTTCGCATATATAAAAATATATATAAAAGAGCAGGAAAAACTGAGGAAAAGCTTGCAGCGTAAAAAATGCACAGTTAAACAAAAGCGCACGCAGCCAAAAAGACAGAACGACAGAAAGACAGAGAAACTGACAAACGAATATGCGCAATTTCAATTTCATTACGAAAACAAAGAAAATGCTGCTAAAGATTGTTAAGAAATTCTTGAACCGGCCCAGAAGCGATGTCATTGATGTCGTCGATATACAAAAGGCGCATTCAACTCATTGGCAATGCTTAAGAATTGCACATAGTAACCCAAACAATAAGCAATTATCTTTCGATTATCAGATAGTAAATCTTATACGATTAGAATTGCTATAGTTAAGGGCATACTTATCAGTACAAAAGTATTTAGTTAGTTTTTCTAAGATTAATTTTTTTTCTATTTGCTTTGTAGATGATTTTGGGTTCTTGTTGTTTTCTGGCTGGGAGCCCAGAAAATGTCTCTATTACCACTACTACATGCAGAATATGAACTGGTGCAGTGCTAACTGAAACACCTGCTGCACACACAGCAAATCGTTTTGTGGTTTGTGGCAGGCGGCCCATCTAAATAATAACTTTGCCACGTGTCGTATTTAAATTAGAAACCTTGTGCAATTTAATGAATATATGCCAACACACGCACACATATTATACGTGTGTGTGTGTGGGTTTGTGTGTGTGCGGCTTGTGGCATAACAGTTTAGTCGTGTGTGGATATTATGTTTCGCTTTGCGCTAGAAAAACACACCCGATGTTAACTAGTAAGACCAACACTAAGTGTGCAATTTCCTGGCCATAACGACAACTACGCTGAGATTGAAATGTGGTGTTGGGGGCGGGGTCGTCTAATACGCTAATAATAATAGTAGTGTACAGCAAATCAACTTATAAAAGATGGAAAGCAAAACGTCAACAATTTCTACTACCCTCTGCCGTTGACCTACAAGTCACATGTGCTTTTGTGTGTGTATTGAAGCGGTGTTTGTGCTTGCGTGTGTGTGTAACCGATTTTATGAATGACATTGAACATCCGCAAGCACAGGCACGGATTAACAGCGTGTACAACATCCCTTAAAGAGAATAACACACGCTTCTTTAAGAGAAACGCGCTAATTGAAACTCTCTTCAGCTCAAACTCTACGTAAAAAATTATCTTTAACTCAAATTCAGCTGTTATAAAAAAACAAAAAAAATACAGAGTCATTTTATTATGTGACCCACAAGGCTAAAAAAACAGCAGTAAAAAGTGAAAATTAGCTTATCGCAAGCAGCAAAAGTGTGTAGCTTAAGCGAGTTAAGATTATTTAGTAGCTTTGGACTCTCAACAGGGGCAGCAGCATTTTTACAGTTTTCACTTTTGGTCTGCTGACGGCGCCTAAAAGGCGACACACCAAAATATTTTCAGCACACACACAGAGAGAGCGATACACGCATATACGTAACGTACGCAGGAAAAAAAGTAAAAGTTTGAAAGTCACAAGCTAACCTTTAACCCAAATCACAGCTAAGAGCAACAGTTAACGCTCTTTTGTTTTGCGTCTGTTATACTACATACTGCGGAATACTGTTATACGAGTGCCGGTTATTCTTGGCCTGAACGTCCAAAAACAAACAACAATAGAGGAATGTAACAGACTTAAAATTAAGAAAAAACAACAACCCTTAAGAAAGTGCGTCACTGTTGAGGGTAGTTTGGCCAAAGGGGGTTGTTGAGCAGGATGAGATGAGCAGACGCTGCGAAGTTTATTGTCTCTTTGTGTGCGTGTGTTTAAATAAAACAAAAAAGCACGCAACAGTAGCCAAAACTGCTGCTGGCATTGTTGTTGTCGCGCTGCCCGTTGGCAATGTGTAAATCAGCTGTTTTCTGCCAAGCGCAACCCTTGCGCCGCATACCAAAAGAGAGCGACGTTCTTGCAAAGACAATGAGACCAGGTGGCCATCATCGATACGGTGAGCACATTATCAAAAGAGAGTGAGAGCGAAAGAGAGAGATAGAGAGAGCAGCAGCAGCAGCGGTAGCTTTTGAGAGCTTGCGCGCTTGAACTTCAAATGCAGTGCATGTAAAAAAAAAAAATAGACACATCAGCGAGGCAATCGCAATGTCAGCAGCAACCGCGTGGCGAGAATTTTTTGTTGTTTTTATTCGCTTTTCGTTTTTGCATTTTTGTGTTGTTTGTAATTGAAATTGTGTTTTGGTTGTATGAGGAGGAGGTTATATATGTAAGTAGTTGTTGCTTTTGCGTTTGCATTCATCACATTTGGTGTCTTTGTCGCTGGCTGCTTTGTATAACGTAGTATAACAGTTCTATGCCAGCAACGTCGCCAGTCGGTTTCAGTCGTTTGCTGGTTACGACGAATTTTCATTTTATATCGAACAGCGCAGCAGTGACGACGATAAAGTCTTCTGTGTGTGGTGTGCTTTTTTATTTGTTGGCATATCTCTCTCTCGCCGCGCACAAGGAAAAGAAAGCAACAAAAAAAATAAATAAAATTGTATACACCCCAAAAATAAAATAAAAAAAACCAAATATAATAAATGATATATATATATCGAATTAAGATAGCCACAAAACTATGATGAATGCAGCTGCAGCTTGTCAATTGTTATACTCCATGTGGTGGTAATGTGCTAAACACGTAAGCCCAAGTTCCGTGTGCTGTTGAGTTGTGCTTCTCTTCTCTTGTTGTTGTTGTTCATAATATTGTTGCTGTTGTTCTTGCTTTTGCTATTGCTGTTACAACTACAACTAACTCGGCCTTTTTGTGTTTCGTTCATTACACATTTTATCGATCACACGTTCGTTGCGGAGCCGTCGGACAGCCGAAGTTTTTTCTGTTTTCTCTGCTAACAAGCATTAAATATTTGCATTTGTGTTTGTATTAATTAAATTTTAATGCTCTGCAAATTATACAATTGTATTGCCCTCATCATCATCATCATCATCGACAAAAGCAGCGACAGCAGCAGCGAATTCGACTACGTACAGCACCCCCAAAACGGCAGCGGCAACGACGTCGGCAGCGACACCAATGCAAAAATGTGCCATACATAAAAGCAGCTAAAGTAAATCCGAGCAAAACAAATAGCTAAGCGAAAAGCAAAAGTGCAAAGTCAAAAAGAAAGACACCAAGTTCTCTAACTACAAAATTTTGCATCGCTCTCTCGCGCAACAACAACAAGACTCACAACTATAACTATTATTATTATGTTTATCCTGTTTTGACCAGCCGTCAGCTGTATTCCATGTACAAAAAAATATAATTAATAAATGAATAATAATACAATAAAAGCACAACAACAACAACAAAATAAACGTGACAAATTGCAAAAAAAAACAAAATAGCTAAAAACAAATAGTTAATAAATATAAACATGAAAGTCAATAATACATAAGAACTTTAGGCATTAAAGAAAAACAACGCACACACACATACATTATACACATAACGGCAACTCAAGCTCCGCCGTAGCCGTCACTCCACGAGAGCATAACTTAAGAGTGCCAAGACGTCAAAAAATAAATACAACGATTAGTGTGGGAGTAGTAACAGAGAGTGCGATAAAGATTGGGTCAGAGAGGCGCCTGTTAAATGCTGAGCGCGCGCAAAGATAAAACATAACAGCAGCAGCAGCAGCGGCTGTTCTAAGGCTCGCGCATAACTCGTAACGGCGCCGAGCGCGACACTTCGGACCACGCATAATAACATTTACAAACAAACAGAAACAGAATTAAATCGTTTGTCGACTCGCAAAGGAGGGGTGCAGTGTGCCGGCGCGCGCAGAGGAGCAAGTGAAAACGAAATCGAAACTGAAAAGAAGTTTGGTTATAATAGAAAGTAAAAGCAAAAGCAAGAAGTGTGTTCGCCACAGCTAACGGCAAACAAAAAGCACAACTCGTAAATTCAAACACAATTATGGTGGACAACAACAGTAATGCAGCTGCTGGCGGTGGAGCTGGTGCTGGCAGCACTGCGGCACGCCTGCGCAAATTTGAGCGCACGGAAAGTGAACTGGCCTGCGAGGAGGCGGCGCGCCTAACTGCCGAGCAGAACGACAACAACAGCCCTGAGGATGACAACGATGAGGATGACGACGACGATGGCGATGATGATGAGGACGAGGTCAGCGTCTATGGTGAACTGCCGCCACCGCCGGACGGTGGCTATGGCTGGGTCATATGCTTCGCCAGCTTCATGTGCAACATGATTGTCGATGGCATCGCCTACACATTTGGCATATTCCTTGAAGAGTTTGTCGCCTATTTCCACGAGGGCAAAGGCACCGTAGCCTGGGTGGGCAGCCTCCTATCCGGCGTCTATCTGAGCGCCGGACCCATTGTCTCCGCCCTGGCCAATAAATATGGTTGCCGTGCCGTTTGTATTGCGGGCAGCATCATTGCCTGCATCGCCTTCGTCCTGGCCACGTTCAGTACATCGGTGAGCATGCTGATGGCCACCTATGGATTCCTGGGTGGCTTTGGCTTTGGCATGATATATTTGCCGGCTGTCGTCGCTGTTGGCTATTACTTTGAGACGAAGCGTTCGCTGGCCACGGGGATTGCTGTGTGTGGTTCCGGCTTTGGCACCTTTGCCTTTGCCCCCCTTGCCACATATTTGCTGGAGGAATACGGCTGGAAGAATGCATTGCTCATCTTTGCCGGCCTCATATTGAATTGTGCCATCTTTGGGGCAATGATGCGTCCACTTACGTATCCCAAGAAGAAGAAAGTGAAACCGCTGATGCAGCGCATGTACGAGGAGAAACAGATGCAACTGGAGCGTGGCTCGTTTGCCGGATCACATTTTATGGTCCAACTGCCGGATGGTACCATGGAGCGTAAAATGAAAATGCCTATCAATGCGGATCCGGGTGTGCATTCCAGTTTGAATTTGGAGTTGCTGGCCCAACAGTCTGGCGGTCTGCATCCGGTGTCAACGCTGCCAACGATCACCGAATCCAAGGTGGTTGAGCTGAATGCTCAATCGCCGCCCAATCAAGGCAGCGCTGCCGATAGCAATGGCCAATTGTCGACGAGATCGGGTCGCCGTTCGCATCGCAACTCGGAGAATGAGCACAGTCCGTATCACTCGCAGGATGCAATGACTCGGAATGCCTCGCAGCCCGCCTTCCTTGCTGGCGATCATCAAAGTCTTCCCAAGAATGGGTCAGTGCCGTCTTTCAACCGTGTACGCAAAACATCCGCCAGCGAGCGTTATCAGCCCTCGTTGGCAGCCATACGTGCCTCCTCCCGTGGCGACCTCGAGGCGGGCACTGGCGGCGACTTCGGTACTTCCAAATTGTCACTGTCCCAGCGACAGGGCAGCTCCAGCGGCAGTGCTGGACGCATGGTGCGACCCATGTCCCGTAAGGATATCTTCTATTCCGGCTCCGTTACGAATTTGCCACAGTATCAATCCCAGAAGTCGCTGACAAACTATCGCAACTCGGTCCTGTCACTCACCAAGTACGAAAAGAGCATGCAGAGCGTCCGACTGGATCCTCTGGCGGAGGCGGATAAGCATCGCGAGGAATACGATCTGTGCCCGTGCCTTTGTATACCGGACTCAGTGAAATCTGTGGTTAACACCATGCTGGATGTGAGCCTGCTCAGGGATCCCGTGTTCATGCTAATGGGTGTCTCCAACATATTCGGCATGGCTGGACTCTATGTACCTTTTGTCTATCTGGTGGACGCGGCCAAGGAACACGGCATTGCCAAGAACGATGCCGCAATGCTGCTCTCCATCATTGGCATCACGAACACGGTGGGACGTGTCGTGTGCGGTTGGGTGGCCGACTTGCCACAGGTCAATTCGCTGCTGCTGAACAACATCTGCCTGCTGATCTCGACCGTGGCCGTCAGTTTGACACCACTGTGCTACAGTTATACCGCCTATATAGCCATGTCGGTTGCCTTCGGAATTGCCATCTCTGGTTACATTTCGCTAACGTCAATTATACTCGTGGATCTGCTCGGTCTGGACAAGCTAACAAATGCCTTTGGACTGCTCATCCTGTTCAGAGGATTTGCGGCATTGATTGGCACACCGCTAGCGGGTGCCATTTATGATTTAACGCACACCTATGATCTGCCCTTCTATATGGCTGGAGCACTGTTTGCCATATCGACGGTGACGAGCTTCTTGGCGCCGTGCATGAAACGCTTTAGTGGATCGGATGAGACGCCTGTGCATGTGGAAACGCTGACGCCCATCGATGAGGAGCAGGGCGAGGAGGATGCCGAGGATGAAGAGGATCAACCAATTACAATGGTCCCAAAAATCATCAAAACTCTGCCCAGCCCACAGGAACAAGACGAGTCTCGTCAATTTCCACCCACGCAACACAAAACACAAACAACATCTGAATCAAAGCTCTAAGCAAAAAGAATTTAATATAGAGAAGAGTATGAGAAGAGAGTACAGAAGAAACTACAAATATATGAATAAAGTCAAAGAGAGAGAGACGAGTGGAGTCAAGAAGAAGAAAGTTTAAGAACGAGAGAGCTTGTATTAATTAAGAGTAAAGCGCGATATTTTTCTAGCAACTTATACAAAAGGAGAGCCAACTACAGTGGGAACAGAGGAATGGCGGAACAGGCAAGCAGGAGCAGAACAGCCGAGTAGAAGAGAGAGTAACGGTTCAGGTGCAGGCCCAGATCCAGGAGGAGCGATAATGTATGTATTGCAGAGAAAGAAAGAGCACACAAAGAAAACTATATACAAAATAAAACCACATATATAGCTATAGCTATATATATATATATATATATTGTATTCTATATATGCAATATAACAATGCAGATGCCGAAACTATGCCTAAGCAAAACTTTAATATAAAAAATACAACTAATTATATATACATATATGTATATGCATAAATATATATATATTTGCTTTATTGCAAAGCAAAACGTGGAAATTAATGAAAACTTGGCTTAGCTTCGATAAGATTGTAGCAGAATTCTGCTGCCATACATATATATATATAAAATTAGCTATGTGTGTACGTACATTTGTACATGTATACAAAAATTACTCGCTCATAAATGAACAAAAAGCAAAACAGCAACAACAACAACAGAAACTAGCAAACTTTGATATACTCTGATTGATTATATGCATAGTGTCCAACTGTTATACAACTGCAATAGCAAAAATATAAACACTAATCAGCAGGAGCTAAAAACTACCTTGTAAAATAATTTTTATTATTTGTTTGTTAAATCGATTTTTTGTATGTATTTTTATTATTATTATTGTTAATTGCTATTGTATATGTAATGTATTATTAAAACTCTCAATCCACATATATTATTATTACTATTACTGTTGTTGTGCATTCGTTGTTATACGGCAAGTGTTATAAAGTGTCATACGCCCTAATTGTAGTAGGAAACATGTAGCAAGTAGTAAAACCAAGGAAAAAAAAACAATTCAAACTAAAATGCAAGTCGATTGTAAACCATTTTGGTAGTAGTTAGTTATTTTTCGTATGTATAAAAAAGGCAAAGCGATTAAAGTGTAGAGAGTGTAAGCATATTAAGAGAGAAGCAACAACTATTAAAAAAAAAAGAACGAACATACTAAAAATTAACTTTTATATATAAATATTGAAAAACAAAAAAAAAACTCAAATACAAATACAAGAAAAATAAAGACAACTAAAATTGTTTTCAATTTTAATTAGCTAACAAAGAACGATAAAAATATGAATAAAATTTTGGCTCATATTTTGTACATTATTAAAATAAATAAATCAAGTGTGCAAATATTATTCTGTGAAGTCCATAGCAAAAACAAAATAATAATATTTTTAAAAGGCTTGTGCGTTGTGTTCTACACAAGAACTACAAACAAACAAACAAAAAAAACAAACAAACAAAAAAAAACAAACAAACAAACATAAACATGCATGTGTACTTTTTAAAACTAAACAAATTTATTGAAAGTGATTATCACAAAAGAGCAATTAAATGCAGTTTTACACCATTTACAACACTCAATACACATTGCTCATAAGCAAAACTGTTATACGCATAAAAATACAAGAAAACAAAAAACAAGAAAGAACAAACTATTCAGCGCCGAGCTATGCAAGCAAATGCAAAAAAAAATAAATTCAAACACACAAAGCAAAGCAGAACAATAATTATTAGAAAATATAATAAATAATTTTTGCCATATATATTTTGAAAAATTAACAAAAACCAATATCCGCCCAAGTGTTCTACTTTAAGGTTTCATATTGTCGTTAAATGGGTTTTCGTAAAAAAAATTGAGTACTTTTATATTTTAAATTGTGGTTGATAGCTTTAAAAAGCATCGATCAAAGTGCAGATAACAATAATTATTGGTTGCGGGCCTTATCGTAGCACACTGTAGTACCTTGTACTCAATATATCACAACTAGAAACTTAAACAGACCGACGAATCGCAACCTGATTATGGAACCACCACAGGCAAGAGAAACCTGTCGCCTAACCAGCCAAAAAGATTAGCCAAATCAATAAAATTCGTTCAAGGCAAGCTTATGTGTTACACATACTATTATAGGATAATAATAGTTATATGACATATACGCAATCTATAAGCGCAAACATACTTAAGGGCTATCAAAGTATTGACAAAGTTGACGGCGCCAAGTGCTGTGAAAATAGCAGTAAATTGCACGTGAGACTTTTCACACTCTCAAAACACACATACATTGAACATAGAAGCAGCCATCAATTAATTTAAATGCATAATATAGTTATCTAGATATATGTATATATGCGAACTGATTCATAACGCTTTGCATCACTTTACTATACTTTACTTGTCTATATTCTGTCGAGCAAGTCACTGGCCAGTGGCCAACATAAATGTCGTTGACGGGCTTTGATAAGGCGGAAGAAGACAACAAACCAATCCGGGCGCCATGCATCAAACAAATGACCATTGACCGGGGCAATGGCCAAATGCACAATGAAGCCAAAGTTTAGTTAAGATTATTGCGGCATTTAAAAATCGAATTTTATATACTTTGTTAAAGCTAGCTTGACAGCAAGAATTCACAAGGTAAGTAACGCAAGTAACGGCTTTTAATTAAATAAACTCAATGTTGAAATCTAATTTAATATAGGTATAAATAATGGTTCTATCAATGGTCAACTTAGAAAACAGTTTAAATAGTAATAAAAAAAATAAATAAAAACAATATCAACACAATGCACACAAACGCATGATGACAGTAAGTGGAACACTGTCGATTGATAAGCGCGTAGCGAGCAAAGCAACAATATGCAAGCCTAAAAAAAGAGACCAGAAAGAGGAACAGTTGCACAGCTGATTAATTGCTGAAACGGATAGCCAAAGAGCGAAAAACACAACAATGTGTGGACGTGTGAGTGAGAGTGTGAAATTGATTGGGAAGAGTGTGTGTGTGGAGAGAAACTTAAAATTTGAAATAATCAATTACATTTATATAAACTAAATACATATATAGTTCTGCAAGCAACTAATGATTTCAGCAACAACAACAAACGCTTAGCAACAGAGAAGCATTTGTGATGACAACAACAGCAATTAAATGAAAAACAGCAACATATTTGCATAAACTCAAGACAAATGTGTTGACAACGCATCAAGAGTCCCATACACATATCATGTGATGTTCGCGTTGTCGAACACCTGAAACTAACCCTAGTGAAACCCAAGTAAACCGAGTGTTCCACTCCGCAATAGTCAGCAAAAACTGAATGCATTCATGTATGCATGGGAAGAATAAACAAACACAAAGTATTTTAACGTAATTATCGAAACGAATCGAAATTGCCAAGCAAACATAACACAAATAAATAAAGGGTGTCGAAAATACATACAAAGTAAATTTAAATTATAACATTGTGGTTATTCACAAATGCATTTATATTTATTTGAAACTAATGTTGACTTCTCTAATACCCAACACAAAAGCTTAAGGAACGCAATAAGTTCTCACTGGCAAATGTAAAAAAAAGAAAGAAAATCATATATCGACTGTTATCGGTTATCCGGCGCTATCGAGAACTTGACCCGAGTAGAAAACACAGCGTATCAGTGGAATCAATAATAGTAGGCGGGACTTACCCAATGCTTCCTGTGGTGTGGGCGTTTCTTCTTGAGGAGGATGGAGAGACAGTTGCTGCTGTTGTTTATGTTGTTCAATGCAAACAGGTGGCTGAGAATGTTGCGGCTGAATGATATGATGTGGTGGTGGCGGTGCCTGGATCAGCATTGGCAGTGGCGGCGCATCAGCAGGCAGTGTCCAAGTGACGGGTATGGCACCAACTGGTGCAGCGCCACAATCCGACAATTCATCCTCATACTGAAAGAGTGGTTGATAAAAAGGATAACAAAGAATATTTTGTGTTGCTCACCTGTGGCACTGGGCCGGCTAGGGGATGCAAGCCCTGAAGCGGTGCCAGTTGACCATCATCGTAGATCTGCATAACGCCCATTTGCTGTTGCATCTCGTGCATATGCTGGGCATCGTAGATGGGGTAGTTGGGACTCAGCATGCTGGACGTTTCGGAGGAGGCCAGCGAGGAACTATTGTGATTCAGTTCGTCGCCATTGACATGCGTCATTTCCTGATAATCATCGGCATACATGTGCGCCGCCGGATGCCACAGCGCCTGTGCCTGCCGCTCATCAACAACGCCACCTTGAGCCTGGCCGCCTTCCTCAGAAACGTACTGATATTCGCTCTGCGGCAGCACCTGATGATAGAAATAGCCGCCATAGTTGTACATGGGTGTGCCGTTGTACAATGGCATCGGTGATATATATAGAGGCGTTCCGGTGGCCTGCTGGGCAGCAGCGGCTGCATTTGGCGGCACTTGAATTGGTCCGTGATGGGGCGCAAAGTAGGCGGCCTGATAGCCACTGTATGCCGCATACGGATGCGGCGCATAGTAGGACATTGGCTGCAGTTGCGCTTCGGGCGGTTGCGGGTGCGCCAATTGCTGTCCCATATGTTCCGGCTGCAGTTGAATGGTACTTGGCGATGGGCTGACGCTATCTGGTGGCAGCTGTTGCTGTTGTTGTTGTTGCGGCTGTGGCTGCAGCTGCATTTGCAGTAGTTGTTGCTGCTGTTGCAGTTGTAACTGCTGGTGCTGCATGTACCGCGGATTGTGGTAGTCATTGCGACGTTGTCCACCACCGCCGCGTCCACGGCCACGTCCACGACCGCGTCCACCCATGCCGGGTATGTGGCCATTCGGATTACCCTGATGTAGTGGCATTGGCGGCAAGTGTTGCATCAACGGATTGCCCTGCAAAAACAAATTATAGATGTGGTTGAATTGGCACACGTTCTACTCTCATCTATCAATACTTACCGGCTCCTGCGGAAGCTCGCCGTGTGTGCCCACATAATGTGGCGGTGCTCCATTGCCCGGCATGTAGGCATGCGACCAGCCGTGCAGATTCACATTGGCCGTCACATTGTTCACAAAGACATTGCTGGACATGGGCGATGGTATCATACCCGAATGATGGAACACCGGACCATGGCCACTTTGCGTCATGTGCGGATGATGTGTTCCATGGGCAGAGGCAGCTGCGGCTGGCATATACACCGCTTGGGGCTGTTGGTTGTAGACGGGCACAGATGTCAACACGCTGCTGCTGTTGTTGTTGTTATTGTTGTTGCTATTATTATTGTTATTGTTGTTGATCGGTGACACAATGCTGTTGTTGTTATTGTTGGGAGGCGGTTGCGGCGTCGATGGCGTGGACCCTGGCGTCGCTGCTGGTGGCGGGTGTTGTTGCTGTTGTTGTTGCTGCGGCTGCTGTTGCTGCTGCTGTGGCTGCTGCTGCTGCTGCTGAGCAACCGGCTGCGCTTGCTGCGCCATAATTGGAACGACTGCGCTACACTTGCAACGCCGTTGGCAACGCTGACGACTTGCGATGCAATCGGCGGGTGGTTGACTTTTTCTGAACGTGGCTCAGGATATGCGCAGCACATGAACACTGCAAACGCCAAACATTGAAGTTTTTACTGTGAACATAGAGACACAAATAAAAAATAAAAAAATATATATTAAATGTATATTATAATTGTTAACAAACGATGCGCCATTTTTGAGGTTAAAATGAGGCAACCGCAAGACATCTGGCAACACCACACAGCTGTCGGAGAACCAGCAAAATAGACCACAAAAAAAATTAAAAAAGGCAAACAAACAGAGAGAGTAAGCGCTACAGAGAGCGGGAAAGAGAGAGAGAATGCGGCCATACTGTACCGGGTGGGGTGACGGCCACTCCACCACAACACCTCCTCCCACACCAACAAGAGTCAAAAATATATAATTTAAAACTACACAATTTAAAAAACTAAAAGCCGGCTTAGCAAAAAAAATGTTATTCCCCACAGTTGAGCATGAACACGCACACACGGACACATCTACACTCGAATGACACACACACACTCACACCTGTACAAGAGGCGCTGCACTACGTCACTGAACTGGAAAAGATATAAATGTTAAGGAAAAAAAAACTAAAAAAGGAAAACACAACGAGTTCAATAAATGACGAAATTGCAGCTAATTCGAAAAGACTGCGTAACTTAAGCGTAGCATGTAAAATACACGACGCATTCCAATGTCCAAATGGCGGCGTCAAAGAGAACACCACGTTGACGGCAAACACACCAAAAAAAAAAAAAAAAGAAAGAGAACTCGACGGAATGTGTTGCAGGGGGCGGGGCACGGAGGTGTTGGGGGAAAAAGGGAAAAAGTGTGTGTTTTTGGTGACTACCGACTGTTACTTACCTTTAATGGATAGCTGCAGATAATTCAGTTTTGTAGCACGAATTTATCATGTTTTATTTGATGGGTGCGGGCGGCTTCTTTGACAGTGCGACGGGTGGCTGCTGCCAAATAAATGAATTTGTATTTCAGTTTCACTTACCGCGGCACTCTTCTTTCTTTTTCTTATTTTTTTTTTTTTTTTGCTTTACGTCTAATGACACGACGAATTCTGCGAGAGCAACTTTTCCACACTGCACAGTTTTGTCGCTTTGGCTGCTGCTCTAATTAGCACTGTTGCTTTCTGCTTGCGCCACCCGCACACGCACTAGTATGAAAATATATATGGAGAATGTGAATCGTTAACTTCATGCACAAAACACTTAATTATTATATTTGCATGTGCAACAAAAAAAGTTCTTTTATTTCTTTTCTCCTACTCGTGGTGACAGTGTGACCTGTTAGCCAACAGTGAGCTCAACAGTAACAAAAAATTAACATTTGCTCATTGCTGTAAACCATTAACATCAAACACTACATTATTCCAGGAGAAAACGGCAGCTAATTTTTATTTTTATTACTCAAAACTACACGAATTATTTTTTAAAAATTTAGTCAAAAATAGTGTGCATTTAAAAGATATTCTAGCCGGCTACTGATGCTTGCGGTTTAAATTAACAGCTGTCATTCGGCTTTTCAGACCAAAAGCCTAGTGATGGTACTTAAATAACATTGCTATAACAGGAGTAGAAAAAAAATATCATATACCAGAACATATAGATAGTGCATATAGTGGACGGTTTTATTTGGTATATTAAGCGCGCTAATATCATTTGTAACAAAAATCACTTGGTCCAGCTTGTTTTTGAAAATATTTCCCAAAAAATCAATTTACAATTCAACTGCGACTCACTATCGATAAGCCACTGTAAACGATATTTTCACTATATAAAGATTTCAGGATTTAAACACACCACTACCTTCTAAGTTTTAATACATGCATGTTTATTGATATTGTTCGCATCTAATTATGATAAGAAATACATTCCAATTATAATTTCGACTTGCGCGTTGCAAAATTGATAACGGCTTGTGCGAACTCACTTTCTGAAAAACGCTCAAGCAGCGCCTCGCACTCTGCCGTATTGCACCGAACAAGATTTTCCTGCAATGGCAACTTAATCAGGCGTTTGCATTCGCGCATTGAATTTGGCGGCAACTCTGAATATTGACGAATCTTTGGCCACACAACGGAATCCAAGTCGCTTAGCTTAAAGATGCGAGAAACAAAATGAAAATGATATGCTTCCTGTGCCGACATCTTCTCGTTGAGCACCAGCAGCTCCGTAGCCTTCGAGCGGCCCATAATCAATGGGAATGTGTAACTGGAACAAGCCTCGGGGACAAGACCCAGTTTGCTGAACGGTGTCAGGAAATACGCCTGTAATTAGAGCAGTTCATCATTCTATTAAGCAGCAATAACAATATCTTGGTTAAACTCGCCTCATCGGCACACCAAGTGACATCGCTAAGTCCCACAATGGTGGCTCCGATTCCAATTGCCGGTCCATTAACCAATGAAAAGATAATCTTTGTGCAGTTCAAAAAACTGTTGACCATTGCTTTGAATGTGTCGTTGGACTGCTTTAAATAAGCATCCATGTCGGTTATTTCCGTGGACATCGATAAATTATTGCCAGCCGTAAAATATTCACCCACACCGGTGAAGACCACAATGGTCACGGTTTCATCTCCGTTCACCTCGGTGAGGACTCGCGTCATTTCTTTGTAGCCGTCAAAGTTGATGCAATTCTTCTTTGGGGGATTATTGAATTTAATAACAAGTATCTTGTCCTCCTTTCGGACGAGCAACTGCTGGAATCCCTGATACATCTTGAGAATGTTGTGCTATTCCGCTTTTTGAACCCTGAGCAAAGACCACTTTAATTGACTTATATTATGCTTTATCATTTAGAAGCTAGATTATCAATAAATCAACAGGTTTCGAAATTTAGATAACTTCTGTTATTAACATACGCTCTACAGAACATATAAATGTTTGTGACGTCAGAAGCGTAATCGTTCGACATTCACCGTTATAATTGATAATGTGAACATTCAATTTTATATGTTAACATTATCACTATTATTATGCATATAAATATGGTGCTAAAGTATAAACGCACTCAATTCAGCTCATAATATGTAAATATATGAAATCGAAGTATAAAAGCTACTCAAATTATTGAATTTCAGCCAAAGTTAATAATGAAAAGCTATTTTTAAAATTAAAATACTTGCACAAATGTTTTTAATATAAAAAAAAGATTTAAATCACAATTTTGTAAATCAAATGCCGCTTACAATCGAATAGGTAAGACAACTTTTCAACCTTTTCAATTTAAGACATGTTTTACTAACGTTAGATTACAACATTTAGATTACAGCTATGACTATTCGCTAATCTCATCAATAACGGGAACATTCTGCAGCTCCGAGCATTTGCGCTTCCAAACGGCGAGCTGTTCTCGCAGCACCTTCTCCTTGGCGGCGGCGCGGGTTAAAAGCACTTTTGCCTTTTGCAACAGTTGCGTCTTTTTCGACAGCTGTTCCTTGATGTAAGTCAGCTCCTCGCCCTGAAAATGTGAGTAAATATCTATTATATTAAATGCTTTATTTAATGATGATTTTTTTTTGTCCAGCAATAGTGTAAATTACTGTAATAAATATTACTATATATTATGTGTGCTTGATTATTATACCTTGTCGCCTCCGCAGCGCTGCTTCAGCTCCTGCTGCAATGCCGCAATTTTATGGAGGGCATCGCCATGCAGCTGCTGCAGACGGGCCAGTTCCGCTGGGATGGGTATTGAGTCCGTGGAGCTGCGTGACTCTGTGGAGTGTCGTCCATCCTTGAGAAACTTGTTCTCCGAGCGAAGTTTTTTCACCAGATTGCGCAACGAGAGAATCGTGTGCTCCGCAGACTGACCCTGATGTGTGTTCACCTTGAGGCCGCTGCACTTGCACAGTTCGCGACGCGACTCGGTGCGCGCCATTTCCTCCTTTAGCGCAATGATATAGCTGCAAAATAGTCGTGGAATATATATTAGAAAATATCAAATCATGATCAAATCCTGACTTACTCCTCGAGATGTTTGATGCGCTTCTTCAGGCGATCGCTGCTATCGCATTGACGCAGCAGATCCGTGTCCAGCTGCAGCTGCAAGTTGCGCGCCTCCAGTCGAATGTTTTGGGCCTCGACCGCCTGGTAGCGTTCCTGGAGCTTCTCCAGTTCGGTGGTCAGCGCATTGCTGCCACGCCCCTCCAGCTCCATGGCAATGATCTTGCGCTGCTGCATCTCAATGCGCGCCTTGAGCGCATCAATCAGATCCGACTGGCCCTGCTCATAGAAGCTGTGATGATCGCCAGTCGGCTGGGATTGATTGTGGGCCGGCGAGCTGCACTCGCTGCTCGGACCAGTCGTATACGTTTCCGGACTCTCCGACGGCGACGGCGTAAACTTTGGTCCGCCCACATGCTGTAAGTTGGGACAGGATGGCACACGACAGCATTTCAATGAACTGTGATGACTAGCTGCAGCTGCCGTCGATGAACCACTTCCTGCTCCTCCTCCACCTCCACCTCCCCCTGCTCCAGCTCTGCCCAGCTTGGACTCCAGAAGCTGTTTGTCCTTCTCGAGACGGGCTATCGTTGTCCGTGCCGCCTGGAGCAGCGTACGCGTCTTCTCCAGCGCCAGCTCTGACTCTTCCAGCCGTGCCTTGAACTTCTCGGCTTGTTGCTGGAAACGCTTCTGCTTTTCCCAGAGACCCACCTCATTGGCGCTGCGTGTCCGCTTTGCTTCCAGCAGCGTTTGCTGGCGCTGCAGCTGTGCACGTGAATCCTCCAAATCCAACTCCAGCTGGTGAATGCGCTTCTGCAGATTCTCGTTCTTGACGCGCGCATTTAGCTCCGTTTTGATGGAGACGACTGGACGTTTGAGCAGCTGCTGGCGTAGCGATTGACTTAAATCCCTCGCTTGCTTCTCGCGATGGGTGACATTGGCAACCTGTCGCCGCAGTGCCTCCATTTGTGTGTGATAGATCTTGTTGGTTGCCTCGGTACGATTGAGATCGGCAGCCAGTTTGGCAATCTGATCCGCCGAGTAGTTGGAAGTATCGTTGATATATCGCTGTTGATCATCCTGCAAAAGGATCATATTAACTGTGAGTAAAAACTATAACTATAAAATATTTGTATTAATACTGACATGGAAGTTCTTCAGTGTGTCCATCAGATCACGTATGTGTTTGTCCTTCTCATCGAGGAAGACTCGTAGCTGCTCTAACTCCGGATTGCCAGTGCTCTCCATGCATTTCTCGCGATCCTGGCAGAGCTTTAATCTAATTTGGTATAGTTAAATTGAAAGCGTTGTGTTTTCAGATCATAATATTCTAGAATCATTCACAACCTAATTGTGAATGGAAACTCGCCATTCCTCTTAAGAATCTAATCGTCTACTCACTTTTCCTTCAGGATGTCAATTTCTTCTTCTCTCGTCACTAAATTCAGTTCGCAGTAGCTCAGTTTTTCCCTGAGTTCTTTGAGCTGCTTGTGCAGCGTGGACATCTCCTTTAGCTCTTCGGTATCCTGTTTCTCTTGCTCGCATGGTGGCTCATCATCCGCAGCCACAGGCTCAATCGAATCTTGGTGATGCTCCTCCTGTTCCTGTTGCAGTGGACTTCGAACGTGCTCAAACATTTCCTCAATTCGTTCGTCACTCAGTTCGTTGATGGAACTGTCGGCTGTAATACCACCAGTTGGCTTGGTCTCCTCCAGTTTGGACTTCAATTCCAATATTTCCAGATCTTTAGTTTTGATGTTGTTATTCAGGTTGTTTATGGTTGCCTTAAGAGTTTCAATCTCTGCTGTGTGCTTGGTGACCAGCTCCTGGCTTTGTTCCCTCTCCGTTTGCAGCAGATCCACATACTTTTGTATGGACTGATCCTTCTCGAGGAGTAGCGTGTGGAATGAGAGAATAGTCTGCTCCACAACTCCTCCACCACGTTGACTATCGGATTCACTGCTCGATTTGCTCGTCTCCCGCTGTTGATTGTCCAGCTCTTCAAGTCGCTTCTGCGCTGCTTGCAGTCTGAAGCAGTGAGTAAATATGAGATTATATTAAGGATTTATATTTCGAGTCACTTACTCTGATCTTAATTGCTGCAGCTCCTGATCCGCCTGACTGAGATCCAGGGCGGTTTGTACTTCTTGGTGCTGTTGCACTTTGCTGCCATTGGTTTGGACTGCCGTCTCCAGAAGCTTCACAGCAGCCTGCTCCGTTTGTGTGGTCTCATCTTGGCCAGACAGTCGCCTGCTCGGTGATCCAATGGGCGACGACTGCTTATCGATCAGCTGTGCCGTGCGTCTCATCGCGGGCACTGGCGCCGCTGCTTCCGTATTGGTGGCCGCATCTACTCCAGCTGCTTGCTTACTGGTTCCATTGCAGGGCTGGGCTTCGAAAAGCGCCCCAATCATCTGCCAGTGCTCCGATTCTGTGGCATGGTGCACACGCAACGCGTTCAGCTCTTGTTGCAGCTGCAACTGCTTTGCGTGCAGACTCTCGCAGCGTTGTTCCAGCAGCCGACTTTGAGTCTCCGATTTGATGAGCTTGATCAGCTGCTGGGAGTTCTCCTCGTTGGGTGAAAGTTTCCCCTGCACCGCCTGCAACACTTGCTCCACCAGCTCAGACTTGTCTTTGGAGTTTTCCAACTCATCCTGCTCCTGCACGCGTCGACTGAACTTTTGATAGGCGAACACAAAATTGTTCAGGAAGATCAATGGTGTAAATTTGGCATATTTCTCCTTGAGTGTAAACAGGGATCGCTGTAGAAATCTGAAAAGAAGTTAACATATATTATGGAAATTTAAGTTGCCAGGTACACTCAGAGAAAAATCCTAAACTAATCACACTTATTTCCACAGTTGTTTCACTAAACTAGCGAATCTTACCTCTGCTTAATGTCGCTGCTGCTGCGTTCATGCTGGAAGTCCTGTTGAGCCTGCGCCGCCAGCCGTTCCGCTGCCTGTAGCTGCGTCTCCACTGAGTCCACGTGTTGCTGCAGACGCTTGCGTTCCACTTCCAAGCGTACAGTTTCCGCTTTAGCTGCAGCATAATGAGCAATAACGGATTAAGGAGCACTTTATTTCCTTAACAAATAATACTCACCCGCGTCCAGGTCACGCTGCATTTTGGCCAACATTAGCTTGTCATTGGAGCTGCTCTGAAGATCAGCAACCAGGTGACGCAAATTGATGTGATTGTCGGTGATCTCGTTGAGCAGCTTCTGCTGTGACTGTATCTGTCCATTGGCAACCTGCAGCAATCCCTCCAACTGCTTATTCTCCCGCTGCAGCTCCGATTGTTGAGAGCGCCAAGTGGTCAACTCCTGTCGCTGTCTCTCAAACTCCTCAGCTGTCACATACTCCAGTTGATAATTCTCACCAATGATGCCATAATCCGCACATACATCCGTCAGTTTCAGTTCGCGAAGGAGCTGCTCCGTCGCCTGGGCTAATTGCATGCTTAGCTGCGTGTTGCGTTGCTCCAACTGCTGCCGTTCTTCCGCCGTGCAGGAATGTGTTCTTTGGATGCTCTCCAATTGCTTGCACTTCTCAGCTAGCTGGAATTTGTGCTGTTCCAACTGACTGCTTAAGGCCGATGTGTCCTCAATGTAACGCAGCTCATGTCGCTTCAGCTCCGTCAGCGATTGATCGTAATCGGAGCGCATGTATTTATAGGAGCTACTCTGCTCCTGCAGCTGCTTCTCGAGCTCGATCGTCTGTCCGTGCAGCTCTTGATTGTAGCGTACCAGCTCATTGCCGTCGGCGGACATGTGCAGACGCAGTTCCTCGTAGTGCTTACGCAGAATGGTCAACTCTGCTAGCTCTGCAGACCCAGGTCTCAGCTGCTCCACATCCAGCTCGGCGATGACCGGCAACTGCAATCCCTCGACTAACTCATTTGGTGTAGTTGGTCGTGTCGCCGAATCAATAATCATAACATCTGGCTGCTCCTCAGGCATCTCGGATACATCTCGCATGCTTTGCACTGAGGATAACTCTCCAGTTTCGGATTCGCTAGCATTTTGCTGCAGCAGCTGGCAAAGCGCCTCCTCGCGAGCCTTCAACTCCATCAGCTGTCCATGCAGATTCTGTGGCATAGCTGTCCCAGCGGGCAGTGCTTTAATGAGGCGATGCAGTAGCTCCGAATCTATGGTGATGTGTTCCGAGGTTGCTTTAAGAATTCAATTCAATAATATTATATGCAATTTTGTGTATTATGTGTAAGTTCCAGGAAGAGGTAACTATCATTTTATAGGAAATGGGAACTATTCTTGTAAGGAATTGATCGGAATACCAAATAATCCAACTAAAATTTAACCTGTGGCATAGGTTCTATCGTGGACTCACCATCGTATTCCCGCAGCTTCTCCAGTATCTCATACATGCCCGTGCGCAGTGTTTCATTCTCGGCAAGCACATCTTCGTACTTGGTTTGCAGCTCCGAGCTGGCGGCACCATCGCCTTGGCCGCGCCGTGGTGAATACTCAACTGGCGCAGTAGATGGCACCTCGCCAATCTCGCTGGGCTGACGCAGGGACTCATCCAGTTGCATAGGCTGACCATTCTGCAGCTCCAACAGCTTACGTCTGTAAATGGAACGATTTAGTATTGGATGTGGACAACCTCGCTGCCTACTCACCTCAGCTCGCTCTTGTCCAGCTTTAGCTGCAAACGCAGCTCCTCGGAGGTGCGCAACTTGAGAACAAGTCTCTCGATTTGTTTGTCCTTGTTGCGTTGTTTGGCGCGCACCTGCTTGGAGAGGATGACGACGTCGTCCGGTATGTTCAGACGACTGCGGAGCACAGCGTTCTCCTGGGACACCTCGTGCATGGCATTCAGCTCTTGCGTATGCTTGCGCAACTGTTTATCCCTCTCGGCCAGCTTTTGCTCTAGGCCAGAGCAGCGACGGAGCGCCGGCACAAGGCCATCTTCGCCACGCTTATACGACTCCAAGGCGTTGAGGGCGTGCAACGCCTGCTTGGCCTTGAGCACATTATCCTGCTCGGAGCTGTCGAGCAACTCGGAAAGCTGTTGGACTCGGGCATCGGAGCTGCGTAGACGCTCCTCGATCAGCTGACAGCAGGCACGTGGCAGTTGAGAGTTCTGCGTGCTTTCGTGCTGCACGCAGAGTTGATTCATTACCTTCGTGGAGTTGACCATTTCCTCTGACATGGCTTGCAACTTCGCTTCCAGAGTCTCAATGCGTTTCTCACGCAACTCCAGCAACTGCAAAGAATATGCATTGAGCAAGTTCCTCATTAGAAATCTGCATATTGTGGACTCACGTGTCGCAACTTGGTCTGCTCTTCATCGAAGATACTGGGATTACTGCTGGTTGTGGAAGATGTATGCTGGCCGGCTGACAGGAACTCTGCTCTCTTACTCATCAGTGCTAGCTCTTTATCCTTTTGATTCAGCAACTTCTGCCAGTCGAGCACTTGAACCTCATACTTTTCTAGAAATTTACGCATTTCCTGATCCTGCTTCTCGCGCTCATCCTCCAGGAATGTTACATTGCCCTCCAGCCGGCTGACTTCCAAACATTGTTGCTGTTCCCGCTGCTTCAGTGATTTGCGTTCCTCTTCGAACATGTTTAGCTCCTTGGTGATCTCCAGCAGATTGGATTTGATTTCGTGCAGCTCCTGCTCGTGCGTCACTATCGTCTTTGACTGGGCAATATTTTGGTTTTGCAGCGTCTGCAATAAGCAAAAATTGTCATTGCATTTATTATGGATTTAATTTTGATTTTCTTGATTTGTTACTTCAATTTCCCGAAGTAGTCGTTTAATGTGCTTGTTTTTTGTATCGATGCTGTGCAGCATTTGCTCCTGCTTGTCCAGCTCGGACAGCGGATCCGAGGAATCCTTGTCGCTGGCCTCGGCCTGCTGTGCTGCCTGTCGCAGCTGCAGCTGCTGCTGCTTGATCTGCTCACCCAACTGGAAGAACAAACATTGATTAAGGTGCACAGTTCAAGCGCAATTCGAGTACTTGCCTCCTTGTTCTTGTGCTTGAGTCCATCTCGTTCATCCTCCAGCTTTTGCACCATACGCTTCAGCTTCTCGTTCTCATCATGCAGGCGACGCTCACCGCTCTGCTCGAAACGTTGCGCCACCTGACCCTTGTACTCCAAGACGGCCAAGGTTAACTCCAAGGTCTTGCGCAGAGATCTCTTGGGCAACTCATCGAGCGTATCGGCGAGCTCCAACAGCGTTTGATATAGCTCGTGCTTTTGCCTCGAGCTAAACTCGTGAAACTTTCGCACAGATACAGTATCCGGTATATCCATGCTGGCTCATGCCTGATATCCTTGCTTCGTACTCCGTTCGATTTGGCGGCTCGTTGCGTTCTGAGCAAGTGAAAAGTTTCCGATATGCCACAAACTGCTCAAATCGCTCACAGTGCATTTTCAAACAATTTTTATATCTATATTTTTTTTTTTTGTATTTGACAGTGGTCGTCGTCATGACAGCTCGGTCAAAACAAACCCGCTCTCGGCTCGCACGATATGCTGGGTGCTCTGCTCGCAGCCAGGGGTGGCGACTCCGACTGACTCACGTGCTGCTGCTGCTGGTGCTGCTGCTGCAACGGAAACGGGGGGTGACCGGCGACTGGTAATGACCTGCGTTTGTTTTTGTTGGCATTTTGTTTTGCTACCAGCTTCGGCTTGGTATTTTTTTTTGTATACATATGTACAAAAGTTTTCTGACAGGATAATTGCCCCCCCGGTACTGCAATGGGGCGTGGCTATAAACAATGGCAGGTAACCAGGAAAGTGTTAATTGGCAAAGTGTCAGTGTCAAAGAAATGCGCGAATTGAAAAACCATTTGAAAGCATATTTTTTTTTTATTTTTCGTTAGCCAACAACAACAACAACAACAACTACAAAATACTTGTCCGTCCCTCTTTGACAGCTCGTTGAGTTGGCGTAACAATCGCTGTACAGTTGTCAGATTTACATTTGTCCAATTAATTGAAACTAATGGCAAACGACTTCGGTTACCCCCAAATTTGTGGATTCACCCTATGTGAACAGTTGCACTTTCCCACAAATGCCCAAAAAAAACACAATAGAATTGAAATGATATATCTTGTGGCCAATTTGCATCAACTGTTTAGACCTTTTTATTACCAAAAACAAACGTAGTTATTAATAACATACTTTTTCCTTGATTTTAGTGGTTTTCAGAAGTGACAAAAAAAAAATAAATATGGGAATTACAATTTTGGTTTTGTTAGTGATTATGAATAATATTGGTTATTTACCATTTTTAACTATTCATATAGAAAATTGCATTTTACAAAATGTCTAGAATGAAAATCTTAAATTTAGAATTTAAGCCTTAAGTTAAAATATTAAATCGAGAAAGAGAGCAGTAAGAAGATTCTAGATCCTAAAAGAAGGATATATTCTCCACTTTTAAGGCAGTAATATATTCTAGATTTTAATTTGATTTTTTTTAACTGTTTTAATTAATTTAAATGTCCTTTAAATTTACTTTGAAGTGTTTCGGTTTCTTTAGATACACAAATCTGGCAAATCATTGTTGTCCAATTGCAGGAGCATAAATTCATAGTACACCAATGTGGCCATCATCTAAGAAAAGAATAAAACAAAATCAACAGCTCTTCTTTAATGGGAATATAATCGCCAAAACTCACGCCAAAGAAACTCTGGCGGGTCAGATAGAAAAGTCGAGAGCCGGAGAGTCCTATAAACTGATTGTTCAACTGATGCGTGAATCGTTGCACCTCCTCCGTCCAGTGATCGTTGGGCACCATGGAAAGCACCTGAAGTGGTAACAACGAAGCCTCGTGAATTCTCGAGGCGCACATAAAGACGGCACAGGTGCGTCCCAGCAGAAACAATAAGCTATACCAGAAATATGCATAATTGATGGGATAACGTAGTTTACTATATATTAGAAAAATCAATTAATAACAAAAATGGATTAATACCATAAAATGGCTTACGTGAATATGGTCAACAGCTTATTGCATATAAAGTAAATGTTATTCAGACAGGATAACAAAACAATATGTGACATATTTGCCTCAACCAGATCCATCAGTTCACATAAAAGTATGTGATGCATGCGTAATTCATGCCACACAGCATCTGCCACATGCTGAAGAGAAAACATGATGAAATAGGGATTACAATAGATATATATTTATAGAGATTCTTACACGATTTGCTAGCGATAAAACGCGTGTTGCAAACTGTTGAAAGCGTTGAGCCAAACCGATGCTTATCAAAATTATAAACGTATCCATGAAATTCCAAATGAATGTGAAGTTTAAATTCAAAATCTAAAAACAAAAAGCTGCATAAGTTGCTGTTAAGTATTCATATTCCAGCCAACCATACAAACGAATAGAGTATAAAGACATAATTGTAGGGCACAATATCGAAGAAGTCAGAGAATTCCTTATTTATATAGCCACGAAACGGAACCTGAGTCACATTCGCTTGGCAGCTCAAAAATTGCATGCTATAATTATAATAGCTGGATGCATAATATAAACAATGCTCAGCTGAAAACCAAACAAATACAATTTAGTAAGGATATTCAAATATGCATTTAAGTAAAATGCTCACCCAAAGTCAAACAACCCAAGATGCAGCCAGTGATGAGGAGTTTAAAGCGCAGACTGCGCTTCATTGGGGCATACGGTGGAAAAAGCATTATAATATCGATACCACTCCAAGGAACTATTAGACGGGACCAGTGACGTGCCAAGCTAATGAAATTCAGGCAGATGATCATGCCGCTGCTGAAGAATACGACACCCACTGCGAATGTAAGTTAAAGTTTTAGAATAAATTTTATAGTTTTATACTCCTTTCTTATAAGAAAAGAAGAAGGAACGCTTGTACTAGACATGTCGAAGATTATATATCTTTGTAGACGACATCCAAATGTAATTATATTTTAAATAACAAATGTATTTTTCTACATTTGCTGCATGATATAAAAATGCTTTCCTTCAGGACAAATTATAAATTCATTCTCCGCAAATTTAGATTCATTTCAAGATGTTATTGTTCAAAGCGTTTAAATTTCCTTGATTTATTTTTTATTTTAAAACCAGAGACGCAATACTTAATTTTGTAAATCGCTGACATTTCCACTCATATATAAAATAAAATTTTTATGTATCGTACTATATATGCAGTTTGGAATAATTCACTTTCCTATTCCATTAAATTACACCACAATATATCACAGCCAA
Organism: Drosophila melanosoma; assembly: GCA_035042045.1. Classification (NCBI taxonomy): domain Eukaryota; kingdom Metazoa; phylum Arthropoda; class Insecta; order Diptera; family Drosophilidae; genus Drosophila; species Drosophila melanosoma. The sequence goes on along the minus strand of JAWNLY010000100.1, from coordinate 977,943 downwards.
ATCATGATTGGCAGCTTTATGCTTCATTCTTACCTATATTTTGGGCATTAATACCACCATAGAATAGCTTTACTGCTAAACGCATTGTTTTTATACTACCCAGCAACAAAAAGATCGTCGAGAAGATCATGCCAGAGGAGCGAAATTGGAATGAGACTAGTTGAGGATCTTTGCTGAGGACATTTTCCAGCGGCATCATGCCGAACACCCGAGCCAGGCACAAATCTATAAATGACTAAAGTAAAATCTCATTTCTAAAGTACAAATACCACTTACATGGTCTTATGGCACGATGAAACGTATCCAGTTGCTCCAAGCTGTCAACATTTGAGGCACATCTCCATTTTTGTTCATTTTGCTGTCGTCGCTGGGACTTTAGTTGCTTCAAAATGTTGACGGAATGTTTGCGCGCAGCTTGCCGCATGTTGACTGAGTGCTATTTTTTGCAGCCAACTCTTTAAATGCACCTGTCTAATTACTGTTTACCACGACTGAACCTGCTACCTGTAATTTTCCATCATTGGGAGGGTAACCAGTAATTGAGACACATTCACAACATTTTTTGTAGCATAGACTCAGGCGCTGCAGTTGCAGCTCAGTGTGTAGCTGACCAGCGGCATGGAAGGTCAAACTAGTTGGGAACTACGGCACATTTTCAGAAGCAAAAAGGTTAATCAAGCGGATGACCCTGAAAATAGCTCACCAAAGGAAATAGATGAGGTGAATTTCGATTTCAATGTAATAAGGAGCGATAAACCCACGGACTATGCTCAACTGGACATATTTCATCGGGCTGTTTATCCCAGTAAGTAAGAAAACCAATATCCGATGACTTTTTATACAATTTCTTTATCTTTTACAGTTATGTTGCTGGCTCAGTGTTTTGCTGTGATGCCACTGACTGGCATCTGGCAGGCAAATCCCAGTCGAGTGAAGTTTCGCTTTAGATCCCTGCAAATATTTGTGACACTGCTCTTTATGGCGGCTAGTTCGGTGCTTAATTTGGGCATGCTGAAGTTTTTGTTGAAGATTGGCATCACTGCAAAGAACTTTGGTTAATCTTAGACATTTATAGAAAGTCATGTTTAACTTAATCTTATATTCTCAATTTTCTATTGTCCAACAGTGGGTCTGGTGTTCTTCACCTGTGTGCAGTGCTCCTGCATATTATTCATAGATCTGGCGCGACGTTGGCCAAAATTAATACGCTACTGGACACGTGTTGAGTTGATCTTTAATAAACCACCCTATGAGGTGCTCAGAAGAAGTCTGTCACAACGTGTGCGACTTTCCGGTGTAATCTTCATAGGCGGGTCCATAAGTAAGAGTTTGACCACAGCTATTTGACTAGTAATTAATTGGATAACCTTTGCAGTTGAGCATGCTTTGTATCAATCCTCTGCGGTTATAAGCTACAGGCGAGAGGCGGAATTCTGCTCCAAATTGCCCAATAGTACAATGGATGGAGTTTCCTTTGACAGATTCTTTCTGACAAGCTATGGATATGCGTTTGAAGTGCTGCCCTTTAGTGGTATCGCAGGTATCTGTGCTATGGTAGGAAAAAATTGTATTATTTTCGAATAATTTGCTAACCAATTTGTATTATAGCTGGTAGCTGGCATTTGTACTTTTATATGGAACTATATGGATATATTTATCATGATGATCAGTAAGGGATTGGCGTATCGCTTTGAGCAAATCTCAAATCGTATTCGCACGCTGGAGCAGGAGAAGCAGGTTTTAGAATCCACATTTATAGTGATTCGCGAGGACTATGTACAATTGTGTCTACTACTGGAGCGAGTGGATGATGCCTTGTCCAATGTCATTTTGTTGTCTTCTGCAAATAATTTATACTTTGTATGCGTTCAGCTACTGAACATATTCAAGTGAGTGCTGAAGAAGACTCTTCTTTTCCATGGATTTCCGCCACTGATTTTTGCTTCCCATTTAGCAAACTGCGCTGGCCTATCAATTATATATACTTCTGGTACTCGATGCTGTTTCTGATGAGTCGCGCAGCTTGCGTCTTTATCACAGCTGCCACCATCAATGATGAATCGAAGGATGCGCTGGCTGTACTGCGTCGTGTATCCAGCAACAATTGGTGCGTGGAAGTGGAACGCCTAATCTTTCAAATGTCCACACAAACTGTGGCTTTATCGGGCAAGAAATTCTATTTTCTAACGCGCAAGCTGCTATTTGGTGTGCGTATAACTCTTACTTCTAAAAGTACTTTCAGTTAACTGCCTTTCGCCCGTTTTAGATGGCTGGAACTATAGTTACCTATGAGCTGGTGTTGTTGCAATTCGATGAACCCAATCGCCGCAAAGGTTTGCCTCCCTTGTGCGCCTGATAAATGGCAGCAACAATTACAACTTGTCATGCCGACTGACAGGCGACCACAATTATCATTAGATTATTGCTAAATTGTACAAAAACCTGTCACGCCCACTCATTGCCTGCACGTTATAATTTCGCTTGAACGTTTGTTTATTCCGCTGATGGAAACATTACTTTGCGCAGTTTCAAAAGGTAACCAGAAATATTACACTTTGCCTAGTTGAAAATCTTAAATTTATTATTCTTTACAGTGCTTTTTATATCTCAAGTTTTTGCTTTGCTGCCCGTGAGCAATATACGTTCGCATGATGTCAAAGATTTCAAATTATGTTGGATTAGACCACGCCTATTTTATTCAGCTACCATTTTTACCTGTTTTGTATTTTGCAATTACTGTTTGCCAAGGCTTTGAGCACAGAGCTAAGAAATTTAGATAGAGTCACTCTGGTTCAACATAGTTCTCATTTAGTCCATGCTTCACAATCACAATACCTCAGCGATCAGCTCGGCAATAATATTACTGCGAGTGAAGTAAGGAATTTTCATATAAAAAAATATAATCAAGCCTTTGATTCTTTTCGCAGATGGGCATCACAATAATCACCTACGAACATATTATATCCGATATTATTAAACAGGCATCCATAAGACAAGAAACAAAGAACTGTCTTTTGCTAACATTATCATTTTATATACTCTAAGTTGTGTCGTACTCATGGAATCTGTCACCCAAATAGCTCAAGAACAGCTATTGGGCTTACTCCAAATGTCGTGTCGCACAATAAACTCTTCAAATTTTAACTGCAAATAAATGAATTTGGCGTCGTCTGCTGCCTTTCGCTGGTGATTGGCTCATTTTGGGCAGTTGAGAAAGTCTTTTTTCCTTTTCCCACTTTCTCATGTTTATGGCTGTGAGTGGAATACGGAGTTGCAGGCAACTCCTTATAGACAGCTCCATAATTATTGTTTACCAAGACTACGTTTGCAATCTGTAATTTTTAATCATTGGGAGGGTAACCAGCAATTGTGACACATAGACAACATTTTGTAAAGCATAGTCGTAGTCGCTCAGTGTGCAACTGACCAGCGGCATGGAAGGTCAGACGAGTTTGAAAATACGGCACATTTTCAGAAGCAAAAAGGTTAATCAAGCGGATGACCAAGAAAATAGCTCACCCAAGGAAATAGATGAGGTGAATTTCGATTTCAATGTAATAAGGAGCGATAAACCCACGGACTATGCTCAACTGGACATATTTCATCGGGCTGTTTATCCCAGTAAGTAAGAAAAGCAATATCCGATGACTTTTTATAAAATTTGTTTATCTTTTACAGTTATGTTGCTAGCTCAGTATTTTGCTGTGATGCCACTGACTGGAATCTGGCAGGCAAATCCTCGTCGTGTGAAATTTCGCTTTAGATCTCTGCAAATATTTGTGACACTGCTTTTTATGGCGGCTAGTTCGGTGCTTAATTTGGGCATGCTGAAGTTTTTGTTGAAGATTGGCATCACTGCAAAGAACTTTGGTTGGTCTTAGCCACTTATTGAAAGTCATGTTTTACTTGATATTCTATTCTCAATTTTCTATTGTCCAACAGTGGGTCTGGTGTTCTTCACCTGTGTGCAGTGCTCCTGCATATTATTCATAGATCTGGCGCGACGTTGGCCAAACTTAATACGCTACTGGACACGTGTTGAGTTGATTTTTAATAAACCACCCTATGAGGTGCTCAGACGAAATCTGTCACAACGTGTGCGCCTTTCCGCTCTTATCATCATAAGCAGTTCCATTGGTAAAACTTTGACCAGAGCTGTTTGACTAGTAATAATTTGGATCACCTTTGCAGTTGAGCATGCTTTATCCCTAATCAATGCGGTTATTAGCTACAGGCGACGAGCGGAACTGTGCTCAACATTTTCCAATAGTACAATAGAAGAAGTTTCCTTTGACAGGTTCATGGTAATGAACTATGCTTATGCGTTCGAAGTTCTGTCCTATAGTCGTACTGTAGGTGTCTTTATTTTGGTAAGATATATTTATTATTTTCAAAATAATGTGCTAACCTATTTGTACTATAGCTGGTAGCTGGCATTTGTACTTTTATATGGAACTATATGGATTTAATTATCATGATGATCAGTCAGGGATTGGCCTATCGGTTTGAGCAAATCACAAATCGTATTCGCAGGCTGGAGCAGGAGAAGCAGGTTATCGAATCCACATTTATAGAGATTCGCGAGGACTATGTACAATTGTGTCTACTACTGGAGCGAGTGGATGATGCCTTGTCCAATGTCATTTTGTTGTCTTCTGCAAATAATTTATACTTTGTATGCGTTCAGCTACTGAACATATTCAAGTGAGTGCTGAAGAAGACTCTTCTTTTCCATGGATTTCCGCCACTGATTTTTGCTTCCCATTTAGCAAACTGCGCTGGCCTATCAATTATATATACTTCTGGTACTCGATGCTGTTTCTGATGAGTCGCGCAGCTTGCGTCTTTATCACAGCTGCCACCATCAATGATGAATCGAAGAGTGCGCTGGCTGTGCTGCGTCGTGTATCCAGCAACAATTGGTGCGTGGAGGTGGAACGCCTAATCTTTCAAATGTCCACACAAACAGCGGCTTTATCTGGCAAGAAATTCTATTTTCTAACGCGCAAGCTGCTTTTTGGTGTGCGTATAACTCTTACCTCTAAAAGTACATTCAGTTAACTGCCTTTCGCCCGTTTTAGATGGCTGGAACTATAGTTACCTATGAGCTGGTGTTGTTGCAATTCGATGAACCCAATCGCCGCAAAGGTTTGCCTCCCTTGTGCGCCTGATAAATGGCAGCAACAATTACAACTTGTCATGCCGACTGACAGGCGACCACAATTACCTTTAGATTATTGTTAAAGCGTGTTGCTAAATTGTACAAAACCCTTACACGTCCATTTATTGCATGCACGTTTGCATTTTGGTTGAACGTAAATAGTCGGATTTTGGACATGCCTCAGAACGAAACATTTTTTCGCGCTGCCTCGCAAGGTAACTAAAAATGTGGCACTTTGTCTTGCATGAGAATCTCAAATTTATTGGATTATTTTAATATCTTTACAGTGCTTTTCATATCACAAGTTTTTGCTTTGCTGCCCGTGAGCAATATACGTTCGCATGATGTCAAGGATATCCAATTTCGTTGGATTAGTCCACACGTCTTTTATTCAGCTACTATTTTGATACTCAATCTATGCGAATTTGGGTTTGTTTTATTTTATGTGATAAGTGTGGGCGTTAATTTTCACACATCCAGCACTCTGGCTTTTTTTGTTGTTTGTATGCTGGAGCATATATTCTTCTGGAGATTGGCGTTCAGCTGGCCGAGCATCATGAGACATTGGTATGATGTGGAGCAGCTTTTCCTAAGCATACCCTATCGCTTCTATGATGAGTACAAAATGAAGCGTCGCATTTACATTGTTTTCTGTTTGATTATGTCATCTGCCTTGGGTAAGTGGTTTAGATATCTAATTTATGATTTGTTTTTCAAAGAGTATATGTTTTTTTTTTAGTGGAGCACTGCCTGCTGTTGGCCAACTCTTTTCACTCAAGCAATCTGGAGCGCACTCAGTGTAACATCAATATTAGCTACCTGGAAGGCGTCTACAAATGGGAACGTCCACATCTTTATGCTATAATACCATATCATATCTGTATAATACCTGTGCTTGAGGTGAGGCTTTACATTTACTTTACTTGGCTGGCATTTAATATTGCTTTATTCATTTGATTTGTACAGTGGCTTAATGATACAATTGCCTATCCGCGTTCCTTCACCGATTGCTTTATAATGTGCATTGGCATCGGATTGGCGGCCCGTTTTCATCAATTGCATCGACGGATTGCCGCCGCCCATAGAAAGGTGATGCCTGCGATTTTCTGGACCGAGGTGCGTCATCATTATTTGGCTCTGAAGCGGCTTGTTCGTATACTGGATAATGCTTTGGCACCCCTCATACTTTTGGCATTTGGCAATAATATGTCCTTTATATGCTTTCAGCTGTTCAATAGCTTCAAGTAAGTTGAACTTTTCATTTCTTTTCTTTGCAACTTCTAGTCTAAAGTTTAGTTTTTAATTTGCTATATAGAAACATGGGCATCGATTTTATTGTAATGGTGGCCTTCTGGTACTCATTAATATTTGCTGTGTTGCGCACAACCTTAACCATATTTATTGCATCTTCAATAAATGATTACGAGCGCAAGATTATATTATCGCTACGAGATGTGCCCGCCAGGGCTTGGAGCACAGAGGTAAGGATTGGAGGGAGATTCTCTCTAGGTCAGCTTCGTTCTTATCCAGTCTATGCTTCGCAGTTGAATCGCTTCAGCGAGCAGCTCGGCAATGATATAACCGCATTATCTGGCAATGGATTTTTCTATGTGACGCGCCAACTTGTGCTGTCTGTGAGTGGCATAAGAAATTTACATATTACAAACTAAACTGAAACTCAAATTTAACCTATTTTTTGCAGATGGGCACCACAATAATCACCTATGAGCTTATGATATCCGATGTTATTAATCAGGCAACCATTAGGCAAAGAACTGTCTACTGCTAATATTATCATCACTATTTAATCTAAGTTATTCCTGCACAAGGAATCTGTCAGATTTGTTTTGATAATCTTTGAAGTACTCTGAATTAGTTTCAAATGTCATATTGCACGCTTAAATATGCAGATCTTAACTGCAAATATGTTTGTAAATTAGCCAATTTGACATGTGTCCACATTCGCTTATTGATTGCAATCCCTTCTAAGCGAAAAGAATTTTGCTCCCAAGCTCATTTGCCAGTTAACAGCCAACACAAAATGAAGCTAAAACGGCAAAGCAGCAAAAAAAATACACTTCAACACGCTATTGGGCCATGTAAGTTGAACTGTTTACAATGTTAATTAATTATGTGAACTGATTAATTAAATTAATTTAATTATATGTTGTTAATTATATTTAAATTTTGAGCATTATATTGATGTCTTTACTCATTTAGTCTTAGTGTTCGCACAATTTTTTGGTGTACTGCCTGTTTCTGGTGTTTGGCCCACTTCGCCCGTTGAGAAAGTGCGCTTTCGCTGGATTTCTCCAGCATTCCTTGTGAGCATCGTGCTCTTGGGATTTGCCATTTTAGACTGCATCCTCTCATCACAACTAGTGCTCGACCATGGTCTGAAAATTTATACCATAGGTAAGAAAAATATGATCTATATTACATATTCTGCAACTTATTCAATTTATCTTTTTACCTCAGGCTCGCTTAGCTTCAGTATTATTTGCATTGCTTGCTTTAGCGTTTTTCTGTCTCTCTCCCACCGCTGGCCACGTCTCATCCGGCAGACGGCGCGTTGTGAGTTGGTTTTTCTGCAGCCAGGCTATGATTGCCAATTGGGCCGGCAATTTGGTCGTCGTTTGCGCATCTGGGGCATCGCTCTGCTACTCGCTGCACTCGCCGAGCATTCCACGTATGTGGGCAGTGCCATATATAGCAATTTTCAGCAAATACATGAATGCAACTTGACCGTGGACTTCTGGTTAAACTATTTTGAGCGCGAACGTCAGGAGCTCTTCGTCATATTCAATTTCAATTGGCTGCAGGGTATTTTCATTGAGTGGACCACATTGGCCATGACCTTTGTGTGGAACTTTGTGGACATCTTTTTGATCCTCATCTGTCGCAGCTTGCAGATGCGATTTCAGCAGCTCCATTGGCGCATTCGTCAGCATGCCGACAAGCGAATGCCCAGCGAGTTTTGGGGCCAACTGCGCTACGATCTGTTGGAGCTAAGTGATCTGCTGAAACTGTATGCAAAGGAGTTAGCTGGCATGGTGCTTTTGGCCTGCGCCCACAACATGTACTTTGTGTGTGTGCAGTTCTATCACAGCTTTAAGTAAGTAATTCCAACATATATTTGTTAGGATCAGTATTAACACATTAAATATTCAAATCTCCGCAGGTCGAGGGGCAGCTTTATGGACGAGTTGTACTTCTGGTTTTGTCTGTTCTATGTCTTAACTCGCGTTTCAAACATGATGTTTGCTGCCGCCTCGATCCCAGAGGTGGCTCTGGAAATTTCCTATACACTTTTTGAAATACCTACAGATTATTGGTGTCTGGAATTGAAGCGTATACACGAAATTATTCTAACAAACTCATTTGCGTTTAGTGGCAAGGGTTATTTCTATTTGACCAGGCGTCTGATGTTTGGTGTGAGTATTACTTATAAAAAAAAATATATATAGCAGATATATTTCTATAATCATTGGTTTCTTGCAGATGGCTGGTACCCTGATGGCTTACGAGCTGGTGCTGATCAGTCAAATGAGCGACTCGGAGGTGCAAAAGAGCATTTGTAGTCGCGGTGCTGGGTCCTCCAGCATTTTCTCATAGTACTGCTTATAGCCACTTATAATCATATTGCATATTTTATGAACCTTTCAACTGCAGACCTGCAATTTGCACTAAGATTGTAAACAGATAAGCGGAGAATAAAAACCGAAACATTCAATTCGCATGTCTGGCATTAAAGAGAACTCCTCCCACACCCAAATAATTTTTTTTTGTTGACTTTGACAATTCGCAATGAAAATATCCGATTGGTAGTTGGGCACCAGACATGGCCAGGACCATTGGTGATACGACAAGGCGCCGCAAGAGCGCAAAGCTTATCAATTTTTGGCGTGCGGCACGAATTGAGGGCGAGTAAGTAAATATGAATGAATCACTAAACGATCTTGGCTCAAGGATCATTGGCAGTCTTAATGTCGATAGTGTGGCACGTAACGCAGCCATTAAGCAGAAAGTCCGTTTACGCTGGCCAAAACATAAGCAACGAGCCGATAAACAACATCCTCGCAAAGTAAAGCAGAGATTGCAACGCGCTGATAGAGTCAGTTATGTGCACAGCGGATCATTTCTGGAAGCCATCCGGCCAGGTGGGCAACATTAACAAACTATTCAGAAACTTAATTAACTTTTGACGTATACTTTGTAGTATTGGTAATTGCCCAGGTTTTTGCACTGATGCCTGTGCGCGGCATAAACTCGAAGCATGCCGAGGATTTGAATTTTCGCTGGATCAGTTTTCGCACTTGTTATGCACTGATTGTAATGGTTTTCTTTGCAATTGCATCGGGATTTTTGGCCACGTTTGTGATGCGTGTGAATTTTGATTTTGATTCGGTGGAAACGCTCGTCTTTTATGCGTCCATATTTTTTATCTCTGTGGCCTTCTTTCGACTGGCTATGAAATGGCCAGCCGTGGTCTTGGAGTGGCAAGTGGTAGAGTCCCAGTTGCCAGCATTGCGTACGGAACGGGAACGGTTTGCATTGGCTTTACATATACGAAAGATTATAATCATAGCCATAGGTTGTTCGCTAGGTGAGTAAAAATGAAATGTATTCCAAATACTTGGTACATCTGTTTTTTTGCAGTGGAGCATCTGTTGAGCATGCTGTCGAGCATTTATTATGTGAATGCCTGCCCGGTGATGCCCAATAGACCCATCGATAGCTATTTGGTTTTGAACTTTTCCATGGTATTCTATTTTATCGACTATAATTCGTTCCTGGGCATAATTGGCAAGGTGGTCAATGTGCTGGCCACATTCGCCTGGAGCTTTAACGATATATTCGTAATGGCCGTCAGTGTTTCCCTGGCGGCACGTTTCCGTCAGTTAAACGACTATATGCTTTATGAGGCCAGATTGGTGGGAAAATTGCCTAGAATGATAACTTAATCAGTTATATATATTATTCAATCTTGCTTTGCAGCCCACTAGCGTTGACTATTGGATCCAGTGCCGCATCAATTTTCGCAACCTTTGTAAGCTATGCAATCTTGTGGACGATGCTATATCCGTTATAACTCTCCTATGCTTCAGCAACAATCTTTACTTTATATGCGGAAAGATTTTAAAGAGCTTACAGTAAGTTATGAATATTAAATTAAATAATTGCTATTATTGATATATGTATTTTTTTTTTTCTTAGAAAAAAACCTTCTGCATCGCATACGGTTTACTTTTGGTTTTCCCTGGGCTATTTACTCTTTCGCTCTTTAATACTTTCACTGTATAGTGCCAGTGTTAATGATGAATCCAAGCGTCCACTGCGCATCTTTCAGCTGGTGCCCAGACAGTATTGGTCCACAGAGGTAAACTCTTCTAATAAGCCGCAAGCAAAGGAAAAATTTAATTTCGCGCCTTTGATTTGCAGCTGAAGCGCTTTTCGGAGGAGGTGCACATGGATCAAGTGGCTCTGACGGGCATGAAATTTTTTCGGCTCACACGTGGCGTTGTCATTTCGGTAATATTTCTTCAATTTCAATTTAGAAATGTCTGTCTATTTATAATATTCATTTCATTTAGGTGGCTGGCACAATTGTAACCTATGAACTGATTTTGCTGCAGTTCAACAAGGCAGACAAAGTTAATGATTGCTATGAGCATTGAGTTCTCCAGTCGCATGCAAGCAATCCACAACAATTTGTAGTTTTATACACATTGAAATTTTAATTATAACTTAATGCAAAACAGCTGGTGTTTTTTAATGGCGGGACATGCAAACAAAAAGGTGGCTCTTTGGGCTCCCAGTCATAGTTCAGGTTTGCCAGCGGTCATAAAATAAGGTTTCTGCCCAAACTAGAACGTATATTTTTGGCGTTGGATGAGCTTTAAGAGAGGTGGGAATCTCAATAAGAAGAATATTTCTAATTTAACATAAGCTCATATATTGTTTAGCGCAGGTAAGCAATGTTTTGAACATACCTCGAAGGAGTCAGTTGAGCGCTTAAAAAGTAACGAGAAGTAGAAAAAGCGTTATCGAAAAATGCTTAAAGTATTTTAGAATCATAATAATGCATGATCACCTTAAAAATTGAGGAATGGCAGCTGTGCAGGGCAATTTGCGATATGAATGAATCAAGCCTGAGCTAGCATTTGGCCAAATTAAACAATGAGTACTTTTCTGCAGCTCAATGTTGATTATCATCGTATTCTTAACTTTCTCTTCGATGGATACCTTCCACATGCAGGCCAAGTTCCTTCAAGGATTTTATATAGATGAGCTTGCTCCAGAATTTTGTGCTAATTCCGAGAGAACCATACGAATTAGATAAAAGGAATAAAGAACTTTACTTAATTGTGATTAGATACCTGACAAAGGGGTGCGCCATGCAAGCCAAGGATTTAATCCAAAATGTGGGATGCACCAAATACATGTGCTTTAGACTCTGAATAATTTAAAGCTTATATGATACCTCTTAGAGTTTGCATATGGTGGCGCCGACTAGAATTGCCAGGAGCACATAGTGTTCAGTGAGGATTAGGCCAAATTCAGGCAGACCTTGAATTCATCCTTTCCAATCACAGACAGCAGAGCATTTTGATGATGATGATGATGGCGTTCGTAGAGATTGAAATAATAGCGGCGACGAGACAGCTGCAACTGGCGTGGCATCAGTTCGTGAGAGTTAAGTCCAAAGCGGAAGTCATCATCCAACAAATGATCCCAATCGTTGAAGGCACTTTTGTGATCGGTAGCCATACTTTATTATTTTTATTGTAATTTAAATATTTATTTTACTTATTTTTCATTTACTTCTGCGTAGCAACAACGTTCCATTCAACGGTTTAAATATTATTATAACCGAGACGCAGCGGTCTTTTGTACCAACGCCAAAGTGACACATACACACAACACACGTTGACAGTTATATCAACAAATGTTGATGTTGCGCTCTTAAAATTTCTCGCTCTTTCGGTTGCTATGCCTGAAATTTCTCGCTCTTTCGGTGGCCGGTGCCTGCATGCATGTGTATGCGTGAGTCGACAAAATATATTTTGCATGTTCGTTCTCTTCCTCGCGCTTTCTATTACACACAGAAGCTCCGCGAGCAAACCAAATGTGGATTTACTTAACACGCCTTCATTTTAAAATGCTCAACTCTCATCTCATTATGGCTGCTGTTGTAAATGCAATGCTTTAAAATGTTAAGATACATATATAGATAGAGGGAGAGGTGGGGAGAAGTTCACGTTTCGCAAGTGCATTGAACTCATGCTATCTCTGTTTACCGCAACCGGTTTGTTTGTTTGTCATTCTCTTTTTTGATATTTCGTTTGTACAGTGTCTCAAGAAAGTGTTTTAACACATTTCTTATTTATTTTGCAAAAATAATATTATATTGTTAACATCTACTTGTTTTATTATTTTGGTTATACTTCTTTAAACTGGTTAACAAACCAATTAAGGTTCATAATTTAAAACAATTGTGAAATTATAAGAACAAAACTAAACCATTCCTGGACCGTCAAGAAGTGTTTGGAAAACCACTGTTTACAATTTCTCCTTGGCAAACCTATTATGTTGCAATTTGTTTGTGCAAGATCATTTTTGCATAAAAAATTAAAAATATTAAAAGAAATTAAATAAAATACTTTGATATTTGCATATAAATTCCAATCTAGATAAACTGCAAAGAAATATGATAAGCGCACTTAAGTAACTAACCGTTATTTACTTGTGCTCTATTCAGCCCACCCCTTAATTAAATACTAGTATTTTATGTTTTTTTTATTTTTTATTATAATGATGACACATTAAGTTATAGTATTACGATTAAATGCGAATTTTCAAAATAGGTGCGCGTAATTAAAGGATATAGATATAAATATGTGTAAAGCAGAGATTGACTTTGATAATTGATTGTAAGTATTTTACATACTACAAATGAATAGCTTGTGTTCACTTCTCGTGCTCCAGTTGCTCCTTGCCATTATCCTTGACATTGAGATGGGCAGGGCCAACTTGTTGGATTTGAACGATGCGTTCGCTGCCCTTTTCCTCGATGGCCGCCGGCTTTGGCACACTGACGGTGAGCACTCCATCCGAGGAGAGAGTGGATGCGACCTTCTCGGCCTCGTAGTTTTCGGGCAGAGCATAGCGCCGGACAAAGTGGCGTGTGATGTAACCGTGATCATCCTCTCGTTCCTCGTGCTTGCCTTCGACCACAATGGAATTGTCTACCACTTTCACGTTGAGTTCACTCGGCTTGAACTGGGCCACATCCATGCACACCTGAAAGCCATCTTTGCCCACCTTGGACACTGGTCCGGCACCCACACAGCCCACCTGTTTCTCCAGATGACGTATCTGCTGGTCCAAAGGCAATGCTAGGTAGGGATTACGCTGTTGCCGCTGACAATAGTAGGGTGCATCGTAGAAGGGCGCCATCGACAGCCGGTTCAGGTCATCGGCAAGGCTCAGCAGCAGTGGAAGATTTGCCATTTTTTTTTGCTTGATTTTCCTTGCAGATAGCTTTCTGTTTGAAGAGATCTTTTCTTGAAACACTTGCTGCGCAAACGATGACTGGCGATTTGTTATTGCTTCGGTTACTCGAATCGAACTGATGCCAACGATGCAATATTCCGGCTATTTATAGCTGCTACAGTGGTGGATTTTCGCACGCGTCTGTGCGTCAGAGTGAGATGGCGGACCACGACGCTGAAAGTTCTAGCTCTGTTAATGTTCTCGAAATCGCTCGAAAAAGTGTATTTTCGCATAAGTAAAATTACACACGTACACACGCACGAATATAAGTATACGCAATATTATCTATCAATGAAAGTGAGAGTCTGTCAATAAGATAACAAATTTTTGCCGATTAAATGGGAGTTGGAGAGCAGCTAATATGAGCAACAAATAAACAAACAATCACTAAAGCAAGAGCAAAAACAAGAATATTCTTAACCTTGTTCGAGATTCCTCTTAATGGATAATACATTGGTTGCTTAGACTAATATTTTATTAATATTGCAATTATGTCAAATCTAATTTAGGATAGATATTAAAAAATCTATAGGGTACAAACTAATAAATAATAATTATTAACATGCATAATTGTGTACAAATATTTTTTACGTATAAATCGATGTATCTATGTAATATTATAACAAAAATTTAAATGAAAAAACGTATTTTTCCAGGGATTGTGTATATTGTATAAAAAAAAGTAAGCTTGCATTTATGCATGTGTCAGCATACATAGATTTCATGTGTGTAGCTGTGTGTGTACTTGTATATAAACAGAACTGAAGCTTACTCGCCACTTTTTACACACCCACACAATCAAGCACGTCCATATAAACGCTTTATGTATTTGTGTAAGCATCTCACTCACAGCTGATTTTTTTTTATTCTTCCTATTGTCAGCTGCAGACAATTGCAATTCATAATATATACAACGACTCCGCTAAGGGGGCACGCAGCATTGCGCATGATCGCGAAATTTGAGTTGCCGGTCGGGGTTCCAAGCTACACACACACACTCATATAAATAGACACACCGGCGGAGAGACGTGAAAAACCAGCTGTTGTTGTAGTTGGTTAAGTCGCGTTCGGTTCGGCAACCGGCATCGGGTAAGTGACTTTCTCAGCTGTTTGCCGGCTGAGCGCAGGGAATTCAGCTGCAACATGGCTACTTTAGCTGAGGAGAATAGATATGCATGTGGATGTGTTTTGTCTGGGCAAGTTTTGCCCTGGACGAGAGGCTGCGAGCCGGTTTTAAAGTTTGCCGGTTTATCTGTGTCTCTCTTTCGTTCTCTCTCTCTCTCTCTCTCTCTATCTGCCTTGGAATACTGTCTTTGTTCTCGCAACAGGAAAATTGCAAAAAAAAAACTAGCTGTCACAGCAATAGATACATACATACATTCATACATGTATATAGTGCATACATAGTGCTTATATATGTATTTATATTGCTTTTTTTCGGGGGGTTATTCAATTTAATTTTTTTGAAACACCCACTAAAAACTGTGCAAATAAACAGAGATTTGCACATGGGAAACAGTGGCCCAGCCTCAGTTTGCATAAGCCGAATGCCCATTCGGCTGCAGCGCTGCAGCAGGAAGAAGAGCCGCAGCAGTAGCAGCAGCAGTTTCCAAGCCAGACACTTTCTGCTTTCCATTCAGCGCTGCAAGTCATTTAAAAGCCTGAGCATTCAGCCATAAGTGCTCAAACGCAATCCAGTTAGAAGCCGGAACGGATCGCACACGGACCGGAAAATTTGAAGCGCATCAAATATAATCAGAGTGTGTTAAGTGTTCGGTGTTCAGTTTACCAGTGTCCAGTGCCTGTCTGTGTCTGCGAGTTGCAATTAATTGTGCCCCCGAGTCGTCGTCGTCGTGCCCCGCCCGTTGTGGAGAATGTCGCTAATACCATTTATACTTGATTTGGCCGAGGAGCTGCACGATTTTAGCCTTAATCGTGGCGGCCTCGGCTTTGGTCTAGGCATGGAAATCGAAGATTTGGGCTTCGGTATGTATCCGATGGAGCAGCTGGCCGCGACGGTTGCCACACAGCCACCACCACCGCCGCCGCCGCCGACCCAGGCCCAGCCACAGCATTCGCCATCGGCTGCTCAGCGTCGGGGCAACCGTCTCGCTCACTCGCACGGCCACTCGCAGTTGCAGTCGTCATCCAATTCTAACACCACACACACTGTGCTGTGGGTACCCATCAAGGGTCCTGGCGTGGGGCCACAGCCCGGCCAAGGGGTGGCACAGGGACAGCAGCATCAGCGCCACCATCCCTATAGCCGTGTGGCCGGCGCCAAGACCGTCTGCTGCAATAAGTCGCTGCTGGAGCTGGAGAAAGAGATGGGCGACAAGGTCAGCACTTCGAGTGGAAATGGTTCAGCTGGAACTGGCGCAGCTGGCACTGTCGCAGCTGGAAATGTCAGCAAATCAACTTCGGCCTATTCGGTGGTCAATCGCAACGGTTTCCAGGTGAGCATGAACGTAAAGCAATTCGCCCCCGACGAGCTCACCGTGAAGACCATCGACAATTGCATCATCGTCGAGGGACAGCACGACGAGAAGGAGGATGGCCACGGCGTCATTTCGCGTCATTTTATACGCAAATATATGTTGCCGAAGGGTTTCGAGCCAGCCGATGTGCATTCCACGCTCTCTTCCGATGGTATTCTTACGGTTAAGGCACCACCGCCGCCACCCCCTGCCCCTAAGGCAAACGAGGAGCGACCCATCGAACGCGTCGTCGACATTCAGCAGCAGCAGCAGCAGCAACAGCAGCAATCATCGCCGTCATTCAAGGAAGGAAAAAGTGCAGTCAACGAAGTTGAGCAGCAGCAGCAAAACCCGAAAACAGCTGCCGTCGTCGTCGCTGCTGCTGCCGCAGTCGTCGCTTCCAATTCTGAGCCGAAGAGCGCCGAAGAACGTAATGGAAATGATGGTGGAGAGGCAACAGCAGAGGCCGAAGCCAATGTTAGCCTCAACGTCAGCGCAGCAGAGGAGACAACTAATGCAAAGACAAAAGAGAAAGAGAAAGAAAAAGAGACTGAAATACTTACTGAGTCCGTTGTGCAAGCTTCCAACACAACTTCGACTTCCACCTCGACTTCGACTGCCACTGCCACTTCCAATGCCAATTCGACTTCCAACGGCAACGACAACGGCGAGCCGACAAAGCCCAAGCCGGAATTGAAGTCCAAGTCAATGGAATGCGTGGAGAATGCTGCGAGCGCCACTGGCGATGACAAGGAGGACTCAACCGATGCCGCCGTCAGCAGCAGCGGCACTGCTTCAACCGAGGCCGATGAAACGAAACCCGAAGATGCCAATGGCAATTCATCCAATTCCAACTCAAACTCCAACTCCAATTCAAGTTCCGATTCCAATTCGAAAGCGAATTCGACTGATGCAAAGTGTGAAAAGGATGGGGGAGATGAAGAAGAAGATATGCCTGCCGCAAAGAAAGCAAAAACAGAAAATCAGGAGCCGCCAGTGGAGCAGGATAAGCTAACTGAGAAGACTACAAAGGCTGCGGAGGAAATTGCTGCCACAGATGCGGCCATCTTGCTGGCCAAGCAACAGTCGCAACAGCAGCCGACCAGCGCAAATGGTTCATCTGCCGGCGCCAAGGCTGAGGAACCAACTCTGGCCAATTGAATGAAATACTAAAAGAGAGACTGACTGATAAAGTTGATGCGCAAGCCACAAAATTAAAAAAAAAAAAAAACAAACTAAAAAAGAAAAAGTAGAAAATCCACTTGGAATGCGTTTTATTCTATAAATGTTTTTGTGTTTATCAATAATTCGCAATAAATACACACACATATTTACACACATACATATGTCATAGCAGCGAAAAGAGAAAAGATAGGAGCAGAGATACGAAGAGAGGCAAACTACGCTATAAAATTATGATTTCCTAAAAACAAGTGTGAAACAATTACGACTACAAGTATTCAAGTAAACATAAGCACATTATGTACTTAACATTTAACAGTAAATAAAGATTTAAAAAGTGTGCCTTTTTTTCTCCTTGCCGGCATTTAAATTTATTATATTTCTCTTTAGACGGCCGGCACTTCTCATTCTTATTGTCATTACTCTCTGTATAGATATTTCGCTCTGCCTGTGGTGAATACTGTTCTGTATCTCTCACTCAAATACTTTGACAACTATGCGATGTTTTTTCGGCGCTCACCACGGAAATTCCGCGATGTTTCTAGAAGAGCGCACATTTAGTCGGCCTCTATAAAAATAGCAGTCAAATGCAGTTCCGTTACAGTCGCATGACAGTTTAAGTCAAGTGCACACAAACGCAACTTCGCTGTGCGAAAGAAAACTGAAAAGAAACTGAATCGTATTCACATTTTTTCCAACAAATTTATAAAAAAAAAAGTTTAAAGTTTCAAATTACAAAGAAATGGCGCTGTCTAATTTGTTGTCACTGGCTGAGGCACTGCATCATCCCAACCGCAGCCACCTCGACTACGACTTCGGATTGGGAATGCATCCGCGTCACCTGCAATCCTGGTGCTCCACTCCGTCTCAATCACTGCTGGCTCCTTGGCAGTGTCCGGCTTGGCAAATTTCGCCCGCAGTTGGAATGATACCGGCCAATCGGCGCTACAAACAGGCAACTGCTGAAAATGGCGAACGTTGTCCCATCTCCCAGGTGGGCAAGGATGGGTTCCAGGTGTGCATGGATGTCACCCAGTTTACGCCGAGTGAACTCTGCGTTAAGGTCGTCGAGAACTACATTATCGTGGAGGGCAAGCATGACGAGCGGGCGGATGATCACGGGTACATCTCTCGTCATTTTGTGCGTCGCTATGCAATTCCAAAGGGCTATGAGGCGGACAAGGTGGTCTCCTCGCTGTCCTCGGATGGCGTCCTCACCATCAATGTGCCCAAGCCTCAAGCGATTGAGGATATGTCCAAGGAGCGTGTAGTGCAAATACACCAAGTGGGTCCCGCTCATCTCAATGTGAAGCAGAACGATGTGGAGCACAAGCAGCATGACGATAAAAAATCCAAGGCAACCAATGGCACCTCCAAGTAGAATCAATTCGTCAACCCTCAATCATCATCACTCCCAATTCATATTTATTGTAACGAGCTAAAGACTTAATATGCATATCTTCCAATAAACCAATTTTAAGAATAACAAATCTCAAATTTTTCAACAATTGTAGCCTTTTTTTATGAATATAAATTTATAAAGATGCAGGTGCTAACATTGATAAAGAATAATTTTTAAATTAGTTCTCTTTATTATTTAAATCTGAAAAAGATGATTTTAATCTCAAAATGAATCATAGTTTCTGAATTTGTTTAATCTGAAAAAGATTTAAGACACGCAATTAATATTCTTTGGAATACTGTTATAATTGTTTTGCACATATTTATTTAAATATTTTGTAATGCATAATAAAAATGTAGTTGTCCAGTTTTCTGTTGTTTGCTGTTTGTTGATTTTTTTTTGTAATGCTCTGCAATTTGTCACCGTCAAAAGTGTACATTCTGCACATATATATATATATATGCTAATTACTATATTTAAATCGGCTTCAATATGTCGCAAGCGGATGATTCACACACATATATATATATATATATATATATATATATATATATATATATATATATATATATATATAGAGAGAGAGAGAGCTGGTTGAAAATGCTTCGGGATGGAGCCTTTTGCGCATTTATTTATTTATTTATTTATTTCTTGTCATCAAAATGCGATTAATTATTAGATTTTATTTTTTTTGGTTGCTTTGTTATTAAATTGAAATATACTATTTGCATTGATTCTTGTTGCTGTTGTTTTTAATATTATTATTAATGTTTATGTTAAATTAGGTTTGTTTTTGTTTTATATGTATATATATTCAATGACGCTTAATCACAGATCAATTTTTAAAATTTTCATTTGACTTAGAAGTTAAGAAACAAAATACAAAATGTCACAAAGTTCACGTCTTTGCCTATTATATATTATCATTGTATATATATATGCATATATATATATATATATATATATCTGGAGCTACACATAAACAAATTTGGCTTAGGCAGCGATGGGGAGGACGAGGGGCAATATAAATATTTATATGCAGCATACACATTTATATATATCAAATTGGGAAATTAATTGATGCATCCAGTTGCAAATATGTGTATACATATTGTAGATTTAGTCGGTATATACATACAGTTACAATATATATATGTAAGTTTCATTTGTTCAGTGCCTAAATGACTCTATTTATAGATGCTTGTTGTTTATTTTTTAATTAATTGAATTAATATATATGTTTTATTTGTTTGTTTCTTTTTTGTTGTTGTTGTGTTTGTTTTTGCAGTCTCAAAATTGTTAATGGGCTTTTGCTGAACATGTTTTCACGAGATACGAAATTAAATAAGGAAGTAAATGTGTTTGTGATTGCGATACAAATAAAATGCGAACTGAGTCTGGTTACATTTATGATTCTTATTATCATGGCCTGACCAGCGTTTAATATTTTCAACATGATAAGAGAGACACAGAGGACGAAGATGATGAATTCGATGATGGAGGCTAGTGCGGAGCGGTTAACAATCACTTTTTGATGAGACTTTCGCAGCTGCTGCTAAGATTTGGCAACGATTTGAAAAACAAACGTGAACGATCCATTTGCGCCGCATCCGTCGTCGATGAGCTGCTGTTCTTGGCGATGCCAGTTCCACCATTCGTTTCATCCACGCCCTTGTCAAAGGAGCGACGCAAGACTAGCTGTTGCTGTTGCTGATGGTGATGATGATGGGGATGCGGCTGGGGCTGGTGATGACTGGCGTACGCGGCTGGTGGTGATAGCGGCGAAGTGGGCAACTCAATATCCAGCACAGTATCACCAACACCGCCACCGCTGCCATCATCATCATCAGCGTGATCGTTATGAGGCAGCATGGCTTCCTGTTCTAGCTGCAGCTTGGTATCAGAATAGCGACGCCTATTGAGCCTGTTACCCGCCGTCAGTTGACAATCCGAGGCGGAGGTGGAACAGCAGCTGAGACCAGTCGTCGTCGTTAACGTTGTTTGTGGCTCCTGCTCCGCGTGGCGATAGTCGATCTTTGGTGGCGTGCTGTAGTCATAGGTGAGTGGCGTGGATCCGCCCACACATAGGGGCGAGTCATTGAGTATATCACGGTTCTCCAGGAAAATGGACGAATTTGAGTAGCGCTTCGACTGATGCGGCTTATATACAAATCCGCCCAAACCATTTGCCACAGCATGTGAGACACCGGAGCTTATCGAAGGTGCCTTGTGCTCGCCGCTGCCTGCAACGATTCTTTTAAGAATTGTGTGTCGGAATTAGAATTGCAACACATACCACTGAAACTGCTTAGCTGCATGGCGTGCTCGCGTCCAGTGTCCGTGGAAATACCGCTAGCGCTGAGATCCTGACGCGATCCGGCGCACAAATCGGTGGCCGAGCCACGACTGGAGCTCTCCGAATGCTCGAGCACATTGTGTATGGAATCGTGGAACGGCGTCATGCTGCCTGAGCCCTGCGGACACGGCCGGAACGAGGAGATCTGTGAGACGACATCGTCCAGTGCCCAGTCGCGATCGTAATTTTGCTGCGACTGCGAGCACTCAATGTTGGCCGCCACCGCCACCTGTCCCAGTTGTTGTCCTTGTAGCTGCTGCTGTTGCAGCTGCTGGCGCTGCGCATGCGCATCCTCTTCGGTCTGTGTGCCGGCACTGCTGCTGCCGCACTGTTGTACCACATCCATTTGATGTGGCGAGGCATTCAACAGACGCTGCTGCAACTGCAATTGCATTTGCTGTTGATGTGGATGCGAATGCGGATGCAGACCCGTTGCGGTTGAGGCATTGTCCAAGCCACCGCAACTGGAGTCGTGGACAGCGTGTCCAGCGCCACCGGTTGTATTTATCTCGACAGTGCCACCGCCGACCGGACCATGTCCACCCAGCGAACAATGTCTCTCCCTGAACTGTTGGGCGGCAACGGGCGATGGCGGCGCCAAAGGATGTATCTTCTCCGGTGCATTCTGGATGAGCAGGATTCTGCAATAGACATTTTGGTATATGCAACATTAGAAAGAGATTAAGACAAAACGAGTGCCACAATTTAAATCAAATATAAATTTAAATTAAATCTGTTATTAATCTAATTATATAAAATAAAAATACAATAAAAAAAAATTGAAAAAAGTACCACATTTGAAAAAATAATATTCAATTCAACTAAAACTGTTAAAAACAAATTAATTTAAATTAAAAAGTCCAAAAAGACAACAGCTACAATTTGAACGCACTATTTGATTAAATCAAATCAGTTATAAATATGCATATAAAAAAAAGCTTAATTAATTATAACATAAAAAAGGGCTATCAAATTTATATATTATCTTTATACATTTGGAAATGCCCTTAAAATTGTAGGTAATTGCAGTAGGTAACCGGCCACTGTATTAACAGCTGTAACATAACATGTTTCCAGTAACATGCGATATCGATATCCATCAATATTAATGAAGCGATCAACAGCTTTAGATCGTTACGAGTAAATTGAGTAAAATATGAAACTTAGCTTTGCAACAATTTAGAACTTTGTAGTTACATTTAAATTTTGTTAGTGAAAAATTTAAGATCTATTTTAAGGAGATTTGCATAAAATTTAAAAGCAGCTGCTGAGCTTATTCAGACGGACAGAGCGATAAAGGTGCAAGCTTAAAGCGGCTTCTATATATTTTTTCCGGGTCCTTTCAAAATTTAAATAACATTTTCTACAGCTGCCTTGTGCGGCCATTTTGTATGTGGTCCTTTTTTGTGGCATCTGTAGTAGGACTACTCGCCTGTTGAGTGCCTTCCAGCGACGGCAGAGATGCAAATAGGCCTTGCACTGAATGTACAAGAAGACAACGCCGCCAGTGAGGCCAACGGTGACAACGGCCAGCTTTGTCCAGAAGGGCCAATCTGTGTGTGTATGTGTGTGTGTGTGTGTGTGGGTGAAGAAAGAGAACAAAAAGATACTGTTAATGCATTGTCTTATGTGATATGCAGTGGAGAACATCTATATATATATATTTTATGTGTGTGTACAAACCAATCTTTCCATTGTTGACATCATCGGCGGCCCGCTCGATGAGCACACAGAGCGACCAGATGACGCAAAGTGCGGCCGCACAGTGGAAGAGCACCGTGCAGCACAGCCGGCGACGCTCAATGCTGGAGATGTCAAGGCTGCGCCACTGCGTCAACCGCAATGCAATCGATGAGAGAGGGAAGCCAAACAATGTGCACAGCAGGAAAATCAAATACATGTTTATATATATAAATATATATTTATGTATGCGAGAGAGATAAACAGCAAGAATATAAATTAGTTTGAAAACAAACATATATATGGATTGCCTTAGATGGATGACCTACCTCGTTGAAGGGCTTGATTTTGGTGTGCATGATGAAGGGGAACTTGCATAGTTCGCAGGAGTTGGTCGCCGATGCAGTTAGCCACTGTTGCAAGCACGCCTGGTGCACATACTTTAGGCTCCCCGAGCAGTAGCAGGGCGTCAGCAGTGGATTCAGTGAATCGCTTTCGCAGTGACAGATACGGCAAATATCGCCACTGTTCTGTGAGGCCTGACTGCTGCCCGACCCGAATCTGCAATAAATAAATTGAGTTTTCATTAGCATGGCAAGTGTGCGACATTTATATGTGTGCGTCTCTGTGTGTGTGTGTGTCTGCGTGGGTGTGTCGAGACCTTCAACAGGATACTCAAACTAGATTACTTGATATGAAATGGCAGCCATTTGATGTCAGACTTTATTGGCAGCTAAAAGAACCGGACAAACATACCCGGATCCGTACTCGTACCCGTACCCGTATCCATACTCGTGCTCGCAACCGGACAGTTACTGATGTCTTTGTTCAATGTTTCAACAAAGGATTGCCTGGGGTCATAACAGTGTTTTCTCATTATGCCCATATATATGTATATACAAGTATTTATGTGTGGTTAAGCATTTTGATAATGTCAACTTTGGCTAGTAAACAAATTTTCCTTCTTTGTTTGGCCTCTCTTTTATTTGTTAGTTTGTTTGTCTATACATATTCTGCAAATAAACACCTTCATTATATATATTATATATTTGACAAAACTTATTTTTAATTTGCATAATTATGTCATTTTTAATATCATATTTTATTTATAATTTAATTTTTTTGTACTTCCGGTGTCAAAATTTAATTTATACATTCATATTCATATTTTCTGAGTTAATTAAAATAATATTAAACGACATAATAATAAAATTTGTATATCTCGGATTCGACAAAAATTTCAACAGAGACGTAATCTTTGTGAGTAATTGTACTTAAAAGCAAAATATGAAAATATCAACTTAGCAAAAAAAAAAAAAAAAATGCTTGCAGCTGTATCACTCAGCCAACCACAAACGCAATTGGCAAAAAAGTTTATCAGTTGATAATGCAATTTGTAGCCGATCTTGAACTGAATGCATATATGCACATAAATTCACGTTTTTTTGGCCAGAGGAGGCGGTATTAAAATATTGATAATGCACTTAGATATAAGTTGTATAAATAAATCATGAATTCGTTTAGATTAGAATGTAAGCAACAGCTTAAAACTTAAAATTAGGCATTTTTTACACATATTTTAATTTTAATCCATAATTCAACTAATAACTATTCCATAAAGTCAGAATTAATTAAATAAACCTTAGGGAAAAAATCAGCTACAGACTTATAAAATACCTTAGAAAATTCTTAAGCTGTATTTATTATCAATCTCAGCAATGTTTACATTTTACCTGAATTTTGAAAACGCCTTCAACATTGTCTGTCCGCGTTGGTAAACGTAGATAGTGAAAATCAATTTTAACAGTGAAAATGAATTTGACGAATCAAAAACGAGCGCTCAACTTAGCTTGTGCTAATTGAAGCAATGAAAAAGCAATTAAATATTTTTTTATATATTGGCGCCTTAAGCTTTAAGCTTGCCCTTATCAGCGTTTCCAAGAAAAAATAGTCAGTAAACAACTGTATTAAATTTCTAGCTGTTTAAATTTTGTGAACTTTTATAATTTTAATATTAGTTGTTTCCTTGATTCCACTAATTAAAATTCAATTTTTATATATGCCATAAATGAATAGACAGCTGAGCAGCAGTCCAATTTCAGTTTAAGTTGCGTTTTGTTGTTGTTTTTGGCGGCGTAATTAGCTGAGTGTGCCACGTACCTATCATTAGGTGGGCGGCACCCGCTCTGGTGTCAAACTATAGCAAGTGCTAGTCAACTGGCCAAAAATAGGAGTATCCGAGGTGGCTTTCAGCTAAAGCGGCAAAATGAGGCACTTTTACTTTTCGCCCCAAACACGGCGCCATTGGATTTTAGAGTTCAGACAGCAAGTGCGTGATTGTGCCCAAGGACATTGCAGGACACACACACACACACACACACACTCGGACACACTCAGGCAGCCAAGCGTTTAATACTACTGCTGTTGCCACGAACTACTGCCGGTTGTCATCACATTTGTTGTGGATCTGGGCCTGGGTCTGGGTCTGGGTCTGGGTCTGGAGGCCATGGTCACGAAGTATATTGAGTGTCCTTGGATCAATAAAACGCATTTGAAAAGTGTGGAACAGTAGCCACAGTAAAGCACAAAGTACACATATTTATGAAGTTCACAGAGAAAAAACAATTTTCATACTTGACTGTATTGAACGATACTTTTCCCCCTGTGTATTTGTATCTATTTCTCTAATCAATATATATATGCTATCTACATAAGTAAAACTCATTTAGTTGGTTGGTTATCCTTTGGTCTTTGGATCCCATACATAAATCTGAACTATGATGTCTGCTAATTTTGTGACTTGATGGTTCATAAGCTTAAAAGCCGAAAGGCGGCAGAACAATGGCCGCCAGACTGGCGACTTTCCCCTTCTGCATTTGCATACATTATTTTTTATAGCTAAAAATGCTGAAGGAGGCTGATGGGTGCCAACAATTCAAAATTTGATATGTTGACAGAGTCGATTTTTGTTTGCGCAATTGACAAATTTCGCTTAATTAGTGAATACATAATAATCATGCCACATCAAAATTAATGTCTATGCCATAAACACACTATAACAAACAGAGGAGGCACAATTTACTTAGGAAATGTGTTCCCAAGTTTTTAAGTTTAACGATTCCACAGATTAGTCAGTCTTTTAACCCCCCGATTACATACCAGAAACAAACAGCATGCAATGTCAATGAATTGGTTTATTTTAAAGTACGCATTATGTTGAATTTTATGAATTGCTATTGGTTTATTTTAATTATTTATTTTTTAGACATTTTGAATATGACTATATAAATTATCGCATAATTTTATAGCTCTTATGACGACAGCTTATATATACTATATACTATATATTATACCATTATACTCTATAATACTGTATAGCTCCGATAAGATAAGCATTAATAACAAACAATAGCAATAAAAATGTATATATGTACGAGCATGCGTGCGCATTTATAAAGCGCAAAAGGGAATTGCTTGTCGGACGGGGAATAATAAAAAAATGGATTTATTCCTCAACCCCGACTCAAATGTATTTATTCTTGCAATGCGACTCATAAATCTTCAAAACCATTAACAAAAATATATGAATTGAGCTAAAAATGTTTGCCATTTAAGATTTAAACAGTATATCATTTAATTGAGCGCAACGAATCACTGGCTTATCTTTTCCTTCGAATCTTTAATGATCCTCAGATATGTCAACAATGAAACCACAGATGTTGGATTCAAAGTCATAAAGCTAGGGGTTTTCCTATTTTTCAAGTTCTTTTCTTTTTTTTTGTGTGCTCCTACGAATTGCAATTTAATTAAGTTAAATGGTACTTAGGCAAAAAATTATATTGTTTGAATATAATATTTTTTTATAGATTTCCATATGCATAAACATGAGTTAATTAGTTGGCTAAAGTGCGCAGTGTTTTCTTTTCTTACGCATTTGTGCATTTAAACAGAGACTGAGTTGGTATCTAATTAATATTTGTAATCAGCATGCAAAACTATTGTATATTAACGTTGGGATAGGTGCAATTCAGCAGAGTTAAGAGAGAAAACAAAGACAAATCCAAATACAACAGTTGTTTTCTCTGTCGTCGTTTTTGTGTCATGTTTCCGTTTGCAACAAAAAGCACTTGATTTGTTGCTTTTGCTGCTATTGCACATACCGTTTTTGAAACGGCTTCCGCTGCCTGCTTTGAATCATATATATATATATATGTATATTTATATATATGTGAAAATGAATATGAATATGAATACGTATATAAGGGCCATATTAATATAGAAAATAGAAATGTGCATTTATTCGGTTTCATGTGTAATAATCAGTGAGCGGGCTATCAAAGCAACAAACAATTCAATCAATTGTATTATTCAAACAGAGTTTGTCTCCTGCACATGAGACATGCAGTAATTAATAGCCCTTCTGGGCGGGGATGGTACTCATACTCCCATGGTGATTGTGATTGTCACTTGAGCTGCAGCAAGCCTAAAAATTTCGACTTGCAAAACAATAATCAAATATTATTGTTTATATTTGAATTATCGCTCAATTAGCTCTTCTCAAAAGTGTACAAAAAGGAAATAAAGATTTATACACACTAAACAATGCCATTAAGATACGTGCAAACAATTGTATTTACAAAAATATATATACATATATATTTAGAGAGAGAGAGACATAGATATATATATTATTTGGGAGTGTTATCAATTTCGTTCACTTTTGCTTGCCTTTTTAATACTCCATTCAACCTTTTAAAAATTGTTAAAAAAAACGTATAATAATTTTGTGCAAAAACAAAAACTCTATATATACTCAAAATCACAATTAACTGATATATTTATATATATATATATATATATTTTAGTAATCAACTTGACAAATTTAATTAAAATGGAATAAAAAACTATATTCGAAATCGTATATTCATATTGATCTAACTACTATCACCAGCCGTATGCATGTGTGAGAAAGAGATGGCATGATTTTCTAAGCGAGCGCGAATATGATTGTTGTGTACTCTGCAGAGTCCCGTTATCTACGAATGCGTTTAGGGTTCTTTTGTATTTCGTATTTCTGTATCTACATGCACGCGCTTATCGCCAGCCAGTTCGGATCAGTTCGTGCTTCTTAATAACAACATGCGATGGCTTCGTTTTTTACTCTTTAATACCCGAGCCTACCATAATAAGTAAGGGAAATTCCATTCATGCTTACATTCGAGCGATTTAGCAATAAATCTAGAATTTTACCTACTAATTGCAGGGTATATCGTAGTCGAGATTGCTCGATTACTGCTAATTACTTGTTTTTTTTTTGTTACTGTTATCTTTAACGATGCTTTGTTTTGCTTATTGTTTACAATTCTTTTTGCGTGTTATTTGTTTAGCCACTTATTTTTAAGCCAACTGGTTTGGGCCAAGCGCAGCTGGCCGTTTAACAAATTCTATATGTAAAATTAATTTTACTTTTGCTTACAATTATTCTCTATCAAGCTAACTGCGTTACAAATCAATCAGCAATGGTATGTTTGCAATAAAAATAAAAATGCAGTGAAATACAATGTGAAAGACATGACGTTCTCTCTTTCGTACGTTGATCCGCTCACGTACGAATCACACGTACATGTAGGGGAGGAAAGGTATATGTTCGCACTCAAAGCTCAACGAAGCGTCAAGGTCATTGAGCAGCCCCACACACATGCGCACATACACTCTCAAAAACTTGGAGTGCACAGCGCCAAACGCCAAAAAAGAGCTTAATTTATTCCGTAACAGCTGCGATATTTAACAGTTTGAAATCCCTAATGTTGCAGAGTGATCGAGAAGTTCGTGAACAACTCAGATGTTAAGGCATTGCCAACATGCATCATATTTACTAATACTTACATATGTATTGGCAATATGTATTTGAAGGCAGATAATTTTTTAATTCCAATAAAAGTCATTTGATTTCCGCTAAATAAATTGGTTTTTCAAATGTACAAATAATTTCATATCTTTACAGTTTATGAGAGCTTGTGTAAATATTTATGCGAATTGGCGAAGAATCTTCACAGACAACCACAGAAACCAAAGCAGAAGTAAATTCTTATCAGGAACATCCAAAATAACATTGCCACAGCTGTTGCTCAAATATTTAGATTGTTTGGCGCTGATAAGCGGATTAATCCAGGTGTGAACATGGTGAGTCTTTGTAGTCTTAAAGTCTCCCAGGCTGTTGACAGGCGTATAAATTAAACTGACGCCATAATTATGGCCAAGTTAAATGTACAACGTGAGAAACATATGAAAGAATGCATAAAGAGGGAACTGGCGGGGTGTATTATAATCAAAAGTTGAGATTATAAATCAATGTAATTAGACTTAGAGTGTCAGTCGGTTGTCATCCGAGCGTGTTTATATATGCACATATAAATCTGAGCATTTGCATTCAATTGAAGCGCTTTATTAACACCTACATCACATCGGAATTAGGTATTTACAACTACATAGGTGTATGTCAATTTAGTCGTAATATAATTAGTTAAAGTATTTACACAAGTATCTCTATCTCTTTATATATTCAGTTGGTTTTAATATGCTGTCAGTTTAATTGCCATCGTTACCATTAACTATCTGGGATTAACATTAATTAAAGTGGACTCTGTTGTTTTTTTTATGTCTGTTCTGATCAGAAAGATTGAATCGACGGTGACTTCTGTTTTTCAATAGCGGTGACAGATCAGCTCAAAGTGGAATAGAACTATTGCCAAGTTTCGTGTTATCCCTTCAAATTTTATTAGGCTAAATATAAAATGAGAAATATCTACCCAACAAAATAACAAAAATAAATGCAATACATTCTTGTATTTCTTTGTAGCGACTGGCTTTAGTTAACGTTAAATTAAGAATTAAATAATAAAATATATATATTTTGCTCCCCCAAAATAAAAAAGAAAGTGACATTTGGGAACACATTGAAACTCACCTGACATTTGCGTAGTGTTGACCGGAGCCGCCTGTGCTCCAATCGACGTGCTCAATATCCGATGTGGTTTTAGCGTTTTCGCACGACATTTCTGTCGGTGTGTGTATGTGTTTTGATTGTTGTTGTTGCTGATTTTATATGCTCTGCATTCAATAGGATGCTCTATTTTGTGTATAAATCTGACCACTCTCCTTTTCTTTTCTTTTGTATTGTTGCTGACCGCCGCCTTTGACCCATGCAAGGGGCCTGGGCTCTGCTCTCGAAAAGCGATATACGATTGTTTTTGTTATTGGAATTGCTGTTGTTATATGTTTTAGTATTGCTGCTTTTTTGTTTGTTTTCAAATTGCTGCTGATTTATATTTATAGCAAAAGCCTGCCTTGATTAATGATGCTTTTTCTTGTTTTTTTTTTTCACTCTCGTTCGTTGACTTCGCGGCGTTTTTGTTTTGACCGGACGCTTACTTCAATTTTTATCAAAATGAAATTACTAAATATTTATTGCACGTCAAGTGCGTTGTTTATTTTTTTAGGCAGTGGATTTCAACTATTCTCTGTTTGAGTTTTTGTGTGTGTGTGTGTGTTTGTTTGTTAATGTGTTCGTGTCTTGTGCGTGTGTCTATTATTATATATTCTGCTGATGCACAAATTAATTATTTAATTTGATATACAAATACGAAATTACACGAGCCAACAATGACAACCTATGCCTGTTTTGCGCCAGATTGCACATATTTTTATAGATTTCGGAATCGGAAGCAATCTGCTCAAATTACAAATAAAACAAAGACATTTTTGGCTCAACCTGCGACAGAAACGCACTTGCACAAACGAGGGCTGCGACAACACTGATGGTGTGGCCGCATATCTCAAATGTGTAAATGCCTCCGCTATACTCTGCCAATCGACTATCAATCGCGTTATCGAATTTAGCTTTGGTTACAATAACCATCGGTACCTTAGGACAGCTAATGACAATATTTATTACAATATTGCATCGGGATTTTGGAAACTTTTGCATTTAGATATTTAACATTAAATGTGCGATGGAAGTGGGAACTCACTGGAGCTACGATTTGCTGAAGAAGATGGCAATCGACGGTGCCAGCAGCACGGATTTGAATGATCTCAAAGAATTATTTGCCAGCGAAATTGGAACACCCAGAAAAATGGATTGCATAAAAAGCATCGCAGATCTAATTGATTGCCTCGAGCGCGGCGATCAAATCAACGACAATAATGTAGAACCGCTGCGTTTACTTGGCCAAGATTCCATGCACTTCCAGCAAGCACTTGACAGCTACCAAAAAATGGAAACTTCCAGTTTACCGGCAATGACTTGTTATCAGGATCAAAGATTGGCTGACGAGTTGCGGCAAACGTTGCATCTAAATTCACAGCGCGCGGCACAGCCAGTTGCTGCACCTACCCAGCACAACTTAAATCCGGCGCAATTTACAGAAGCAAAGCGATCCGCTGTATACAATAAAATCGCCAAGGAATTGGGCCGCTCTTGGCGTGATTTGGGTCGCCAGCTGTGCATTGGCGAGGGTGATATGGATGAGATCGAGTTGCTTCATCCAAAGGATTTAAAGTCGCGCATTTTGCGCCTGCTGCAGACGTACGAGGAGGACGAGTGCCATGATCCCAGGCAGCTGCTGGTGCTTCTATGCCGGGCACTCGCTGATTGCGGTCGCAAAGATCTGCGAAAGGCAGTGGAACAAATTATGTCCCACTAAAAGTACTGCGATTCTATCAAATATATATTAGTTTTTTAACCTTAAGTTGTAATTTATTTTATATTTTCGCATTATTCCAAGAGACTAAAAAGGGGAGCATTTTTTGATGACACCACTTTTCTGATAACAATGGGTATTTTCTCTTTTTTGTTTTTGTTCCTGTCACATATTTTATCTTTTACGGTATATAACCAAAAATTAAGTTAAAAACAAAATAGTTATAACTGACGGAAAATTTTGAAGAGCAGAGCGCATATTTGTTGTTGCTGTGATTTTACAAAGTGTAGATCGATTTGACACTCGATCCCTGCTTGACCATCGAGTCCTTGTGCAGCTGATAATGCAGCAAATTCTGACGTCCCAGACGCAATGCATCGCGCAGCTTGTGACCAATTTCCAGAGCGGCCTCCTCATTGTTGCCATTGGCAGTCCAAATAGCTGGAAAAACCAAACGAAGTTTAAATACACATATTTAATTTTATATAAGAACGGTTCTCTTACATATTTTGTTGCTCTTGGCACGAATATTGACGACGGCGCCGCAGATCTGATCGGAATGATCGAAAGCTTCTCCAATCAAGCAAAGCAGCTAAGAGATGAAGAAGCATGGAAAATAAAATATATAATATATATAATATTATATATATATTTACCACATCGAGCCACAAGTTATCCAAATCGTTCTTGGAACTTTTGTTAAGTGTGATCACCCAGCGACCACCCTGCTTATTAGCAGCATCCTCCCACATGGGACTGGAGAAAGAAGAAACCAATTAATAATTTTTCCAACAAGGACACACAATTCAAATAATCCCACCGTATGCCCTTCTTGAAGAGTGAATAATCGCTGCCCATCTTGATCTCCGATGGTGGCTTAATGTGATTGTATAGACTCCAAAAGTCTTCGACGGCATCGAAGCTGGTGATTTCATTTAGCATATCCTCCCAGGATTTGGAGCGATCATTCTCCAGATACCACAGGGTCCATGTGTTTTGCAGCGGGTGTTTAAACAAATGTTCGGTGCGCACAGCTGCCCCGCCATCATCCGACTGCTGTTCCTCAATGTCCAAGATTGTCTTTGGTTCCTCCTTGTTGTTGCCACCAGTGACTTCGATGGCGGCAGCCGGAGGAGCTGCAGTAGCAGCGGCAACAGTTGGTGGCGTCGATTCAGGGCGACCGGGTGCCACAGACACCAGATCATTGCTGGCAGCCGCAGCGCTGCTCTATAAAAATAAAGATAAGACACAATATAAAATTGGCAATCTTTTCTATGTTTCTACTTAAAGCGAATACTTTTATAGGATTAGATGTTTACTTTGAACATGGACTTGGGATTTGCAAAGTTCTTCATTCTGTGAAAGTCGCTCTGCATGATGAGAGTATTTTTCGAGGTTTTCGCTGTTTGCCGTTGTTGTTGTTGCTGCTGCTGTTGTTGTTCCTGCTGCTGAGAATATCGAGCTTGAGCGAGCTTTCACGAGATGTGTGCTGTGCTCAAGAGAGAGAAAGAGGAGAGACGATCGCTGATTCACTTGCTGCTGCTACTGCTGCTTGTTTGTTTGCTTATGTGTGTGCGTGAAGCTTTTATTTTGTATGTATGTATATAACGGGGCCGGGTACACTTATTTCTTGCAGTATTTTTTTTATGATTCTGCCGTTTTTGTTGCTATTCGGTCAGCGAGAAGCTGCGCTGCTAACAGATTAAAATTTTGGATTTTTTTACAATTTATTTCTTTTAGAGAAAAAACAAAATTAAATAAAACTTGGTTAAGTTATAATATTTTGCGTTTAATAGTAAAGCACGAATCTTTTTCAGAGTTAAAAATTAAGCAAGTGAAATAAGATGTTGCTTGCACGATAAAATTTTCAACTACACAATAAGCAAGTTCAACAAAGACACACGCACGCACACATACACACAGAACTGTCAAATTTGGGCAGTTTGCTTGGATCTTTTTTTTTTAGTTTTTTTCTTTGACAAAAATTAACTGCAAAAAGCTAACGAACGGGAATCAACTGTTCATTTGTCGTTTGCTGCTACAATGAAAGTGGCGCGGACGCGTAGCAGTCGGCATGGAAAAAAAAGCAAAGAAAAATTAACCGTTGTTTCTCTTGCTGGCTGCTGTTTGACACTCTTTATGGCTCATTGCAGTAATTTACTGTTCTCTGTTTTTGCCGCTTTTCACCTACTTTTTATGCTGCACACATGCACACATAATTACAGCTACAAGTACACACACATATATATAAATATAAATACAAGCGAACGCGAACTGTATGAGTGTGTGTAATCGCTACGAATTCCAGTGACACCTTAGAAAGAATGACGACAGAAGTGAACGCACAGCGTGCTTTTAAAAGCAAGAGAGCAAACGAAAGCCCCGCAGCAACAGCAGCAATATATGGAAATGGTGAGAGAGCAAATTAATCAGTAAGCGCGAGAAAAAAAAACATTTTCGATTTACGTATAAGAATTTATAACACTTTATTACGTTAATTACAGAACCAAATAGCGTAAAATGCGAACGTGTGTAATGTTTAAATTGTATCAAAAAAATGCAAATACTGAAACTGCTAGCGATGACTTGCCACGCCAGCTGCACTCATATACTGGTCTCTCTACCCCTTGCCACCCACCCTTACCTACTCCATCTCCTCTTCTCTGTCTTGTGCAACAGCCCTGTTTATCGACGACCCTGCCACACGGCTGGAAACCATGCGGTGAATGCTATTTGTCTTTTTCTTACCTTTTCGCTCTCCGACACTACCATTTTGTCAACGGAGAGTGTATTTTACAAAAATACTATATACGCACTCGATGGGCGTACTAAAAATCGCGGTTAGTTTTGGTAAAACGTTAAATAATTGCGTCTGGCTAACTTTGTAAGTTCAATACAGCGTGACCGCATTCAGAGCGGCATATGCGTATTTCTTATTATTTTGGTATTTTTTATAAAACATTCGCAGTCATTTTGTCATTACTGCTGCTGGGCACACTGTTCTTTGACGACCCAACTGTCGATACATCGATAGCTTTGCCCTTCAAAACATATGTTTTGTTTTGTTAACAGCCTGTTAATTTCAAAACTTTATGTTATCTTGAGCTTTTTTAGGAGCCGTCAAAAAATAAAGCAAGTCGATTTGACTATTTAATTCATATTCAATTGTAATTTATTTATTGCTGCATTTTTTTGATTCGCTCCGTTTCGGAATTGATATTAAGTTTGAAATCTATGGGTTTATCATACCCCATAATGCGCACGTAATGCTCGGGATCATCAAATAAAGCTGGATCAACAAAAAGCGGACGCTTTTTCACCAGAAACGAGGTAAACATGCCGGGCACATCAGGCACGGTAACATCGCTGGTTCGAAACTTCGTCTGTAAATTAATAAATTTATAATTAATAAATAAAATATAAAATTTTCTTTTATTCACTCTCTCACTTTGATCTTCAGCAGTATGAGGGATATAGTTGTGGCTGTATATTCATCTGTAACGGTATTATAATGCAGTTCCGTTACATATTTCTTGGTGATAAAGTGCAGCAGCAATGGCGTCACCAATGTGAAAAATCCACCAATGGTGCAGAGAAAAATGCCCATGCCTGTGCCACCGATTTTCATGCCCTGCTCCAGCAGAATCGGTTGAGCGGCAATGCCCACCAAACTGGTGGTCAGTGAAAAGAGCTTGACGATTTTCATGCGTGGCGCCAGAGTTCCGTAATAGATACGTTTTAAGTTGTCACCGGCTTCCCCAGAATCTTTTTCAGCGGCCTGCGTTGCCAACCATCTTGGCTGTTCAGGCAGCTGTTTTTTTTGCCATTGCGAAGAGTTGTTCACCACTGTTCTTGTCCAGCCAGCAAATCCTTTGTTGTACTGCAGTTGAGTGTGGCGACTTGTATTTGACAATAGTATAGCAAATTGTCTACCGCACGGAAGTGCCGAGCGTAATGTGAACATTTAATATAATTTGTAATTTAAAATAACTTGCTTTAATGTTTTTCTCTTTGGTTGTTGTGCTCGGCACCTACGATTATTGAATAACAGCACACATTTTCAAAACAGCTGTGCTGTAATCGCTTAATTGAGATATGTTAGTTGACAATGGTCAATTCGAGCTGCGTACGTGTAAACGTTGCAATGCGAATGCTTTTTTGATTTCAATTTAAAGCGCCAAAACACTTAAATTTGAAATGAAATTGTATTATTTGCATTGGAAAATTATGATTTCTATGACAAACCGCAATGCTGCCAGCAGAATATTTAAAATATTTAAAATTTATTCTAAAAACTTACATATATATATATATATATATATATATATATATATAGACTTAAATCATCTACTAAGGGAGTATGCAGAGTTACAATCATGTTGCAATTATTGCACTTGAATAACAATCAATTTTGAGGCGTGGCCATCGAGGCTGCAATAATGTGCATGTTATGAAAACCAAACACGAAAATAGCGCATGTAAATTCGCATTAATATGCTTGAATTAATGGCAATCGACACATGCCACAATAAGGGTGATAAATATGTATTTATATATATATATATTTGTAATGTAATATATATAATATATATATGTAGCTATTCGTATGTGCTTTTTTGACATGCTACATGCAATTTGTCGCTGTTGTGTCGCAAACCGCAATTTTTTAATTTATTTGCCTTTTAATTGTTGAAATTAAATTGACCGTTGACCAGCTTATGGTTACTTGCCACGATTTTCAATCTTTTTAAAAATCGCTTAAAATATTATATCATAAGTTATACCGATCATAGAAACACATTTCAATACCTATAAAATTATTTCAAATGAACCAATCGGATTTCTTCTTCATATCTTATTATTATTATTCGTATTATTACTACTAGTATTATTATTGTTATTGTTATTATATTTATTACTATTACGAATATATTTATTATTAATTTCAGAAAAAAATTTTCCATGCTGATTTTTCTTTTCTATTTTTTTTAGTATTCTTTTCCTTAAACGCCTTCCGCTGATTATTACTTATTATATCATGATTATTATCAGTATTACTATTTATATTATTGCTATTATCACTATTATTATTATTATATATTTATTATGATATAATCAATAACTTTGCCAACCTCAAATTGCTTTAAAACCAACAGAAGCAAAATACATCCATTTATCTGCAGTCAGGCTTAAATAATAATCGTCAATTTTCAAAGTGCCCAAAACTCATATTTGAGTTTGATTTTAAGTTGAACTTCCCCCCTTGTTGCACCACGCAGCGCCAACTTCTGCTGAATCGGTCAACTGGTCTTCTGACATGTGCTGTGCATGCTACTCCCCCTCCCACTCTATGAGGCAACCAGCAATGGGAATCCTTTTGTTATCCGTGCCTTTTGTTGTCATTTCATTATTGTTATTTCATGCATCAGATTCATTCGTCGTCACACACCAACCCCGTCCCATCACCCTAATCATAGTTTGTTGTTGCTGCTTGGCAATTGTTTGGTCAAAAATTTCACATGCAGACGAGCCAAAATAATTCATGGCAAATAAAAAGTAGCACTGATATATGTGCAAGAGAGAGAGAGAGAGAAAGAGGGAGAGCGTGGGAGACTGAGAGAGAGAGAGAGAGAGAGAGAGAGGGAAAGAGTTGAGAAGTGAAGATGGGGGAGTGAAAGTGGCAAATCGCATATTGCAAATGCAAATATCGTTCAATTTATTTTTATGCCTTTGTCACGGCTCCATTTTATGTATATGTGTGTGTTTTTTAAGTATGACACTTTTTGTGTGAGTAGTTATATATATATATATATATATATAAATATATATATGTGCGTGCGTTCGGTGCTGTAAATTTACCTTTAGCCATAACTGATTAAGATATTTTTAATTTTTATATTTCATTCGCAACTTGCTTAATTTGATTTATATCAACATCTATATTTTTCATGCTTGCATATTAATTGATTTATTATGCGTAATTTTTAATAAAAGTGCGTAATTTTTATGCATCAACCCAAAACTGGATCAGAAAAGTGCTCATTTACAACAAATAACTCAAGCAAAATTGACTCAAGCATTTGTTTGACTGTTCGAACCGACTCCTGCAACAAAGATTGATGTTCGAAGGCTGCATAGGGGCAGCAACGAACTCGCATACAAACAACATTGTGTGTATCCTGTTGAACGCAACATGTTGTGAGCGGTTTGATTGAATTTGTGCGAGTTGCGTTTCAATGCTGGATGCTACTTGAGTGCAACTTGAGTTTAACTCAAGATAAATTCAAAACGGAGGTTCTAATTAGACAAGTTAAACGAGTAAGGAAAATGAGATGTAATCGGATTTAGTTTCTTGTGCTTTGAGTGAAAAACTTTGTCAGCGCTCCAAAAACAACTTTAACTGCAAATTTAAATTTAAATGTAACTACAATTAATATTCTAATGAGGCACGTTTTTTACCAGCAAAGTCAATCCACAATCAAATTTAAAAATTAACAAAAGCAATAAAAATATTTTTGCGAATTGTATTAAATTGTGTACACTTTCCTTTCAGGTAGACCTGCAATGAATCATTTAAAATTCACTTTAACACGCGCAGCAGAGCAAGGGAGCATGTGTATAAGTGGGTGGAATGGAGTAAGAGCGAGGCAGAACCAGGAACAGAGTCAACGACGCATGTAGTTTCCATAGCAAATCATAGAGAGAGAGAGAGAGAGAGAGAGAGAGAGTGGAGTGTGAGTGTTGCGAAATGCTAAACTAAATGCTGCATTAATTACAGACTCTAAACTATGCACATATTTAAAAAGAATGCAAAATAAGAATGTGACCAGTACACATACAAACCAAGCTCTTCAAATATGCACATTGCAAATAAAAGAAAAAATAAAATAATACGGATTCTAAGAGTCGCTCACACAGGTGGTAAATATGAAATACTCATATGCATACCTAGTTGCCTTTGAAAATATGCCCCATTCATTGTCAGGCATGCGAATGCCAAGCTTTTTCATATTTTCCATTCTTTTTTCCTGCGTATAATTCATTTTTTTGGCGCTGCACTTTGCTATTATTTTATTGCGTTACGTTACAATTTAACGGTTATCTTTTTGTCGTTGTTGCTGTTGTAGTTTTCCACAAATTGGTAGTTCATTTTGTGCACACTTTCGCATGGATAGTTAGTAAATTGGTTTATAATTTATACGCCTTACCGCGTGCCCAACGAGCCTGACTCATAATTCTAAACGTTTAATAAAGACAAATGTGCGGCAAGTGGGTCAATTTTGCGAGACCACATAACTTTTGAGATATATGAGTTCATGCCGCAAGTTCATGGCTGCAGCTATATATACATAATTTTAAAAATATATGGCATTCATTTTGATCTTAATTTTATTTATGGTTTTGAATAAGCAACAACCAATAATGACGTTTGTGTAGTATTTGAACAACGTACCTATCTGCACTGGTCAGTAAATACTGAACACATTCCTTTTTGAGCTAGTCATTCGATAAGTTTTCGTTATGTTATCGCTTCAGTGCGCAATCGATCTAGCAAATTTTTAAGATCTTTTCTGGCAATAAACCATTTTAACTTAAAACGTAGTGTCATCAAACATCAGCCATTAGTCACGATGACGTTTAGTAAGAAACCAGCTGCTAAGCTTCGTGCCTCGAACTTTTCCCGAATAATGATATGCTTGTAGTATGCGCACCTATTTCAGCGGACAATCGAGTTCGTAATTGATACGATGTAAATCTGATTGAGAGTCACGAAAAATATAAGTGCTGTTCAGTTGTAAAACTTTTGCAAGCAATAAACAATTTTTAATTAAAACGTACTATCAAACTCCGGCCATTAGTCACATTTTTTGCCAAGCTGCTTGCTTCGGCCCTTTTTCCAATTTTCTATTACCAACTTTTGTAGTTATTTATACTTTTTTGTTATATCTCCTTGACGACGGGAGCAGGACAGAAGTTTCACCGCTTGTACTAAAATAATTACTGACAAAGCCTTAAATATTAAATTACACACTTATTTGTTTTTGCATGGGCAAGAAGCTGCAACTAGTACTCGACACTGTCCTCTTATTCACTCAACTTCTGGCTGCAATGTCCTTGTCCGTGTCCCTGTCCTTGTTCTTGTCCGTGTCGTCGTCTATTTAAATAACTTCTCCCTCTCCTCTACATGCCACTGTGCATTGCAACACGCTGGTGTTTACTTTGCGGTTGTTTTGAGGCAACGAAGTTGCACTTTTAACATTTGCCAGCCAGCGAAATGAGGTTGTCCAGATGCGGCTGCTGTTGTCAATGTGGTTGTCAATGTGGTTGTTAGCTGTGACTGTAGTAGTAGATGTGGTTCTTGTTCTGGTTTTGGTTCTGGCTTGATGTCATCGCTATTGACTGTCTGTCGCTTTGTTGCTTACCGTAATCTAATGCAAATGCAACGAACCACAAGTGAAATGACTCTGTTTGTGTTTTTTTTTTTAAATATAGATTAAGTTTACTTTAATTTATAGACATCTTTCCCAGGGTTCGCAAATAATGATACCTATCGACTTCCGATAGCTATAAAAGGCATACTTTGAAAGGCAGACGCTTATAATTGATATTAATGTAATTTTGACAATACTTCTGCACGAATGGCATTATTTTTTCTACTCTTCAGTGACTGTGCCTATTTCTGTAATAAGCAAGAATATATTTAACAGCTGTGTGCAGGACAAATTGAAGTCGAACTCACTCTTCTACATCACTTCTACTTTATACAATTTTTTTTATGCTGCTCAGCGCAGTGTGATTTTATTAGGTCCTCTACAATTTCAATAACTAACGAGGAGTCAATAAGCGGAGCCTGAAGAACGCTTTTGTGTCCTGTGCCTTTTATTTCAGTGCAACGCACAAAAAGTTCCATTTCGTTTCAATAAAGAATTAATATTCTTCAGTCGCTTCAGATACGTTAAGGACTTTCTATTTGGAATTTAAGTTTCGCTTCAGAGTAACGTCTAGCCGAGCTCTCTCGACTGGAGCACTCTTTGCATGCCTGTCCAGTTGTGTCTGCATGTCCTTTTTCGTGTTTGCTTTCCGACCTTCAAGCTGTCTCCCAGCATTTAAATCAAAATTAAACCCCGAATATAAGCTTGCAACGCTGTGGTAGCAAAATGTGCGAGGAAGCGGCATATACAACATGCAACTGTCAAGTGTCTAAACTCGAATTTTGGTCGTCGCCGCTCACAGCTCGCTGTTGTTCTACGTTGCGTATACGAAACGTTTCTGTTTATTTGCCTGTCCTGCGTTGCAGCAGACTGGGGTGTATATGATGGCTTAATAAAAATATATAAGTGAACTGGCATTAGAGTTAGAGTATGTAAGTACACAGAAAGAGTCGCCACACTTTTTAGAAATTCTTCTTCTGCAGTTAAAAGTAACTCACATTATTATTTGGAAAGTATTAAGAATTTATCTTTTTCAGGAAGTTGTTTTCTATGTATAGAACATTTTTCAATTTTAATTATATTTTAACAAGACAATGAATTTCTGAATTTAAGAAGTTTTTTTTTTTAAGAATCAGCGTTTGCATTTTTAATTTTAATAAATGAATTTCTTAATGCTAGAATGTATTAAAAAAATAAAAAACACAAGTTTTCAAATTTAGAACAAGCCTTTCTTAGTTTTAGAAATTTTCTTTAACCATTTTAAAGTTATTTCTATAATTAATAAAATCTTTCTTGTTTTCAGGGCGATTTTTTGTCTGAGTGTATATACACATCTTGCACAATACCCACACATAGTCATGGACTTTATTGGCTTTGTGCCTTTTTCAGCTCACTTCAAGCGTTACAAATTCAGCTTTAAGCGTTCTGACGCTAAGTAGTTGATGGGTGTTGGGATGTTATAGACTAACAGGAGCAGTATCAGCATCAATAGCATCAGATGCTCCACACTTCGTTGGCCACCAAGGGCATGCACATTTGAGTGCATTTCCACATTATGTCTTTAGCACATATCAGAAGTTATAGTTAAAGAGTTACCGAAAACCACACACATATTTTTGTTTATGTGTAGTAGAATATTTATATGTTTGTCCATATATATATATATATTGGCCACCCGTTGTCGCAGTACATCTCCTTCCGGCACTTTGGCTGCGTTGCCTGCTTGATACCGTACGCTTCAATTCAGCTGGAAGCTAGAAGCTGTGTTCCGCGTCCTCATCTCATACGCATCTTGAAGCTAAATTGAAGTGTTTGCGCTGAGTGCACAAGTGGCCAAAATGCGCATGAAAATGACTTTGAGCTGCATGAAATTCTGACAGTGCCGAAATGTTGATGTGCGTTGCATGCAACAGGAACGGCATCAGCAGGAGAAACAGGACCATCATCAACTATAGAAATGGAAATGATAATAAAAGCAGAAGCAGTAGGTGGCAGGGCACGAATTGTTGTAACAGAAATAGGAACAGGATCAGGAATTGGAACAGGAATATGCATACGGTTGATGCTACGTAACAGCGTTTGACTTTATTATTGAAATATGCTTTTTGGTTACACTCTGAAAAAAGTCGCTTTGAATTTATAAACTTGACTTAAAACTAGAACGATTTTCTTGTTATTGGAAACAATTTACAAATATAATTGTATAAGCTTGCTCTAAATCTATTAATAGGATTTTCATGTCTTAAAAGAAGAACTGTAAAACTTCATCCTTAAAAATATGTCTTAAAAAAATTAAGAGAAACGTGTATATTACAGTTTCTTTGCTGTCTGCTGTCAAATTAAAGTAAATTCATACCTATTAAAAATATGTTTTTATATGATGTGAAATCTTAAAATACTAACGTAAACATTAATAATAAGCAAAAAAAACTGCTTTTTTTTGAGCGAGTCATATTTTTTCTACATTTTAAAAGATTTTATAATGAAATAAAGAAATGAAATGAAATTAATTATTATTTAATTATTAAGAGCAAAAAAAAATGTGAATTTCTTAAATTCACCCATAATTTTTTTTTGTGCATGTATTAAAATTTCTTGCACGGCACAGGCATAATACAATAATAATAGCAGCAGAATGACAACCGCAATTTAAATTGGAAGACTTATGTTGCTGCTATTGCTGTTGCAAGTGCCATTATATTTGTTCCTAGCAACCAGATGCCAATTAGTTGGTTAAGCTTTCTGCTCCTTAAATCTCAGCTAGTTGGTTTGTTGAGGTTAAATCTTGCTTAAGCGAACTTTGTTCATTAGCTGTGGCGCTCAACATTTTACTCCCACAAAATTCAAAAAACATCAACAGAACTTGTGGCACTCGTGAGCGAAAAAAGTTTCTTATGCAATTTAAGCAAGTTGTCATAAAAATGTTCGCACCCAAATCGCATTACAAGAAACGAGCCACCCAACCTCAACCAACTACCCACTAAATAACCATAGCAAATGCACCGAATACCCAATTTCACAGCAAAGTTCTGGGGCCAAATCCAATGCGGTTGCAACTTTTGCTCTTTCCGTTGGTTAGCACGAAGGCCGGAGACGAAGATGTCCTCCTGGCTGCAGCTGCAGCTGTTTCTACAATATTGCTGTGCTGTTGTTAGTCACAAGTTTTCGGCTGCCACAATTGACACCTTTGCTCTGTGAGTGAAGTGAACACAGTTGAGTTAAGTTTAGTTAAGTTGAGGTCTTTAAGGTTGCCAGAGATTTGTTGATGAATTTACGCAGAATTCGTTGCCTATTCGCAGGCGCAACACGAATGCAATGCCAAAAACTAGTTGAGAATCAGAGGCGCCTTTTGTTATTGCCAGGTGCTCCAAAAAAAACTTTGCATCGCAATTTAAAACGGTTGAGACAGCGGACACTTTGTTTTTGCACGATGACAAAACTAAACGTGCCCAATGCGAAATTCTACAAAATGCGCATAGCTAAAGAGCACAAAAATCAAAAACGAAGAAACAACA
Source organism: Drosophila melanosoma (assembly GCA_035042045.1). Taxonomy (NCBI): domain Eukaryota; kingdom Metazoa; phylum Arthropoda; class Insecta; order Diptera; family Drosophilidae; genus Drosophila; species Drosophila melanosoma. Next base: position 934,480 of record JAWNLY010000100.1, on the reverse strand, counting down.
CAGATTATATACCCTCGCTGAATAAAGTTAAACAGCTCACCTAAATTGTGAATTGGTCAGAATAAGATTAGGAAAAACGTTTTTTATACCAACATTAAACATTTCAATCACATCTTTTTTAATTTCCGATTTATATCTAGATTAATTCTGCACTAAATCATAAAAATACCGATTTAAACAATTTGTCCTTTTTGATGTTTTTATTTGTACAATTTTAATAATTATTTAAATGTTGTTCAGCATTAAATTAATTGCGTTAAAACTTGAAAACACCTTTTTCGGATAAATTACGCGAATCACGTTTGCTATGTAGCTTTTTATAATATAGTCAGTCAATCTGGCGTCACTTACGAAAAAAATGGTATACCCTCTGCAAGGATATGGAAAATGGAAAGTTTTCGTTAAGCTGCAGCATGAAGCAAGAGCTCTTTTTATTTTAATTAAACAGATGAGCAGCAATTAGCGAAATAAATTTGACAATTTAGCAAATGGATGTTATACTTTGGCCATAAATGCGGGCGAACTAAATTGGTGCTTATTACATAAGAAAGCAGAGTTATAAATATATATATATATATATGTATTTATATAAATATATCAAGAAATTAGAACTTGAACAGCAGAATTGGCATGAGTAAGTTAGTTGGCTTATTTGTATTTGCCTGGCCCATAAAAATAGTTGCATAAAACTCACTTAAGTACAAGTTAACATTCGTGCGGATGCGGCTACAGTTTTTCCTTGCTTTTCAGCACATTTTTCAACAGCTGAGCTGCGTTTTTGCGACGCCTCCTCGAGTTGGCTTTGTTGCGGCTTTGGCTACCCATTTTCTCGTGTTTTTTGTGGTTTGGTTTCTCTTTTTTTTTTTTTTCATTTTATGACGTTTTATATTCATTTCGACTTTAATTGGGAACGCTTACTTGCATTTTCGTTGTCACTTTAGGATTTGCTCACAACCACAACTGAGCAAATGGATTGCATTCCATACTGTTCCACGTTATATCTGCTGTACTTTTGCATTTCATTACGAAAGTTTTTTAATTAAATTACTGTGAAGAACATCTGTGTCAAGTTGTGGTTGTGTTTTTTTTCCACTTGTATTTTTAATTTTTGCGCAGTTCTCGTTTGAATTAACATAATGTGAAATCAATTATAAAGAGTTAGCTTTAGGGGCACAAAGTGATTAAGAGTAATGGCATCTATCGCCAGAGGTGAATCCCAGACTTAAGGGTATGACGTAATAAAGACTCATATGTGAGTTCCCGCAAATGGCTAGTAATACATTCCTATATTAATGTCGATGATGCATATATTTATTTAATGTCGATAAATATTAGTCGACACAGAATAATAAAAATAATTAAGAAATTATTAAAATAAAATTAATTATAAAATGATGAAATAAAATATTATTTTTAATTAAAAAAATTAATTTATATAAGATTAAAAAAAATGTAATTCCAAAATTGTTTAATATTTGCATGGATTACGCAAAGCCCAGAAAAAATACAATCAAATCCAAAAGAATAGAACGAAATATTCTGTTAAGATACATAATCTCACAGTGAAATTATAGTTCTGTAGTTTATAATACCTAAATAAAAAAAATAAAAACCATGTGTTTTAGAAAATGACTGAAAATGTATTTCAGCATTCTCTTTTTCATTATTATAAATAATATATTTCTATCAATTTTTATTTTTAAACAATTTAAATTTCCTAAATAAAGTGGAGCTAAATTACTACATTACCTTTTTATTTCATGAAAATGCTAACAACGAATCTTAAATTTCAAACCAATACTGTTAAAATAACCCTCGCAAAAATAGAATAAGTATTCTTGTTATTATTTGTGAAGTGCGCTCAGAAAAATCCCCTTATATTCAGATAATGTTGTCTATGAATCGAGAGCAATTCGCTGCTTATCAGGAGGTGTCAATAAATTCAGAGCCCATTCCAAAGCACGCCTCAGTCGCTTGCCAAGAATCGATCCGCGATGAGCTCCACGTGGAAGTTGTTTACATTTGTCGTTTGCGTGGCACTCAGCCCAGCTGTCCAAGCTGGATCGGAGCTGCCCATTGTATCGCGGCAAGAGTGGGGTGCTCTAGCGCCCAGCGGAGAGTTGACAGCGATGGTGCTGCCACTGGTTCGCGCTGTTATTGCTCACACAGCTGGGCGTAGCTGCAATGATGATGTGAGCTGTGCAGACCTGGTGCGCAGCATTCAGTCATACCAAATGACGAGATCAAAGTTTTCGGATATTAGTTATCATTACTTGATCGGAGGCAATGGGCGTATCTATGAAGGACGCAGTCAAAGTCAGCAGGGCGCCATTGCAGCGGGCAACAATGCGGGCAGCTTGGCCGTTGCCTTCATGGGCAATTTTGAAAAGGAGTCGCCAACAGATGCGGCACTGGCTGCTGCACAATCCTTGCTAGCGCATGCTGTGGAGAGCGGGCAGCTGGTCGAGGAGTATCAGTTGATGGGACATCGTCAGTTGAGCGCCACCAAAAGTCCCGGCGATGCACTGTATCTAATTATTCAGAGCTGGCCGCATTATGACAGCAATACAATTTAAAGTTGTTTTTAGATTTCGACACGTAAAGACCTTTCCTTACACATTTATTGTAAATATAATTATGTATAATTTGTTGCTTGCTTAAATACAAATACTAAACTTTTAATTTTGTTAATTTGTTTTCTTGTTTCTTTTTTGTTTTTGTTTATATTTTTGTTTTCTTTCATCTCTCGCATCTTTGCACGCCTTATCGTTCACAAAAGCTCCCCGGGAGCACTGGGCCACAATAGATATTTGAGACATCACATAGCATTCACTGAACTTTCAAAAAAAAAATGGGAAAAAACTAATAAAATTAAATAAGATAAAGGGCCTAAACTAACTTTACAGAACCTTACAAGAAGCACAGAAGCAAAAGAACAGCTTACTTAATGCATTAGTAAATCGAGAATGAGGCAAACTATGTTTTGCTATTACTTTTTTTTTTTTTTTTTTAGCAACATAACCAATGCTAATGCCAATTCAGAAACAGTTATCCATAAAGATTTCGTAAATAGAAATAGAAAACAAGGAACTATACAAAAATTCGTAAATTACTTAGATTAAAATTTCACTAATATACTAATATAAACTCCCATTCATAGTCGCATTGCCATTGCTGTTGCTGTTACCAATGCCATTCTGTTGATGTGCACCCATAATGGGCAGCTGAAGCAGCCAGTCTCGCTTGGCCTGGCCCTCGGTCGTATCGCCACGCTGGGCGCCCAGCGTCTGGAAGCAGGTCGTAGGGCAAACGCTGGGCGTGAATTCGGCACGTTCGCGTAATTCCTCTTCGGTGGCCAGCATGATGCAATCATCATCGATATCTTCACTGTCCACATAGGCGGGCTGTTGCTGCTCGATGCCGCCTCTCTGCACTATGCTGTCGCTGTTGCGCCGAAACGATTCGTCCGTCTTCCGCAGGAAATTGTAGAGAGCCACACAGCCCAGGACCACTTCGCAGATGTGCTTCTCGCTGACGCGCAATGGCTGCGCTAGTATTGGGAATATATTGCACAATATGCGCATCGTTTGCTCCGCATGAGCATTGATCTGTTCGAGCGCCTCGTACGCAGCACTCTCCTTGGCCATGTTTCGTGTGCTTACCATGTAGGATGTGCTTGGCAGCACCGCATCACCGGCCAAATAGTAACCTTTGTTCTGGGGCTCCGATTGGGACTCCAGTGTCTGCATTTTGCGCTCGATTAGCTCAACGGCAGTGGTCTGGTTATATATATCATTGGGACGACTATTTGTCGCACGCTCCACTTTCACATATTGAAAGTTGTTGTCTGCATCGACGATGGCCGTAAAGATGACGGCGGCTGCACGTTTGCGATCATCGTTGCTGCTAACATTGTTTTGGAGCTGAATGCTGCGCATGAATAGATTGCCCACACACTGGGGCAGGTTGTGTTTGCGCTCCATATCGGTGGCAGCGTTGTGCCACTGCTCATCAGTCTTTGGTAGTGTCACGTATTGGTCCTTGAGGTGCTCGTAGAAGCCCAGACAGATATTGGCAATCATTTCGTTTATCACAAATTTGGAGGCACGGAAGCAGTAGTTACGACAAGAATGCACTTCACCTGCAACAAAAAATTACAATTGGATTTATATCTGTGTCTATCCGTAAAAATAATCAATTCATTGATTTAGTCAGTGATTCCTTACCCGTTGCCAAATACTTGAGCGTTATGGCCAGTCGCTCCTCAGCGCTGAAGGATTTCTTTTTGCGCTGTGGCGCATACTGACTGATAATGGGCTCCAGTTTCTGCACCAAATACCGAAACTGGCTCTCAGTTATGGCTAGGAAGTAATTCAGATGATAGCATTCGGCCTTACGCGACTGCAGCTCGCTGAGCAAATTTTCTTTGCTGAGAAATTCCGATTGATTTTTTCGCAGCCACTCTTTGGTCCATTCCAGACGCCGCCGCGTGTTCAAAATGCCAGCCAGATCGAGTGCGCTGATTTTCGACGTTTGCGGCCTTGAGAGTATTGAGGTGCGTGCCGCACCGCCTGCACCAGTTGTTGCTGCACTTCCATTGTTGGCACTGCCGATTGCATTCAGTCCATTTACTGCATCGATGCGCTCACCAGGTCCAGCACCAGCAGCAGGAGGGGCGTTGCCAATGCCGTTGACGTTAATGTTGCCATTGCCGCTGCTATCGTTGCCATTGCCATTGCCATTGTCCTGCGTGACCCCGATAGCGACGGCCACGCCCACGCCCACCTGATGACTGCCAACACCGCCAGAAGAGGAGACGACGCCGCCGCCGACGACGCTGCTACTGCGATTCACATTCGTGCCACCGTCGCGCTCGCGCAGCACCCCAATCACTTTTAGTTTGATTTTTTCCATTTGCCTGGGAATTGGATACAACAAAAAATTATTATGTGCATATCCCCATCAACAAAAACCCAGTTCGTCGTCAGTTGCTCGTCCCCGCCCCGCCCATTGTCAGCTAACCACTCGACCGCCCTCGTGTACAGGGTTGTCGCAGTCGTGTGTGTGTGTGGCGTTTTGTGCAACAAATCGATTTTTTTACTCACCCTCAATCTCCGCCGCTGCGACGAACTGCCTTTCGCTGCTGCTGCTGCTCCCGTTCCTTCGTCGCGTTCGTCGCCGTCGTCGTTGTCGTCGCCGTTGTTGTCGTTGTTTTTGCTGTCGTTGCTGTGTGTATAACCAGTTTCGTTCTTGAAGGGGGGATGGGGCGGGTGGAACCCAGTTGATTTTTAGGGGGGAAGCTGTTGTATAATTTAATAGTGTTTGCACCAATATCCCAGCATTCGTTTGTTATCTTTATCTTTCGAGAATTTCACAAATTTCACACGTCGATTTTTTGGTTTTACATCTGTCATCTGACTTCTTGGCTTCTTTCAGCTCAATACGAAATGCGACGACAGCAGCAGCAACGACAACGTTTCTGAGGTTTTCTTTTTGTTTGTCAGCAATTGCATAGCCCGATTGTGCGTTGACTTTGTTAAAATTTTGGTTTATTTTGCTTCCAATTGGATATTCCTACTAGCTAAATATTTGTATTGAACACCACATTTTTCTGCTCAACTTTTTCACTGTGCTGTTTGCCTTTTTCCAATTTTCTATTCCATACGCACGAAGTATTGCTTGTTCGCTTCGTTTTGCTGCTTCGTCAGCTGTTGCTTTCGTCGTCAGCTGTAACGTGTGTGCTGCGCAGGGTTGTCGAGCACATACACCAAACGAACCAGTTCGAACTGCAATTACAGAACTGGTTTATTGTATTTTTTTTTTATTAAAATTAATATAATATTACTTTTCTATAAATAGATAAAAAAAACAGATAAATAAAGAGCGTTTGAACCTTGGCTAGCTTTCTACAAGCTCTGGTAAATATGAAAAAATGTGAACCTACAATACTACAGTATCGTAGTATTAAAAAAAAATACTCAAAATTCTACTACAAAAAAATTATTTGGGGACGGTTTGAAATATTCTACTCTCATGGAATTTTAAAACTAATACTGCTTCGATCATTGTTTGACATTAAAATTCTTTGCTAAAAATACATCGGCTTTTAATATTCTACTGCCATAGCTTTGTTAAAAAAAACACGATTTTAAAATTAATCTTTCGTCAGGAAATGACATAAAGATTAATACAGTGTTCAAATTTGGAAACTTAATATGCAGTTGGATGGAACTTTTAATACCAAATTTTGTATACATATTTAAATATATGCATGTTATTCAACCCAGTAAAAACATAGAAAAGAATTTTTTTATTAAGCATTTTATTTGGTTATTCATACGCGTGTGGTTTACAATACAAATAATGTTTTTTTTTTGTTTTTTTTTTAAGTTTTTTTTTTGTAATTTGCTGTATGTTTTTAACACAAATATTGTTTATATTTTTAGCCCATTACACTGGCGATGCTAAAACGTTGTTAATCTTGTAATAAGTAAGTATATTATGAATACACTGCAAGATGTGCATTACGAAAATTAGCATTAAGTATATGGCTCTGTTGTATGATTTTGCATCTTAATGTGAATAATTATAATTACCATACACTGGTTGTGGTTTTGTTTACTTGTATATAATCTGTTCATTTTGTTTTTCTTTTGTTAAATTTTATCTATGCATTTCAGTTTGTTTATTGTATAATTATGTATGTATATTTTTCATTAAAATATGCAAGCGTAAAAATTTGCTTGGTTCTTGTAAAAAATGAGACTTTAAAAGCATTTCACTTCCCAGGCCTTCACTGCAACTTGCTCTTTACATATGCATTTGTATATTTTGCTTAAATTAAACTACAATAATAAGCGATTTATTAAATACATACACATATAATAAGTATAACTACATCAAATTAAAAGCAAATGTGTATTCAGCATTTCATTACAAATGCGATTTTGTCTGTTAGCTCAAAAAATGATTTTGTCCTTTGAAGATTTCATAAATTTGTTGTTCAACATTAAAGCCAATTAAAGAGAATGCGAAACAGCTAATGCTTGCCATATTCAATTTTGCGATTTTTATAGTTTTTATAAATATATAAAATATATATATAAATTATGTGTATATTTCTGTTTTGTTATTCAAAACTCATTCATTTAAAATGTTAACATTGATGAAAAATGCCAAATTTGCTAAGTTTTTTTTTTATAATAATTTTACGATAATCAAGTTTGGAATTATGTGAAAGTCCGTGACGTATAAAGTTGGTGATGTGGTGTTCCATTCAGAGATATTTTATGTTCAGGGAGATCTGCTCCAGGTTGTTGCGTCCTTAGTTCAATATCTTGTCTGTAATTGTATACAAGAGAAATATTGTATTTGAGTATTAAATTCATTTGTTTTTTGATACTATATTTTTTAATAAGGGCGGAACGATTCTCTGTCAAAGTTGAGCTCTGCTGCTTCTAAATTGAGACCGAAATCAAAACCGTAAATAAATAGTACTACTAAAAACTGATAAAGCCTTGCCTTATAATGCTTACCTAGACAAATATTTTTAGTCATTGTTTAAGCCCCATTCTATATAATTTCTTTCCTTCTCATCCTTACTGGCCTTGTTGCTGTTGTTGTTGTGCCCTTAGATCCTCATCCTCAACCACCGTTGACTCATCATGGGACCAGAAACTGGCTGACATTTGTGAGGACGACATACCACCCACACCAGGAAATGAATCCTCCATGAGTGTACTTGAAGCACAACTAGTAACACTGCCAGACATCTGGGAATTCCCAGCGCTGGTCTGATACGTGGCCGTAGTGCCAGCGGAGCTGGTAGTTTGCTCTATGCACAGATTTAGAGAATCAACGGATATGTCCTTTGACATGCCACTTTCATCCAAGGGCAAATCCTGAATACAGCCGCCACCGGAGACAGTCGTCGTCGTGGTTATCACCGTATGTTCCTGGCCATCAGCATCCGTGCTAGTGGTTGTTGTCGTCGTTGTGGTGGTCAAGCCATCACCTAATGTCACTCCACCGCCGCTGACGAGCTTGGACATTAGATCCAGCTGCTCATCGCCAAAGGATTCGATACTCTCCTGACGTGAATGTCGCTTGTCAATCTCCAGCGAATCAATGTCCGAGCGTGTCGTGGCATCCTTCGATATATCAAAGCTTTCTATGCTGCTGGTCATCATATCATGACTCCTAATCTCCATGCTATCAATGCTGTCCTTTTCAGAGTCCTGACTGTCAATCTTCGACTTTGCATCCACCTCAGTGGTTGTCATTTCGCCAAGCTTAACACTGCCACTAACTGCCTTCGAGTCAAAGTCATCCCTTTCCACTTGTTGTTTGAGCAAAAGTTCTAGATTTTCCGCTTGGACAGGGGGCAAAACTTCCGTCCGGGTTACAGTGCGAGTCACTTTGGTGACCACCACATTTCCGGCAGCACCATTATCACTACCATTCGATTTATTGGATTCATCGGAGCGCGATAGCATCGCCGCCTCCTCCTTGGCCTTGATCTCAATCAGATGCGCTTCAATGCACGCACTCTCCAAGCCCTCGAAATCCTTTAAACTGGATATGGAAATATCATCGCCGGGTGCTGTGCCGCTTCCACTGTGCCGTACCATATAGCGGCGAGTAAAGCTGCCGTTGCTTGAATCCGTGGAGCCCTGGTGGGCGCGATTTCGATTCTCCAGAGAGATAGCCTGCTCCAGAGACTCGAACTCCTGAAGACTGCTCATAGACACATCATCGTGTTCGCCGCGGGAATGATAGCGACGTGCGGCCAAATCGTATTCGGGTGTACTCGAGAATGAGTCCTTGAAACTGCTAATGCGACTGCTGCCCACCTCAAATTCACCATCCTCCTCCTTGATGTCCTCGAGCACAGCGCCAGTCAGATCATATGGATAACGCAGCTGGGTATCCGTCAGCTGCATCTCGACCCAACGCTTATTGGCCGCCGTTGTGTCACTCGAATCACTCTCCTCCGGCTGTTCGCTGCTACTGCTGGCTCCCGTTGGCGGACTCTCCTCGAACTCAAAGTTGAGGTCATCCTTGTAGAGTTGTGAGCCGAGTTTGGGATCGGCTGGTGCCGATTTGATAATTATCTTTTCAACATCTTGATCGTGTTTTTGTTCTAATTTAATGGGATTTATCTTTATGCTTTTCCCACCCAGATCAACTTCATTGGCTTCCTTGGCCACCTCTTCGATGATGACAAACTCATCGGATATATCGGGTTGTTCGACCATTTCAAAGGAGTCCGGTGAATCGGCAGCCCGACTATCCTCGTAATCGGCGCCAACTTCGGCTCTTTTGAGCTCCTCCAATTTTTGTTTGTACTGTTCTTGGACGCGCCTTTGGAAGTCAAGCTCCTTTTCCTCAGCCTTGGCCTTCTGATAGACATCCACATCCGCTGCTTTATTTAGTTCCTCTTCAGTGCGCACTTTGTACAGCAACTTTTCCGGGAATTCATCGGCGTCCTCTTCCAAAATTGGCGACTTTACATCCTCGGTTACCATAATATCGGGTATATTTGAATAGTTTTGCATATTCTGTGACGGACGTCGTTCTTCAATCATGGCTGCTTCGGCCTCCTGCTCTTCGGTGTCATCCTCCACAATAATCTCGGCCACAAGTTGGGATGGTGTAAATGGACGTTTCTCTAGCTCGGAGCTGTGATCCATTTCTGCTGCGGCTTGTTTCTTTTTCTTGCTCTTGCGCTCTTTTGGCGAGCGGAACTGCCGAGCATATTCGGATTCATAGGGATCTGTATCAGATTCACTTTCCGATTCTTTGCCATCGCCGGGTGATGGGGCATCTTTGTCCAAGTTTTTCAATGCATCACCAGAAATTATGGTACTTTCACTGCGCTTATGGCCACGCCTCTTTGATTCACCACCAGGCGGTGTACTGGCATTTGAGTCCTGTGGTGATTGATCCTTGCTTTCCATCTCCAAGACAAATGTTGTGTCCTCGGGCATGGAAGCAAATGCGATTTGGTCATCGTGAGCATACTGAAAACCTTCAATGCCCGTCAATGATGATGAGCCGGCAGAGCCGACTATATCGTCAAAGTTCTCAACAACCGTATCGATATTCGAAGTACTTGACATGCTAACTGAGAGTATACTACCCTCATCCAAGCTGGAGGCCAGCTTTGATTCATCAATCGAACGTCTTGCATCGCCGTGATAAAGCAGGATGTCTTCACCCCTTTCGCTATCCCGAGGACTGTCAATTTTGCCCTCCTTTTCCTCAATGGGATATGCTAGACCCCAAGTTCGTTCGATTTCCTTCGGCTTGGGATATTCTTCAATCTGCTCGGCTTCATCTGGCTGCAGTTCAGATTTGGGTTTGAATATCATCTCCTGCGAACGCTTCATTGAGCTTTGCTGCTCGGCAGGGGTTGGATACGAGGAAGCTATCATATCCAAGCTTTCATCGCTATCGTCATCATCATCAGTGCGTAATTCATGGATTCGTGCCAATTCCTCCGCCTCCAGGGCATCAGCTTCTGTCGATGATGCTACCAAAGTTTCGGACAATTCAGAGACATCGATGCTTATCAGATTTGCTGATGTTTCCGACTGGGAGTCCAGGCTGCGCATGCTCTCGTGGGAGCTAATCGACTTGCCACTGCTGCTGCCCAAAGTACTTACTGCACTCACATATTCGGTGCCATCCCGACAGGTGGATGTGAAATCTCTGGCGGTTTGATAATCACTGGAGGTGCCGGTGCCTGTGCCGGTGAGCAAATTTTCCACATCCGATGAAAGTGGACGACTCTGGGTTTTATCAAAGCTTTTCGCATAGCTTTCGCTGGAACTGGAGTTGTCAACGTCTGGAATGGACCAGCGGTTGGCAGATTCTGGCGATGAATCACTTTTAATGCGATGAACCACTAAATCCACGGGTCTAATACTCTGATCTGAAATGGCCTCTTCAAATCCACTGGCCGTCGACTTATCTGCTGCAATACTTCCTTCAGCGACTATAGAAGCAGTTGCTAGTTTCTCTGTATAATAGTCCTCCATGGAACTAAAATCTTCTGCAGTTTCAGTGGATATAAATCCAAGGGAGCCTTGCTCTTCTTTTGCCAGGTGCTCCTCCATTGAGCTAAAGTCTTCTGCGGTGCCGGTTGAGACGAATCCGAGAGATCCATGATCATCACGACGTTCCACTTGGCTGAACACATCTTTGGCATAATGAGCCATAGCTGCCTGTTTGTTTAGTGTCTCCTTGATTGTTGTATCGAAGAGACCGTCTGGTGGCTGGGTACTATCTATTGTGGAAGTTAGCATCTCTGGTATGCCTATGAACGATGACACATCCTCATGCTCAACTTCAGAGGTGAAGGCTTCAGCGGCACTGCCAAGTTCAAATTCTTTTTTGACTAACTTCCCTGATTCTTGAATCTCTGCAATTTGCTGACTTACGAGCAGCTCGTCAATGACATTTTTCTCCGTAGATGTTTGTGGCTGTTGTGGCGAGTGCACCACTTTTGGCTTACTCGCAGTTGGAATTTCCTTTTCGGATATTTCCCATTCACTTTTCTCTAAGGGCAGCTCGAATTTGTCTGTCTTCTCAGCGACTGTATTGACAATCTCTGGAATTTCTTTGCTGGATTCATCGGGATCTTCACTACTTGAAGGTGCTACCTCGATAATGGCACGACCACTCGACCCAGTTGAAGTTGTCAGGCTCTCATCGGTGGTTACTTTAGACATCTTAGCATCCCCAGATTTTTCTTTATCGGCATTTTCAAATTCCAATATGTCATTTCTGGTCTCAGAACTCTGCCTGACTATTTTGCTATCCGTGGCGATGGGATCATCGTGTTTCATGGTTACATACTCTTTGAATGCGTCATTTGCTTCATCCGAGTCGACGGATATCTCCTTCATCATACTTATGTCCTTGGCATCAATATTCATTTCGGTTGCAGCCTCTTCATCTTGCGGGGTCATACTTGGAGATCTCGTTGAAGTTTTGGTAATCACATTCCGACTAGATTCGCCAATGTAAAAGCTAGTTGTCTTCTCGGCACCTTCTGATTTTTCAGTGTCTGCTTCGTCCACTGAAATCTCGCTTGTTGGCTCAAAGCTCTCTGTGTGATCCTCCGAGGCAGTTGTTGTGGTTGTTGTAACTATATCCCGTAGCTGAGACCGAATCGACAACTCTGTGGAGGGCTCGTCTGTTTTGGAGAGATCTTCCGTAAAATCTAAACTACGCAGACTAATGCTATCCGATTGCTCACCCAATGCAGCCAGATTCTCGAATTGATCTGAGTGCTTGATGGGTGCACGTGGCTTTGGAACTGGAGTGCTGGCATCAGTTCCTATATCGATCGATAAGTCGGTTGTTTGCACTTGATTTGGAATGGTGGTGGTGCTATCGGTGCCATCGGATATGGAGTCGGGGGGACTTGCTTTGAGTACGCGCGGTTTTGGTGTGGGTGTGTCGTGGCTGGTGGACGTGGTCATGGTCGTGAATGTATCGGTTTCAACCAATCTTTCAGCTGAAGTAACTGCTTCTGTTGTTGTAGTTGTTGTTGCTGTTACAACAGTTGACGGTGGTATGGGGGTAGTATCAGCTGATATTGGTAAATCGGCGCCTGTTTCTACAAAACAATTGGTGTGAAAATAAAAGCAATTTTAAAAGTGTTGCGAAAGTCGAAAAAAAAACACAAGATGAGGAAGAGAGATATGGGGAGAGAGTGAGTAAACTATGCAAGAAAAAAAAAAACAGAATGGAACAATTGTTCAAGTTGTGTGAGATGGTTAGTATGTGGATAGGCACTTAAAGTAGATAGATAGTTGTGGATGAGATGGGGTGATGGCTAATGAGTAGTGATAGATAGGTCCACCCAATTATGGAGTTGACATGCATATATCTTGTATGATTAAACGGATAACAAATTTGAAATACAAAACAAATTAAATGCAATTAGAGCTCAACTTGAACAAAAAGTATATTCGTTTTATATTGGCCGCCATTTTATTTATTAAATTGGTAGCATTTGGAAAACGTTGTACATCTAAAATTTGTATTCATAATCTACACAAATCACCAATAGAGGAGCGCCATACAAAGCAATATATATATCTTATATTAGTTGTAAAATCATATGTTGTTGGTAGTAAATGGGTGTATGCTATAAACTAATGAGCTATACCTGTGTTCAACTCTTGCATATCAGTATCGGGCGTTAATTGAGTCTGTGCCATATCGGCCATCGTGTTTGTCGTGGGTGAAACACTATCGTCCCAACTTAGCTTCGAAAATTCACCCTGCAGGGCACTTATCTCATCCTCTTGCACGACAGTTTGGAATGCCTCATCGAAACGTTCGCTCACATCCTCTAAATCATCGGACAGCTTTTCGATCTTATACGCGATGCGTCTAGTACGCACCTCCAATTGATCATCATGATCTTCACTAGGCACTACATGTGATGGCAAGTACATTTGTTTTTGGGGTACGATGCATACATAAATACATGGAATTATGGGAAATAGTATGGTTATATCAAAACGGACTAAACAACACAAGCGATAAATATTGACTAAGATCCTATTATATGACTTCTTTAATTTCTATGCTATCGTAGAACTAACACATTGTCACTTGGCATTATAGATTACCTTTTGTTGTTGTTGCAGCCGATTGCTGTTGTTGGAACTGCGTGGTTACTGTACCAGTACCAGTACCAGTACCTGTACCAGTTGTTGTTGTTGATGTTGTTGTTATGGTTGTTGTTATGTTTTGGGCATGCAAGGGTAAAATAATGTGTTCTTCGGTGAAACTCATATTATCATCGAAAGATTTGCCGGACATGGACTCAATGGTTGGCGATTTGATGACATCAACACCGACAATATCATCGCATGTTATGGCATAGTTTTCACTCTCTGAATTGTATTCGAGCCTTATGGAATCATGACCATTGGACTGTTCCCCCTGGCTTTCAATGAAATCAACGCTCTCTTCGAGCACGTGTTCGACTAGAATTTTAGCTTCCTCGCGAATGCGTGCCACAAGATCGTCGCCTTCATCACCTTCACCAACTTCACCAACATCACCTGTGAAATAATCGCACATTTTGTTTTTGTTCATTGAGAGATAGAAATTAGATAGTTTGCAAGCTTTGGAAATCATGAGACGGCATGAGAAGCGAAATTTTTAAATACAATATGTGCAACAATATGTGTAGTAGATAGAAGATGAATTTCAAAAATGCGGTGATGTTGGTGGTAATGTGAGCGAAATCTTTTAGCAGTTTTTTTCTAGCTATTAAATTAAGCCAAGTTCATATGGTAACTTTTTGTCTCAATGAGCTTTAATTGCATTTGTTAAAAAAAAAACTCAAATATAATAAATATTTTAAATACAAATACAAATTGTGAAGCGCATGTGTAAATGTTCGCGCAAAATAATGAAAAGCTAATTAATTATATGGTAATTAGCTGTACTTACCAATTTCTTGTGATAATTGCTCTGTATGCAAAATGGATGGGCCAAATGTTGTTGTTGTTGTAGTTTTTGTAAGACCCTCTGTAAGCGAACAATTTTGGAATTAATATCGTTTTAAGAGTGATGGAAAACAACATAAAAGTAACCTAAAAGCATTACATACCATAAATATACGCTACAAACAAAATAATAATAACACGGACTCAAAATGAAGGACGAAAACTAAATTGATTCCAAAGAACTTTGTTGATGTTAGCTCTAAATACTAAATATATTTATACATAGAATGTTAGTTAAACGACGCTTATGTGATATAAAAAATGTTTAAGGTTGTTAGTATTGGAACGGCAGACAGTAGTAGCAATAAGATTCAGGCTTTTTGTTGCTTTCATGTGTTGGCGATAAATTGTAACGAAAACGTTAATTTTATGGTAATTGTGAATTGTTAGGTTTACTTACAATATGCTTAAGTGTATGTATTTATCAGTTGTTCTGTGTTTTGTATCATTAGTTATTTTATACCAATTATGTACTATTGTTAAGATTGTTTTTGGCAAATCATATATGTGTTGTGTGCATGAATCCGTAGACGGGAAGACTAGTTGCCGCCTCGAGCAGCCGACTCATCAGACTCAACATATTCAACGTCGGTGTGGGCATCTCGTATCACACTCTTCAAGTGCATCTTCTCGTCCTCAGAGTTAAAACTTCGGCCGCTCTTTTCATGGACGATGGTATAGCTTTCGTTGAGCATATCGTTGAGCTCTTTGCTGTTACTGTTGGCCACGGGGATCGCTGGTGGTTCTAGTGCATCCTCGGCATCGGATGGCAACTGCACATCCTCGATGTCTGTGTTGTGCTGACTGTTGGCATCGTCTTTGGGTAAACGCAAGTGGAGTGGCTGTAATTTGGATTTGTTGTGACTCTGTTTGGGCAAATCAGGTGGCGGTAATGAGACATCGGATGCATTGGATATGTCGTCTGAGGAATCTTCCGTATCGCTTTGTTTGTCTGGTTTATGGGCCCTGGCTTGGAGTTTTAGTTGTTCGACTCGCTTAATGCCTAGCGGCAGATCACACTCACTTAAATCCATGTCTTCCACATCAGTTATACCCTCCTCCTTGCTCTTGACCACATCGAGAAACTTGTTTTTTCCCTTACTAGGAGTGCGCGCCTTCAACTTCTTGCGTCGATTAGTTCCAGCCACGAAGATCTCCTCCACGTCGGTGACAGATTCGGCATTGGACAGCACATCGAGTCGTTTGCTTAACTGCTGTTTCAACAGCTCATTGGATACAATAACTTCGTTCTCGATTAGACCAGATGCTCCAATGGCCATTTCCTCGGCTAGGGAAAGATTAGAGCTAATGTCTTCGACACCAGAGTAGTCCTCTGAATCAGTGTGATTGACATCCTTCAAGTGATTATAGATTCCAAACTCATAGTTGCTATTCATGGGCATGACATTCGTAACGGTGTCGCCGTGCTTATCCTCCTTCAACTCAATGACCTCGCGGTGCGGCAGAGGCAATACCTCTTCTGGCACAGTAACTGCATCGGGTGTGACGCTTGAGAGTGAAAGGTCATCGCAAAACATATCCTCCACATCGGTTAGACAGGTGCCATCATCGCCAGTCGCGAGAATAACAGCACGCGGAATGGGTTGTTCATCCTCCTCCTCATTGTCAAAGCTGTCTTCTACTGAATCATCGATGCCCTCAACGTCTGTGACAACTTCTTCGTTTCTGGGAGCCATTTGTAGGAAATTTCTTTTGTCAGCATTGAAAGTTGCCTTCGAGTTCCTGCGCGTCTCTCCGCTGGCGTTGACAAAAGCGACATCGATGGGGGCAACGCCGAGTTCGCTTGAGCTGGCGCTTCTAGCGGCAGCAGCACCACCAGATTCAGATTCAGTACCCGAACAGGAAATTTGACATACCTGTTCACTGCCGCTGCCAGACACCACAAGTACTTCGTCCTCAGAAAGGCCACGCTTATGGACACCGATGCCTGTACAGTTGGACAAGGCCGAGGCCAAGTCACTAATGTCACTAATGACGGACACATCTTCGTAGTTATCCGAGTCATCTTCGTGCTTTTCACCATCGGCAATGTTGACGCGCCCCTGATCGGCCACGGCATTGTCTAAGTCAACACATACGGATCTTTCGCATCCGTAGCCCACCTCTGAGTCTGTGTCGTAATCCTCGCAGTCGGTTAAGAGATCCCCCACGCCATTCAAGTCTTGGGCTTGCAGAAAGTTACCGTCCCTAATTACACAACTCTCCTTGGTATCGTTATCCAAAGCCTCTTGATTTTGCAATCCTTGTTGCAAAAATTCGCGTAGTGACAATTTCAATTCCGGATAAGCGGCGCTCTTCTCATCGTCATCTTCTGATTCAGTGTCATAGTCCTCCACGTCAGTGATATCGTTTTCAAACGGGTTCGATTTTTTCTGCTCGCTTTGTGGGTTTGGTGACACATTGCCTGAACTGCGACGGGAGTTAAGCCGAAGCACATCGAGCTGACTATCGAAATCTTCAACATCTGTGACGCCGCCGTAGTTGCCATAGTCCATGTCATTGCTATCGGAGTCTTGGGAGGATGAGGATGATGTGGAATGCTGTTCGGCAGTTACGGATATTGTTGGGAGTTTTTTGGACATTTTGGTGGGCTTTTCTTAGGTTTATTATTTTTTATAGTGGCTTTTAAGTATTGATTTTAGTTATTTGCGTTAGCTAGTTGTGGAAAATAAGTTAAAATTAAATTAAATAAAAGCAGTTTGCAAATTGATATCAATTAGAAAAGTTGCATATAGTTTGGTATATCCCTAAGCATGATGGGTATCGCTCTAAGCTATGCTTAAGAAATGTATGACAGTGCTCTAAGTTAACCTAAATATATCTATTTACCTTTTGATGTGCTGCTCTGCTCCGTCTCTTTCTTTACTCGACTCTCACTCACCGCCACAAGGCTAACGCTCTCGACATGGACTTGCTGCGAAGGGTCTACTGCACTGACCGACGGAGCAATGTGCTGGTGCTGATGATGGTGGCGCCGCAATGTCTCCTCAATCAGTGCTAGGGGACTACGGGTTGGCTTTGGTGAACCAGGACTGGCGGCTAGTAAACGCTCTGGCTCACCAGGACCAAACATGGGCAGTGCAACGGAGTCGGAGAGACTAGAATCGGTGGTATCGATAAAACTGACATCGAATTCGTTAACATAGCGCTGTTGATCGCTTGTCGATTGCGGACGCATTCCAATTGATGTATGGTGTTCAACATCAAAGTCGGGCTGGCGGTAAATCACTTCCAGGGGCTTGTCGGGACCAAATGTTTTAGTGAAAACCTCGCTGGTTAGCACCTTGCGACTGTTGCTGCCGCTACCGGAGGATGATGAGGTAGAGCTTTTTGTACTATCACTTGATTTAAAGGATCGTATGGTTATCACCTCGGAGTCGTCATCAACGAGCACGGTGCTAACCGCGCCGGTTGTGGCTGTGGGCTCCTTATGAGCACGTACTGTAGACGTCGTCGTTGTCGCCATGCCATCTTTCTTCTCTGATAGCTTCATATTGGTCTTCTCCTTATCAGTCTTACGGCTGACCATCACGGAACGTACGCTGCGTCGTGTGCTATTCGAGGAACCACTGGCACTGGTACTGCCACTGGCTGTGGTACTCGATTCGTTCATTGTGTCCTTCATTTGCTTTTGTAGTTTCGGCTCGATGGAACTGCGAATAGTGCTTCCCCCACTCATTTTGCTTACTGTTTTCCTAACGATTTTCTTATTGTCTATCTGAGGTTTTGAAACGGTTTCATCACTTTTGTTGCTTAGTTTAGTTGAAGTTCTTATTGTTGCGGAAGACAAGCTAATTGGAACTTTAGTGCGTTGCATTGTTGTTGCTGTTTTTTTCTGTAGCTTGTTATCAGTGTCTATGGAAGTTCTGTAGGCAATGGATTTAGTTGCGATTGCTGATTGTGTCTTCATGCTTTTAGTTATTTGGCTCTTGGAGCCTATCACGTTTGCTTGTTTATTCTCTTTGGATATTTGTCTTTTGTAAAGGCGGTCTGTACTCTTTAATGACTCCTTACTTTCAGCTTGGGAACCTTTTTTGAGAGTCAAAGCTAATGGCTTTTCAGTGGTTAGTTTCCGTTCTTTTTGTTGTATTGACGAGTTTTTTGTCAAGGCACTTGTCGTATTCTTTATTCTATATATACTTTGTCGATTGACTTGTGCGGGAGCAGGTGATTTGGGTGGTGCTGGCGACTTAGCTGGAGCTGGAGTCACACTTCGACTCTCATCATCGGTATTTAGACCGTAACGCATACTGTGCGCTAGTGTTGGCTGCATATATCTGTGTGTGGCAATTGTAGTTGGTGTTTTCACAGTCCGTTTTTCAACTTTCATAGAGCTCGTCATATTCAATTCATTTTTCTGTTGTATAGTAACTACTTTTTTTTGCTTAGTAGCACTAACTGTTGACTTTTTCGTTGATTTGGCCATTTTTGTGTTTTTCTGTGGTGGACTAAGCGAGCGACCTGGGGTGTTGTATGGAATTCTCGTGACATCGGTTTTTACTCTCGGTCTTGGCGTTGTGGAGCGACTATTTTCCCCTTGACTTTCGTAAAATATTGAACTTGATGCTGGACTGGCCGATCTTTCAAAGTGAATTTCACTGATCACTCGACTTGTCGCTGACGCCGAGCTCGTTGTTGTTGAAGTAGAACTTGTTACAGATCTTTTGGACTCGGTTTTCTTAGATAGGTACTTGGGCTCAGTTGATAAGGGTTTGCTTGCGACTATTTGCTTACTGGCTGATAATGGCTTTAATTTCGTTATTGCGGATTTCGCCTTTGGGCTTTTCTCTTTATCTATCTGTTTTTTATCACGTTGGTTCTTTAACCCTGTACCCGAAGGCTTTGCACTAATATCTCTAACTGTTTTAGTTTTCGTAGCTTTGACTTTTGTTTCTTTCTTTCTAGAGAGCAATTCATCTTTCTTTTTAGTGAGCTTTTCATCTTTGTTTTCCTCTTCTAATTTGACAAAATAAGCTATAGGCCGAACTTCTTTGCAATCAATATTATCGATCTTTATTGTGTCCAAACACCCATCGGACGGATCTGCCACCTGTGATTTCGCTACTCTAACATTTGCACTATTTAATGTTTCCTCTACAATTTCTTCGACTGTCCGTTCGCTTTGCCCTTCGCCCGGCAAAGTTAATTCCTGATTCTTATTGTCTGAATCTTTATGCAATTGCGCGCTTCTAAGAGTTTCGCTTACTATTTTCTGCACCTCTGCATCACCAGCCCTCAAAGTTTCTTCTACAATTTGGTTTACCGATCTAGAGTCATCGGTCTCAACAACAGAAAAATCATTAACTACATTACTCTCATGTCCAATTGAAAGTTTTTGAACGGATTTGAATTGAGATTGCACTATCTCATTTCTAAACTTATCTGCATTTTGCAAACATCCATCTCCAACTAGAATGGACGCAGACAGAGGTTTTTGATGTGTCACTGAAGTAATTTTACTAGTAGTCGTGGAAAGAGGAAGTAATGGTGTGTTAGATGGAAGGGTCTTGTCTTGAGGCCTTTCAAATCCAATATCTTCATCACTTTCATCATCAGAAAATTCCACAGGAGTTTTCTTTAGTGCCTCAATTGGGGACTTGGGTTTCTCCTCTATTTTAGTTGGTGTCTTAATGTCCTTCAAGTCACTTATTGGCTTAAGAATATCGTCAGATATTGAAAGAGATTTATCTCCAACTGGAAGCAGAGAGCCGGTCAAGGGAATGGGCTGAGGCTGAGGCTTGTCTTGTGGCTTAGCAATAACAAATTCTTTATCACTCTCATCGTCTGAGTAGTCTATTGGAACTTGTTTACCTACATCTGTTGGTGACTTTGGTTTCTCAATAGATATAACAGGATCTGTGGGCAGTTTGACTTCTTCTTTGACCTGCATACTAACAGAATCGTGAGATTCACTCACTGACGTCATTTTGGTAATAGTCGTGGAAAGAGGAAGTAATGGTGTGGCAGATGGAATGGTCTTGTCTTGAGGCCTATCAAATCCAATATCTTCATCACTTTCAACATCAGAATATTCCACAGGAGTTTTGTTTGATGCTTCAATTGGGGATTTGATTTTCTCCTCTATTTTAGTTGGTGTCTTAATGTCCTTCAAGTCACTTATTGGCTTAAGAATATCGTCAGATATTGGAAGAGATTTATCTCCAACCGGTAGAAGAGAGCCGGTCAAGGGAATGGGCTGAGGCTGAGGCTTGTCTTGTGGCTTAGCAGTTCCGAATTCTTCATCACTCTCATCGTCTGAGTAGTCTTTTGGAACTTGTTTACCTACATCTGTTGGTGACTTTGGTTTCTCAATAGATTTAACAGGATCTGTGGGCAGTTTGACTTCTTCTTTGATCTGTACACTAACAGAATCGTGAGATTCACTCACTGATGTAATCTTGCTAATAGTCGTGGAAAGAGGAAGTAATGGTGTGGCAGATGGAATGGTCTTGTCTTGAGGCCTATCAAATCCAATATCTTCATCACTTTCAACATCAGAATATTCCACAGGAGTTTTGTTTAGTGCCTCAATTGGGGACTTGGGTTTCTCCTCTATTTTAGTTGGTGTCTTAATGTCCTTCAAGTCACTTATTGGCTTAAGAATATCGTCAGATATTGGAAGAGATTTATCTCCAACTGGGAGCAGAGAGCCGGTCAAGGGAATGGGCTGAGGCTGAGGCTTGTCTTGTGGCTTAGCAGTTACAAATTCTTCATCACTCTCATCGGCTGAGTAGGTTTTTAGGACTTGTTTACCTACATCTGTTGGTGACTTTGGTTTCTCAATAGATTTAACAGGATCTGTGGGCAGTTTGACTTCTTCTTTGATCTGTACACTAACAGAATCGTGAGATTCACTCACTGACGTAATCTTGCTAATAGTCGTGGAAAGAGGAAGTAATGGTGTGGTAGATGGAAGGGTCTTGTCTTGAGACCTATCAAATTCAATATCTTCATCACTTTTATCATCAGAATATTCCACAGGAGTTTTCTTTAGTGCCTCAATTGGGGATTTGATTTTCTCCTCTATTTTAGTTGGTGTCTTAATGTCCTTTAAGTCACTTATTGGCTTAAGAATATCGTCAGATATTGGAAGAGATTTATCTCCAACTGGGAGCAGAGAGCCGGTCAAGGGAATGGGCTGAGGCTGAGGCTTGTCTTGTGGCTTAGCAGTTCCGAATTCTTCATCACTCTCATCGTCTGAGTATTCTTTTGGAACTTGTTTACCTACATCTTTTGGTGACTTTGGTTTCTCAATAGCTTTAACAGGATCTGTGGGCAGCTTGACTTCTTCTTTGATCTGTACACTAACAGAATCGTGAGATTCACTCACTGACGTAATCTTGCTAATAGTCGTGGAAAGAGGAAGTAATGGTGTGGTAGATGGAAGGGTCTTGTCTTGAGGCCTATCAAATTCAATATCTTCATCACTTTCATCATCAGAATATTCCAAAGGAGTTTTCTTCAATGTATCAAGTGGGGATTTGATTTTCTCCTCTATTTTAGTTGGTGTCTTAATGTCCTTCAAGTCACTTATTGGCTTAAGGATATCGTCAGATATTGGAAGAGATTTATCTCCAACTGGGAGCAGAGAGCCGGTCAAGGGAATGGGCTGAGGCTGAGGCTTGTCTTGTGGCTTAGCAGTTCCGAATTCTTCATCACTCTCATCGTCTGAGTAGTCTTTTGGAACTTGTTTACCTACATCTGTTGGTGACTTTGGTTTCTCAATAGCTTTAACAGGATCTGTGGGCAGCTTGACTTCTTCTTTGATCTGTACACTAACAGAATCGTGAGATTCACTCACTGACGTAATCTTGCTAATAGTCGTGGAAAGAGGAAGTAATGGTGTGGCAGATGGAATGGTCTTGTCTTGAGGCCTATCAAATCCAATATCTTCATCACTTTCATCATCAGAATATTCCCCAGGAGTTTTCATTAGTGCCTCAATTGGGGACTTGGGTTTCTCCTCTATTTTAGTTGGTGTCTTAATGTCCTTCAAGTCACTTATTGGCTTTAGAATATCGTCAGATATTGGAAGAGATTTATCTCCAACTGGGAGCAGAGAGCCGGTCAAGGGAATGGGCTGAGGCTGAGGCAGTTTGACTTCATTTTTGACCTGTACACTTGCGGAATCGTGAGATTCACTCACTGACGTAATCTTGCTAATAGTCGTGGAAAGAGGAAGTAATGGTGTGGCAGATAGAATGGTCTTGTCTTGAGGCCTATCAAATCCAATATCTTCATCACTTTCAACATCAGAATATTCCACAGGAGTTTTCATTAGTGTTTCAATTGGGGATTTGATTTTCTCCTCTATTTTAGTTGGTGTCTTAATGTCCTTCAAGTCACTTATTGGCTTAAGAATATCGTCAGATATTGGAAGAGATTTATCTCCAACTGGGAGCAGAGAGCCGGTCAAGGGAATGGGCTGAGGCTGAGGCTTGTCTTGTGGCTTAGCAGTTCCGAATTCTTCATCACTCTCATCGTCTGAGTAGTCTTTTGGAACTTGTTTACCTACATCTGTTGGTGACTTTGGTTTCTCAATAGCTTTAACAGGATCTGTGGGCAGCTTGACTTCTTCTTTGATCTGTACACTAACAGAATCGTGAGATTCACTCACTGACGTAATCTTGCTAATAGTCGTGGAAAGAGGAAGTAATGGTGTGGTAGATGGAAGGGTCTTGTCTTGAGGCCTATCAAATTCAATATCTTCATCACTTTCATCATCAGAATATTCCAAAGGAGTTTTCTTCAATGTATCAAGTGGGGATTTGATTTTCTCCTCTATTTTAGTTGGTGTCTTAATGTCCTTCAAGTCACTTATTGGCTTAAGAATATCGTCAGATATTGGAAGAGATTTATCTCCAACTGGGAGCAGAGAGCCGGTCAAGGGAATGGGCTGAGGCTGAGGCTTGTCTTGTGGCTTAGCAGTTCCGAATTCTTCATCACTCTCATCGTCTGAGTAGTCTTTTGGAACTTGTTTACCTACATCTGTTGGTGACTTTGGTTTCTCAATAGCTTTAACAGGATCTGTGGGCAGCTTGACTTCTTCTTTGATCTGTACACTAACAGAATCGTGAGATTCACTCACTGACGTAATCTTGCTAATAGTCGTGGAAAGAGGAAGTAATGGTGTGGTAGATGGAAGGGTCTTGTCTTGAGGCCTATCAAATTCAATATCTTCATCACTTTCATCATCAGAATATTCCAAAGGAGTTTTCTTCAATGTATCAAGTGGGGATTTGATTTTCTCCTCTATTTTAGTTGGTGTCTTAATGTCCTTCAAGTCACTTATTGGCTTAAGAATATCGTCAGATATTGGAAGAGATTTATCTCCAACTGGGAGCAGAGAGCCGGTCAAGGGAATGGGCTGAGGCTGAGGCTTGTCTTGTGGCTTAGCAATAACAAATTCTTTATCACTCTCATCGTCTGAGTAGTCTATTGGAACTTGTTTACCTACATCTGTTGGTGACTTTGGTTTCTCAATAGATATAACAGGATCTGTGGGCAGCTTGACTTCTTCTTTGATCTGTACACTAACAGAATCGTGAGATTCACTCACTGACGTAATCTTGCTAATAGTCGTGGAAAGAGGAAGTAATGGTGTGGCAGATGGAATGGTCTTGTCTTGAGGCCTATCAAATCCAATATCTTCATCACTTTCAACATCAGAATATTCCACAGGAGTTTTGTTTAGTGCCTCAATTGGGGACTTGGGTTTCTCCTCTATTTTAGTTGGTGTCTTAATGTCCTTCAAGTCACTTATTGGCTTAAGAATATCGTCAGATATTGGAAGAGATTTATCTCCAACTGGGAGCAGAGAGCCGGTCAAGGGAATGGGCTGAGGCTGAGGCTGAGGCTTGTCTTGTGGCTTAGCAGTTCCGAATTCTTCATCACTCTCATCGCCTGAGTAGTCTTTTGGAACTTGTTTACCTACATCTGTTGGTGACTTTGGTTTCTCAATAGCTTTAACAGGATCTGTGGGCAGCTTGACTTCTTCTTTGATCTGTACACTAACAGAATCGTGAGATTCACTCACTGACGTAATCTTGCTAATAGTCGTGGAAAGAGGAAGTAATGGTGTGGTAGATGGAAGGGTCTTGTCTTGAGGCCTATCAAATTCAATATCTTCATCACTTTCATCATCAGAATATTCCAAAGGAGTTTTCTTCAATGTATCAAGTGGGGATTTGATTTTCTCCTCTATTTTAGTTGGTGTCTTAATGTCCTTCAAGTCACTTATTGGCTTAAGAATATCGTCAGATATTGGAAGAGATTTATCTCCAACTGGGAGCAGAGAGCCGGTCAAGGGAATGGGCTGAGGCTGAGGCTTGTCTTGTGGCTTAGCAATAACAAATTCTTTATCACTCTCATCGTCTGAGTAGTCTATTGGAACTTGTTTACCTACATCTGTTGGTGACTTTGGTTTCTCAATAGATATAACAGGATCTGTGGGCAGCTTGACTTCTTCTTTGATCTGTACACTAACAGAATCGTGAGATTCACTCACTGACGTAATCTTGCTAATAGTCGTGGAAAGAGGAAGTAATGGTGTGGCAGATGGAATGGTCTTGTCTTGAGGCCTATCAAATCCAATATCTTCATCACTTTCAACATCAGAATATTCCACAGGAGTTTTGTTTAGTGCCTCAATTGGGGACTTGGGTTTCTCCTCTATTTTAGTTGGTGTCTTAATGTCCTTCAAGTCACTTATTGGCTTAAGAATATCGTCAGATATTGGAAGAGATTTATCTCCAACTGGGAGCAGAGAGCCGGTCAAGGGAATGGGCTGAGGCTGAGGCTGAGGCTTGTCTTGTGGCTTAGCAGTTCCGAATTCTTCATCACTCTCATCGCCTGAGTAGTCTTTTGGAACTTGTTTACCTACATCTGTTGGTGACTTTGGTTTCTCAATAGCTTTAACAGGATCTGTGGGCAGCTTGACTTCTTCTTTGATCTGTACACTAACAGAATCGTGAGATTCACTCACTGACGTAATCTTGCTAATAGTCGTGGAAAGAGGAAGTAATGGTGTGGCAGATGGAATGGTCTTGTCTTGAGGCCTATCAAATCCAATATCTTCATCACTTTCATCATCAGAATATTCCACAGGAGTTTTCTTTAGTGCCTCAATTGGGGACTTGGGTTTCTCCTCTATTTTAGTTGGTGTCTTAATGTCCTTCAAGTCACTTATTGGCTTAAGAATATCGTCAGATATTGAAAGAGATTTATCTCCAACTGGGAGCAGAGAGCCGGTCAAGGGAATGGGCTGAGGCTGAGGCTTGTCTTGTGGCTTAGCAGTTCCGAATTCTTCATCACTCTCATCGTCTGAGTAGTCTTTTGGAACTTGTTTACCTACATCTGTTGGTGACTTTGGTTTCTCAATAGCTTTAACAGGATCTGTGGGCAGCTTGACTTCTTCTTTGATCTGTACACTAACAGAATCGTGAGATTCACTCACTGACGTAATCTTGCTAATAGTCGTGGAAAGAGGAAGTAATGGTGTGGCAGATGGAATGGTCTTGTCTTGAGGCCTATAAATTCCAATATCTTCATCACTTTCAACATCAGAATATTCCACAGGAGTTTTGTTTAGTGCCTCAATTGGGGACTTGGGTTTCTCCTCTATTTTAGTTGGTGTCTTAATGTCCTTCAAGTCACTTATTGGCTTAAGAATATCGTCAGATATTGGAAGAGATTTATCTCCAACTGGGAGCAGAGAGCCGGTCAAGGGAATGGGCTGAGGCTGAGGCTTGTCTTGTGGCTTAGCAGCTCCGAAATCTTCATCACTCTCATCGCCTGAGTAGTCTCTTGGAACTTGTTTACCTACATCTGTTGGTGACTTTGGTTTCTCAATAGCTTTAACAGGATCTGTGGGCAGCTTGACTTCTTCTTTGATCTGTACACTAACAGAATCGTGAGATTCACTCACTGACGTAATCTTGCTAATAGTCGTGGAAAGAGGAAGTAATGGTGTGGCAGATGGAATGGTCTTGTCTTGAGGCCTATCAAATCCAATATCTTCATCACTTTCATCATCAGAATATTCCACAGGAGTTTTCTTTAGTGCCTCAATTGGGGACTTGGGTTTCTCCTCTATTTTAGTTGGTGTCTTAATGTCCTTCAAGTCACTTATTGGCTTAAGAATATCGTCAGATATTAAAAGAGATTTATCTCCAACTGGGAGCAGAGAGCCGGTCAAGGGAATGGGCTGAGGCTGAGGCTTGTCTTGTGGCTTAGCAGTTCCGAATTCTTCATCACTCTCATCGTCTGAGTAGTCTTTTGGAACTTGTTTACCTACATCTGTTGGTGACTTTGGTTTCTCAATAGCTTTAACAGGATCTGTGGGCAGCTTGACTTCTTCTTTGATCTGTACACTAACAGAATCGTGAGATTCACTCACTGACGTAATCTTGCTAATAGTCGTGGAAAGAGGAAGTAATGGTGTGGTAGATGGAAGGGTCTTGTCTTGAGGCCTATCAAATTCAATATCTTCATCACTTTCATCATCAGAATATTCCAAAGGAGTTTTCTTCAATGTATCAAGTGGGGACTTGGGTTTCTCCTCTATTTTAGTTGGTGTCTTAATGTCCTTCAAGTCACTTATTGGCTTAAGGATATCGTCAGATATTGGAGGAGATTTATCTCCAACTGGGAGCAGAGAGCCGGTCAAGGGAATGGGCTGAGGCTGAGGCTGAGGCTTGTCTTGTGGCTTAGCAGTTCCGAATTTTTCATCACTCTCATCGTCTGAGTAGTCTTTTGGAACTTGCTTACCTACATCTGTTGGTGACTTTGGTTTCTCAATAGCTTTAACAGGATCTGTGGGCAGCTTGACTTCTTCTTTGATCTGTACACTAACAGAATCGTGAGATACACTCACTGACGTAATCTTGCTAATAGTCGTGGAAAGAGGAAGTAATGGTGTGGTAGATGGAAGGGACTTGTCTTGAGGCCTATTAAATCCAATATCTTGATCACTTTCATCATCAGAATATTCCACTGGAGTTTTCTTTGATGTTTCAATTGGGGATTTGATTTTCTCCTCTATTTTAGTTGGTGTCTTAATGTCCTTCAAGTCACTTATTGGCTTAAGAATATCGTCAGATATTGGAAGAGATTTATCTCCAACTGGGAGCAGAGAGCCGGTCAAGGGAATGGGCTGAGGCTGAGGCTTGTCTTGTGGCTTAGCAGTTCCGAATTCTTCATCACTCTCATCGTCTGAGTAGTCTTTTGGATCTTGTTTACCTACATCTGTTGGTGACTTTGGTTTCTCAATAGCTTTAACAGGATCTGTGGGCAGCTTGACTTCTTCTTTGATCTGTACACTAACAGAATCGTGAGATTCACTCACTGACGTAATCTTGCTAATAGTCGTGGAAAGAGGAAGTAATGGTGTGGTAGATGGAAGGGACTTGTCTTGAGGCCTATTAAATCCAATATCTTGATCACTTTCATCATCAGAATATTCCACAGGAGTTTTCTTTGATGTTTCAATTGGGGATTTGATTTTCTCCTCTATTTTAGTTGGTGTCTTAATGTCCTTCAAGTCACTTATTGGCTTAAGAATATCGTCAGATATTGGAAGAGATTTATCTCCAACTGGGAGCAGAGAGCCGGTCAAGGGAATGGGCTGAGGCTGAGGCTGAGGCTTGTCTTGTGGCTTAGCAGTTCCGAATTCTTCATCACTCTCATCGTCTGAGTAGTATTTGGGAACTTGTTTACCTACATCTGTTGGTGACTTTGGTTTCTCAATAGCTTTAACAGGATCTGTGGGCAGTTTGACTTTTTCTTTGATCTGTACACTAACAGAATCAAGAGATTCACTCACTGACGTAATCTTGCTAATAGTCGTGGAAAGAGGAAGTAATGGTGTGGTAGATGGAAGGGACTTGTCTTGAGGCCTATTAAATCCAATATCTTCATCACTTTCATCATCAGAATATTCCACAGGAGTTTTCTTTGATGTTTCAATTGGGGATTTGATTTTCTCCCCTATTTTAGTTGGTGTCTTAATGTCCTTCAAGTCACTTATTGGCTTAAGAATATCGTCAGATATTGGAAGAGATTTATCTCCAACTGGGAGCAGAGAGCCGGTCAAGGGAATGGGCTGAGGCTGAGGCTTGTCTTGTGGCTTAGCAGTTCCGAATTCTTCATCACTCTCATCGTCTGAGTAGTATTTGGGAACTTGTTTACCTACATCTGTTGTTGACTTTGGTTTCTCAATAGCTTTAACAGGATCTGTGGGCAGCTTGACTTCTTCTTTGATCTGTACACTAACAGAATCGTGAGATTCACTCACTGACGTAATCTTGCTAATAGTCGTGGAAAGAGGAAGTAATGGTGTGGCAGATGGAATGGTCTTGTCTTGAGGCCTATTAAATTCAATATCTTCATCACTTTCATCATCAGAATATTCCACAGGAGTTTTCTTTAGTGCCTCAATTGGGGACTTGGGTTTCTCCTCTATTTTAGTTGGTGTCTTAATGTCCTTCAAGTCACTTATTGGCTTAAGGATATCGTCAGATATTGGAGGAGATTTATCTCCAACTGGGAGCAGAGAGCCGGTCAAGGGAATGGGCTGAGGCTGAGGCTGAGGCTTGTCTTGTGGCTTAGCAGTTCCGAATTTTTCATCACTCTCATCGTCTGAGTAGTCTTTTGGAACTTGCTTACCTACATCTGTTGGTGACTTTGGTTTCTCAATAGCTTTAACAGGATCTGTGGGCAGCTTGACTTCTTCTTTGATCTGTACACTAACAGAATCGTGAGATACACTCACTGACGTAATCTTGCTAATAGTCGTGGAAAGAGGAAGTAATGGTGTGGTAGATGGAAGGGACTTGTCTTGAGGCCTATTAAATCCAATATCTTGATCACTTTCATCATCAGAATATTCCACTGGAGTTTTCTTTGATGTTTCAATTGGGGATTTGATTTTCTCCTCTATTTTAGTTGGTGTCTTAATGTCCTTCAAGTCACTTATTGGCTTAAGAATATCGTCAGATATTGGAAGAGATTTATCTCCAACTGGGAGCAGAGAGCCGGTCAAGGGAATGGGCTGAGGCTGAGGCTTGTCTTGTGGCTTAGCAGTTCCGAATTCTTCATCACTCTCATCGTCTGAGTAGTCTTTTGGATCTTGTTTACCTACATCTGTTGGTGACTTTGGTTTCTCAATAGCTTTAACAGGATCTGTGGGCAGCTTGACTTCTTCTTTGATCTGTACACTAACAGAATCGTGAGATTCACTCACTGACGTAATCTTGCTAATAGTCGTGGAAAGAGGAAGTAATGGTGTGGTAGATGGAAGGGACTTGTCTTGAGGCCTATTAAATCCAATATCTTGATCACTTTCATCATCAGGATATTCCACAGGAGTTTTCTTTGATGTTTCAATTGGGGATTTGATTTTCTCCTCTATTTTAGTTGGTGTCTTAATGTCCTTCAAGTCACTTATTGGCTTAAGAATATCGTCAGATATTGGAAGAGATTTATCTCCAACTGGGAGCAGAGAGCCGGTCAAGGGAATGGGCTGAGGCTGAGGCTGAGGCTTGTCTTGTGGCTTAGCAGTTCCGAATTCTTCATCACTCTCATCGTCTGAGTAGTATTTGGGAACTTGTTTACCTACATCTGTTGGTGACTTTGGTTTCTCAATAGCTTTAACAGGATCTGTGGGCAGTTTGACTTTTTCTTTGATCTGTACACTAACAGAATCAAGAGATTCACTCACTGACGTAATCTTGCTAATAGTCGTGGAAAGAGGAAGTAATGGTGTGGTAGATGGAAGGGACTTGTCTTGAGGCCTATTAAATCCAATATCTTCATCACTTTCATCATCAGAATATTCCACAGGAGTTTTCTTTGATGTTTCAATTGGGGATTTGATTTTCTCCTCTATTTTAGTTGGTGTCTTAATGTCCTTCAAGTCACTTATTGGCTTAAGAATATCGTCAGATATTGGAAGAGATTTATCTCCAACTGGGAGCAGAGAGCCGGTCAAGGGAATGGGCTGAGGCTGAGGCTTGTCTTGTGGCTTAGCAGTTCCGAATTCTTCATCACTCTCATCGTCTGAGTAGTATTTGGGAACTTGTTTACCTACATCTGTTGTTGACTTTGGTTTCTCAATAGCTTTAACAGGATCTGTGGGCAGCTTGACTTCTTCTTTGATCTGTACACTAACAGAATCGTGAGATTCACTCACTGACGTAATCTTGCTAATAGTCGTGGAAAGAGGAAGTAATGGTGTGGCAGATGGAATGGTCTTGTCTTGAGGCCTATTAAATTCAATATCTTCATCACTTTCATCATCAGAATATTCCACAGGAGTTTTCTTTAGTGCCTCAATTGGGGACTTGGGTTTCTCCTCTATTTTAGTTGGTGTCTTAATGTCCTTCAAGTCACTTATTGGCTTAAGAATATCGTCAGATATTGAAGGAGATTTATCTCCAACTGGGAGCAGAGAGCCGGTCAAGGGAATGGGCTGAGGCTGAGGTTTGTCTTGTGGCTTAGCAGTTCCGAATTCTTCATCACTCTCATCGTCTGAGTAGTCTTTTGGAACTTGTTTACCTACATCTGTTGGTGACTTTGGTTTCTCAATAGCTTTAACAGGATCTGTGGGCAGCTTGACTTCTTCTTTGATCTGTACACTAACAGAATCGTGAGATTCACTCACTGACGTAATCTTGCTAATAGTCGTGGAAAGAGGAAGTAATGGTGTTGCAGATGGAATGGTCTTGTCTTGAGGCCTATTAAATTCAATATCTTCATCACTTTCATCATCAGAATATTCCAAAGGAGTTTTCTTCAATGTATCAAGTGGGGATTTGATTTTCTCCTCTATTTTAGTTGGTGTCTTAATGTCCTTCAAGTCACTTATTGGCTTAAGAATATCGTCAGATATTGGAAGAGATTTATCTCCAACTGGGAGCAGAGAGCCGGTCAAGGGAATGGGCTGAGGCTGAGGCTTGTCTTGTGGCTTAGCAGTTCCGAATTCTTCATCACTCTCATCGTCTGAGTAGTATTTGGGAACTTGTTTACCTACATCTGTTGTTGACTTTGGTTTCTCAATAGCTTTAACAGGATCTGTGGGCAGCTTGACTTCTTCTTTGATCTGTACACTAACAGAATCGTGAGATTCACTCACTGACGTAATCTTGCTAATAGTCGTGGAAAGAGGAAGTAATGGTGTGGTAGATGGAAGGGACTTGTCTTGAGGCCTATTAAGTCCAATATCTTCATCACTTTCATCATCAGAATATTCCACAGGAGTTTTCTTTGATGCTTCAATTGGGGATTTGATTTTCTCCTCTATTTTAGTTGGTGTCTTAATGTCCTTCAAGTCACTTATTGGCTTAAGGATATCGTCAGATATTGGAAGAGATTTATCTCCAACTGGGAGCAGAGAGCCGGTCAAGGGAATGGGCTGAGGCTGAGGCTTGTCTTGTGGCTTAGCAGTTCCGAATTCTTCATCACTCTCATCGTCTGAGTAGTCTTTTGGAACTTGTTTACCTACATCTGTTGGTGACTTTGGTTTCTCAATAGCTTTAACAGGATCTGTGGGCAGCTTGACTTCTTCTTTGATCTGTACACTAACAGAATCGTGAGATTCACTCACTGACGTAATCTTGCTAATAGTCGTGGAAAGAGGAAGTAATGGTGTGGTAGATGGAAGGGACTTGTCTTGAGGCCTATTAAATCCAATATCTTCATCACTTTCATCATCAGAATATTCCACAGGAGTTTTCTTTGATGTTTCAATTGGGGATTTGATTTTCTCCTCTATTTTAGTTGGTGTCTTAATGTCCTTCAAGTCACTTATTGGCTTAAGAATATCGTCAGATATTGGAAGAGATTTATCTCCAACTGGGAGCAGAGAGCCGGTCAAGGGAATGGGCTGAGGCTGAGGCTTGTCTTGTGTCTTAGCAGTTCCGAATTTTTCATCACTCTCATCGTCTGAGTAGTCTTTTGGAACTTGTTTACCAACATCTGTTGGTGACTTTGGTTTCTCAATAGCTTTAACAAGATCTGTGGGCAGCTTGACTTCTTCTTTGATCTGTACACTAACAGAATCGTGAGATTCACTCACTGATGTAATCTTGCTAATAGTCGTGGAAAGAGGAAGTAATGGTGTTGCAGATGGAATGGTCTTGTCTTGAGGCCTATCAAATTCAATATCTTCATCACTTTCATCATCAGAATATTCCACAGGAGTTTTCTTTGATGCTTCAATTGGGGATTTGATTTTCTCCTCTATTTTAGTTGGTGTCTTAATGTCCTTCAAGTCACTTATTGGCTTAAGGATATCGTCAGATATTGGAAGAGATTTATCTCCAACTGGGAGCAGAGAGCCGGTCAAGGGAATGGGCTGAGGCTGAGGCTTGTCTTGTGGCTTAGCAGTTCCGAATTCTTCATCACTCTCATCGTCTGAGTAGTCTTTTGGAACTTGTTTACCTACATCTGTTGGTGACTTTGGTTTCTCAATAGCTTTAACAGGATCTGTGGGCAGCTTGACTTCTTCTTTGATCTGTACACTAACAGAATCGTGAGATTCACTCACTGACGTAATCTTGCTAATAGTCGTGGAAAGAGGAAGTAATGGTGTGGTAGATGGAAGGGACTTGTCTTGAGGCCTATTAAATCCAATATCTTCATCACTTTCATCATCAGAATATTCCACAGGAGTTTTCTTCAATGTATCAAGTGGGGATTTGATTTTCTCCTCTATTTTAGTTGGTGTCTTAATGTCCTTCAAGTCACTTAGTGGCTTAAGAATATCGTCAGATATTGGAAGAGATTTATCTCCAACTGGGAGCAGAGAGCCGGTCAAGGGAATGGGCTGAGGCTGAGGCTTGTCTTGTGTCTTAGCAGTTCCGAATTTTTCATCACTCTCATCGTCTGAGTAGTCTTTTGGAACTTGTTTACCTACATCTGTTGGTGACTTTGGTTTCTCAATAGCTTTAACAAGATCTGTGAGCAGCTTGACTTCTTCTTTGATCTGTACACTAACAGAATCGTGAGATTCACTCACTGATGTAATCTTGCTAATAGTCGTGGAAAGAGGAAGTAATGGTGTTGCAGATGGAATGGTCTTGTCTTGAGGCCTATCAAATTCAATATCTTCATCACTTTCATCATCAGAATATTCCACAGGAGTTTTCTTTAGTGCCTCAATTGGGGACTTGGGTTTCTCCTCTATTTTAGTTGGTGTCTTAATGTCCTTCAAGTCACTTATTGGCTTAAGAATATCGTCAGATATTGAAGGAGATTTATCTCCAACTGGGAGCAGAGAGCCGGTCAAGGGAATGGGCTGAGGCTGAGGTTTGTCTTGTGGCTTAGCAGTTCCGAATTCTTCATCACTCTCATCGTCTGAGTAGTCTTTTGGAACTTGTTTACCTACATCTGTTGGTGACTTTGGTTTCTCAATAGCTTTAACAGGATCTGTGGGCAGCTTGACTTCTTCTTTGATCTGTACACTAACAGAATCGTGAGATTCACTCACTGACGTAATCTTGCTAATAGTCGTGGAAAGAGGAAGTAATGGTGTGGCAGATGGAATGGTCTTGTCTTGAGGCCTATTAAATTCAATATCTTCATCACTTTCATCATCAGAATATTCCAAAGGAGTTTTCTTCAATGTATCAAGTGGGGATTTGATTTTCTCCTCTATTTTAGTTGGTGTCTTAATGTCCTTCAAGTCACTTATTGGCTTAAGGATATCGTCAGATATTGGAAGAGATTTATCTCCAACTGGGAGCAGAGAGCCGGTCAAGGGAATGGGCTGAGGCTGAGGCTTGTCTTGTGGCTTAGCAGTTCCGAATTCTTCATCACTCTCATCGTCTGAGTAGTCTTTTGGAACCTGTTTACCTACATCTGTTGGTGACTTTGGTTTCTCAATAGCTTTAACAGGATCTGTGGGCAGTTTGACTTTTTCTTTGATCTGTACACTAACAGAATCAAGAGATTCACTCACTGACGTAATCTTGCTAATAGTCGTGGAAAGAGGAAGTAATGGTGTGGTAGATGGAAGGGACTTGTCTTGAGGCCTATTAAGTCCAATATCTTCATCACTTTCATCATCAGAATATTCCACAGGAGTTTTCTTTGATGTTTCAATTGGGGATTTGATTTTCTCCTCTATTTTAGTTGGTGTCTTAATGTCCTTCAAGTCACTTATTGGCTTAAGAATATCGTCAGATATTGGAAGAGATTTATCTCCAACTGGGAGCAGAGAGCCGGTCAAGGGAATGGGCTGAGGCTGAGGCTTGTCTTGTGGCTTAGCAGTTCCGAATTCTTCATCACTCTCATCGTCTGAGTAGTATTTGGGAACTTGTTTACCTACATCTGTTGGTGACTTTGGTTTCTCAATAGCTTTAACAGGATCTGTGGGCAGCTTGACTTCTTCTTTGATCTGTACACTAACAGAATCGTGAGATTCACTCACTGACGTAATCTTGCTAATAGTCGTGGAAAGAGGAAGTAATGGTGTGGCAGATGGAATGGTCTTGTCTTGAGGCCTATCAAATTCAATATCTTCATCACTTTCATCATCAGAATATTCCACAGGAGTTTTCTTTAGTGCCTCAATTGGGGACTTGGGTTTCTCCTCTATTTTAGTTGGTGTCTTAATGTCCTTCAAGTCACTTATTGGCTTAAGAATATCGTCAGATATTGAAGGAGATTTATCTCCAACTGGAAGCAGAGAGCCGGTCAAGGGAATGGGCTGAGGCTGAGGTTTGTCTTGTGGCTTAGCAGTTCCGAATTCTTCATCACTCTCATCGTCTGAGTAGTCTTTTGGAACTTGTTTACCTACATCTGTTGGTGACTTTGGTTTCTCAATAGCTTTAACAGGATCTGTGGGCAGCTTGACTTCTTCTTTGATCTGTACACTAACAGAATCCTGAGATTCACTCACTGACGTAATCTTGCTAATAGTCGTGGAAAGAGGAAGTAATGGTGTTGCAGATGGAATGGTCTTGTCTTGAGGCCTATCAAATTCAATATCTTTATCACTTTCATCATCAGAATATTCCAAAGGAGTTTTCTTCAATGTATCAAGTGGGGATTTGATTTTCTCCTCTATTTTAGTTGGTGTCTTAATGTCCTTCAAGTCACTTATTGGCTTAAGGATATCGTCAGATATTGGAAGAGATTTATCTCCAACTGGGAGCAGAGAGCCGGTCAAGGGAATGGGCTGAGGCTGAGGCTTGTCTTGTGGCTTAGCAGTTCCGAATTCTTCATCACTCTCATCGTCTGAGTAGTCTTTTGGAACTTGTTTACCTACATCTGTTGGTGACTTTGGTTTCTCAATAGCTTTAACAGGATCTGTGGGCAGCTTGACTTCTTCTTTGATCTGTACACTAACAGAATCGTGAGATTCACTCACTGACGTAATCTTGCTAATAGTCGTGGAAAGAGGAAGTAATGGTGTGGTAGATGGAAGGGACTTGTCTTGAGGCCTATTAAATCCAATATCTTCATCACTTTCATCATCAGAATATTCCACAGGAGTTTTCTTTGATGTTTCAATTGGGGATTTGATTTTCTCCTCTATTTTAGTTGGTGTCTTAATGTCCTTCAAGTCACTTATTGGCTTAAGAATATCGTCAGATATTGGAAGAGATTTATCTCCAACTGGGAGCAGAGAGCCGGTCAAGGGAATGGGCTGAGGCTGAGGCTTGTCTTGTGTCTTAGCAGTTCCGAATTTTTCATCACTCTCATCGTCTGAGTAGTCTTTTGGAACTTGTTTACCAACATCTGTTGGTGACTTTGGTTTCTCAATAGCTTTAACAAGATCTGTGGGCAGCTTGACTTCTTCTTTGATCTGTACACTAACAGAATCGTGAGATTCACTCACTGATGTAATCTTGCTAATAGTCGTGGAAAGAGGAAGTAATGGTGTTGCAGATGGAATGGTCTTGTCTTGAGGCCTATCAAATTCAATATCTTCATCACTTTCATCATCAGAATATTCCACAGGAGTTTTCTTTGATGCTTCAATTGGGGATTTGATTTTCTCCTCTATTTTAGTTGGTGTCTTAATGTCCTTCAAGTCACTTATTGGCTTAAGGATATCGTCAGATATTGGAAGAGATTTATCTCCAACTGGGAGCAGAGAGCCGGTCAAGGGAATGGGCTGAGGCTGAGGCTTGTCTTGTGTCTTAGCAGTTCCGAATTTTTCATCACTCTCATCGTCTGAGTAGTCTTTTGGAACTTGTTTACCAACATCTGTTGGTGACTTTGGTTTCTCAATAGCTTTAACAAGATCTGTGGGCAGCTTGACTTCTTCTTTGATCTGTACACTAACAGAATCGTGAGATTCACTCACTGATGCAATCTTGCTAATAGTCGTCGAAAGAGGAAGGAATGGTGTGGCAGATGGAATGGTCTTGTCTTGAGGCCTATCAAATCCAATATCTTCATCACTTTCATCATCAGAATATTCCACAGGAGTTTTCTTTAGGGCCTCAATTGGGGACTTGGGTTTCTCCTCTATTTTAGTTGGTGTCTTAATGTCCTTCAAGTCACTTATTGGCTTAAGGATATCGTCAGATATTGGAAGAGATTTATCTCCAACTGGGCGCAGAGAGCCGGTCAAGGGAATGGGCTGAGGCTGAGGCTTGTCTTGTGTCTTAGCAGTTCCGAATTCTTCATCACTCTCATCGTCTGAGTAGTCTTTTGGAACATGTTTACCTACATCTGTTGGTGACTTTGGTTTCTCAATAGATTTAACAGGATCTGTGGGCAGTTTGACTTCTTCTTTGATCTGTACACTAACAGAATCCTGAGATTCACTCACTGACGTAATCTTGCTAATAGTCGTGGAAAGAGGAAGTAATGGTGTGGTAGATGAAAGGGTCTTGTCTTGAGGCCTATTAAATTCAATATCTTCATCACTTTCATCATCAGAATATTCCAAAGGAGTTTTCTGCAATGTATCAAGTGGGGATTTGATTTTCTCCTCTATTTTAGTTGGTGTCTTAATGTCCTTCAAGTCACTTATTGGCTTAAGAATATCGTCTGATAATGGAAGAGATTTATCTCCAACTGGGAGCAGAGAGCCGGTCAAGGGAATGGGCTGAGGCTGAGGCTTGTCTTGTGGCTTAGCAGTTCCGAATTCTTCATCACTCTCATCGTCTGAGTAGTCTTTTGGAACTTGTTTACCTACATCTGTTGGTGACTTTGGTTTCTCAATAGCTTTAACAGGATCTGTGGGCAGCTTGACTTCTTCTTTGATCTGTACACTAACAGAATCGTGAGATTCACTCACTGACGTAATCTTGCTAATAGTCGTGGAAAGAGGAAGTAATGGTGTGGTAGATGAAAGGGTCTTGTCTTGAGGCCTATCAAATTCAATATCTTCATCACTTTCATCATCAGAATATTCCAAAGGAGTTTTCTTCAATGTATCAAGTGGGGATTTGATTTTCTCCTCTATTTTAGTTGGTGTCTTAATGTCCTTCAAGTCACTTATTGGCTTAAGAATATCGCCTGATAATGGAAGAGATTTATCTCCAACTGGGAGCAGAGAGCCGGTCAAGGGAATGGGCTGAGGCTGAGGCTTGTCTTGTGGCTTAGCAGTTCCGAATTCTTCATCACTCTCATCGCCTGAGTAGTCTTTTGGAACTTGTTTACCTACATCTGTTGGTGACTTTGGTTTCTCAATAGCTTTAACAGGATCTGTGGGCAGCTTGACTTCTTCTTTGATCTGTACACTAACAGAATCGTGAGATTCACTCACTGACGTAATCTTGCTAATAGTCGTGGAAAGAGGAAGTAATGGTGTGGCAGATGGAATGGTCTTGTCTTGAGGCCTATCAAATTCAATATCTTCATCACTTTCATCATCAGAATATTCCACAGGAGTTTTCTTTAGTGCCTCAATTGGGGACTTGGGTTTCTCCTCTATTTTAGTTGGTGTCTTAATGTCCTTCAAGTCACTTATTGGCTTAAGAATATCGTCAGATATTGAAGGAGATTTATCTCCAACTGGGAGCAGAGAGCCGGTCAAGGGAATGGGCTGAGGCTGAGGTTTGTCTTGTGGCTTAGCAGTTCCGAATTCTTCATCACTCTCATCGTCTGAGTAGTCTTTTGGAACTTGTTTACCTACATCTGTTGGTGACTTTGGTTTCTCAATAGCTTTAACAGGATCTGTGGGCAGCTTGACTTCTTCTATGATCTGTACACTAACAGAATCGTGAGATTCACTCACTGACGTAATCTTGCTAATAGTCGTGGAAAGAGGAAGTAATGGTGTGGTAGATGAAAGGGTCTTGTCTTGAGGCCTATCAAATTCAATATCTTCATCACTTTCATCATCAGAATATTCCAAAGGAGTTTTCTTCAATGTATCAAGTGGGGATTTGATTTTCTCCTCTATTTTAGTTGGTGTCTTAATGTCCTTCAAGTCACTTATTGGCTTAAGAATATCGCCTGATAATGGAAGAGATTTATCTCCAACTGGGAGCAGAGAGCCGGTCAAGGGAATGGGCTGAGGCTGAGGCTTGTCTTGTGGCTTAGCAGTTCCGAATTCTTCATCACTCTCATCGCCTGAGTAGTCTTTTGGAACTTGTTTACCTACATCTGTTGGTGACTTTGGTTTCTCAATAGCTTTAACAGGATCTGTGGGCAGCTTGACTTCTTCTTTGATCTGTACACTAACAGAATCGTGAGATTCACTCACTGACGTAATCTTGCTAATAGTCGTGGAAAGAGGAAGTAATGGTGTGGTAGATGAAAGGGTCTTGTCTTGAGGCCTATCAAATTCAATATCTTCATCACTTTCATCATCAGAATATTCCAAAGGAGTTTTCTTCAATGTATCAAGTGGGGATTTGATTTTCTCCTCTATTTTAGTTGGTGTCTTAATGTCCTTCAAGTCACTTATTGGCTT
This sequence comes from Drosophila melanosoma, assembly GCA_035042045.1. Taxonomy (NCBI): domain Eukaryota; kingdom Metazoa; phylum Arthropoda; class Insecta; order Diptera; family Drosophilidae; genus Drosophila; species Drosophila melanosoma. Next base: position 895,042 of record JAWNLY010000100.1, on the reverse strand, counting down.
AAGAATATCGCCTGATAATGGAAGAGATTTATCTCCAACTGGGAGCAGAGAGCCGGTCAAGGGAATGGGCTGAGGCTGAGGCTTGTCTTGTGGCTTAGCAGTTCCGAATTCTTCATCACTCTCATCGTCTGAGTAGTCTTTTGGAACATGTTTACCTACATCTGTTGGTGACTTTGGTTTCTCAATAGCTTTAACAGGATCTGTGGGCAGCTTGACTTCTTCTTTGATCTGTACACTAACAGAATCGTGAGATTCACTCACTGATGTAATCTTGCTAATAGTCGTCGAAAGAGGAAGTAATGGTGTGGCAGATGGAATGGTCTTGTCTTGAGGCCTATCAAATCCAATATCTTCATCACTTTCATCATCAGAATATTCCACAGGAGTTTTCTTTAGGGCCTCAATTGGGGACTTGGGTTTCTCCTCTATTTTAGATGGTGTCTTAATGTCCTTCAAGTCTTTTATTGGCTTAAGAATATCGTCTGATAATGGAAGAGATTTATCTCCAACTGGGAGCAGAGAGCCGGTCAAGGGAATGGGCTGAGGCTGAGGCTTGTCTTGTGGCTTAGCAGTTCCGAATTCTTCATCACTCTCATCGCCTGAGTAGTCTTTTGGAACTTGTTTACCTACATCTGTTGGTGACTTTGGTTTCTCAATAGCTTTAACAGGATCTGTGGGCAGCTTGACTTCTTCTTTGATCTGTACACTAACAGAATCGTGAGATTCACTCACTGACGTAATCTTGCTAATAGTCGTGGAAAGAGGAAGTAATGGTGTGGCAGATGGAATGGTCTTGTCTTGAGGCCTATCAAATCCAATATCTTCATCACTTTCATCATCAGAATATTCCACAGGAGTTTTCATTAGTGCCTCAATTGGGGACTTGGGTTTCTCCTCTATTTTAGTTGGTGTCTTAATGTCCTTCAAGTCACTTATTGGCTTAAGAATATCGTCAGATATTGGAAGAAATTTATCTCCAACTGGGAGCAGAGAGCCGGTCAAGGGAATGGGCTGAGGCTGAGGCTTGTCTTGTGTCTTAGCAGTTCCGAATTTTTCATCACTCTCATCGTCTGAGTAGTCTTTTGGAACTTGTTTACCAACATCTGTTGGTGACTTTGGTTTCTCAATAGCTTTAACAAGATCTGTGGGCAGCTTGACTTCTTCTTTGATCTGTACACTAACAGAATCGTGAGATTCACTCACTGATGTAATCTTGCTAATAGTCGTGGAAAGAGGAAGTAATGGTGTTGCAGATGGAATGGTCTTGTCTTGAGGCCTATTAAATTCAATATCTTCATCACTTTCATCATCAGAATATTCCAAAGGAGTTTTCTGCAATGTATCAAGTGGGGATTTGATTTTCTCCTCTATTTTAGTTGGTGTCTTAATGTCCTTCAAGTCACTTATTGGCTTAAGAATATCGTCTGATAATGGAAGAGATTTATCTCCAACTGGGAGCAGAGAGCCGGTCAAGGGAATGGGCTGAGGCTGAGGCTTGTCTTGTGGCTTAGCAGTTCCGAATTCTTCATCACTCTCATCGTCTGAGTATTCTTTTGGAACTTGTTTACCTACATCTGTTGGTGACTTTGGTTTCTCAATAGCTTTAACAGGATCTGTGGGCAGCTTGACTTCTTCTTTGATCTGTACACTAAGAGAATCGTGAGATTCACTCACTGATGCAATCTTGCTAATAGTCGTCGAAAGAGGAAGGAATGGTGTGGCAGATGGAATGGTCTTGTCTTGAGGCCTATCAAATCCAATATCTTCATCACTTTCATCATCAGAATATTCCACAGGAGTTTTCTTTAGGGCCTCAATTGGGGACTTGGGTTTCTCCTCTATTTTAGTTGGTGTCTTAATGTCCTTCAAGTCACTTATTGGCTTAAGGATATCGTCAGATATTGGAAGAGATTTATCTCCAACTGGGCGCAGAGAGCCGGTCAAGGGAATGGGCTGAGGCTGAGGCTTGTCTTGTGGCTTAGCAGTTCCGAATTCTTCATCACTCTCATCGTCTGAGTAGTCTTTTGGAACCTGTTTACCTACATCTGTTGGTGACTTTGGTTTCTCAATAGCTTTAACAGGATCTGTGGGCAGTTTGACTTTTTCTTTGATCTGTACACTAACAGAATCAAGAGATTCACTCACTGACGTAATCTTGCTAATAGTCGTGGAAAGAGGAAGTAATGGTGTGGTAGATGGAAGGGACTTGTCTTGAGGCCTATTAAGTCCAATATCTTCATCACTTTCATCATCAGAATATTCCACAGGAGTTTTCTTTGATGTTTCAATTGGGGATTTGATTTTCTCCTCTATTTTAGTTGGTGTCTTAATGTCCTTCAAGTCACTTATTGGCTTAAGAATATCGTCAGATATTGGAAGAGATTTATCTCCAACTGGGAGCAGAGAGCCGGTCAAGGGAATGGGCTGAGGCTGAGGCTTGTCTTGTGGCTTAGCAGTTCCGAATTCTTCATCACTCTCATCGTCTGAGTAGTATTTGGGAACTTGTTTACCTACATCTGTTGGTGACTTTGGTTTCTCAATAGCTTTAACAGGATCTGTGGGCAGCTTGACTTCTTCTTTGATCTGTACACTAACAGAATCGTGAGATTCACTCACTGATGTAATCTTGCTAATAGTCGTGGAAAGAGGAAGTAATGGTGTGGTAGATGAAAGGGTCTTGTCTTGAGGCCTATCAAATTCAATATCTTCATCACTTTCATCATCAGAATATTCCAAAGGAGTTTTCTTCAATGTATCAAGTGGGGATTTGATTTTCTCCTCTATTTTAGTTGGTGTCTTAATGTCCTTCAAGTCACTTATTGGCTTAAGAATATCGTCTGATAATGGAAGAGATTTATCTCCAACTGGGAGCAGAGAGCCGGTCAAGGGAATGGGCTGAGGCTGAGGCTTGTCTTGTGGCTTAGCAGTTCCGAATTCTTCATCACTCTCATCGTCTGAGTAGTCTTTTGGAACTTGTTTACCTACATCTGTTGGTGACTTTGGTTTCTCAATAGCTTTAACAGGATCTGTGGGCAGCTTGACTTCTTCTTTGATCTGTACACTAACAGAATCGTGAGATTCACTCACTGATGTAATCTTGCTAATAGTCGTCGAAAGAGGAAGTAATGGTGTGGCAGATGGAATGGTCTTGTCTTGAGGCCTATCAAATCCAATATCTTCATCACTTTCATCATCAGAATATTCCACAGGAGTTTTCTTTAGTGCCTCAATTGGGGACTTGGGTTTCTCCTCTATTTTAGTTGGTGTCTTAATGTCCTTCAAGTCACTTATTGGCTTAAGGATATCGTCAGATATTGGAAGAGATTTATCTCCAACTGGGAGCAGAGAGCCGGTCAAGGGAATGGGCTGAGGCTGAGGCTTGTCTTGTGGCTTAGCAGTTCCGAATTCTTCATCACTCTCATCGTCTGAGTAGTCTTTTGGAACTTGTTTACCTACATCTGTTGGTGACTTTGGTTTCTCAATAGCTTTAACAGGATCTGTGGGCAGCTTGACTTCTTCTTTGATCTGTACACTAACAGAATCGTGAGATTCACTCACTGATGTAATCTTGCTAATAGTCGTCGAAAGAGGAAGTAATGGTGTGGCAGATGGAATGGTCTTGTCTTGAGGCCTATCAAATCCAATATCTTCATCACTTTCATCATCAGAATATTCCACAGGAGTTTTCTTTAGGGCCTCAATTGGGGACTTGGGTTTCTCCTCTATTTTAGATGGTGTCTTAATGTCCTTCAAGTCTTTTATTGGCTTAAGAATATCGTCTGATAATGGAAGAGATTTATCTCCAACTGGGAGCAGAGAGCCGGTCAAGGGAATGGGCTGAGGCTGAGGCTTGTCTTGTGGCTTAGCAGTTCCGAATTCTTCATCACTCTCATCGCCTGAGTAGTCTTTTGGAACTTGTTTACCTACATCTGTTGGTGACTTTGGTTTCTCAATAGCTTTAACAGGATCTGTGGGCAGCTTGACTTCTTCTTTGATCTGTACACTAACAGAATCGTGAGATTCACTCACTGACGTAATCTTGCTAATAGTCGTGGAAAGAGGAAGTAATGGTGTTGCAGATGGAATGGTCTTGTCTTGAGGCCTATCAAATTCAATATCTTCATCACTTTCATCATCAGAATATTCCACAGGAGTTTTCTTTGATGCTTCAATTGGGGATTTGATTTTCTCCTCTATTTTAGTTGGTGTCTTAATGTCCTTCAAGTCACTTATTGGCTTAAGAATATCGTCTGATAATGGAAGAGATTTATCTCCAACTGGGAGCAGAGAGCCGGTCAAGGGAATGGGCTGAGGCTGAGGCTTGTCTTGTGTCTTAGCAGTTCCGAATTTTTCATCACTCTCATCGTCTGAGTAGTCTTTTGGAACTTGTTTACCAACATCTGTTGGTGACTTTGGTTTCTCAATAGCTTTAACAAGATCTGTGGGCAGCTTGACTTCTTCTTTGATCTGTACACTAACAGAATCGTGAGATTCACTCACTGATGTAATCTTGCTAATAGTCGTGGAAAGAGGAAGTAATGGTGTTGCAGATGGAATGGTCTTGTCTTGAGGCCTATCAAATTCAATATCTTCATCACTTTCATCATCAGAATATTCCACAGGAGTTTTCTTTGATGCTTCAATTGGGGATTTGATTTTCTCCTCTATTTTAGTTGGTGTCTTAATGTCCTTCAAGTCACTTATTGGCTTAAGAATATCGTCTGATAATGGAAGAGATTTATCTCCAACTGGGAGCAGAGAGCCGGTCAAGGGAATGGGCTGAGGCTGAGGCTTGTCTTGTGGCTTAGCAGTTCCGAATTCTTCATCACTCTCATCGTCTGAGTATTCTTTTGGAACTTGTTTACCTACATCTGTTGGTGACTTTGGTTTCTCAATAGCTTTAACAGGATCTGTGGGCAGCTTGACTTCTTCTTTGATCTGTACACTAACAGAATCGTGAGATTCACTCACTGACGTAATCTTGCTAATAGTCGTGGAAAGAGGAAGTAATGGTGTGGTAGATGGAAGGGACTTGTCTTGAGGCCTATTAAATCCAATATCTTCATCACTTTCATCATCAGAATATTCCACAGGAGTTTTCTTTGATGCTTCAATTGGGGATTTGATTTTCTCCTCTATTTTAGTTGGTGTCTTAATGTCCTTCAAGTCACTTATTGGCTTAAGAATATCGTCTGATAATGGAAGAGATTTATCTCCAACTGGGAGCAGAGAGCCGGTCAAGGGAATGGGCTGAGGCTGAGGCTTGTCTTGTGGCTTAGCAGTTCCGAATTCTTCATCACTCTCATCGTCTGAGTATTCTTTTGGAACTTGTTTACCTACATCTGTTGGTGACTTTGGTTTCTCAATAGCTTTAACAGGATCTGTGGGCAGCTTGACTTCTTCTTTGATCTGTACACTAAGAGAATCGTGAGATTCACTCACTGATGCAATCTTGCTAATAGTCGTCGAAAGAGGAAGGAATGGTGTGGCAGATGGAATGGTCTTGTCTTGAGGCCTATCAAATCCAATATCTTCATCACTTTCATCATCAGAATATTCCACAGGAGTTTTCTTTAGGGCCTCAATTGGGGACTTGGGTTTCTCCTCTATTTTAGTTGGTGTCTTAATGTCCTTCAAGTCACTTATTGGCTTAAGAATATCGTCTGATAATGGAAGAGATTTATCTCCAACTGGGAGCAGAGAGCCGGTCAAGGGAATGGGCTGAGGCTGAGGCTTGTCTTGTGGCTTAGCAGTTCCGAATTCTTCATCACTCTCATCGTCTGAGTAGTCTTTTGGAACTTGTTTACCTACATCTGTTGGTGACTTTGGTTTCTCAATAGCTTTAACAGGATCTGTGGGCAGCTTGACTTCTTCTTTGATCTGTACACTAACAGAATCGTGAGATTCACTCACTGATGTAATCTTGCTAATAGTCGTCGAAAGAGGAAGTAATGGTGTGGCAGATGGAATGGTCTTGTCTTGAGGCCTATCAAATCCAATATCTTCATCACTTTCATCATCAGAATATTCCACAGGAGTTTTCTTTAGTGCCTCAATTGGGGACTTGGGTTTCTCCTCTATTTTAGTTGGTGTCTTAATGTCCTTCAAGTCACTTATTGGCTTAAGGATATCGTCAGATATTGGAAGAGATTTATCTCCAACTGGGAGCAGAGAGCCGGTCAAGGGAATGGGCTGAGGCTGAGGCTTGTCTTGTGGCTTAGCAGTTCCGAATTCTTCATCACTTTCATCGTCTGAGTAGTCTTTTGGAACTTGTTTACCTACATCTGTTGGTGACTTTGGTTTCTCAATAGCTTTAACAGGATCTGTGGGCAGCTTGACTTCTTCTTTGATCTGTACACTAACAGAATCGTGAGATTCACTCACTGATGTAATCTTGCTAATAGTCGTCGAAAGAGGAAGTAATGGTGTGGCAGATGGAATGGTCTTGTCTTGAGGCCTATCAAATCCAATATCTTCATCACTTTCATCATCAGAATATTCCACAGGAGTTTTCTTTAGGGCCTCAATTGGGGACTTGGGTTTCTCCTCTATTTTAGATGGTGTCTTAATGTCCTTCAAGTCTTTTATTGGCTTAAGAATATCGTCTGATAATGGAAGAGATTTATCTCCAACTGGGAGCAGAGAGCCGGTCAAGGGAATGGGCTGAGGCTGAGGCTTGTCTTGTGGCTTAGCAGTAACAAATTCTTTATCACTCTCATCGTCTGAGTAGTCTTTTGGAACTTGTTTACCTACATCTGTTGGTGACTTTGGTTTCTCAATAGATTTAACAGGATCTGTGGGCAGTTTGACTTCTTCTTTGATCTGTACACTAACAGAATCGTGAGATTCACTCACTGACGTAATCTTGCTAATAGTCGTGGAAGGAGGAAGTAATGGTGTGGTAGATGAAAGGGTCTTGTCTTGAGGCCTATCAAATTCAATATCTTCATCACTTTCATCATCAGAATATTCCAAAGGAGTTTTCTTCAATGTATCAAGTGGGGATTTGATTTTCTCCTCTATTTTAGTTGGTGTCTTAATGTCCTTCAAGTCACTTATTGGCTTAAGAATATCGTCTGATAATGGAAGAGATTTATCTCCAACTGGGAGCAGAGAACCCGTCAAGGGAATTGGCTGAGGCTCAGGCAGTTTGACTTCTTCTTTGATCTGTACACTAACAGAACCGTGAGATTCACTCACTAACGTAATCTTGCTAATAGTGGTGGAAAGAGGAAGTAATGGTGTGGTTGATGGAAGGGTCTTGTCCTGAGGCCTATTAAGTCCAGTATCTTCATGACTTTCATCATCAGAATATTCCGTAGGAGTTTTTTTCGATGCATCAATTGGGGACTTTTGTTTCTCCTCTACTATAGGTGCTGTCTGAATGTCCTTCGAGTCATCTATTGATATAAGAATGTCGTGTGATTTTGGAAGAGATTTATTTTCAATTGGCAGAAGAGAGCTGGTCAGGGGAATGGGCTGAGGCTGAGGTTTGTCTTGTGGCTGAGCAGCTCTGACTTTTTCATCATTCTTATCGTCTGTGGTGCAGAAACTAATAGTGTGGGTCCTGTCTTGAGGCTTATCAATTCCAATCTCTTCATCACTTTCCTCAGAAGAATATTCCGTACGTTTTTTCTGTGCTGAATCCATTGGGGACTTGAGTTTACCATCTAATGTAGTGTTCGATCTTATATTTTGTAGGTCAGTTGATGTCTTTCTAATTTCGCTAGCTTTCTGAAGATTTGTTTCGCCATCTGGGAGAAATGGATTTCCCAACGAAATCGTCTGAGTCAGGGTCTTATCTGAAAGCTGGTATGTTGAGCATATTTTTGATGTCGGTTTTTCATCCATGTTAATCAAATTTGTAGGAAACTTTCCTGTTTCGCTTGTTTTTATAGCGAAAGATTTTTCGCTGACGCTTGCATAAGTAACCTGATCTATAGCTTTAGGCTGCTCCCTTTCATTTTTTGTAATTTGTTTCATTATTTGAAGTTTTTGATGATGATCGATATCTTCATCACTCTCGCTATCATTGTCTGATTTTCTGTTGTCAAATGGGAATGTATTTTCTGCTACTGTGTGAGAAATTGCCGACGTTGTGCTTAACATTTCCTTCTTTTGATGGCTTGGAAACTTTTCCAGCACCTCTTTTTCTATAATTGCGACATCTGTCTGAGATAACGGACAGCCATCATTTGTATTTAGTTTGCTTAGTTTTCTTTCGTATTCTGTTGCAACATTTATAAATTCTTTTCTGTCTTCAATATCAGTTTTCGATACTGAATGCACCGCTTCATGCGACGTTTTTGGGAAAGTTACTTCCTTAGTGGTTTTAGTTAATTCTATTGGAAATTCTTGCTTATCACACACCTTTGACAAACTATAATAACTTTCTGGTGCTGTGTCCAGGGATGCACTATTTGTCACCAATTCCTTAATACTTTTGGATATATCGTATTTAGTTCTTTCGTCTAATAAAAATTTAGTTGTTAATGATTTAATATCGTTCGGCTCGAATTTACTTTCACTATCTGTTTGTTTAATAAACATTTTTGATGTATCAAAAACTTTACGCTTTGAGCATTTCTTTTCACAGACAGCTTCTAGGTTTTCAATACTTGTGCTCTTTTTACCCGTTTCTGAAACAGGCGAAACTACTTTCTGCTCTAAAATATGCTTTGTACCTAAATTTTCCAAAATTAAGTCAGTTTCATTTAAAATCTGTTGCTCTATTGATGATTCATCAATTTGGCGATTTATAGTTTCACGTTTACGTGGACTAAATGGTGTAGCTTCTAAGCTTCCTGAGGGATACCTACGTTCAATATCTTGTACAACTGCTTTTACTTTTGGCAATGTATCTAATTCTCCATCCTTATATACTAAGTCTTTGTGCTCATCAATACTTTCCGTTAAAATGTTGCCAGGTACCAGTTTTATTTGCTTATCTAAACCTACCGCCTTCATTCCTAAAGTCTTTTGCGTTTCAATTAAGTCTTCTGCAACCTCAAAAGCCTGGCGCTTCTTGCAAACTTTCTCGCATACTTCTTCTTCAATTTGCGCCAAGCCCATTGCTCCAACCTCCATTGTCTGAAGGGGAGATAATTTGACAATCTGCGTAGGTGGGTCACATTTTGTTAATTCCAAAAATGCTATATCTGCAGTCGTAAGAATTTGATTCTCTACTTCAACGATATTTAGCTCTGTTTTGTCGTGGTCGTCTGATCGCTTTTTCACTGAAAATGGAATAGCCGCAACCTCTGTACCGCTGATTTTATCTTCAATGCTCTGTACAACTTCCTTGACCACGGGCACATTATCGCCAATATACTTTGGTGGCACACTCTGCTGTGTGGGGTTAAAAGACTCCAAGGACTCGGTACTGCCACTACTCTCCAAACGTAATATTTTGCGCCTAACATCACCGCAGCCCATAATCTGCTCAAGATACTCCCTATCGCCAGCATCGCGCTGACCATCATCCAGCTGCGTTTGCTGTAGATGATCCTTCTGTTGTTCAGCAGCCATTGCAATTAGATCTATTTTGGTGCGTTCTACTTGCGTATTCAAAGTCGTTGTTGTGGTCGTTGTTGTCTTCGCAGTTGGACTACTTGTACTCATTTCTGTAAATGAGGTAGTGTCTTGTGAGTATGTTTTCGGGATATTGGGGGGAGCTGCCATTCTGTGTAGCAGCTTATCAGTTTCATCTGTACTTGTAATTGTATCGAATTTTACTTTATGAACACTGAAGTGCTCTGTTTGAGGCGTTCCAGGTTGGCGCAATTTGTTTTCATTAGGAAGTAGAAACAAGGCAACAATTTAGACAGATTACACCTATATTTTACAAAACAAACCAGACTTATATGTGGGGTTAGTTTATATACACAGTGCAATTATTGATCAGCGACCTGAGCTCGCCTCGCATGACTACAAGCTTTACGCCAATAACGCAGCAGCAGGCACAAACATGCAATTTGTTGTACTGTTTACGATTAATGTACGAAAATGCGCTTGTTAAGTTAGTTGAAAAGCAAAATCATAAAAAGTCTGGATAGACAGATGACAGATGCCAGATGCATTTGCCTTGCACTCATATCATATAGTATAGTATAGTATATAGTATGCTATATATGACGTCGTGGATTCCTTGCCCATTTCTGCTGTCATTTCTTCATTCAAATACATGTTTTAAATTTTCATTACGTTTGCATATTTTTACAAGAGTATTTAAGCAATATATGTTTAGATTTTTAATTGATTATTTGAAACCAACTTAAAATACAAAAATTAGCAAGTACTGCAAGAATATATATAGTTATTAACCACGACATCATATGTTACATAAGTTAATGCGATATGCTCACAATATTATACACAATACGATACTTGATTATTCGAGTCTTATCCATGTGCATTGTGTACTTATTGTAAAAGTATGTCTTCCAACTAACTATCACATTTACAAATACATATTGAGTATTTAGCCAATTAGATAAGTAAGCGCGTTAGGGGTGCACAGAAATCAAATGTTCGTTAGGGTGTTCTTGTAGTTATTGTGGCTGGTTGCTGATAAGCCGAAAATGCAAATAATCTATAAACTACACGAGTACGATTTATATTTATGCATGGTTACGTAGACGCTACTGTGATTTTTAATGTTGATTTTTTTAACTAAACATTGAGTTACATAATTCGTAGTTTAGATTAGAGTACATATGCTTTTTCGTTAAGGACTCACAAAAATTACGAAAAGCAACAGAATATAATTATTTGCACAAATCAAATAAAACTAAAAACATTGAAAACTCAAAGCCATGGTGGTTTACTGATATCGATAATTGGAATTGAAGTGCTAAATGCGTCATATTGGGATCAAAATGCATGAGATCACAATGGAATTAAACTATTGTGTGACACTCAACTCATTAAAGATCGCAATACATATATATATATATATAGATATATAACTCGAATTTGAATTTGGAAAATCGTATGCCAAAAGTGTTTATCTTAATGAAAAAAATCGTATAGTATATATTCTATGTACATTATAATATTCAGATGTACTTTACACTTAATATTGGCTTATTTTGTAATCGTACGTGTATTTCACTAACTTTAAAGTTATACAAATTGAATCAATTATTGTAGCTTGCAGTAGTTGATAAAAACGTAAACTGAATTGCTTAAATAATTGTTAAAATTGCAAACGTAATTGTCGATTTACGGTAAATATATTATATAGGTTAATAGTTTGAAAGAGATAATTACAGAGAGACCTATCAGCGATACCCATCATAAGTGCTGAATTATTTACTAATTATTGACCATAACAAGGCAACTTTTCAAATTGTTTGCACAAAATTTGCTTTTAGAACTTACCATAAATTACAATACTTATAGTTACTTTAGTGTTTGTGTTTTTCTTTTTTTACGTTTAGTGTAGTTATATTTTAATTAATTTTTTTTTATTTTTATGCTTAATGCATTGAATGAATCACAAATAACAAGTCAACGCTACAATAGTCGGTTAATAGTTTTTTTTAAAGTATTTGTATATCAATTCAAACAAACGCACAAGAAATACAAACAAGTTAATTATAAAAATGCTTCTTTTGGCCAGAAGACAGTGCGTCTACAAGAAAATTACACTCCGTATTACCGTCGCGCGAACTTGGCAAACTCAAATGTCAAACTAAATCAGCACCAAATGTGCGCCTGCTGCTAGCTACGAAAAATGTACGAAATTAAATTAAATTAAGTATACGCCAGCGCGTACGTTCTTCACAGTTGCTTTGGTGCCACTTCGGGATGACATAAGTGCGCACCAGCTGATGCAAATATTAATTGTTAGTTATATCTATGACTCGAACTATGTAAATATAGTAATATTCCATTTATACAATATAGTGTCATACTATATATTTAAAGATTTGCTGGTAACTGTGCCTAAATGACTGTAAGATCATGCTTTTTTGGAAATGAACACAAAAAATGCAATCGTTTTATCGATTCGGATTGACCCGAAGAGGGCTCATACTATTGACATTGATACTTTTGAGTGTTACAACCGCAATGGCGCCAGACAACAAAAAAATACTATTTGCGATTTTGTCTCTGTTTGCTTTCCTCATTTCCTCGACCTTTAGCTGTAAGCACCTGCAGGTAATTGGATTAACTAGCAAAATGTTAGTACAGTACTGTGTTACAACGGTATCACGGCATTTTCCTTGTAAAATATTATCACCACCTGCTGGCCATTAACTCAATGAGCTACATTCTTAAATTGCGTATTGTAGTTATTTCACTTACAGACTTTTTTGATTAAGATACACACACTAGCAGCTCGTTGATTAAATATTTTTTACATTTACATTTACATATTAGTTAACAATGTACTACATTGTCGTTTCCATTGAATCGTTTTTAATGAATGGTAGTTTGCATACAAAAAGCCTTTGGATTTTTAAATTAAACAAAATGAGTTTAACATAACAATAAAGAGAACACAAAAAACAATTAAATACTTGAATTAGTACATAAGTTGGTTAAAAGCAAAGGAAAACACTACAAATTGTGGCTAGGAAATAATATGGGAAAACAAGAATGGGGTGTTACGATTTAATAATCTTCTTTTTTTTTCTTAATATCAAAAAGGCAAACACAAAAATTGATAAGTCAATTTACATAACAAATACGCTTATTGCATAGTAAAGGCAACAACTCATTTTCTAAAGCAGAACTTACCAACTGTCGAAATGGCAGCAACGCGCTCAAACGTCGACTCTGTGGTTGAATGCAATGTGGTTACAGTGTCGGTAAGATAATCTATTAACAATAATTATTCATCACACTGATCTTTTTAATTAATCATGCCTCTATTCTCTTACCACGCTCAAAGCTGCCAATTTTGCTCTGATCATTCTGCTTCTCAGTTTTTGCATCACTTGGTGTGGGTGGTGGAGTTTGGGAGTGTGGAATGTCACTCGCTGCGAATTGCAAGTAAAAGATTGCTTAGACATTTTAGACATTTAATTGAGTGAAAATCGATATAACCCACCGGTTTGTATGAGTTCATCGGTCATTTCAATTAAACCCTCGCTCATCTTTTTGGTTATCGTTTCACCCACATATTTGCAGAATTCCGCATCGGTAAGCGATTTGCGTGGCTCAATAGGCAGTGGAGGACAAAGACTCTCATCGGTAATGATATCGCTCACTGGCACAGTGGATCGCTTGCCAAATGTATCGCTTTCGAATTCGCTGATTTTCTTAACTGAGCTGGGCAGTTGAGTGTCCTGCTCCATGGCAAGGAAATCAGCAGTCAATTTGCGTGTGGAAAATGGTGATACTTCACCAATTGGTGCAGCGGACTCAATGCCATCTTCGATCTTTGTCTCCGGCTCCAGTATTGTTGTTTTTGGCTCCATATAAGTGGTAGTTTCAATCTCACCGATAACCGTAGGCTTTATGGTAGTTAGTTCTGGCTGCAGGATTTCTGGCAAGATGGTCGACTCAACGCTTGTTGTTGCGGTAAGTAATTCGTGTATTACATTCTTTTGCGATTGAGACGGCAGCTGAGCTTGTTGCTCCATGTTGAGGAAGTCAGCTGTCAGCTGACGTTCATCAAAGGATTCCATTTTCGGCTGTATTGGCTTCTCTGCTGATTTCGAGATTTCCTCGACTTGTGTCTTTCTCGGTTCCACTATTGGTATTTTGCTAGCTGGCGGAGCTATCTTTACAGAGATTTCAGACTCAGGTTCAGAAGTAACTGAGGTTTGACTAGAGAAGAGTATCTTCTCTGGAGCAAGCTCCTCAATCTTGTGGAATGTATCGACAAACGTGGCCACCTTCTCTGCCACTTTATCTTCCTTGCTATCCGCTGTCTTCACAGATATCACGGATTCCGGCTCGGAAGTTGTTAATATTTCGCTGGGAACGACCAGCTCTTCAGGCCCACTGGGTTGGCTGAGTAAATCATGAATTTCTTTGTGAGTATCAAGAACAATTTTCTCCTCAACTCTGTGGAATGTGTCGACCAGCTCGGCATCCTTTTCTGCCACTTTATCGTCCTTGCTGGCCGATAATTTGGGCTTGTCTTGCTGAATCGTAATCAAAGGTTCTTCTACTTTACCACCGAATTCTTCCAATTTGCTAACAATTTCTGCTGGCTTGTCAGTTTTGGTTACTTTCTCCTCGATTTTGTGGAAAGTGTCAATCAGATCGGTGACCTTTTCAGTCAGAGTTTCCGCCTTGGCTGCAATTTCTGGTTGTTGCATTGTCACTTCGCTGCCCATTCCAGAAGTCATTATGGTAGTGGTAGATGATACAATCTCGTCAAATTCTTTCGTCTCTTTTTCGACTAACTTGTCCACTGATTTCCTAGGCTCTACCTTAGGTATTTTGCTTGCAGCTGGAGCTGTTTTGGGCTCAACAACTGTGGCAGTTTTTTGTTCGGCTATGGACTGGGACACCATTTGATTCTTTTGCTCTGCTTGCAAAAAATCTTGAGTAAGCTTTCTTGCATCCACTTCGGGAATCTTGGCGGCCTCACCAGTTTTCACTGGTATCTTGGATAGGGGCTTGTCCGGCCTAGCCTCAGTAGGTTTGTCGAACTCAGCTTCCGCTGTGGCACGTGGAGCCGCTGTAGGTTTGATCAGTTCCTCACTGGGTTTCCTCACAAATTTAATCTGTTCCTCACTGGGTTTCCTTGCCAGTTTGATTTGTTCGTCACTGGGTTTCCTTGCAAGTTTGATTTGTTCCTCACTGGGTTTTCTTACAAGTTTAGGTATATGTGTCTTTGGCTCGCCACCATGGAAATCGTATTTAACCTTCTTGGCCTCGAAATCAGCAATTTTCTCATCAATTTTAGTGCTCTCGACAATTTGAACAGACTTTGTTATTTGTTCTGTGGGCAGTGACTGGACATCTTGTAGATGCTTAATGGTCTCGCTGACCTTCGTTGTTTCAGTAGCAATCTCACTGGATATCACTGTGCTCTTGTCCTTAATCTCCTGTTTACCCGTCTCGAAGGAACTTATGATATTTTCCACTTTCTTACTGGCATTTTCGGTTACCTCACTAATAACCTGTTCGACTTCCCTAATCGCTTCCTGGGGCATCGTTGCCACTGGACTGGTCTTCTCCTTGATCTCCTCCACGAACTTCTCGTGAATTGTTACAACTGTCTCCACAGCTGGGAGCTGAGTACGCTTCTCGAATTCCAAGAAATCTTCGGTCATATCTCGTGCTTCCTGACGAGTAATGGTAACCACTCGGCCACTGCTGGTGATCGCCGTGTCCTTCTTTGCTGTCTTTTCAGCGGTGCTTATATCCTGCACAATCTTATCAATTTTGTCCGGCGAAGGCAGATCTTCCTCCTCAGAACTGCGACCGGACGTTTTCAGCTTATGTGTTAACTCCCTATCGAACTCGGTCTTGCTCACTTCAGTCGAGTCCATTTTTCCCATCTTCATCTTGATGACCTGCTCGGGCACGGTGGCTGTTTTGATGATGACATTATCTGCGGGTAGCTGCATCATGATCTCGGATTCATGATGTGCCTTTTTGTCCTCAATTAAACTTTTGCGCTTTATTTCAGTTATCTCTTTTGTGATCTCTTTCTTTTGGGTTGAGGCCGGAATGGAGCGTTCCACCGAAAGGCGTTTAACTATTTTCTCCCGGCGTTCAGCAACGGTTCGTTTAGCTGGTTCCTCATCAGACTCCGACTCTTCGACTTCTTTCTCCTCGGCAGAGTATTTAACTTCTTCGCGTTCGTTTATTTGCTGGATTCTCTTGCCTACAAGCAAATAAATTATAAATTAACTCATTGTCGATAGTGCATAATATTTAGAAAGAAAATATATCGTTTTGTTTAACTTACTTTCTCTGCGAACCAGCTCCTCTACGGATTCCGAGTTCTTCATGAGATCTGCCTCATCAAACTCGCGTGAATGCGATAGTCGTCCACTCTTGCACTTCTTCATAATGTCTTCGCGTCCAATATTCTTTAGCGCTGTTTCCAGTGCTAGGATATCATAGTTGGGCTTGTCCTTGTACAAACGAATCATGCTCTGCGCCTGTCGCGCAATACTGTCGGTATTGTGATTAATAATGTCGTCGATCTCATCTGTCGATATGCCTATCTCGGGCGCCAGTTGTATCCAGTCTTTGCCTAACAAATTGGACAGATCTACAATGCGTATATCTCCAATATAGTGATCGTTTTGATGTTTGCTCAGGCTGAACATCGAGGTGCGATAAGCAGATGAGACGCGTTCCGAGAACGCTGTGGTCGAATCGGGTATGACCGCTTCCGGCAGTACAATATTGAGTATGCAGATGGGTTGCTGAGGTGGTTCACCCTTCGCTACTTTGGGTTCCTTCATGAACAGAGTGCGACCTACAATATCCGCATGCTGATCCTTCACCCGAACTGTGAAAGGCAAGCGATTCTCGCGGAAGGCCTTAAACTGCAATTGTAACTGATCGCCCGACTTGGTCACCGGCACCAGATTGCCGGCCATTTCAATATACTGTGGCTTGCCCTCGAGCACCTCCACATCGCGACTCTTGGCCACCTCTGTGTACAGTTCGTGTTTCTCAAGTGTCTTGTCCTCGCGATCATCTGTCATGCAAAAGACACGAAGACGTGCCTCGAACGGCTCTATTTTCTTGGCGAACACCACAAATCTGGCTATGAAGGGCACGTGAATGACCTCCCTGAAAACGATATATTCAGTAGATTTAATATTTAGATATTACTATTAGACAGCATTACTTGTAGAGCTCTGTGGCCATTTTCGTTGCATCGGAAATGTTTCGGCAATCCATGAGCCAGAAGCGGGCGGAAACTGTGGTAGTAAATGAGACGCAGTCGTTGACAAATGTCAACGGTGTAGATCCGGTAACGTCCTCCCATTGTGCTCTGGATGGTCCGCCTATGATTGGGTGATGGGATGTAATAAGATGTTAAATTTACGGGCATGTATCATGGCAAAAAAATACGCATAGACTAATTATATAAAATTTTTTGAAAACTCTACTTTTGTCTCATTAGCAGATATAATTATATATGTAATTCGAAAATTGTTTAACTAATTCGAAAACGAAAACAATAACTCAACTCAAAAGATTTTAAAGAGAGAGAGAGAAAGACGATCGTGTGTTAATTACAAAGCAGTTGTATGTTAAGAGAGAGTAGTATGGAAAAGTAGTAAGTTTGAATATTTATAAAAGTATTATTGTATTTATTTAGCGTAAAAGTTATTGGAATATTAGTAAATTAGTTCTGGTTGTCTGTGTCTGTGGCATTTATATATATGTGATGCAGTGACTGGGTTAGGTCTAAGCCTTGTATAATGGGTGTGTTTATGTTTGTGAGGGTGTATGTGTTTGTGTGTGTGTGTGTGTGTGTAGTGTAGTGTGTGGTGTTATTATGTAAATGCCGCACTTTTGTTTCAAGCAATATGTATATGTATATAATTAGAAGTAGTTAAATTTGTAGGGCTGTAGCATTTACAGGGATACAAGTACAATGGAACTTGTTACGCTGACTTTGAAGCCATTTTGAAACAGCATGCTTAATATTTTCAAAATATAAAATTAGTTCTAGGCGTTTAATGGTAATTAAGTGAGCGTGTCATGTGTTTTCTTGTAAATGTGTAGTAAACGTTAAGGAAAAATAACAAACAAAACAAACAATTAAATGATACAAACTGATAATAACAGAAACTAGAAAATAACTCAATAAACCGTCAGCTTGCTTATATACAATAAACAAATTATATTTTTCGGTTATATATTTATTGAGCTCGCCATATCATTCATTTATGCCCTTTTCGAGTTCCTCAATAGCTTTGGCAGTGTTCTTTTTTTAACATTTGTTATTTTTATCATTTTTTTATTTTTTGGTTTCAGAAAAGTTCTCTTTGGGTCCACAAACAGTATAAATTCGAAATTGAATTTAGATTTTGGAAAACAATTTATACATGCATGAACATATTCTGCTTCACGTTGTTTTTGTAAGAAATAATAAGCTAAGACACAACTCAAATCAACAAAACAAAACCAAACAAAACGCTCCAACAAAACTACGAATTAGCTTAAGTGCATGACATTCCAAATTAAGAATGTGAATTAAACAAAGTTTTTACGAATAAGGCATCATAATTAAATCAAAATCGAATTGAAAACTAAACAAATAAGTTTCGATTAAGTCATTTGGCTTTGAATTGAATACGATTTCATTGGCCCAAAGAGCAACTTTAGTATTATCTTATTAAAAATTTCTTATTAAAGACCTATAAACTTTTGTATGAAAATGTGCAATTGATATATGTATAGTAAAACCGCGTGCAGTCAAAAATTCTTTAGTTAATTGTAGTTATTGTAAGTAGATTAGAGAGAACGCAGCAAATATGTTTGTTGGACAAGCTTAAAGTTCTTAAAAGTGAATTGGAAAGTTAGCTTACTTCAAAAAACGAAGCTGCTTTGAGCTAGAAGCACAATATAAACTTGGCCTTGGCATAAATAATTATGCTTTGGAGTTAGGTCAGAGTAAGCCCCAAATAGAAAATGTTCCTGAGCTTCATGTTTTGTTTTTGATTTTTGTTTTTATAATTTTTAGTAAAGAAAACCCAAAGACGCAGCGCAACCCGAATTTATGCAAAAGGGCTTATTAAAAAATAGTTAAAATTAAGAAAATAATCAACGCAAAGAATAACAAAACGAAATCAATATATCTTAAAGCATAGTATATAAAAAAGATTTGCAATAGTTTTTTTTTTTAATAAGAAATTTGTTTCAAATAAAATATGCAGAATTTTCAAATATTTGTTTCTTATTTTTATAATTTGATTGAAATTTGCTTAAATTTTCTTTTATATTTTGATAATTGGTTCATTTTCAATAAATGACTATGGTATTATTGGTAATTATTTTGGCATAGAACGAAACAACTAAATATGAACAAATAACATTTTGTTTATATTGTAAACAGTTTCAATTTGAAACTTCATACATGTTTGTGAATTTCTGAATTTATTTTGTTTTATTTTGGACATTTTTCATTTTTTAGTTACCTTTTAGAGACCTTTTCCGAAACACACCTTCAATGGATTGAGAAAACAGAATGGAATGCGTGCACATATGCATTTACGCATTAGTACGAAATTATAGAACAATTAAATACGGTTTCAATTAAGAATTGAATTTAAGTATTTTTGTTTTTGTTGGTATTGCTTTGTTCAAAAACTATAATCATAGAAAAATAATATTGAAGTAAACCCATAGAACTTATAATTAAAACTACACAATTAAGAAATAAGAACAAATATATAGTATAATATACTGGAGAGCAAACACTGTTGGCACAATGATAACACTGAGCATAACATTAAGTTGAATACGAGTATGTGTGAGAGGGTTTGTATCTGTATTTTTATTTGTATTTGTATTTGTATTTATATTTGTTTTTGTATTTGTAATTGTATTTGTGTGGGTGTAGCTTGAAATATGAGCGTATCTGTGTCTGTATGCGGGGGCGGGGGGTGAATGACTTTTACTATGCTGTTACTGATAATGTTGCTGTTACTGTTACAATTATGGTTACTGTTACTGTTACTGTTACTGTTAATATTAGAAGTTGCTGAATGTTGTAAGTATTTCAATATTGACAAAATAATCAACTTTAGTTTCAAATTTAAGTGCTCCAGAAACATAGTAGAATAACCCGGAACAGCGAATACGCATTAACTACACAGACACAAGCACATTATAGTTTCTAACAAGATGGGGCCTCGAATTTTCAACATATTCTTTATAAAATTTATTAGCAATTTTCACTGTACAACATTATGTATATAGATATATGGCATGTATATATATAGTACATGATAATTGTATATGTAGTAAAATATATAGGTAGTAAATTTTATAGACAACTCAGATTAAGAAATACTTAACGAAACAATAGTTAATACACACTTGAGTTTATTAGGACAAAGAAAAACAAAAGCGAATCGAAACTAAATACAAAATCATACAAAACAAACATTTAATTAGGAATGAATTAAATGAAAGCCTGAGGTATATAGAGAAGGGCTTGAGGAAGTTACTCATAAACATCAAAACTAACAAAACGTAATTGTTAAGTAGATACTCATAATTGTTATATATGTATGTAACTGCTTGGAGCACATTTCACAACAACACAAAGAAAACGAAAACAAAAATATCGAGACGGCGAAACGGTAACAATTATAACTTACCTGTTATCGAACACAGCAGACGCAATGTGGGCGTATTGCCCGAGTACTGATTAATCATACCCTGGCTGTGCGCCTTCGGGGCGGGCATGCTTAGTGTGATGGCCTTGTGGAACTTGCGGCGACGCGGCTCAACCGTTACAATCGGTGAGACGGCAACGCCGCGACCCAGTAGCTTAGCGGTTAGATCAGGATCGACCGGTTGAGCCTAGAAATGTAACGAATTTTCGGCACTGTAGACAAAAAATCGATTTTGCGGCCACTCTTACAATATGAGGCATGAGACAAAGTAAACAAAATATAACCAATAAATAAAACCAAGTATGTAATGAAAAACTATATAGTTACAAAATATGCGCCATTTGTTTGATTACCATATTTACATGTATAAAATTCTAATGATAAAACAAAAAAGAAAATGAAATGAGTTTTTTGTTTTTGGGCTAAATGGTGAACATTTTTTGTGTTTTGTTTGGTTTTTTTTTTTTTTTGTGTACAATGCTTATTCAGTTGGATGTATCATTCATACAAGTATTATTTATGGTTCTATTGAGCAATCGCATGTTTTAGTTAAATACAGCATAAGTTAACTACAAACAATAACAATGTTCAAGCCCATTTATGTCCCAATAAATTTAGTCATCAAAAAAACTTTGACTACAACTTAACGACTAGAAAATCAAAGGTAGAAAACAGTATAGAAAACAGAAGAAAAACAATTAGTTTATATTTATGTTATTATTGAAATTCATATAAAACAAATGCAAATAAAATGAGCTAAAAATTTGAACTCATGAGTGGGGCCATTATAAAATCGTTTTTTTGCTTACGGCATGGCTAAAATGTTACAACTGTCTTTAGGCACTTCAGAACCGGACCCAATTGAAACGGTCTGAGCATTTTTTACAATATATATATACAGAATATTGTTCTCATAGTATTTGTTTTATTATTTTAAAAAAGCAATTTAATCAAAAATTAATTAATAAAATAAAATTAATGAAAAGATTTTCATTGGTATAAAGTTTTTGTTGAACTAAATTTATTGGGTAGTACTTCATTTCAGAAATCTTTTATAATCTTATGCATAAATAAGTAATTTATCAAGTATGATAAGTATATAATAATAATATAAATATATATAGTATTAAATTGTTATGTATGTATGTACTTCATTTGTCTTATTTAATTGGACAAATTGTTCAAGTAGTTAAGCTTTAAGAAAATATGCGATCTGCCAGAAGTCGCTTGATCCAAGATCTATCATCATTAATAAGTTCGTATAAGTATTATTGCAAGTCACTATTAAGTAAATTCTTTTTTTTAGCATATGTGATTAAGTTGTCGCGGAAACTGAAAATTCAGCTTGGTGTCGTTAAAGTGTTGATTTTATAGTTCTGGCGTGATTAAATATACTCAAACAAAGTGCACATATTCGATAAATAACATTTGAGAACCCTTTAAAAAAAAAATTACCTAAGAGTAGTTCTATGGGGGAAATATTTTAACGCAAATCTAAATACTATTGTTTGAAATATAATATTTCGAATGTGAATTTACTTTAAACTGATTTCTGGCCATGCTAGATATGTGTAAATATATATGTAAAATTCACATAATCTAATTAGTTTTGGCTCTACGCGAATTACAGAGTTTATAGAACGGCATTACATAAGTATCTATATATTTAAATGCGTATTTGTAATATTTTGGAAAACTTTGCGCTCTTGATATAGTACGGTTATGGAAGTTGTATATGTTAAATGCACGATTATAAATGTATACTAAGTAGACCGATTACTTTATTTTGTCTGTTTTGGTATTTTTTGGATTTTTGCGTTGTTTAGGTTTTTGTTTGTTTCTGTGGATGTTTTTACCAAATGAGCGAGAAGCGCTTCTTTTTGGGCACATGATTGACGCTAATCTTACGTAGTTTCTCTGGCGCAACGCCTTTGCGTGGTTTAAAGAGGTTTACCTGTAAGCCAACTTTGATTTTCTTGGTCAGTGCTCCCTGCGGGAAGACGGCCTGAACCTGCGGCACCACAGTGCTGGACACCATGCCACCCTCAGGACCAATCGCATGCACCTCCTGACGGATGCGCGACACAACAGCAAAGTATTGTGGGAAATCATAGGTGACAAAGCGGCACACATGATTTCCAGCCTGTTCCTCCAACTGGGCGATCTCTGTGGAACAGTTTACATTTACATTATATATATAGGAAGAACACAACGGATAGTTAACCACTGTCCACCACTCACCCTCTGGTTCGAAGCACTGCTGCAGGACATCGTGGATGACCTCTTCGGAGTTGTCTATTGTGTGCTCGCGCCAGGTTTCGCCATTATCGGAGCGTAGAATGATGATCTCACGCTCCTTGCCACGCAGCGATGCGAAATGTGGCACCTCCATGATCACGGGCCCAATGAACTTGGTCGAGCAGGGTCCCAGCTCCAGCACACGGCTGGCCAGGGCCTCACCCTCCATCAACTGCGGCGGATGCATGGTGCGCTGCGGCTTCACATAGCGGCAGGTCACCCGCGTCGGCTGGCAGGTGGAGCGTGACGGGATGATCATACGGACACCACTGTGGCGACAGCCACGCATCGCACCGCCGCGAGCGTCCACCAGGAACGAGACCAGAAAACTCTTCCAGCTCAGCTTGCGACTGCAAACGCAAAGCATCAAAGATCATAGTCCTATCTAACTATGCCTTTACTTACCCCACATGTGGTGGCTCATCGCAGCCAGCACTATTGGCAATGTAGACGCCGTCGACGGTTGCCTTGGGTGAGTTGCCATAAACCTGTGCCTTGTGCGGACTGATCATCTCCTCGCCAATGGTGGGCGGTACTCCGCTGGCATATTCGCCACTCTGCGTCATGCGATTGGAGTCCATGCGCTCGTCGCGGGTCACATCGATCGGTAGCGAGTCATCGCCTAGGGATTTCATTTCATCAACGGTCAGATAGCGATAAGGTTGATCGGATAGCATATTGTCTTCGCCTAGATTTTGTTTTACGATTTTCATTACAGTTGCATTCCAGCGCATTTCAATTCAAGCACAAGACAAGTCCAATTAGCCATATAGCGTAGTTGTTGTTGTTGTTGTTATTATTGTTGATTTTGTAGTATTATTGTGTTTTATTGTGTTTTGGTTGTTGTTTCATTTGTTTCATTTGGTTATTGTTATTGGTTGTTATTGCAGGTGATGAGAGCGCGGTGCATTGAAAATAGAAGAATGCAAATGAGTTTTTTGTTTAGTAGTGATAAATTTCGTAAATTTTACATGCAACACTTTGTTAAATATAATTATATATATATTATATGAATATAGTAGGATGATATATAAAGCTAGCATGAGTAATATATAGGCGTAACTTATTTTATTAAATATATGTGGTACTTTTGGTAGTATAGATTCGCATGCCGTAGTACAAATAAAATAGGAGTTTTAATCTTAATGTAAGAAATCTGACAATTAAATAAAATATATACTTTATTTTCCGCACCCAGAGCCTATTCATTGTATATTTACATTATCAGTAACAATATACAGACTAAACAGTGAAATTGAAACCGTTACATTTCAAACGAATTTTATTTAAAAGTTTGTACATCAACTTGTAAATAAGAATCGATAATCGATATGTTTCGATTTCAAATCGTGCTTTCGAGGGGGATTCACAAAATAAAGAAAAATACAGTTCTCCTGGTTCTTGTGCTTACAACAACGTCAATATATATAATTTATACATTTATGCGAGCAACCATATAAAGTGCCATATATTCCTTGCTGGTAAATGATTTGTATTCATTGCCAATCGTCATAGCCAATTAATGCACTTGATAACAGGCAGCTCTTCAATATGAGATAGATACGAATAGATTTTGTACAATTGGCCTTGCAACGTTTGGTGGCACTTACTAGAGACATTTAGATAGTCGCCCTGGTAATATGGCCGACAGATGTGTGTATCTGGCCGATGGCGATTTAGGTCACGTTCAGCGCCAATGCCAAACTCGTAGCTGGCGTCCAATTCCCAATCTGTGTCACCTGGGCGGCACACATAATTTTTTTTGGTTTTTTTAATTTTACTTAGGACTTAACTCTAGGCATAACTATGCATATATTTTACTGTTAGTCTGAGTGAGTGCTGATAGTCTGATAAGTCTGTATGTGTGCAAATATTGAACGACAGTGTATACATACCACCCTCTTCCTCGGAGTCGGACATGAAGGATTCGTGCATGGCCTCTGGCGCAACGACTCGATACTTTTCCTCGCTCTGTGCCGCTGCTGCAGCGGCTGCCTCATCCTCCTTGGTAATCGATTTGAGTGAGTCGAGGACACTAATATAGCCCAGTTTGCGGGCAATGTGCAATGGCGTTTGGCCATTGACAGTCTGGGCATTGGCATTCGCCTTGTGCTCCAGCAGCAAGTTGACAATGTGACAGTGTCCCTGCTGGGCGGTCTGATGCAGTGGAGTATAGCCAGCCTTGGTGGCCATATCAATATTGGCTCCATTTTGCAGCAGGAAACGCACCATGTTCGCCTGACCGAAATGGGCGGCCACATGCAGTGGTGTATATCCAGCTTTGGTGGCCATATCGATATTGGCGCCATTGCGTTGTAGAATCTCGGCCACATTCACATTATCCTCCTGGGCGCACAAGTGCATTGGGGTTAGACCATTCTTGGCCGGATGATTGACGGCCGCCTTGTGTTCGATCAACAGATTGGAGATCTCTGCATGCCCCTCCTGGCTGCTCAGATGCAATGGTGTAAATCCGGCCTTACTCTCGGCATTCGCCTGAGCACCATACTCCAACAGTGTTGTGGCAATGTCCATCTGGTTCTTCCTGGCCGCAATGTGCAGCGGAGTGTGGCCGTTCTTGGCCGTGGCATGTGGACTGGCACCCTTCTCCAGCAGCAGCAGTGCCACCTGCTGATTGTTGTAGTGGCATGCCACGTGCAACGGTGTCACACCATTCTTGCCCTGCGCATCCACATCCGCCTCCTTCTGCAGCAGCAACTGGGCTACCTTAATATGCCCATACTTGGCCGTCAGATGCAATGGCGTAAATCCCTTCTTGGTGGCCGCATCCAAAGCAGCTCCATTCTCGATCAGCACAGCAGCCACCTAAGAAAAATATGCACATATTTATGTATAAAAATTAACAGCGTTCAGATTCAGCTGTCTTTTCGAGAATATAAAAAAAATATGCAAAACTATATATTGTGAAGTGAGTTAAAAATCAGAGAATGTGAAATAAAATAAATAAATACCAAAAATAATACCAAATAAGTTGCTACATTTATTTATGACCAACATAGGAGACAACAACAAAAGACGCAACAATACTCGTAATACTCGATGAACGTAATAACATAAACAGAAATCAATATTTTGTACAAAAGCAAAACTTAAAAGCCAATTTCAAATGAAAAACTCCTGATGACGTATCCAGAACAATTGCATCAGGTAGACGGTGTCGATGTGATCCGTTATCTTTTTGGCAATCAAATCTTTTACCTCATCCTGACCCTCCTTGGCAGCAATATGCAGTGCGGTATACATATCCTTTGTCGTTGCATCCACCTGTGCACCATGCTGCAGCAGCAGCATCACAATATCCACATTACCCAATCGCGAGGCAATATGCAGCGGCGTCTGCTGCTCTCGAGCACGTGCATCCACCTGGGCGCCATTGCGCAAGAGTATGCGAATGATGTCCGTCTGAAAAGAGAATAATTGAGTGACATATGAAATGGCATTATCAATAGTCAAAGCCATCGATTTAAAGGTGAAACACTGATCACATTGGCAATGTCAGTAGCATTATTTTTCACAGCTTTTAGTTTATACACAAATGTTTGCACACATAATTAAATCATATTAATCTCACACTACAGTTTCTCGAAATCAGCTGAAGACTCACCTGGTTGGCACGTGCAGCCAAATGCAATGGCGTCTCTCCACGCACAGTGGGCACATCTGGACTGGCGTCGTGCTGCAGTAAATAAATGACGATATTCATGCAACCCATGAAGGCGGCCACATGCAGCGGAGTCAGGCCGCTCTCTGTGGTGGCGCTGATGCTGGCGCCATGTCGGAGCAGCAGCTCGACGACCTTCAAGCGGTTCTTCTTGCACGCAATGTGCAAAGGCGTAAATCCATTGAGGGCACGTGCATTCGCATCGGCATTGCGATCGAGGAGCAACTTGGCAACACGCACATGTCCGCAGTGGGCAGCCACATGCAGAGCGGTCAGATAATCGACAGTCACCTCGTCGACGGGTGCGCGATGGTACAGAAGGATGCGTGCCGCATCTACGTGCTCACCCTGGGCAGCCATATGGAGTGGAGCTAGACCGTTCTTGGTCTTGGCGCTTATGGGTGCTCCACGCTCCAGCAACATGTCGACGACTTGCTCGTGTCCGGAACGAGCGGCACAGTGGAGCGGTGTGAGGCCATCGCGGGTCTTTGCCTCAATATTGCCACCCTTCTCTAGCAGGAGCGAGACCATGTTGGTCTTGCCCCACTTGGCGGCAACATGCAGTGGACTGATGTTGTGCTTGGCCGAGTAGTTGACATCGGCGCCCTTTTGGATGAGCAGATTGGCAATGTTCTGGTTGCCATAATGCGAGGCAATGTGAAGTGGAGTAAAACCAGATTTCGAGGTCACATCTGGATTGTGGTCATTCTGTCGATGCAGTTAAATAATTTGTAAGTAATCAATTGTCATCTAAAATGAATGTCTTCACTTACGTCCAGCAGAAGGGTGGCTGCTTTCACATCATCCTTCTTGGCAGCTATATGCAGAGCAGGCAGACGCACCTTGCCGCGTGTATCGCTCTCAAGGAGCACGGCGACAACTTTGTCGTGTCCTTGCTGCATGGCCACCGCTAGCGGAGTGAAACCATCCTCGGTAGCCAGACTCTGGTTGGCTCCGTTCGACAAGAGTAGACGCACCACAGCATCATGATTCTCCTGGGCGGCCATATAGAGGGGTGTAAAGCCATTCTGGGACTGCACATTGACAGAGGCATTGTGCTCCAACAGTAGTTTCACCACCTCCTCCTGTCCAGCCAGCGAGGCAATATGCAGTGCTGTATTACCCTTTTTGGTGGCACTGTCGACAATCGCTCCTCGGCGCAGCAGCTCCGAGACGACGTGTATGTGTCCATCCTTGGAAGCCAAGTGCAGAGCATTCAAACCGTTCTACACGAGATTTAATAAAAAATTAGACATCGAAATATCACATCTGAGATCATTGACTTACTGCATTGCTGGTGTTAATGTCAATGTTGTTTTTCAAATGTTCCAGCACACGCTCCAGATTGCCAGCTCGTGCGGCACGCAGGAAGGAAGTATTGCCATCGCCCTAAAATTATAAATTTACGATTTGCATTAGTATTTCAGTTACATAAAAGATAAAAAAGCTAATGGTTATACTTAAAAATAAAGTTAGCATAGCAAAAAAATTAAACGTAGTTGCCACAAATGAAATGTATTCCTGGCAAACCGTTAAAACCCATTTTAAAATAATTATGAGCATTCGCATTCTCGCAGTAGACCAAAGATGTAAATTAATGATAGTAAAGAATTGCTGGACATTTGAACTTTTAAGCGACCTTCTGAGCTACCTTGATGGCCATGAATACTACTAATTCACACTCTTACACGGACTTGGCTTATCGCCTTGGGAGCTTGCAACCGAAAGTTGCGTGATAGTTGCGTATTCATCAAATGAGCTTTGCCAAGGGGTGTTTTATTGATCGTTTCTAGTTGGACATATATATGTAGATATATGTAAATACCCGCTGCGGTAGTTGCGCAACTGAAGCTCAAATTGTGTTAAGTGTTTTGTGGTGTGTGTTTGAAGTGAGTGCACCTGCTCAAGTTCAGCTAGGTAACGGTCAAGGCGATGGGGTCAACGTCAACGTTAACAATGCGCAGGTGTAATTCGGCTTTATGGCAACCGCCCCCTCAACCCCTCGCACCTATACACCCCCACACACTAAACAGCTGCCCTATCCGCCATTTTAAATGCCACCCACAATTTGTTTATGTTTTCCTTTTTGCCCCGTTCGCTCCGGCGAACAGCGTCGGGTGTGCTTGCTGCTGCCTGGAATTCGAATTCGAACATGACGTCATGTTCTGACTCTGGAAAGTGCATTGGGAAGGTGGCTTTGACAGTGGAAGTTTTCGTGCTGGAAGGCAAAAAGTTTTTTTACTGCTCAGACGACGCCGCCTTAAGTGACCGCAGACCGGAATCCTCTGTCTCGTGTAGGGCCTCGCAGAAGTCGTGGCGACATCAACCTCCACAACTCCACCCTGTCCTCAACTTACCCAACGCCACTGCAAATACGGAAGTGAGTGAATGAGTTCCTCTTTTCATGGCTGGGCCAACAAAAAACTCATTTCGTATGCCTGCCCAGCGATTTGTAAAGGATGTCTTTGGGTGCTGACTGCTTCCTTGTTTGCTCATGTCGATGATACACAAGAGGGATACGGGATGGCGGGGACGAAAACAGAGACATGGACACATTGAAAGTTCAAAGGTGCTTGCTTGCGAGGCACATTGTATAACAAGCTCAAGTTGTGTAAATTGAGTGCTTGAACACAAAATGTATAAAGTTGGCTTTGGAGCCTTGAAGTGGGTTTATTCTTTGAACTTGTACTTATGTCGCCCAAGTGGCAACATGTTTGGTAATGCTCGAGTCTCGAGTGCAAGCAACAAATGATGATGGTTAATGATTTATACACATTATTGAAATTGAGCGCAGCAAGAACAAAGTGATACGCAAACTAATGACTCATATTATGGATTTTTTTTTTCTCCTTGCCGCAAATGTCGCATGTCATCATTAAATTTAACCTAAATCTCAATTACCTGAACACTAACACAAACAAAACGCACCACACCCAGTTTGTGCTGTGAGAGAGACAGAGAGGAGCTAATGAGCTCAATAACTCTCACCCAAAACGCTTAACAATGGTTACTTAACTATTTATGGGGCATTGTTTAATAAAAGATTAGTATTAATGCCCACACAAACTGCACAGTTATATATATTTTAGTTCAATACTAAGCATTTGTCCTTACAAAAAATCAATACACCAAGCCGTCATTAAAATGGGTGGGACCAAAAGAAAAATAACTTTTAGCTCCCAAATGCAATGTTCTCTTCTCAAAACTTCACCTTTTAATTGTTCTAAGTGAGTTTTAATTGCGTTTAAACGAGTTATAAGCCGTTTTCCGACCATACTGAAAAATCGATATTGTGCAAAATGGACGCCAACATGGCCGTCTCAGACAGTCTGGCTACAAAGTTATTGCACACTGCAAATCAATTGAAATATTTTGTTAAAAATTCATTACCTGAGCTCCATTTTCAGTGACCATTTTGTGTTCACTGATTTCCAATTAGAAAAAAGACAACCAAATTGCAAATCCGTACACCTTAATACTTATATGGAAGTATCTCCAGTATATCGATATATGGAGATATTGTGTAAGCGAAGCTCGCGTCACTGATTAGTCATCGTTTTTCGGCTTTTTTTCACTGGGCTTAGTAATGATTTCTCTTTTTTGTTGACTTTTATGCGTTAAGTAAAATACTTTAGATTTTCTTTGTTGAATTTTAAATGCACTCGCATCGATTTTTCGTTAGATTTTATGTAAGCTTCGTGTATGCGTGTGTGAGTGTGTGTGAATGTGTGTGTGCATGTACGTGTATCTGTGTGCGAGTGTCAGTGTGTCCGTGTGTGACTGTAACTGTATAACTGTGACTGTGTTGGTGCCGTCTGATTGGATTCCTTTTTTCTCTGCTCTTTTCAACACAGTCGCTACTGAATAAGAATAAACGCTGTAGAGCGTTAAATTTTTTTGCTGCCGTTTTCTTCAATGTTCAACTCCAGACTGGATGTGTTGCCTGGCCCAGCGAAAAGTCCTACCAGTCGTGGTTGAATTTCAGTCGGCATCGCCAGGATTTTCGAAGGACCTGCGCACTTGCAAACAGTTCCAGTTGGAAATCACCGAACATCAAACTACTCAACTCTCTGCATATGCGTCTGCGCCACCATCCAAGGGTGGTTTACGGTTTACTGGAAGCGGAAGCGAATGCCGCCCGTTTGACACGTGCGTTTCGCTTTGTTGACATTTTGCTTAGCGAGGAGAGGGAAGAAGTGGAGTGGCGGTGTTAGGAGAGCAACAGAACAGCGGTCACGTGCCCAAAGTGCAACCACAAAAAAAAGTAGATCTGCATTTTTGAAACAGCATTGATAAACATATCAAACATTTAAAACAATAAACAATTAGAAGAAAGAAGGAAATCGAAGGCAGTTTATCGAGAAAACTTATTATTTTAATATTAAATGAAATATCTAAAAAGGTTTCTTAAAGGCTTATCAGTAGTTTGTCAACATCATATTATTTTTGTCCTTCAAAATAGATTCCAGCTGTAACTTAATTAACTTATCATTCATTTCCTGGCGCACCCAAAACACGTACAAAACTTGAGTTAGGCAACGCAATAAACTAATTAGCAAAGTAAATAGAATAATTACCGAGATAAACACTGACATGCAGCTTATATCCCTCTGAGAAGCATTAAATTGTTGTTGACTAAGCATAAACAATGCCAGCAAAGAGGAACTGCTGACAATCCACAGTTGGTTGTTGGGTGTTTAGCTCTTGAATTTGGGGGTGTGTAGGTTCTGGTCAACTTGCAAGTCGCTTCCAACAGATGGTGGCTGGCGCAGACGCGTCGTCGATTGATGACTGGATGTTGTTTACTTCCCAATTCGAACTGGAACAGAGTCCAGTTCGAAAATAACACCCTTAAATCCCAAAAACACCCTAGGCAGTAATCCCAATAAGATGCGTATGCAGTTGAACTGTCACGTTTTTGCCAAGTAAGCCAATTCAAGAATAAAAGGAACGACACAATTTCCACTACTGCCATAAATATGCCCTTCCCATTGCCTTTGGTTGACTTTGTTTTTGCTGCAAATTAGACGAAATAAGGAAACAAGAATCCACCCCGGTGCGGTATAAAAACTCACCCCTTGGGTTATTGCATAAAATTGCATTTTAAATTGCATCGTGACCAGGGCAAATTGTAAAGTGTGTGCGTGAATCACGTTGCATTAAAATGTAGCCAGTGGTGTGGGTGGAGCGGTTCAGGGGTTGGTGTACGAAAAATACGTAGCATGTGGCATGCAAGGTGCGACGCACATTTTGGAATTTATTTAATGAGCCTGGTTTCTTGCTTTTAGAGGGTGTCTTTACACTGCAGTTTGTTTGGGCCTTATCGCTTGGCCAAACATTTGCTTACCGTTTGTTTTGGCCAACAAAGGGTTCTCGATTACACTTTAAACCACCTCCCCATCAATATTAAGAGTTGTGCCTCAACAACAGGCCTGAAACTTAACTAAATTGCATGTTTGCATGTCAGCCGGTACTCTAAAAATGTGTATTCGAATACTCTTCATCATTTAAATGGGTGTCATAACATTATCACATTGCCTGTGTATTCTGTTTTAAATGAATATATTAAAGTAATTAATTAATATCCTTTTATATTTAAGGCCATCATTTAATTAAAGCGTTGAGTCAAGCTACATTTTTTGGTATTATTATTATACATATTATTATACACTTAAATGCTGATAAATAATTCTACAAATAATATTTTTAAAAAAAAATTGTCTTTCATAAAATAATCATTTTTTATGTTTATTGAAAATTTATTAATAAAAAGTTGCATGAGAAATAAAGGGACAGATATTAGCAATTTAGAATTCATACAATCAGTTTATCAATTCTCAAATAAATATGTCTTTCGATTTTAATTTTAATTGAAACATTACATTTATTGATTTACTTTTTGAGTTGTGATGACTGAAATTAGTTGTCAGTAAATAAAAAAAATAAATATAATTAGTATATAATCAAATTTCTTTACAATATTATTTGCTCAAAACATTTTTTATTTTTTTTAATATGCAGAATATGCAGAAGAGAGTTTGGCTTTCGGCATGGTTGGAAACATTGCTTGTTTTGCCTGACATGGAATATGAAATTACAAAAGCCACTAAAACTGTAAAACCAACACAGCAATGCCCTGAGCAAAACATAAGCTAATTCACAAATCCATAATTTTACGACCTTTAAAAACGCACATTAAACGAGTGAACATCGCCTGGCCAGAGGAGTGGGGTGATGAGGTGGCTAGATGGGCTCTCCCATGTTTATGAATAGTTCACTGCACCGCCTGCCAGACAAAAGCAATGCCAAAATCAGCGGCACACGCACCGAAAGAATTTGATTTTTTCGCACATAATATTTATGTATGTGTCAACTGCATAGGTATTGGATAGGAAATGCATTTTCTAGCAGATATAATCTTTGCACATACATATTACATAAAATTAGATCAAGGTGTCAGCGACTTACGCCTAAACTCTGCAGCGATGGAAAACGTTTCTTCAATGTCTCCATTCCGTTGGCGTTTGGCGTCCGCTAGCCAAATTCACACATTCGTTACTGGGCTAATAAATTTAGACGGGTGTAAATAAAATAATATTTATATATATATACACATATGTATATATAGAAATATATGCCTCACGCGAACAGCAACAGACAGCGAGCGATTTGAGTCGTATTCTAAATTATTTTCGATTGCGGACCCATTAAACACAAACAGCAGCAGCAATGTTGAGAACCGACAACCCGCCAGAGACCAAATGCGAAGAGTGCAAAGAGAAATTCGCCAGTTGGTTATTTTTAAACAATACGACCAAGAACCAAAACACACACGCACACACACACAAGATTTAGAAATAAAAAGCTTTTGAGAGTACAGGATGACGATGGCTGCTATTAGAAAAAAAAGGTCGAATAGAGTGTTTCAAATGGGGTGGGGGTGGTAACAAGTTGTCTAATTTAAAGCTTTTTAATAAACCGTAAATGATGATGCCTTGGAGACGAAATGACGCCACAAGACGCCAGGGAGTCGCCATGGAGTTGTTAATGCCCAAGCCACAAGGACAACAACAAAAGATGATGACTCATTTGGCATTCAGTTATTGCAAGCATTCCACACTCAAGGATTTCGATTGCGTCATTGTAGACAAGTACAGCAAACAGAGAATAGATACAGTTAACAGATATGCCTTAAACAGTTTAAGTGAGATAGAATCCATAATGACGCGATCACATCAGACCCAATTGGATAAGCCCTGCACTCACCGAACTCTGGTGTCCTGTGGGGCAATGCTCGTGCTTATCATGATGATGATGATGTTGCTTGCCACTGTTGCTGTTGCTACCGGTCGTGGCAGCCGCATGCTGGAAGGTCAAATCATGCTGATGCTGAAAATAGTCGTAGTGGCCGTACTCGTGGCGCTCGCCAGGTGGCGACGACACCTGCGATGGTGGACTATGCGGATGCGGATGAGCCTTGGGTGCACTCGCATGACCCGTTAAGTGGTGCGATTTCTTGTGCTGCTGCTGATGCTGTTGCTGTTGCTCTGGATGATGATGTGATTGGGATTGCGATTGCTGGTGATGCGAAGAGGCGTTGCCGTGTCCTCCGCCATGATGGTGATGGTGATGATTGGGTGGCGATGGCATATTGTGGCCACTATGTGGCAAATGCGAGGAATGCTGCACGCCTACCTGATGGCCATGATGGTGCGGCACATGACCTTGCGATGCCTCCATCAGCGTTGGCTGTATGTGAGTCACAAACTGTGCCATTTTTTCAAACTTTTTGACACAATTTTACACTTGTATGATTAATATATTTTTTAAAACACTTAATCAACTTTTCACTTGATTTTATCAAAATACATATACATATATGTATACTAAAAAAGGGGGAGAGTGTAGTAGAAGCAACACATACACTAACACTCACACCCACTTTCTCACACACACAGTTGCATGGAATTGGAGGAGGTTCCAGTAGTTGGTTGGACGACGGATTTGGATTTTTGAAGTTGTGCGCGTGGACAACCTTTACGCAGGAGCAATGTCAAATGACTGGCCTAGACAAGGCAGCAGCTATCCCAGTTTTGTGCCTTAGATGCGACGGGACTTTCACCTCGTCCTTCGTGCGACATTTCGCCAATCGCTTCGGCTGCGAGTCGTGCGCGGGGTTTATTTTATATTTGGGGTGGTGGGTTAACCTAAGCTTTAACCGGACCAAGTTTTATGTACTGCTCCTGCTGCTGCATGTGATAAGAGATGCTGCCAGCTGACAAGCATACACAATAAACACATGTTTTATTTTTGTACTTTTTTTTAATATGCGATAAACATTTATTTCGCCGTATCGCTGGAAGCGTTTCTGCTTCTATCTGCAAAGTAAATTTGTTTAGTTTTAATAAACTACCTTTTATCCAAATTAACCGCGATTAAAATATGCTACAGAATTTCCATGAATTCAAATATTATTCGACCCATTAAATTTGGGCGCGCATGCTGTAGAGCTTTTTTGACAAGTAGGAAGCTTTTGGTAATATTCGATGTGGGACTTTCAAGGCCTTCGGATCTTCGAGGTGCGTGACTTGGGTAATGTGCCAAAACGAATGATATTCAGCATGCTTCTGTTAATATTTAGTTACACTCTAACGTACTTAAAAGTTTGTTGACTTCTCTTAACAAACGAACGCAAGCTTTAAGTGTGACCAAATAAGAGAAAGAGAGTGCAAGTGAGCAATGCATATTTTACGTTTAACGAGCAGCTAAAACCCGTTTGATTTAATAAGCGACGAGACGTCGACGAGTAAACAACGCGACCTAATTAATAGCGGAATATTAATAAACGGCACATTGCATATAGAAATTGTTTCTATAATTTGACCAATTCTCAAAGTCATGGCGTTCCTCAATAAGGTAAAGTATACGAAAAAACTACGTCACTAGCTGTTGATCCATGGGGGCAGACATTTTAGAAATAATATATGCTGCTGTTCTTATCGGCGTCTGTTGTACTTTGCCCCCTAGTTGGACCTGTGGACTTAAATGACTTGTTATAACAAAATGATTAAAGGAATTATATTTTGCAATCTTAATGGCACCGATTTTTGTTTATTATTGCTTTGTTTTTTATTTTTTTTTAGCTTGCAGCGCCTGCATTGCGACAACTGGTTGCCAGTCGCTCATATGCATCCATCTCGCACGTATCCCCCACCGGCACCTCCTTTGCCCTGACGGAGGAGCAGCAACAGCTGCAAGAGCTGGCACGCAAGTTTACTCGCGAGGAAATCATTCCGGTGGCGGCACAATACGACAAATCCGGTGAGTACCCATGGCCCATCATTAAGAAGGCCTGGGAACTAGGTCTGATGAACAATCATATCCCGGCGGAGCTGGGTGGCATGGATTTGGATGTGTTCACCACCTGTCTGACGGCTGAGGAGTTGGCCTATGGCTGCACGGGCATAATGACCGCGCTGGAGGCCAGCGGTCTGGGCGTAAGTGAAATGTTACTTAATATCTCGCACATGAAATTCACTATCCTTTTTATAGCAAACACCTGTGATTTTGTCGGCCAATAAGGAGCAGAAGAAAAAGTATCTAGGCCGACTGCTTGAGGAGCCCCTGGTGGCTGCGTATTGTGTGACGGAACCGGGTGCAGGCTCCGATGTGAGTGGCATTAAGACGCGTGCCGAAAAGAAGGGCGATGAGTATGTTCTCAACGGCCAGAAGATGTGGATCACAAACGGAGGCGTTGCCAACTGGTACTTTGTGCTCGCCCGCACCAATCCCGATCCCAAGTGCCCGCCTAGCAAGGCTTTCACCGGCTTCATTGTCGATCGCGATACACCCGGTCTGACGCCTGGCCGGAAGGAGCAGAACATGGGCCAGCGTGCCTCCGATACCCGTGGCATCACCTTTGAGGACGTTCGTGTGCCCAAGGAGAATGTGCTGATTGCCGAGGGCGCTGGCTTCAAAATTGCCATGGGCACCTTTGACAAGACCCGCCCACCAGTCGCAGCTGGCGCCGTTGGCCTCGCTCAGCGTTGCATGGACGAGGCACTAAAATATGCGCTGGAACGCAAAACTTTCGGAGTTCCGATTGCTCATCATCAGGCCGTGCAGTTTATGCTGGCCGACATGGCCATTGGCGTGGAGACATCGCGTCTGGCGTGGCGTCTTTCCGCCTGGGAGATCGACCAGGGACGAAGGAACAGTTACTATGCCTCGATTGCCAAGTGCCACGCCGCCGATATGGCCAATAAGATTGCCTCCGATGCCGTGCAAATCTTTGGAGGCAATGGCTTTAACAGCGAATATCCCGTCGAGAAGCTAATGCGCGATGCCAAGATCTATCAGATCTATGAGGGCACCTCACAAATCCAACGCCTCATCATCTCCAGAAATATGTACGAGGCAGCCAAGGGCAGTTCTAGATAATCAGCCCAAGATTAACTTTTATATCAACCGTTTGTTATCCTCACACTTAAAAAAACGATAAATAAAATAATTTAAGTTACTTAAAAACAAGAGGCAGCAATTTAAAGTTTTAAAAATAGTTAAAATAAAAATAAATAATTATCAACATTTTATTTAAACAAATTCAATTAATACTTAACATAAGTGAACATTGATGATGGGATAGCCATACAATTATGAACAACAAAAATTCAAATTTATCACAATTGAGCCGGTAAAAATAATAGAATACTGGAGACACGGAAAATATTATTATTTTGACTGCGAAAACAGAAGAGAAAGAAAAGGACTAGGTAAAATAAAAAAAAGGGGGTGTGCAGAGATTTGTCGAAGAATAAAATAAGATATGGACTCAAAGAGATTATGAAAATATTGAGTTATAATTTAATGGCACGAGCACTATTATTATTTTGACTGCAAATGTATATAGCCGATAGGATAGTATCTACAGAAATGGACTCAAATTGGGGCATGCGTAAATATTGTCTGATAAAGATAGGAATGTTATCAACTTGTCAACAATCCCTCTGCGAATTATGGCTATTTTATTCTATGTCAAATATTATTAAAAAAAAAAAAACAAAAGACGGCACTTGAAATACAGTTACAAGATAGTTTATATCCTAAAGTTTACGTAGCGCTCCATTGCAAATCACTCTCGTCAACGTAGAGCTTCAATGTACCCTTCTGTCGCTTGGGCGGCAACAATTTGGCCTTGTCGCCCCATTTCAGCTGCCAAATGGCACTCAGCGTGGATAAAGTACTCGACTCATTAATGTGCAGCTCCATGCGCCTAGGCAACTGTTGCAGTTGCGACAGTTTGTGGAGCCGCGGTTCATCTAGCAGGCGCACACAATTCGTGGCCAGCAGAACACGCATTTGGGGCATCTCGTCCAGTACATAGCCCAGAGCGGCGCCGGTCAATTGCTCATTGTCACTGATGTCCAACCATTCCAGCTGTTTTGCCTTTGCCAGTTGTTGCGTCACCTTGTACATATGGGCATCGATCAGACCGCAGCCGGCTAGTTCCAGACGCGTAAATCTCTCACTGGTGCCACTCTCGAGCAGCGTGACTAACCTTTCGCCGAGCATAAGGCCGCTCTGCTCGTCGAGGGGCCAACGCACGTAGCTGAGATTCAGTTGCTCCAGGCGACAGCTGTTCAGCTGATCCGACAATCTGAGCACACTCTGGCGACTAAGCTGATTGAAGCTTATGTCAAAGTTGGTCAATTGCGTGTAGGCCAAATCAAAGTCCTGCAACTCGGTCAGTTCACACTGCGATAAATGCAGTGTATTCAACGCTCGTCCAGCAGAACTGCCACAGAATCTATGCAACGTTCGCAGACTGGCATTGCCCAGTGGATTTTGACTGAGCTGCAGTTCTTCCAAATTATCCAGCTTCTCCATGGCTTCGCCGCAGAGCAATGCCTCAAGTCCCGGATTTGTAATGCCATTGCACCTCAAGCGTAGCGTCTTCAGCTGCAGCAACGTCGGCAACGCTCTGCCCAACTGCTGACAGCCCTCGTTACCAATGAAGTTGCAGGAGAGATCCAGCAGCACGAGACGCGCCTGATGCAGCAACGCCTTGAAGATTGGTTCCGTTTGCGTCTCACGCAACCAGAGGTCACACAGCACGAGAGTTTGTGCGTTCTGTGAACGCTCCAGCAGAAGTTTAATTTTATCATCAACAACTGGAATAAACAAGGAATCTAAAAACATACAAAATTTAAAATTTGAGTACGCACTTCTTTGCATTTGAAGGCACATTTCCTCGTAGCGTTGCGAGAGCGGGGAGATTTTCCAATCGAGTATGGTGGACAACAACACATTCTGTTCCAGGGCAACGCTGACTGCATCCGTCTCCTCATAAGCAAACCCATCGGAGGTTTTCAGACGCAACAGTGGAGTCAGGCCAGTTAATCTGAGATGAAATTATAAATTAAGCCGTTGATGAAGAAGAATCCAGAAACTCACTTATT
This sequence comes from Drosophila melanosoma, assembly GCA_035042045.1. NCBI lineage: Eukaryota > Metazoa > Arthropoda > Insecta > Diptera > Drosophilidae > Drosophila > Drosophila melanosoma. Next base: position 856,316 of record JAWNLY010000100.1, on the reverse strand, counting down.
GTAGCGTCGTCCTGCCTCCTCGGCCAGCCAGCGCATATTGATATCCTGCAGCTTCTTGCGCTCGATGGGCACAAGCAGCAGCTCATCCTGTACCTTCACCTTGAATGACACGGTTGGCATGGCCAGCACAGGCGTTGCTTGCACTTTGATGGGCGACGCCAGCTTCGACGGCGAAATAAGCAGCTGGATGCCGGTGGTCGTGGAATCCGGTTCGGTGTGTGTGTGTCGCACACTAATCAAGGATGAGACGCCACCATCCAGCGACTCCTCGCCGCTGCCCAAGGGACTCTCGCTGCGAAAGCGACAGAAGCCGCTGTCCAGCAGCGATGACTGCTGTTTGACTTTGCTAGAGTTGCTGGCGCTGTGATTGCTGCCCATGCTGGAGGTGCGCGACAAAGATAACTTTCGCATTTGGGGACGCTGAGGATGCTTGGAATTAGCCGCCTCAATGAGCAACTGATGCGCATCCAGTTGGGGCGGTGTGTTCTGCAAATCCGTTTCCCAGGACAAGACTGAATCGTGTAGCTGCTCCTTGGCGGCGACAACTGGACGACTGCCAATGCTGCCGGAATTGTATCGCTTGCGCTTACGCTCCGGTCCCACATCATCGATTAGCCAGCTGTCCGTGTCCACCTCGTTGTTGTTCAGCAACGCTGTACGCTTCTGCTTGACGCTACTGGTGCTGCTCATTCCGCTGCTGCTGCAACTGCTGCTCGGCTCATCGTTGATGGCGCCTGTTCGATTTGGACGCTTCAGCTGCGCCATAACATGACGGTATTCCTTGCTAGCGCTGGATGGCAGGCGATTCGGCATGGATCGTCTGTGTCGCGTTGCCAACTGCAGATCATCATCCGCCTCCTCCTCATCGGATGCAGGCTGAGCATTGGCATTGGTCAGGGGTTGTTCATTGCTGCAAATGCCCACCTTAGATAAAGTACGCATCAGCGTCTCCCGCAGCTGGGCATACTGCGCCTGTTCCCCGTCCATCAGTTGCGTGGTTTGCCGCCACTTGTCCAATGCCTGGATGCAGGTCTCATTGTAATCGGTACGCACCGTGGCCAGAGCGCCACGCTCCAAAAGCAGCTCAGCCACATCCAGAAAACCATTGGCGCACGCATCGTAAAGAGGCGTAATCCCATCGCAACTGGTGCCACCCTTGTCATTGATAGCCACTGTGGCGCCCTTGTCCAGCAACAGTTCCACAACATCCCTATAGCCATGATTGCACGCCTCGTGCAGTGGCAGCCACCCGGCATGATCCCTGACATTCACCGTGTGCCCCTGGTCGATAAGGCGACGCGCCAGCTCCAGGTTGCCAGCGATGCAGGCCTGATGCAGCTGCGTCTCGCCCTTGTTATTCCTTTTAATGGTCAGTGATCGATTACCGCGTGTGGTGCGCTGTGGCCGTGGCTTTTCCGACTCATCCAAATCGCTGGCATCCGAATCGGTCAGAGCATCCAAATCCACCTCATCCGCCCAGTCAGGCGTATTTTGCTGCAGCGCTGCTGCTGCCGTCTCGCTATCAACATCCTCATCGTCATCCTCTTGTTTGGCAGTCTCGGCGACTAGATTGATGCCTTTGGCGCTGGCTTCCACCTCCAAGTTCTCAGCTAACACATGCATTTTATGCTTTAACTGAAGCTTGTACAGACGCACCATCGCAATTTTATCCAGCTTTGCGGCTGATTCTATATCGGCCTTGGCTGCCTGCCGCAGCGCTTTTTGATACACATCGTGAACGGTCCAAAAGGGTTGCGCCTGCAACTCACAAACCTCAGCAATGCTGCAGAGTGTCGTAAATGCCTCGGAGGGCATATCCTGATTAACCTCGAATTCCAGCCACAAATACTCCAGGGCCTTGTCATACTGCTTGTTATCCTTGTAGGTCTGATAGAGGCTCACATAGATGGGCACCAGACTCTGTCCGCGTTCGCCATTCAACTTGGCGCATTCCAGCATCTTCTGGTAATAGACGATAGCCTTTTCATAGTTCAACAGATGGCAGCAGCCATCGCCGAGTTGCTCATACAGATCCTTCAGCTTTGAATAGTTCACCGAGCTGGTTAGCACCAGTTCGTCCAGAGTTTGACAAACCTTGACCACTATGCGCAAGGAGCGTTCTATGCTGGCGCGATCATTCTCATCTGGTGTGTGCTTCTTGTAGGCTTTGGTCAGTATTTGCTTAACACTGGCAAAGTCACCAGCCTGAATCAGAATCTCAGATTTCGTAATAAGCGTCTCACAGATTTTCTTCACCTTGTTGGGCAGCCGTTTAGCCACCTCCTGTGCCATGTTGCAGTGTCGCAACGCGGAAGCTGCATCGTTCTTCTTGCAGTTGTAGAGCAGGCTCATTGAAATGTGGCACAGATGCGTCAACTCAAATAAATCGTGTGTTTTGCTGATCTTGATCGCTTTGTCAATGTACTCGATGGAGGCCGCGAATTCTCCCATGTGCTCTTTGACCACGCCAATGTTGAGGTAACAACGCGCTTGCATATCCAACTGTTCCAGTTTTGAAATCTGACCGGATAGTCTGCAGAAATAGATTGTAAAATGCATGATTCCTTAATTTTTTGGCCACTTACTCTTTGATAAGAAGAAGACTACGTAGAAAACTCTTTTCCGCCAGCCGCAACTGTTCCATCGCACCCGAGGCAGTGGTCTCGGACAAGCTCTGTCCGTGCAGGAGATGGACACGTCCCAAAGTGGCATACGCCCGCTGCTGCTCAACCTTATTCTGCAATCTTTTCACAATCTCTGCGAAAACAAATTACTTAGCAGCTGGTAAAATAAACTTCGCAGCTAGTACTCACTTAGATAGTCATTGATGTGATCCTTGGCCGTATCGTATTCACAGAGCAGCGTAAACATTTCACCCAGCATCCGCTTGGCCTTCGCCGTTTCCAGTTCCTTGCCCAAACTGGCGTAAATTGTTGCTTCTTGTTTGTATTCCTTGACAGCCTCATTGTATTTGCCAAGTTGATTGTAGAAGTCGCCCAGCTGATTACAGCCGAGCGCCAATTGTTCGCGGTTGCCGTCATTGCGGGCCTTTTCCTTGCGCTTTATGAGTCGCTTTTCATCCATCGAAACACACAAATTTCACAATTTTAACAACATATTTTTTTTGCAACTCTAGTTTTGTTTTCGGCGCGAATTATCAGCGTTGCCACACAGATTTGCCCATTTACAAATAAGGGTAACCTTATAATATCGAACGAATGTCAAAACCATCGATATGTACAGCACAGGCAATGCGTCGTGGTTGTTAGTTATCGACATTGTGCGATATTAATGTACACATCGCTACTGGCGCCGGTTGATAGACGGAAAATTTTCTAGCACTTCAGCAAATTTAAGGTAATTTATTTGCGCAAATTTTCCCGCAAGCAATCTTTCCCACATGGCATAGTTAATGTACGCTGCTTATGCATTTTGATTGGCGTGCGTGTGTGCGATTTGGATACACACGGGAAGTGCATTAAAAATGATTTTGCCAGAAAAATCGATAGAGAGAAAAAAAATGGTGTGGGCTTCTTCGTTCAATTGTTCCTTCGTCTTCTTTACATTGGCGACATGACGTGACTGAAAGCAGTTTTTTTCCTGCATTCCATTAAGAAACATAAACAGGTCATTATACGACAAGCACAAATAAATAACTACAATATCGAAGCGGGCACATAACAAAGTTATAACAACTAAATGTAAATGTGAAAACTGATTTGTCATAAGTAAATTTTTTCTGATTTGCATTGATTGCTTATTTGTTGAGTTTTGTGTACCATTTTTACAGCAATTGCGTGGCAATGGCGAACAACAACTATGCCGGGTTCAACTACGGCGGCACCCAGTACAATACGGGCCAGGTCTCCTATCCGGCTGTAACAAATGCGACATATGCAAATGCGGCTGCCTATCAAAATGCAGCCGCCGCTGCTGGCCAAGGTGCCGGAGGAGGCGGTGGTGGCGGCGGGTATGCAGCTGGTGCGGGCGCTGCCCCCTACGGCGGCGGCTATGGGGACTATCGTGGTACCGCCATGCAATCGTACGATGCGACCAAAACATTCTACCAGCAAGCGCCGGCCAGTTATACAACGGCCACAGCGACAGCTGTCACGAAGACACATTACTCAGCGCCACCCGTAAAAAATCCGAACTCGGCGCAAAAGGGAATCGGCAAAATGGACAAGTCAAATGGTGCACCGAAACCGCCGCCAAATGTACCGGCGGGCAATAATTATAGTGGCTATGATACTGCGCTTTACAATGCGGCCAGCATGTATGTGGCCCAGCAGCATCCTGGACAGCAGAAGGCCAATGGCGGCAACAATAATAATAGTTGGTATCAGCGCAAAATGGGTGCCACGATTCCCGGGGCGGTAGCTTTGCGTGGCATGCGTCCGAAGGCGCCGCCGCGTCCACAGCAGTTGCACTATTGCGAGGTCTGTAAGATCTCGTGTGCCGGTCCGCAGACGTATCGTGAACATCTCGAGGGACAGAAACACAAGAAGCGAGAGGCATCCCTCAAAATGCAAGCCACGGCTACGAATAGCACCCAGAATCGAGGCAACAACTATCACTGTGAACTGTGTGATGTCACCTGCACCGGCACCGATGCCTATGCGGCTCATGTGCGTGGCGCCAAGCATCAGAAGGTGGTGAAACTGCATCAGAAACTGGGCAAACCCATACCATCCGAGGAGCCAAAGAAGATGAGCAAGATTAATTTTGTGCCTGCTGCACCATCTTCATCATCCGCAACAAACAGCAAGTCTGAAACCGATAGCAATTCGGCTAATGCTGGAGCAGCTGGAACTGCAGCTGGAGCCGGAGCAGGCGAATCGGAGAGTATGGATGACAATCTAGATGATACGCTGGGCGAGAATACGGATAACATTAAACCGGTGGGCGGCGAGTATATCGAGGAGATCAAAGACGACGAGGGTAAGATACTCAGCTTCAATTGCAAGCTGTGCGACTGCAAGTTCAACGATCCCAATGCCAAAGAGATGCACATGAAGGGACGTCGCCATCGATTGCAATACAAACGCAAAGTGCAACCAGATCTTGTGGTTGACTTTAAGCCGACGCCGCGTCAGCGTCGCCTGGCCGAGGCACGTGCTCAGCGTGCACTGATGTCCTCGCATCGTGGAGACGATCATGATGCGGGCAACTACTGGGAGGAGCAGCGCAGTCGTCAATTCAATGAGGAGTATGACTACAACAATTGGATGTCGCGCAGCTTTGGTGGTAAGTATTTCACTTATAAGTATAAAAATTTATCATATAATGACACTCCTATTTTTGAATAGGTGTCCAACGCTTTGGACGCATGGGAAATGGCCCGCCACCACACTTTGGCATGATGCCTGGCGGCGGCAATGTGCGTCGTCCGGAGAGCACCGATGATCGTCATGCCATCGCGCGTCATGCCGAGATCTATCCCAAGGAGGAAGAGCTGCAGACTATACAGCGCATTGTCTCGTACACTGAACGTGCGCTCAAGCTCGTCTCTGACTCATTGGCGGAGGTGCCCCCTTCGCCAGTTCCAGCTCCAACAACAGCAGCAGCAACAGCACCAGCTACAGCAACAGCTGCTGGTGATAATGGCCCTGCCGCCAAGAAGGAGAAATCTGACAAGGTATCGGAGAAGGATGGTCGCGACAATCAGATATTCTCATTCCACAAGGACGGCGACAACGGGAGCAATGTGGTGCGCTTACTCAAGGGCGTTATGCGTGTCGGCTATTTGGCCAAGGGATTGCTCCTGCACGGCGACGCCTCCGTTGAGCTGGTCGTCCTCTGTGCGGAGAAGCCAACGACGAGTCTTTTGCAACGTGTGGCAAATGTGATGCCCGACAAGCTGAAGGAGGTGGCAGGTAAGTTGCAAGCAAGCACACAGCGATAAAAAATATGCAACACACACATACAAACAAACGTGCGACATACATATGCATAAATATATATCCCTTGATATATGTATGAATTTATATATATTTCGGTGTCCATATTGTGAATATTGCCCCGCAAGCAAGGGCAACAACTTTTTCCAGAGAAATGGCTAAAAAAAAATTTTTTTTTAAACTGATGAAGCACCAAACTAATTTTCTCTTGCCGTGGAAAAGAACTGTACCATGGATATGTCTTAGGCTTTCCACACACATACTCTTACACAAACACACACACACTCAACATATATCTTGATTAAACATCAGTCCGATTTAAATACAAAACTCATCCCTGTAGGAGTTGGCTATTCAACTTTTCAGCATTTTGGGAACCTCTAACTTAAATGGTTTTATTTGAGAAATAATCTTTTTTAAAAGTGTGTGGAATTAAATATTTACTTCTTAAACATCTCCCAAATTAAAAAAAAAAATAACAACAAATCCCCAGCTAAACAAGTACATTCAACGTAAAACAAAATGTAATTTAAGACTTATTTGTTAACAAAAGGATTGTGTACAAGATGGTGTTAACAAAAAAAATCGAAAGAAAAAACGACCTATAGAATATTCTGATGTGATTCCAAGACATATCCATGTCCCATTTATATGAAACGCGAAACAAATTTCACAATCAAAAGCAGCAAATCTAAAACATAAAAAAAAATTGCCTGGCCAATTTCACAATGTGAATTTCGCCAAAAAAAAAGAAAGTTTAATAATAAATAAATAAATTTCGGAGCGCAATGTTGCGAGACAAGCAATATGATGCAATATGCAAAATGTAATAATTACAATGCACATAATGTGATAACTACATATGCATAAGAAAATTTTAAAAGAAAACAAATTTAGTTCGTCTTCGCAAACGCAATTTGTGTGGAAAAAGTGGAAAATATTGTTTGAATTAAAAAAAAAAGATGTGTATGTAAACATACTTACTGCAACTACTGTTGTGCACTGTTGTTGTTGTTGCCGTGGTGGATTTTAATTTCAATGACGACGACCCAACCCCCAAAACCAACAACGAAACAACGAACAACAGCAGCCGCCTTCTTATAAACAAGCAACAACAGCAACAACAACAACAACAACTCTAGCAAGCCATAAAAACAAAACAAAAAAATAAAAACGTATTTGCCGTTTTCAGCTTCTCTCTCTGCAGGATAAAATTTGAGCCCTCTTAGACTTGAGATGATATCCACTCACACTACTCACACTCAGGTGTCTGTTAGCCGTCTATAGCTTTCCAAGTCATGCTGCTGCTGACGCTGCTGCTGCTACTACTCTGCTACTCTGTACTGCTCTGGTGGTGGTGGAATTCAACGGGATATATCGTAAATCGTAATGGTAACACACAAGCAGTACTCTGTACTCTCTTTACCCGCAAGCTGATGCGGCACAGTTCTCATATGTGTGGAACAATATGAAAATTTTAACCAAAAACCTTGAACAAGTGAAAATCAAACAATTTATTAAAACCAAAGGAATATATTTATACAAAGTTTGGGTGTTCGCTCTCACGCTCTCTCTGTTTCTTTGCTGTGTGCTCTCTTGTTATTCTACTTTACTTGCCACATACACGCACACACACTTACAAACAAGCATAAACCACACACCGATACAGTCTCTGGTATTCCCCATTTCCACTTCCAATGCGAAGAAACTTTGTGTAAATAAAGTCCTTTGACAGACGCAAAGCTCAATGTAGCTAACAAAAAACAAAAAAGATTTAAAATGTTAATGATAAATTCAGCCGACCAGAAGCATTGCGATTGATCCACACAGACAGACGCATAGAAGGCGCCATGTTGATGGTACACAGATACACACACATGGAATAATATAGAATATGTGTGTCCTATACATGTCTCCTATATATATATATATGTGTCTATATATATATTTATATATATATATAGTGATTTTTATCAACCAAAATTGTTCCGTTACTCACTTGAGCATCGATGCCTTTTCAAGCAGCCGTTTTGTGTGTATCAAGCTTGATTGTATATGCAAAAAAATAAATATATTTATATAAATAAGCTAACGAAAAATTGCGACCGAAATTTATGTTGCATACGGTGTGAATGCTGACCATTAAGATGACCATGAAGGGTTTCTCCGCACTCCGCAAATAAACGAAAAATTTCGGTCAATGTTTTATGTTTTATTTATTTATTATTTTTTTTTGCAAAAAAAAACTAACCAAACCAAGCCACGCGCTCTAAGTGGAATTGCAATTCCATTTCAATTCGACTTCGATCGAGGTGGTTGAGGTGGAGGTGATGCCGCCAAATCCCGCTGGCTACCCGATCCGATCCCAGCACGCAAGTCATGCAAAAAACAAAAACACATCAACATCAATAATAATACTTGTATATGTTATAATGTACAATGTTTGCTGGGAACTGAGCGGAATTTGTCGTATCTATCGTATCTTTGGAACGTAGGGGGAAGAAACAAACATTTATATTTTGCTTTTGATTATCTGATGTGCATATATCTTCATGTCATATCTCTATATATATGTATGTATTTATTGTGGGCCCACACTTGGAATTATTATCTTTTTTGAACAACATCTACCAACAACAACAATGTTTGTCTCTTTTCTAAGCCGAACTTGTTACGCATAGTTCAATTTTGTTAAATGCTTATTTCTATAGCCTCGCACACTCACATTGCTGAAATTAACACGCAGCCCTTGACATACTCTCTGTTCCAGGTGAGGCAATTGTCAACTATCGCATTGAGGTCAATGTCGAGGAAGCTGCTGTTATAGTGCTCGATGAAGCTGTCGCGGTAAAGATAACTCTCACATCTCCGCTGCTACGCGATTCCTGCGAGGGTGGTGCCAACGATGCTGCAGATGCATCAACATCCGATGCGGACTTCTTGCCACGCGAGCCGTGTTTACGGGTGCGTATGGCTATTATTATATTTACAGTCCAGGATTTGATTTATATATTTGAATTTCTGTCACAGGCACTCGCCGATTTACGTCATGCCAAATGGTTCCAGGCACGAGCAACCGGATTGCAATCGTGCGTGATGGTAATTCGCATATTGCGTGATCTTTGCCAGCGCGTCCCATCGTGGCAATCGCTGCCGCAATGGTCGCTAGAATTGCTGGTGGAGAAGATTATTTCATCGGCTGGGTTTCCCATTTCACCCGGCGACTGTTTGCGTCGCATTATGGAGGCTTTGTCTTCGGGCTTTTTAATCAACGGACCGGGACTTCTGGATCCGTGTGAAAAGGATCCGACAGATGCTCTGCAGCTGCTGACGAAGCAGGAGCGCGAAGATCTCACTGTGTCGGCACAGCTATTCCTGCGGTTCATCGCTTTCCGCCAGGTGTTCAAAGTGCTCGGCATGGATCAGCTACCAGCCATGAAGTATCCGATGCGCCCATGGCGCATCAATCGTAAACGGCGTCGCTCTTCGGGCAAGGCTGGTGCGCCTGGCGCCGATGCGGCCGACATCGAAGAGACTGGATCTGACGAGAAGGTTGCCAAGAAGGATGTTGTAACCCCAGCTGCATCAGCCACGGCCTAAGTGCCCTGGTGTGCGGTCACCAATAGTAATAATAATACTACGTAGCCGTCAACAAATATTATGAATAACAGTTTTTCTCAATCTAATTGCATTACAAAAAATGCGATCAATAAATATAACTATTTCCATTCACACTAATTAAATCGGCGGGACACTTATATTGGTCCCCCGTCCAACATATGGTTGCACCAAGTTGCAAGCAAAAACCGTAAATAGAAATCCCAAAACTAACAACTTATTAAACAACTAAATAATTAACTAACTGCATTTTTCTATAATATGCTGAAATTAATACAAAATGTATTCGATTAGGTTTGGAAGCGTTGATTCTCAATACACACCCAATAAATATAGTCAACTGCCTCCACTACACGTTTCAAACATTCAAAAGTGGAACACAAATTTTAATAAAAATACCTACACTTCATAAATAATATATATTTATTTGATCTTAACTTAAGGTATAATCTACAATTACAGAAAGTTTTGCCATTTTGAGCATGGCTTTTTATTAACTACAAGTTGGTTTTCTGCCGTTCGCTTATTTCTGGAACTAGTTACGTTCCTAGTTGGCATAGTTTTCTCAGACGGCTCGAATTTGTCTTGTGGACAATATGATCTTGGGCGCTTGTCAGGGATCTGTGCAATTGGCTCATCAACATAATCAGCCCATTTGCTCGATGATTTTGTGCGCTGAGTTGTCAGCGAGTTGTTGCAATCTACATTTTGTTGTGCTGCCAGTACTTCACGCTCATCTTGTACATGAGTCTTCTGTGCTTGCTCCAGATTTAAATGTTGCACTTTTGCCCGACATTCTGCACCAGAGCCCCGAAGGAATTCCTTGCCTACATTCTGCTTTTGACGGCAGATTTTACACTCCCATTTGTTTGATTTCTTTACAATGTCCACCTATAAATGTGTATTTATGTGCATTAGCGGATGTTTAATAATTTTAAAAGTTTATGTCTATCAAACCTGATATAAGCCGCATTCCACACATTGTAAGACGCGTATTTGTTGAGACATATGACAACCATAAATATATTTTAGAAAAGTATGAAGTATTTTCAAACAAATGGCGGAGTAATTGGGTATGTGCAGCGTTGCCACACTGCACACCGATATTTGTCACCCAGCTGTTTCAAAGCCTGATTAATGGATTCACCATCGAAAGTAAATTTTATGGTAACAAATTCTCCAAATTGAATCTGTTTTCAGATGACAAAATATATTTGTTTTTATTGAAAATTCACATATACATTAGGCGTACAAGCAAAGAGCCATAAGCGCAGTAAAAAATGTCTATTTAATGATTTAATAATTGCTGCACAACATGTGCACTCTTCAGTAACACAATAAGGTGGCTGCATTGGCTAAATTGCAGTTGAGCTAAAATGTGGCATACTTTTAGGGAGTAACTTGTTTCGCGGCCAAGCCCTTAGCCTAATTATGATAATGATATCTTATTTATCGTTAATTTTTTTTTATATAATATAAAACAGAATTTAAAAAGCAATTCGAAAAGCAGTCTTTAATAAATCTAGGGAATGTCTAAATGCCTAACGTACCAGTGATCGTACAAATGTGTCAACTCTCAACGAGCATCACTTGCTGTTAATAACATTTCGCCATAATGTTAAGTTTAACATCATATGTTTATTCGCCACAGCGACTGGTGTTTTTTCAAGATGCGTTTGGTAAATAACACATTAAAAAAAATAAAAACAGTAAAGCAATTCTAACTAAACTTGTAATCTTACAGTACTGTCTCAGCGGGGACTTGGCCAAGCCATGCTACATCATAACTTTCAAGGGACTGCGCATAATGTTGGACTGCGGCCTGACGGAGCAGACAGTGCTCAATTTTCTACCGTTGCCCTTCGTGCAAAGCTTTAAATTGTCCAATTTACCAAATTTCGTGCCCAGCATCGAGCACGATGTCCAGATGGACGGTGAGCTCAAGGAATGCTGTGGCCGAGTATTCGTTGACTCAGTGCCCGAGTTCAATTTGCCAATGGACAAAATGCTCGATTTCAGTGAGGTGGATGTGATTCTGATCTCTAATTATCTGAATATGCTGGCACTGCCCTACATTACGGAGAACACAGGCTTTAAGGGCAAAGTGTATGCGACGGAGCCAACGCTACAGATTGGCCGATTCTTTCTCGAGGAACTGGTGGATTACATTGAAGTATCGCCTAAAGCGTGCACGGCTCGCCTGTGGAAGGATAAGCTGCACCTTTTGCCCAGTCCACTGAGCGATGCCTTTCGTGCCAAGAAATGGCGCACCATCTTTAGCCTGAAGGATGTGCAGGGCAGCCTTTCCAAGGTGACCATCATGGGCTACGATGAGAAACTAGATATCCTGGGCGCCTTTATAGCAACGCCCGTCAGCTCTGGCTATTGTCTGGGCTCCAGCAATTGGGTGCTGAGCACGGCGCACGAAAAGATTTGCTATGTGAGTGGTTCCTCAACGCTAACGACGCACCCGCGTCCTATCAATCAGTCTGCGTTAAAGCATGCTGATGTTTTAATTATGACGGGATTAACGCAGGCACCAACCGTCAATCCGGACACGAAGCTGGGCGAGCTCTGCATGAATGTGGCGCTAACAATTCGTAATAACGGATCAGCTTTGATACCGTGTTATCCATCGGGCGTTGTCTACGATCTATTTGAGTGCCTTACGCAAAATCTAGAAAATGCGGGCTTGAATAATGTGCCCATGTTTTTTATATCACCAGTGGCGGATAGTTCGTTGGCTTATTCCAATATATTGGCCGAGTGGCTGAGCTCAGCCAAGCAGAACAAAGTGTATTTGCCGGATGATCCCTTTCCGCATGCCTTCTATCTGCGCAACAATAAGCTCAAGCACTATAATCACGTCTTCTCCGAGGGCTTCAGCAAGGATTTCCGGCAGGTGAGTTTGGATTCTAATCAATTTGCTTAAGTCTTATTTAATTTTTTTCATTGCAGCCGTGTGTTGTGTTTTGCGGTCATCCGAGTCTGCGTTTCGGTGATGCTGTGCACTTCATTGAGATGTGGGGCAACAATCCGAATAATTCGATTATATTCACGGAACCAGATTTTCCATACCTGCAAGTATTGGCCCCCTTCCAGCCACTGGCTATGAAGGCCTTCTACTGTCCCATCGACACCTCGTTAAACTATCAGCAGGCCAACAAGCTAATCAAGGAGTTGAAGCCCAATGTTTTGGTCATACCCGAGGCTTATACAAAGCCACATCCATCAGCTCCTAATCTGTTCATTGAGCAGCCCGACAAGAAGATCATAACCTTTAAGTGTGGCGAAATCATCAGGTTGCCGTTAAAGCGCAAGCTAGATCGTATCTATATCGCCTCGGAACTGGCGCAAAAGATACTGGCACGCGAGGTTACGAATGGTGTCTCGCTCTCGACACTCACGGGCGTGTTGCAGGTCAAGGACAAGGTACACTGCATTCAGCCGTGCACGGAGAGCGTTAAGGGTGAGTCATGCCCAAGCAGCAGCAGCAGCGTAGCGCCCTCCAAAGAGGATGTATTGAAGAATGTCAAATACGAGTATGGCACCATAGATGTGGATGCACTAATGAAGCGCCTGGCTCAGGATGGCTTCTCCAACATTAAATTGGATCGCACCGGTGGTAATCTTACGCTGCAGCTAGTCAATGAGGACACCACCATCAGGTTCGAGGACAACGAGACTCACATCATTTGCAATGGCAACCCAACGACGCGTCTCAAACTAAGGGAAACTCTGCTCAAGTGTTTACAGAGTTTCTAAAACTCCATTATTGTATACATTTATTTTATAAACATTTAATTTTAAATGCTATTTGACTATTTTCTGTCGGAGAGTATGCTCGAGCAGCGCAAGCATACTTCCTGCTGTGCCTCAACGAGGCTGTGACGACGACACCGCGGGCAAAGTGTTCCTTTCAGCGTTTGTAGATCTATCACTGCCGATTCCGATGCCGCGTTCACATCTGACTGCAAGATGACGCTACCCACTTGCAGAATCTCACACAGCTCTGAGTTGGTTGTTGGCACATTTAACTGGCCATTTAATGCGCAGAGCAACTCCAATTGCTGATGGGAGCAGCATTTAATGTTTACGGAGAGATGCCAGCTATTTACATCTCCCGACTGCTGATTGACAAGTCGCTTAATATCCAAGGCTGCATTTACTATTTGGCTGGCCTTGGCATCTCGCCAATCCTCCGAAGCTTGCACGGATTGCTCGTGAAATGCGCTGCCACTAGGATCGTAATAGCTCCAGCTCTCTTCGATTAAATACGGCGCAATTGGCCAAAGTGCCTTGCAGAGCAACAGATAGCAGTGGCTGAGTGTGTGGCGAATCGCTCGCAACTGCTGATCATTGCCGCAATAAAGCCGATCCTTAATCAAATGCACATAAATGCCAGAGATCTGATTGGCAATAAAATTCTGAATGGTGGCCACAGCCCGATTATACTCATAGGCATTGTATAGCTTCTCGATCTGGGTGAGAAATGGGAAACATAAATATTTTCTATTACCCTTTTCAATTAATGCTCACCTCCTCTTCAAAGCCCAAGAGGTTGTGTAAAAGGTACTGATTCAGGTAGCTATTACTCTCCATGGGCATGGATAAATCATGCTGCTCTTCCTTCTGATTGATGACTCCGTTCAGGTAGCGCAGCGTACCTCGCACTTTGCTAAGATTATCGGCCGCCTGCTGGAGTAATTTATCACTGACTGTGATGGACATGTGCTGAGTGCCGTGCGAGGCTACCCACCAACGGAGTACATCTGTGCCGTATTTTTTGGTTATTTGCTTGGGCGAAATAACATTTCCCAGTGACTTGGACATCTTGTGTCCCTTCTCGTCCACTGTAAAGCCATGCACAAAGAGCGCTCTGCAAGTAGAAGATATCGAGGTGTTTCAGTCATTTCCATTATCCCTACGAATACTCACTTGTAGGGTGCACAATTTCGAGACGCGATGCTCGTCAGGAGCGATGACTGAAACCAGCCGGTGAACTGGTCATAGCCTTCCAGATACAAATCAGCCATTTGTTGGGGTTGCTCCTTCAACACTGCAGACCAAGTGCTACCAGAATCAAACCATATATCGAATATATCGGTTCCTTTGGTCAGTTCATCTGCTTTGCAGCCCAGTTGTTTGAGGAGCGCAACCGGCAGCAGCTCTTCCAACGGCTTAGACCACCAAAAGTCTATGGAACCTTCGCTGCGCAAAAGTGCGCACAGATGTTGAATCAGTGCCGCATCGAGCACCACCTGGTTGTTATCCCTTCTGTAGAGCACGGGGATAGGCACGCCCCAGACACGTTGTCGTGATATGCACCAATAGGGTCGCTTGTGCAGCTGAGTCAGCAACGCCTTCTTACTGGATTCTGCGTTGACACGCGGATAGATCTCCACCTGTTCGAGGGCAGCAGCAGCAGGCGCCTTCAGCTTATCCGTGTCGATGAACCACTGTTCGCTGGCGCGAATAATGACTGGCTGCTTGGTGCGCCAGTCAATGGGATAAGAATGCTCGAACTGCGAGGCATGCACAACATCCGCAGCTATGTGCTGAAGTACCAGTGGATTGCCCTCGATCAGCACAGACTTGTTGCGTAAGAATTGAGGTGCCTCCTCCGTATATACGCCCGCCTCATTAACGTAACACTTGATGGGCAATTTTTTGGCCAGGCTAATGAGGAAATCGTCCGGACCGTGTGCCGGCGCCGTGTGCACCAGACCCGTTCCCTTGCTATCCTGCACATGGTCAGCAGCAAAGAATGGCAGTGCTGTCTGCGCTTTGTCTATGGGATGCTGATATGTACAATCAGCCAAAGCACTGCCCGTTACTCTCTCCACAATCTCACACTGAATCTCTGTACTAGCCTGAAAATCATCAACGAGTGCCGAAGCTATTAGGTAAAGCTCATTTGTGCTGCGATCCGGCAGTTTAATTAGCACATACTCCAACGAGCTATTGTAACAGATCGCCTGATTGCTAGGCAGCGTCCAAGGAGTCGTAGTCCATACCAAAGCATAGATTTCATTGCTCTGCATCGCAACAGATGCCTTCAATCCGCTCAAAGCAAAGCGCAGGTAAACCGAGGGGCTAACAAAGTTAGCATCATACTCTAATTCTGCCTCCGCCAGCGCTGTTCTATGGATTAACCCAAATTGAATACCGTAACAATAATAAATCACAACTTACTTGGAGGATGGTGACCAGTAAACAGGCTTCAGATCGCGATATACGAGACCGCGCTCATACAGATTGTAGAACATGTGAAGTTGATTGGCAATGAACTCTGGCTGGAAGGTCAAGTAAATGTGCTCTGGCTGCCAGTTTGCCAAGATGCCCCAGCTGCGAAATTCCGCCATTTGCGATTCAATTGCATCCAAGGCAAATGCACGTGCTGCAGCAACAACAAATTAAAACTGTAATTTGATGCGATTCACTTACAGATCTACTCACATTTCCGGCGGATGTCCAATGCATTCTGCTCGCCAACCGCAGCATCTGCTGTTGCCTTTAATTCAATGGGCAGGCCGTGGCAATCCCAGCCGGGTATGTAGTTGACCTGCTGCCCGTGTGCCACACGTTGACGCAGTGTGATATCCTTGAGTATCTTGTTGACGGCATGACCCATGTGCAACTGTCCGTTGGCGTAGGGCGGTCCATCGTGCAGGACAAAGGTTGGCTTGCGCTTGTGCTCTGCCTGATATTTGTAGGCAACAGCTATCTTATGCTGCACGTTGAATAAACATAGTTTAAGCAAAGAGTGGGCAATTTTTGTGTTGCACTCACATTGAGAATATGTCGCTCCTGTTCTTCGCGTTTGGCGGCAGTCAAGCGACTTGGAAACCGCGTTCGGGGCAGGTTTATTGTATCTGTATATTTGGTAACATCTTTTTTGGCAGTTTTCACAGAATACAAGCGGATGCCAAGACGAAATTTAATCACACGCAACATTTTGCACGTAACCAAAACAATGCAGCCGGTTGAAAGGAAGTCAGCTGTTCGAACAGCTGACGCTTCTAAGAATGCGAAGCAAAAAAATTTAAATTTTAAATTGTAAATTCCTTTACATTAGTTTAACTACAAGTTCTTTACTAAAATATTTGTTTTGTTAAGTTATATTTGTATTTAAGAAGATTATTTAATTGGGTAACATTAATTGTATTTTTAGCAAATTGATTCAATGTAGTAATTAAATTGCTATATTGTAATCATAGGCATAAGCACATGCTTTACTTGTCCTTGTCATCTGTCTCATCATCTTTTGCCTTTTTGGCCTTCGTTTTGGCCTTAACATCACCTTTTATTTCATCATGATCACCTTTCGATTCCAGAATTTTTTTCGTTTCATCTGTCTTAGCTTTTTTGTCATCTTTTTTCTCGCTTTTGGGAGCAGCTTCTTCGGGTGCCATGGAAGCTGCCAGTTGATTTGCCTTGGTCAACACATCGTCTATATCGCCGACCATGTAGAATGCAATTTCCGGTATGTCATCATATTCGCCGTTGAGCAAACGCTTAAAGCCATCCACTGACTTTTCCACGGGAACCAACTTGCCCGGATGACCCGTAAATATCTCGGCAACAGCGAATGGCTGGGAGAGAAAACGTTGCATTTTTCGGGCACGTGCCACCGTTAGCTTGTCCTCCTCGGAGAGCTCATCCATGCCCAGAATGGCGATAATATCCTGCAATGACTTGTAGCCCTGAAGAGTCTTCTGCACGGCTCGGGCGACATTGTAGTGTTCCTCACCCACAATATCCGGATCGAGAATACGTGAAGAAGAGTCTAGCGGATCAACCGCCGGATAAATACCCAACTCCGCAATGGGACGGGACAATACAGTGGTTGCGTCCAAATGCAAAAAGGTGGCCGATGGAGCCGGATCTGACAAATCATCGGCAGGCACATAAACCGCCTGCACGGAAGTAATTGAGCCATTTTTGGTGCTGGTAATCCGCTCCTGCATAGTACCCATATCGGTACCAAGTGTCGGCTGATAACCAACGGCAGACGGAATTCGACCCAGGAGCGCAGATACCTCGGAGCCCGCTTGGGTGAAACGAAAAATATTATCGATGAAAAGCAGCACATCCTGTCCCTCAATGTCCCGAAAGTATTCGGCGATGGTCAGTCCGGTTAAGACAACACGATTCCGAGCTCCCGGTGGCTCATTCATCTGTCCGTAGACGAGTGCCACCTTGGACGTATCGTCATCCAGAGAAATCACTTTGCTCTCAATCATCTCGTAATACAGATCGTTTCCCTCACGTGTCCGTTCGCCGGCGCCCACAAACACCGAGTACCCGCCATGGGATTTGGCAATATTATTGATCAGCTCCATGATGAGCACCGTTTTTCCCACTCCGGCGCCACCGAAAAGACCGATTTTGCCGCCCTTCACATAGGGCGCGAGAAGATCGATCACTTTGATTCCGGTCACCAGTATCTCCGGCTTAACGCTCAATTCCTGCAGATCCGGCGCCTCGTTATGTATGAAGGAGTAAAACTCGCTCTTGATTTCGCCGCGCTCATCAATTGGATCGCCTACAACATTGACAATGCGACCCAATACGGACTTGCCGACGGGCACGCGTATGGGGAAGCCCGTATCGATAACTTTCTGACCTCGACGCAGTCCTTCCGTAGCATCCATGGCGACGCAGCGTACCGTATTGTTGCCCAGATGATGAAAAACCTATGTAAATACGTTCGTTTTCTGTTTTAAGTATTATAAGCTCAAATTATTTCCATTACCTCCAGTACCAAATGACCAATGGGTGCATCTTCCACCTCCATTGCATTTAGTATATCGGGCAGTTCGTCCTCGAAATAGACATCAACGACCGGCCCAATGACGGAATAAATGGTTCCCTCGCGTCGTTTCCCCAACAACTTGCCGAAAGTCTCGTTTCTTACGCCTTTTCCATCTGTTTTTGTTTTATCAACATCGCTGACGCATGGATCTAGAGGCGTCTCATTTTCGGACTTGCAGCTAGCTTCTTCAGCAGGTGATTTCTTTTCTTTATCATCTTCGGGACATAGCGGCTTAAAAAAGGACTCATCGCATTTATCCCTGTCATCGTCAGTCTTGAAGAGCACAGGAGCAGTATGCGGCGTACGCGCCTGCATTAGAAATTTTCCGGTTGAGTTTGGCTGACCTTGCCAATTTTGGATGCCTCCAAATCTTGAACCAATTCTTGCACATGCTTTAAATATAATATTTAACTAAGTGCCATCTACAAAATATCATCTAATTGCCCACGCTTACCAGTGGCCAACCTAGCCCATGAGTTCGACATTTTCAATAAGAGAATTTCGCTTGCTTTTTTTTTGTCTTGGATTATTTTTTTATTTCCTCAATTTGTACTCAGTTGTCTTATGAGGCTTGGGACAATAAAAATTCTCAAAAGTGCTGCCCAAGCAAAGCCTGCTAGAATTGTTATTCTGTTAAATTTGAATCGCATTTAGTGTTGAAAGCACGATAAGCAAAGGTTATCGATAATATGAGGGCAGCACAGAAATATTTTTCATTTTAAAATCGAAATGAAGCGGACTCGTTTGAATTTCTTTAAAAAACATACTGTTTTAGCAAAATCGATACCTTCAAGAGTTAAAGTTAAGTTAAATTTAACTATAACCCTTTTATAAGGTGTAGTTTATTAAGTTATAATCTAACTACAGTTTATTGCTATTACAGTTGGTAGTTGCTATGCCAACCATTAGTCTTTGTTGTGTCCAAAGTGTCAGTTAGAAAACAACTGTGCAACATGGACGTGCTTTCGCATTACAGCTCACCAGTGATTGAATTTCCGGCTTCTCAGCCGTTAGAGAAGCAAAATGCTCTAGTGGACAATTGCACCGGCACAGATCCGCCACCTCCAAGTGCAGACATTGCCACCGAAACACATGAGAAGCAGCATGTGGCAACACAAACGGAGCAGTATTGCAGCAGTAAAAACGTCAAATATGATGAGCGCGCCTTGGCCAATTGGTTGCGACAGATCTGTCCGTTGGTGGAACAGGAGTTGAGTCAGCCGACGCCACTGCTCGATGAGCAGGAGGCGAGTCAGTGTGCGCTGCAGGAGCAGCTGCAGGTGCACACCTACCAAAATCTGACAATGGCCAGTGTCGAGAATTCACAGGGATTGGCCATTTGGCTAAGCGTGCACACAAACAATGCACCCGTGCTGGTCGCCACAACAGTGGCTCCCCACGACGACTGGTGTGAACATGTTGAACAGCAGCTGAAACTCTTTGTGCCACAGCGTATGTCCCACGGCAGCTTTGTGGCATACACGGAGGCAAAAGCTCTGCCCCTCAAATCTTGCCTGCGCAGTTTGTGCACCAATGGATTTAATAAAAACATGTTTGCCGGTGCCACTATGGATGGTGAGCTCTTCGTCTGGCTATATGAGCAGGCACGCTCTGGTATTGACTCCAATGTCGAGATTAAGCAGCTGCACAGTGTCTCCTCTATACAAGGGGCCGCTGTGGCGCTCGATTGGGTAACGGAGCAGCGACTGCTCGCCTGCTACGCCAATGGAACGGTGTCGCAATGGATGCTCACTAAGCAAATGACTTTGGACTGGGAGTAAGTTGTAAATTGAAGCCACAAGAAGGGTTCAATCATTAAATACTTTTATACATACATACATTTTAGATATTTTATGCCGGCGTCAGTTGGCGCGGAACTAACGACTATGCTATCACTGGGATTGGATGACATTGTGCTGGGCACCAGCTGTGGAGGCGTCTATCGCTGCTGGAGCCCGGGCCGTCAGCCGGCTGGCGATAGAGCCAGCAAGCAGCTACAAATGCTTCCCTTACGTAAGCATCGTTTCATGGTGTCCACACTACTCAAAGCCGAAATGGATGGCCATCAGATTGTGGTCAGCTGCGATCTGAGTGGACAGGCCTACTACCATGATATGCGGCACGAGGAGGAGGTATGTTATTGTGTGCCTTAAATTCCATCTATCATTATGCTTAATTATTTGTTTGTTTACCAGGACACGGCCCAGTTGATTGTCCAAATACCGCTGCCCTTTAAGAATGCCATTGCCTGCAGCTGCGACGCCAACATAATCTATTGTCCCAGCAACGATGGCGCCTTGGAGTATTATAGGGTCAGTGATGGCGCCCATGCTCATGTCAAGGGAGCTCTCCGGGGTCGTGGCAATCTTATTTGCATCAGTGACAATGGCTGCTGGCTAATTACTGGTCTCTATGGCAATGAATTTCAGATATTCTATATCGAAAACAATTCCACTGAATAAAAATATTCATATTTAATTTAAATAAAAACAGCTTATATTTTTTTAGGCGGCCGGCTTTTTTTTGGCTTTGAAATTTTATCCAGTTTTATTATATTTACTTATATGATTTATAGTAAATGATGCACATTTGCTTGTCATCGTCACATGGATCTGGATACAGCTTCTTGAGGTTTTCGCCCTTTAAACTACAGTCGATCGCTTTTTTTAGGTTTATCGACGTCAACTGGAATGTTCTTAAAGAACACCAAACCAGTGTATCGCACTATGCGATTGTAAGGGGAATTTTAGCGTCGCCAGATGTTCTTTGGGATGGACTACTTTTCAGTAATTATAAGCTTGAGATTTTACCTACTTTTTTTTATAAATTTAGCACACTCAATATACATTTTCCAAGACTGTCAAAGCTTACTCAAACAATTTTTTAAGTCATGCACTTAGTTTATTAATTGTTTTTATCATCATTCAATTGTTGCTATTTACACGAGTTAAGTTTAAAATTTTACTGGCACATAACAAAACAGGATATTTGTAAATATGTTTTCTATAATATATATATATATATATATATATATATATATGTAAGAATTTTGAACAAAATGCACAACTCAAAGTCCATTCTTTTTAATATATTTCAAGTAAAAACGTTCCATTAGGTAATGCCTATTCCGCTAGCATTAAAAATTGCGCGATTCCCTTGGATATTTGTTGCTATACACAAAATATTAATTTTCTCTCCGATTTCAAACACTTAATCCATATGCGTGTGATGTACATTCATAGGTATATAAAAAATAGTGTAAATATGTATAATTAAAGTATATAATATAGAAAATATAAAACATTATCATGATGACATAATTACATTTTGAAAATAAATGAATAGCTGCAATAAATTTCGCTATATTTAAATAAATTATACAATTTACTTTAACGAAACGAGACAGTCACATATATATATATATATATACCATTATGTGTCTATTAATGCACACATAAAAAAAATATATATGCATACTTTGTAATTTTGCTAAATCTGTCACACTTGACATTCCGAATGTACATACTTTATGCACTATTCTTTCAGGCTCAACTTTTCAACCTAATCTTATTAAATGTTAATGCTTTTTTCGATAGTACATATGATAATAATAATAATGACTAGGCGTCCGCCTAGTTGTTGATTGGCTAATAAATTCAACTTAATTGAAGAGAACAGTATTGGGATCCTCGTTATCCATTTGTTTTACATGACGTAGTACATCCTTTTTCGTTATAACGCCCAGCAAGCGACTGTAAACAGTTTATACATAAATGATTACCATATAAATATAAATGAATATAAAGTATTATATACCCATTATGTGTGACAAGCGTTTGACGCAGTCCCAGTTTGCGGAACATATCGACGACAGTTTCCATTGGTGTTTGATCCGTCACGGTAATGGGCGCCATGTCCAGTATCTTCTTTAGTTTTAGTGGCGGCGGACCCAGATTTTGTGTGGGTGTCGTAGACGTAAATAATACTATGGAATTGCTATTAATGCCATCGATAAGACGCTTTGCGTTACCTGAAAATAATAATAGTAATTGTAATAGTAAAATAATAATTTATACTGATAATATAAACTCACCAATAGCTAAATTAAGATCCCTGCGCAGCACAAAGCCAACTAAATATTGGTTTTCTCTAGAAACGACAACAGGATAACCATTGTGCTCGGTTTCCTTAAGCATAGTCTCCACATCTTCGACCGTCATGGAGTCCTGTGTGATGACATTTAATGTTTCATTTCGCTTAGGTTGCATCACATCTGCCGCGAGCGTTGTGTGCGCAAACTCCTCTTTGCTGTCCAGGAACGGGTAACCATTTAGCGCAATATGTGCATCATATATGCCCTGTCTGCCAAGGGCATCGCCCACCCACTTGGAGGCCATGGCCGCCGCCATCAGAGGTACAATGTAGCGCACCCCACCCGTCAGCTCAAACATGATGACCACAAGAGATACTGTCATGCGTGTGACGCCGCCTAGAACTGCTGCAGCGCCAACAACTGCATACAAGCCGGGTGTTATCAAATTGCTGTCCGCACACTCTCCAGTAAAGAACCAAATGTTAGGATAACTATATGCGAACTGCTCCACTCCAATGCCAACGATACGTCCCATGATAGCCCCCAAGAGCAGCGACGGTATGAACAGACCCGAGGGCACCTTAATGCCAAACGTGAATATGGTCAGTGCCAGTTTGATTATAAAGGTCACAACGAGCAGCCAAATGGAGCGATAGACACCAGGACCTGGCTCTGTGACCTCAATGAAGCTTGTCCCCGTGCTGATGTTCATGCGTTTATAGTCACTATATATATATACATATATACAATAAATATAAATATTAAATTATTAGTTTTGTAAGGCAATTATTATTATATTCGCAATTTTAATACACACCACAAGGGATTGGTGAGGTCGCCGGGAGAGCACTTGCTAACCAACAGAAAGATCAGCTCGTTCATGTTCATGCGCGTGAAAGGATTTGGATAGCAGATGATGGCAGTAACCAGAGTAACGAACAGCACCTCGCTAACGGGATATTGACCCAGCTTGCTGTACTTCCTGTAGCGACACCACCACAAATTTGCTTTAATGAAGAACGTGCCGATGACGCCCTAAAAAAATACATAGATATCTTAAATTACTGCAATCTGATAACACGCTGACTGGTTACTTACGCCCATGATGCCCAGAAAGACAAAGGGAATTAGCTCAAAGAATATCCACGGCTTGTTGTACTCAACAAAGAAAAGCACGGAATGCTCATTACCAAAAGGGGTCAGCGAGCGCAAAACGAAAGCGGCAATTAGCGCACAAAAGAACGAGCGCCATAACGTCTTCAGTGGAAAGTAGTAGGACACCTCCTCTAGAGAGAACAGGACGCCTCCAATAGGTGCACCAAAAGCCACTGAGACGCCAGCCGCCGATGCTGCAGAAAGAATTTCACGTTTCTTGGCTTCGTTGCGCCCATATTTTGGAAACAGATGCGAGAATATGTTGCCAATGCAGCTGGCAATGTGCACCATTGGTCCTTCCTTTCCGAGCGTCAGGCCAGCAGACACAGAGAGCATCAGGCCCACCGATTTGATTAGCAATGTCCATTTACCCAAATATCCACGTATAATGAAGCCAGACAAGATGGTCTTGATCTCCGGTATGCCTGAGCCGCAGGCATACGGTGCAAACATGCGCACCAGTGATGCACTCAGCGAGGCAAACAGCAGGGCCCACAAAATGTACCAAGTATACGAAATCATATATGGAAGCGTGCCATTGCGACTAAGACCAAAAATCTCAGGCCATGTTTTCCACTAAAATTAAAAATGGTTAGCTAATGAATCCCAATGTGATTTGCATGACTTACCGTTGAACAGTTGCCCTCCTCGAAGACAGATTGCTTAGCCGGATAGCAACACTGCTCTCGATTAAACCAAAAGGCCGGCGGACAAATGCCATGCTTCAGATCTGACATCCAACTGGCACCAATGTCAACCATGCCAGCCACACAGCCAGCGGCAATTCCCACAAGGAGCACGCATAACCAACCGGAGCCGGCATCAATGGAACCCTGTACGAGAAGAATTTGTGATTATAAATTATGTATTTAGCCATGTTAGTTACTTTCCTACCTTTATCAAATCCCAAACGGAATCCTGTCGCTTTTTGACAATATACCGATGACGCATTCGATCGCGCGCAATATCGCGTTGCCAGTCGATGGTGTGGAAATCTTCATACTGACCAATGCCCGGTATGTCATCCTGCACGTCCGATGAGCCATAGAACGAAAGAGCTCCTAATTCGGTGAACATGGGCACAAAGTAAAAAAATATATTTGTTTAGATACTAAATTATTTATATACATTTCGATTTCTCAAATATTTGAGCGCTCAATTGGACTTTGTATGCTTAAAAAGTGGCCACGTAAATGATTATTAATTGATGCTAAAAACTACATACAACAAGAAGCAAAATTTGAAGTGATTGTACAGAAAATTGTGACTTTATGGGACAGGTTTACTTAACATATAACGCATCAGACCCGCATTTAAACACATGAGTTCAACATATAAAAGAAATATATACCAACGATCTCGTGCTTAAGATTAACACACAGATGGCATGTAAATGTTTATTCTGCTAGGATTATGTTTAAACTCACCGTCCATGGGATCGCCGAATGCGGTATGAGTTGGCACATGTTGATGCTGCTGATGATGATGGTGCATTGTTCGTTGATTGGGCACAAAATCACGCTCTGTATCAGATTCGGTGATTGTTTCACGATGATAACTCCCCGAACCACCGATCAGTTCGCCGGGACTGGAGCGCGGTGTTATATCAATCATATCCTCATCGTCTGTGGCCGCCGTGAGAGATGTGGTCGCTGCCGCATACGATTGTTGCAGATGCGGCGCCAACGGATGATCGCCATCGCCGGCTCCTATACTGTGCCCGTTGGACTGCAAAACAAAAAAAAAATTAAAACAATTACAAATGGTCTTATATATACATATATGGTTAAACTGAAAATAAATGGGGAAGCTTTGTTTACGCACAAATGTTGATAAGATTAGTTGGCCAGTCATAAGCATATTCTGTTGTTAATGATGCCATTAATTTTCTTAAATGCGACTGCTCAGCTGTTCTATGGCAAGCGATAAGTGAGAGACACCCACGTATACACTTTTTATACCACACAGCATATCCGCCCCCCGCCCATAAAAATGTCACTCAATTTATGTTGGGGGGAATATTTTAATCATTTAACTTGTGTTTAGTTGTGTTTCGTACCTTTTTCATGACTGTTTGATATGCGGTTATGTAGCTGTTGCCTTCGGCTGCAGCTTCTCTGTTGCCCTTTAATGGAAATTTGTCCATTTTTTCTCTTTAAAATCTTAGTATTTTTTAATTACGCACGGTGTCTGCGTTTCTGTACGGTTACCTCCTTGTTATTTGCGTTTCAATTTTCAGTTGGGGTTTTCTCTTTATTATTCTTTTTTTTTTTACACATATTTTAATTGGCATTAGTGTATAACAAGTGCAGTCAGACGTCACACACACATATTGGCGCACACACAAAATATCACAAACACACAAACAGTTGTTAGACAAGGGAGAAAACAATCACTTATTCACATTTCACATAAATAATTGGACACGGTTTCGGTACATATCTCGGATGGAGATTGTTATATTTCAGAGGTTAATTGCATTTCCAAACAACGAATAAAACGTACACTTCTTTTTGTTGCAATTTGTTGTTTTATTGCAAAAATCACGGTCACATATCAGTGTGACCATGAGCCGCAAGCAACAAAAATATTTATTTAAACAAATACCAAAATATAATTAAATACTAATTCTTGAGAAAAATCTTTATTTGCCATATTGAAAATACGTTGGGGTTAAGACAAATTTAAAATGTTTTCAGTTATTATTTAATATTTAATTGGCATTAATTAAACAAAAATCAGTTATTATTTATTGTATTAATAAAAATAACAAAACTTGTATTTTAATATGTACTTTTTGCTATTATTATTATTTGTAGCTTCTCGAATCTCACAGGTTGTTTGACCTTATCGACATTTTGCCAAGCAGTCGATTTTAGAACAATATCGATTACTGTTACCTCCACATCCCACATAGTTCATACTAAAACAGTCTCGTCTACCAGGATCAAAGAACCACATTTCTGGCATGGCAAAGTTGTCGCATAACATATTTCGTCTGATTCCACTATCCCGACGGCTGGTGCAGTCAATACGGTCACTGTGAGTCACTATAATTATCAGATAATAGAAACCGTCATTAACTGCTCTATTAACGTATTAAGATAATAAATTTACTTACCTGTCCGACCTCTGCATAAGCGCTGACTCTGAATGTTGACTACATACAGTGCCAGACAAGCCAAGATCAGTAAGAATTTCATTTTAAACGGAATTCACTAACTCTTCACAGTTTAAATTAATTAAGAACAGGAAAACTGAGCTCTTATATACCCATACTGATAAAGCATTGTTTGTCTTACCACTAGAAGATTAAGCAGTTGTTACAAAACAATAACAAAAAACAAACAAAAGCGATTCAAAAATAGCGACTTCAGTTTTATATTAACTTTTTAAATGCATATGTCGACCTAGATTTATTAAATATAATTGTTTCATTGATTTAAGCTGCGTTTCCTTTCTCGATAATATTTTTTGAATTATTTTTTTTAACTTGAAAATATATTTTAAGAAATATGATAACATTAACAGCTTTTAAATTGCGAACATGAATAGGGTAACCTTTTATGAGAAGAATTGTAAGATATTGCAAATGAGCAGTATTTTTAGTAAGAACATGTTTGAATCAGTATTTTGCCGCATTCCCCAAACGGTCGTTGTATTCTCAGTTTCCAAAATTGTTTAAACAAACAAACACTAAAATAGCATTTGGCGGACGTAAACAAGTGCAGTTGTCGTTAGAAGTAACACAACACAACACAAGAACAACAACAACAACATGTCTGGCTTTGTAGCGGTGCATACAGGTTCGTTTTTGGTTGATTGATGAGACATGTATGTATGACATGTAATGTATATATATATATATATATATATATATATATATATATATCTGTAAGTTTATTAGCGAGCTGTAAACACGTACAGATTCTTATTTAGGAGCTGGAAATTGCATCGATGAGACGAAATACCAGCGCGTCATCAAAGAGGCTTGCATGCGTGCTACGGAGATTCTCCGAAACGGTGGCAGCGCCATTGATGCCTGCGAAGCAGCAATAATGCGCCTGGAGAACTGTGGTCATACCAATGCCGGCTTTGGCTCCAATCTCTGCTTAGATGGCTCGGTGCAGTGCGATGCGGCGATTATGAACGGAACCACACTCAATTTTGGGGCGTGCACAAATGTCAGTCGTGTTAAGAATCCCATACAGCTGGCGCGTCGAATTTGTGACGCTCAGTCGGATCAACAGCCACTGGAACGTATACCGCCGATGGTATTGGCAGCGAGCGGTGCCGAACAGTATGCCGAACAAATGGGCTGTGCCATGGTCGATCCCACTGTGCTGATCTCATCAAAAGCGAAATTCCATTTTAATCACTATAAAAGCAAATACGATCTAGTTGTTGGCAACAGCAAGGCAAATCAAGACAGCGACGGAGACCCAGTGCCTGAACCCGGCAACGAGGTGGAGCTGACTGGAGTTGCACTAGACACTGTAGGCGCTGTGTGCGTCGATGATGCGGGTAATACTGCAGCCGGCTGCAGTTCTGGCGGCATTCTACTGAAAGTACCCGGACGAGTTGGCCAAGCGGCCACTTATGGTGCCGGCTGTTGGGCGACTGATACGGATGAATTAGCCATTGCTACGTGCACAACGGGCAATGGAGAGTACCTGATGAAAACGCTGCTCGCCCGCGAAATATGCAATGGTGCGTTTAGCAGTGATTGTGCCGTAACAAGTCTGCACAAAACGTTCAAGCAAAAGTTCCTCGATTCACCGCTGTTGCCCCAACAGCAGGATCTCTATGCCGGCGCCCTTACATTGCTCTACTATCCAAAACAAAGTTGCGGCGAGGTGATGTGGAGCCATACGACACAATCGTTTTGTGTCGGCTACATGGCAACGACGCAGAAAGTGCCAAAGGTTTGTAACGATTGCCGTTTGTTAATTGCTTCTGCCACATCCAACTGCAGGCACTAGCAATCGATCATTTTATTTAGTATATTTCGTTTCGCAGTGTATTATTTAATGATTTTTCTTGTTTGTTGCAGTTTGTACATTCGCCGCTACCCACGTATAGTGTGCCAGGCAGATCGTGCGTCGTCAATGGCCATAATTTCCATTTGCGCATTTAGTTGTTGTTGTGTGGCACAGCTTTAATAATAGCCATCAGCCAACTTTAGACACACAGCCGCCTTCTGCTGATCATAGTCATATCGGCATTTTCAGAAGATGCAGTTTTCTGCAATTCATTTGATTTAATATTTAATTGCCGCGACAATCGCCGCCAACCGACAAAGCCAGACAGGCTGCAGCAGCAACAACAACAACAACCATAACGACAACATTTCGTATTGCTTTTGTTTCGATGAAATATTAAGAATCATTAAATGAAAATCTGTTTCATTGTATAGTACTTATCTATATATATATATATATATATATACGTATGTTTATGTTTATGTTAATGTGTGGCCATGCCGCCCAAACTACACAATTAGCAAATAAAATAAAATTATTTCGTATAGGTATGTATGTATTTGTTAAAATAATTTCCCTCGTTGAACTTAAGCTGAGGCGCAACGCATCTGCCAGCGCCATAAATCAGGCAACAGCATATCACATTCTATCACACAAATATAGAAATGATGACGTATGCAAGTACAAATGTATTTTATTGTT
The DNA here is from genome assembly GCA_035042045.1 of Drosophila melanosoma. NCBI lineage: Eukaryota > Metazoa > Arthropoda > Insecta > Diptera > Drosophilidae > Drosophila > Drosophila melanosoma. The sequence goes on along the minus strand of JAWNLY010000100.1, from coordinate 827,048 downwards.
TGTAGCCACGAAAATACATTCATTTGGCCAACACATTAATTATATTAACAAGGTTTGGAACGCAGATAAATAGAATTACAAATTATGATAGTTTCGTAAATTAAAAATGAAATAAAAAAACTATATTTGATCCATATTTACTATCGTATAATTACAAAATTATGAAAAACTTGCTAAATATATACATATACATTTTTATATAAAGCACATTAAAAGGAATTTTAATGGATCAGTTGATTGTAGCTTTCTTTGATGGGAGACCATGTGATAAATGTAAAATTATATTTAATTTTTCACATGAATGCTTGTTCAGGAGAAGTTTGATCAGGCTGTAGTGGCAAATGAACAACTAGCCGGCTTATTGGCCACACAATCTCTGATGCGCGTATCGAAGTACGGTGTGGCTGGTGGGCAGGCTCTGTGCAAGGCTTTCCAATCCGTGCTGGTCAGACTGCTCCTCTGGCAGTAGACAGCATTTATGCACGTCGAATCGTAATTTGTATAGAAAAACAATGTGTTCTTATCAACAGCATTATCAATGCAGATTTGTAGTCTATCAGCTGGATTGGGTGTCGGCGGTGGAGCCTGAGTTGGTGTGGTGTAGTCAGAATTTGCACAGCTGGCTTTATACCCAAGCTACAATGAAATTGTGTATTAGGTCCTTAAGCTTACATGATATTTTTTGGATACTTACAAAGTCAGCGGCACATTGTGGAACACAGACAGATGCATCCTCAGCCACACAAATGTGATCGGCGCCGCAATCTATTACCGATGTGACTTTTCCATTGATGCAACGCGCAGCTTGTGACTGACTGACGCAGGTATATTTTTTCTGTGGACTACATATGTTGCAACCGCTACTGTCCCCACAAATATTGACAATATCTGCCGTGAGCTCACTTTTTTTTACGCATATGGATTCTGAATTGGTGCAAACATGGTCCGGTTCACATTGCACCTCATCGCCAATTTTATTGCCATCTAATTCAAATAGTGACTGTTAACAAATTACGATTCTTTCGTATTTGCAGACTACTTACTGAAACAATTAAAATATGAGGTCTCCGAGGCACAGTAGGCTTCGTTGCTGGTCTGACAGACTCGGCAGTCTTGGGCTTGCCCCGCAGCAGTTCCCAGCACCAAAATGGTTACAATTACGCTTAACTTGATCATATTTCACTTTAACATTAACTGACTTGATGTCTTTAACTGATTTGGCTTATATAGCCGAGAAATAACCTTCAATCCAGCATTTGTTTATGAGCCCTAACATTGATAGTTAATGATGTTGACTTGGTCTTATGAACAATAAAGCAATATCGAAGCACTCTTTTATTCTTAGATAAATAATTTGTTATTATTTTCGCCGAAAACATACAATCGTCTTATCTTTATCTACAGCCATGTGTATATTATTTATCTTTACTGGCGAAATATAAATTATGCAAAAATGATGGAAGCAGAAGGTTAATTTAATTTGTCTTTCTGCTAGTTGGAAGAAAATGATTCACGCCTTTAAGGTGATTGTTTTTATCTAAGTTGTTAAAAATGTAAACGGAACTCAACAAAGAATATACACTGTGGATTTTCAAAATATTATCTTATGTCTGAAAACAGATTCAGAAATCATTTTGGTTACTTTAATATTTTGTATTCTAGTCGAGCAAACTGGTTAAAAATACATCTTGTATCTTTCCCTAATGTACAATAATAATTTTCTGTCAGAAGTGAGAAAGACTCGATGTATTTAAATTACTTGGCTTATAAAACCTAAACATTATCCTATGAAATATGGTATAATATTATTCAACTGCAGTTGCATTTATGAGTCCTGTCATTATAAAGCTGTTGACTTTGCATACTGACCCCAAAACAATATTCTATCTTTACCTACAGCTACGTTTACATTATTTATCTTTACAGGTAAAATGGAAATTAATCACAAACATTTAAAAACAAAACAATTTAGATTATGTTAACAACTGAGTTTTTGCTGTGAGCAAATTATTTCTACTTTAACTTGAGTACGAATACTAGTCATAAAAAACGTATCTAATTAAGCAAGACGAACAATTTGTAAGTATAGAACAAACATATTAAAATTATTATTCCTAGCGTAGCAAGGGGGGGGGGGGGGGGAAATATAATTTTTACTGAGGATATCTATATAACGTATATATAAATATCTATATAAAATATAAAATTACAGATTTAGTTGTTTGTACATTTAGGAAACTTCGTTGTTAATAATAATTATAATCTCATCGATCACACAATAAATTTATCCCACACTTTTAATTTAAAATAATTGTTTTTAACGACTTTGGGATTACAATAGTTAGGCTAGAGTTCCATTGTTGCTCCTACTCATCGCCTTGATCACCTGCCTCAGCCTCTTCCTCAGCCTGTGGCTCTGCTGGAAGTTGCTTTTTCTGTCTTTTTGGTTGCTGTTGCTCAAATTCTTCAGAGTGCTCCGGTTTTTCCTCGTCGCGCTCGAATGGATAGAACGGGTGATCCTTAAACAAGTCGTATTTTATTAAACGCTCCTTGGACTTGATGCCTCGAAGGGCGCGAGTATCTTCTTCGTTTAGCTGGAAGTCAAATATGTTCAGATTGTGAGTAATGTGCAAGGGATTGCCGGATTTGGGTATGGGCACAACACCATAATCCACCTAAAATTAATATGACAATCAGGACAATTTGAACAGGAATTGTGCAAATAGTAATTACTGACCAGGTAGCGAAGCACGATTTGTGCGGCCGTGCGATTGTGCTTTTTCATTAGACGCCTCATTCCCTCAGAGAAGAAATAAATTGGAGAATGGTCCTCGCGATCTGGCCGACCCAACGGTGCATATGCAGTTACCACGATGCCATTGTAGCGACAATAATCGACCAGATCCTTTTGCATAAATCCGGGCCAGATTTCCACTTGATTAACCACAGGCTTTGATGAGCTGCATTGAATGATGCGCTGCACCTGCTCTATGCTAAAGTTAGAGACACCAATGCTGCGCACCATGCCCAGCCGAACAAGCTCCTCCATGGCACGCCACGTGTCAATATAATCGATTTCGCTATTGGACACATTTACATACTTAATAGGTGCAAATATATTATAGCGATATGTTAACAACATACTTTGTGGCAACCTTATCAGCCTCCATTGGTGTCATAATCTCATCGCACAAGTGCTTAAATCCCACGGGAAAGTGTATTAGATATAGATCGATATAGTCAAAGCCAAGAGCTTTCAGCTGCTTCTCGCATATGCGTCGCACATCGCGTGGATCGTGATGTGTATTCCAAAGCTGTGCGGATTTTTAACTTAATGGATATTTTATAGCGATGTAGATCTTCTGGCGACTCACTTTAGTAGTGAGAAAGATGTTCTCCCTCGAAACATTTCCCATTTGTATTTGGGTGCGGATCGCCTCGCCCACCTCCTTCTCATTCTCATAGTAGTAGGCCGTGTCGAAGTGTCTAAATCCTGTCTCCACAGCACAGTGCACCGCAGTCAAGCATTGATAGCCTCGCAACTGCAGTTGAATGCAAAAGCTGTAAATGTTAATATCTATTACATTGTCGATTTGATACCTTATATGTTCCAAATCCCAGCACGGGCATTTCGTATCCGCTGCTCAGTTTGATCTTTGGAGCCATCAGTAGCGTCTTAGCTCCGCATACGGGCTTCTCGCCCAATATTAATGCAACCCGTGTGTTGTCGTCTTCATCATCATCACATGTGGTCAAACAGCGTGCTGGTATCATTTCGTAAATGTTTTCAATTAAAAACTAAAAAAATTTTGTAAGCAATACTTCAAATGTTTTTTGAAAGTAAATTCGAACAAATAATGCAAAACAAAAATAGTATCAAAAAATTTAATCAGTTGATAGTTACAATATTTTTAATAGGGAATTTATTAAGGCACCAACAATGGCTTTCTTTTAAAATTCAATCGCAAAGGGAAAGTACTTGTGATTTTGACCCTTGATCAAGCTTAAAGGCACATGCCGCTCCCCAGTATTATATCCATCGAGCACGGACCTCTCCTCAGCGGTCAACTCAAAGTCGAAAATATTAAAATTTTCAGCTATGCGGCCAGGATTTGAGGACTTCGGTATGGGTAAAACACCCAGCTCCACCTGCAGCCATAAATTAAGCAAAAAATTACAACACATTTATATTATATTGATGGGAGTACATCTTACCAAATAGCGCAGAACAACTTGTGGAGCTGTCTTATTATGCTTCTCTGATATGGCCTTCACCTCGGTCGAGTATAGAAACTCTGGCTTTAGTTGATCGGGTTGCGGCTTTCCCAGTGGCGTATATGCAGTTAAAGTTACGTCGTGCTCCTTACAGAAGGCGGTCAATCGCTTCTGATTAATCGCTGGAGAGCACTCCACCTGATTGGTGACCGGTTTTATTTCACAATTGTTAAGGACGCGCAGCAGCTGTTCGCTATTGAAATTGGATACTCCAATGCTTCGCACCAAGCCAAGTTTAACCAATTGCTCCATCGCCTTGTATGTATCCAAATAGTCAATGTCACTCAGCTGAAGCACACCGTTATCATCCTTGGGCATCAGGGTCTCATCGTCGACGTACTTGTAGCCCACGGGCATGTGCATCAAATATAAATCAATATAGTCCAAGCCAAAATTGGCAAGCTGTTTGCGGCAAGTAGCCTCCACGTACTTGGGCTCATGATGTATGTTCCACAGCTACAATATAATAACAGTTAATATAAAATGCTTAAAGAGCTAACTATTTAGATCTTACTTTTGTAACTAGGAAAATATCGTCACGTTTAACGACACCCTCGGCAATCTTATCGCGAATCGATTTGCCGACCTCAGATTCGTTTTGATAGAAATAAGCGGTGTCAATGTGCCTGTATCCAATATCAATGGCATGCTTTATAGCAATTTCCCCTTCGTTTTCCTTTGACTGCAAGAAAACAATAAATTTAATAAAAACTTCTATTTGTTATATTTAATAAGAAGTTACAAGATATGTTCCCAATCCGAGCACTGGCATTTCATAGCCATTGTTAAGTTTAACAGTGGGTGCAAGTTTCATGGCCGATTAAATAATATTGCAGCGAAACAAAAACAAATGTCGTTTCTAAGTAAATTCTCAAGTGAACCAACTCCAACAAGTGAACAATTTCAATAGAAACACATCTGTGGTCTTCCTGAAAAAAAAATACCACAAATATTTGTAAAATAAGTCCCTATTGAGAATTAACATTGTAGGCATAATTCTTTTGTATCGAATAATTATTGAAGGAATCGATCATGCTGTAATGCAAGCATTAGAAGCGAATAGTGTTACCAAAAATCTTTAACTGAATAATGAAAGAACAATATGATCAGTACAAATTTAATAGCTTCTATATAATTAATATGACAATATTTGTTTACCTAGCCAATATTTAGGCTCTCACGCCGTAAAATTCAACGGTAAATGGAAAGAACTTGTGGAATTAAGATTGAGGAAAAAAACGTATTTTGTGCTTCACACTTCGCCTCTGTGTTGAAAATATGAGTATTTAAGTTGTGTGGCTGACTTGACGACGACTTCGGCATGGGTAAAACAAAATTAGCTCATTTAATTTTCATTATATAATATTGGTATATTTTCATTTTGATCTTCCTAATCAATAATCAAAAGAATATTGATACTTAAAATTTTAATTTTAAAATTTGTTTAATAAAAACCACCCACCCACTGCCAAATTCTCGTCACGATGTATCGATGTCGTTTTTAAGTATCGATAATTTAATATAGATATGTAATACGGGAATATACATAAGCTTATTTGGCATTTGTTATACTCGAGGTCTGCAAGCTTTTTGTTGTGCACTACAATTTATTATCATGGAGGAGAACGCAGATACAACACCAGATGTGGAATCCTTCAATGGCTATGGCTTCAACAACTATACGGCAGCCGAAGCATTCATTCAAGGACTATCAGGAATGGTGAATCAAGGCGATGTCGAGACAATGATACGTGCTCAAAAGCAAATGCAAGTGAATCATAAACAGGAATTAATAAATAAAGTAGTAATATCCCTTTATTTTAGGCTACAGCGGTTTGAAAAGACCAACGAGATGTTGCTCAACTGCAACGCATTGTCGCAGAGCCGTTTAAAAAGTGCCAATGAGGATTTTAAGCGACACGTTAAACTGCTAACTGAAATGAAGAAAGATCTTGATTACATATTTCGCAAAGTGCGCATCATAAAACAAAAACTGCAGCAGCAATATCCAGCTATATATGCGGAAGTGCAGCCACAACGCAGCAGCTTGGCCGAAGAGGCCGAAGATGAAACGGAAAGCACAAAATCAACCAACAAACCCGATGGCGAAGCCGAAGCCGAGCTTAAGCCAACTGTGGAGCAAGCTCCGAAAAAGGGTGCGGCTACAATTGAGTATGTGCAGATGCAGGAGGCCATCGACAATGGAATTGTTGAAATCGAGAATGAGCTAATTAAGCGTGTATGTTCCGTGGAGACAGCGAATCCCAATGATTCATCCGATTGTACGTCAGAGGACACTGGATAAAGATTAGCTTATAGTTTAGTCGTAATAATTTATTTATATTGTATTGTATATTATATTTAAAAACTAGCTGAACATTATGCTTGCGCCGTAGGTTAGAAAATAATTTGGTACTTGTATTGTTTGGGTACCTTTGAGATTATAACGCGTCCGTCATAGCTTAATGATGCAAAAACCCAAGGATCAACATTACTCCACTCGGCACAGTAGACGGAGTCCTCATGCTGATCAAAGGTCTGCAACAGGCCATCTGACAACACCTTATGCCGTTCCTGTGTCATTCCCTCGCCCGTTTCTGTTGCCTGCGTTTCGGAACTAACTGAACCTGCACAGGTAAGCAGCACCTTGCAATCACTTGAACTGGAGAGAAGTAGCTGATCGTGGAATGTGTTGAAGCGCACTGACCACACCCAGTGGGAATGATCGCTGCGCTCAAAGACGGGCGCTTTGACCATGCGACAATCCCACACTTTAAGGCTACCATCATCGCCCCCGGTGACCAGATGACACTGTTTATTCGGATTACAGTCCAGGTCGCGCACAAATTGACCATGCGCATCCTCGATGCTCCAGGCGCAGTTATGGGTGTCACGTACATCGTACGCTCGTACACTCGCATCGTGCAGAGCGAGAAACTGATGACCTTGATGATGATGCGACCATTTGCCATTGCTAAATGGCGACAGATGCTTGGAGCCACTACTACTGCTGACTTCGGCGACGACACGAGTGGATGCCTCAGCGCGTTGCATGACGGCCAATTTGTTGCCTACAACGCAGGCCAAGGTTTGCTCTTGGCTGGGATGAAATTCCACTGTCTTGACGCGTTCACCCAATTCGGCAGTGTCCAGCACCTCGACCTGTGCCCAGGGTATATATTCGCTTTTAATTGGTTCGCTGCCGGAGTCATTTCCATCTTTAGACGGCAGCGTCAATAATGCTGACTGCGAGAGCACCTGTGCTCCCTTTTGTACATTATACACAGATGCCAGCAAACGGGCATCATGGGGACAACTATTTAGTTTCCACACTTCACCTAGTGCGTGCTCAAAGATCTGCGGGTTGAGATGAGATATATAAATATATTTACATAAGCAGATTTAAGCTCACCTTGGAATTAATGGTTCCCTGTTCCTCATCGTATTGCAGAAGGTGCAACTGATTTGTTGGCTTCAGCGAGTTTGTAGCTATAAAAAAGCAAATATCATTGGCCTCACCATATTGGGGCGTAAGAGCTCGCGCCTGTAGCTCCAAGCCGTAAATTAAGTTACTTTCTTCCATCAATTAAAATCGCAAAGGAATTTTATTTTACAAACTTTTTCACTTTTGCATACCTTATGAAAAACAATTTATTTATAATAGCATTTACAATCTGATGTAAGATAAATAATAAAATATAAAAAATTAATATATTGGCAAGTCTTTTTCATAATAAATAAACCAAACCTTTATTTTGAGTCAAAGCAATGTAGGCAATTTTATTAGATATGCACGTAAGTTGCGATATATCGTAGTAATCAGTTGATTAAAAAAATACAATTAAAAAAATAGCGCAGCGTTAAGAAAATAAAGAAAATGATTATTATTCAAGATATCAAACAATGGAAATTTTATAAATATTTTTAATTCTACATTAACTGTTACTCGTTTGTGATGCGGGAGGCTATTGGTGACTTCTGAAGTGACCTAAAATACAACCCTGTGCACGCTGAAATCAACACTGGGTTGTCTCCATCCATTTTGTTTTAGTGAAAAAAGATTGTCAAAGTAACAGACGCGAATTAAACAAAATTAACATTGCAGTGTAATTAGTGAGACATTTAACATATTCAATTCACACACAATCTAAACCCAAATCAAGGAGTGCAACGCAATGGCACAAAACATCAGCCCTGAACAGAGTGGTGCTGGTGGCAGTAGCAAACACAACGATGACTCGCTGCCAGTGAAAGACAATCATGCTGTGAGCAAAAGGTAAGGCGCCAAATTCTAATACATACACATATTGCTGTCTCTATAGATATTTGTATTTATAAAATAATTTGCAACATTTTGCGCAGACTGCACAAGGAACTCATGAATCTAATGATGGCCAACGAGAAGGGAATTTCAGCATTTCCGGACGGCGAGAACATCTTTAAATGGGTTGGCACCATCGCTGGTCCCATAAACACCGTGTACGCAAGTCAAACATATCGTTTGTCTCTGGACTTTCCCAATTCGTATCCGTATGCGGCGCCAGTCGTTAAATTTTTGACACCATGCTTTCATCCCAACGTCGATCTGCAGGGCGCCATCTGTCTTGACATCCTCAAAGATAAGTGGTCTGCGCTGTACGATGTACGCACCATATTGTTGTCCATACAGTCGCTGCTGGGCGAACCAAACAATGAGAGTCCACTGAATGCGCAGGCCGCTATGATGTGGAATGATCAAAATGAGTACAAAAAATATCTAGATTCGTTCTATGAGAAGCACAAGGATACCTAAAATACCAATTACTACTACCAATACCAATACCAAAAATGGAAAAAACATTGAGTAGACAACAACTGGTAGCGACACTTCTCCATTTCTCATTCTCATTCTATGCTCATATTGCGGCGTATTTATTTACATTTGTTTCCTGTGCGTGTTGAATGGTGCAAAAGAGGAACAACTACCTAGGGAAAAAAATAAAAATCACCAACAGCACTCAACTCATCTCATCTCACCCACTCTAAATATTAGTTGATGCAGACTTACAATTTATTTGATTGATTTGATTTTAGAGTCAAATAACTATTTGCAGCAAATTAATTATATGTAACGATTTATAAAGATCGATTGGTATATGTATGTATGTCATTTTCAAAAACGTCTGTTTCTTTAAACTTAAGCATGAGAACCTTAGTTAATTGTTTTTTTTCTCTCTTTTTATATATATATACATTAATGATTTTTGAAAGTATGTAAGCGGGCTACTGCCATAAACAACTTGTACTGATTTAAAAACAATTGTGCAGGCCCGGCGGCCATCATGTGAATGTTAGCTAATTTTATATAGTAACCTACCCGGATTTAATAACAACTCAACTCACATATATATATATGTATTTAATTTTAAAAATGCAGCAGGTTTGTCGGCTACATACTTTATTAATATAACAAAACAAAATTTTTAGTATTCCAAAAAATTGTACTTTTTAAATTTTAATTAAGTTGCGTTAGCTTGAAAGAGTAATTGAAATTACATATAATATACATATATATATATAAATAAAAGCGAATAATTGATCAGTTCTAATTATGAATAACACCTAATATTGTCTAAGAATTTCACTTCGATCTCAGGTGTTTCTTCATGTGGACGGACAACGCTAGCCGAGATCCAAAAATTCGCACACAACGCTTGCAACGCCAAAGTTGATTGCTGTTGCTGTGGCGCCGCAGGAAATGATCGTTCAGATTTTGTTTGGTATAGAAGCGCATGCCGCACAAATTGCATGCAAAAGTGCATTCGTTCTTGCTTCGATGCACCCATTGGTGGCGTGTCAGGTGAGCTCTTCGCCCATAGCACTTGCCACACTTTTCGCATATGTGTTGCGAGCTGCTCGACTCTAAAGCATTCGGATGCTGAGAGTGCTGACGCCTCACATGATAATTGAGACTGCTGAGCGCACTGTAAACCTTGTTGCAATTCGGTTCGGCGCACGTAAATGTGGATCTGTTGTTTTGGTGTACCTCACGCAAATGGGCCTCCAGCAAATTTGCTCGTGAATAGGATTTATGACAGTTTTCGACTTTGCACTTATAGGGCTGTTTTCCTTCGTGGATCTGCATGTGGCCCTCATACACAGACATCTTATAGAATCCTCTTCCACAAATGTTACACTCAATCTTGTGTCGCTGGCCGCAAGGACGCTTCGAAATGTTTAGAGGTGTGGAAACTATAGCTATCCTTTCCTTTTCCAGACTTAGTTTCGCAGCATCATCTTCGATTATATAGACCTCTTCCTATGCAAGAAGAGAATTTAATTACAGAAGTTCATACAGAAATGGTTCTTTCTGAAGTATTTTGTTCGCCTAAATTAAAATTAATTTATCACAATATTGTATTTTAAAGCTGAGATTAAGTATTAATACATATAAAAAAGCCTACATAATATGAATATAATGAAAATAGTTCGTAAAGATTTGCAGATAAAATTTTCAGAAATTACCGATTTATAGATTCTGTTCAGATTTTTAATTGAAAGGCCAGCAGTTTTCCCCTCCTGATGATATGAATTGTGGTTTTACAAATTGAGTTTTCTAGATTATACTAAATGATACGAAAAAACGTTTAAAATTAAATCAAAACAAACCTTTAAAATCGTTTCTACAATTATCAAGTAAAATGATTTGGTTTGTCAACACTGGTTACAAGTGATAATATTTTATTTAAAAACCCGCTCAAGAGAAAGCTACTTTAAAATTAGCTGCTGATAATACAAAACGTTGCCATCCCAACCGCTTGTGTATGTTTAGTTTCATATATATACCTAAATATCTAAGGAAATAAATATTTACATGTGTATTAGGTATGCAAAAATATATCATATAAACATGCACGTGCCTGTATGTGTCTACCAATTTATAATGCTTGATGTCAGCTTCTCACGACAATAAATAAATACATATAGGTGTATATACACACTCACATGAATTTATTAGCAGTTATACATTTGAAGTGTTACAATCTGGCAATTTGATTAGATTATGTCAAACTTGCAAACAGACCGACAAACATCAATATAATACTTACAATATTTTCCATTGAATCAAGTGCAACAGCTGAAATTTGAGTTATTTGTTTTTCCTCCTTTTCCTTGTCGGGATATTCGGCAATGTGGTCCTTGGGCGTTACGGTGACTTGGGCAATCAGTTTTTCAAAGTTCTTTAAGGACTCTTCGCACATGCGTTGAAAATCGTAGAATTTCTGTACCAATTGGTAGCAGCACTCGCAAATGCATTTCAGCACAATTTGTGGACACATCTCCTCGTCGAGGGGTGCGCCTAAGAATCGCAACCCTTTGCTTGCGCCCATGCAACCAAGAAATTTCGCTGCCAAATCCTTTTCGCGATATAAATTATATGCTGCATCCTCGGAGCTGAGCAGGACTAAACATGCACGGCACAGCGACATTTTATTAGATGAATCTGTTATTTGCTTCTCTGTTGTGGAATCGGCAAGTGGCCGCCACGCGTTTCGTTTGCGTTCTGAATTAAACATAGTTGGTTTAAATGGGCTCGAGCAGAATATGCTGCTATAAATTGGCATCAATTGCCCGGAAAAACAACAACAAAATTTGTACGTATGTGTTTGATTGTGTGTGAGTGGCTGTGTGTGTGCTGGCAGGCAAGAGCTGCCAAACTTTGATGAGACTCGCGCTGGATATCAAAAGCTTAGATGCTGCCCGCTCTCTCCAGCTAAAAGAAATGTTATGCATTGCGCACAGGGTGATTCAGTAAAGCTTTGGCTTGCCTAGCGTTTTTCACTGAAATCATTCAAATTACGCGCACTTCTACCCTTATATTGTGTGTAAATATTATATTAAAAAGATGCGGGTCGCTCTCTGAAAAAACCTGCTGTCTGATGCACAGGGTGACACAAACATTTAGATTAGCCGTTCTTTTCAAACATAAATGTAAAATTTGTTTATTCGCACAAAAAATAATATATATAAAAATTACATGTATGATTTGAGTTTAAATAACTCTGTGATAGACACTATATATACACATATGCGTGTATGTATTTTTGCGCTTACACAGTTTAAATAAAATAGTGATTTCTAAGTGAACATAAATTATACACTGTCCATTGTGATTATGGAACCAAGCGTTATGGACGTTGCCACCGATGATATTGTGTCCATGGACAAATTTAGCTGCTTCTTGAATGCGCGCAATGCATCCAGATGATAGATCTGCTGAACGCCCGCCTGCTGTTCAATGGATAATGCGTAAATATTTCGCTCGCCACTCGCAGTGAGCAATGTGGGCATATATTGGGGCAAGTGAAGACGCTGAATTTCGGGAGATTCACTGCTCTCCGAGTTAGCGCCAGTGGCCAGCTCTTTGCTGTAGGAGCGATGCACTCGCATGATCTGCACGTACTGATAGTGGGACACGTAGAGGAAGGGTTCCCTGTAAATGAAACCCGTTGGCGCATAGACCCAATTCAGATCATAGGGACGGGAGCGGCAGCCAAACTCATCGACAAATATGCCGCACTCGGCAAAGCAGAGCAGAATCTCCTGCCGTGAGATGCGCACGGCTACAAATGGCTGACAGTTGGCCGTGTGCTGTAGCGTCTTATCAGCCAGATCGACAAACTCCTCAGCCGCATAATTATCCAGATCGATCTCGTAAAACTTGTCCGAGCTGACAATTGCCGAGTGGCGGGTGTAGAAGATGGAAGTTACCGGCGTCGCCGTATCCAGAGCACGCAATGGCTTAAATTTGTGCAGTTTCAGATCGTACTTTAGGATGACAATGCGTGTCGATGTAGCCGCAATGGCCACCGAGTCGAGGGCATTCTCGGATTCATTGGATATCTGCACAAGTTTCCATTTTTCACCCACGGAACGATTGGCAAACGGCAACTCAATTACGGACGTCTCCAACGTGGGCTTCTGGCAGGGAATGGTGCTCTGGCAACGCGTTTCCAGCTGGCGATAGTCGCACTGGTAGAGTTTCTCACCATTAGCGCCCACCATGATGGCCTTGGCCAGGCGTGTCGATATCGACACATAGCTAACGGACTCAATGCCAGCAATATGCAGCAATCGTTGTGTGTCCACATTGAAAGCAAACAATCCGTTATTGCAGCCAAATAAGAGAATCTTTTGCTCGACTATCTCGAACGCGCAATTGATTTCGATCGCATCCTGCTGTGCTCCATTGTAGGCCATAGTGCCGACGTACTCATTCGTATTACTCTCCGCACCGTCCAAGGTGTCCATGCTGTTGCGAATCGACTCTGACTGTGACGGTTCGCTAAGTTCAACGGCGGAATGCAAGATTATCGCTTTGGTGCCACAACTGCCTGTAACATTCGATCGACATTTACGGTGAGACACCTCCTTGCACTCTTTGCAGCGCCAATAAGGTGATCCAGCCACAATTGGCTTCTCACAGACAAGACACTTGGCTACGTCCAGCTTCGACTCCTGCAGAGCCAACTCAAAACGATGATGCACCATTTCATCAACACTCTGTTTTTGTGGTGATTTGTTTTTGGGCTTGGCATCTGTTTGACTCGCTGAACGCTTTACCGCCACCGTTGGCTGTTTGCGTGGAGAGCTTGGGAATGCAGCTATGCTAACTGGTCGGATTTTGGGCTCGTCTGCATTGCCACTTAGAGCACTTGACTTGCGGGGTGAACGCAATGTTGCTGTTCCTAAAAGAGATGCGTATTAAGTTGAATTGGTTATAAATAAATAAATAAGTGCTTACCATTCAATTGATCCAATTGTTCCTGCAACATTTTGGCATGCTTCTGCTCTCGACGCAGCTCTTCTTTGAGAGCACGGTACAGTATTGAGGACTCCACATCGTTGGGAGATATGTTCTCTTTGACATTGCTGTGAGAGCCAAAGATTTTGTCTGCTAATGTTTTCTTCTTCTTGGCCGACAAATCTTCCACCTTTAGCTGTATGTAATTTGTTTGTTAGCGATAAATTATTTACATATTCATTTAATTTAACAGAAAAATATAAAGTAAATTAATTGGTATATAAAAAATACGGAAAGTCATTTAATAATGGATTAAGCACTGCTCATAGAGAAGTTTTAAAGATAACTTTTTTGTTTATGTTATTCAGATACCCAGAAATAATGATAAGGTTAGTAGGAAAAACTTAAGGTTTATCTTAAGAAACAAAAGGCAATGATTAACAGGCTGTAATGAAATCTGTAAATCAGTTTGCATTTTATACTGAAATCCTCTAATCCCAAAGCACGTAAATCTAGGTCAGATAACACATAATTAACAATATAAACAATAATGTTACAGTTGAGTATTTAACATTTCCTATAATACCCCTTTAGATTTTTACAAATTACGAAAACAATTCAATTCAATTCAATTCAATTACCTGTAAATAATCGATGAGTTTCTTGTGCTGGGCCAAGGTGGCCATCGTTTTTATATCCCGCTGTATATAGAACTGCTCCTTCTCGGTGAGTGTGTTCTGCAGCTCATCAATTTCGGTGTGCAGCCCACTTTGGACTTCCTGCAGATGCTTAATTTCTGCTTGCAGATGCAGTACCTCCTCCTTGCTGTGGAACAGGTCGCTCAGAATGCGAGCATTCTCCTCCTTCAGACCGAGCAGCTCTTTCTGGTAGTCAGCGTTCTGCGCTTGGCAATTGGCGCTCTGCACATCCAACTGATCGGCATGCTCCTGCACGCCAAACAATGCGTTTGTCTGCTCGACCAGCTGAGTCTGTTGCGCAATCAATTTGATTTGCAACTGTTTGAAATTCTCCTTCAGCTCGTTCAGTTCCACGCTGAGCAACTGGGCACGTTGCTCGGCCTGCCGCTTGCCGGACTCCTGTACATTAAGTTCCTTGCGCAGATCGGTCAATTGATCATTACGTTCGCGCAACTTTATGTGGCAGGCGTCTAGTTGCGTCTGATGTTTCTTGTTGAGCTGCTGCTCCGACTCCAGCATGGACTCCACCTCCGTAAGCTGATTGTCGGTTATGCTGCAAGCGTATTTCAAACGCTGGAAATTGTCGTTGAGCTGTTTAAGCTCCGCCTGCAAAGTTTGATTGCCTTCATTAGCTGTGACATTGCGTTCGCACTCCTCTTGCAGCTCCCGCTGCAGACGCTTCTGCTCAAGTCCGAGGCCATCGCAACGCAGCTGCGTCTGATGCAACTTCTGACGCACCTCTCTGGCTTGCTGCTCCAGCCTGTGCACATTGGCCAGATGCTCGATTATCTCGGACTTGCATTTCATGCGCTCCTCCTCGGCTTTCTCCCACATGCGATGCTCCTTGAGCACATCACGTTTGTTAGTTGCCAACTCCGTCTTTAGCTCATCAATGCGTGCATCACGTTGTTGGACTTCGTCCTGTGCTGATTTCAGCGCTCGTTGCGCCTCGTCACGTTCATTGTGCGCTTTCTTAACGCGATCCTCTGTCAATTCCATGCGGCGCGCCAGCAACTTCTTCTCGTTAAGCGCCTCCTCTAGTTGCTTCTCCACCTTCCACAGCGATAGATTGGCCGCACGTGCTGCCTGCCGCTCCACAATCATCTGTTCACGTACTGCGGTTAATTTGTCCTCCAGTTTCTCATTCTGACGTTCAAGCATGTCGCCCACAGCATTTTGGGCTGTTTGGCCCGAGTGCTTCTTTTTCAATGGCGAGAGACTCTGCTCGTTGAAACGTTCGAGCATCTTCTCCAGCTTTGTGACCAGATCCTGCAGCTGATCGGCGCGCGTCTTTTGCACACATTCGCTCTCTCGGGCGGCCACCAAATCGGCACGCAATTGATCCTCAATTTCATGCAGCTCCGTCAGTGAACCCGGTGCCGTTTCATATGGTGAATCCTGAGTTGCCAGCGATGATTCAGCAATGTTGCATCGGCACTCGGCAAGCTGCATCAGTTAGAAAATATGCTTATTATTTAGAATACAAATAGCGTGTAACAATCAAAAAAAAATAGCATTGAATTTTAAAAATTTTGTTATCATTTATAAAGTAATTTTCATAAATTGAGGGTTGTGGCTTTCTAAAAAGCAGGGTTGCCATACCCTGTATGTCAACATTTTATTAATAATGTAATAGTTAATTTTATTATTATTAGTATATTATTAAAAAAAAAAAATAGAAAAAGAAAACATATTTATGGGGTTGTCGATTTGGGACAAGCTCTTCTTAATTTAGGAAAAATGTGTTTGTAAACATTTTGAAACTACAGTTCATACCTGTAAGTCGCGCTCCAAACGCTGGCACTCCGCTTGTGCGTCCGTGCATTCATTTTTCATCAAATTAACCTGCGTTTCCAGAGAGGATTTAGCTGCTCGCAACTCATTGTTAGCGGTTATCTCGCAATTGAGACGCTGCAACATATCTTCAATGCTGCGTTCCGTGGCATGTTTGGCCTCCTGCGTTGACTTGCGCGAACAGTTGGACTCGTCCAGCTCGGTACGCATGTTGTTCAGCTCCCGGGTCATGTGACTGTGTGCGTCCTGTGATTCCCGTACCTTTTGACGTAGCTCCGACAGCTGTTGCTCATACGATTCTGTTTGCTGTTTCCGTTGCTTCTCGTAGTTAGAGTCTGTCTTAATGCTTTGATCCTTCAATTGCTTTAACATATCCTTGTAGTTCGTCAGCTTGTCGTTGAGATGTTTGCATTCGTCATTCTTGGCCTGAAATTCCAATTCACGCGTCTCGAACTTGCGAATGGTGCAGGCCAGCTCCTGTTTCTTCTCCGCCAGCTGCTTTTCGTATTTCTGCTCCGATGCGATCTTTGCCTCCTCGTACTTTTGTCGATTCAGTCGCAACAGATCTGTGATTGTAGACTCTTTTTTCGACCACATTTCCTCATCAATTTTAGCCGAACTCTGCAAGGTTTTGATTTGGGTCTTACAAGTGGCCAGCTCCATTGTCTTGTCTTTGATAATGTCCTGCAGTTTTTTAATTTCGGCTTTGGCCTCGACCATCACCTGTGATTTCCCGTCGGTCTGCTTAAGAGTTATCTGGGCCCTCGCCAGATCCTGTTTTAGCATTGAAATCTCATTTTCACGCGATTTTAGCATTTGCTGCAGGCTTCTCATCTTCTCCTGAAGTTTGGCAGTGCGTGCCAAATCCGAAATATCCGTATAATCATTTTCCAGATGTACGAAACTGTACCCAATAAAAGGCATATCCTTGCCACTAAAATCATTTGATTTCATATTCGATGTAAGAGACTTCTTGGCCTGTACTTCTCTTCGCCCTTTGTGCCGTATTCCGTCCTCAAAATTGGAGATATCGTCATCCGACTTGATCGTCGGTATTATGGGGGGCACCTGCGAGCGAACTGTGCTCCACTGGATGTTCTCAAAGAATGGATGTTTTACAATTTTATCGTAGGACAGTCGATTTGTTGGATTCGTGACCAGCGACACGATGAGATGCTTTAAGTTGCTAGATATCTTCAAATCACTGGGAAAGCTAATTATCTTTTTCAAACGACTATCCTCGCAGTGTGAAAGTATTTTTGAGTACGTCTCGTGAACGTTATCCTCATGGAATGGCGTAATCTCACATATTAGCTCGTAGCCAATAATGCCCATGGACCAGTAATCGCAGCTGACCTGGTTAAAAAGAGTAATTAGATTTTAATAAAACAATACTCGCAAATGGAAAAGGTGAAAAACTGGTTTCCTATTCTTAAGACAAACAGAATAATGAATACCATTTGCAGACTTATTGAACGTAAGTTTCTAATACATAAAGATTACGGTATTTCATTTGTCAGTGGCATATTTTATGGAGCAGTTGAAAATTCATTTGGATCGTACAATCATACTCACGTCATGCATTGATTTTGATAGTTTATAGGTCGAAATGGTTTGCAGCAGCTCTGGAGCAATGTAATCGGGAGTGCCAACAGGCGAAAGACTGAGAACATGACCATCACGATCCAAGGCAGCGGCATTACCAAAATCAGCTAACTTAATGTGACCAAAGCGATCGATTAAAATATTTTCGGGCTTGATGTCGCGATGTACATAGCCCATCACGTGGAGTGTGTGGAGAGCCAATGTCAACTCGGCTAAATAGAAGCGAGTCAGGTCTTCGTCGAATGGCCCGTGACGGGACATTAAACTAAGCAGATCGCCGCCAGGCAGGTACTCCATGATTAAGTACAGGTTGTCGTTGTCCTGCGAATGAAACAATGTTTAAAATTAAACATTTAAAATACTTTATTGAACTTACTTGAAAGGCGTATTGCAAATTGGTTAACCACTCGGACTTGCGCTGAGACATAATATCGCGTTCCACTTGCGATGTGGTCATCATCGATTTTTTGATCTTCTTCATGGCGTAGACATCTGATGTTTGTCGCTCAAGCACCAAATGAACATTGCCAAAATAGCCCTTGCCAATGAGGGCCTTGATGACAAAATCATCAGCATTGACGCGCAGCTGGCGAGTCTCCTCGACAATGGGACGAACTGGAGTGTTAAGTGTAAAGTATTGGAATGCAAAGCATTATTTTAAATTTTAATCGCTTACATTTGTTGATAAATTCGGCTATGTTGCGATCGCGTTTCTTCAGTGTCTCCTTGTCGCACTCATTGTAGAGCAGGCAGAACGCGTCCAGCAAACCCTCTCGACAAATGGCCTCAGCGACAGCTGCACTTGTGGTGTTATTCACCGGAATAATGCTGCGTCTCGATGCACTCGATGATGTTGGCTTCTGGACGGCGCCAACTCCTTTGCCTAGTATTAGATTGTTGAGACGCGTTGTACGCACACTGATTGGATCCCGCTGTGGTGGCATATTGGTTTTATTCAATTAAACAATTTATTTTACAACTACATATAAACATTGGGCTGATGCCGTTGACGAAACACAAGCGACGCCTAGCTAAAAATCGAACGTTTTGAATGTTAAACGCGGTGAGAAATACAAGGTTGCATTCGATAGAGTTGCCAGTGTTGTCGGGTTTACAATCATATTATACGGCATTTGCAGATTGAATAAACATAACAATTATAAATAATTATTATTATATTTGGATGTGTTAGCGTTTTCGCATGTTAACCTAAGACAATATTTCAAATAATTTGAGGAGCCATTTTTGTTAATGCAGCGATTGTTAACGATGTTTTTGAACACTGTCATGGATAGCGAGTGCTTTGGCTCGTTCGATTATCTTCCACTTTCGACGGGTAGGTTTTTGCAGACGGAAGGTGAAAAAATTTTCCACATTACGAATTGCGAAAATTTTACATTTCAATTAGTTTTTTCCTATTTAATTTGGTTGGTTTTTTAAATTGTGCTCCATTCTGATCATTATAAAATATCTACAATTTAGAAGATCAAAAGTTAAAAACATTTGCCCTGGAACAAAAAAGCTATTGCGTGCTTGTCTCCGCTTGTCAACGTCGAAAGGTTGAAACCGCAGCAGGCAACACTCGCTCGGGGAAACGGGGCAACGTCGCGCTCGCTATTAATTGTGTTTGCTTTACTCTTGGGTTATTTTTTTTTATTCGTCGACGATTGTGTCGGCCGTAAGCAAAAACATTTCTTAATAAAAAAAAAAAACTTGGAATCGAATCGAAGCCAACATGAGTGGTGGACTGCCGGAATTAGGCTCGAAGATCAGCCTGATTTCGAAAGCTGACATTCGATATGAAGGCCGCTTGTATACGGTGGACCCGCAAGAGTGTACCATTGCTCTATCGAGTGGTAAGTAATATCTCAAAATGTATATATTGTAAATATGTGTGCATATTCAGTTGGCATCCATGTTAATTTACTTGAATACATGTGCACACTATTGCATGCCATGTAGGTGTAAGTACAAAGCGTATTGCGAAAAAACGGTAAAAGCAAAGGCGTGTGCTAAAAAGAAAATGGTTTCTTTCGAAATTTTTTGTTCACGTTTTTTTTTTGGTTGCTTCAGTTAGTTTTTACAGTAATATTTTCTGCTCATCGCGCAAAGAGCGTGTGCAGAGACAGAGCAGAGACCGAGTCACACACTCGACTCGGCGGCGTTAACCAATTTAGCTCTCTCATTCTCCCGCTCCCTCTTTCTCTGTTTCGGTGCGCTATCCCTCTCTCTTATGCTTTTTGTTTGTCATGTTGTCGAAGCTCAGATGCTGGCTGTCGGCACAGATAGAGAGCTTCGGGTTGTACAGTGTTGCTTTTGCTTTGCATCCCCATCTGCTCAATTACATACATACATGTGTGCATGCATACATACATGCATTTGTGAGTCTTATGTGTGTGTGTGCTTTTACATCAAAATAAGTATGTATGTATTTATGTATGTATGTACATGTATGCTATTGGTACATATGTATGCTAAGACAATTTTTGGCGCCAGCGCCAATTAACGGATTATCTGTCGTGGCTGCTTAGAGCAAGTAACGTTAGCAAAAGGACGATGACAAAAGTGAAAATTTCCTGAGGTGTGACAAGAATGATATTTAATAATTTGTGGACTAAGTTTAGGTATTTAGATACATACATTTTTAACTAACTATAATTTATATAAATATTCTTAATATTAATAAGCAGCCTTTTGTGAACCATCTAAACAAGTTAAATACAAAATACTATGAATAATTACAATTTGTATTTTTTTTCTTTGATAAATATTTATTATAATTAGTGCGCTCTTTTGGAACCGAGGATCGCGACACACAGTTCCAAATAGCGCCTCAGTCGCAGATCTACGATTACATCTTGTTTCGCGGTTCGGATATTAAAGACATTCGCGTCGTCAACAATCATAATCTGCCGCATCACAATGATCCGGCCATTATGCAAGCCCAGTTGCAGAATGGTCCTCAGGTGATGCCTCAGCATTTCCCAATTAATGCACCAACTCCACAACAGCAGCAACAGCAACAACAACAGCAGCAGCAGCCCCAGCATACTGGTGGTTCATCGATGGGTGCCGGAGCCGGAGCACCTGGTGGTGTTGGTAGTTATGGCAACGGCAATCCATTTGGCGCCTTGGGTGCACCCAGTCTGGGACCAGGCTCATTGGCTCCGGGCAGCGGAGCACCGGGTAGTGGCGGCGGAGGTCCCTTCATGAACATTGGTGGTAATCAGCAGCAGCAACAGAAGACTCAGCAGCAGCCAAAACCAAGTAAGAGAATTGCAAATATCATCAATTATTTGTTGATCACACCACACACTGAGTCAAATTACGCAAAACAACCATAATTCAAAATATATTTGTGCACTTTTTTTTTCCTATTTCTCTATATAAATAGTTTCCGTTTTAGATATGCTTGCGGGCGCTTCACGTTCGACAACGCCTATTAGCCTTATAATCAGTCCCACGGCCGATCTGACCCAGCAGCAGCAGCACTCCCAGCAGCAACAACTACATCAACAAAATTCTATACAAGCTCTTGGCGGTGGCAATGCGCGCGATGCCGGACATAAGCGCCAAAGCCACCAACAGCAACAACAGCATCAGCAAAGATCTGGACCCAATAATATGTCGCAACAGCAGCAGAGGAACAACCATAATAACGACTTTTACAATCATACACACCCCAACCAGCAGCAGCAGCGAGATCGTCGCGACTCTGGTCGTCAAATGGATAATAATAACTTTAACAATTATAACAATAACCAACGCAATAACCGTGGTGCAGTCGGCGCTGGACAAATGCAGCAACGCGTCGGCGGCGGAGGAGGAGGTGGAAATAATGCATGGAACATGCATCGGGGCGGTCCACAGAATTCCAATAATATGATGATGCGTGGCAATCGCGGAATGGGAGCACGTGGCCCAATGCGACCAAATCAGGTAAAAATGCATAAGAAAATTAAAATAACAAGCAAGCAAGGTCAATTTAAATGCATTAAGACACCTTCATTGACCTTGCAATCAGCAGTTTGTATTTATTCAAATATATACTTACTTCTATATGGAATTTCAGCAGGGCTATCGTCCACAATCGGCCAATCAAAATAAGCCTCGCAACAAGATCAAATTTGAGGGTGATTTCGATTTCGAGCAGGCCAACAATAAATTTGAGGAGCTGCGAACCCAACTGGCGAAACTCAAGGTGGGCGATGAACCCAACACCAAAACCATAGCACCAACAACAGCAACAACAGCCACAACAACAACAACTACAACTAGCTCTACCACTACCGAGCAGGTATTTGTTTTATTTTGTTTTTCTTTGTTATATATGCTTGATTTTAGATTGAATTTTTAACAGTTCACTTTATATTTCATTTCACACTAATCAAAAACTACAACACAATTAAAACAACCAACACGATCCACTTAAACAAATTATATAAAAAATGTAATAGTTAGCTAACTAAACTTTTTAACTTTGCACAGTTGAATGGCGAGACCGATAAGAAGGATGATTCTGGCAATGAGACCGGCGCTGGCGAGCATGAGCCCGAGGAGGATGATGTTCATGTTGGCTACGATAAGACTAAATCATTTTTTGATAACATCTCGTGCGAGGCTGCCCAGGATCGCAGTAAGAACAAGAAGAATGACTGGCGTCAGGAGCGCAAATTGAATACGGAGACATTCGGAGTCTCATCAACTCGACGTGGCAGGTGAGCAGCAGTGAACTGCATTCCACTGCAACTATTCGCATATATATATATATATATATATTATATATACTCTTTTAGCTACCGAGGCCGCAATCATTATTACAACAATGGCAACGCGATGGGTGGCGGCGGTACTGGAAATGGCATGAATTCGGGCTATGGCGCTCCCGGCTACAATCGCAACAATTATCGCATGGGCGGCATCGGCGGAACCTACCGTAATCGTAGCAACAATCGAAACAATAACCGTGGTGGTCCCAATAATATGACCAATGGAAACGGCAATGGTGGTGGCAGCACAGCCGCTGCACTAAAGGCAGCCAACAATGCTATAGGAGGAGGTGCAGGAGCAGCTACTACGGGCAATAATTCGACGGACAACACGGCATCAACCAATGTCCCAACAACGAAGACGGCCACGTCTGCGCTGGCAGAGCAGCACACGCAACAGGTGGCAGCAGTTTGTAAGTTAATTAATTAATAAATCAATTAAGTTTTTCATTTATTTATATATTGTAAATGTTGTTGCAGCTCAATAATGTCGCACAAGTGAAGGAGGAGTCCCCTTGCCGCCTTACTTTACAAAATCGAAAAAAAAACAATCCTACTCATCACTACCATTACAAAAGCTAGTTACCCGAATGCAACCGAATCAAGCGACAGATCGACGACAAACAAGGCTCTTATCATTATCAATATCAATGGAATCGAAATCAAGAAGGAAGAAGAGGAAGATTAGTTATGGATCAAATGATGGCATAAACAAATTATTTGTACAATTTAACTTAGTGTTGTTGAAACGCTCATGACGTCCTGCTGCGCGCACACTTCTGCCCGCCCACCGTGTTGCTTTGCTATCTAATATATGTTCTCTATATGATCATGATCCGAAAGCGTTTGAGAGCAGCGCCATATTAAATAATGAATGATAGGTTTTTTGTGTAAATGATGGCATGCTAATAATAACGTAACGTCGTCTCCAGCGAGGCAGCACACTTGATAAACAAAAACATAGTGAGATGAACATAACATACACACCTCTACATCTATATTTAGGAATAAATGAAAAGAAAACATTAGGCATAAGTTTATGAAAAGTTAAAAAGAAAATAACTCTAGGAGTCGCAAATTATGAAATTAAAGGAAAAAGAAAGAAACAAAAAAAAAAAACATTAAATCCATGGAATTCCCAACAAATTAATAAAAACAAAACGCAATTCACATGTTTATATTTTAACAATACAAAAGCAAAGTCTACAACTATACTTAATGTGGGCGACATACCAACATACAAACATAAATAAATTAATTCAAAGCGTTACTAGCATTTAAACTTTTTTAAGAAAATTTTAATGATGGAAAATTGGAAATACATGCATATATAACAATTAGCAGCAACACAAACAACATACACACAACACCCCCGTACATATATACTGAACACAAAAATTGTAAAAAAATATATAAATTAAAAAATAATAAATCACCTATCAGCAGTAGTGTGGGCAACAAATAAATTTATTTAAACTGATGTTTATAGATAAAATCACAGACTAAATGAAAGCAAAATAGTTATATTGTGCCTTTCAGAGATAAGTTCAGTGTCTGCAATGAAAAATCTAATAGTTCATAGTATGCTTTTCACGTGGAAGCTATTAAAATGTGTGTATTTTGTATCGGCCTTCGCAAATTGCCATAAGACAAATGATTCTATATTTCCTGGAATGCATGCACAATACTTGTCTTATTATACAACTCAAGATTCCGATATATGATATATTTTTAAAAACCATTAATATTTTAAAGTTAACACTTACTTTAAATTTGTATTGCGTGTATGTAGTTTAAACTAAATGGGAGATATTACAAGAAATACTACACGGAATATACATCAAAAAAATGTTTATTGTAAATGTTTCATACATAAGCCATATATTTCATATTAAATTCAGAGCAAAATAACTTATTGAATTACTTCATGTCACACAACTCTCAAAAAGAGCGAGCAATACGGGTATTCGAATCATATATAAACAAAATTAGCGCACGCGACATGTTTCTTTCGTAATTGAGCAGCACAATACATATGCATTTAATAATAATATGTCGCCATTAAGTAAAGCAACAAGTTGACATTTTCAATAGATTCAGTGTTCTTTAAAAGATGTGCCAAATATGATTTACTGGACGTGCAAATTGGTACTACTTTGAGATACGTGTCTCAGACAAAAACTGGAAGATCTCGAGTTGGCATTTGTTTAAAATTCCATGAGTGTGAAAATGGTTTTAAATTATATTTAACTCAATTGGCATTTCTAAGTTATTTCCCTTATGGTGAACAGCTCTAACTTCTATTAATTCCTACAAGATGCAAAGAAGATTTTTAATTAAGTTCATATTGTAAGCAGTTAAATATTTTGTATTTTCCAAATATGTTTATTATGATTTAAGTTTATTTTTTCTGGGCAAATACAAATTTTCGACACGTCGCAGCGAAGGTCCGATGGCTCTATGTGTTGCCTGCTTAGTGATGCAAGTGATAAAACGAAATAAATAATTCAAACACTTTCTTGAAATATTGATTGGCGTTTCTCTGTTATGGAATAGAATTTGACTGCGATTGTCGTGCAACAATGCCGTTATATAATAACATAAATATTTAAATAAGCTATCTTTCATGAGTCAGTTTGATTACTCTATAATAAATAAGGACAGAGTGGTTTCGCATTAGATACCTTATACATTTCAAATTGAGCGTGTATTTTTTTGTAATATTCAAAACCGATTTACTTGTATAGTTCAGTTTTGCATTCATATATATATTTATATATATATGATAAAATAATATATATTTTATTCTTCATCACATCATTTATCCCACAAGTTAAGCTCACGCATTTTTGTTTGGAAATAACGCTCCAGAGAATTAGCACAACGATAATACTCCGTGTCTGGTGAATTGTAGAAGCGACAATTATTGAAAATTCGTGCCATGTCCGCCATGAACAGGCGGCGTGTCTGATAATATCCCCTCTTTAAGCGCTCGCCCATTGTTTTCAAGTCCATGGGATATTTGATATGGTCATAGTAGTCGGGCACCTCGTTTGCCGGAACCGGGCGTAGAAATGGCCAAGCCGTCGTATGTTGACGCACCGATTGCAATACGGACGCAAAGGATGTGACAAGTTTTTCTGGATCTGATGACTCTTCCAAGGGACGCGATGCGCGCACTGGACGCATTTGTGGCTTCCAACCGATTTCCCTCAGACCCGGTATGGACTCAACTGGGATGGAGGGCACACCTTCCTTGAAGCATGTTAATCCAGGCCTGACTTTCTGGACATCATTGTGACGTTGTGCAATGAGCTCCTTCAGGATTTCACTTTGATGGCGAATCACTGAGAAGGAGCAGTACATGTTAAACAATTTGTAAATTCAAAGGCGGAATAAATGCAGGGATAAACCTACCGGCTATAAACTGAGTGTTTACGATACTTGGATGCAGTTCACAGTGCATCAGGGTTGCGCTATCATACTCCTTGATGTAGCCAGCATAGATGGGTCGTGCCAGTTTGATGTCCTTGGAAAATCCCTGCTTCTTGAAGTAGCCAATGGCATCACAATCGGCAAATGTAAGCAAATGCTTAATGCCACGCTGAATGCTGTAATCCTTCAAGTGATTCATCAGGTGAGTTCCATATCCCTTCACCTGCTCCGCCATTGTTACTGCACAGAATACGATCTCCGTGAAACCCTGTGTTGGAAATGGGCGAAAGCAAATGCCGCCAATTGGCTGATTCTCTTTGATGAGTGCCAGAGTTTTGTGCTTGGTATCGAAAACCAGCTGACTAATATATTCCCGCGGCATCTCTGGCAGCTGATGCGCAAACACAAGCTGTAATCCCAGCAGCCAGAGTATTGTCTGCTTGTCAACAGGCTTTGTCACCGCATTGCCCACAACATGAAACTCGATGGCACGTTTCTGCTCCTCAGCTTTAACATTCTCATCACGCGACACATTCACCGGAAATAGAATTTCCGATTTGTTTGTTGTCTTGGACTCGGCTACGGCTTTCATGGCACGCGTTACCACATCGGCTGGCAGATCATCTTGATTTTCAGTGCTAAAAGTGAGGAACTGAGTAATAAAAATATTTCTTTTAAATTTTTTTTTAAGAAACTTACCTGATGCTGCGTTCGGGCATTTCTTTTTTGACTCTCTTCTGGAGTGGTTCTCCGACGCTGGAGCGTTTACTACTGCTGGCTGCCGAAGTAAACGTTGAGCTGGCCGATGTTATTGTTGCTGTAGGTGGCAATTCCTGGTGCCGCTTGCGTTGCTGCATGACAAACGAATTGGGTGGCCTGTAATTTGGATCCCATATGGGTGAATCATCTTTTAGCAGTTCCGACCGCAGTGCCTCCAAGAACTTTGGCATTTGCGTGATTATCGAACGTTTGTCCTCCGGAAAGCGATCACGTTCCGAGATGCACTTCTTTTTCAGCTGCTGCGACATATACTGAAATACGGTGCGGAGAAGGGTTCGTCCGAAAACCAGCGATGTCTCGAATTGGCGCAGCGAGTTGCAAAAAGCGGGTACATGGCAGAAGACCAGCCAGCGTGTATAGTTGATCTTGTAGGTGGACGCATCTTCGTGCGTCAACGTCAAGTCACCGCGTCGCGCCGATGGCGACTCAAAATTGTAATGATTGAGGAAATTCAGAAACGTCTTGGCGACCTCCGTCATAGTTTGCAGTTCAGTCGGACTCAAGTGATTGTACTTGTAGAAGACCAAGGATAACACAGCCTTCGTTATGCAAGGCGACTCAAATGGAGGATCACCGAGAGGGCCGCGAATTACAGCCTGCGTGCGTGTTAGGACGCATTGACGCAGCAATCTAAACAGATACAAATACACCTTTTTGGTGTCTTCGTCCTCGACACGTTGCATGGACATAAACAAGTTTTCCATATCAATGATGGCGCCTAATAGTTCATCCATACTTGTCCGGGAGATGTCAATCAGATGAGCGATGTGCGAACGCAATGGATGGCGACAACTGGCATTCCGACATTCCTCACTCAACTCCGGACAGTACGAGGATTCGACATCGCGATGCCTGTTCTCCTGTGGCGTCTTCCAGCCAGTACAACGGCAACCCTCCGCTTGGCACGCAGAGTACATGGAAAGCTTGGCGAATTTCTGTGCCTCCGGCAGATTGAATACCTTCTGCTTACGCTGCTGGATGCGCTGCAAGCTATTCTGGCGAGTGCTCTCCTGGGCTGGTGGCACACTTGCACCAGCTGTTGAACCCTGTTGGGACGATGATGATGATGAGGATGCCGCGGCTGCCGCAGATCCACTCCCAGATTGCTGCTGCTGCTGTTGGGCAGCTGCATTACCACTATTGCTATTGCTTCCATCTATTGGTTGGCTCTTCAGTGTTATTGCTGGTCCACCAGACATGCCTTCGATTTTTCTTTGTTTGCGATATATATTCACTTATATATATGCTCAAAATTTCACAATATGAGAAAATGCCAACGAGGGATGATCAAATAATGAAATAAATACGACTGCGTACCAAGGGATGGCGAATATTAATTAAATTTGAAATTAAATATGCTAATCCATATTAAGCTTTACCGAACACAACAAAAAGTTATAATGAAATCAAAATTTAAAAAATGTTCACCACATATAACACTAACTGGACAATAAATTAGCTTGGATTTGGATACAAATCAAACTAAGTTCAATGAGCTCAGCCAGCGAGTGATTGTGAATGGCACACTTCGTGAATGAGCGGCGATTGTATCGTTATCGAGCTATATTTATCGATTTTAAATATACAATTTAAGCATAGACGAATACAAATTGTTAATATACAGAAAAGTAAATAAATGGTGAATGAAATGACAAGCCTAACCTCAGAGGATTTAGAAGATCAGTTGGATAATTTCATCATTCGCAAACCGCGAGATCAGGCAAAGGTTTTCACAGCAGCGCGCAAAGAAACAAAGAGTGGGCAAAAAATTTTTGAACACATTCCGCTGCTAGTAGGCGACATTTTGCAATCGTCGCCAGACGCCGACTATACAGATGTGTTTACGGCTTTCAATCCCGTCATTCTAAACTATCGCAGTTGTCTGGTGTACGGTTATGTTTCTGGCCGGGGTGTTCACAACAAATCCTTTCACAAATACCTTATTGATGATGGAACTGGCACAATAGAAATCAGCATTTTTACGAAGCCAAAAGAGTCGGAAATTATTCGAGTTCTTTACAATGAAGCAAAGAACTTGGTGTTCACAGCTGGATCTGGAGAGTACGAGAAGATATCAGGTTGCATGATACGACTGCTAGGCAAGGCCATGGAATATGTTGATGGTTCCGCAATATTACCCGGCAGCAATGTTCTGCTATTTGGACGCCCAAACCGCTTTAGGGATAAAATTACCTTGGATGTTATCTCATTTGCCTTGGACAATGGACGATCTCGGCAGCTGGAGATCGCATTTAATGATAATTTGATCGACTATTACCAAAGCCATAAAGCCACATAATTTGTATTTGTATATATATAAGTATATATTGAAATTTTAGCTCAATAAAAAATTCAAAGTTAGAAATAGATATACAGAATTTATGTGGTTTTTGCTCGAATTGCGGCACGTTTGCCGGTAACAGCTTGGAAACCAGACTTAATGCTAGCAACGGAGCAACGGGAACCGCAGGATTCACACTGAAGGAAAAACAGACGTGTGTCCTTTTGCAATATTGTCTCCGGCGAACGGCAGGTGTGACAGGTGACATACTCCTTAATATAGCGACGCAGGACATTCTCGATCTGCTTCGGCTGGAAGCGTCCCTTGATTATCAATTGCTGGTTGCCGTCCATTGAACCGCTGGTGCCCAACTCAGCCAACAGGAAGTCTAACAGATGTTTCGGCAAACGATGCAGCGTTTTCGCAATATCCATGAAATTGGCGAACGAAGTCTTCTTGGTACCCACACGCAGCACCTGAGGCGGTCTCATCACAAACTTGGGCTTGCGGCCAGCGGCCATATCCGGGTTCTTGTCCATAATGATTTCAAAGACGCGCTTCAGCAACTCATCGTATGTATAATCGCGATCAGAGCCCGCCCAGGTTGAGCTATAATCCTCCACTGCAACAAAATAATGTTTCTAACAATATTTAAAATTTTATTTTAAATATTTTAGCTTACCGTTTTCTTTGTCCTCGCCTTTGTCTTCTTCCATTTTGTCGGCAAACAACTCGTCGAGGTCTTTCTTTTTGCTCTTCTTCTTCTTTTTCGCCATCGAAAAGTCCATGTCCAGGTTGATCTCCTCCTCCTCCGGATCATCAGCTATTACAATATCGTCGACGCCGGCACCTTCGGGCAACGCACCTTCTAATTCATCCAAATTGAAGGGCTTCTTCTTTTTCTTCTTTTTTTTGCCAAAACTTTCCAAATCGAGATTATCATCCAAATCGGCTCCTATCGCATCTGCGGCGGTTTCATCTATTAGATCCTCTTTCTTAGCTGCATCTTCTAGACCCAAGGCGGCGTCCAAATCGAAAGTGGTCTTCTTCTTCTTCTTCTTCTTCAATAAACTGGGATCGAAACCCTAAAACATATTGAAAGCACATATTGTTTAACACAGTTCGCACATGAATTACAAATGGGTGGGTGTGTGTGTAAATGACTGGTGAATGGAGCCTCATTTGAAAAACATAACCTCACACATAGGAATTCACAATGTACGCTCTCATCTGCCTGCAAATGTGACAATCACTTGCATTACAACACTTTAATTAACACTTACGTCCTCTTCCATAGTGGATTAATATATTTTATTAAATGAACAAAGAGATAGATATTTCGGTTGTTTTATACAGCAAATTGCATCAGAAAATTTCTAATTTAGTGACAGCAGGGCAGTTTGACGGCTTTGCTGAAGGGATGTTGATTTCCAATCGATAAATAAAACGATAACAACTGCTACAATGCACGAGTCATCGATTATTGTTTTGCAGCACTATTTTAAATTACTTAATACAGCACAATATATATTTGCAATTTAAGCTGTTTTTTTCGCCACTGACAATTAAAACTTAGCTTACGCTTAACGTATATACACTATTTCCTATTTTACACAAATATCAAAGCTGGCAACCCACAAAAAATATAATTTTATAAAATGTATGGGATTTATTATATGCAATACTTTATTTTTGTTTAGTTTTTTATTATTCTGATAATTTGTATTGCTTCTATAATTTTATTTTGATATACTTTTTTAAAAATATACATTTTAATTCTTTGCGTGAAATAAATTCATTGGATTTTCAGGCTGGGAGTGACTAACAATTTTATCTAAGATAATACAAAAAATATTGCTTTATTTCAATATGCAAATTTTTAATTTATAAAAAATATTTATATTCTGATAATTGTGATAAAAAAATCAATTTATAAATAATAAACTGCCAATTTATTAAAAATGAAAATACCAATTTGACTCTGTTTCCTAAGTCAATAAAATTATTAATGACAGTCTGATAGCATTCTAAAAATCTCATAAAATATAGTGATATATATATTTTTTAAGTTGTCAACAACACTTTCATAAATTGGGTACCAGTAAGAAAAATTATACATAAAACATTAAATGGGTTATAGAAAACAATAAATGATTTATAGATTGATGATGCAGGGCTAAAATTCGACTAAAATTCGTTCCTGTTGTGGCAGTCCATGTATTTTGGGCAAGAATTTCGCTTAGATATCTGCGAATCTCAAGTATATTTACGTACATATTTTTCATTTAAAATTACGATAGTTGAGCACCGACGACTAGAGCTTTCTCACATATTTTAAGATTGGTTTATAATCGATGATATTGTAAATAATTTTGTAAAAATTTGATTGAGATTTGGAAAGGTTGCTTTTTTTTTGTAAACATAAAAAATAATTACTTGGAACGAATATTTATAAATGCATTTGCGAGTGATTGTTTGAAATTGTATAGTTTAAGGCTGCGTATATTGTTCCCCAGTTCCCCGTGGCAACTAGGCACACCGGTTAAATGCGAATCTGTGAGATTATGT
This sequence comes from Drosophila melanosoma, assembly GCA_035042045.1. Classification (NCBI taxonomy): domain Eukaryota; kingdom Metazoa; phylum Arthropoda; class Insecta; order Diptera; family Drosophilidae; genus Drosophila; species Drosophila melanosoma. The sequence continues at coordinate 795,059 of JAWNLY010000100.1, read as the reverse complement.
CTAAGCACACATCTAGCTGCACAAATGAAACTACAAATATATTGACTACAAATGAGAATTGCTTGGGTTAACTAAATCCGGTCCAACTCCGCCAGCCAATTTCTGAACTAACACGCCCACTTCGTATGCCAGCTGATGGGTATCCTAAAATGAATAAATCAAAATAATTACTTTCAAATTCAATTAATCTTATAAGCAATTATAAGCACGTACTTCTTTTGTTGAAGCCTCAGCGTAGACTCGTACAACATCCTCGGTGCCAGAGGGACGGACAAAGGCACGTCCGCGTTTATAGTTAGCTAGAACTTGATTAATCCCATCTTGTAATCCCTCCGGCTTCACACAAACGCGTTCGGCATCTGTTGTCTTGATGACGTTTCTATCCTTAACATGTATTTTGAGCTGTTGGTTTGGCAGGTCATCGTAGCTGGAAATCCAGTCTTTAACATCCCAACCTTTACGGTTTAAAATCGTCTCCACTAAGAGCATATCAGAGATGGCATCTCCGACAGTTTCATTGATGAGATCTATAATTAAGAGAAAATCCTTGGCATTTGGCTTAGTCTTCGCCGCTTCGCTAATAGTGAGCTTAGCGCTATCACTGAACACAACTGTGCCATGACCATTGGCCTCGAAATAGACGCCAATATCATATTCCAGGGCCTTGTGGTGCAAATGCTTGACACCGGTTGGAACACAAGAAACGGGCACCTTCAGTTCGTTGACAATGTAATCCGTTGATGCCCCATTTGCGTACGCAGTCTGCACCAGGCCCAATCGGAGATCTAGCTCGCAGCTCTTGACCAAATCCGTGAGGTAGCTAGCAATCAAGGTGGCAATACGATCCCCATCCAACAGCTGGAACTGCCCGTTCTCATCGCTAAAGAAGTAGACGACACGGTCAGCATCGCCATCGACACTTACACATCTCGTATAGGGCTCCACAATTGGCATAGATATCGGTGGTCTTTGCTGCACCTTTACATGATCAGCTCCACAATCCTCATTGATTTTGCCATTGCCGATGCCTTGGTTAATCACTGTCACAGCTAGGGATTTATTCATGCGCTTCAGGAACTGCAACATTTTGCGTGCCCCAACGCCATTTGCACCGTCAAAGATGAGATTGTTGCGATATTTGCCATTTTCCAGCTGACCATTGCGAAGTTTTTCAAATGCCGTAATGAGTTTCTCGTAATAGTTCTCCTCGGTGGGTTTGCCGTACGCCTCCTTTGTGTTGGCCGCCACCACAAAGTAGTGCATCATGGGTGTTGTCACAATGCCAAATTCGCGCACATTTCCTTTCAATGCAATGACACCATCCGCAACCGCTTTGAGCAGACGCGGACTGTGATAACGATTATCCATGCCGACGAAGACATGAGAACTTGTCGTTACATCAATATTATTGTCTTTGATTATTTTGGCCACATGCTGCTCCAGTTCCTGATCGCTGACATTCACCAAATCGGTGGCAATTGTCTCCCAGCTGGATTCCAGCATTTCACCCTTGGGATCGATCAGTTTGACGCCATTGTCAGGCTCCGGATTATGTGAGGCAGTGATCATTACTCCGATCACAGCCCCTTCTCGATAACGGGATCGCAGTGTGGCAAGAACGCCCATGCGGAACATTACACTGTCCAAAAATTCAGCTCTGTTCAAGAAGATGAAGTTTGAAATTCGTTAATGAACAGATTAGCACAATTTCTTTATATAGCATTATGAATTGATTTTAAGCAAGTATAAAAATATATGATTTACCATTCCATACAATGATAGACTCTTCCTGATTAACATTTCCACCCTGACTAATCGTGGTGTTATCTTATTTTTGTAGGTAAATTATAAGATAATGAAATCGATTTCAAATTCATTTTCGATTCCCTCTGCACCTACTACCTTTACTTCTTCCCACTTTATCCTAACCTCTGTACCACTAATTATTTCTTCCATTATACACTGATAGGCTCTTCCTGATTAACATTTCCACCCTGACTAATCGTGGTGTTATCTTATTTTTGTAGGTAAATTATAAGATAATAAAATCGATTTCAAATTCATTTTCTGTTCCCTCTGCACCTACTACCTTTACTTCTTCCCACTTTATCCTAACCTCTGTACCACTAATTATTTCTTCCATTATTTCTCTTTTTGAGTACTTATTATATAATCCTTGATTATATAATCAATTCAGAGTTTTGTATCTATCATTTAGAACTCTATTTAATTTCTTATGGAATCGTGGTTGGTAATCTAATCTTATTCATACTAACTATTTTGAAGGTTTTAATATAATAAATGTTGAACTATTTTGCTTTTAATTATCTTCAGAAATCTTATAAAAATTTCTTTATTTTGTTAAACATAAATTTAAAATATAGCTTTTATTGGTTTTTTGTGTCGATTGATAATAATACAACTTACATATAAACTATATTACTATTATATTATTATTATTAGTATTAGTATTAAATACATTGAAATCTAGCTTAACGGGAATTTACTGTGGTTTTCATATATATATGTGTATGTAAGTATTTACTTCTGATTCCGATTACTTTACTTACTTGTACAAACATTCTGACATATTTCGAACACTCACTTCTGATAAGAACAGCTATTCGGTAATGAGAGATAAAAAAAGTTTACCCATATAGAAGAACTTTACTTTAACAATTTTTTAATACAATAACATTTCCACTCCTTTTATATCGCTTTTGACCTTAATTTTGTTACAAATCTTATAAATCTTATTGTTCTAGTATGGAAAATTAAACATGTTTCTTAAATTCTCATTTCCAACTTCTCACATACACATTCATATATGTATTTTTATTTGTGTACCTGTAAAGGTGCATGTCCATTGATAAAGTGTGTGCGTAAGTTAATTCTAAAAATAACTGTAAATGCCAAAAAAAATAGTGCACTCGGTTTTGCCTTACTCATCTTCACCACACCCCTATACAAATACAAATGTACACTTTTCTACGCATGTTATGTGTGTGCCAGTTCATATGGGTGTGTGTGTTGGGTGTGGGTTGAATTAAATGCATAACAGATGTACAAATGAAGCTATATTTGTATGAATGAAGTTACCGATATAAGTACTCATACACACATACATGCAAATGCAGAATTATGATTAATTGCCAATGGCCAACTCACTTGCCGCGAAAGCCAGCTGTTCCATATTGAATGGGTGTCGTAGAGTTTTTGGGGTACATTTCCCTCGCAAAGGCGTAAACGGTTCTTAAATTGATGGACATGTTGGTAAATGAACTGGGAACTCGGCTGATGTGGCACTCAAAATCCTTATTGCAGCTGTTACGTTGAAGTCGCAAATCTACTTTCCGTTTTCACTTTGTTGCTGTCGCTTTTGTTGTTGTTGCACTAAGTGTAGTCCATATACGAATAGCAACTGAAAGCAACGCGTGTCAGCTGAATGTTAGCAAGAAGAAGCACCAACTGCCAGTAACAGTACAACGTGTGCATACTCATATCTACCACGCGGGTGACGCCTGCATTGTCCACTTTATGCATGCGCTATGGTGAGTTTAATTTTAAATTGTCTTATTTTTTTAAATCCATTTTCTTAGATTTTAATATTAATATATATTTCAAATTTACTACCTACCAAATATCTATAATGTTTAATGTTTACCACGAAGGTGATATCATCATTGAAATTTTAATTAATCTATTGAATTTTTCTTAAAGATTTTCATATTAATCACTCTTTTATTAACAAAACATATGTAATTGCAATTTTAGCACTATTGTAAAAATGTTTATTAAATATTTCTATGCCGGTGTATAAATTTGATAATAAATAAAAATAATTCAGTATACATGTAAAATGCAGTATAATATAAATTTATGTGGACGGACTATATATATATATATATATATATATTTATATATATATATTTGTAAATTGTACGAATCGACGTTTTTGGACGGATGTCTACTATATAAAATTGACCTTTAGCAAATATTGTACTTAAATTTGTAATGCTGTTGATCGTTTATGACTTAAAATTAAATTATTGTACATTTAGGGAATGTAGTTTAAATCGCTTCTGACAATTTTGTTTTTAAGGCACTAGATTCAAGAAAGTTACAGCAATGGAAATATTGTTGATATGTTTTTATGTCATTTGTTTGAGATTCTCAGTAGGTTATTCGAAATTATTACGAGTCTAAAATCATTCGGGATGAGGTCTCACCCTTTTTGGAATGGAATAAAGAGAAAGTGAGACAAGCCTCATTAGAACAATACTTGCAGAGTAAACATAGTTGCCAGTATTAGAAATACGGATAATGTTAAATGCGGAGCACTTGCATAGCAATCGGTAATGCGACGAGCACGCATGAAATTGCCACCCAGATAGGTGGCATAATTGCGTTGTTGCTGAGGTATCACTTGCAACTGCCTCGTGGCATCCTGAAAGATTAGATCATAGTGTCCGAGCGGTGAGGCGAACATGCTAAAACTGAATGCATCTACATCCGTGCGGCCATACAGCTGCTGGGCATAGGTCAGCAGATTGATGTAGGCATGCAGCTGGGTCTCATTGTAGTTGACACCGCCACGTGTGACGATGGCATTGGCCTTCACCTTCCCTAGATTGCAGCGTTTGTAATCCTGGAGTTCGGCCCGAGTGCCGTCTGTGCACAATAGTTCAAAGTCATCGTTGAGTGCATTCCTGGCCCACCATTCCTTGCGCTTGCCACCCGTGCTCTCCATGACGGTGGTGTGCTTCATGAACGCCACATGACCGCCGCCCTCGACAAGACAGCGGAACGCACCCGTATGCCCATAGTAATCCTCCGAAGCATCCCGACGGCAGTATCTATAGCTGGTTCCATGGCAGAGATCGCACATGCTGTCGTATGGCACACCCGTATTATATTCACTGCTAATGGCGCCGGGCACACACGATTTAGTAAAATACTCGGCGGCGGCACGAATCGAATCACAGCCGTAAGGTCGAATCCAACCGTTTGAAATGAGGAATGCCATGGGATATGTCCAGCCGGCGGCAGTATTGATGCCCGTGTGGCATGTGTTTTTCCCCTTTAAATATGTTAATTCTGTGTCGGGATCCTCCTCTTTGGCCACGGCGACCACATAGTACTCTGGTTCGCCCAAATTGTATATCTCCGACATGAACGGTATTAAATCGTAGTTCAATCCACCCGTGTACACATCGCCCGCATCGAACACAGCCACGTCAGCCTTCCCAGACTGAATCAATTGCATACAATTAATGTGCGAATGCATCTTTTTGCAGATAAGCTCGGGCTTCAATATTTGCGCCTTGAGTGCAGTCTGCGAAGGGAGAATAAGTAATAAAGAAATTGTAAAACAGATATAAAAATCGAGCTTACTTTCATTTTGATGCATTTCTCCATTTCAGGATCTGAGGTAACACACAGCGTCATTGAGGGCACCGGGCATTCACGGATGCCGTAAATATAGTGGATAGATTTTTGCAGATACTTTGAAAAGGATTGATCGTCTTCAGGTATGGAAAGTAAAGCCCGGGATCCGTCCTAAAAAGGAGATTCAATTTGTAATATAATTGTTGGAATATATTAATTTATAAATACCTGGAAGAGCAGATTGGATTTCCCATATCTTCGCGATTCAAAAACGCGGAATTTTTCATAAGGCACCGAGGTGTTGCCACCATCAAATTGATTGCGTTCTGTGGAGAAACTGCTGTCCAATCGCTCATTACGGTAATTGGAGTTATCGTATTGATCATAGGGATTCTGGTTGAGATTCCTATTTCTATTGTAGGTGTTGATGTTGCTGTCGTATTGGCCATTGTAATTATCGTAGGGATTGTTACGACTCGGATCATTGTAGTTATTGTTGCGATCGTATGAGCCAAATCCGCCACCAGTCTGCGGCTGGGTTTGAGCTGCCTCATCGCGAACACCATCCGAATACAACTCAGTAATGCGTTTTAAAAACTGCTGGTATTGCTTTCGTTCGCGGAAACTGCGCGCTGACGAGGTAACAATCGCATCTGAAGGCACTTGACCCCAGCTGCATTGGCGATAATCGGCGATGGGCACGCGGCTACCATCACGGCACAACAATTGGAATGTATCCGGTGACATTTTCTCTACAGTTAGAAATAGTTAAAATATTTAATTATCTGCTTAAAAAACAATTCCAATTGGCTACTCACGAAATTCGATAGTTTGCAGCATTTCGGAGACAGTTGAATGCCGCAAGAATGCCACATCTCCAGCCTCGAGGAGGCATCTAAATGCACCATCGTAGCCAAAATAGGGATCCGACGACGAGCAGCGCAAAGGAATTTTGCCAACACACAAGCCACAAAGTCTGTCAAAAAAATATTTTAATAATAATAAGAAATGTATATAACTTTTCATATACTTACTTGTCCGAGTTGTCGCCGATGGGATTGTACCTATCAATCAGTGAGTAGACAGCGCAGGAGCTATTAAAATAATTGGCAGCAGTTTTAACTTGATTATTGCAATCCACAATTTCCATATCTCCATTGTGTTGAAGCTGTCAATAAAATCATTTTAATTTATTATGTTTAGTCTAAGTTTGGAGGATTAACTAACCGTATGTATTGGCACAATCCAACCAGCCAGACTGCCCACCCACGGGAAGCAGGCGCGCTTATTGCGCAGATGTCGTATTTCTGTCACGTCGGGCAGGGAATTCTTTTTTATAACTGCCACAGCGTTATATTCCAAGAAGCCGCCCTCCAGCTTTTCCTGCATGATTGGAATCAGCGAGTTGTAACGGCCAGCGGTGAACACATCTCCGGCATCCAGCGATGTAATGTGCGCCTTCTCCCGATCCAGACTATGGATGCACTCCTCAGCACTGTATGCCATGAAACAGGTCAGATTTAGGAAAACATCGTCGAACAAGGCTCGATCTCTTTCGATGGCAACAGTCAGATTTTGGCATTTGTACTGCTCCTCCTGGCTCTTTGTGCACCAGATAATATTACTTATTTTATGTTCATCGTAGTGATGTTGTGCTAAGGAATATAGTTTAATTAATTAAATAAAATTCTAAAGAGCTTCTTCTAAACATTAATTAAAGTAATTATTTGTATATGTTTTTATATGGAACAAGTTTTTGGTTTTTTTTATTATTGTATTTAAACGAATTTTTAATCAACAAATTTAAGTTTTAATGTAATTTAATACACATAATTAGAATAAATCATTCAAAAATAATATTTATTTCAATCAGCCAAACACACACACACACACATTCAGTAGGCAACAACGCCCAATGTTTAGTCAGCGACTTGAGCACAACAATATTTGTACTTACCATGCGTTACAATAAATCCAAATGCGCTTATTAGGCATATAATTATTAAAGCTTTAGTCATTTTCATACAAAGCAAAAAACAGTACACATTTAGTTTGAATTGATATTAAACAAAAAATAACACAAAAATCACAAACGAAATGAACCAAACAACGGCGACACGCCCGCAACATGCACTAATCGATAGTAATTGCGATTGATCGTTGTCTATCGATGCCGCACAACCAGTGTTGGGCACGCGTTTGCATTTTGTATTTTTTAGGACCTTTTTAAATAGCAACCAGGTTGTTATTGTTTTGTAATAGTAAAATATTAAAAACATTTAAAAATTACGAAGAATAAATTCTGTCTTTAAGCACAATGGCAGTTTTGCGTGGATGGAGATTCGTGGGATTTGTTTCCTGCATAGTTGGAGCCGTTGGACTAACTTTATATCCAGTTATAGTGGATCCCATGATAAATAGCCAAAAATACAAATCTCTGCGAGATCAAACGATACACACAAAAAAATAATACAAATAAAAAAACAATGTGTTTTAAATTAATCTAATACTAATTGTGTATGCTGTTTAATTATTATGTATTATGTATTATGTAAATATTGTAAGCAATAAAAGCGAGCAACTGTTGCACAGAACGGAATTTATATTGATTTTAATTATTTTACATGCTTAGAACGGAATGCAGATTAATTGTTGTAATTATACTTAAATTGCTCTTACATTTTTTATGTGAGTTAAATTATTTATAAGTTATAGTTTAGTTGAAAAGACAGTGGCACATTCACAGCTACCGGCAATAGCTGCTATCAATTTCATAATCAGCTGATTTCCAGCCTATTTGTGTACACAAACCCATACGTGGAAATTTTCATATGACTGAGTTGGTTTTTTCTGTGCCAGTCTAAGAAAATGTCGACAGCTATTTTAAAACGGGAGGATGTTTTGCTACTCTTCGATGTGGATGGAACTTTGACAATGCCACGTTCGATGGTGAAACCTGAGTTTGAGGAGTTCTTTTATACGAAGGTGAAGCCACGGGCGACAATTGGAATAGTCGGCGGATCGGATCTAGAGAAAATGTTTGAGCAGCTAAATGGCAAGAAGATATTGACTGAATTTGATTTCATCTTCCCCGAAAATGGCCTGGTTCAAATTGAGGGTGGCAAGGAAGTTGGCAAACAAAATATAATACAGCATTTGGGCGAGAAAACTCTACAGCGATTTATCAATTATGTGCTACGTTATCTTTCCGAGTTAGAGCTGCCAATTAAGCGAGGAACGTTCATCGAGTTTCGCAACGGAATGATGAACATCTGCCCCATTGGTCGCCAGTGCAGTCGGGAAGAGCGTAACATGTTCGCCGCCTACGATGACGAACATCATATTCGATCCAAAATGATTTCAAAGCTGAAAGAAGAGTTCGCCGACATCGATCTCACCTACAGCATTGGTGGCCAAATAAGCTTTGATGTCTTCCCGCACGGCTGGGACAAGACCTTTTGTCTGCGTCATATCGAAGCCCATTACAAGTTCAAAGAGATTCATTTCTTTGGTGACAAAACAGAGCCGGGCGGCAATGATTATGAGATCTACACAGATCCCCGCCTCAAGGGCCATAAGGTTAATACACCAGACGATACGGTGCGAATTCTTACAGAGCTTTTAAATCTTTAATGTCTGTAAAAATTGACTTACCTTCATACACATGCTTTTATAAATTTCCAATTAAAAATTCATTGTATATTTTGTATAAAATTAATGTAAAAATATATTGTTTTCAATACAATTTTGTTAATTTCGTCAATTTCCAATTACAGACACAGTTTTCTTTTTTTCCAACTTTGACAAGTATTACAACAATCTTGAATAATTCATTAGCGTTACTTTAAATGCGTACGAAAACATTTTGGGAAATTAACAATTAAATTAGGGTTTGTGAGAGTTCTTTAGTCGAGTTTAGAAGACCAACTATCAAATAGATAAATATATAATTAAATTGCATGTGTTAAAAACTTATATGCATTTAATATTTTACCCAACGAACTCTTGAAGATTACACATTCTCAATCTTAATCAATCTTCTGATAATTGTCTCTTATATTACTAGACGTTATAGAGAGTTATACAGATTTTTAACCTCAAAATTTCGCCTTGTTTACTATTGCTATATTGAAACAAATCTGATGGGATTAGGATTTTAGCACATTATTGTTTAGTGAATTACGATCGTTAACCGACCAGTTGGAGTCAAAGCCACAAGCCGAATCGGAATCCGAATCGACAGCCAGCGATGAGCCAATGCTTTTGGGTGCACGTATTTGATTTGGGGTTGTTGGCATGCTGCTGTAGCCAGCGTTGAGATTCGAACTGGAATTGGATGAGCAGATGGAGTCCCGCGGGGAATCGGTGGCATTTGATGCATATGATGACCGTTTCGAGGATCTGTAGCGCTTTGAAACGGATTTTGGTGGTGGCATTAGATTTTCGGAACGCTGGGTTATGTTGTCGGCTGAACCCCAGGACTTGTGAACGGCATCATAGATATTCATATTGAGTGGAACACTTGCGCGCGAGCCGAGCATATTATTGGTTCCGTATGGTATTGTCGCCGATGCTCTCTGATTCGGAGGTCGATTCCGTGTCGTACCATTGGCATGAAGATGATGACGCTGATGAAGGTGACGGTGAGTTCGCTGGTGATGGCGATTCACTTCGCCGGACCCCATCGGTCCAACTGGGCCACTGCCATTGCCCACTCCCAAGAAGTTGCTGAACGCTTCGGTTGTTTTCTTTACCCGGACATTCAGTGAACCAATCCGCAGGAATCCCAAATCTTTTTCGACTATAAAATAAAATTAAATTCCATTAGTAAATAAGTAAAAAAATAAAATATATATTTTATTTAAGGACTTACTTGTGTTCTTTTTTCGCGCTTTGATTTCTGCAAACAATGAATAAAATAATTATTTAATTAATAATTTGTTGGTAAGTTAAAAACTGCACATGCACATTCAAAAATGCTGTTAACAATTAAATGATAAATATGTAACCTAAAAATGTTTAGTAACTTCTTTTAACAGGGCAAATGAAAGTGCGATTAAAGAATTATTTAAAAGAAAGAAACTTACCAAAATAATAAATTAAGTAAAAACAGGCATCAAAATCAAATGCTTTTAAATAAAAATATTAAAGAATAATACTAAAAGCGAAAAGGTTTTTTTTTTCTTTTTACAAAGATTAAAATAATTAAAGAAATTATAATTATATATTTATATATATATATATACATAACAAGCGGAAATTATGCAACAAATAAACATTTTATTGAACATTAATCGGGTGAGAACATTCAAACTCATTAGTTAGTTCAACCTGCCTCCAGGTTCCATTGGATCCACCGCAGTGCCGCATCGCTTGAATTTCTACACGTTGCAATGATGAAAATAAATAGAGGTTCCCATTTTAGATAGTGGAGAACTTAATTACATAGGTAAGACTTTAATTCAAGGCATAGTTTAGTTGAATTTGATCAGCTTGTTTTTATAAGACATGCAATTTTTAATAATGTTGTTCATTTGTGAATCTCGTTGAATGAAGTTATTTAGCTTGTAAATTTGTTATTTAATAAATTAACTGCAGCAAACCATTTTATGTTTTGTTAAGGAAGATCATATAATATAAATATAGCATAGCCATTCGACTATTTCTTTTTAGCTTTGGGCTGTATGAAGTCAGTACATATAATACATTAAATTAGTAATTATTTAAATTCATTATAGATCTTTTAAATCTATCGGACCACACAACGTATATTAAAGAATTATTTTTTAGTAAACTGGTTTATTTTAATTGAACTGTTTCAAGGCAGACTTTGATATCGTTCATAAAAATTAATTTCTTTTTTATATATTCACACTTTAAGGATACAAATTTCAAATCCGTTTATAAAAGGTTTTCACAAATAATAATTCAATATTATAAACTAAATATAAGATAACATTCTGAAAACCAATAAGCATTTTGTATGTTAGTATAAAATCACCTATTATATAGTATAAGGATTAATAAGGTGCAATTTAATTAATTTGTTAGCAAGTGTTTACAAAATAAGATAATTGAGTGTTAAAAAATAATACAATTGTTTATTCTGTGTTTCAACAGAAAGGCATAATATAATATAACTGCTGGCTTGTAGATATTCTAATATAATTGTGAATTTTGAATAAATGACTTTGCATGCATTAGGTTTTCAAAAATGCAACAAATAAGCGCAGAAAGTTTTTTTTTAAATGAACAAAATGTATCTACAAGTTGACAATGATTTTATGTTGCCTTGTGAAATTTGGAAAGTACTTATATAGTTAGTTATTAAGCACATGCTTGGATTATTTAACTAGTTGGTTGGGTTAGTAACGACATCGTTAGGAGCTCGGCGCGCACCGGCAGCGGACCGAAAAGTTTTACGCAAAAAGCTCTCCTTGCGACGAGGGGGGGCACCCCGACTATTGCCCGCAATTGTTTCACTCTTCAACAACTCATCTTTCAGTTCGCCGGGCTGATCGGAATCACTGCCGTCATTTGGCGTTTTAAAAAGTAAGGGTCGAACAGATGGCTTTTTATAGCGACGCGTCGATGAAGACAAAAGGGATTGGGTGCGTCCAAGAGTGCCCCCACCAGTGCCACTACTAACTGTGGCATAGAACAGCTGATTGCGTTTCTTGCCGCGTGTCAGTGCGCTGCCGAGTGTACCGCCACTGATCTCACGGACACCGCTTAAGAATGTGCCCTCAAATTGTTGGTTTCCCAGTTGGTGGTTGTTGTTTAGCTCCGGATTGAAGAAATACTTTTGATACTCACTGCTGCACGTTGAGGCCGAGACACTGGCACGCTGCCGACTATAATCCAATGGCTTATTTCCACTCCAATCCATAATGTCACGATTTGCCTCTGCAAAAGTAAATTTTCAATTAATTTAAGCTTTTACTTGATAATAATATTATAGATAAACTTACTGTAAACATTCCAGAGTAATTCAAATATATTATCCCTTCCAAATTGTGTGGCCAAATGAAGCGGTGTATATCCCTATAGAAGAATGCAAAAATTATTAATAAATTTCATTATTTATACTATTTTATAATGAGATTATAAATACTGTATGTAATTTTTCACCATTATTTGTATAAATTAAAACTGAAAAGCTGTGCAACTTTTGACTCCTTTTCTTGATTTGGTTTTTGTAAAATGCGTAACCAATCAGTTGGAAAGTCGGATTAAATTGAATGTAACACATTCGTCGTGATTGACAATTCACTTTGTCTCCGTTTTTGAGAAGCGACATTTGAAAACATTTGAGTGAGAATTTAATTTGTTTGGAACAAGGCACGGTTCAATTTAAAATTGTGTAAACTTCACATGCATAAACCGAAGGATTTGAGGTTGGGCATGTTGTGTGCGGCACAATTGGATTTGCTCGTCACGATTTGTCACAGCTTGCCTCAAATGCCGTATGCCACATGGGAAGGGTTAAAGAAGTGTTTTTTTTTTTTTGCTCTTCCGTGTGACATGTGACGCAGATTTTCGCGTGCTGGTGACAAGCCAATCAGTCGATTCGTATATTATTAAAAGTATTTCAATATAAAACACTTACCCCATGCTTTACGACAATGTCGACAGTTGGCAAATTGGTAACAACATAAAAAGTAAAAGAATTTTAATATTTTAAAATGTTAGATGGATATTTTATGAACAATGTGCCTCTTACCGTTCTGGCATTGACATCCGCTTTATAGGTGCCGGCAATTAGTTTAACCACATCCTCATTGCCGTGCTTGGCAGCCCAGTGTAGAGCCGTCTTCAAGGAAAAAAAAAGAGAAGAGTAAAACACGGCTTTAATTAGTAAGCGGACCAAATGAGAGCAAAACTGGCATATTGAGCTATCCACACAATGGCATATTAGCTTTAAAACAAATCGGTGAAGGGACAACTGAAGGACATCGAGTTAAACAATCAGCAGGGCGTCGATGTCCCAATATGCTGCACTTCTGGAACTATTTGTTCAACCATCAATTGCTGTCGTTTGGTCACAAAAAAAAAAAAAAAATGAAAAAAGGCAACAACAAAAGCAAAAACAAAAAAGGATGCAGCCGCTGCTGCTGCTGCTGCTGCGTCCGAGATTATACGATATATATAAATAAATTGGCCAGCCACTGCCGAATGCCTTTTGCCTCAATTATTTTCATGTTAACATAATAATTTAGTAAGGCGCAACGATTCGGGCCGCTCAGATAAGACCTCAGCTCTGGAACTGCAAGATCGCCGCGAGTGCACGATGATTTTCTATAGAATTGTTTGCCTCAGCAATGCTACGTACAAACTTAACCAACAAGCAACAAGCAACAAGCAAACAGCCGACCAACAGCCAACAAACTACCAACAACGTATGTGTTGACAATGAAGACGGTCACTTTTTGAACAGCAACGACAAACAAGCCAAGTCTCTGAGAGCTCTCAGAGCTGAGCCACAACAAAATCGGGCCAGAACAAATAGAGTTTCAGGCAATTCCCGCTGCCGGATCGGTATGTAATTCTTTTCAAGGGAAATTTGTTTTGTGTCTCCCAGCCTAAAGAGGTGGGGGGAGGCATACGGACTGACATACATATGTGGCCACTATTTGCGGTCGATGCATCTTAATCTGCACTCTTTGGCATTTAATCTCATCCATTGTCTTAGCATTTCGTGGAGAAATGTTCACGAACAGAAGCCGCATACGAATGCAGAACACTGCTTGGACTTATCTTATCAGCAATGTCAACCGATTAACGATACGTATTATTTAGTTACAGTTTCACTGATATCCTTTCAAATTTATGGTATGTTTGTGCCAAAAAAATAGTAATTGCAAAGCATTAATCTGATTATTTACATTTGAAATTAATAAACACTTTTTTTGCTTTGAACTTTTTAGAGTATGGAATATGTAATTTTAAATTTCCGATTAACCAGTGTAATCGACTAAGAAGTGATCTGTTTTCATATTAAAAATGGACAAATTAATTTAATTCAAGATACTATTAAAAAATATCTGTGCTTTAAAAGGGTATTCTTATTAAAAATGAATACATTTTAATATTTTTTTAAATTTAGGTATAAAGCAGTCGACAAACTTGATCCGGTTACAGGGTATTTTACAGTTGACCACTTTCAAATGTTTTTATTTAAATAATAGAATAATAGACCAATAAATAAATGTTATTATATGAATGAGCATATTCAATAGACATTTGTTTATTCATATTATTCATTCATCAATCATTTTTTTTGCTTAAGTTTTCCTCATTAGAAATGTAATCAAATGAAAAATAATTCATAGAGAAAGATAGGAAAAATGAAAGCCCTTTTTAGGTCACTTAGAAGCACAATCGATAGCTGTGATTAATTAGCTGCTGATAGGCATTCAAATGAGGCGTGAAATCATGAAAATGATTATCGCTTTGTCATAAAATGAGGGGCAGCAAAAAGGACTGGTTTTTGCGATTTACAAATCGTCTCACGCGCAAAGCAAGAGCAGCGATTTTAGCCATTTCGTGAATATCGCTTCCACACAGGCTTTCAGGCATCAGGCTTCAGGCTTCAGGCTGAGGCTGTGGCTGAGTCTGATGCAGAGGTTTAAGGCTCAGACACTTTACATATGGCATGTTGTCCGTCTGCACGTTTAAATTTATTGTCCATTCCATTAATGGTGGCAAGGGACAGAAATTCTGCGTCTCTGACAGTGAAATGCCATAAATTCTTGCGTCTCGTTTCAGTTGTGGCATTGTACTGCCATCGGGAAGCAAACAGAGCGATTTGCTCTCTACAGTTCGAAGGCTCTGTTCTGTGTTCACGGGGCTTCGGGGTGATGTCCATGTCGAGGAGGCAACCGACGGTGTTGGCGATCGCGACTGTAGGGAATCCAGCAGCTGCTGCTGTAAACGCATTGTGAAGGAATTCCAGGAGTATGGAGCCAAGTACCAAAGACCAGGTCGTGAGACAGCCATGGTCCTCCTAGCACTGCTGCCTCACGATCATAAAAGGATGGTCAAAATATTTGTCACTCGTTTGGTCCACTGTGGACTGCAGACCAGACCAGAATTGAGCTGGGCAAGTAGTAGTAGTAGTAGTAGTAGTACTACTGAAGGTGTCACAGCTGGAATTCGATATGGTAAAAATGCGATGGTATGTGTTCATCTGGATCATGACAATAGATGATTGAAAACGTAGATAACCAAGTTGCGATAAGCATCTTGATCTCACAAAGCAAACAACAACACTTGCCAAAGTACCATTTTGGTATTGAATACGTGTAAATTTCATCAATATCACAAAATGCAAACAACTGCTAAACTGTGCTAAATACAACATTATCGAAAGCTAAGTATTTACTAATTGGTAAACTTAGAGGCTAAATTTAGTACAGACTACGGAGCGTATACTTGCTATATATATTTAAGGTGGGCAATCGATGTTCATTTACTAAGCCTGAAATTTCTTAATTTCTTTATTACAGATTTAAATATTTTTTTTAAACTCTTTTTGTGATAAGGCTTCACTTTGAATAACAAAATAAACAAGCCAATGTATAAAATTAGAAGATCAGAAAGAAAGACTTTACTTTCACAATGTTCTAAAGAAAATGGAATTACGTAAATTCGAAATATATTAATTGATATATATTTATATATTTATTGATATACAATAATAATAATAATATAATATAATACTTACATACTGTAGTCCAAACGTCGCAGAGAGCATATGTAAAAAAGAGAATAAAAATCAAATGAATATTATTAATTAAATGTAGTTAAACTGAAAAAAATGTGTTGATGAAAAACAAATGTGCAAAATTAGTCAAACAAGATTATTTAACTAGTTAAGCCCAGAGCTGTTATTAATTGTTAAGTATAGTGCGCAGACAGAGTTGGGCATTTCGCCTTAACAATTTAATAACACATTGGCAAGTCTCAACGGCAATTACACTGTACGATCCTGGCAGATGTATGTCAAGTCCAGTTTAGTTGAATGTCCTCGTAGGACTCTAGACGAGCTGCACTGCGCACAGCTCGCAAAAATGATGTTTTCCCCCTAATGGTGCCAACTATGATAATGAGGGTCATCCAAACTGGAATGTGGGCTGGCAACGGAGCCTGACGTTCAGCACAGTTCAATTCAGTTCATTTCTGTTCTTTGGTGTTCAGGTTAAGGTTTTGCGCCAAAAAGTTGAGTGCGCCTGCGAAGTGGCAGCCACATGAAGAAGTCGCTCGAAGGCGTTTTGATCGAAATTCGATATTACGTTGATAAGACACGAGAGCTGCCAGCAAGGAAGACCTGCTGTAGACCTGTTGGAATCTTTTGGCGGTGCTATCCAGAAGCTGTCGTTTTGATCGATCGTCTGCACATGAAAAATGTCATGTTTAACAAGTATTTTGCTGGTTGTAATTAAGGCTGTTTCGGAATCGAGCCCAGCCGCAGAGATCGTCAAAGTGTGTGACGTGAACTTTAAAAGATGTTTTTAGCAAGTGACAATTGTTATGGAAATTCATTTATCACAACACCAATCAGCAAGTCAACAACAATTTCATGCCCCGGCTCGCTCTTCTAACTATTCATTAAGGTTTTCAAGGACAAGAACAGTAGTTAGAAAAGCGAACATACTTTTTTTCGCTGGTAATGTGAATTTAATTGTGTTTGTTTTTGAAAAATAAATATATGTATGCAACTATTAAAATAATTTACAATACTTACACCCTGTGGTTAAAGTTGTGTAGTTCATGTAAAAAAAGAGAAAGAACATGAAAAATGAGATCTTAATTGTTAAAGATTATTATCGCTTAATCACTTTTACTTTAGTTTTGATATAGCTACAAGACTACAACGAAAAAGTAATAAGTAGAGTATTGCTATGGTCCTTGCTAATAGCTAGTATTTTAATCTATAGTTAATATAATAATTTTTCAATTACATTTATTTCTTCGATAGATATGTGATATACATTTCAAAAATGTTTGATTGATTAAATTTACAAATAAAAGTAAAGATAAAAAAAAAATTATAACAATATGCAAATTAAGAATGCATAAAAATAAATAAAAATTTGAATATAAAATAATTATGTGTAAAGTTTTTTAACCCTGATTTTATCAGTGAAAAATAGGCATAATAAAGTTGTGCAATTATATTAATTTTTACATTTCTGTCGCTATAATTTATAGTATATACATTTATTAACCAACTAAAGTAGTAAAACTAATCATAAATAACTCATTGTCAGTGTTTCTGGTAATAATTACATGAGATATTTTAACAGCTTGGACTATTATAGATAATATGCTAAGACGGACGAGTATTATGTTCATAAGAAAGAAATTTTGATACTTTACTTAATTACCATTATTAATAATCCGCAGCGAGAATAGAGAAACGACCCGAATACAAGACACTCCTTGTTGAACATACCTCAAGAGAAAAAGGCACGCAATTTGAGTATCAAATAAATAAAAAATTTAGTTAATAAACTGAAATCCTATACCCGTAATGCTACTGAAAATGTGTATTAGTTCCCAGAGTAATGAAAACAAGCGCACCAAACACGAATGTGAAACCGAAATAATTATTTTCTCTTTATGAATGTAGTATCTAAAACGCAGATTAACTAAATTGATTAGAAATTATACTATATGTACAAATATATATATATATATATATATATATATATACACTTCCGCAGAGGCTACTTGCCTTGACCTAATCGACAAACACCGGCTAATTTCCAGCTATGTCTATGTTAACTTGAAATGCGTAAGCACCCCATAAAACATGGTCCAAAAGCAGGCAAACAGGGCAAACAACTATAATAATAATCGGCCAGTTGTTTGATGATAAAAATAAAAAAAACAATAATAATGACAGCAAAAGTCCTCGCTACGTGACTTATCTGGAGCAAACAATCTAAATGATATATTAAGCGCAAAGCAAATAACGCTCTTTTTGTCGCCACCATTTCATTTTTGTATATATATTTTTTTTTCGATTTTCCTTCTTTTTTTTTTTCTCCCTTGGCGAGTTAAGTTCTCCAATTATGCGGATTATTAATTTAACTGGGTCGCTGGTTAGAGCCGTGTTCCCGCCCCAGTTGTGTCTGTGTCTGTTGGTCAAGTGTGCGCTTTTGTTGTTGTTGTTGTTGCTGTTGTTGTTGCTGTTGCCACTGACCACTTGTCGTTTCACAAGTTGTCAAAACTTGTCATTTAACCGACAATGAGCCTTGTTTGCTTTAATCGTGGTTATTATGCATTCGACTGAGTATAAGTCTGCCAACACAGTGTCTCTCTCTCTCTCTCACTCTCTGTCTCTCTCTTTCTCTGTCTCACCCTACAGCTCTGAATTATTAATGATACTGAAGGTTGGGCAAAGTGCGTCGGCAGCTGCTCCAGCTGGCTTCGTGGGGAGTTTCTCTAATTAGTCAGCAGTCCCAGGCTTCAGTTTCTTACTCGTTCGCCTTGCTTTTTTTTTCGCCATTGACAACTGATCATTAGTTTTTGTTAATCCCTGCGATCATGATTTATATAAACTACGACTTTCTTACACGTTAAGCTGCCTTGTGACCCAATTAGGTATCGTCCAAACTGTATAAAGAGTTGGCCACGTTATTTGTTGTGATAAATGCTGCCCCTGCGTGCTATCCTGCTGATCGGCAGCATTATGTTATCCATGCTTTAATTGGTTTCACAGCGGCTCATTTGTCAGTGGGGCAATCGATAAACTCGCGGACAGGTGGAATCCGATAGCTGCTCTTTGGCTGCACTTTTGCACAACCCACGTTGCTTCTGCTACTTGCTACTTGCTACTTGCTACTTGCAACTTGCTGCTTGATGATGATGAGGGTTGTTTTCTGTCATACCGGTGTCGCCTTCGGAGCTGACGCTCCTCATCGTTCGGTTGGCAACAGGTGATCGCCGATCCTTGATCGAGGTGACGTGTTTTCTTTTGTTATTAAGTTGTTAAGCTAAATTATTGTTCTTTTCTGTTATTGTTTTGTATCTTCTTTTTTTTTTTTTTTAGGGCCATCGGCGACATTTAACAGTTCATGCATTTATATGAGCTGTCGCAGTTTTTATAATAGCTATTATAATGCATACATATATTGTATTAATAGACCAATAATAAAAACAAAATAAACACATTAACATGATACGATTTAAGACCAAAGATTAACTGCTCCATCATGAAATATATCTTTTATTTATATTTTTTTTTCTAATTATATGTTTTGGTTGCAGCTTAAAGATGATTTCATAATACTCTTTACCAAAGCTAATCTGATTTGCACAACTTTATTATCCCTCATTTTTACTGATTTACTGAATAAAATGTGATATAATAACGCATAAAACTTACCGTTGCTGGGCACTGAAAAGAAATAAAAGAAGGTAGATTAATAATTGTTTAGTATTTGTTATCCTCTTTTAATAATATAAATATATTTTTCGCTGGCTCCATGCGATAATAACAGGTTTTAAGATAAAAAAAGATAAAGTTATAATTAAACTCTCATTTAATATAAAAAAAAAAAAAATAAGTTTATAATAAATTAAAAGAAAATAAGACTTCAAGTAGCAAAAGCACTGTTTACCAAGAGGTGAACCCATTCATTCGCATAAGTAATATGTTTTTAATAATTAATTTCATAATTAAAAACAGTAAATATTTACACAATTACTTGTTTAAATTTATTTAAAAATATAACAAAAAAAAAGGAATTAGGAATGCATTAAATGCCAAAACTCTTCCATAGCTGCTATAACTTTCATCACAACATCCGACTAATAAAATATCTAGTTTGTTACATACTTAATGAGAAACATATAGAACCCTTTAAAAAGGGTATAACAAATCGCCCCGATGGGGGTTTGACCGTATTAATGGTTTTTTATTAACAATTCATTGAATGCATTGAGACGAAGGAAAATGCGAAAGATGCGCAAAGCATTTGACGTATGAATTAAATGAATGGAATCGGATTGATTTCGAATCGATTGCTGATTTAATTGTCTGACTAATTGAGAGATTTTTTTTTACTGTGAACTCCCATGACGCAGATGACGACCTAGTTGCAGCGTTATTTGCTCCATTTGGCACACGGCGTGCTTAATGACTTGATTTGGGAGGCTGATGAGTTGCTCAGCAGCAACAAAGTTGGCAGATTGCAGTCCGTTGATTAGTACAATCTTGGCAAGAGTGACAGAGAGAGAGAGAGAGAGAGAGAGGGAGAGGGCGAGAGAGAGAGAATGAGAAGAAGAGAGCAAAGAGCTGTACGTGCAGCAACGCGACAAAGACAACAACGAAGACGACAATGACTTGCCATATATGCACTAGGCTTGATCTTGGGCTCTACAAAAAAAAAAAAAAAAAAACCTTAAATTTCATGCAGAATTAATTAACTGCTTGGCGGTGGTGGTGGCAAAGAGCGAATGCAACCGCAGCCGTACTTGCCCCAAAGCCGCCCAAGTTGCGGGCGCCCTTGTGACCAGCATTGGTTTTTTTTTTTTTGTATTTTTGGTCTTGAACAGACGCTGTTATTTTGATGGCTGGGCAGACAACGCGGGAACACACAGAAGCAGCAGCAGCAGCAGCTCCGCTCTGGAATTTCATTGAGAAACGTGCCCTGTACTTTTGTGAGACAGCGGTGCAGGTCGTGTCCCCATCGCTCTGTCATGAATTGCACATGTACAGGGTATCTGTATGTGTATGTATGTGCATGTGTGTGTGTGTGTATGTTGTTTGTCTTGGGTATCTATGTTGTGGCGCCATTAGCTGCCATTGGCTGGCCCGTGTCGCAATTTAATTACAAGTGGAGTCATCGGGCAACTCGCTATCTATAAAGAGAAGGCGGCAGCAAGATTTATGCAAAGACCATACAAGATGCTTAAACTGGACAGATGCACGGCTCCTTTTTCAAATGATATCACGATGACTGCTTGTCATCGTTTTTGTTTTTGCTGTTGTTGTTGTTGTTTTTGTTGTTGTTGTTCTTGTTGTTGTGGTTGGTGTTTTCCTTTTGCTGATGCACAACTCAATTTGCTTTCTTAAAGTATGTGAGCATTGTGTGTATACACCATACCATATACTCTCTATATAGAAGAAGTCCAGGCGGTACAGGTTAACCTATTAAGGGAAAATATCAAACTGCTGCTGCTGCTTCTTGAAAATCGAATCACGTTCGCCCAATTTATGCTTGAAGCGAGCAGACTTCGACAATTTTAGCTCCCTTGTAGGCGATTAACTTAAATGCCACTAAACTAATTTAAAAGCGATTGTAAATGCTCTCTCGCCTCCCCACTATACCCAGCTGCCCCCCCCCCCCCCCCTCTCTCTGCGCCTCACTGGGCGATAGAATTTCCAAGTCTTGGGCTGTTAAACATCTTGTCCTGGTGCCCGGCCATACGCATTGTCACGTACTGTAGAATGTGGTCATCAGTGTAGATCTCTATGTGTGTAAAATAAATACATAATACATGTGTGGCTCGGCTCTTTGGCAAGATTGCTTTTTCCATATGGAATTTAATTTGCGCGTTTGCCCCGAAACATGTAATAACGATGCAATTTCATTTGCAATTTAATAGCGTACAGTTGACCACTGTGCTGTGCAAATGGTGCAACGCTGTGGCATGCTACACTTAGTAAAATAATGTGGTCTACATTTTAGAATTCGCCAAAAGCAAATGAAATTATTTTTGAGAAGTTGTGGCTTTACCTATTTAACTTTAGAAAACAGCTTAGACTTGATAGTTGTTTAAATAACTTGATTTTAAAAAATATAAATGCATTTGAGAAAGCAGAATTTTTAACAATTAAAATTGTATAACTAATTCATTATTAGTTTTAAATTTAATTTTAGAAATACATTTCTTAAAAATATTATTACAATATACAAAATATATTTAATTTTCATTAAAACATTTTTCTGCTGTGCAAAATTTGTTAAGGGAAGCTTAAAAATTATCACTAAGTAAAAAAAAATTGCATTTGGTTTTCGAATTATTTTTTTTCGAGTGCACAAACGCATTGCAATACTTGATAATCTAACTCGGCATGTTTTGAGGAGTCTGAAGCGATGACAAAGAACTCTCGTTATGCAAAATACCTGAGAATATTATTCGCACAGTTAACTTTACAATTTGATATATTGCTCGAGAGCTTGTTTGTTATTTGCTAACTGCCCATTGACTGAGCTGGCGCTTAGAATAACAAAAAAAAAAAAA
Organism: Drosophila melanosoma; assembly: GCA_035042045.1. Lineage (NCBI taxonomy): Eukaryota > Metazoa > Arthropoda > Insecta > Diptera > Drosophilidae > Drosophila > Drosophila melanosoma. Next base: position 772,412 of record JAWNLY010000100.1, on the reverse strand, counting down.
TAAATAAATAAAAAAAAAAACCATAAACACACAACGACGTCGGCGTTGGCGGTGGCGGTGGCAACCTGTTGCGCCTATGCTTGCCACCCGCAGGGCAGATGCCAGGCGGGGGCAGAGAGGCAGGTGCACTCGTAAAAACCTAACGAGTCTGAATAACAAATACACGTATGTGGGGATGATTAATTTAAGCACTTTTACGATGCCTCTTCATGGCGATGCTGATTTATTGCCATTAAAGCCTGTGCGACGAATTTGCCGCAAGAGATTCTCAGCTTGGTACAGTTGAGGGTTTTATGATTTGGGCGATAAATGGAAATTAGGGGCTTTGAATAACTGGACGCGGTGGGGTAGCAAATCGCAAAGTCACTTGCTGCAAACAAATATGTGTATGATCTCCTTAGACTAACTCAAGCATTATTATTATTATTGTATAGCACATAAGCACGTAAGCGAGCTGTAGGAGGAGGGTGAGAGAGGGGGTGGAGGAGGGAGTATAAAATTGGAGGCTGGCGCATGTTGCCATCAGACGCATTTACTATTTTGCATAAATCATAATGTAATCTGCATCTGGAAATGAAAACAAACCGAAGCGAAAATGTCCAAGCTTTTTATAATTAACTGCGCGGCCACAAACTGAAGACATTGGCAGGCGACATGCCGGGCACAGCTGCAGGACCTCTCTTGCATTGCCACAGACCAGCATCAGGCAACAGGCAACAGGCAACAGCAGCAGCAGCAGCAGTAACCAACCAACCAACAAACCAACAACAACAAGAACAACAATCAAGCAGCAACCAAGCAGCAACAGGCAACAACGACAACCGCATAAGTTTTCTCAATGAAGCATGGAGCCCCAGCAAACATCAAAAGCAACAAATACAAATCCCAACAGGAACAACAACAACAACAACAACAAAAACAACAGCGAACAGCAAACCCAGCGAGCTGTGCTGGAGATTCGTTCGAAGCCGTTGAGAAGGAGGAGGACGACGATTACTTGGGCCGGCCAAAATGGCTAAGCCCTCAGTTTTTTTTTTTTTTTTTTTTTTGGTGCACAATCGCAAAATCTACGCAACAGCAGAGAAGTTGCGCGGTCAACGGGCGCCTGCCAAAACTACGGCAAAATAATTTATGCTCGAGTCGGTGAAGCGCAGCAACACATTGGCGCAACATGCTCCTTGGAGCGAATAGCAGCGGGTTGGATGTTAGTCGCAGTAAAAATCAAACAAAAATTATAAATTAATGAAATTTATGCACAATAAAATTGCAAACGAAATTATTAATGCAGTCGTTCACGCTTTAAATGCACCCTAAATCAACGAACATTTCGCTCACACACAACCCAAAAACAAAAAAAAATAAAAGGAAGAAATTATTAATATGGCCGGCAGACATGCAGCCTACTACATTCTACAATACTCCAACCTCCTGGCCATCATCATCATCATAAGCATCAGCATCAGCAGCAGCAGCATCGCCATGATGTCAGCCAGGAGGCGCTAGCTGGGCACACGATAGTCTTTGTTAGCTTAGGCGCCGGATATGTTAAGTTTTGCCAAGACATGCGTCTTGCAACATTAATGCCCACAAACTTGTTGCAATCGACTCCTTCAACTCCATCAGTTGCATGAGATTATTTCAAGTTTCGAATGCATTGCTTCTTCCCCCTCACTCCTAACCGGTTCAGGTGAATCGGCCGAAATGCAAAATTTATGTGCCGAAGATTTTAGCTTTGCCTCTCAATAAACTTCACAATACCAACTGATGGACATGGCTTTATAGATTTGGTTTTTAGTTGCTGATTAACAATATTTAACTTTTTTCTCTCTCTTTTCATCTTTAACATGAGCTAATATTGTTAAGTGTGTTTAAGCGTGTTATTTAAAATTGGATATTTGATATTTTCGATAAATATTTAAATTGATTGACAAACGATTATGTTGACTATTCTTTAATATAACAATTCATAGTTTGTTTTAGTGAGTGTGAATTAATAGTATGTGCAACAAATTGAATTTCAATTTACTATGATTATTATTAAATATTTAATTATGAATATTTTAATTAGTTTTAGTGTAAATTATGCACAATATCTCAGTTCAAAAACTAATATCTTATTATTAAAAACAGCAATGGTAATTGAATAGGTTTTTGTTTGTTTTATTTAATTAAAGACTGCCTAATTATGCCAACAAATTTGAAATTTCATGATTGATTGGATTTGTATTTTATTGTATTTTAATTTTATTTTTAAATAATAATTTAAGTAATAAAATATTGTTGTATATTCAATCTGAATAGAAAGTATGTTTTAGGGAGTAATTTTATTAATCTCTACAACAAATTTAAAGTAATTTGTATACGAATTAACCGTAGTTAGAATGCAACATAATCTAAACCTATTTAAAATTGGACTGGACAACGAAAAACAAAGTTTATATTTTTGGTTTATCAGCTTATTTCAAATTTTAGAATAACTATTTTTATTAGTAAATACCTTCGTCAGCAACAGAAATCTTCATCAACATTCAAAACACAATTCACAAGAATGAATTTGGCAATGATTAAGCGTAAAAGCTATTGCCAGCTGTCGCATAATAATATTAATTTAAGATTTTGAATACATTTGTAGATTTGTTAAAATATTGTCAAAGATAGTCGTTTATTGCGTTTTAGGCATGTTTATTGCCCAATGCACGTCCCTTTGACAAATGATCATTTGTTTTTATTTGGTTAATAGGTCTATTGTTTATGGTCCAGTTTCGTGTCAAGTGACATATGAATAGTTAATTTTAATTCGTTGAAAGATCTGAGATCGTCAAGTAAATCAACATTTGACTGTCTGCCTGTCTCCAAAAGACAAAATACACCCAAAAAGGTCGCTTTTGCAACCAAAAAAGAGTTATTTAAATTTTACAGCGAATTTTTTTTTGTTTTTTTTTTTTTGTGAAGCGTAGACAGCTTTATCTTATCGCCAGTTGAGTTTTGAGGTTTCCCTTTAACGAATACATTAAATACACATGATATTCCCGGAATTATATATATGTATGTAAATGCCACAATTCTCACATGAGTCCCCAACCGGAGTCAGCAGCCATGCACCGAGCTCTCCATCTCCATCTTCTGCGATGGTATCGTTCGTCGTCGTAGCTGGGTTTTTTTTTTTGTTGTATTTATTTTTTATTTTGTTTTGTAAACTTACGCAGAAATCTCAAGACAGGTAGCGCTCTATTGGGCCCATATCAGCAGGCTAAAAAATTAGTTCCTCAACGATGACAAATTAGACGTCATTAAGACTTGACTGGGGCCTCTTTCCTGTCCGGTGCCGCAGTGGAGTCACTCACAGTGGCACTATCTGCCACACTGTTGTCCGACTGTGACCTCATCCTTTCTCAGAATATACATATATATATATATATGTATGTGTATATAAGTGTAGAGGTACGTGCAACAAATGGGCATCCTAGGCAGCAAACGCGCGTGGAACTGTTACTCCATATTATTTATGATAATCTCGATTTTGTGTGGTAGCCGTCCAGCAACTCAGCGAATCCAACGAAGCTACTGACGCTGCTGCCACCACCGGCGAATGCAAAAGCGGGGCAAACGGAGCCACACGAATCGCTCTGTGTGTGGCCCTTTTGGTATCTTTGGATGCGGCAACTTCGCCTACCTGTTGCCTGCCTCGACTTGGCTCGACTCAATGCGACTCGACTCCGTTTGGCTTGGTTGTCGCGGCGGCGGCGGCGACTCCAGATTAATGTGAAGTGACATGTTTAAGTAAATGATCCAGAAGCTTATCCGATAATGGCCACAATATTTATTTAATGCTACACTTAATTTTGGCAACTGGACAGCCTGGCGGGTTCAGCTCTTCAAACATAATTGACCCAAAGTAAATAAAAATAAAAATTGCTTATTAGCTTTGGTCAGGCCAAGTGCTTACACTTGGAGAAAAGTCTGACCTAGCTTTTAGAAAATTGAGTCATGATTAAAAATTTATTCTTAATGGGAAAGTTCAAATTTTGACTTTCATATAAATAAAAATTTATTTATTAAGCCAGAAGGCAATCGATAAAAATAATAAAAAATTTAATAGCTACTTTAAAAAACTTCTAATTTCTAATAAATTTGAACAGTGATTTTAAAAATTCATTTAAAAAATATAATGCGCTGCTGTAGTAATTTTTCAAATTTATGAAATGATGGAATAATTGGAAATTCGATTGCTACATTTAATCATTTTGTAATCTCTTATGTAAATCTAATCTCTTAGTTCTGGAACATACAGGATACTTATGCATTTTTCTGAGTGTTGCATAAACCATAAATCTGGAGCCGGGTAAGCAAGCAGCAGCAGAAGCAGCAACAGGAATAGTTGAGGCGCAGGATATTACACAACATCACGAAGACGTGGACACCAACACGAGCGGCTGGCCGCAAGACGAGCTCCGAGGAACACGATTAGCCTTAAATAGGCCCCACAATAATCATTTGTTTTCGGGGGCTCCAACAATACAATACGAGGATGCCGTGGGGCGAGGGAGAGATGAGGAGGCGATGGAGACCAGCCTCTCAGGGCCAAGTCGAGCGGCCACCGCCGTTGCGGACTGTCGTCGACTTTGTTTGTGGTCGTTGTTGTTGCTGTTGTTGTTGCCGCTGCTGCTGCTGCTGCTGCTGTTGCTGTTTTGCAACGGTTGCAAGTTTTGCGACAACACGAAGATTAGCATGCGTGACTAACAGAATTTTGTTATTCTCTTACTCTTTGCGGGCTGGCTCTGGCTCTGGCTCTGGTTTGGCAGGGAAGTCGTGCGTTTTACTCGCCCTGGGATAATCGTTTGTTAATTTTCCTAATTAATTATTAAATTCTCGATAAGCAGTCGCAGCACTGCCTCAGGGTAATTGAATGAAAGCAAAAATGCAACATAACAGCAAAACAGGGCTTTTACAAGGTTGCAGGAGTGCCAAATTTAAGACTTGCAACAAGGTCTTTCACATAGTTGCTGCAGATGATGATTTGCCTTTTTGAATTCCTGTGTGTGATTTTTCTTTTTATTTTGGTGTTTTGACCGGAACCTTTTTTTTTATTGACAAGCAAATGCACTCAAGTTGAATATGTACCGCCAATGCTTTTGGATTTTAGTTTTTTTTTTTGTCTTAGCTGCGACTGCTGCGCGAAATCTTACATACATTTTTAGCCAGGCGCGACTTGTAGCATTTGCTTGGACCTCGGCCGGAACGTCTGCCCCATCAGGAAAGACAGATAGACAGGCGGAAGGAAGGACGGGAGGCAGGCACAGCACAGCACAGCGCATTCATTCGTTGTCCCTTTTGCGCACAAAGTTTATTTTCGTAATTTATGATGTCGCCGTCCCCAGCAAACGCTGCTCCACAGATTTTAGGCAACGATCTCGGCTAAAGGCCCCCAAAGTGCGTGGGACGTTTGCCTGGGCCTCCATCTGGCAATCACACAAATCGTATGGAGAACTACTATTATCAGAAGTTTTATGTTAATTTTTAAGCATGTTGCCGGCTTTGCTTGCCTGCCTGCCTCGGTCTGCCTGCCTGCCTGCTTGCCTGCTTGCTGCTTGCCTCCTTGTGTGTGCCAGTTTGCTTGCCTAACAATTTCTGGGGTCGATTGGCGGTGGCAACAGCCGCAAGTTTGCAAAATGTAATCTTTTGTCATCGTGTTTGACAGAATCGGTTGTCGCCCCAAAACGCACCTGTTCAGTTTCCCTCATTAATTATGCATCAATTCACGTCAAAATTTAGTTGCGTTGCGAAACAAACTTTAATTTACAGTGCAATTAGCATTTTGTTTGTTGATAAGTTGAGCAATTGAATACCTTTAGGAAATTTCAATATTTATCTGTCAACTGTTAAACAAAAGGTGTCTTAGATATTAAAAATAATTGTATTATTCAATTTTCACAGTATCCCTAATGGATCTTAATGAAATTTGTACACTTGATCGAAATCAATATTAGATTGTAGATATACGTTTAAAAATATGGTTCTTATTGCTATCGGCAATCGGTTCTGACCAATATTTGGGAACCGAAAGAAGTTATCGATAAAAATAAAATAACTGCGCATGGTAAACCAAAACTTATATTCAAAATGAAAAGTTTTCAGCTATTATATATTCTATTCAGCGATTGCCTTTTATAATTTTTTAATGAGTTCTCGGCTCAAAAATGCATATTTAAAATGATAAGCACAGTAATTATTGTAAATGGAGTTTTTGTTTGTTGTCAGATTATACATTACATTTATTTATATTTTTAATGTGGACTAAAAACAGTTCAGCCTATAAAAATATTGATATTAAATAAATATTTATATCTTTAAACTCTAAGTACATTCAGTAATTTACATTAATTATATATCTATTGGAATTTGACAATTCTCACATTCGAAATATCGTTGTTGCGATTAAGAAATTCAAATAAAAACTTGATAAATATGACAAGGAAATTAAGCTTCACAGATAAATTTTGTATCTGAGTTAATTATAAGCAAGACACAATAAGCATTAAGCTACACTTTAATTAAATAATTAAATGATGGGAAAATTAAACAAATGATGCAATTTCTTTATGGCCTTTCCTAAATTATTCTTTGTGTCAGACATTATATTAAATATGAGTACAAACATTTGTTAAGTAATTCTCAAGCTGATTCTCACGTTTGTTTAACATTCATAATTAATAAATATTTGTATATTTCTGGGTTTTTTTTTTGTTGTTGGTTTAAGCAAATTGAAAAGGAATTACAAGCGAAGCCTTAAAGATAAGCCACAAGCACAAATTGAACGCGTGGTTTGCAAAACAAATATGGGCGTGTCTGTGGGCGTTTTAACAAATGTTGTGTATTGGCATTGTGCTGTAGCACATTGACCAGAAGACAACGAAAAACACCGAGGGGCAGGAAGCCGGGGAGTCAATTTGAAAAATCGATTAAATTCGAATAAATGTTGAAGGATGAAGGGGGTCAGGCAGATTTAAAAACTCATAACAACCTGGCAACACCTCCTTTCGGCCGCCACACACACACACTGACACACACAAACACACACACATGCCAGAGGTGTGCAAAACCATGTGTGGGGTACAGCCTGGTTGGTACCAGTACCATCGGCACCATCTCTTTACCTGTACTTGTACTGCAGCCCAACTACAAAAAAAAAAAAAATAAACTGAATACGCCTCAGCCGCTGGCAATTGTTCGAATGAGAAATATTGTTTATATTTGTTTTGGTAAATTTATGACCAGAACGTTGGGGCAATGGGTCCACTACAAGCACTACAATACAGGAGCGGTCAAAATAATGGGAGTGAAAGTACAAACCACAAACAGTTTAAAGAGATTTTTACAAATTATTAAAAATATTTTATAGCTCATCGAAGTTAAATAAATATAAATAGTTTGAATAGTTTTAAGTTAGTCAAAACAATAGTAGTGATTTAAGTATAAATTAAAAAAATCATTAAAGATAGTTAAATTATATTTCTAAAAATAATAAACTGTGCGACACGCCTCAGACATAAATAAAAGCTTCAGAATATAAATATATATATTTATATATTCGATATATGTTGTGCATTATTTTTAGCACTACTATTATTATTTTAACCGCAGCTGTAAATGCATATTCACATATTGACAAATTTCCTGCAGCTTCCTCTGTGGCTGAGTGTGTGTTTGTGTGTGTGTGTGTGTTGGTGTGTTCAGGACATTCGTGTTTCAGTAGCTGGCGCTAGTACACAGAACGGTGGCAGTGCGGACGACAGAAACATGAGTTCGCCAAAAGCGAAACCTAATCAATATACACTCAAATTAAAGACCCAAAGGCACTTGCAACAAGCTGTCCTCGTCGTCGTTGTTGCAACTCGTTGAGTGGGGTCGCGTTATGTGTGCTTGGCGGTGTTGATTGCTTTGCATAGTTAAAAACAAAAATATATATAAATATATTTATATATATCCACACACACACACACACACACAGAACTTATATATATATAGAGAGTCGCATTAATAAATACAGTGTGTGATTTAGATTGTGTGTGGAAATCGTGCATATCCAATCAGAATTGCATTCCATTAAACGTGACAAGTTGCTTGTCCAAATAAAGCGCGTTCAAGATCCGTTCAAAATCGGGAACGAGGATGCGCTGGGTGTATCAAAAAGGATCGTGTTCAATAAAATGCAAACGCCGTCGCTCGTCGCTCGTCTCCACAGCGATTGTAATCATTTTTGTGCACTAACAATGGCCAGAATGCGATGCCAGTCAATCATGAATCCATCTTCGTCACTGTGTGGATGTGATTGTGATGGTGGCCTGAATAATGCTGGAATTGCTGAAGCTGCCTGGCAGTAAGTTAGTCAGTGACTTCTTGGTGGTTAACATGGCGCCTGAGTTTGTCGTTTTGGGAATTGGTATCATCAGATCATCAGTATCAGATGATCATCAATGACTTTGACGCTGATGCTGATGCGCTCAACCCATTGTCATTGGTTTTTTTTTTTTGTTCTTCCTTCTTTCTTTTGTTGGCGGTGTCTGCAAATGCACGTCATTCCATGCCACATGAAATGTCACTCAAGCCGCGCGGGTAGCAAGGTGAAAGGGTAAATCAGCCATCCATCCAGCCAAGCCATCCATCCGGATCTCACTGTGCAGCCTGCCGTCCGCTAAAACAATTCAATTGGAGTAGCGAATAAATCACGCTGAACGACGACTCCTGATCGTGAAGCGTCCACCACAGCAGCTTAGCCTTTAATGCCCTGTAGCCAAAATGTTGGCAATGGGTTAATCAGGCCATCACACAAATATCACATATTAGTTATATCAAATGGGTTTTCTAAAATGTCAAAATTCTAGAACTCTCTGAAAGCGTATTTCGTTGACGAGGCAGTATTCCATCTTTTTTAGTTAGTTTTATTTGAGCTGCAGGAAATGACTGCCGTTTGCCAGTTGAGCCTTTTTATTTTGTTTACGATTTTCGTAGTTATCTGGGAAGTATTTCGAATGTCGCTAATTTGACGACTGCACGATTGCATCGAGAGTCGTCTTGGAGCGCATTGGGTGAGGCAAAACTGCACCGAACTGAACAGAACCCAACTGAACTGAACTGAACTGAGCTGAGCTGCTGGTCCTTGGCACCGAGCTCCCGCCGATGCATTTACAGATAAGCTCAATTTCGTTTTTGCTGACACTTAAGCGGCGGGGCCCACAGACAAGGAACCGGGCATCGCTTTTGCGGATCGTCGGATCATCAGTTCCATTGGATTGGGTCGAGTTGGGCTGGGTTTGGCTTGATGCGGCGGTTGCGGGGGTGTCGTCTATACTGTTGTTGCACGTTTCTTTTTTTTTTTTTGTTTAGGTTTCTTCCTTCTTTTTTTTTCGGTGGGCAGCGAAATGAAAATTCCTACCCAAAGTCACGGAGGCAAAGTTCTTGGTTCCATTCGTATTTCTTTAGTCTTGCGACAGATTTTTTTTGTCAGGCAGCTTGCAACGTGACAGAAAATAAAATTGTTTAGCTAACTGATTTATATATATTCTTATGTTTTAGAAATAGTCGACGATATAATCGAAATATATATAATTTTATAGTTCAGCTTGTTTCCAAAGTCAGGTAGGTGTATTTTAAAATATATATTTTTTTCATTAAAAATAATTCTTAATTATTTTATCTATCCATTTTTTATATCATTTTAAGTTAATTCTTTTTATTTTTTCTCTTTTAACTATTTTCCCATTTCTTTATTAATATATTTTTATAATATATTAATGTATTTTTAAATTTGGTATGCTTTAATAAATCTGTTCTAGTTTATTCATATATATTATTAAATACTATCAGATCTATAATTTTTAAAGGGTATTTGCGAAATCTGCGCAGCGAAAGGAGTCGAGCATTTAACCACTTTCGTGTCGGGCTTGAGGCATGCGCAGGTAATTGTGAATGACAATAATTGTGAAGACATTCAGTTGGGCCTGGTCGGAGTGATTCTGTGGACGTCCCAGTGACCGGCCACCATTCTGTGGAACGTGCAAAACGTTGGCGCCAACAGCGCCACCCAATATAAAAAAAACAGCAAACAAGCGAAACAAAAACAACAAAACAAACAAACAAAAAAAAAAACGCAGACGAATTTTTGTCAATTTGAAGACAGGACTCTGGCCAGAGTCGCGATCTTTAAGAACATTCCCCGAATGGCAGAGAACAACTGCCTGTTAGCCAGGCTTGTTGGCAGTGGGCAGTTCTGAGTGGTGGTGCCACGCCCCGTATTTAATAACTTTCGCCCTAATTCATGTTTGCTGTCAGTGCATCGATTTTTCATAATTAAAAGTGAATTGAAAACATCGCACAACTTGTAGGAGGCGCATCTCCGGCGTCTTTGAAATTGATTTTGTGGCCTCAGCCCCGGCCCCGGCCTCAGCCCCGGCTTCAACTCCAACTACTTACCACTGCCGCCTACCACGTTTGAGGTGGTGCCATAATAAATGGTTAGGTGGATCGATAGAACTTGCTCAGCAACATCCGAGCTGGCCCCCAAAAAAAAAGCTATTCCAAACGCAGCGCACGTATCTAAGGTCTTGATCGTGTTAGATATCCATTAATCAAATCACCAACTCCACGTAAAACTGTGGCATGAGACTGGTTGCATCAATAGTTGAGCGGACTTCAAGGAGACTTGCCTTAATTGACTACTCGATGGTTAAATGGAAGCGATAGTAGCACAATTTATTAGCATGACTCGCAAAATCACTCATCATATTTTGTGCACCATGAGAAAAAGTAGTCAGATTTAGTAAAATTTATTTAAAGAAGGTGCTTTCATAAAACTAAGAAAAATTGTGTTTTTAAAAAATGTTGAAATCGACTTTTGCTAACGTTGCTATCGTATATATGATATAGAAAGTCGATCGGCTATAAGTCTTCAAAAAGAAACTGAACCTAATCCAAGTTACAAAAATATTATTCTTTTTGCGATAAAGTGTCAATTATTTTTATCTCTCTTTTATTGGTAGAAGTGGAACTAATGACTTGGATGAATGTTACGACAGGAAATATAATTTGTACACTTTTTTGACTATGATTTTAAACAAATATCAAAAGCTTAAGTTCAAATAGAGAATGGAAATCCCATTTGGATACAATGAGTTATGATATAATAGACAAAAATAGTAACAAAGAAAAACAGATGTATTTTGGTATACATCTATTATGGAATACATCCTTTTCATCATATTATCCTAATAAGTCTTAAAAATAAAGAAATGTGGACTCGAACTACAGGAAAACTCAGAGATTATTCTAATCAAGAACTATACCTAACTCATTAAGGAACAGCCACAACAAATAAAAATTATAACAATAATTATATGTTCCTTGGGCAATTAAATCACTTTTCATATCTCTACATATTCCCCGAAGCAAAATCAACTATCATGTTGAGTTATAATTTGAATTCTCTATTAACAGTGAATTAACTTAATATATAAAAAAAAACTACTGATGACCTGGTTGCTTGGACAATTATATCAGTTTCGATGACTTAATGCTTGCCCCAAAGGGAGATCCATTTGCATGTCAACTGACCATAATTTTAACAACATGTCTGGCAGATCCGAACTCCCAACTAAATAAGTAAGTCACATATCCGCAGGGAGCTAAATAAACAGAGACAGAGAGAGAGAGAGAGAGAGAGAAAGATGGAGGGTGAGGGTGAGGGGAAATGTACTTCTTCAAGAGTTTACGCAGCAGGCGGCGCTATTTGAACAATATATCTCTACATATATGTATTACATATATATGTGTGTATATGTTTTCAAGGGAATATTTTTGGTGACATTTATGTGCCGCTGACGTCGGCCAATGGCGGTGGCAGCACAGCACAGCACAGCACAGAGCTCTAATTAAATTTAATAGCTACGGCAAAGGGCATAAAATTGAGTCAAGCCACCAACGGAGGCGGGCCGACGGCAAAAGAAGACGTGAAAACGTCAAGATTTGGGGTCGTAAACACATTTTGATTTGATTTCTGGAAAGGATTCACTCATTTCACAGGCAAAGCCGACGATATATCGCTGCTGCTTCTGTTCTTGCTGCTGCCTCTGTTGCTTTGTCGGATGCGCTGATTGAATTGTCACCTTCATTTAATGCCAGACTAAAGCAACGCACTGGTTCTATTCGTTTTGATGTCTACTCCTCCGGGTTGAAGGCGCCAACGTTGCGAGTGACATTTCTTTTTTTTTTTTTCTTTGCTCTTGGATTGTTTTATTATTTTAATACTCGGCGGCTGCTGCTGCCAAAGGTGTCAGACGTTTTATTGCCGTTCTTGACGACCTGTTGAAAAGTTCATGGTCACTTTTACAATTGTCCCTTTGAGATTATGGCGCTGTCACATGGCACGGGAAGGGCAACCACGGCGGCATCATGCATCAAAAGATGCCTGCTTGAAATTACTTTCACTCTTCTTAAAAGTGAATTGCATAGAAATAAAACAGGTAAAATTGACAAGAAGCAGTTGGGGGGTCTTTCACAATTAAATAGATCATGTGAGATTCCCCACAAGAATCTTTGCAGCTAAACTATTTAATTAAAATGTTTCAAACAGTTATCTTATCCTAAGTGAAATCTTGTTTAACAATTGAGTTCGCTGTTGTATGTAAATAGCTTCATTTACATGTGCCTTAAAAAAAAAAATGGTAATTAAAACCACTTGTTTAGATGTTTTGTTGTTGTTGTGATCGTACAAATTAAATAAATAAGCTTGAATTTACGAAAAAAAAAAACAACAAATCATCCTTGCTTAAACATAAGCCACAACTTATGTACAAAAAAATATTTTAAGTAGCATTTTTTGTAGTTATAATCAACACGAGCATAGCCAGCATGTTTAAAAATGTTGAAACATTTACCTATAAATAGTGAAAAGAGTTGAAGGTGAAACACTGACCACATTTTTTTTGCCCAGTCATTGTCCATATGCAGCGAAAATATTTTTAATTTGAATAAGTAATTCAAACAACAGTCAAAATCAAAAAAACAAAAAAAAAAAAAGGATAAGAAAAAAAATAGTAGAAGGAAAAACAAGTCAAAACAAATGTGAAACAAGGAAAATTCAATTTACTCGCATGTCAAGCCGAATTGCCGGCTAGGTCAAACATGTTGATGGATCGATGCATGGCTGCCTGGAATGAAAGGGACGCACAACAACAACAGCAACAACAACAACAGCAACAACAATAACAGCAACAACAACAGCTACAAGCTGAAATGGCAAAATGTTGCATGCTCGTACAATTCGGCGGTCCAAACGGCCCCACCCATATATATATATATATATATATATATATACATATAGATGCCTGGTCAGCCAAAGTATATTAAACGACGGCAAACAATAGTCAAACTTGCGCTTCATTGCGCATACACCATGAGAGTAAAAGAGAAAGAGACATCTCGAGTATTTACATATATAAATTGAAAAATAACAGAAAAAGGTAGATTTGAATTGCTAAAGGTAAAAGTTTTTAATTAATACAAATACATGTAACATTTTATAAGCCGCTACAACAGACTATTAGCAGTGTCTGTATCTACATACAAACATACATACCAATGTGCAACTGTGCAACTGTGCATCAATCGTTGCAGCAGCAGCTAGTTGAAAATATTCAAAGCACTCCACTTGGCCAGGCTGAGAGTGCAACTGAATCGTTTTGCCCGTTAGTGTGAATGCTGGCCAGGCTCGCTGTTAGCTGATTGCTGATTGTTGCCATATATATATATATATATATATATGTGGAAATTTAATTAAACTTGGAATTCAAACTACAGAAAAGAAAAACAAAAAAAAAAACACTTCTAACTGCAGCGGCGACATGCAACTAAATAAATTACTAATAACTTGAATGCCGAGTGCCAAGAGCTAAAATATTGACATTTACACATAGTTGGACATATCGATAAATGAAATTGAATAATTGAAGAAGTTGTTTACTAAACTGGTTAAGTTCTGTCAATTAATGATTTATTCATTTGACAATTCTGTTATCACAGTTTATAGCTGAAATATTTTTTCTATTTAGCTGTTGCTGACGTAGAAAGTCTTCAACTGAGATATACTCGTGATTATTTATTATTAATTTATTTACGGTACAGTCTACACATTTAGAAAGATGTAAAAATATAAACATTTTAGTAATGAATTCAAAAGAAACTGAAGTATTTTAAATGGTTCAATCTTACAGAGAATAATCAAACTATAATTTAAAATAAAATAAGTAAAAATATATTTAAAAGGCATAATAAATGTCTGACTAAAATGTATTATTTTACAGCCACAAATAAATTTCTGCTCTTCTTTATAAAGTGTGCCAAAATAAATAAAATATATATTAATAATTAATTAGTAAAGAACTAAGGAAGAAATGTCTTAAAGATCTAAAAAATAGTAATTAAAAAGATAACTAATTTTTTTCCTGGCTTTTTATTCTAGTAAACTATTTTTGCTGTTTGGCTCTTAGTTAAATCATTTCTAAAGAGTGACCAACTCGCTAAAAAGTATTTTATCTGATCAATTACGGCAACTGGCTACGGCAGATATAAACTGTGCAACTCGCTGCTGCAACAATATTTGTTTTTTTTTTTGTAAATATTTGTATGTCTTGGACAAAGTTTGGTCGAGCCACCAACGAGTTGAGACATTAGGTTAAGTGACAATTGCGCCCTGATTTATGGCTATTTCCGTCTCGTTGCGATTTCAGTGATTCGGGGAATTGCAAGCGCCGCTAATGAGCTGCCTGCCATTCGTTCACACTTGCTGGCCGTGGTTTCAAAAAGTGGGGGCGGGAATTGAGGAGGAGTGCTGTGGGCTTTATTAATTGATTGCACTTATGGCATTCAAGATTTGCATACATATATATATATATATAGTGTATGTGGTGTATATAACTGCGCGGAATCCATTATTTCCGGGAACATTGCATTTGTACGGCAATTAGTTCGCATAAGTTGAAGCATTATGCTCGCTTTCACATCCACAGCATCGACTCCAATCGGAGTTGGACCCATGTTTGCTTGCGGCACGGCATAAATCATCTGACGACGCCCGTGCCGACGCCAAACGGGGGACAGCAAAATTATGTATGTATTTATATATGTGTATGGTGTAACCGAAAATTTTCATCTAATTGAGAGACACCGCAGCGACATGAGTGCCCCAAATAAAAAAAAATAAAAAAACGATGCCTCTTTTAGCAAAACAATATCTGTTTATTTTTTTTTTATTTTTGGGGTAAAACTCTAGGATCGCCCACCCGCACGATAAATTCGTAGGCATTTTTCTGTTTTTTTTTGGTTGCCATAGTTCGTTTTTTTGAGTGGTGTCATATATTAGACAAAAAGAAAACAGCTTGTTCATAATTCTTGTGTAAGCAAATTTATGACCATTTAATATGACATTTATCTACAACAATAAGTTACGGCGAAAATTGCGCCGTTCAACTGTCAAAATCGCTGAATTCATCAAATAAATATTCATAATATTTGTGACACAACGAAATTTGTTGGCCATTCACATAATATATAACTTGGTTAAACATGTGTTTTTCAGTTGTATTACCGTCAACATTTGCAAGAGAGAAAACTATTTTCTTTTTTCTTTTTTTTTTTTTTGCTGAAAAGAGCATTGCTTAAAATCATTTTGATGAGAGTACAAAATATAAACATGTGTTCTGTCAAACGCTTGTTCTGCCGTTGTCCGTCTAAAATGGAAATTGCATGTTCAGCTCATAGTACAAATGTACAAAAAACATTAAAATATATTTATAAAGAGAATTATATGTATAGTATTTTCGCGGCATCCTGGTCAAGTGGGGCAAATTCAATCTAGTTATACTCTGGTTTGGGGTATTAACATTTTGTAGTGAAGCCATAACGCATTTAAGGAGACCTCCATGACTCCTTAAAGTATATATATATATTTTATCCGCATCAATAGTCGAGTAGATATAGACAAGTTACATTTCAGGTATCTGTGTGTATTTTTATAATTATACTAAGCAATTATTAAGTTCCTCACATTTATAATAAAAATAATTGAGAACTTCTGTATTAGCTATGTAGCTGATGCGATAGATCGAATAACAGATTCTTATATACTTAAATATAAATATACTTAAATACTTTTTTATTTTATAAGATATCTGGGCAAAATTTGCAATTCTTTTATGTTTCTCACATTTAAGTAAACAAATATCAACATCAGTTGACTATATCATTTAGCTGGCATATAAACGACAGATCAAAATTTGCAAGAGAAAAACCTGTTTTTTTTTTTGTTTCTACCCAGCCAATTAGAAAAAGGGATTGTGAATAAAAATGCATTTGTTTTTTATTACTCTTCAGTGCCTCAGCTTGCTATAAAAAATTAATTAGCCTGTTCATATATTGATATCTTCAAAGGAAAATTTTAAAATACGAATATTTTTAACAACTTGGGGTTCAGGGTATATCGTAGTCGTTACTTGTTTGTTTAGTAAAACAAAATCCCAAAATGATTATATAAAATGATGTACATACAACTAGTCTATAATATTTTTTAAGCATTTAATCTAAGGCGATATTTTCTTATTTTTTTGTTATATTTATAATAGTCGCATACACCTTGTTTACTTGTAAGTTTTCTCTAATGTTGCCACCCACACACACAGTGGCAAGGGGGGTATGTAGCAAAGAAACGCCCACTTGCCAACATGCACTACAAGTGCTAAAAATTCAGAAAAACATATTTCACAATTAATTGTCAGAGGAACTGGGCCGTGCCAAGCTTTGTGCTCGTACAACACACACAAGCAACTGTCATTATATACACACAAAAACCAACAACAACAACAACAACAAAAAGAATAATTTTTTTTTCTCTCGCATTTTTAAATGTTGTTCGACATGGCAAAAAACAACGCGTTTGCTGCTTAATTTGTCGTAATTAATGCTTATGAATAGTTTGTACTTGTCTTTAATTTGTTCGAGCCAATGAATTCGTTATAGTTGTACACTCAACTACAACGCCAAGTGGCTAACTAAATGGGTTAACACTAACCTGCAGTTTAACCAGTTCGGGATAATCGTTAGCCAGCTTTGCCAGCTCTTGGTAATTAGCCTTGGCCATTGAGACAATCCACTCCTTAGCCTTGGAATGGGAAAGTGTCACCTCGGGTGAATCCTTCTCCTCAATTAATTGCTGAAAGACACATGAAAAAGCATGGGGCATAAATTAATTATACATGTTGCTGCCACTTCATTTACAAAAATGCGCGGGCGGGTGTGAAAAAAAACAAAATAAAAACAATATAAAGAAAAATATATATGTGTATATATAAAACAAGGGGCATAAAACATAGAAAGCCCATTGAAAGCATTAACGCCAAACATACGCGCATCTTAGAATACAACACACACTCCCACACACACACATACACACATACACACATGTGTGTGCAGCATATAGATTATAGAGAGGGTTGGGATTGAGAATTAGGGGGGGGACAAAAAAAGCTGGCATAATTATGGCGAACGCATTTCGGCGGCGCCACCGCCATGTTCTTGCCATAATTATGAAGGTAATAATTTTTATTTATTAGGCGCGTGCTTTAGGCAGATTGTATGAGTGTGTGTGTGTGAATGTGTGTTGTTGTTGTTGTGTGTGCCGTGTTTTAGAAATAGAGCTCGAGAGCACTCGCGGCGAAAGTTGTTTTCCTTCCTTCCTTTCCTTGCCTTGCCTTGCCTTGCCTTGGTTTGCTGCAGCTTCATTTTTTGTTTTCGGTGATTTACACATTTTCCACTGGTGAGGGGTAGGCTGATGGAATGGGAACGCATTCCTACTGATAATGAGCACTCTAATGAGCGAGGGGTCCAAAGACACACACACACTCTCCCACACACACACGCGCACACACACACATGTGGTGGTACAACAATAGCTGGCAGCATGTGTGCCTTATATTTACGAGCGCTGAAAAACATTTTCGGCAACTAATTATCCATTCGCGTAATGTTCGCGATGCTAACAAGGAGCAGCAGCAACAGTAGCAGCAGCAGCAGCCGCCGCATAAAAAGGAGTCGACATTTGTTTACCTGGAACTGTAACTGTGGCACACCCACCACCCACTCAAAGAAATAGAAGACAATACTCGTCTCCCTTTGCTATTCATAATGCGTACACTCTCAAAAAAATCGACAATTCAATTTCAGAAATTCTACATACTTTTGTCGTCATCGGTAGAATAAAAACCAATGTTTGCATTACCTAATTTCAGTGCGTATTTCTTAGTTTTGCTTCTTCTTTTTTGTTTCTTATATTGTTGTTAAACTAAAGTTTTAAGAATGTTCATTTGCCAAGTAGAGCTAAGCTGAATTTAAAATAGCAGCTAAACTATAAAATAGCAGTCGATGTCATTATTATTTTCGGAATTTTAGAAATAAATTTTCTATCAGGCTTTAAATATTATTTGCACTTTAGAAATGCATTTCTTTGCAATGGAAAATATTTCTAAATAATAACCATCATATTTTCTAGATTGTGGATTTAGATAATCTTAATTTCTAATTCATTTAATTAATATTATCTTTTAAACCTAATTTATACGCCAATTTATATAAATATTTAAAAATTGTTACTAAAAAATTAGTATTTTAAAAAGCAAGAAAATATTGTAATTTTTAGTGCGAATATTTTTGTGAGTGTACGCACGGCATTTAGCCGCAGGATGCAACATTTGCCAACCCCCAACAACTCCACCCTCTTTATATATATTTACACGCCACTTGACTTTGCGAGTGCTCACGTTTTTCCAATTACTCGGCTGTGCTCGAACGCACCCGGAATAATCCGTGTTATGTTCAGGTAGACAATGACGACGACAAGGACGACGATGAAGTTGAACGACAACATTGCCGCCATTTGCAAAATGCCGAATGTTGGCGACTGTTAAAGGCCGATTGCCGATTTCCGCATTTGCCGAATCGCCGACCAGTTGAAAATGGGGAGTGGGGGGTAGTGTGGGGGGTGTGTGTGCAGGAGCAAAACTGATGAAACAGCAGCTTGAACAGGACAAACATTGGAAAAGTAAGCGCTCCAGGCAAAGTGGCCATGTCAATTCTAAACAAAAGAACCAACCGTACAACGCACCATACCCGCCCCCAAAAGAAGACTCCATCCAATGGGGTACATATATATATATATATATATATATATATATATGTATGTGTATTCCTTTTTACGGCAGGCATAATAAAAAGGCAGCGACTGCTGCTCGTTGGCTGCCCCATGTCTATGGCTCCAACCCCATTCGCAATCGCTTGTTTGCTGGCTGGCTTTCTTATGTTCCAGCGTATATGTTGTTGTGCTTGTCCCTTTATGCTAGAGAGATATTATATCACACGGCTAGCCGTTGTCCAGAGCACCAGAGCAACCGACCACATCAGAGCGCCAGTTACACCGACCCCGACGACCCAAAAACTCTTGAACCGACCTGCGCTTGTCCGGCGCTGTGTTTTTGCGTTTGTGGCACCCGAAACTTACCTTTGGCTCCCTTTTACGTGAAAAACGGATGAAGCCACAAAATGGTCATGTTTGCCATTGCCGTATTCTGTGTATTCTGTGTTGCCATTGTCCGTCCGTTCGGATCACTGTTGCCAATACGGTTGCCAACGGGAGTTGGAGGAGGCGACAACGTCGTCGTTGCCGTTGTCGTCCTCATCCGTTGCTGTTGGAGTTGTAAATTTAACCGCTTCGGGACACACTGCGTTGTTGTTTAACAGCAATAACAACTTTTGGTTTGTTTTCCTTACATTTTTAATTGGGTCCTTTGTGGTCGCCTGGCCGTGATGAGAATAGCTTTGCCTAACTAATTTCTATTGCTGCTTATTGGCTATGTTAACATGTTTCAACCAACTTGTTTTTATCCCCAAAAAAAAAAAGGGTTTTCTCTTTCCTCCCCCACTTTCTACCACTTTTGGCCATCCGTTCCGCCCCCAGTCCGCCCTTAATATGCATATTGGGACACACTGGCACTGGCCACCAAAGTACCTTGTGGGTTAATAAAAATATATGTGGCTTGTTTGATGCTGCACTGCGGGTTTTTGCATTTCCATTTTGGCTTAAAGCAGCCCAGCCCTTTAAAATTAACTCTAGTGTTTTTAAGGCAGCAACTACTCTGCCAAAAGTTCAAAGTCATTAATAAAATAACCCTTTCATTGGGAGCAGTGCAAAGTTTTCAGCAGAGTTGTTTTAATCACAGTTTTAATTAGAGATTTTAAAATGAAAAGTATTTTCTATTAATATTACTATGATATAGTTTTTTGGAATAATTATAAATTTAAAGCTGCCATTAATTTTGTCAATGTTGCACAGATTTTCAAAAGAATTAGCTTTTTAATAAAGGTTTGCCATATTCCACTAAATTAATAAACTTTAATTTTGGTCAATAAATCTAGTTCCAGATTTTAAACTGCAATCACTTTATGGAAGCTGAATCGATTTTTAAAACCAATTAATTTATTATTAAATATCTTTTAATTTCAACACAAGCTAATTTAAATATTCAATAACAGTTTAGGTTTGAATAAAATTAATTTTCTTAATACTATATAGATTAATAACAAGACTAATTCTTTACTGTCTAATAAATCTATTGATCAAATGTGTTTTCGTAGATTCTCATATAAAGTTAAACATCTGAAAAATGGGCAGATGCAGAAATACTACATCGATTTTGAGCTGATGGTTGATTGGAAAACGCAAACCAATCGATTCGTACAGTGGGTGCTGGCTAAATGCCAACTCATGAAGCTAATTAAAAACGCTCGAAACGAATTTAATTGATCAGCTAGCGGGCTGAGATCAGCCCGAAGTGATTACAGTTGCGGCGCCAAAATTTCACGGTCTCATATCCATATTGATGGATCTATGACGAGGAAGATGACGAAGACGAGCTGGTATCCCAATTTCGTTTTGAAGAAGAAAAAAAAAACTCTTTCGTGAATGATTTGGCACTTTCCATTCGACTTTTGGGATGATTAATAATATTTTTGTTATTAAAGAAAAATCCGTCAAGTAATTCGTTGGGTCTGTGATAAGTAAAGATTGTTGGCGCCGTCTGTGTTTTGCTTCATTGTCTTCTTTATTCTCATCTCATTTTAAGATGTTGACTTGTTGGCTTGTTAGCGAACAGATATGTTAACAATATTTACAGTTTTACGGCTTCAGTAATGATGGGCATGAATGTAAATTGTCTGGCCGAACACTGATCCTGGTCAACTTTCAAAAAATGGGTTATAGTAAATATAGTAAAGATGTTTAGCAATTATATCAATTTCAATTAAATGTAGCTATTCTTAAATATTTCCGTTTTATTTGCAGCTAGATGCGTTGAAATATTTGTTGCATGTAATTGGGCAACATAAATCCGGAAACATGAAAAACGTGAGAAACTTAACATAAACTCTGTGATTTTGACTCGCTGCAATACGCTTCGATATATGTAAACATTAATTTGACATGCATCTAAGTGGAGAAGAGATGAGAATTGTGTCGGCACAAATAGACACTTAAGTCTTTTTTTTTTCTCGATCCTAGCGCGTTTCTGGTGAGGTTTTTATAGCGCTTGACATGCAGTTGACAATTCCGAGTTCCGACTTTGACATACATCCAACTGCTGCGCCTGTCGCCCGGTCGCCTGAGTAAAATGCGAGTCTGCTGCATGTTTGTACCGAATCCACACAGATATATTTCCTGGGATGATTTATGCAGTCTAGCGACAATTGATTGCCTGATGCCCAAAAACCCCAAAATATGTTGATTGACAGCTCGGAGTGGATGACAGTTGTTTGTCAATTCATGGGCACTGGTAATTGCCGGCGTCTTTAGCTTGAAAACGCTTCTCTCGTAACGCTTGACAAATTTTGAACATGTTGTCGCCCTTTATTGTCGACTAGATAGATGGATTGTGCTGTGCATCCACATGTATATGCCGAATGCCTATGCCTCAAATGTACTTGATATACTAAATGGAGAATATCACTCAGGTGCCTTTCATGCAGACTCTGAAACTAGCATCTGTTTGGTCAAATTATAATTCACTTTGTTCTTGTTTCATAAAGATCAAAAAATTAAGAAACTAGTTTACATATAATATATATATATATGCTGATTAGGATTATATATATTTACTTTAATGGGCTGGTTAATAAAGTTTATTACAACCAAACTAGCCATTTAATTAATTTACAAGTATCAATCAATCAAGAATAAATAATAAACATCCTTCCAAAAATATTGGAATTTTGTTATTCACATTACGTTCTAATTATATATATTAAATTGAGCAAACCTATCAGCTTTAAATTGACGCCAAACTACTTGCAACAAGCGCATTAAATGTTGCAACAAAATAAAATAAATATATTTGTACACAAAGTACATGTATCAAATACATAAAAGATACATTTTTTTTCATTTTTTATTTACTACCTATTGCCAAGAGAAAAAAGAATGAATGACGTTGTTGACAATGGGCCTAATGGCCAAATAGACTTGAAAGAGACTTTGCAGCGGGCGCATTGCTTGTAATTTTATGAATCTTACATTTTATTGTCCACGGAATAAAATTAATGGATTTATACTATGCTTTAGTGGTTGTCCAATGTGCTGGTGGCATTTCGTGACGTGGATGTCTTGGCCACGAAGCCAGCAGTTCCACTTGAGTGGGAGCTATATATATATATATATCTATATATATATGTTTAAGAGCCCGCTTTGGTGATATGCCACAAAATGCCGTCGCATGTGGGAAAAAATACCCACATCATAACATTGGTTGCAAATTAGATTTTCAAAATTCTACTATTGCCATAGGAATTCTGGAAATTAATCATGACAATAGGAAAAGATGTGAAAAGACAAGCAAAGATACAAATTCGCAAATACGCAAAAAAATGTCCACATTTTTTTTTTGTTTTGTACAAACAGATTATAAATGCTTTTCACAGGAAGTGGAAAAGGGGGAGGAGGGGGGAATAGCTACAAGAGTTAGTAGCTGGAAATGCTGGGCAGGCAGCACCGATGCGAGACTGTTGGCGAGACAAGCCAAAACAATCCAATGGGGCAACAATCCAACAAGCAGCAAACTCACCCGCATCTCATGGTGGGGGTCAATGTTAACCGGTTTTTGGATTTCTCTTGTTGTTTTTTTTTTTTATTGGTTTGGTTTGAGTTGCATGTAAAGCGTTGAAGACATACCTTCTCTGGTTTTTTCTTGGGCGGTGGCGAAATGATTTTCGCCTCTTCCTCGGATGCCATCCGGTTGAATTTGCGTGTTGCCTCCTTCACGCTCATGGGATTCTCGGCCAACTCAGCCTCTGTGCCGGATACCTTATCTGCTGCCGTCGAGCTATCCGTGGATGCAGTGGAGGAGAAGGAGAAACGTGGTATGTTCTCCTTGTTGCTGCTCTCATCCACAGAATTGCCACGGGACAGCGACTTGGCAGCAATCTTGCTGATCTCGCTGCTCTTTTCCACATCTGGCTTGGCTTGGTTTGATTGCAGCTCGAGGCGAGAGGGATCGATGCGTTGCATGGCTGCTGTAAATTCACTGACGCACTCCCGATAGCTATCCACTTGATCCTGGTGCACAACGACGCCAGTGTTGGGAGCAGGCGTTGGAGCGGGCGCTGGAGAGGGCACTGGAGAGGATAGCTGCACTTCGGGCGGTGCTTTGTAGGGCGGTGGTTGTCTCATTGGTGAGATGCCCATATCTGTCACGCATACAATTGAACCGGCACCCGGACTGGAGGGTGTGGAGGCATTGCCAGCAGCCTCGACGGCTCTTTCCACAACTTCATCCGATGGACACTCATTGAGATACTTTTTGCGCAGTATCAAATACTTTTGATTGTTTTCGTTTTTCATCGTGGACAGCAGCGTGACGTATGTCTTGAATCGTTTACGTGCCTCGGCCTCATCTGTAAAAACACAGATGGTTTTAGTTCAAACATTGCACTTAATATTTATCTATTTTACTGCGAATGATGTCAACAAGTTGTCTATTAAATTGAACTCTGACTCACTTTGAGTGTGCGTAAGAAATTTCTTAAAGTGTTTAACGAGTGCATGGTTTGTCACCTTGCCATCGTTTTGCACCATGTAATTGCGTATGTCCGCAATCGACAGTTGCTTTGTATTATCCACTGCACTCATTTTGATACAATTCACTGTTTATATTGCACGCAAATTAAAACAAAAAAACAATATTTCACCAAACACTCAAAACTAAACAAATAACACACACGCCAGGGATGGCGTGCAAACAGAGTCAGCTGCTGCAAAACAAAACCAAGCGAGTGTCAGCCCTGCTGCTTCGCGGAAAAAAGCTGACTGCTATGCGATGACTACATAGCTCGAATAAATTAATGATATTTTTATATATATTATCAAACTTATTAAAATCAAATTTTTATTCATAGGTATTAGTATGTATTGTAGATGTTTCCTAAATAAAATCAATTTAATTCAACATTAAGTTTAGTAGGTACTCTTACAGGCTAATATGTCTGCTAATGTCTTCTAATAATAAATTAAAATTGTTTGACAAATAAGAGACTATTTAAAATTACCAGTGGAAAACTAAACAAATTGGGTAAACATCAATAATATATTTGCAATAAAATAATATAAAACAATAATATTTATCGAAATATGGATTTGTATAATTAATTCCTAATAAAGTATTCAATAAATTTCAATGATTTCAGAAAGAGCGGAATGGGTTTTGAAGTTGGTATTCAGAGCAGAGGCCATAAGAAATATTACACTTTTATCCATAGCAAACAATGACAAACAAATTGCTTAAATTTCAATTTGACCGCAACCGATGTACACAAAGATACTGTCAGTTGCCAGATTAGGCACACAAACAGTTTGTTCTTGTGGGTGGCAGCAGCAACTTCCAATCCAAATCGTTGTTAGAATGAAAATGGTAATGGTGCATTGGGCGATATGAGAAAAGTGTTAATTTCATTTTCAATTTGGCAAATGCGAGTGCAAAGGGAATTGTTGTCGAAAGGCCATCATTTATCATGTGCACCATGCGAGCTGACTCTTCCCAGGCTCCTGAATCGGATGGAAGGCAGCGTTGGCTTAGCCACGCTCAAGTCTAGGCCGACTGGTTGCCTGATTCTGACAGTGTCTGTGCCGTCAATTTCGATGAGAGAGAGATGGAAAGACATTGGCATATCTGGATTGGGATACACAGATTGGGATTGTATCTTTCACTTACATTTCAAGTTTCAAATGTCAAGTTGTTGCTATTGTTGTTATTGCTGTTGCTATTGTTGTTGCTGTTTCTCTGTTGTCTGTTGCCTGATGGCGCCCACCCAGTGGCCCAATAGCATGCCTTGGGTTGACAGGCGAATACATAGACATATTCATTTGCATTTTGCAATTACCAACTGTATAATTTCGTATGAGAAAACCACATACGTCTTACGCAACATTTGAAGACATAAACTTAATTTGACTTTTTGACTGGGCTGACAGTATATAAATTGAAAGCAGATACGTTAAGTTGCTCAACAAACAAATACCCTGTAGTCTGCTCCATAATACTCTAATTAAGAGGAATATCAAATTGAGAGAGCATGTTGAGTGAGGGACGGACATAAAGAAAGAGAGAGAGAGAGAGAGTCGCTGATAAAGAGAAATAAGAGCGCAATGAATAAGTCTTTGGAGATAGAGCGTAGATTTTATAGTTGATAGCAGAGGAAATAGAATAGAATAAAAAAAAATAGAAATTAGAATATTATAAAAAATAAGACAGTATATAGAAAATAGTGGAGAGAAAAAAGTACAGAATTGAGAGTAGATAGGTGAGAGTACATAAAGTAGAGAGTCGATTATAAAGAAATAGTGAAAGGAAAGTGAGATGTTAGTAGATTGATAAAAGTAGAGAGTAAAGAAAAGACTAAGGTAAGAAAGCCGAAAGTTAAAAGGACAGAGAATAAAAATGTTTGACTATTAAGCAGATAATAGATAGAAGACAGCACAGAATCGATACCATAAGTAGAGAGTTGTGTGGAGAAAAATTAGACAGTAGAGAGTAGAGAACTAAGAGGAGAGAGTATAAAATAAGAAGTAGAGAGTAATTTATAAAAAGCAGTTAGTAGATATCACATTAGATGTAAGTGAATAGAGAGAGAGAGAGAGAGAGGGAGGGAAAGAGATCGAGCATCTAGATAGAGTGTGTGTCAAAAATATCGAAAAAACGACATCTTTGAGTAATATACTTGATCATTTTATTCCATGTACAATTTCAACCCATATTTATGAATGCTGTGAGAAAGGATAAATGAAAAACTAGTATATATAAAAATGGCAATTAAATCGCAAAAGTTTCGTGTTATTATAAATTTTATTATATCAATATTACAATATTAAAGATTTATTTCTATATTTATTGATGGATATTGATTAGTGTTCTTTTACTGCAATCTAAAACTTTATAGCTATTTTGTATGTATTTATATTTATTATATTTAATTTGTATTTATGTCTTACATTTACTTAATAAATAATTAATATTTGGTGCCCGCTTATCAATCAATCCGATTTGTTGCATGCTAAAACAGGCTGTAACATAAAATATGTAATCTGCGTGAACACTCAAATAAATGTTGCAAGTATGTGTTGGCAATCGCACGATATTAGCTGGGTATTCATTTGTAGCCCTGTGATTGAGCCATTGTCACCGATTGTCTCCGAAGCTGGCGCCTGATAAGCGCCGCAAATTAAATTAAATGTATATTATATAAAATAGTTCGAGGCGTTTTGCCCCACGACTCCCAGAGAATTTCGAATGTCTGGCCTGAAAAATCAGCAACAGCAATAGCAACAGCAACAGGCACAGCAATGGAATCCGTCGTGAAGCTGCTCCTGTGAGTGGAGACCCAGACAACACCACACTCCACTGCCTTCGTCTTGGTCTCTACTCACCGGTCTCTGTTGCAGTCTATCGCGTCTATGCCGACTGCTGACAACACAACAGCTCCGATCGTCGATAGCTGCAACGTTTGACTTGTTGTTGCTGCTGCCGCGGCTGCTGCGACTGCTGCGACTGTTGCTGCTGCTGCGGCTGCGGTTGCTGCAGTATAATTGGCAATTGGGAATGGGCTTATTCACTTTTATGACTGCCTCTTCTTCTTGGCGTCTGTGGCCGCGTCTACGTTGCATAAAGTCTATCTATTTCAGTCACATCGAAGTCGTGGCTGGCTTGTTGTTTTGAATGTTTCCTCTTTTCTTTCCCACTTGTGCAATTCCTTCTTTTTTTTTTTTTTGTTTGCTGTGCTTTTTGTTGCTGTTTTCCCAATTGTTCCCTGTTGACCCCCGGCGAGTGGCGCCTCGACAAACATGCGAGTCGATCTCGACCAAGAAGACGGTTTCCCGTGACCATTCTGTAGATCGGTTCAGCTGTCACAGCGTTTCTCTCTTGAGATTTATTGTGCCCAGATACTGTGTGGATCAGAAAGTCAAAAAGTGTTGCGACTTGTCATACGCCTCAATCTAACTAGTGTGTGTGTGTGTGTGTATCCAGATGTCCTGTTTTCCACACACACACACACACACACACACATACAACCTTTTAAGCACTTCGAGCCATTATTATCGAACCATTACCAAATGAGCAATGCGCATTATAAATGAGCACATAAAATATAAACGTTGTCGATGCCGTCCGCTGAGCTGTCGAGAGCCGATTACTGCAATTTAACACCCCCGCTCCGCACCGACGAACTCAATGCACTCTCATTGTCATCCCCCAACCAGAACAACGCTACTCACACATACACATCAATGTCGTCCTTCTCGTCCTCATCATATGCTGCTATTTCCGACTCCGTCCGGGAATTCATTCAGATGCCGGCTGCGGTCAAACGCTTTAGCTCGCACCGGGATTTTGGCTCGTTTCGCTCGGCTTAGCTTCAGCTCCCAAGTGGGATTATGTCACTTTTCACTGACATTTGCATTTTGATTGACAAACTCATTTGGCAATCCTCGAGCTGTGTAGCTGCTGCCGTTTCAGTTTCTGTTCCTCTTCCTGTTCCTCTTCTGCTCTTCAGCCATTGTTTGCTAAGCGCTTAAGAGTATTTCCCAATTACACCCAAAACACGAGCAACTCAAACACATTTAATGTATATATAAATATATATATATATATTTGAACTTGCCACTGATTTGTGCAGAATGTTTTGAATTGGATTGAAAACTATAATGTTGTCAGCTTATTAAACTGACTACGGCATAAGGATCTGTCAGAAAGTGTCAGGTGCACATGTGCATTTCGAATGTGGCAACAATTATAGAGGAGCTCAAATATAATTTCTCAAAATAGAACATTTAATTTTTAATGGGCAGATGAAAACATCTTGTATCTATTTGGTTAAATTTATTCCGCATAGCATTTGATTATTTCAGATTAAAAGTCTTAATTTTGAATTTTCATTCGGAAATGAAAAATTCTTGAATCAACATTTACAATTTTATTCCGCTTTTTATCTCTTTTTACACAATTTAGTTTTCTTACTGTAATTTTGACAAGTAGTTTATTTTATTCATTTATTTATTATATTTCAAAGATTGCTTAGTATTTTTAATGATATTTCAATTTATTACAATGACTTAGTTTGTTGAGCAGTTGTTGCATAAAAATGATAAATTCTAAAAAAAATCTACTTTTATTAAAAGTAAAATAAATAAAATAATTCAACAGTAATAGAAATATAAGCCACGTGTAATATACAATTTTTATAATTTATTAAAGAGTTGGAAAATAATGAACAGGTAATAAAAACCAGATATATTCATGGGCGTTAAGGTTTAATTTTTTTCGATATTGAGTCTTTAATAGTATGCAATTTAGTAGATACCCGATAAGTGCTGCAACATATAGTTCAAATTTTTAAAATTGTATAATGGAAATCAATTATGTAACAGAGAGCGATACACTTCCCTTTTGACAATTTTTATGTATTCTGACATCCATTAAAGTCGGGGCATGCTGACAATGACGACAACAACAACAACAACAACAACAACAAAAACAACTGCAACAATGCCAAAACAATGCTTGTATAGTGCGTGTCCTGCCCCTTCCCCTTCGCCTCTCTCCCTCCACATGCTCTGATCTGGTCCTGCTGCCATCGCCATGCTGGCAGTGAATGTCAGCCAGCGAATGTTGTGACAGTTTTCTCGCATGAGTTTCCAAGCGAATAATATTAAATAAAAATACAAATAATTCATTTTTCATGGTGGCATTTTTTTTGCTACGTTTTTCGATGGGTGTGTGTGTGTGTTGGTTGTGTGTTGGGTTTTTGGTTTTTTGGACGACGGGTTTGGAATCATTGCCCGTTACCCATTTTGGCAGCTATTTTGAAATTGATATATGCATAAACCGCAGTGACAGATGTTGCAATTAAAACGGCATAAAATGCGCGTCCCTCAAAGCGGCTAATGGCTGAGAGGGGTGCAAGAGGCAGGCAGGCAGTCAGCAGTCAGCAGTCAGCCAATATGGAGTAGGCATGCGGCAAGAGGCAAGAGGCAGACGGCAGGATATTATTGAAGGGATGACATTCATGCCGACTCGAGTGGCGCGAAAAGTGAAACGCTGTCGTGTGAGTTTGACGCTCGGACAGCTCAATTGTCAAAATAGATTTAAGTGGCTTCAACTGATTTGTAAGTGCTAGTAAATACACCGGAAAAAATGACAATCATATTTACTATTATGCTAACGATTCTAGATTTATTCTTAGATGCATTTGCAATTTTTAAGTGATCTTGTAAAATTTTTGTAAATTAACTTATGTTTTTAACAAGAAAAAATATTAAGTAAATTTAATGTTCAAGATTTGTTCGAAAGTTAATTTAAATTTTTGAGTATCATGTTGTTTGCCAAATATTATTTATAAGTCGAAGACAATTCTTAAAAAGCCAATTAAAATTTAATAACTTGATTTAAGCACAAGAGAATCAGTTTTAAGAATCTCAGAATTTAAAATAAATACACAGAGCGAAATAGGATTTACTTTGTCAACAATGTCAAAGAGAAAGTGAAAGCTTGGCAAAGGTCGTCAATAATATTATTTTTAAAAATAATTTACAGAATTGATTAAGTTTTATGGAAAAGAAATTTCCTCAATATTATGTGAAATCGTATAATTATAAATTAATATAATATATTTGAATCTTAAATTAATTAATAACAATAAGTTCAGTTAAAATCTAAATTTATCTCAAAAGTTGTCAAAAATGCATAAAAATGTAATTTGGAATAATATAAAAGTTATTCATTTTTATATTATCTTTTCGCAACTTTATACGTAAAATATTTATGAAACAATCTCTACTAAAACTGAAGTCAGACTTAAATCAACATTTCCGCGATTGTAGTCTTAAGTAGTTGGAATATTTATTAAATTCAAAATCAGGCTTAAATCAAAATTTTTTTGACTTGACAAAACCAATATCAGCGATCTTCTCACACCGTTTTTGCATTAATTTTATTGTTGTTATATATTTTGCAGTGTACATATGTATACTCTATAATTCTGGCACAAGATGCCCACTGAGCACTGGGCAGAGTCCTCCACTGTTTTGTTCGCCGAGGGTGGCCGAAATGTGGCGGCCGCAAATGGAAACGCCCCATGTGGTTGGCACTCGTCTGCTCCGTCATGCTGACCCATTGATTGATTGCATTTGACTCAGCCGGACGGCAGATTGAAACAAGCAAATACACAAACAACATACAACATATAATACACACACACACACCCATACACACAGCTCGTAAAACGCGCAACAGTGCAAATATTGTACTTAACACTCAGAGGGACACTTTGAAGTGGCCTTTTTTTTGTTTTTGTTTTTTGTTGGTTTGGTTTGGTTTGGGCTGCATTTTCATGCCACTTGCAGCCCCCTTTTAAATTGAACGTTGACGTTTTTCGCGAATTGTTTTGGTCATTTGCGGGGCTTTAAGTCGGCTGTTGGCCTCATTTCGTGGCTGAGTTGTCTGAGTTGGGTGGTTCTTGCAACACATATATCTTGCCACCCACTTGGCGAAAAGGACACGCCCCGACCTTATGGCGCAATTCCATCATGTATAAGGTACACTTTTTCCGTTTTATAGGTTAATTCGCTTTTATTACATTATCATAAAAAGTAAACAAAAAAAAAACACACACACACGCACACACACTTGCACTAACATGTTGAGCATCACCTCAACGTGGACTCGACCACAAATATACACACATTATATAAATATAAAGATATATATATTTATATATATAAGTATTCCTCATGGTTTGTGTATTAGTTCTCGCTATAAAAAGCAGATCATAAAATTTCATATATATATTTCGGCTCTGTTTGCTGGAAAATTCATTTAAGTGCATTTTTAAAAATTTTTATTAAACTTTTGAAACAGCTTTGACATTTGAAAGTTGTAAAGTTCTTTAGAGGGTTCGGCGGAGAGCAGTACCTGCAAAAAGAGGTGATAAAAGTAGAGTAGAAAATGTTTATGCCTTATATTATAAATTTCTTTATTTTTCTCTTGTTTGTGCCTACCTTGAAAATGTATGTTGAAAATTAGTTGTTTTCATTGGCATTTAGTTGAACTGCTTACAATTCCATATGGTTTATTGTAATTAAAATGATGTTTAATCCAAAATGTGAAGCACATTCAACTTTTGCCGTACCTTGGCAAACTAAGCAGCTAATTGACTTTTGCTCTAGTTTTAGTTGCAATGCTTGTAAAATTGGCAAATGGCAATAACGTGTGAACACGTAACCTAGATAAAGTGAAAAGTATTTAAACTTTGTTATATTAGATTGAAAAAAAATTGTTTGTGGAATTCTACTTTTGAAACTTTAGACAACTGCTTAAATAACATGGCTTTCCATTTTGTTGTGTCAAATGTGATTTGGACATTAATGTATTATGCTCAATAACACTTATATTTAGAAATCAAAATTAAGGTCTTTACGCTTAAAAAGACCTTAAGGAAAAAGTTTTCACTACTATTTCTTATAATTAAAGTTTACAATTAAAAAACACCTGGTAAATAACTTAGTTTATAAAAACGTATTACCGTGTGTTATAGAGTACCAAAATTAAAGTTTTTTTTTTTAATTTATTAAAAATTTAAAACGGTAAAAAGGGTATATTAGTTTTGTGTAAATGTAAAACGCTGAAGTAAGTCGAGCTCACTTGAATACAAAATTTTTACTTGTCTATGGTATCATATTATGTTTACAAACTATTTTCACTAATTGGAAGTAACTAAATAAAAATTTACATATTACATATTTAAAATTACGCTAACTTTTCATCTAAATTAGCAATTGGAATAAAGTTAAGTAGGAAAGTAAATTATGATACGAGCACTTCCTATGTATCTCTATTAGCCGCACTTATCTAAAAATATAGGCCAACATATTCGTCTTTTTGTTGCATTTGTTGTTGTTGCTGTTATTTTGACGTCACGATCGTTCATATTGTATGGGGAATCGGATTGAAAAGTCACTCGGCCGAAAGGTAAACAAACAAACATTGCGACTAGCCAAACAAAACAAATGGGCGTTACCAAAATCAAACACTACCCCTGCCTCTGTGTAGCAGAGCGTGAAAAATAAGAAGTAATTAATGGTCGTATTTCCATTTCGTTTTTTGCTTCCTTTTGTTTGGCTCCAATAGTAATATGCCACTAATAAAACTAGCACCTGTCAATGGAGGCAACGGAAGAACAAAAGTCGAATCGTATGGTTAGCTCTGATTGGCTGTTAGCTGCAGCATTTCCAGCTGCTGTAACTGTGTCTGTTTTCTCCTGGCTTAGGCGGAGAAGCTACACAAAGAGAGCATAATTGAATGTGCGTGTGTGTGTGTGTGAGTGCGTTGGAACGATAAAGTCGAATATACCACCACCAGTAGCACAGCTCGGAGGGCGTAGACATCGCACACACTTCCACATTTCCAGCGACGTTCGTCGCAATCAGGCATTTCCATTCTAGTTGGAGTGCTGCATTAAAAGTAGCGTCGTCTCGCTCGTGCTCTCTGCATTCGCACAGTGAGTGCAACGGAATGCGAGTCGCTGAGCTGAGCTGAACTGAGCTGAGCAACGGCATTCGTATGAGCTCTCGTGCCGGTTGTGAGTAGCCATCCGCAACCAGTTCGTGTTCGAACGTACATAGGTGAACAACTGGAGCGCACTGCTATCGCTCGCTCCGTCGCTGACTCCGGTCTACGTTTCGGTTTTTTGCGTATGCCTTTTGCGTCTTTTGCGTCTTTTTCGTCATTGCCTTTGCGTGCATCTGTATGTGAGTCTCTGTGTGTGTGTGTGTGCTCGTCTGTCTGTCTGTGCGGATAAGCGTTGCAATTGTTATGGTTATGTTTATGTCGGTATTGTTGTCGTCGTCGTCGTCGCCGTTGCCGTCAGTCGCTGCTGCTACGCTCAATAATCCCAATGTTGATTCTGCTCGCTTGTTCGTTCGTTCGCTCGTTCACTGGTTCGTTCTGTGTGCTGAGTGAGGCTCGTGTTTAGAATTTTGTTTATGCGTGTTGTTACCGTTGTTGTTCTTATTCTTCTTTTTTTTACTTCTTATTGTTGTTGTTGTCGCACAACGGTAAAATTGTCACACACATTGGCTAAAATCGGATTGCAAGCCAGAGAGACCTGTTCGCTGGCAACAAAACTTAAAGACAAGAGAATCGTCTTTGAATATTAAACCGAATTTTGAACTGAACTCAACGGCAGCTGCAGCTGCCTGCATTCGTTATCGAATCACATTCTGATTCGACAACACACAAATACAATCCTAAATACACAAACAAAAATCCAACTAAGAAACAACACCTCAACGAAGCTGCGAAGTTGCCTCAACTATTATTCTGCAATGGCCGCCTATACACAATTTGGATATGGCGCTTTTCCGTCGGCAGCACAGGTGGGTGAATTAATGATCTGCTAATGCTTAATTAAAAGTTTCCTTCACATTTTAATCAATTGAAAACTTAGAAAATATTTAAGATAATATACATATTTAGATACACTTATATAAGCCGTAAACTAATATAATGCTGATGCAGAAAATTCGAATATTAAAGATACACAATTGGAAAAAGGAAATAATATAAATATATATATGTATATATTTATATATCTTTTATTTTTTCATTTTAAATTTCATTTCTCATTTTTTAATTGCCTCAAGTTGAACAGTTAAAGTAAAAATAAAACATGAATAAATATAAAAATTTATTTGTATTTGCCTGTGTTTGAGACTATTTGACTATTACCCAAAAAGCAGTAATTATGGGTTTCTACATAACCGAATTGTAAAACTAGGAAATATAATAGCCTTTAATCTTCAATAAATATGGAATTAAAGTCCACGACTTAAGTATTAAATAAATTAGGCCTCGAGATTAAAATATTTGACATTATTATTATAAGATAATTTATACATTAATTCATTTTAATCAAAAGAATTGTATTATTATGCGAAGGCATTGATATATGTTCGCTAAACATATTTGATTTATTTTAAGCCATTTTTTTTTGTTAAATATTAAAGTCAAGGTTGAACAATAGATTCTTAATCTTCGGGTAATTTATTGAACCTTAGTTGCCAGGGCTTTAAGCTCGCTCTTCGATTGTGTAAAT
The DNA here is from genome assembly GCA_035042045.1 of Drosophila melanosoma. Taxonomy (NCBI): domain Eukaryota; kingdom Metazoa; phylum Arthropoda; class Insecta; order Diptera; family Drosophilidae; genus Drosophila; species Drosophila melanosoma. The sequence goes on along the minus strand of JAWNLY010000100.1, from coordinate 737,630 downwards.
TAGATATTCGATTCCAAAAAAATAATTTATTAAAACAATATTGTATTTAGCTTAATGAGTTAAATCAAACAGCTCTCGCTAGTTAACATCTAATGTAATAAAAACGTACAAAAAATTACGTCAATAAGCAATAAGAATTATTTGAAAATTGGCAGTCTTATTTCCCATGCTTTAATCTCAACCAATTGGGATCGAAAAAAAGATAACAAGACAACTAAGAAGGGGAGTTTGAGGGGCGAAAGTGGGAGTAGGCAATGTTGGTTCAACACACGCACATACACACACAGACGTACACACGAACACACGCACACACGCAAATACACACAGATCGACTGCGTTGCGGCTGCTGTTGCAGTTAAGCATGTGAAACTGTTGAAAAGTCAATAAAATTCAATTGCAACGATCGTAAATCATAAAACTTATAACCGTAAAGTGACAGCTCGGAGCTGAGCAGAGCAGAGCAGAGCAGAGCAGAGCAGGCTCGGGGAATGCAATGCGTCCAGCGCATGCGCTCACGACGTACGTGAGCAGCCAGTCAATGAAAGCAGCTCGCCAAAAGCAGTGAGAAGAGATGAGAGGGAGGAGAAGAGAAAAGAAGGCAGCAGCGGGGCAGGCAGCAGTTGAGATTCTGCCACACCGATAGTGGAATCAGTGGCGCTGCATGGCTACTGGAGGTCCAACATTGGAGCGGAGCAGACAGTTCGAAAGACGGGCAGACGGACAGGACAGATCGACGGACAGACAGACAGATCGAGAGATGACTTAAGAGACTGCGGTAAAAATGTAGAACTCGGCTCCAGAGAACGATGGTGATCTACTTTACATTGGACTGCTGCATTCCCATTCGTGGCTACTGGCGCTTGCAGTTCCACACTATCAACCTGGTTATCTTGGGGTAGGAGTTGACTTGGCGGAGGTGGCAGGTGGCAGGTGGCAGCGGAGGCAGCGGAGGCAGCGGAGGCAGGGCAAGCTCTGGCTCGGGCTCGGCAGAGATGCAACCGTCGAGATTAGATCATTGAGCTCGGCCTGCGCTTTTGCTTTTTGCGATTCAAAGAAAAATTGGTGGTGCACACATGGCCAGGCCAGAGCAAGGCAACGCAATACAAGGCAAGGCCACAGCGCAGATCTTATCAGAAGAAGAACTGCGTCTGCAACTTCAGTCGCAACTCACAGTTTGGAATTGGTATTGGAATTGGAGTCGCCGCGCTGTGTGTGTGTGTGTTTTTCACATGGCGCTTCCTGCCTTCTGCTTTTACCACAATGCCACAACTTGAGCTTCCTTTCTACGCAAGTCTTCGCTGGATTCGTTTTGTTTCATGAATAATGCAACGGCGGATTCTTGTGGCAGCCGCATAGGTACTCCGTATATGGTGTCGCCTATCAGATCAGTTGTCATAATTCTCATATTGTGTGTGAGAGAGAAACCCTGACGCTTCATGGGAACTATGGAGCACTGTGGATTGGCTGAAGTCCTTTATGCCTTTCATCTTCGTTTTTTTTTTTCCCTCCACTCGGATTCTCGTTTTTCTTCGCTCTCTCATATTTTATATTTATGTTGGTTTCGCCGTTTTGTTCAATCAGCAACGTTGTACGTTTAATACATATATTTATTTTTCACTAATTAAAAAAGCGCGACAAAAAAAAAATTGAATCAATCATTTGTTGAAATTTGATTAATGGTTGTTCTTTGATATACAGTCAGACGTCGACCTCGAAATTCAGTTATGATTGCTGTGTCGAGGCATGCGTCATATTTTTTTTTTCTTATTCGTTTATTTTCTGATTAAATTTCTAATATTTTTTTCTTCTGTTGGCTCAAATATAGGCACTGTTTTGTTGGTAGCAACTGAGTTTATATATTATTCTGTAGTCTTTTAGTGTAAAATAAATATTTCTTGGTTGAGAAGTTGTTTATAAAAAATTAATGATGTATATTGAAAAAAATAATAATAATTTTTTATTTAAACTTATTCTATTTATTATTATAATTGCCATGATTTTTTCTTTTAATTGCATGTTCTTGTATAAATTTCCTTCGTTGAGATTTTGTTATGGAATCTATGAAAATGTGCAAAGTTTTTTTTTTTTATAAAATTAGGTTAACATTGTTGATCAAATATATATAAAATTTTTAAGAACTAAATATCATATATTTAAACAGAAAATATTTACTTTTGGCTTCATTCGTTTTTGAGGCCATTTAAATTAATTTATTTCTTTCCATGTCAGTTGGACTGGTATATAAACAGTAATTATTTGCTACTTTTCGGGATAATAATCTATTAAGATTCGATACAAATTTCGTAGATCACCTTGCAGAACAAGGCTATAAAACAGGTATATATATATATATATAAATATATTATATATATATATATATATCGATAGCGAAATTTGCTTTTTAAGTTTAATGTGCAAAAATGACGGAAAGAGCCTTCAGACATTTTTGGGGTGCAGCTTGAATCGACAGATTATGTTAATGATTCCCAATAATTATGAGTTTGGCCAACATTGAGCTTCGCACAGACCGAGGCCAGCCTCCAACGGGAGCTGTAACCACAAGGAGGCACAAAATGCGTTGCACGAGGCGTATTTGACCTTTGGGCCTAGTCTGCCAGCCAAAAAGAAGACGGCGACGACGGCCCAGATAGCCAAGTCAACAGCAAGCAAAGAGCGGACGGCATTCGATCAATTTGTAGCTGTCCATCAGTTGAGTATTCAACTTAATTATAGGTTTACCAATATCGAGCATATTCTTGCAACATAGCACACTCTGAAATTAAAAGCAGCGGCGGGGCTCGTTTCGCAGATTGTCCTGCGGCAATTTTCAGAAGCATTCGATTTCATGTACTCCAGCCAAGATATTCGCCTTCAACGTCTTCTTCTGCTTCTTCTTCTTCTTCGTTGCCGTCTTCTTCTTCTTCTTCTTCATCATCTGCAAAAGTTGGCCTGCAAGCGTTTGGCTGCCACACCCTCATTGATTTCAGGCATCTTAACTGTCTGCTGCAACGGAGTTGGAGTCAGAGTCGGAGTTGGAGTCTGCGTTTTGAGTCTGAATTCAGCTCTTGGGCTTGGGCGCATTTTGCATATTAATTGCCAAGGTTTGCCTGGCGCATGCTATTGGCTCCCAAGACCACTTCAAGATGGTGAACATCAACTGCATTTTGGTTTTTCTGGTTGATGCCGCTGCTGCCGCTGCTGTTGCCGCTGCTGTTGCACTTTAAATCGATTTGCCTGGGTAATTGATGTGGCCGACGTTACAGCCAGCAATCCCTCAATGGGGCAATGCGGCGATGCAACAAAATATGGCGGACCGATTAATCGGTTGCAGGATTATGATGCCGCACAGCTTCTGTGCTTTTTCCGTCCTCCATCGATCGCTGCAGGCGCTGATTATGTGTGTTAACACCATATTCGCTTACATGTTATCGTGCCCATCGTGTAATGGGCCTTCTGTCGATTTTTCAAATTAAACTCACTGACTCCAACTGACTGCAACCACTCTGCGCCGAAGAAGGTGCAGCCGGCCGGCCAGTCTGTCCAGGGTTAGTCCATGTCCATGCCACAACAGTCATTATGCGGCATGCATCAATATTTATGAACTCGGAAATGGTCGTCAATTACAAATATTTCAAATACAAGTTGTGCTGATGGAAAACTTATCATGTGTATTCATCAAGCGTTCCAAGAATGCTTCTAAATCAATTTTCCTCGTTTTCTCCAATAAAAAAATTTTTTTAAATGTAGAAAATTTCTAGATAAGAATTACATAATTAAAGTAAACATTCTTTCGATTCTTAACTTACTTTAACTAATTGAATTTGATTAGAGCTGAAGATCTAGTCGCTGTTTCACCTACTTGTTAATTAAATTTGTTGTTATTCAAAATTACAAAATTTAAATTAAATAAAGTACTTTAAAATTAAGCACTACTATTTTAGTATTATATTATATTATTTTAAATATACAAATTAAATTCAATAAGCAACTGTTAGAATTTTTTACTTTTAAAAACATGAAGTAATAAAGTATTACACTTTAAAAAAATATTTCTAGAATGAGATTTCATAAAACTATTACAAATAATGCATAGAAAATATATAACAATTTATTGCCAAGAAAAATATAAGTGAACTGTATAAATTCAATAAGTGAATTAAAATTGATTTAAATAATCCACAAGTAAAAAAATATGAGTTGAATAATAATAATAGTTATTATAATCTGGCTATTGGGCTACTTTTAAAATTGCGCAGTCTAATATTTTTGTCGAAAATATTTTACAATTTTTAAAGTAATGATAAGCTCACATTAATTATTAATTTCTATTTAAATGATTTATAAAAATAGCTAATTATAAGTCGAATCAATAAGGTAAATATTATGAACATTATTAAAATATTAATGTAAGTCTTTATTTTCTATAAGTCTATTTTTGAAAGTTTCTCAGATTGAAGTTCCTCTAAAATGTTTTCCTTAAAATCGATAAACTCATATTAATAAGTGATTATGATTAAAATGATATTTTGATATGGCTAAGTGAGTGGTAAGCAAAGCTATCAAAATACTCAAATCTCATTTGTACAACATACAAAATGACCGCTTACCCATTTTCAAGTGTGTGTGTGTGTGTGCGAGTGTGTGTGAGAGTGTGTGTGAGAGTGTGTATTCAATCAAAGTGCCTATCACGATGCATTTTTCCATGTTGAAAAACCTTTGAAATTAAATTCGAATCGATGAGGCGATAAACATTCATTAATTATGTAAACCAGTGGCGATAGCCTCAAGTTTAAATATGAGTGTGAGTAGTATGAGTAGTGTGAGTAGTATGAGTGTGTATTCATTTGATATTTGATTACATTATCTATACAACAAAAAAAAAAAGAAAAAAGGGTGACAAATTTTCCACTTTAAATCAAGTCTTTAGCCGAAATGGAAATGAAGTGCGGCAAAGATAATGAAACTAAATGTTCACATCGCATAAATTGATGCTCATGTTTTTTGTGTGTTATTTTTAAATGCTAAGCAGATAAAAGAAAAATGTTTTTGTTTTTGTTTTTCTTTTTCTTTTAAATCCATCCCTTTTTTTGTGTATTTTTTTTGTTGCAGCTTCTACCGCCGAATGCGTCGCAGACACCTGAGGATGCAGCGAGGGCGAATGTGAGCGCATCTTCATTGGTGATGACAAACGCGCCAGCACTCAGCCCCACGGGTGGTGCCGACTGCCAGACGAGCCAACAGCCGGGTGGTGCAGGTGGCGGTGGAGTCGGTGGTGGTGCTAGTGGCGGCGTTGCCTCAACTGGCGCACTCAGCCCCGACGCACTTTCGCAGAATTCAAACGCGGCGGGGTCAGCTGTGGCTGGCGCTGGCGCTGTTGCCGTTGCGGATGCAACAATTCCTGGCGGCTCCCTGGACAGCAGCGCTGTGGGCACAACGCCTACAACGGGCAGCTCCTGCTGCGAAAACGGTCGTCCCATTATGACCGATCCCGTATCCGGACAGACTGTCTGCTCCTGTCAATACGATTCGGCCCGGCTGGCGCTCTCCAGCTACTCGAGACTGCCAGCGGCCAGTGTTGGTGTGTATGGCTCACCATATCCATCGACCGATCAGAATCCATACCAGAGCATTGGAGTGGACAGCTCCGCCTTCTATTCACCGCTGGTAAGTGAAAGCCAAGACGATGACGATGACGATGACGACGACGACGACGATGGCTAAATGGATTATCTCAACATATGACTTTAATTGTGTAGTCAGCGGCAAACAGGCAAACAGGCAGACATAGACATAGAGACAACTGATGGGGGGTAGATGAAGAGGAGGGGGGAAGGGGCAGGGAACTGGCAGAACAACGGGCTTGTCAATGTAGTCGAGTAAATCGAATTATCATTATGGCTGACTGAAGCTCAGTCAAACCTCATTTAGTCGCTGGTCTGGCAAAGTAGCAAGCAGCAAGCAGCTCCAGCTTGATTCGCCCCTTCATTCCCCTCTCCCACTCTTTATCTCTATTTTTCTCTACTCCTCTCTCTCTCTCTCTCTCTCTTACTCTGTGCTTTGTTGGCTTTCTCATGCTGCTGACTCTCTTACCATTGTGATATTCGATACTTTGCGCAACGAAAGGCAAAATCATTGGAAACAAAACATATTGCCCCATGGCCTCAATTACACTACCAGTTGAAGCTCGCCTTGCATTTGTAGTTGTATTAGTTATATACACACACATATATATATATATATATATATATGTATGTACATGTACATGTGTGTGTGGGCTAATCGAGCTTATGCCTTTCTATACAATTCATATGTGTAGATATATATATGTGGATGCCCTTTGTATTCTCTAAGTGACCACAGAAATGTACACGGGCAACATGCACACTGTTTTAAATGACATACTAGATGACATACCCCATATAAAGTTGGAATGGGACACGCCACTTGGAAGATGTACAGAGAGGCAAGCAATACGAGTAAACATACGCATTCAGTTCGAGCTTAAGTTGTGCGTGTGTGTGTGTGTGTGTGTGTGGCACACACAAAAGTAAACAAACAAATGTTTACCCCCCCCCCCCCCCACCTCATACAAGCTACCAATTAATACTGCAATTGGTTTGCTTATTTGTCCAAATAGTACTAATAAAAATATTTACTTAATTTTGATCTATAACATTTTTGCCATATTGAGAAATCCTTTTCATTAGTAACTCAATTAATTTATTTATTGCAGATGATTTGTACTTTTTTGTTATTCTTGCCTAATATCAAATTTAACTATAGTTAGAATACCAGAAATGCAGCAGATAGTTTTTTAGCTGTTGACTTTTAAGTTTGTTTTATGATGATCAAATTTAGCTACATTTACAAAATGTTATAGATGCTATACTATATATACAATATTTAAATATGCATATACTAAAATTGTTGCTTTAAATACATAAACAATATATATTTAATTTTTCTGTAAGGGTTTTGGTTATTTCTTTTGAGAGAAAGAGTGGTGCAGCAGGTAGGAGGAGGAGGAGGAGGAGGAGAGACGGCGACAGCAGCCAGCAATGTGTCATGTTAAATTGTTATTTACAAGAACAGGAAATTCAAAGTGAATCGTTCTCATTCCGCCTGCTCTTCTTGAGTTGCTGCTGCCGTTTCTGCTTGGCTTGATGTGTGTGCGTGTGTGTGTGCGTGTGTGTGTGTGTGTGTGTGTCGTCTGTGGCATGCACCTGACCGCGGTGCGCTCTTATCCGTCGCTGCTTTTAATTAAGAAAATATCATTTGCTGTGCTCGCGTTCGCACATTCAATGCGATAAGATGTCGCCGCTCGTAATTTTTGACTCAAAACTCGAAGAAAACACACATCAACTAAACCAGTGAGAGTGAGAAAGAGTGAGAAATTTCGAGTTGTAAGTGGTGGAAATAGGACAAGATCGTCAGAAATTTAACAGTTCTACTTGTTGTTGTTGTTGTTGTTTCGATTGGTTGCACCTGGCGCAATCTCGTAAATCAGAGTTCATGTTTGGTCGGCCTTCTTTTTGATATGAAATGCGCAGGCCATGTAGATAGGAGTTGGCGATATCATATCCAATAATATATATATACCTGTTTACTACCCCTACCACCCCAACACACACACACACACACACACACACCATCGATCAAATGCCATTTTTTGATAAATATATTTGTCACTCGCAAGCGTCGGCAACGGCGGCAAAGGCGAGTTAAAAAATTAATAAACAATGCCATACATGATGTTAAGCAATTAAAAATGTTAATGCCATTTCATAAATCAAGAGCAAAAAAAACAACAAAAAAAACACACACACAAACAAAAGCATCGTCACAGTTGGCCAACCAGATTGGGCGCTAGACTCCCCACACACTCGGGCCGGCTGATCGGCTCTTAACCTGGCCAATAGTTGTCGCTCATAAATCCAGCCAAGATGCGTAAGGTCATCAGACGGCGGCCATCCGATATTGAAATTTAGTCGCTCGTTCCATAACGACAATAATAATCGGCGTTTCTGTTTATTTAATTTGTTGTAGTGATTTTTGTCGATATTTTGTTGATTTTTTTGAACATTTGTTCAAAAGTTACGAGTCTAAATTATGCCTTTGAATACACAACAAACTGTCTGTGTGTGTAAAATATGGTCAACGTCAGCGTTTCAGCTTGTTTCATGGCGAAATATGTTGCCAAATTATAAATTCCATGTTAACAAAATCGTCAACTTTATTTTGGATACTGTGGGAAAATCATTTTGTTTGCATCACATTAAACGGAGGCCAACTAACAAAAATAGAAATTGGCTTGCTTTGGTTGTTTTAGCTGTATATATATATATATATAATTAAATATATTTGATTTGTACATTTGCAGAGCAATCCTTATGGCTTAAAGGACTCGGCAGCTGGCACCGAAATGAGCGCCTGGACCTCAGCAGGATTACAGCCAACAACTGGCTATTACAGCTATGATCCAATGTCTGCCTATGGGTAAGTCAAAAAATTCAAATTGCTTAAATTACCCATAAATGCGTATTAAAATCAAAAGCAATTGTGCGACCATAATTAATTGTAAAATACTCGTCGAAGTACTTAAAATTGATTTGAATTTAATTGCGCTGAGAGACAGGAACAGGGATAGGCATGGGGATGGGGATGGGGATGGGGACAGGGACAGGGACAGAGCGATAGTAAAATTTGAATTGTGAAAATTGCTGGAGCGCGCGAAATTATTTATTTATGATTGCGGCGCAAAATAATCGCAGTTAATTGCACGCCACAGTGGGCACTCCATATATATATATATGTATATAAATATGTACTTATAATAAATATATAAATATATGTATATATATATATGCACACGCAGACATTGGCACGCACCAGCAGCAGCAGCAGCAGCAGAATTGACACGGATATGCGAAACGTCGGACAATCGTCGGACATGCAACTGCAACTGCAATTGCCGACGCGACGGCTGCGGCTTCCCCACTGGACGTTGGGCTGGGCGTTGTGGGCTGTCAGAGGGGTGGGTGGGGGCTTTTGGAATTGCATTTGAGTTGCGTGCTGAATGCCCATATGAAAGCGGGACTGTGACTGGAACTGGTACTCTGTACTGGGGACTGGGAGACCAGAGTGCAACAGCTAGTAGTACCACTAAGTGAATGAAGGCAGCAAAAAAAAAAAAAAAAAGCAGCAGAAGAAGAAGCAGCAGCAGCAGCAGCAAGGTGTGAGTAAATGAACGCCATGTTGGCCGCCATATTGAGCGTTGAGTAGACACGTTGACAGACATTTAAAAGAAGAACGGTTGCGCTTTCTGCTGTTTCTGCTCATTGTCACAGATTGCCAAAGAGAGAGAGAGAGACAGAGAAAGAGAGAGAGAGAGGGAGAGGGAGAGGGAGAGTGGGAGTAGCAGAGATATAGGCAGGTAGAACCATAGCACAGAGTGGGTAGTGGGTGGGTTGTTTTTAATGGAGGGACAGTTGACAGGCATTTGACGTTGGCATGTTTATATATATATACACATATGTATTTATATATACACATATATATATATATATATCTGCTTTGGTAGTCCAGGCCAATGTCAGTTGTCGTGCCTGGCAATATTTGTTTAAAATGTGTTCATTGCTGTAAATTGCTACCCACAGATAATGGCAAACAACGACGAAAGCGTGTAATTATAATTGTTGGTCTAAAACTAAAATTGCATGTTCATACAATATGCTAGATTTTTCCATATGTATATCGACACAGAAAAAGAGAGAGAGAGAGAGAGAGAGTATATAGTATAAGCTATTAAAAAAATATAGTTAAAAATCGGTTGGGACTTGGGGGCGCCTCAGTCTAAGCTGTTTTTTTTTTGTTTTTGTTTTTGTGTGAACAAGAATTCGATTTGTTAACAAGATTATGGACAGACTCACAGTCAGGCTTCAAATATATATATATATATGTGTGTATGTATGTACATAGGCACATATGCAATTAGCAACAAATGAACAAATAATGTAAAACATAACAGAACATGCAAACACACACACACACTCACATATGTGTGTGTGTGTGTTAGTTTTAGCCGCATCCGCTGCTAACGGTTACGGCCATTAGCATTACGCGCTAATCATACGGCGGGAACTCATCGCCAAATCCGATTTGCAACTTACGTGCACCAAATTACAGTAATCTCAAAATTGGCTTGAAATTTATAAGATACTTAAACCAATTGCAAACAATAATTACAAAAACAAAACTTGATTTCTGTGTGCCGCACACAAATTGTTACCGATGAAAATAACAGCTTTATTAACAATAAGTAAACAAAATTTTGATGATTTCTGTGTAAAAAACACGTTTATTTGTTTTGTTAGGATTTCTGCTCTGTGTTTATGCTTTTCTGTGTAATTTTCAAGGGGAATAAAATTAGGCGATTGTTTTTTTTATTATTTATAGAGAGCGATAGGGGTAGTCCTTTAGTCAAAGCTAGATTTGGTTTGTTTTGACTTGTCCTTTATGCCTCATAAAGTGTAATTGATTTTAACCGGGAATAAAGCAAGGACAATGCCGTTTTTTTTTTTAACAAAATTAAAGATATTTGCTAACTTGAAATTATAAATAATTGTTTTTTGTAAAAATCACAAAACTTGGCAAGAATAATATAAGAAGAAAAAATGTGTGTTACAAAATTTGAAAATATTTGGAATACAAAATTAACTTTTAACTTGGCATAAATAATATTAGAGGAGGAAAATGTACGTTCATAAAAAAATGTTAGAAGAATTGGAATACAAAATTCAGAGATCTTTTAAATAAATAAATAAAATAAATATATAAATTTTAGCTGAAATCTGTAAAAGATACAAATGACTTTTAAGGTACTTAAAAGGAATATGACTTAAAATAGCAAAATATATTTAAATAGTAATATTCTTAAGAAATTGAGTAAGTCGCGAATGTTGCATGGTTATGTTGCAAACAAAACTTGCTTCAGTTTTGGAAAACTTACGAAAATGTTACAAGTCTTAAACAACTTTAAACAAAGTTCAATAAAAGTTACCAAAGAATAGTTGTAAACTAAATTCAATAAAAGATGGAAAAGTCTTTTTCGTAAACTTTCGCAAATCGATGGCTTTAATCGCATAATTTAATCAGTTGTTTTGTGTCTCAAGCTTGAGCATCCCCCTTACATTTGTCCACTTAGAAGTGCACAAAGCTGTGGAGGAGGCGGAGATGAACAAATTTCTGTGAATGCCCAGCGTCCTTGTGCCAGACAATAATAGCAAAAACTCAAACATCAACTTCAACGCTGCATAAAAATCAGGCGATTATTTCTATTTCTTCTTTTTTCTTTTTTTTTTTTGAGTAGCGGCAACATTGCGAAAGCCGTTAAAAGTGTACACAAAAATAAAAGAAAAAAGGGAAGAAAAATGGGGCAGGACAACAACAGAGCAACGAGTGCAACACAACTTCGGAAGCATGCAACACAGACTTCCTTCTTTATCTTGTTGTAAAATTCACCGCACAAACTGTTGATTCTGCGGCACCATAAAAATCCCATGAAAAATTAAAAAAAAAAAAAAAAATGGATAGAGGGGCAGAGGTAGGAAGAGAGGATTGAAAAGAATGTTGAAAGTGGGCACACAAAAAAAAAGATAACAAAAAAAAATAGCCAGCAAAAATAGTAGATGAGACTAGGCAAAGCACGAAAGTGAAATGTGCGACGAGCTGCTGCTGCTGCTGCTGCTGCTGTTGCATAGATGAGTTGCAACAGGATGTACGCACGGGTTGAGGGTTTTGGGGTTGGCTTAATTTAGCTGGTAGAACTTTAGTGAGGGGCTTTTGGACGACGACGGCAGCTGGATAAAAATGCAAAACGCAATAATGCCACAGCTCTCTGGCAACAGCTTCTACTCCTGCTCTAAATCTGCTTGCCCCAAAAAAAAAAAAAAAAAAACACCCCACAGCTGACCATACGCTTATGGCGTTGTCGTCCTCGTTGTTGTTGAGTTTTGTTGCTGTTGTTGTTGTTGTTGTTGGTGTTGTTGTTGTTGGTGTTTTTGTTGTGCGCTGTTTCACAACTATGTTTTACAATATTTTGACGTTGTAGTACACTGAAGTGGGTGTGGCTCCTCCGTGTGGGTGGTTGGCAATATGAAAGCATCAATTTAAATTGTTCGCATTTTTAATGAATTTTCATGTTTCCATGTCTAGTCTAGAGAACGAGAAACAAGAAACTACATTTTCACTAACCAGTTTGCCTCGTCTTTACAGTTATGGGGCCAGCTATGATTTGGCCGCACGCCGCAAAAATGCCACCCGAGAATCGACGGCCACGTTAAAGGCGTGGCTCAATGAGCACAAGAAGAATCCGTATCCCACCAAGGGGGAGAAGATCATGCTGGCCATCATCACAAAGATGACGCTGACCCAGGTCTCCACTTGGTTTGCGAATGCGCGACGACGCTTGAAGAAGGAAAACAAGATGACGTGGGAGCCAAAGAATCGCACGGATGACGATGATGATGCCCTCGTCTCGGACGATGAAAAGGACAAGGACGATGTGGACTCCAACAAGGATGGTGGCAGTTTGGCAAAAGGTAAGCATGGAGAAACATTAAAGTACATTTTTATAAATTAAATAAAAGATTATAATTCATAAAGAAACTTTTTAAATTTTGAAATATTTATTTTCTAATAAGCAAAATACTTTTGTTTCATAATTTAAACTATCAATTAATTGTGATGTTCACTTATTAAAATCATTATTTAATGAAATCTTTTTAATTGACGTCTTCTTAAATCAATATTAATAAAATTAAAATTCTAACTGAATTAATTTTAATAACTTACTTAAAGTTTAGATGTTGTTAAAAATTTTAATAATCATTTCCAATCAAATTAAAAATGTAAATTTAGAAATTGACCTTTAAAATCTTGAACACTAATTTTAAAGTCACAAATGATTGTAAATATAATTTTTGAAATTAAATTCTAAAACCTGTTACACTTATTTGAAGTTCCTAATTGATGGTAATAAGTATTTTTTTATTTAACAATATTTTTGAAGGACTTCTTTTAAATTCAAGGATATTTTTAGATAAATTTAAGTGAATTATCAGCAACGAATCTATTTAGAAATTTAAAAACGAATACAGTAGAAACTGTTTCAGTTAAACTAGGTGTTTTTCTTCAAGTGTACTAGCCAAAGCTTTGCCATCTTCAATTTTCATTGCAGATGTTGCCAAAGACGAGGAGGAGCTCATCGATGAGGAGCAGAAACAGTTGGGTCAAGCGAACATTTTGCGTGCTGGCTTTGGCTATCCCACTGCTGGCTATCATGGTGGAGGTGGCAGTGGTCATCCCGGTGCTGGCTACAATCCATACCATCATCATCATCATCACCATCATCAGCATCCCGCCTATTATCAACCGCAGCAGACGGTGCTGCCGGCGGCCTTCCATGCGGGCGAAGGCGGCAGTCTGGCCAGCAGTCTGCCGGGCAGCAGTAAGCACAGCGAACATGGTGATCCAAAAAACCAGTTAGGCCGGGACTGTGGCGTGCCGATTCCAGCTACGAAGCCCAAAATCTGGAGCTTGGCCGACACAGTTGCCTGCAAGACCCCACCGCCAGCATGCATGGGCCCAGGGCAATTAATGCCGCAACAGCAGCAGTCGCAGCAGCAGCAGCAGCAGCATCAGCAGCAGCAGCAGCGTCATCTGCATCCGCAGGAGAATCTAGGCATGGGTACGTCACAGGTGCAGCAGCAGCAGCAGCAGCAGGAGCAACCATTGGCGATGGGCAGCCATCTGTTCAACGGAGCAGCACCGTATGTAAGAGCACATACCACGGCATACGGGGGTTTTCTAGGGGCTACGACGCAGCAGCTCCATACTACGAGCACGAACAGTGCCCCATACAGCAGTGGCCAGTTGCTGCAGCATCACAACAACAGCAGCAGCAGCAACAACAACAACAACAACAACAACATCAGCAACATCAGCAGCAACAACAGCAGCAGCAGCAGCAGCTGCAATTCCAACGGCACACATACGCCTACCATCCCTACTATGCCGGCAAACCCAAATCCGAACGAGGCCATGAGACTGGGCTTGGGCTTGGGTTTGGGCTTGGGTCTGGGATTGGGCCAGTCCGATGTGCAGTTGCAGGTGCAGGGCCAGTGCCCAGTGGCGCGTCAGTCACAGCCATCTCAATCCACAGCGAATCAGCGGGCGATGGCGATGGGGTTTCCCGAAGCCCAACCCGATACTCCACCCCAAACTCCGCCGAATATGAAGGTGTTGAGCGGAGCTTTGAGTCTGCTGCCTACCGCTTCGCAAATCCCTATGACCGCTACCTGTCGCAGCAGTAACACCAATCCACCCAGCATTAGCAGTTACAATTCCGGCTGCAATTATCCCATGAATTATTCGATGCGTCTCAACGACTATGAATACCCTGCCAATATGAATCGTGATGATTTTGGCAGTGGCAGCAGCAGCAACGGCAGCTCATCTCCGCCACATCTACAGCGAAATGAGAATGTGTTCAGGCCGCTCTTCAAGAGGTACACTTACTCCCAATAGTCTATGCACAGCAACTAATCGTTCTCATTTCGAAGCTTGACGCCTGTGTAGACAGAAAACCACCACACAGAATGAGGACCTTGAATATGTATTTCCGATAAATATATATATATATTTATATATATATATATCTATACATGTGTACATATTGTAGTTTAGGTAAGCAACAAATGCTTTTTGTTAATAACACAAGTTTATTTTGATTTATATACTCTGCAGATTATCATTATTTCTGGGCTCGTGCAACAACGTAAAGGATTGTGTAATAATTAATTAATTAATAATTATAATATATACCACATTGGTACAGATGTACCAGACACCTACAACTTAAATAAAGCCGTGCATTGTCTTAACCTACATACTAGTTTATATATATATATATAAATCTTATTTATCTGAAGTATCTGAAGTAAGCTTCTTTTGTAACAGCAGGCACATTGAAAACTTAGTAGTAAGAATATAAACTGTGATAAATTTTACATTGTTTAACAGACTTCAAATATAAAGAAAACTAAAAACGACATCGTCTCTATAAATTCATAATCTAATGTAATTTAAATTCGTTCAATAAAAATAAATCTTTGTAATCCTAAAAACTACTTCGTATTATTTCTATATGCTAAAATGATGGTACCTATTTTTGTTTTGGTTTGTTTCAGCATATTTGAACAGGTTTATTTAGAAGAATTTTTTTTGGGGGATTTGAAATATACATTTTCAGATTGGTGCTTTATCTGAGCTTTACGTGCAGTGCTCTTATAATAACAAACCAATAATATTTCATTTAGATTGGAACTCTATTAAATAAATGCTTAGACGCACTAAGGAACCCTCAACAAATTAATATTGGTAACATTATGGTATATGGAATTAATAGAATAGTAGGTAAGATAAATATATTAAGCAACAGAGAACTAATATTTTAAACCATTTTCTAGAAGCAATTAATGAAAGCTAGTTAGGGCCTTAAAAGTCTACTACAAACAAAACCAATATTAATTCCTTAATCGATACAAATGTATTCTGAGGATAGATAATTTTATTAGCTCTCATATCATATAAAATAATCAAGTTTCTCAGATAGAGAAAATGATTCTATCAGAAAATGAGCTATGTACAAATTAAATTTCGATTTTTAATTAAAATTTCCTCATTGTTGTTTTATCAAGGGCTCATTTTAAACATCGCTTAACTGCCTTAAAATTTAATTGTTGTTATTTGTATAATTAGATAATCACAGCAACAACTTTTCACTTTAGAACTTATAATAAGCTGATTGTTTATTAAAGCAATCAAATCTTTTTTGTTTTTATTTAAATCACCGCTAATTACCTTAACAACAACAGCGTTTTTTTTTTTAAATATTTTTTTTGTCTGTGTACATAAATTGAAATTAACATAAATTACATATTATTATAATTCATTGCAACCGCACATGTGCCCAGTTGTCATTTGTGGCAACCGAAAACAGGGGCATGTTTATACGGAGTGTACACTAAAAAATTCTCATTAATTGCAAGCGACTGGAAAACATTAAAATATTCTTAAATGCAATTTAATATGCAATATTCATATATGACATTTTGTTGTACATTCTTGTTATCGAAATGATTTATTAATAGCGATGCAGGTGCAAAATTTAAATATTTTTTTGCACTGTTTCATAAAGATAATCAGAAAGAAGAAAAGCTGCAAATACATTAACTTTTTTTTTACAGAAAATCAAGTGTTCTATTCAAAAAAAAAAAAAGAATTTCTTTTTGGCCAATAACAGATAGAGTATTGGCCAAAACAAGTATGTGAGACCAATGCGACCTGGTTTTAGCCCACATCTACGACAAATTACGCGACAGAGAAAACGTTTCTGTCAAAGTTACCACTTAGAGCCAGGCAAACGAGACAATATCTGTATGTGTGTGTGTGTGTGTGTGTGTGTGTGTCTGACTGTGTGTGTGTGTGTATGTGCGGGGAGTCTGGTGGTTGGTTGATGGGGAAAACAATTTGTAACGACTATCGCCGTTTGATAAATTAACATTCAGCAGTTTCTCGATTATGCAACAAATTGTCATTTGAATTGAAATTGACAGCCGCTGAAGGCAGCAAATTGCGATGAATTCGCTCGAATTGGAAATATTTCGAATAGAAATCGAAATTGGACGCTGTTTGTAATGTATTGTAGTTTTTGTAGTAAGTGCAAGTGATTAATTTGGTTTTGGTCTTGTTTGACACACTTTACACAGAGATACATGTGTTTTGCATGGCACTAATGCGACTGGTAACTAAAGAAAGCCACGTGATGTCCACTTGAGGTTTGGGGCACATATTTAGTAACAAATTTCTTAAACTGTTTATACTGTTTGTTGTTTGTTGTTGTTTTGTAATCCCCCCCTCGTGTTTGGAGCACCTATCAGCGGGGTATTAGTTCCGTTCCCATAGTTCCCATAATGCCATCTTATTCGCTTTACGAGATGTTTTACAATGCCTAAACGACTTTGCAGTGGGGCATAAAAGTTCCCATTGCCATTACAAATGCGGACCAATCAGTAAGCCGGGTAAATTAATCGCATCACATGCCATCGACCAGGCCAAGTCAAGAGCCAACAACTCAAGATCCTTTCGCAGCGCCTTTGTGTAGCGATCTCATTTATGGCCCATAAACCATAGAAGCGATGACTCTCCACAGAGCGACGTCGCGACGGCTGCCGCCGCAAAAGTTGCCCTTGTGGCAGGCTGCTTGCTATTGTTGTTGTTGTTGTTGTTGTTGTTGCAACCGCTGGCAATCGTAGTCCGTATTGCTTGTGATCGGTCACCAGCAGTGAGGACACATATATATATATATATATATATATATATGTATACGACAGTTAACTTATCTTGCATCCACTTAACGTCTCGCGGCAATAAATCAATCCAATGGTCAAAATCTCGTTGGCAGCCAGAAGGCAAATTAATCACTTTGAAAATTGTTACCCATTTGGAAACTTGTCGCATTAACTTCCCAGCTGCATGCGACTCGTTTCTAAAAATCTTTCTCTTTCTGTGTGTTGTTTGCATGGGGTAACCAGTTGGCGATTAAATCGTGTGTGGGCAATCCTTAAACATCATGTGAAAACTCTGGTAATTTATGATTGACAGTATTAGACACTATTCTGTATTATACCTTTATTCACAATAAATAATCAACTATTTTCTAACTGATTTGCATACAAATAATCCAAGATGAAAAATGGTAGCAAACTATTTACAAATTTTAACTGATTAATGAATAAAGCAAGCCAAAAGTATATTTAAAATTGCTTCCATTTAGTGTAAGTTAAATAAAGCAAATATTTGCTGTATATTTATGATGATAACTTGAGTCTTTCAAATTGAAAATTGAGCACCCAGCTTTAGTTGTGCTCAAAAATATGCCGGGCTGTGTTCGAGAGAGATATTTTGACAGCAAATTGCTTAAATACTTGTGCCCATTAAAACAATTAGTCACTGCTGCCAGCCAGTCCTAAGTCCACAAGTAGTTTTATGAAATTTTCACAAATTTTCTCATATTCATCGAGACGATTCACACTCAATTATAACATACCAAAGAACACAAATTTGCTTAAAAATAATTAAAGGGAAATTCCAAAAGATGCGTTTGCATAAGTCCTGTCTCCGTCCTGTCACACTCGCATCCCCACACACTCGCACACTCGCCCCACACCCCCGAAGACTAACCCAATGGCAAATGCTTGCCTAAAATTCAAGATGCTACAAGAATGTAAAGTGTCATTTAAGTGAAACAAGACGAGAACAAATACACAGCCTTCGAGCAGACACTGGCAGGCATCGAGCAAGGATTTCGCCTTTTGGAATCAGGCCTACCCCAAACTCCTGCTACCTGATGAGCCAAGCATTCAAGAGAATGTTTGTATGTGAAGTGTGTTTGTGTGTGTGTGTGTGTATGCACATGTCGTTGGCTGCCAGAGTGCGTTGCAGCATAAGCATCAGCAGAAGGAGCAGCATCAGCAGAAGGAGCATCAGCAGAAGGAGCATCCTTAGCATCCACGCAGCTTGCTTACGCAGCCTCTATAAATTATTGCTGCTGCTTGTCATGTACGGAAATCCTTGTGTCAGTGTAGCCAAAATGCCAGGCTCTTGCTCCCTCTTTGCTCCGCACTGCCTTTGACAGAGTCCCGGGCAAGGCGATACGTTTTCAACAAGATTAGAATTTCGTTGCAACGCACAAAAGCCTCAGAAACAATTCAAGCAGACACATCTCGCAACTATAACAATTAATATCCCCAAATTGCGCCAAGGAGTTGTTGGGTGTGTGTGTGTGTGTGTGTGTGTGTGTGTGTGCAGCCAGGCAGAGGCAGTTTCCATCTTTTGCTTGAGTTTGCGCATACATCGGGGCGTATGCGTGATGCTGTATGCTAATTTACCCATGCCAGCTGCTGCAATAGACACACGACTGTGTTTGAGTTATTGGCCAACCATGCTAACAACTAATGCCAGTCTATAACGTACTTTCCTCAATCCAACCTACTGAACACTAAAACTAATTAAATCAATAAGAGTCTCTTATTAATATTGGTAATAATTCAAAATTATTATTTATTAAACAGCTTGAAACTAATCTTATTTTTCCTATAAATGCAAATATCACTTAATTGGTTTATAAAACTTAATTATGAACCGCTTAAAGTTACATTAAATAATGCAATTTTTGTTAACAATCTTGAACATATTAGAGCTGCAGTTATCACTTGATTAGTCTATATAAATCGAAATTATGAATCGCTTAAAGTTACATTAAATAATGTAATTTTTGAACTG
Source organism: Drosophila melanosoma (assembly GCA_035042045.1). Classification (NCBI taxonomy): domain Eukaryota; kingdom Metazoa; phylum Arthropoda; class Insecta; order Diptera; family Drosophilidae; genus Drosophila; species Drosophila melanosoma. Next base: position 718,226 of record JAWNLY010000100.1, on the reverse strand, counting down.
GTAACAATCTTAACTATATTATAGTTGCAGCTGTTACTTGAGTAAAATAGAATTAAAAGTATTAAAGACCTAAACGATTTAAAAATAATATTAAATTTTGTATATATTCAATTTTTATTTGAATGCTCAAGGGTTTTTTTCATTTTTGGCTGTGCTTCAACATCTTATGACATATGTTATTACCATGTATTAAGTATAATTATTATATGTTTCTAATATTTATTTACGAACTTTAAATATGTTTTCTAATTCCACATTAATTGTTAACCTATATTTAAAGATTTTTTTTTCTACGAAGACTTTATTTGCAAAGTCTCTATAACTTAAAAAAATCAATTAATTTAGTAAAATTAAGAAATTTTGTCTATATATTTAGAAACTTATTAAATGAGTAACCGATGATGGATAATTTGTTTTTATTTTATAAAGACTATAAATACATCTCACTCATATCGCGGACCTTTATTTACAATGATTAATCTCTTACTTTCTAGTAATTTTATTAGTCATGAATTATAGTATTATTATTGGAGAAATTATTGTCACTTTTCAAGTGCCGGTTTTGTATTATCAGATGAACGTACTTAGCCTCATGTGGTTAAGCTGTCCCTCACTGTTTTAAAGCGATCCATTAATTAAATCTGAACATGGAGATTTCTTCTTGACCGTATTTGCTGCTTGGACGCCACGGCTTTAAGCCAACTCTAATGGACGTACATTGTTAGCCATAAATCATGACCACACGTGCACCGTTCACTGTCTACCTTTAACAAAAAATTGAAGAAATACGGAATTAAACGCCGAGCGAGGAACTAAAAATACACATTTACAGCGATGTCAGACGCCTACAAAATGTGGGACCGATGGCCACCTTTGCGGAACCGAGTGCAGCGCATTTTTGACATCGACATGAATACACAGACACAAACACACACCAAAACACACACACACACACTCATTCACATACAAATGTGAATTCAGACAACTCACGTTGATAAGATGAGTAAAAATAATTATGGCCATTAGGCGACTAGGCAATAGAGGCTGACTTGACATCTGTGCATGGATTCACTGTGTGCATTATTCCAAAGAGGCGTCGATGCCATCGATGAGTTTAGGGAAAGTGCTGTCAGCTAATAAGCACTTACGTAACTATGTAAGCAAATGTTTATATATATATATATATATATAAATTCGCAGATGATTAATATAAAAAAAAAAACAATTTTTAATTTTGCAATTAAATTACGTTATCGCTCCAAACAAACATTTTACACAATTAGTCTTTGATATAATACATATTTTTAATAGTCGAATATGTAGTGAGAAAAAAGAAAAAATAAAAAACTCTAATTGTGTGAAATAATGTCTATATATAAAAAATAATTAATATTAAAAAGCTATATTTATATAGTGATAAAATTACTTTATATCACACAAACGTATTCTTTAAAGTAATCAATTTGTTTTTGTATCTCAAGGAAACATCGAAAATTATGTGAACTGAAATGTATATAAAAATTTGCAAATGATTAATATATATAAAATTGTATTCAGTTTGACATTAAATTAAGTTTTTGCTTCAAACAAAAATTTCACAAATATTTTCAACTACATAAAGGAAGCGTTAAGGTTTTGTTATATAGATTAGATTAGAAAATTCAAATTTAAAGCTACAAATTTTAAGTTGAAAAAACTAAGCAATCAATTCAAATCAAAGCTTTTGTATTTGATAACTTTTAGTAGTGCTATGAAGTACATAATAATGAGGAGAAAAGTGTAATATTAATAAAATAGATATTTGATTCAAGAACTGTTAATTCAGGAAAGATTTTCGTTAATGATTGTGGGTTTTCTCAAATGTTAGAACTTTTTTAACCAATGTAAATGTATGTTTTGTTTATTTTTATTTTTTGTAGAATTTAAATTTTGATGTCTTTTGTATTATGCAAATGCGAGTGGAATTAATAAATATTAATGAGTGACATATCCATGCTCATGTTGTCGTCGCCACAACGTCTACGAATATGGAGGTATTATTGACTTTGGCGTGGAAAATATAGTTTTTCGTCGAAGTTTTTCATTGGAAAGGGTCAACATTTTATGAGCGTGAATGAGTGAGTGTGCGTGTGTGTGTGTGGGGCAGTCTCTCTGTGATTCTAAAAGCAGGTATCTCAGATGCCCTATCAAATTACGTTGACCACTTGGCGGTCTAATTAACATGACAAAGAAATGTCACTTGGGTAAATTTATGATACGGCACTTTGGTGCTTTCGCTGCAAAGGCTGCAAAGTTGCAGATGGCTAAAGATAATATTTACGATGCCGTTTGATTGGTCTTTCAATCGATTTTCATGCCGCACATATCTCAAGGGCTCTAGCTTGTGAAGGCGGTCCAAAACATGAAGAGGGCCCATGCAAGAAGTCAAAGACAAAGAGCCAAGAAACGAGCCTAAGAGTCAGCGCTAGGACAATTTCATTGCCGTTAAAACAGCTAATTTTATTATTCCGCTGACATTTACCATCTACAGGTTAGTCGCCTTTGCAACAGGACGGCTAAAACAAAACCTTAGCAAAACAAAAACCAAATAAAAAAAAAAAGGCTAGAAGGCCAGACTTCTTGGACCCGCAGTGCTTTGAGCCGCTTATCTTGTCTTTGAGCCCGTTATGCTATCCCATCATTTGTTGTTGTTGTTCTTGTTGCTCTTGTTGTTTTTTTTTTTTTTACGTATGTCTAAAGGCAGTGTTTTGAAATAAATTTAAATAGTGTTACCGATTTTTAATTCAACCGTAGATTATGCGTTTTGTTAGACCATTTCTCTTATCTTAATGCGCTTTTGCTTGTGCTTAGTTCTTGGGGGCAACAACAGTGGAGACACTGCGTCTGGTCAGATCGGAATGGGACTCTGTATCTGTAGTATACGGCTTAAATGTATGTATTTGTAGCTCCATTGTTTAATGGAATTTTCTTGTAATGCGTTCTGAAATTGGATTTTAAAGTGCGGGTCCAACATATATAATTTGTTTGTTAATAGTTTCGAAATGCGAGCACACGCGACTGCACATGGTATTTGCTGGATTGCTATAGATATATACACACATACATCCATGAATTTATATATATATATATATCGACCGTATCCCTATCTGGTATCTGGCTAGGCCATAAAATGGCCTGTTGTTGCTTAAATCGGGCGTAAGCGAATCAATTCTCATTTTAATTTATTGACACAAACACAGCCGAGTCCAGCCAGTTGTGCAGCTCAGTGTCCAGTTGCACCGTCGACATTGCACCAATTATACAATAACTCGACTACAATACAATTTGCATTGTGCTGCAAATTGGAACTGTCCCGGACGGACACGGAAAGGCACGGCCAACACGGCCAGCCAGGGCCAAGAAAGGCAATTCCCGTCCAGTCGATTTTCATTTAATAAATGCGCATACGCCCGGTGGTCAGTTGACTTCGGCATTACTGCAAAATAGGAACATTAACTGCAGACAAAGCGCACTTCCATTTCCACATCCACCCGCACCATCAACCGCCCCCCCCCCCCCCCCCATCCACAGCAACACCCACATTCCAAATGCGGTAACGGTACATGCACCCACTAACAGATACCATCGATGGTGCATTGTCATTGACCCACGTCCTGCTGCAGGCTCGGGTTCAGGTTCAGGTCCAGGCCCAGGTCCAGGTCCCTGTCCAGCCACGAAGCCGATTGCAGTGCTGCAATAATTATTTATTGAATTAATGAACGTTCGCTTCGTTTTATATCGCGGACTTAAGCGTTGTCCAACACCAGATACAGTAATGGATCCGTGTTCGCCGTGTGATAACCAAAACTGTGAGTCATGAATTATGGTGCCGGAGCTGCAATGATGTTGCTTGTAATTGCCGTTTATCTGGCATTTGAAATTTGCCAAATAAGGCCAGGACTATCAAAACCATTACCTATTTTAAGGTAAACATTTAAAGTTACTTTAAATACTTTATTCATTCATTTTGTCTCTTTTCACTGGTTTTATATAATTTTAATGAGTGTTTTTAGTTTATATAATTAAATAAATCAATTGATTTGTAATCTTTTCCATATTGAGACAGTTTTGGAGAAGACTTTTAAAAATATAATTTGCATGTAATAAATATATAAATATATAATATATATTTAGTATGGAATATTTTGATAAAATATTTAAATAACAAATTTAATGTATTTAACCTAAGACAGAGTTATCAATTGTTACAGGATAATTTCTAGTTAAATACTTTTATTACTAATAATTAATTAATTAAAAAATCAAAAATTTTAGGCTGAATGATTAAATGATTTCAAAATTCTATATTGTAGTCGGGATCTGTCTATGATATAGTTTCTTGAATATATATTTCAATGTATAAATAAATGGAGTGTGTGTAAATTGTGTAGTCATCGATTTGTAATCATAGTGTCAACTATGATGACACAAGAAGACTTTAAAAAAGCAACAAGGAAAATAAAAAAAAAAAAAAACAATATGGACACGGAACAAACTGTGAATGCTTTATGTACAAGTGTCTACACACTTACAAGCATTTTGTACATACATATACATATGTATGTATGTATATTGAGCTGGTGACACGAGTGCCTTCTGTCAATGTCGTCATTGTCGCCACAACGAGGAGTCCGTTGTACACAGACACGTTGCAGACGGACGGACGGACGGATGGACGGATGGACAGATTGGTTGGTTGGTTGCCTAAAATGCAGGTCTACATAATTAATGATTGCTTTTAAATTGAGGCAACGGACGAGTGTTGTCAGCGGAGAGAAATGATTTTTTACTGTATAAACATTTGCACTTGCTCGTAATTAGTTAACGATGTCAGTCAGTCCGCCGCACAATAGTATTAATTTGTTATAATCGATTTAAATTAATTTCAACATGTTTTTGCTTGCCCATTTTATTTTCAACATTATACAAATATCTACAGCCCCAAAAACCAGTTGAGAATCAATGATGAGTTTAAGGCAGCAGTGTTAAAAATTAGAAATGTTAGAAATTAGATGTAACTGCAAATATGTATAAATAAATATATTTAGAGAAGAAAAAATTTTTCTTGGTCTGTTTGCTTTGTTATAATATATTTTGTTTGGATAATAAATAAAAATGAACTTCATAAATAAATAGAGTTAAAATTTATGCACTACCTACTTGATTATATTTTATTATCGTATATATAAGCATATTAAAATTAAAAGTAAAAGTAAATAAATATTATACTGAATAAATATAATTATAATCCGAAATGATGATTTTAATGTTTGCCTAATGTGCAAGAAAATAGAGTTAATACATCTTAGTCTGGGGACAGTTATGGCATGGCTTCGTGGAAGAGTAGTGACTAATTACCTGGAAGACATCCGGGGGATCTCTGGCTAAATAAAGAAATAAAACAACTCAAATGCGAGGCATAAATATACGTACTTATTTTCTATAATATTTATTTAGTTTATTTTTGGGGCGCACGAGTGGGGCGCACATTACATCAACTTAATCACTAATTACTGTGTTACGCATAAATAAATATGCACTCTGGGGTGCTTGACATGGACATTTTGGTGTCGCACTTCGCGCTCTAAAATTCGCAAACTAATCTGCCATTTATCACAGGCCTGGCCCGGCCCGGTCCGGGCCTGGCAGCCACGGGACCCTGGCGACAGGTATGTACTTGAATGACGGTCCGACACGTCTACGGATGGGGGACTACAGACTCGGATACGGATTCGCGCTGGCAAAACAGCATTTGGCCATGGATCACCAAACAGGCAACTCTTTAAAATGATTTATTTTTGATAAATTGCCACGGTCTCCGCTATGCGGATTCGCATAATTTTGCAAATGATTTACACGGAATGACATGGAATTTAATTTTGAAATTCGCAATTGCTAAACTAGCTGGGTGGCAAACATGAATCTTGCTCTTGCCACCGCAGTTTGCTGTGTGCAACACGAGGTCGCAATGTGACAACGTCTGCAATGTTTATTAAAAACAATTTGCGGAGGGTTGATTATCCACTCTGCATAATTAGATCATCATAGTGTGGAGTTCTTAAGATCATTTACTATTCAATCTAAAAAATACGAGATATCCGTAAACATAATCAGTTTGTGATGAATCTTTAACAGCGGCTGAGCTACATTATTGGGTTACATATAGATATGTCCGTGGCAAATCCTGTAGAGATCTAATCAATTTATAGTTAATCTTGCTAGTCAACCAAACGAAAAGTTTTTTTTAGTCATATGAAAGTTATTTATTCACCAAACTGCCAAGCTAACTTGCTATAAAATCAAGTTACAATATTTAAAACAAAATCTAAATTTCTAAATCAAGTTACATTATTTAAAAAGAATCTTTCTAATAAATAATAGGAAAAGTTTACAATTTACAGTAAAAATATAAAATTGTCTTATTTTTTGATAATAGGAAAAGTTTACCAACTTGATTATCATTCAAAATTGTATATTAAAGGTAAGATTTCAAAATTAAAATATATATTTTAAATGTAAAATTGTGTACATAAAAAATGTTTTGCCCTTGCAAATTAGTGTAACAAAAGGCACAACACAATTTATATGAAATGTAAAAGTTATTCTCCTAGGATTATACGGTTAAACTTTGTTAGACCTTGCAAATTTGCAAGGAAAACAGCATCAGGTTTAATGTGGTGTGTGTGTGTAAACACACACAGGTATAATGTTGTCATGTGCATACTTATTCCCAATTAATCCTAATAAAGTAAAGAGACCACTCTCTTGGGAGTCTTAACTTATTTTTTGGGCAGTGTTTGAATGCAGAAATGAATATGAGTTAATTTATGGGCAAATATTTATATTTTTATAAATAAAATGAAATAAAATCTTGAATATTCAACTGTTTTGGGATATCGTATGAAGACTGAGCAAGAGTTAAATTCGATTATGAACTGTAACTTTTCATAGTCAAGTCAACTTTTCGTTTGCATGATCAAAATTTAAAATACGACTTTTGCATGTCAAATAAAAAAAAGTGTAACGGCATTAATCGTGCGAAATCGAACTGATATCGTCTAAAAGTGGCCCGAATCGTGGGGCATGCCACTGGCAACGGCAGCTGTCCATACTAAGCATCTACATCTACTTAGTGGCATAATTACTGCCGGGCGAAACGTGGGCCACTTATCACGCCAGTAGATAATATGTTGTGTGTACAGTGTGTGCAGTGTGTGTGTGCAATGTGTGTGTGTGTTTCAACAAAAACCAATTGGAAATTAGAAATCAACGTCAATCGGTGCGGCAATCAATCGTGACTCTGTTCCCTGTTCTTGTTGTTGTTGTTGTTGTCGGCAATGCCGACAAAAGAGGAACGCACGCGCGGGGTATTTCTGTCATTCTGGCATTCTGGTTAAGGGTCCCACAATTCTCTGACTTTGACACCGGCTACAGTTCCATTCTACCCGGGTTTTTTTTTTTTTTTTTTTTGGGTACGGGCGTCAAGCATTGGGCATCGTGCCACGTCGGGCACTTGAACAGCACAAAGAGCACCGATTTGTTGATTTGTTTTTGAAAAGTGAGTAAATATGTTTCCATTTATGAATGTTTGGAAAAGTGTTCTGTGTGTGTGCGTTTCGTTTTTTTTTTTTTTTTAGTTTTTTTTAGTTTTTGTTATTCTGTTTGAGCAGCAATCCCATTTTGAAGTGGTCGATAAGATGCCAGGTGCTGATACTACGATACGATGAGATACGATACCATATCAGTGTGCAACTGATAACAATGTCCACACGAGTGGTGTGATTGGTGACAGCAAACTCTATGGCTCTAGCCCCCAAAACTGCGACGACTCCAAGGTGTCTGCCATCACTCCAAGCAAACAATTAAAATGGCCATAAGTGCTAGGTGCTCTGCTCTGCTCTGCGGATGTGTGTGTGTGTGTTTGCGCAAGGATTCCAGCAATTTGCCACAAAATCTTTGGTGTCACTTGTCGTCTGGCCCCAAGCCCAAAGCACGGGCTCAAGCATATACAAATTTATTGAAAGCAATTTGCATAGTTTCTATTTAGATGTATTCATCCTTTTTGTGCGTGTTCCGGTGACTTTATCATTTGTCGTCTTTTGGGCATAGGGATTTTATATTTTATTACTTTTACTGCATGGACTGATGCACAAAGTGTGCGGAGAGGAGAAGATTTCAATTTGAGAAGATTTTGCGAAGCACATCAGATGTACACACACTGTCAGTGGGTATAAGTGTGTGTGTGTGTGTGCCATATACTGAAAAGCGACAATTTCATGTCCAATTGCTTTCCAGGTGACATGAAACAACACTTAAGCAAGAGGAAGCACAGGAGTCGAGAAGGGGGAGGCTGAGTCGGCAGAAGCATCACGTTAAATGGGATGAAATGAGAGCTTGCAACTCCCATTCGTGCAGCTGCTGTTGCCGTTGTGCGTTCACACTCTTACCCCACACACACACACACCGACTCACACACACACACAGACAATTCTGTGTATGTTGGTACGTGTGTGGCCTTCCCTCATCTACCTGTTTTGGAATGAATACTATTATCTGTTAACGCTAAAATCTACATTTAAATTTGTTTTCAATATAATCTGCATGTTGTCCAAAAGTGCACGAGTTATTGTTTGACAAAATGCAAATACAATCGTTTTTAGTCCCAAGTTGATTTCACTCTCTTGTTAAATGAAATGCAACATCTGCAAAAATTCTCACAAACAAATCCAATGCAGAAACACATGGCAAGTGTGTTCTTGTGCAAACTTAAGTTAAGCAGTTGATGTCTTTGTTTTTTTCTCGATTTCTTGGCGCCACCAAGTGTATTCGGTGTCCAGCCCAACAAAATTATTATTAACACGATCTGGCACTCAGACACTCAAGGGTACATTGACAGAGAGTCCATCAGAAGGCGTCCTTGCCTCAGCTAGTATTTCTTGCCCATATGCATTTACTTACATTCATTATAAATGACGTCGCGTTAACACCCCAAAAAAAGGAAAACAATACAGTCAAGTCTCGTCTTACAAGAATTCCACCAAAAAATTCCATCGTGCTCCGCCGATCTTTCATATTTCAAGTGCCTGAGGAGTTAAATTTCCATTTCGAAATTGTATTATTTGTTTTTTGTAACACTCTAAGCACACATTCAGTTTCGTCTGACGATCGGGAAAGACAAATTAATTTCGTTGATTTTGAAGCGCTCTATGAAACGGCTTTCAAATGCTTAGAAAAATCGTATTTTTAACCACCCTTTTTACATTTTACAAAAAAAAAATAAAAATGTTTATTGTGTATTTTACTTATCCGATTTAATTAGGTGTTTGGTTTATACAAAGATAAAAAATATCAGAATGTAAATAAATTAAAAATTAATTTGCTGTTCTATAAATAAAATTTATATATTTTCTGTATTTAATCCGAAAATAAAGTGCTTTAAAATGACATAAGTTTTTTAACAGTTAGAAAAAGTGGTCAAAGGATTAGGTATTTTCGAATATAATTAATTAAAATTAAATTTAAAGCTCTATAAATAATATTTATACACTTTAAGATTTGATTTAATTTAAATTAACTATACTTTCATATATTTTTAGATTTTGTTAGCTAATGTGTTATAAAAATAAAGATCTAAAGATGCTCATGACTGTAAAAAAATAAATATTAAATCTATATACTATGTTATTATAATAGATAGTATATTATATTCTATATTATTTAATGTATATTTTTGATTTCATAGGAAATTATTTAAGCTGTATTGCCTTGTAGATTAATACTATAAAAGTCACAACCAGATTTTTTATTGTATTTTTATGCAAATAATATTTTTATGATATAAATAAAAAAATTTACTTAGTCAGTAAATGAACTACCAATATGAGTATATATTTTATATTTATATTCAACAGGAAATTCTGTTGATCCTCCTGTAAACCTTTTATTATGTTGATCCTTTTCATAATATTCAAAGCATGCAACAGCTAAAATTACTTTCACTGTTTTGATTCTTAATTTGGTGAATGTTGTCGAGTTAACTACAATTATATATATATGTATGTATTTGCAGCACGTTTTTGTTGTAACAACAACAACAACAACAATGAGAACAACAACAACAATGAGAACAACAACAACTAATTACAACAACAACAAGAACCACATCAAGGAGTTGCGGAAGAAACTGAAAACTGTGCGAAGCCTTTCGATCGCAGTCCGCCATAAAAATGTTTCCAGTGTCAGTGCCGAAAAGGGGAAGCACTGGAAATACAAAATACGTTGTTGAGCTGCAGCTGCTTTGGCCGTTGCTGTGCCCTTCCAGTCGGAGGTGGGCGTTGTCGACAGCAACAGCCCCTGAGCGGCAATGGGAATTGTGATTCCTATCTCGCTTGCACTAATGCGAGCAGAGCAATCGTTTGAATGAGACGGCGCATGCATTGCGCTCTCTGGTTGGAAAGACAACCGACAACAGCCAGAACATTCATTTGCTCGCTCCCCCATACTAATGTCGTCTAGCTCTCTCTCTCGCTCTCTCTCGTTGTTGTTCTCGCTCTCTTCCGTTGCCGCTGTCGCTGTCGTTGTCGACTCAAATCGGCCTTGTGCCCCTGAACGGGCTGTTTGTGGCATCGACAGACCAGTTTGTGTTTAAACGCGAATAGGCAAAGGCGCACATCTCAGCTGTGCCTGTCGACTGTGACTCGAATTCAGACTCGAATTCAGAAGCGTCAACATTGAGAGGCAGCCACTCAAGCTGGCCGACAAGCAGACAACCAGACAGACAGACAGGTTGTGTGTTGTGTGTGTGTTGAACTCGTTTCAATGACGATCGCTGCAAAAGCCAAAACTAAACCGTAAATCACATAAAATAAGCAAAAAAATGTGTTTGTGCAATAATCTATATGCGTGTCAATAAATATCTACTTAACACAATAAATTAGAACAAGCAATTAAATTCAACTACTTAAACTTATTAACCAATGTGATCTAGAAAACACATTGAATGGGAAACACAAGTAGAAACACATGTTTTGAGTGATACTCGGCGCAACCTTTTGGCCGTGTTCGCCGCATCAAGCCGTGTCCACAAGTGACCCGTAACCGGACCCGGACCCAAACGCGTACCCGGACACGGACCCGTACTCGAATAACGTTAGCAACTAAATAAATACAACCAGTGTCCAGCATCAGAGGACGATTTGTATGCTGTCGCGCCTGCAAACAGTCAATGTCAATAAAAATACAAATAAAAATAAATAACATAAAAAAAAAACGATTGAAACGAAGTAAAAGAATAAAACGCAAAGTCACACAAAAAAAAGCAAACAAAACATTTTCCGGCTCCGGCGACATTAACAGAACTGCTCGACATCAACAATTTGTTTTATCAATTTTCAACAAGGCCAACAACACAACAAGAGCAACAAACAGCAGCAACAGCAACAACAACAACAACAACAACAGTCGCACACAACAGCAGCCAACAAACCAACAAACAACAAAAGCGTCCAGAGTGCTTAGCCGCGCTTCGCGTCGAGCACGCACGCCACCACCACCAATAACAACAACAACATCCAACAGCCAACATCCACCATCCTTCAGCTCCTCCAGCTCCCAGCTCCCATCTCCATACACACATCCATATCCGCATCCATCTTCAGCTCCCACCACCCACTCTTCTGGCTCGACCGAGTTGCAGCCACCCAGTCAGCCAACCCCTTGTCACCAACAACAACAACAACAACAACAACAATAGTAGCAGCAGCAGCATCATCAGAATATCCTTGCAGGGCGCGGGCGCCCCACGCTGAGCTCTCCAATTGTACAACCTGCCGTTGCCGTTGCCGTTGGCGTTGGCGTTGGCGTTGCCGTTACCGTTAACAGTTCAGCGTCGAAGACGAACGCGACAATGGCTGCATATGCGCAGTTTGGATATGGTTACCCGTCGGCAAATCAGGTAAGCAAGAAAAAACACGTTAACAAATATTTCGCAAATGAAAATTGTCTATATTTCATATTTGACCGTTTCCATAAAATTACAATTTTTTATTAGAAGCAAGATTTTCCATATATAATAAATAATAAATATTCAATTTTATCTGAAGAGACTCCATTCCAAAAATATAAAGTCGCAGCTTTATCAAGTCAAACTTATAATTGTGAATTATATATGAATGCAGTTATATCTTGGCAATTTTTAAAATTCGTTGCAAAATAGTTTGAGCAAAGACAAATGATTAAATCTAGATTTATCATTAGTTATTTAATCAATGGTCTGAACATTTTTTAAATTGGATTTGGCAAGCTAAATTCCGAATTATATATGATTTTAGATTAGGCGCATTTGTAATTGGATATTTTTTTAATATTTATAAAATTCGTTGGAAAACGTTTCGAACCAGATAATACCAATTAGTTGCAGCTTTCTCAGAAATAATTTAACGTTCTAATCATAAATTGGTTATGTTAAAAAATATATATTTTTAAATTGCTATTATTAAATTTTTATTAAACATGCATTGCAATATTTAAAAGTGCATAATCATGTTGCACTTAATATATATATTATGCGGTGCTTAGCAGTTATAGTCACATATGTAAATGGCGACGGCGCCGTATTTGAAATAAGCATAAATTCAGATTTTATGTTGCGGTAATGGGGCATGAATATTCAAGCCACTATATAGATATATATATATATAGCTACTGACCGTCAGCCGGTAATAGGCGCCCCAAGCAAGTGTTGCACAATTTAGGACATTATGCAGCCGTCGCCATCATCGCCATCGCCATCTCCATCGCCGTCGTGAACGTTCTGGCCAGCGGCTGCATTGACTTCGGACCATAATTACTTGGCCACTGGTATTGAGTGGGGAGTGGGCTGAAGGCAAGTTCAGTAAATGTGAAGTTCAGTAATTCAAATTAGTTAGTTTCGTATCTGTGTGTGCGTGTGTGTGTGTGTGGCAGCCATTCCTAAGGCAAAACCAAAGCCTATACAGTGAGTGTCGTTAATATATTACCCCTTTATAGTTGAGAGTGCCATAAATATGTATATATATATGTGTGTGTTGGTACTTCTACTTATAGCCTTTAACTGGCTCGGCCTATTCACATAAATTGCCGTCTAAGAGAATCGAATGGCTCGCCATTTGTTTTAATATGCAAAACTTGGTAAATTGCAATAATTAAAATAATGAACGCTCAGATTATCGACTCTAATTATGTCTGCGGATGTGCAAAGTGGAAAGTGCGGCCTACTTTTGCTGCCACTCATCCTCTTATTTTTTTTTTTTTGTATCTCTTTGCCACACTGTGTTTTTTCTGCTGCTTCCTTCTGCTGGGCCAAATTGTGTTGCAGCTATTTTTGTTGCCGGGGATTTCTTGGTTTGTGTTTTTTTTTGTGTGCTTAATTCTCTTGTCGTCAGAACTGGTTTAATTTGTATTCTCTTAAATTTGCATACATTAAAAGTTCGTAAAGCTTAAAAGATTATTGCAAAGATGCGAAATTTTGACACTTATAAGCCCATAATGCACTTTCTCAGGATTTGTGTTGTGTTTCCTCTAAAATGTTGAATTGTTATGTTGTTGACATTTTAATTGGAACTATTAAACATATTTATAGATATAATAAAATATAATTTATGGCATAATTTTGTGTGATTAGGTGTTAAATTTAATATTTATATTTGAACTATTTGCACAATATAATAAATTGTTGTTAATTTATTTTCAAAATATATATAAACACACATGAATTACAGGCATAAAAAAAATCAAATTTGGAATATTACCGTCACATAATTTTTTTATAGCGTCTGGCAAATATGAATGCAAATAAAAAATAATAATTTATGCAGAAAAATATGAATGAAAATTCCATTGGAAATCGAAATTGATAGTTAATCCGTCGTCAAATAAGCTTTAAATAAAATCCTATTTTTACCCATTGATCTGCTCACTTTAATAAATTCCGGTTGCGACTTGTGTAATATATACAAACACCCATAAAAAAAAAATAAACTTATATCTACCCAAGAGTCGTATTCATTAATTTAATTTAATTTTAATTTCAACGCCAATTCGGCATCCCAAATATGACACACAAAAATCGTTGACGAATTCAATATATATATGTATATATATATAATATATGTATGTATGTTTTTATGTGTGTGTATATTAATTTAATCAACGGCTGCTACAGCTTCTGGGTCCATGAACAGAATTGTCAACTTGCCAATGCGAGGAGCAGTTCACGCATTTCATGGCAAAATAACTCAAATTCCCAGGCAGTGGCCGTTGCTACATACATACATACATATGTATATGTGTCCTTCCTGCCACGTTGCGTAGGCCTGGTCCGATGCGAGAAAAAACTAATATTTTGCCGTGTGCATTCCATAATTGATTTATGAATTTTTAATGCAAACATTGAAAGCCACTGGCACGCTGAAAACAAAGAGTTGCTCCTGCCGTTGCAGGAACTGCTAACTGGCAACGGGCAACGGGCAACGGGCAACTGGGAACTGGGAACCGGGACGACGACGACGACGACGACGACGACGATGATGACAACAGCAACTACTGAAACTGAAGTTAATTCAATAAAAGGAGCGCACAGCAACCACAGCAGCAACAACAACAACAACAACAACAACAACAGCAACAACAACAACAACTACAACAACAGCAACAGCAACTTATTCGCATTAGCAAAAACACGCATCAGAGCTATGGGTATTTTGGATTGGTATTGGTATTGGCAAGAAATGGGCATGGGTTGGGGTTGGGGTATGGGTATGGGTATTGCTTTTGCTTTTGCCTGGCACTGGCTGCTGGCTGCTGGCTGTTGGCTGCTGGATGAATGTGAGAATATGCCAAATGCCACGACGCGTCGCCTCGAGTCTCGAGTCTGCAGCAGTGCCCCAGAGCCGCATCCAAAAACCAAAACCAAATGTCGACTGAGACCCAAGCTCAGCAAATGCCTTCAACTCCTGCTCCTGTTCCGGCTCATGCTCCTTTTAATTTCGCTTATTGTTTGTCATTGCTGCTGTTGTTGTTGTTGTTGTTGTTTTTGTTGTTGTTGTGCCCGTTAGTGCTGTCGGCGCCGTTGCCAGTTGCAATTCCAAGTCGACTGGCGTCAGGAGCAACCTATTGCGGAGCAGCTATCACTTTTTTGTTGTTGTTGTTGTTGTTGTTGTTGTTGTTTTTGCTGCAGACTCTTTGTTTTTAGATGTTGTTGGAGTGCAAAAACAAAAATCCATAAACGCATCTTCAGCAGTAGCAGCAACAAGAGCGAAACGGCAGCAACAACAGCACACAACAAGCAGTGTGCACACACACAGTTCGCACACACACACACTTGAAGTTAAAAACAATAATAACAACAAGGGGAACTTCACAGCCCAGCCTCCTTTGATGCACACGCACGCACTGCAGCAATTGCCAATTGAATGGAATTGGGCATTGGCAAGGTGGGATAGGGACTGGACCGTACCCGGTACCCGGTACCCGTACCCGTACCAAACCGTACCCGACGGGCAGGCGTTTCGTGAGCTTTAACATAAATCATAAAATTAATAACCATAAAGTGACGGCAACAGTTTTTCCAAACATCTCGGTCCGAGCGGGTGGCCGCAGACGCTGCAGACCGCAAAAGAGGTGGTGCAGGAGTGGAGCAGGTGGGCGCGGGGCTGGTGGTGGGTGGCACATATGGCTTGTCTGGCAGTCTATCTGTCTGCACTTCAAAGGCACTAATAATGAGAGCCCGCTCACTTGTGCAATTACGCTTGATGAGTATTTGCCTTTTGAGTTTAACGTTTCTTGTCGATTTGCCAATTTCAAAGTTTTTGCATTTTACTTGCAACGCGGCTTGAGCAAATGTTATACCACATAGTCTGTGTTGCAAGGTTCGCTGGCTGCATGGCATTCGTTTCGCTTTGAACTTGGGTCATGCAACCAATAGAGCGAGCTTAGTGTTTTTTTTTTTTTTGGCTGCACTTCCATTCCACCGACAAATGATATTTAAATTTGAAATTTGACTTCAATTTTTTTCATGTGGAGATATTTGTATTTCAAAGCAATTGTGCAAGTGAAGACTTGACTTAATATTTATTAGCTTTTACAAATGTTGATTGCAAATATGCAAATTCTATTAAATAATCCAATAAAATTATTTTAAGTCCAAAACTGTGCAAAGTAGTTCAGTAAATTTGTACTTTTATGACGCAATTATTCAATACTTGAAATGCCGCTAATTATATTGAATTCTTTTGATTCCATAACGATTCTATATCGATCGGCTTTGGATATGAACTGCAAATAATTTCAATTAATGCAGTAAAAGGAAAAATGATTTTATAGCATTTTTAAACTTATTTTTTTATTTAAAATAAATTTGTTGAAGTATTTTGTATTTTTCATGTAGCTTTTCATATATAAATTCTATGTTATTTTAAATTATCTTATGTACAGAATTTATCCTAGAAAGTTGAGAACATAATCGAAAGACATAAAAATTATTCATTGCTCCTAAATTAAAACATTTTTTAAAGTATTTCGAATTTTTCATGTAGTTTTTCAAAAATAAATTCTATGTTATTTTGAATAATCTTACTTTTTTTATTTAAATTTATCCCAACAAGATGTGAAAATAATCGAAAGACATTAAAGTTATTCATTGCGCTTTTGATTGAACAAAATGTTTTTGATTTGATGTTTGTATTTTTGTGATAGTTGTAATTTATGGAGTGTCCTGGCTGCTTGGAGTATCTGGGTGTGCACATATATCCTTGGCATGGCATGACAGGCATAAACTTCAAAGCGGACATGCAGTTCACACCGTTTATCGTAATATTCAAGTCATAAAACAGCGGACTATAAGGCAATATTTAATAGTTGCCAACACTTTGGCCAACATTTGCAACATTTCCGCATTGTGGTAACTAAAGCCGTCTTTAAGCCAGTGCCAGAAAACCCCTCGAGACCAAAAAAACCTATCCGGTGCCTGTGTCTGTATTATGTCCACCTCCTGATAAACTCGCCGCTGCGCTTCCTCCACCTCCTCCTCATCCTCCTCCTCCTCCTCTTCCTCAACCCCCAACCAACAACACACACAGTGCATCCCAGAGTGGGTGAGTGAGAATCATTAAAAATAAACTGACTTGCGTGCCGATAATAAGCGCTGGCCGGTGGCTGCTTCGCCGGACCGCACTCTGCCGGACGGTTGGACGGACGGACGGATGGACGGACGAACGGACCAAAGGCAGGCTGGTTGGCTGACTGGCTGGCTGGCTCTTTGAGTCCGGGGTCCTCGGTGTCGTTGTCGTCGCTGATATGTGTTTTTTATGGACGACCACAAAAACTGAAATTGATGTTCGAATCGCATATAAAAATAAAGAATAATAAGAAATGAGCGCGCGCAGCGTTTTGTACATTAGAAAGAGAGAGAAGGAGGGAGAGAGAGAGATAGAGATAGTGGGAGAGTTTAAGTGTGTGTGTGTGCGAAAGGAAGAGGTAAACCGGCCACTTGTTGTCGTTTTTTTTTTTTGTTGGATTCGTTGTTTGTGTTTGTCGACGGCGTCGTTACAGTTGGTCGCCGGTTCAGACAGGCCTCGCAGCCTGGGCTTTGCCCACTGGCCAGCCAAGTGGTCATTCATTCAGAATTCATTAGATTTCATTCATGAAAACGCCTTCATTATGCAATAATTTCAAGTTTGTTTGCGGAGCGGGCAGATCCCTCGACTCCAAGTCGAAGTTGGAGGCTTTGTGGCCCCGGTGTCCGGACGAAATTGCTTTGCGATTAGATAGCCTGCAGGAGGTGTTGAAAATCAGCTTGTTCACCTGTGAATTACCATTATTATTTAAAGCATAAATTTGACTACTGTGGCCGAGTTCTGATTGAACCAAAAACTGGCCGCCAACAGTAGCCAATAATAAAGAATGCGTAATCAACTTAAAAATTAATATTTTGATAGATTATCACTTTTTATAAGATAAAGTATTATTTATGTTTCATTAATTCATTTACAACTTGTGGTAGATTTCAAGTGAAAAAATAGTTATTTAATGAAATTAATGTTTTGGCTGTTGGCTAAATCAATTTCAGTTGAATTTTGATAGCTGACATTTCGATTAGCCTATTTGCTTTATTTCACGCTTATTGAGTTTTTTTTCTTTTTTTTTTTTTTATTTTTTCTGGTATTTACAGAGTTATCTAGCACTTGCCTTATAGGCAACTCCTGTTGTTATTGTTGTTATTGTTGTTGTTGTGAGTCGATTCGGGTTGAGTTGAGTCGTTGAGGTCTTAGCGTCTTTCAATCGGAATCGGCGATTCGTTGCGGTTATCGTGCAAGCGCATACCTGAGTGCCTCATTCAATTTCTTGCCCTTTCTGCCTTGCCTTGCCTTGCCATGCCTTGCCATGCCTTGGCCGGCCCAAAGCCCACACTCAATCGAGCGGTCGATCTGTCCGCTGATACTTGCAACGTACCCTCTTCAAAGAGGCAGAGAATCCGAGACCGAGACCGAGACCGTGCCGTAGCCCGAACTCAAGCCCGAGCTCGAACTCTTGCAACGACAGCCCCAACAACAACAACAACAACAACAACAATAAAAACAACAACAACAACAATAACAACAACAGTATCTGAAATCTGACTGTGATAAATTGAAAATTAATGAAGTGAAAATAGATGGAACGGATCGCAAAATGCGCCAAGCCAATAAAATATTTTGACATTTGGAGTTATCGTCTTAATCTGTTTTGTTGATTTCGACCTGAAGGTTCGGCACTCTCGAGCAAACAACCCTTACCCTTACCCCTATCCCTGCCCCTACCCCTGCACCGATCCCTACTTCAGCCCCTGTCTCTCTCTGTGCCCCGTTGTCGTTAGACCGAAAGCGAGGCGTCCTTGATCGCATCACCTGTTTTGGGAATCGGACCATTGCCAACCTTTTTTTTTCGCCTTTTAATTTTTGTATTTTTATTTATATATAAATTTTGGACGTTTTTTTTCAAGTTGTATCTTCTTCTACTGCTCGTCTCTTTTCAGTTACTTGGCGGTGCGGCGACAGCGACTGGCGACAGTCAAAGCGGACATGGTGGGGGCTCGGTGCCATCGCCGCTGTCCGGCACAAACGAGGCATCGCTGAGTCCCTCGGGCGGCTCGACAACAACTGGGATCACCGGCCCCGTCAGTCCAGGTGCAATTTCGCAAACGTCCAACAATGCGGGCCCTACAGTCTCGACGGTCACTGCGCCGACGGATGCAGATGCTGTTGGCAACGATATTGTCGGCGGCGGCGGTGGCGGCAGCGTCACAGAAACAGATGCCTCTGCTGCCGGCGTCGGCGGCGTCTCGAGCAGTGCTCTGGAGGCGCATGTCCGCGTTGCCAATAGCATGTCCTGCTGCGAAAATGGACGACCTATCATCACGGATCCCGTCTCGGGTCAAACGGTCTGCTCCTGTCAATACGATTCGGCCCGCTTAACACTTGGTGGCTATTCTCGCATGGCGTTACCCACCGCTGGCGTTGGAGTCTACGGTGGACCGTATTCCTCCAACGAGCAGAATCCCTATCCCAGCATTGGTGTCGACAACTCGGCCTTCTATTCGCCACTGGTAAGTGTTTAATATGCAGCTAATTGGATTAGTGCAGCGGGCAGAAGTCCACGCTGAGTGTAAGTTGACAGGTGGCAATTTTGCAAGCAGGTTTCTCTGAACGGTGCCGCCTCCTATTTGATCTGCAACGATCTGTCGTCCGGCTACTCCAGTAGGCAATTAGCGGAAGCTTACACGCATGTTATCGGCTCATCCTGACTGGCTTTTCCTCAATCGATGACTAACTATAAATTGTGTGTGTGTGTGTGTGTGTTTGGCTTAATTTCAGAGTAATCCCTATGGCATGAAGGATGGCAGCACTGGTTCCGATATGAATGCTTGGACCTCGGCTGGCCTGCAATCAACTAGTGGATATTATTCCTATGATCCCACTTTGGCCGCTTATGGGTGAGTCCTCTAATCCAAACAATAACAAAAAAAACAATTGCGCCACTAAGAAAAGTTAAGCGAGTTTAAAATGTTTTTTCATGAGCCGGCGACCAAAAGTTTTCAGGCACCGTCTGCTCAGTTTTTTTTTTTTTATATTTTATTTTATTTTATTTTATTTTTTTATTGCCACAAAAGGTTTTTCCTGGCAAACTGGCAAGTGGCCCAAAACAGGCTTAAACTGTGGCACCGAGCGTAGACAATCTGCAAGGGTATCGCGCTTGTACTCCTTAACGCCTTTCCTACCCTTCCCTTCCCTTTCCTACCCTTCCCTTTCATTCCCTTCCCATCATCAGTCCTAAGCAAGCGATGCTTTTAAAAAATATACTAAACTCAATAAGTTTATGGCTGGAAGGGACGCGGTTGTTGATTGTGTGGTGAGCTGGGCGGAAGGAAGTTACAAATGCACAGATTAAAATTCCCCAGGCGTTTCTTCTGTCGCGGTTTTTTTTTATTGTGCGTTTCGCTTTTTTTCTTCCACATTTTTTTTTTTTTATGAAGCTGAATTTTGTGAATCAAAAGTGCAACACGTACGCGGTCTAGCAAAAAATTAAGTTAAGAAAAGCAAAACTGAGTCTTAAACACTTATGAATTTCAATCATTTAGTTAAAGAGTTGCACTTTAAGCCATATTTAATCTGTTAAAGAGCTTCAAATATGGGTATAAACTTGCATTAATAAATTAAAATGTAAATAAAAATGTATATAAAAGGAGTCTACTTATCAATCAAAAATATGACATTTGCCATCAGGTATTAAATATATATTTGTTGTTGAAAATAAAATACTCGAGAATTTCTGATCTGTCAAATGTGAATAATTATTTATTTACCCGACTAAATAATAATGTTTAAAAAAAAGTACGAAGAAAAAAACTCTTAAAGATTATTTAAGAAGAGGAAAAAAAAAATCCTAAAGTTTATACTTTTTTTTTAAACATTATTGAAACGTGCAGTTTAAAGATTAAAAATTAAGGAATATATATTTTGTATATCTAATTAGTGATATTATTTAATTTTCTACCTTAATGAATTTTCCACCTTAATACTTATATTTAATTTAAAAATTACAATACACTTTTTTGCCTTTTATAAACACTTTTTAATTACCTTTGTCCCATTGTGCGCGAAGCTGTGTGCACTTTGCGATATTCCACTTGGCTTTTGGCTTTAAAGTGTCACCTTGACTTGACTTGAATGTAGATAATTGTTTAACTGATGAGGTGTGGCGACCAACATTGTTATTTGCCAGGGCATTGATATGGGCAAAGTCTGGGACAGGTCCCGATTTACCGGAAGAAACACTCGATGTTTATTCAATAAATCAGGGCGTTGTCACCGGAATAGTTATATATGGTTTTCTAGTTTTTTTCAGACATGTCTTTAGTTGAGTCTATAAGCGAACTATTTTTATTTGTATTCTGAATGAATATGAATGCTTTTCAATTGCAGCTATGGGCCCAACTATGATCTCGCCTCGCGCCGCAAGAATGCCACACGTGAATCGACTGCCACATTGAAGGCGTGGCTGAGTGAGCACAAGAAGAACCCGTATCCGACTAAGGGCGAGAAAATTATGCTGGCCATCATCACAAAGATGACACTGACTCAGGTGTCCACATGGTTTGCGAATGCACGACGTCGTCTGAAAAAGGAGAATAAAATGACGTGGGAACCAAAAAACAAGACGGAAGACGATGACGACGGACTGATGTCCGATGATGAGAAGGACAAGGAGCCCATCGAGAGCACCAAGCTGCAGGCCAGCGACACATTTGGTAAGCTGTCACCTAATTTGATACCCAGCACTCTCCCCTATCTCTCCCCTTTCACTGGCTCCATGTCATTGACCCAAGCAAGTGTCTAAAGTCAAGTGGCTTTTTTTTTTTATTTTATCCGTTCGAAAATTGCGCGATTGGGGCTTGATATCATTTTAAGGTCGTATTTGTATTGTTTTTTCTAAGCGGCGCAGCTCCAACGATTTTAGTGCCTGTCGCTTTCTGACCCTTCATGCCCTTTCTTGGCACCCGCCCCACTAAACTACAGATTTGTGGCAGCGGCCTTTTAAGTACAATTTATGTGGCGAAACGAATGTTATGCAATCTTTGTCTTCTCGGTCTGCCTTCAGTCGTCCGCCGTCCGCCGTCCGCCGTCCGACCGTCCGACCTCCCTTCTGTCTGACCATCCGTCTGTCCGTTTATTTGTCTGACTGCTTAGGCGACATCCTCCCCGGAAGTTGACAGCACATTGTTGGCAAAGTGGCCTTGCGCCCCCATCTCTCCCCTCTCTCACCCCTCTCCCTCGCCACTCACTCACTGTCCTTTCATGTGGATGGAAGCGGCCTTGCTCGACTTGGCGACTTGACTTGCACTGAATTCCTATTTTGCCGCTCGAGAAACGTCGTTTGCTGAATGGGATGGGATGCCGACTAGGAGTGGAGTTGGCGGAAGCCAAAGCATTTTGTTGCTGAAAGCTTTCAGCGACGAGGCAAACGGCAAACGGCAAACGGCGCGAAGGGTTGCACGCATCAACGCCCACCAACAATTTCAAGGGTTTTTGCCCTGCGCCTGCCACAGACGAGGCAAACGCCCAGTTGCCAGTCGCCAGCTGTTAGTTGTTGGCTGTGCGGCAGTTCGACTGTTGGGTGGCAAGTGGCAAGTGGCAACTGCCAAGTGCCAAGTTTTGTAGTGCTCTAAGAACTTGTCTACTTCCGCTTTGCGACTTGAAATTAATTTAATTTAATTTTTGTCTCTGTTTCTGCTGTCTTTTGTCTCTCCCAAACTTTAATTCAACCCAGATCCCGGCCATCAACGTATCAAGTCTGAGCTGGCCAACAGCAAGTCGGACAAGGATCTGGACATTGAGGAGAAGCTGGAGCGTGAGCCGCAGAATTTGCTGGCCATCAGGGGCATGCCACCATATGGTGCACCCACTTTCAATCCGCATCCGGCGCACTCCTACAATCCCTATGCCCATGTCCATGCCCAGGCACAGGCACAGGCACAGGCGCACGCTCAGCAGGAGCAACAACAGCAACAGCAGCAGCAGCAGCAGCAACAACAACAGCATCAGCAGGCTGCAACTGGCGTTTATTACAATCCGGGCTATGTGCAGGGTCATGGCCAGGATGTGGCTGGTGGTGGCAGTGAATATACCGTTCAAAAAAACCAGCTGAGCAGAGACTGTGGCATACCGGTGCCGGCGAGCAAGCCCAAAATCTGGAGTGTGGCCGACACAGTCGCCTGCAAGACACCACCGCCTACGGCATATCTCGGCCAGAATTTCTATCCACAGCAGCAGCAGCAGCAGCAAGCGCAGCAACAATCCCAAGTGCTGCCCCTGCTGCCCGATTCACCCACGCATCCAACGCATCCGACGCAGCAGCTGCAGCATCCGGATCATCAGCAGCAGCAGCAGCATCATCTGCAGGCTGCGACACAGATTATGGGGCCGCAAGTCGAGCTCGGTTCGCCGCTGAGTATGATGAGCAGTTACGCCGCCGCATCGCCATATTCGCGGATACCTACGGCGTACACCGAGGCCATGGGCATGCATACCAAGACGCCTATCAATATGCATCGCGAGCTCTCCCAGCTGCAAGTGTTGCATTCGAGTTCCAGCCAGACGCCCTACCATCATCAGCAGCGGGTGGGGTTTACCGAGATTCAGCCCGATACGCCGCCCCAGACGCCGCCAAACATGAAATTGATCAGTCACAACAACAACAACAGCAACAACAGCAACAACAACAACAACAATCACAATCATCACAACAGCAACAACAGCAGCAGCAACAGCAGCAACTCTACGCTGCATACAGGGCCCGGCCCGGTAGCGGTAACATCCATGGGTTCAATGCTTTACAATAACAATAACAACAACAACAATAACAATAATAATAACAATAGTAATAATATCTATAACAGTAGCAATAGTAGCAACAGTTATCTAACGAGCAATCGCTCCAATTCGTAAGGCCCCATTTCTATCAGATTACACATTAGATGCCGATACCAAATATATATATCAATAACCAGGCCCAAGTGGACAAGTGCAAATATCGCCAGAGCATCGCTGTGAGATGCAATAACGATAACGATAACGATAGCGATAACGATAACACACTAACTAATTAGTTTGCAATAATTATGTAGCTTAAGTATGGCAATAAAACTTAATTTCCTACCATATCGTAAATTATTTTCACTTTATAACTTTAATTAGCATATTTACACTCATCAATTTTGCAAAAATGCCATTCTCCAAGTCCGCAGCACGACAAACAGTTTGTCATGCAGTGGGATTTGAGTCATTACCCCATTGAGTTTAATGACTCGAACATGACACTCCACAACAACAGAGCCACCAAGAAAGCAAACAACAAACAACAAACAGCAACAAACAGCAAAACAGCAACAAAACAGCAAAACAAAAGCAAAAACTTAGAACATTTCGGTACTCAAGACAAACAAAGATACATTTTGTATTTCGCATGGTGCTCTCATTCTCTGATTCTCTGATTCTCTCTCTCTCTCTCTCTCGCACTGTATCTATCTCTATCTGTCGCGCTGTATAAAGTTGTGCATACATTAAACAGTTATTTAATTACCACATTTACGCTAAGTGTGCACACATACATACATTACATACATACATGCATACATACATATAAATAGTTTGTGGTTATTATGAGCTTAACCACTTAATTTTCATCAACTCAAATACCACTGCAAAAAAGAAAAACAAAAACAAAAAAACACTTAAAAATTGAGTCTTAAAATACTAGAATTAATATTGAAATCGGAAACACTACAATTCGAACAGTTGTCATATGGGTAAAAAGTATGCTTGGTGTACTTGGGATGGAGTTTAATTAATTAATGCTAACAACTTGATAGCCAGTGTTTTCTGTGATATATCCATATACAACTTGTATAAATGATGCACAGACGATAGTACGATAGTCACTCAGTAGAGTGGATAATAATAAAAAAAAAACTTAGTTCATAGTTTGCAGTTTAACAGCATTAATAACCAATAAGAAAATATGTGCATCGATATGGTTGCTCTACTCTATGTATGTATGTATAATTATGTAATCTATGTATGCACGAGTTAGGCATACTTTGAATTATCACTTCTTGTCGGATTCCTAGCTAATTTCTATAGTTTACTCTTATATTTTAAGTATGTACATACATATAGAGTATACATAAATAAAAATAGGTTCGAAAATGTAATAAAATTTTAAATTAATAATAAAACTAAGTTTGTAAACATGCACTATACAAAATAAAATAATTAAAAATAAATTTAAAAAAAAAAAACAATATCAGTTTAAGATCATCATTTTGAAACAATTCGTGCTTTGTCGAATCAAAAAATAAATTAATAAATAAATAAATTAAAAAAAAATTACGCTGCATTTTAATTTTGGGTTAAAATCTTCATTTTAATATAGATGAAGTAAGCATTATTTTTTCTTATTCTTGCCCTGACATATATGCTTAAATCTTGTCTAGTTGGATATTTATATTTAACAGATACATTTGAGCTGAAATATTTCTTACATCAGTCGTCTTCTTAATACTTTATTAGACAGTAAATATAGCTAGCTCTATTTGGTATAATTGTTGCTATTTACTATTGTAATAAACTACTATTTTATTCATTCATCGAATTATGAATTTATTTGCTTGCACTGCAAGCCAAACAATGAGCAATGAATAATTTATAAAAATAAGAAGAAAATAAAACAAACAATATATAATCCCAGCAATGTATTGGTTTCAAATAAATACGAATTGACAATGGACAATTGGAGCACTGTGGAGTAGCCACACTTGTTTAAGATCATAATCTGCATTGTATTGACAGTGTTTGGCTACTCTTTCGTAACCCTTTATAATAATTTCGAGTGGTGGGTAAAAATGTCAAAGCGGATTAAATGCGTATTGTTATGATTTTTTTTTTTTTGTACGCCGATAATTCCACTTTGTCATCGACGATTTATGGGTTTTCTCTACTTTTGTGACACGCGTCTCATATCGGTATCGTGTCCATTTGACTGAGTGTCTTTTCATTCCGTAAATAGGTAAGAAATTTGTGTTTGATGTGGCCACTCCCAAATGTGCGGCAATCAATCTGGGCACTATACACCAACTTGGACAATGTTAAAAAAAATGGTGATCCCATCTAAAGAACCATAAACAAATTTAATTCACTTGAAGCACTCACACAAAAAAGACAAAACATAAAGAAAGGTTTTACTGTCCCAATTAATGGTACAATTATGTGTTCAGCCGTATCAATCTTGGGGACTAAAAAAGAGAGCTAATTTTTCAAAGGCAGGTCAAGTTTTTTTTTTTAGAATTCCTCTGAACTGTCGCAGTTGAATTCTATGTTACTCATTCCATTTTCTACAAGATTTAACGATGCAATACTGACAAAATACTTAAAATATATTAGAATAATAAAATGTGTGCGATATTTCTTAATTAAATAATTAATTTGAAAATATATATTTATTACCCTGTGTGCCATATGTATGTATTTATTATATGAACTCGGCTATTAATGAAAACAATTAAGAGCTCAGCCGTGTTATGGTGCGTGCGAGAATCGTTAGATAAATTCTCAAAATTTTCAAATTAGCTGCCTGAATTATGGTAGCATCTGCATTCAATTGCACACTCTATGCAAAGTGCACGCAGTCTGGCATGCAACTACGTAATTATTTACATACATATCCACATATGTATACATATGTATAAATATGTATTTACGGGTGCATTGACCATGCCCGGAATCATCCCTATATATATATATATACGCGGCTGACTGAAGCTCCACTGTTGCATTGGCTTTTGTCTGTATTTGGCTGGCTTTTGCAATTTTATCCACAGAGTGGAAAATGTCAACATTAATTTCGGGCTTTTATTTGTGCGAATCGGGCTTGGCCACATTTTAAATTAACCCAAAACATGTTTAGGGGTTTTCCGCACAATTGCCCCATCGGTGCAGGCGCAACCATGTGGCATAATGGCCATTGCGAATGTTGCAGCACCTGACGCCCCATTTCTATGCCATGCTACTCATTAAGAGTGCGTTAAATAGGGTTTAATAAATTTAAGCAAGAGAAGGAGACATTCTCACCCGGTACAAAAAATACATGCTAAAAAACAATAAACCGTTTTGCAACACAAAAATATTTTATGCTTGGGTTTTATGTTAGCTACGATATTATTAATATTTTATTATAGATTTCATATTAAATTAGTTATAAATTATATACAGAGAGTGTGTGTTCTCATTTGGTACCCATTGTAGATTTTCCCTTAACCAGAGGATCTTTAAGATTCTTTCACATTAGCTATGTGTTCTGCTGAAAGGCACTTGGCATGGCTTAAATCACGTTTCTGTTCTTTTAGTGTCTAGGTCGGTTAGTTCATATAAATCAGTTAATGTGGTTTAGCCTAATACGCTCCTAATATTTTGATCAAAAACTCTCTATATGGAACTACTTTGTGTTACAGATCACAATGGAACAATCGGTCGAAAGATAAGTGTTGTATGAATACTCTTTTTTGTTACTCAATTATTATACATAAATTTACCAGGATTGCATGCCAAAATACTACTTATAATGGGACTCTTAAACTATGACAACATTATCAATATCACAATTGGTGGCTTATTCTATATTGTACCAACATCAGAATACTATATAGTTTCCAGTAGAAAAATTTATTTATATTATATATTTATTGGAAACTTGACTTGAAGCGCATTTAGACCTTAGATAGCCAAACTTTTTCTTAAAAAGCACTGTGCAAATGAACCCCAATTATTAAAATATTAATAATATTAGGATAATCATAATGTTTGTACTATAATGATACCATTTCGTGCGTGTCTATAAGTAATTTGTTAATAGGTTTGCAATTATAAAAAAATAGTTTGAAAGCTTTAAAGTTTCTTGATTAAGGACGATAACACCAAAAATATAGAGGGATTTTTATAAAAATATAAAAACATAACCGCAGTTGCGGGGGAGTGCGAGGAGTGAAGCATTGGCAATCCGGATCCGAAACAGGTCCACAGGGTCCGGACGCACACGTGGTACATTATTCGGCTACAAAATGGCCAAAACAACAAACCGCTATAATTTACCATATTTTATGGCTGCGCTGTGGCAATAAAATCGCCAACAAGCGCTATAACTCATTCGAGAGCGGCCGCATTTGCCCGGCTGCAGCAGCAGCAGCAGCAGCAGAAGCTGCCCCCGGCGCACGTTACACGTTCCACAGAAATAGAGCTGGACAGAGATATATATATATAGAGGGAGAAAGAGAAAGGGGGGAACAGTGGAAGCGGGAGGATGAGGACTTGGGTATGTTTTGCGTACATCCGCGGTTGTCCACTGTGACTACGAATATGAGCTGCGTGTGTGTGTGTATGTGATTGGGCGGATGAATGGTTTCAATGATAGCGCCACACACTATATATGCATGTGTGTGTGTGTGTGTGTGTGTGTGTGTGTGCGTACGTAGTAGGCCCGCGGTCTCTAATTTGTATCTGAAATGCGTGGTAGGCGCAAGCGTTTTCTAATTTATCTATGCTGAAATGTACATTGATAGCGTACAAGTTTATGGCTCTGTTCTCGTTGTTATCCATGCGGTGGGAATTGTGGTTCGTTGTTGTTGTTGTTGTCCCACCAGTTCCACTGACAGTAGCCAACACACACACACACACACACACACACACACACACACAAGCAAATGAAAGAAAAATGCCAATTTCACAATTGGTGCACAATGAAAATGACCAGCCCATCCAAACAGTTGAATGTATTTCAATTTGCGAAGTCAACCTCCTCCAAATGGCTGCCAATGTGTGGCGAGAGTCGAGAGCAATTCCCATTCGGAAAAAAAACAAATTTAATTAATTTTATTTAAATTCATTGTCCTGGCACAAGGACACGGGGCGCTGCTCGTTAAATTATTGTCGCCTGCTGGTATGTGTGTGGAAATAAAATAAAATTGTTTTTGTGGTTTTTGCCCAAAGGACGCGTGTCGCCATTTTTCATTTTGCGGAGCCCAGCATCAAACTTAAAAAAAAAAAAAAACAAAAAAAAAACAACAAAAAGCAAAAATCCAAACAACAAAAATACGCAGATCGAACAAGGTTGGCCCAAACCCGCACTCATCTTGACAGGGCTTAAGCCAATACTGTTGCTGTTATTTTTGTTATTGTTGTTATTGTTGTTGTTGTTGTTGTTGTCTAGACTGCGCAGAGGCAGCTCGGTGCTGTATACTTAATGTGGCGATCCTCTAGTAATGAAGGGAGAATAATTTAAATATTTAATTAACACATTCCGTCGGTGAGTTTTTTTTTTTTTTGGTTAGCCAGACGTTCCCGCCGTGAATCTCTGCCAGCCAACCAACCAGTCAGCTAGCCAGTTGGCCAGGATGAACTGACACAGAGACGCCATGCAAATCGTGCCTCCAATCGCCAGAGTCGTCTCGCGCGTGTGTGTACAATTAATGCAGGAATAGGCGCAATTAAGTTTGTCACTGCAGAATGGCGACTGGTATGGAGGAAGACTCGGCTTATCGCATGATTCCGATCGAGCTTTAACTCTTTTGAGCTTCAGTCTCATCCAGTCTTCGAGTCCTGCCCGCCGTCCTCCAGTCCTCCAGTCATCCAGTCCTCCAATGTGCATGCAAACGCACTCGCACTTGTTGCGAAAGCTTTTAGCTTGTTTTTAGCTGGCTGGCGGCAATCCAAAGATTTATCTGCATCCGGTGTCCAGTTACCAGTTACCAGTCAAGTCCGTCGTCGTCTGCTGCCACAGTTCAACTTGAATGATGCGCTCCTTGGCCATTTTGGGAGTAAATTTGTGTGCAAATGGGATTTTTATTTGGCTCATGTTACTTTTTTCCTTTTGTTTTTCTTCTTTTATTTTTTGTTGTTGTTGTCTTTTCTTTTTTATTGCTGTTTGTTGCTTCGTTGATCGTTTCACGGCCGAATGCTGATTATGTAACTTAAATGGCGAAGATAGGCAATTTATGTACTAAAGTCAAGACCTGTCTGTGAAATATGCAATTCCTTGTTGCACCCTTGATGCAACTTGATACAAGTTTGCTGACGAAACCTTGCATACCCAACGCAACTTGTCAGCCACTTAAGATTTCTAATACTGATCAGTTGAACCGGTTTGGTATCACGTTTTAGCCAGCTTGAATAGGTTTTAAGGTGGCTTAATGCATCGTAATTGGCGTATTTCCGCTAATTAGTCGTCCAGATTCTGAGGAGTGTTAAACTGCTCATTCAGCACACATTTTTAATAGTATTAAAATTAGTACTACTTTTGTATATTATTGACTTTTGAATTGCTGATCGATATCTACCACATTATACATCAAATAATTGAGTCAGAAATGCATAGTTATTTTTTAAATTATTGTTAGATAATAAACACTTGGCATGGAATAATAATAAAAAAATTTACTTACGATTTATAGCTTCAATGCTTAAACTACTTTAGACTTTAAGTCATAGGAATTTTCATTACATTAATTATAAAATATCAAAATCCATATCTATATTAAATATATATTATTTGTTGATATAATTAGTTCAGCAATAATCTCCGTTTTTAAACTTTTCTATAATTTACAGATATTGTAGCCAATTTTTTTAAAGTGTTTCATAAATTTTTTAATTCTTTAATTTTATATGATTAATGTACTTTTTTTTTTTAGTATACAATTAAGTTTTTAATCTGGCATGAGCTAAGTTACTAAAGAATATTAACCGAGTTTGAATATTTATTACGATTTAGTTAATAGTTTTCCATATGAAGTGCTCATTTATTAAAGAGCATATCAAATTAAAGAACTTGATTGAGAATGTAAAAATAATTTGTATTTATAATTGAATGAAATTTTATATTAATGAATATATTGTTTATAATAATATATATTCTTTTCTCTCATCTCTAATATTCCAAGTCTGTAATAAGAGAGATTGTTATTCAATAATATATAAATATATATAAATATTTTATTGAATTTATTTTAATTAAAAGTAATATGAAATTAGCTAAATACATTTAGTTAATTTATTTCTGTTGTATACTTTGTGATAATGTGATGTGTAAAAGGAGAGGGTCATCTTGCCAAAGACAACATTTGTGCATCCGAGAAATTTTTGGAATACTTTAAGGGATAGCTATTTGTGCATGCAGGCAGACATACATATATAAGGATTTGTTAAATTGTATGTTGCCGGCCAAGTTAGTCCCGTATCAACGATGACAACGACGACGACGACGACGACGATGGGGAGAAAAAAACACGAAAAAAGGGAAAAAGGACCAGCTGAAATGTTGAAAACCAGCAAAGCCATTTGTTTCCTAGTTGGACAAGATGTTTGCTCGTTCGGCAAAATAAAGTACAGAATACCCGGCCCTCGGTTGGCTAATGTGCAGCGGGTGCATTTGGGCACTCCGAACATTTGGGATAACATGCGAACACGGCATATTTGCAGGGATCCAAAACGCCAAACGCTGTTGTCCGGCCACTCAGCTACTAGTGGGTAATGAATGGATGCGAATGCATGACATGGACGCAATTTTCGACAGTCCTCAAAGCCCGGCAAGAGCAGCCAGGCAGGCAGGCAGCAAGGGAGGTAGCCATGAAAAGCTGGCAGTGGCGGAGGAGAGGCAGTCGGGGAGGCAGTTTGAGTTCTGCTGATTAGCTCATGTTCAGAGTCCATAGATGTAGACAGACATAGGCTCATGTGCTGCAGACCTTTGGCTCTGGCTGGATAGATGCTCAATAAAAAAAATAAAAAACACACACACACGCGATAACATACATACATATGTTGTGTGTAATACACACAATTTTAAATGTGTGTGCAGCATAATGTGTTAAGTTTTCCAATACATTTTCTTAAATCTAAAAATAGTTTCAATTTTTGAAACTATAGTTTTTAAAATGCTGACGATTTCTTTGCATAGATAATATTAGTATTACTTATGTATGTTGAATCGAGTGTATGTGTGTGTGTGGTTGTGTGTGTGTGTGTGTGTATGTGTGTGTGCTAGTTAACTATGAGTATTTCTTTGCATTCGCGTTATTTGAATGTACTAATTAAAACCTAACAACGACAAGCCAAAGTTGAAAACTTAAAAATACAGCGTTGATACGAAAATTGGCAGCTTTTCAAATGGGCGGAGCGATTTCCCCTCCACGCCTCTTCCAATGAAAGCCCCAGCCCCAATGACTTGCCGCAACTTGCAACCAAACAGCTGGAAAGAGCAGTACCTCTGCCAAATCATCATTGTGCCCCGATATGCGAATGTTGTCTCGCTCTCGCTGAGCAAACCAGTTTTAAGTGTGTGTGCGAGTGCCCGGCGCCTTTAATGCTCATGCGCCGCACACACACCGTAGACACAACAACACACAACAACACACAACCCCTGCCCGACTCTCTCTCTCTCTTTCTCTCACTCTGTCTCTCTGTGGCGGCAGCGGCGGCGTCGGCGGCATTAAGCACAACTTGCAACGCAACTAGTATGCGCTCGAACACGGCATTGCGCACATCATGGGCGAGAGTGGGCGCGCAAAACGATGTGCCACAAGCTGCAGCACTCCAGTCGAATGTCGCAGAAGCTACTATCAACATATTCAACTAGACGCACTCAACACGGCTTTGCCCGTTGCCCGTTGACTGGGTGGCATCTGACCCCCCTCAAGTTGTCTGTCAACGAAAGTGATCTTTGTAGTAAGTACATTTGAAAAGTGCGCGGCATTTGATAAACAGCAATTGACTTTTTGAAAAGTTTCTGCAACGGCTTTTTGCCACTTGGCCTGCCCCAAAGTGCGTTCGCCCTCGAAGAAACAAAACACACAAGTGCCAAGAAAAAGTACGCGAAAAACTTTGAACTTTTCAGTGTCACGTGGTGTACAAAGTACAAAAGTGCTCATAATTTAAAAACAGAACACGGCACTTGACCGCCAAGTCCGGTTTGTTTGAAACTTCTTATTAGACTTTGATGAATTAATTTACTCCTATTAGCTAATTTATTTAGATTAACAAAAATAAGTCAATTCAGAGTGTTTGGCTTTGTGATAGTGGTTCTTATCACATATATAAATATATTTATAAAAAAAAATTCTTACAGCTTATCCTAAAATATCTAATTACATTTTACTTCTATTAGCTAATTTATTTAGATTAACAAAAATAAGTTAATTCAGAGTGTTTGGCTTTGTGATAGTGGTTCTTATCACATGTATAAATCATTTTATAAGCTGTGATTTCTAAAAAGAGTTCTTATAGCTTATCCTAAGAAATCTAATTACATTTTTGACAAAAAAAAAATGAGACTTGTAATCTTTTCAATAAAGAATTTTAAATAAAATTAAAAAGGCGAATCCTCCTAACACCTAGTAAATTTAAAGCCACTGTAGCCATGCTATTAGCTCGATTATTCAGTTAACAGGTGCTAAATTTAAAAATAATTATAACAAAATTTCTCATAGTATTTAGATATATTTTATTCTGACTTTGGCTTTCACCAACTAAAGCATTCAAAATATAACTATGCAATTAATATGGAGTTAATTGTTAATAAAACTCAACTAAGCCTAACATAACTGTACAAAATGATAGTGTCTTGTGCACAATAACTGTTAAATGAGTTATGATTACAGTAATTATATGATTTCATATTTGGAGTGTGCTGCAGTTTCTTGCCGGCTTCACAGAATATGAATCTGCAAAAGCAGAAGCTGAATGCTCTTAAGTAATCAAAAAATAAGAACATTCGATTGATTCAATAAATTATCTTTTATATGGATAAACATATAAATGCAACTTTATGTTGATTGAATCATCATTTCACAATTTCATTTAAGCCACTCAAAATATGCCTTTATAAGTGTATATTCGGCATCTGCATTCTGGCTCATCACAATATATTCTGAGTTGCATTAAAACGAATTTGCTTTAGTGCAAAAGTTGTATTTATTTATTTTTTTGTAACTCGATCAAAGAGCACGCAGGTACTCTATGTACATATGTACATATATGCATACATCGCGTGACTGTGACCATAAACAGAAAATACTTCACAAAACGGCTCCGTCGCTTTGGCAGGCATTAACAGTGTGGCAGGAACCTATCGCAAGGAGCGAGAAGCGAAACAGAAATTTATCATGCACAAAATAATAATATTATTCATAAATGCAGCTTTTTACATACTGCTAAGATCCACTTGCCGCACCGGCAGTGCGGTCAAACAGCCAAACACCCCTCCAGCCTACCCTCCCCCAATCCCATATATATAGGGGCAGCTATCCATCAGCGCATCATGCAGCAAGCGTTCGTGGCGCCGATAATAAAAGAAAGATAAGAAACCAATTTTGCAATTGCCCCATAAGAATTTTTAATTAGGCCGTCTTAGCTGAAGTAGACGAGCAACTAGTCAGCGGAAATATGTTGCATCTAGATATAAACACATACAAGCCATAGTCGGGGGTAAGTTTAAAAAGCAGTTGCCTCTCAAAGCGCACATATGAATAAGTATGTCATCCCCTTTCTGTATATCATTATTGGGAAGGTAATAAAGAATAAAGCTAAATACGTGATAAACACTTGCATGCCAAACTCGACATATACACAGATATATATACAACTGAGTACAGGGTATGTCTTAGTTGCACCCTCTGCTTATCTAAAAATTCTCCATAAATTTTATTGCTTAACTCGCTTAAAGCTTAACTTTTAAAGCTTTGATTGACACAATTTTATGGGTTGTAAAATTTTGTGTGGAATCGCTCTAAACTAAGGTGTGCCATGAATTAGTCTAAAAGGAGTTGTAGTGGTTTTCAAAAAAAAAATTAGTGGCGGTCGGTGGCAAAGTGTGGAATTATGAAAACAATTCAATTCACAATTTGCACCATTTCAAAATGAATTATTCATTTATGGGGAATTTAACCGCTAAATTCTTGTAGCGTAGATCGTCGACGGGTGTTGGTTTTATGCTGGACTGAAGGAGAACATTGAAATTCATCGAAACGAAACGATGGTTCTACTCATAAACGTACTTCCTCTCTAACATGAGAGAATAATGAATAGTTTTGTTACAATATAAAAAAAATTATTATTTTATATTAAGAAAACAACAAAAATAAATTAATATTCAAATTTAATGAGAAAATCATAATCACCACTTTACACGACTCACCTCAAACATTTACCCTCTTTATGCTCTTATTAATGACCAGCGAAATTTAAATAATTTCTCTATTAATTATATGAAAATAAAATATACTTTGTAGTGTTGATATTGAATTTTGATCCATGAAAGTCTCATAATTATTTGGTATACGCCTTGCCACTCAACTTATTCATTATTATTTTTTTTTTAGTTTTCTTTACTTATTCAATCCAGTGAATTTTCAAAATGATTTTTCGTATGCTGCTGCAAAAACGCACTCATTGAATATTCATGTGCATATCTGAATATGTTAGTACGAATAGTGAGTGCACATTGGCAACACAACATGCAACACACTCTGTTTCGTGATTAGCTGACATTGTGTTTGCTACTTAGTTGTAGTAGTAGTGGATAGCGTTATTTGCTGTGAAATTCTTAATTTAATTTTGCTTCACAACTAGACTACACGCACCTTTCGCCTACAAAATTTTATAAAAATCTGCAAGTAATTGTGAAACCTGATTTAATTCATCACAGCTCATCTTCCAATTCAAGTATTATTTATAGCAGCAATATTTCCTGCTTTTCACCACTTTTGTTGTGATTTGAAAACATGCGAAATTTTTAGTTTTAATCAGTTGTTAACAGTATATACCTTAATTGCTTTATACCATGAGCTCAGACATAATCACTGAGTGTGTGGCTAAAATAAAATTTAATTACCCATATCCAATATAATCAGTCAAAAGATAGTTCAAAAGTTAACTTAAGGTAAGAACGTAATTATATCTATGGCGAAATTAGTTAATTTTAAGTTAAAAATCAGCAATGATATGGATAAAAATGTTGCACAAATAATGCTGACCATTTGTTGATGCTTTAAGCCAACTAATTGTTATCTGATGCTAATTACCAGTTAGTACTACAAACTGTAAGCAAAGTACACAAGACTTGCTACATTTTTACAAAGTCAAGGGCAAAGATTCTACACTTTGTTTCCCCTGGGGGTAATGTCTTGAGTGCCACCTGCCACAACGGTGTTTAATCGCAACAGTTATTTCTTCTTCTTGCTGTTGATTTGTTGAACATTCTGAAAGGCTTTCGTGCTAAGTTGCGCCATTAAGTTGGTCAGTCAGTTGGCACGCAAGTTGCCATTAGCATTATTATAAAATACCAAAAGGTATGCAACTACATTGTTTTATTAAATTCCTATATAATGGCTTAATTCTTTGCCGTCCAATGAGTGTAAGTCGTTCAAAGTAAACAAGAGAACAAACAGAATGAACATGTAAAAACATTTGTATGTGCAGAATAAATAATAATTTAAAAAAATAATTTATTGCTATACAATTATATGAAATTGTACTCTTACATACATATGTGTACAGCCTAGACAAGTCAAGGACCTGCAATGAAGCACGTAAGGATCGAGGTTAAGTTTTAGTTATCCAGGCAGGTTCTCATTACACATGATGGTTTTTTGTCTTGCTCTTCTTTGAAATAAACTTCAACCTGTTTACATTTTTTCATCTATTATTTATATTTTCTGAACCTCTTTTTATAATTTAAATATATACGTATAGATCAATTTCCTATTTTTATCAGCTCTTAATGCTAGCTGGATAGGAGCAGAATATGAAGGAGATATTATATATAAAATTTCTCTGTAAAATGCACTTTCCAAACTTGGTGTGCTTAAAGCCTCTGCAATCTCGTGTTAGAAATGTATTAAAAATCTTGTACAAAGATAATTAACATATATAATACATATTAAACATAGTTATATATATTAAATTGCACTCTATATTATATACGTATATTAACAAAAAAGAACATGTAGCATTTGTTTAATGACTAGTTTTGTAATTATTTTGTAATGCCCACAAAACAAGATGCAAAGCGCAATTGCAATAGATTTTACTGGCAATAGCAACCGCCTGGTAACCCTTTGTCTAGCAGCCATTTTAAGTGCCATAAAAAACTCGAAAAGTTGTAGGAACAATGTAGACAGCGTGTTTTCATTTTATGCGAATTAAGCTGCCACTTGAACAACTTATTTTGCCTGCACCACCGACTGGACCGCCGAGACCGACAGTAACTCACCCAAGCAAAGGCACACAAACGCCCATCTCTATGTATAGTGGTGTGTGTATGTGTGTGTGTGTTTGTGTTTGTGTGTGTTTGTGTCTAGGCATGTGTGTGGACACAGACCGACTAACAGGCAACAAAAAAAAGCTCAAATTTAAGCAACCCTGTTGACAGTAATACGCCTTGAAAAATCTTTAAATTTAAAACTGAATGATTAACTATTTATTACACATTAAATTTGAGTTTAACCAGCAATTTGAGCATTTTCCAACTGGATATGTAATTAACACATTTAAAATATTCTAGTGTACTTTCAGGCTGAGCTCAGCAGTCAAACACACAATTTCCTACAGGGCATGCACTACTGAATATACTCTCAACGATGTCGTCGACTTTCACGTCGGGTGTTGGCGGGGAGGGTAGGGAGCGGCCAGCTCAAAAAGGGATACAGTTGTTACCGTGTATGGCTGGAAGCGTTACTCGCTGGGTTTGCGTTGGACGTCGACGAAAACGGGAACATGGCAGCTGAGTGTCGTGAACGCGACACACAGGACTCACTACTCAGGACGACAGTCTGGCCAGAGTCGTCTGCTCCTCCATTTTATGTACGAGTCGTGTGCAATAAAGGAATTTGTGCACACACAGAGAGACAGACAGAGAGATAGAGAGACAGAGAGACAGACAGAGAGACTTATTCTCCAGCCGATGTGCGCATGAAGTGAACTTGTTAATACTGTCTATAAGCAGCATTTACATACAAGTTGACCTCTCAAATGTGCACATAAATATATGTTTGCACCTATATCCCCATCCGTGCGATGTGAGATGTACGATGTGGTTGAGGAAACAGTTCACGGGCCTCCTTCGCCTGGACACACACTCCAGCAAATGTGATTACTATGTGTATATATCTATATATATATATATATATTTACATACCAACTTTATGTGCATAAACATACTTATGCATGTATCCTTGTATTTAATCCCATTCCAGGATAACATCGATGTAGCACTCCGTTTGATTCTGTGGTTTTCTATACGATTTTGGATTTTGATGTCGGTTAACAATTTCTACATTTCTGTGATGTAAGTAATATTTAATTTTTACTTATATACATATAATTTAACTTTGATAAAAAATGTATTTATTTATTTGAGACATAATGCATAACTTCAATTTTTAGTTAGTCTTTTCATGAACTACATATTTTACTCATTAAATTAAAATCTTTACAAAGTAGGCTTCTAAAGTAGAAAGTGTTCTCTGGTGTTAATGGAGATTCCAAATCACTGATAATTTCACTGGGTATTAACGTTTACTCAGCTTGTATTAAAGTTAATACTTTAAATCAATTAAATACATTTGACACTTTGTAAAATATTTAAAGGGCAAAGTGTATACAAATAATATAAAAGTGAATGGGGTAAACATATTTGGCATTACAGAGTTAAAGTGCATGAGTTTTTTTTTTTTTGTACAGCCTTTTATATAAATACATATATAAATGAGTTGGTATATATATGTATATTTAAGTATGTGTGTACATATAGACATGTGTGGATGGAAACGTATTTGGGCGTATGCACATGTGTATTTCCGATTGTAACGCATATGGGTAGATGGCTCATTTAGCATTGAAAGTCGTTGATTGCCGCTTCGTCAGTCGGTCGAGGCAACGTTCCGCCGACATCCTCCGCGCAGGAATGGGGAACTGGCAGACTCGACCCGACCCTAGGAGCCCCAACGTGCGCACATTCGTCAGAATTTGCATTTCAATTCGAATGTCAGGATGACGGAGCGTTGAATTTGGGTGGTGGTGGTGGTGGTGGTGGCATCGAAATGAAAATAAATCACGTTGCGTACTGGCGGCTCTGATGGCTGCTGCTTCTGCTGGTGGCTGACTGTAAACGCACCGCTCAGATCGAAACATAGCCACCATTAAGCCAGAATGGCGCCCGGGGCGTGTGGCGAGGACGCAGTCAGCACTCACAGGAACAGAGGAGCACATAGCATCACAGCAGCAGCATAGTCCCATTTTCGAACTCATTTATTCCCATTTTTTTTTTGTTTGTTTGTGTGTTTTTTTTTTGTATTGCAAAAACGAATGTGAAAAGTTTTCTGCCATCATTTTGAGTGATGTCAATTAGATTGATTTGATCAGCGAAAATATGTGATTTATCAGACAGTAACAGCGAGTGGGCGGCCCTGAGGCATTTGCCCACCCACCCGAACCACCCTCTGCGGCCACATTCAGTGTGGATGCTGCTCAATTCAGACTCGCATGAATATCTAATGTGCCACACACACACACTCACACACTCGCAAATACACACAGACTCGAACGCACTCGCTTCATCACACCTTTTTGTTCATTCACGTCATCAATCAGTCATCCAATTGGGAACTCTACGCCCACAGCTCCCTCATTCCCCCTGCATATGTACATAGATACATTCATTTATATTTATATAAATGTGTATATATATATATATGTATTCGTTTGCGTATCTGCAAGCGCAAGTTTTATCTACGCTAAATGATTAATACGCATACATTACAGTCAGAGTTACAATTTTCCCAATTAAAAAGTAATCAGTAAACAATTTTATGGACGTTACTTTATTGAGTTATTTATTATTCTTAACTATTTTGAAAAAGCTGCTAGCTTGAAAATAATATGAGTAAATTTATCTTACTTTAAATAAGTTATTTATTTGTTTATTAAAATACTTGTATTATATAAATTATATTTACAGGGTATTTGTGTATTCTTCAATTATTTTTACAGATTTTAATTTTAAGGGACTTAAGGGACTTTTTTTTATTTATTTATTCCATTTCAAAAGTTTAACTTTAAAGTTAATTAATCAGGCATACAAACAAATCTCATACGAATTGTATTTAAATGTTACCAATTTATTGACAAATATTATCATAATTGTCAGCTAACTTTCTGATAAGATAAGTGGCATACACACAAATCTTTTATATACCATTATCAATAAGATAAACAAGCACTTACTTACTTGGCAATCAATAGATTATCAATTATATGGGATGTAGGAATGTTGCTTGCTGGGCGCAGTCATTAAAACAAATCTTCCGGTCAACACGGATAATGGCCACTTGGGTAGGCCACAACCAGAAAAAAAAAAAACAAAAACAGAAACGAGTAATATTCCCACAGTATGTGTGTGTGTGTTTGTGTGTGTGTGTGTGTTTTTGTGTGTGTTTTTAGGGCTATTAGAGTGTGCATTTGATTAACCACACCCTGCTTTCCCTGCCATAATGTGGGAATATAAATATAATGTCTCAAGTTCGCATTCCATATATATAGTTAAACGCTTCTCGGCTGCCTGCTACGCCTACAAAATTAATATACCGCTGGGGCAGGCAGCACTTGCGGGTGTCATACAAAACAAATAAAATAAATCAAATCGCAGAAGCGAATGAAAGGAAATCGCAATTCGAATGAACGCATGTGTGTGTGAGGGGAGGGGCAGTGGGCAGGGGGATGGGGAGTACAATACAGAAAGGGGGGAATCGTGCTTGGCACCCAAAAATTTATGCGCATTCTGTGAACGGCCGCGCCCACACGTCCCCCCAACCGTACTTTTTGGTCTGCGTGTGTTTTTGGGTGTCTGAGTCGCTCTCTCTATGTGTGTGTGTGTGTGTGTGTGTGCGGGGGTGATTTTAGGGGTTGCTCGCAGCGCCAATAACTCATTTTCAAATGGAAATAACATCAAATAAAATTCGCGCTACTGTGTCGCCCAGAACGTCCTCCACTTTTTCCGGCCTTGACTGCCATGTGTGTCAGTGTATTTGCTGTTGTTGTTGTTGTTGCTGTTGTTGTTGCTGTTGTTGCTATTGACGGTGGTCGTGGTTGTAGCCGTGGTCGTGGTCGTGGTCGTTTGACTGATGAAATATCGTGACAGGCAGTATAAAAGCTATTAAAGCCGAGTGTAGATGGCGCTACTTGAATTTGTCAAAATGTCTTTTTACGCGCTTGCAACGCAGGCGGCGTAACAACAAATACAATAGCGCCCAAAACACTCATATAGCTAACAGATACACGCACACACCCGCACACACACACACACACAAATCGAATAGAGAACCCTCCACACTAAACGGGTGAAACTTTGATTGATGCCAATGTGTCACGCAGGCGCGCATGTGGCTAATGGGCGGTTACGTTACGTTATGTTGGTCGAGTTGTGCGGGGAGTGTTGTGGTAAGAGGGGGGGGTTTTTGTCGAACCCGTGGCAGTGTCACATTGAAATGCCACAAGCTTTTCAGCCTTTGACAAGCGTTTGACAAATGTTTTGGCTTTCGAGCTTGGCTTATGCGCGACAGCTAATAAGTAATCGAAGCTCAATTAATAAATTTGTCTAGTGCAGAAAAGACTAAATGTGTAAACAGCTAGAGGAGTATTCAGTATTGTGTTAGCGCGGTTGCAAGAGGGCCAAGTGGAATGTCTGTGGAGATCAGATCACACATCAAATGGTGTCCCGCTGCTGTGTCTGACGCGTCCACAAATAAACGCGCGCCACAAAGCGCCTCAAATACATCAAAGTAACAAGCTCCAGCTGTGCACCACAGCAAGCACCACTGGCACCACTCTACCTTGTACTCGTTTTTGAGTCAATCCCCTCATCCACTTAACTTAACTTAACAGAACTGTGCTGTGTTGTGCTCGGCTGTGTTGTGCTCTGCTGTGCTGTGCATCCAAGCCAGCAAGCAGGCAGGACCAGCAACTGGCGCCCACAGTCACAAAATATGACATTGACTTAATAAAGAAATGAAATATCGCGAGTGAATTGAAACCCACTCGCAGACTGGCCAAGAAATGGAGCTCAGCTCGGCTCCAATGAGCCAACTGGCGCTAGTTGCCATGCTGAGTTTTCGCAAATTGTAGCGCTTTTGGGCCCCAACGCTGCTCCGCTGGGGTTCGACCAGACCACCGCCCCCTCCAGCGAGGTGTCTGTTGAGCGGCCCATTGATCTTGTCGGTGTGCCTCATTAGTTTCGGTTTCTATCGGGTCCAGCTTTTAAACCTAAGCGTTTATTTGTTGCATGTGGAATTTCGATATAATAATTATTATTATATAAATGCTTTGACCAATTAATTTTCTTGTACTTGTTACATATTTCTTAGCTGATTTTAGATAAGAATTTTCTTGTCTTTTACAAAAATGAATTGCCACATAAGTATTAGGTATGGGTTAATATTATTAGTTTATTTCCAATTAATAGATTTGAACATAAGGGGTTATCAAGTTGATTTAAGTTCTCTTAGAACTTTTGGGTATTAACATTTAACATTTATTAAATTACTTTTTAATTGGAAAAATCTATTTAAGCATTCAAATATTAAAAGAAAACTTAGAACAACATGTGGTTTTTACATTTAAATTATTTACTCGTTAAATATTAATTATTGAATATTTTATATACACATTTTATATATTTATTTATTTGTTATTTATTATTTTATTATTTATTTATATATACATATTAAAGAGTTATTAATTAAATCGTGAACACTTAGCCAACCATTAAAGGGGTATAAAATATTGATTTTATACAAAACGAATTTTTTCTAAAAATACAGTTAAGTAATTAATCATTAAGGAGCCCAGTTAATAGCTATTTTCAGTATAAAATATTGATTTTATACAAAACTAATATATTCTAAAAATACAGTTAAGTAATTAATTATTAAGGAACCCATTTAATAGCT
This sequence comes from Drosophila melanosoma, assembly GCA_035042045.1. Lineage (NCBI taxonomy): Eukaryota > Metazoa > Arthropoda > Insecta > Diptera > Drosophilidae > Drosophila > Drosophila melanosoma. The sequence continues at coordinate 675,076 of JAWNLY010000100.1, read as the reverse complement.
TTATTCAGTATAAAATATTGATTTTATACAAAACTAATGTATTCTAAAAAATACAGAAAAGTAATTAATTATTAAGGAGCACAGGTAATAGTTATTAGCAGTTCACATTTACAAGTTTTCAACTTTAAAATTAATTTATTAATATCCAGCAGGCTCTGTAAAATTTCCCCTCGATTAACTTAAATCGTTAGAATTCTCAGTTAACGGCAGACAATTGCCTTTTTGGTTAAGACTTAATGATTTAAATGGGGTGCAGGTCAGCGTCTCTCGGTTTAAAGTGTAAATCTATCGTAGATGATATCATTCCTTTGCCCTTCTGTGTGCCTTTTGTGTGTGTGTGTGTGTGTTGCTCCTATTGTTCATTTTGCAGCTATTGTCTGATGTAAATTAAGCAAATTTTGTTTGAGTACCTTGCATAGTTTGGCGTCGAGTGTGTGTGCAAATCAATTGAACCTCAACTCTGGGCTCCACCCTTTTGTCCACAAATATATGTGTGTGTGTGTGCGAATGTGTGTGTTGGGTTGGGTTAAGTAGAGGATTTAAATTTCTCATATAGCCCCGGGGCTCTTCCGGTATTAACTTTTCACTCTAAGCCCAGGCAGGCTGGCTGGCTGGCTGGCAGCGTGCAATAAATTACGTTAAAGACGCCAAACTCAGGCAAATTTGCATGCGATGCAACCCCCTCTTTGCCAGCACACTCACCCCCCTCAAACCCCCACTCTCGCTCTATCAGTCGTTTGGAAAGCGGCACACGACGCATCATCATAATTAATAAGAGACAATTTGACAATGGCCCTTTAGCGTTAACAGCGATATCATTTTCAACTGTACAAACTCAGCAGCAGCAGCAGCAGCAGCCAAATGAACAGCAGCCAGTCAGCCAGACCAGGACAGAGACCTGGCCGAGAGGAAGTGTGGGTGTGGCACGCACGCACACCCTCTTTGCCATTTTGCGCCAAATTAAATTCAACCTCAATTGAGGGGTTAATTTCTATCACCACGCAAACAAAAACAAAACCGCCCAAAAACAGCAGCAGCAGCATCAGACATTGCCGAGAGGGGTGGTTGGGTTGGGTTTGGGTTTGGGCTTGGTAGGTGTGAGTTGTTTGGGTATCCGTACCCATTATCTGCATCGAGTTCCACATAGAAAATCATTACGCCATTCGCACCATGAGACGTATTCAATTTGAGTGTCGTTGAGCTCTTTATTACGTTAGTGTGAAAGTCGCGTGCGTCCAAAAAAAAAAAAAAGACCCCAGCAGAAGTGGCATTAGCAGTGGCAGCAACAGCAGCAGCAGCAGCAGCAGCAACAATGCCTGAAGGGGCCTGCCTCAGGCACTGCGGCGCTGCCTGTGCCTCTGGCTCTGCTGGCGAGCTTCAGCTTCAGCTTGGGCCAGCATTCATTCATGGTGCGTAAGTCACAGCAGCAGCAGTGGCAGCAGCAGCAGTGGCAACAACAATAACAGAGAAGGGCGTTTGCTGCAGGAAGTGGGAAGTAAATTGAAAGCATGCTGCCGTTGGGCGGGCGGGCAAAGCCAAAGCGTTCGCAACCCTTCAACTGGGGCAAGACTGTGGCAAACGGCAGCGGTGAGTCTGGAATCCATTAGCAGGCAGCGTGCGGCGATGAAAATAACAACAGCAACGGCAAACTGGCAAACTGGCAACTGGCAAACGGCATTGAAACGGCGATGGCCAGCGGCATGAGGCATTTTATGCGCAACGCGTCCTGCTTTCGTTTTTTGGTTAACCATGGGGCATGCCCCTGCTGTCTTCTGCCCCATGAGCAGTGAGTACTCAATCTCAACGAGACTCATAAACATATGCGCCTCACGTCGTTTGGCGTAAATCTAATGCGGCGTTTGCTAGACGACACCCCTCAGCTCGGCTAGCGCTTCTTTGATGAGGTTACTGACTTTGCCGAATTAACTCCCACTAACCGGAATGTCCCCCCTCTCGTCCCCGTCCCACTTTTGCCTTGCCGGGGCGTTGCCGAACCGGAAACCACTGCATTTTGTTGTTTGGCCCAAACAAGGGGGAGGGCGGGTGCCTGCCACGCTTTAACGCCTCTAAAAATCTCTTGGGACATTTTAGAAACACAATGTGGCATTTAAATGAACACCGACCTTAAAGGTTCATCTAGTTACCCCCATATTACGTTTTATAGTGTGTATATAGGTTTATCTATGACTTATTTAGATATATGACTTGATGCTAATTATTTACTTTGCATTATTTGAATATATTGCTTGAAGTTTCTATTCCAAATATAAATTTTTTTACTCTTTTGTAACTTCTATGATTTTGACATTTAAAAGCAAAGTAATGGTCCTAAAATCGATTTTATTCGGCTAGTGGATACCCTATATCCAAATTGTATTGCTTGCAAAATTATCCTATTAAATTTATTATATTCGGTCCAATTTTAAAATCGTATTTTTAATCAAATTTATCAAATTTTACAGCTTTAGCTTTCACAATAGTTCCTTTAAATTTTCTTACTTAATTAAATAAAATATTTAATAATATTTTATATTTTAATACCCACAAGTAACGTTTCTTTAAAATGGTAAACTTTACTATTTAAACCAATTTAAAGTTAATCTTAATTTCCAGCTTAAAATGGTCGCATTTAAATCAGTAAACACAAATTAATCCGTTGATTCCTTGCAATACACAAAAATAACTGCCAATTGATTGATAAAATGGGTGCAGGGGCAGCCAGGAACCGTACACTGCTTATCTGACATTCGAAATCGGAAATCTGGAATCTGGAATCCGAAATCCCAGTAGTGCAAAAAGTACAATCGAAAAGATGTTGACACATCGAATCTAGCCGCCATAAATTTTATTTATTTATGTTTGTGCGTTGCCTGTTTACCGTACCGCATTTGCCGGCAGAGTCCTCCGCCTCTCGTTTGCGTTGTGCCACACAAAAATATCGGCTATGAATATCAATGGGGGGATTGCGGCTCAACGGCACGCGCCCAATTCCAAGTCCAAGTCCATCGACGCGTCGGACTAAGTGTTCGGGGCCCTCAACGAGACAAGCTGAGGAAAACAAAGTCCGGCTGCCTTTGGGTATATATATATATATGTATGTATGTATGTCTGTCTGTATGTATATATTTATTTGTGCATGTCGGTATTGATATTGTTTTTATCAACATCAACGTGTGCAAAAGGCATTGGGCCATGGGCTATATGGGTCCTTGGGCACTTGTGCCCCTGATGAGATTTTAATTTTATTTTATTTTGTTTTTTGGGATTTTGTTTTGGCTGCTCAAACTGAATCAGAGTGGAAAGTAAATCACCACACTTTCAATATTGCCCGTATCGAGCAAGGACAATGGTATCAAGACATCAAGCCGGACTTTGGGGTTGATACAACTACTTGCGAGTCACTTTAGATTGCCCCCGGCTGATCCTGATGGACTTATGCCGCAAGGCTTACTACACTCACACAGACATCTCTCTACACATACACACATACATATGTACGTACGTGTTCTTTTGCCGGCTTACACTTGTCCCTGCGCATAAAGCGGCAAACAAGTAGAAAAAAAAAAAAAAATAAAATAAAAAAAAATTTTATATAGGAGGAAAAAAAAATGATTGCTCTTCCTGTTGAGTGCTGATTGTTTGGCATATGAGATAAATGAGGAACTGTGCAGAGACAGGGAGAGTTGAAGTTGAAGTTGAAGCTGGAGTGGCAGTGGCAGTGGCAGTGGCATCTTTCGTATTAAATTCATGAAAGTTAAGTGCTTTGTAATTGATGTTATAAAATATTTATGACAGACGTCGCCCCCTTACCTGGCAGAGATCGAGATAGTCATGAGAATAGTAGAAGCCCTTTTCAAGCAATCAGACTGATGCCCAAAATGAACTTTCTCGTCTAATTGACATTAATTATTTAAAAGGATTTCAAGCGATGCCTTCGCTGCGTGTAAAATGTTTGTCCACCACAACTAAATATTCGGGGCCAATATAATTGACTGAGTTGAGCAAAAATAAAAAAACAAAAAAGTTGATATACCTGTTGGGCCATTAAACAAAAGACTACAGACACCAATCGTGTGCTTACCAATAAAGTCGAGCAAAACAAAAAATCAGAAACAATCGTGTGCTCAATATGATAAATCACAGCTCAGCTCCTGCCGGCGAACTCAATCCTCGCTAGAGAAAGAGAGAGAGAGGGAGTCGGGAGTGGGGTGGCAGACAGTCAGTACTCGAGTGGCAGGACTCGTACTCGATGTTGCAAGCCAAACTGATAATGATGCTGTTGACGACTTATTGTTTACTGATGCCACTGACTCGATTGGCCTTGGCCTTTTTCGGTAGCGACAGGAAATTCGAGGCCAAACTGTGGAGCAGTCTTTGATGCCTACATAGATGATGAATTATATTTGACATCTATGTGCTTTTGCCCACACTTGAGCACTTGCTTGCCCAACTATGACCAGCACACACACACACACACACACATCAGGCAGGCACATACACACTCATTTGGCAAGAGCCGCACTTGGATATGTTTATTTTACTGTCAAAACATTAAAGCGAACTGAAGCACCACCAAGCAGGGTTGATTGTCACCAAAAGCGGGGGGAGGGGGCGGGCAACCGGCCGGCGACAGCGGCTTACTTTGATAGGTTTCCACTTACGTTGAGGGTGGAAAGGACACATTGTCACTGCAGCGTCGACGTCACGTGGCGCTTGTGTCTACTACTTTCGTCTACTGCTGTACTTATGGTGTACCATGTATATACAAAGATATGTGTACCTCATCGCATCCTCCTACTCCTCTATATTTTTTTTTTTTTTTTTGGTTTGGTTTGGCTTGGCTTGTGTAGACAAACATATTTGCATATGTTGGCGGCATATTTTAACAAATCCTACTGGATTTCCTGCTCAACAGACAACAGAGCAGCACACAACACACACACACACACAACACACACTCAGAACACCCTCAGATCACATACATACATCGCTTTGGGTCGCATGCCTTTTTGACAACTCATAACAATCACTCATCATATACAAAGCGTCCGGCCTCAAGTTGGCAGCTCGACAACGACATGGCTCAATTTTGGATACATATCATACATAAGATACATAAATTTGTACACAAATGTGTAATAATTAGTGAGCTTTCCACAAGTAGTAGCTAAAAACATTTCGCACAAATGAGCGATTTGTTTTATTTTAATTTGATTTTATTTCACAAAATTAAAAGGTATTCGTTAATTCCATATAATGATTTAATCTACTGCAAATTAGTTATTTTGCACAAGCAGCCAGTGAAAAAGATATCCATCGCCATTTATCCATCCATTTGTCCGTTTACACATTCTTCTGGACAGGCCCCGGCGAGGCTGGCGATGGCGATGGCTGCTCGACCATCTTGAGGTCAATTAAAAACAATCCGCAAAATAATTGCCAAGAAATTTATACGCTTCATTAACTTGTTAAAGGACGTGGACATGAAAGTTAAGCGCTAAGTCAGCCGCACCAAGTCAGCCAGAAAATTAAGTGAAATAATTAAATCTCAATCGGAATCTATTAGATTGGCGTTGATGCCTGATGCCCTCAACCCTTGTCACTGCTTGCACCAAAAGACAGAGGCAGGTTGAGTGGGTGGGTGGAATGAAGATAGATATATATTTTGGAAGGCCATCAGCTAATCTCCCAACGACGTCGCAGCAAGGGGTTAACGAGCTGAGCATTTTGGCACTGGGGTTGCAAAATTTTAACATTTTGGCTATGCGGGCGGGGTGTGTGTGTGTGTGTGTGTGTGTGTGAGAGTGTGTGTTTGAAAATGCAACAATCGCTAGGCGATGGGGTGATAGAATGGGCACGAGCCGCATCCAGTCTGGCACGGTCATTTATCACCCACGCAGCATCTTTCATAATCAGGCCAGCAGTAGGCAAAATGCAAATGACTCAGCCAGCGCAGGGTACAAAGGACCAGCCGCGGCTTTTAATTTACAACATCCTACGAGCCAGTTGGGCACCAACCAACCAAGCAACCAAGCAACTAACCAGCCAGTCAGTCAGTCAGTCAGTCCGCCAGTCAGCCAGCCAAGCCAGCACATGCATCTCTGAATCTGTATCTGAATTTGAATAAGCGCCCAGCCCATATGAGCAGAAGCAGCCGCCATTGCGAGGCAGACGAACAGTAGAGGCAAGAGTGAGGGGCAGGCGGACAGTCCTACAGACAGACAGACGGAGAGACAGACAGACAGACGGAGAGACAGACGGTCTTTCTGGTATAGTGGGCTACAGTGCCAGACAAAAGGTCGGCACATATACACGTCCACATTCCGACCGACTTAATTAATTTATGCACTCATGGCCGGCCGCAGTGAAATGTGCATCGCATCGGGGTCTTTCGGTTTATTCGGGCTTTAGCTGGACATCATTTCTTTGCTCTTCTTGAAAACCCGCCTAATTTCAAAATTAATGAGCGGAATCTTGATGGCCGATGGAAGCGATAAGCCTCATGATTTTGGCTGTCACATACACACTCGCACACACACACACACACACACACACTCGCACACACTCAAAGTGAAGGAGGAAGCGAGAGAGGGCGAGACGACTAAGTGCGGCGTTCTTTGCCCCGCATCTCTTCTTTGACCATACCCAGAGCTGAAGTAAATCACGTGTTTATTGGCACTTCACTTACGACACCGTCACCAAAGTAACCAAAAATGGCACCGCTCTGCGACTCAGTGAGTCTGCCTGCGAGCTCAGCATCGAACAGATCGGAGCAGACCGGGAATCGAACAGGGAAACGTCATTAATTAGCCGGCTTTTTGAAGTGTGGGGAACGAACGGATGGCAGTCGACGTGTTTATTTGGTTTCTACTCCCGTCAAACATCGTATATGTATATATGTATATGTTTTGGGTGCCTCATTTGCGGAGCTCTTTCAGTTTGCCTTTCATGCCGCACTGCCACAGACATGTCCAATATAATTGAGAATAGTCTGGCCCCCAATAGTTCGACTAAACTAATCGTGTTACAACATGTTCGTTTGCTTTCAGTGCACTGTCAAAAGCTTTAACAAATTGGCCGGCAGATTTTTTCTCTTTTTGTGGTAAGAACTGTGCACTGCATCCCCCCCAGTTCCCCATCAATCTCTATTTTTTCACAAGAAAAATTCCTTCTATTCTTTAATCAGTAAAAGCTTAAGTGATTTCTACACTGCAGAACTTTTATTTCGTGCCTCCAGTGTAGCAAAGATATTCCTTTATTTATTTTGGTTTGACCGGAAACTGCTTATCTTATGGATAATCTTATTGATGTCCCAGATCTGGTGAGGCACAAATAACGGTGTGGGCTTAATTCAGGCCTTAAGACAAAGATAAATTTTGAAAACGGCATTGATTCATTCATCGGCATTCCATTTGGTCAATATACCCGAATATATATGCATCCAAATCCGACTGTGCAAGTAACAAACCAGACAAACAGTCTCGTTGCCCGTTCCACGCTTGGATGACTTTCTTACACTCCCTTTTGTTCCCTTGCTGAGAGTATCATAATTTTGTCAAATAAGTTGTAACGAAGGCATTTCAGAACCCATAAAGCATATTATTTAATGTTAAATTATTTTTCGGGTAAAAAACTTCTTTCAATTGCGCTCTTTAATTAGAGACCCAAACAATTTCCATATTTTCTTACATCAATCATATTTCATCATTTTTAATTGCCTTGCACATTACTTAATGACAATTTATTTTTACAATTTCAGTTGGAAATCTGCAATGATGAATATTTGGATCTATCGAGTTGGTTTGCTATAATATTATATTCATTATTCATTAAACAACTGATCCAAATTTTATTCTTTGCAGATGTGATCACTCCACCGGATGACTCGTCGAATAAAAATAGATAAAAATTAACAAAATCATGTTTTCAAACATACATAAATAAATAAATCTCTTAATTAGGTACGCATAAACTATATTAAAAAAAACCAGTTTAGAAGCAAAAAAAGCAAAAATTTTATAAACTAATGAATTTTTACCTAATTTTTTATTAAGATATAATTTATTATAAGCTCGTAAAACTTTGTGTTCAAATTAAAGAGTTTTGTAAATTCAATTTAAACAAAAATATCTTAATAAGTTTCATTGACAAAACATTATTGAAAATTAAGCACAAATAGTTCTAATTACAATTATTAATTGCAAATGAAAAAAAAAATATTAACACATTTTTTTTAGGTTTTAGTTTTATTTACTAAATCAGAATGAGTTACAGTTTCCCAAATTTATGTAACATGCAGAAGAAGCATTTCTAATCCCATTTAATCCATATTTAAAACTGATCTTTATCAACCGCCGAGCTATATAGCCTTGTCTGTCTGATCGTCTAACCGTTTGTCTCTAGGAACACGACAATTTCAGAATATATATACACTAATTTTTAAAAATGTCTAAAAAGGGAAAGAGAGTTAAAAGCTATATTTTTTTTGGGTACAGAGGACACCTTCTACTGATATTGATTTTTATATTTGTATATATTTTTAAATAGAATACAAGTCGATCCACATTTTGTATAGTTTGAATTCTTTACTTTCGAATAAATGTATAAAAATACCATTAGAAAATACAATTGCAAATTTCTTGTACCCTTTTCGTTCCCAAAAAAGTTAATAAGTCTAAATCTAAACAATTCTTTGCCACAATTACAGTAATTAAAACAAATTGACCAAAGCTATTAGTAACAAAAAAAATGTTTATCCCTTAGTGAAAGATAAATATGGCCATTCTACATTTTCTAAGTGTCATTTTTCAGAGCCGTCAATAAAAAAAGTTGGGCATACTTTAGGGAGCACACTAATATAACGAGGACTACTTATTTTATTATTAATTTATAGTCAACAAGCGTTAAGTGTGAGCAAAACTAATTACAGAATTATAGAAGAAAAAAAAACAATAACATCTAACAATTAAACTAACTGCTGAAATAGATAAAGACTGTAATTAAGTACAAAAGAAATGTGCAAAAATAATTATAGTGTAAACAAATAAGTTGTATGCTAATTAAAAGCTAGTCACGATTTAGTTGAGTAATTGATTTGCTTGAATGCGTACAAGTTTGTTAACATAAAATTAACTAAACTGATTGCTCGTCACTCGATGGCTGATGTTTGTTGTTGTTGTTGTTGTTGCTGCTGTTGTTGTTGCTGCTGTTGTATACGCTCCACTTCTCTATTGCGCTGGCGCCAACTGTGGTTGCACAAAGCCATTGCCACCATTAGAAGTAGTAGCAAGAAGTGAGCGACCAACACTCAAAATGGTGATGCACAGCTCAGAAGATGGAGCAGGGTTAGATGGATTGAGACGCTGACACAGCGCATGTCCAGATAGCGAGATAGTAGTTGATGGCGTCATCAGTGCATGAAGAGAATAGGTGACAAGAAATATATCAAATATTATTTAAAAGCATAAATATAAATATATATTGTAAAGTACTTAATCGAGTTGATCAAACGTTCTTCCATCCAGAGATCTATGCCATCATCTGAAAGCGAATAAATTCAATTAGAAAAATCGATCATTTTAGTGCTGCCTAAAAGTATGCAACATTTTGTAAAACGGCAAACTGTTTTTCACATGAGTCCAATTGGGCCATTGGATTGTTAGATGGAAAAATGTATGGGATGCAACTTCAACTTCTTGCAACTTATCTAATAAATAATAAATATTATCTATCACTTATTTATTTTATTAAAATCTTTACTCAGTTAGTATATTATTTTAAATTACTTGATGAAAACTAAACGCAGTCCCCAAACTTTAAGAGATTAAGAATATGTGCTACAATTAAGCTATTTTTATTATGGAATTAACTTTTCCTAATTAATTTACTTTAAAATTTCACTTTGTCTTAGCTACAATATTTTTAAAATTTAACACCATCTACAAAATTAAATTATTAAAATTAATTAAAGCATACAAATTTAAATAACAAATGCTGAAATTTAAAAGTAACAATATATTTTAAATGGCTTATATTAAAAATGAAAAGTAAAGTTTAATTTTAATATAAAGAAATACAATAAAAATGTGTTATATAAAACATATTATTAAGTGAGCTCGAATTAACGAAAAAGTGATTGTCAGATGAAAATAACTCATAGATTATAAACAAATAAAAAGTGATTTTTAATAAGTCGCATTGAAAATAGTTAAGCATAAGTAAATAGTTTACTTGACTCTGTCATGATCCTACTTTATTTAACAATAACAATTCTTATAAAGATTGAGATATCAACTGCAATTCAAAATGTTCTATGAGAAAAGTACACAGAGAATTGTTAATGGCTATAAAAGCCAACCCTTGTTGACCATTTCGTGTGTAACGGAATTAATAAACTATTGTTATCTATTTACTACCTGAATATGGGTTATATCGGTAACATCCTCATCTGCCATGTGGAGAGATCTATATAATACGAATCTTGCCAAATCGAGCATCATAAATCATGCCAAACTGTTTTGGGCACAGAAAGTCAAACAAAATACGATCACTTAAAAGTATTCAGGCATTTATTTATGTCAAAACATGCTGCATTAAGCCGCTTGTCCAACCCTCCAAAAGCAGAAGGTACCACCAGGGGTCACTACGTATAACTCAATTAAAGACGACTCCGAACTCACGCACACCGTCCCAGCGGGGTGTCGGCGCATTAGCCACATCTTCCACATCTTCTTCGTCTTCTGATTTGAGCCAGTTGAGCTGCTCAATGGACACTAGGACACACAAAACAATACTTTTGCGACGATCAGGGTCATTGCGGTTTCAGGATGCTGGCGACGCAAAATAGACGCCACAAAATATCAAATGAAACCTGAACTGGCTGAATTCTGAATGAATGCCTCCTCACTGCGCTTCTCTATCGTCAATGCGCATTGTTTGCTCTGTTTGGACTGGGGTACAGCTGCTGCTCTTACTGTTTATGTTCCTGTTGCTATTGCTGTTGCTGTTGCTGTTGCTGTGTGGCCCGCCCGCCTGCGCAATTGAATCCAACAGCTTGCTAAATGCTGGCCACGACCGACCTCCAAGGGCAAGCGCAGAAAACATGATTTTTGTGTAACGAGAACATTGTTCTCGCAGTCTTTTCACATGGCCACACTGCAATTGCATCGTTGGCGATCGCCATCCTCCTCCTCCTCCTCCTCCTGCTGTACTCCTCCTGGGATCCGGGAGTAGAGTTCACTGCCTGCAACAGCAACAGCAACAAACTACACGATTGTTACAGCCGGATCGTGCAAAACTACAGCGACGGTCTGACAGGTGGCGCCGGCGCCAATTTAAATATGAGAACATCAAATGATTATTTTTGCGACAGACCCAAACAATGTGCGACAGTCATTTCAAAGAAGTCAAACTGAAGAAATTTAATGAAAAATTTTATTAACGCAATCATCACAAAAAAATAATCACAAAAAATGATAAGATAAGGATTTTTCTCTAATTGTCCTTTTTTCTCTTATAAAGAAGTTTTACTCCAATGTGCTGCTATTTATATATCTTTCAAAATATATATTCTCAGTTAATAGTGTTTTAAATATTAAAAACATGCACTGCAAATAAATATTGTGAATAAATAAAATTTAATAAAATATTTAATTGAATTTACAATTGCTTAACAACAACAAAAATCATTTTAAATCAGTATTTATATTTTTTTATCACTCAGAGTTTTATAATAGTGTTATAAAAATTAAAAACAGGCACTGCAAATAAATATTGTGAATAAAAACAATTTAACATTGAAATTACAATTGTTTAACAAAATCATTTCAAATCAGTATTTACATATTTTCTTTATCATTCAGAGTGTATTAATTAAAAATACAAATGTAGTTAAATTTATGTTATGTTAAGTGAAATGATATGCATTCAAAATAACTTATATAAATCAAGATTTATTTATATGTTTTTGAACGTTAATGTTAGATAACAATTTTATAAGCCATTGTTAAAAGAAACAAAAAAAATATATAAGGGGAGACTTGAAGTAATTCAATGATTGTATGGCTAGAAATTGTAAATCAGACCTCGTATAATCCTATTAAAATCCACATATATTTCAGATTATATTGAATCTAGAAAAACATTTCACATTGATTGAAAAAACTGCTAAGCCATTTTAATTAATTTGAATAGGAAGCTAGTTTTAAACAAACTTAGAATTAATTAGATAAATTATTATAATCAACTGGTATTTTTTTAGTAATAAATAATGCATTATTTGATTTCTACTTAATTTTAGTCTGCTAAACTTACTATTAGAGTTGTTTATTAAATTCAAAAAAAGAAATAGCAGAAATCACAAATTTTGTCAGTCAAATTGCTAGAAAAAAACGAAGGAAAGTGAATTAAAAACTGCCCAAAGTTAATCTCTTTTTTCAAACTTGATAAGCAATCCAAATTATTATCGAGGCAGAAAACTATTGTGATATTTTAATCTATTTATTTAGTGCATCTAATCTGTTAAGACCAATCAAGAAAAACGAACAAAATCAGAAACTACGTGAAGCTAAATTAAATAGCTTCGTTTCGGATCAGGAGCATACATATATCCATATATATATATATATATACACGGTGCAAATGTGTAATCTGAAACACGTGATGTAATTTATGTGCCCCCAAGCAGTGGCAGTAACAGCAGCAGCAGCAACAGCCCCATTGCAACCCTCTAGAATCAATGCCAAAACGGGTGAAAATGTTTCACAAAAATTCAATTAGGGGTAGAGAAATGTTGAGATAAGCCCTCAAGAAATGTTATTGTCATTAAATATTCAAGAGCCAAAATGCAAACACGTGTAAGTAGTTGAGGCTTTCTCAACGATTTATTATTGAATGCAACTGATAATTATCAAGTAATTAAGAAACGATGCCAAACAAGTGAGAATAGATATAGAATCTGAGAGTGCTTAAGAGATATATAAATGCATCTAAACAGACTCCATATTGAGCAGTGCTTGACATATTTCATTCAATAGTCACATAAACAACATTAATTTTTGTTAACAATATGTTTTGCTTGAACTGAAGTACTTTGCCATGTCAAAGACATCTTTTGCTGCCCATGTGAAAAAAACAGTTTTTTATACCCATTTTATCAATTTTAATGGGCAAATCGTATTGCAACCGTGACCCAAACTAGGATTGCCTGATGAATGAAGAAGGTTGCGTGTGTGGAAGAGTGTACCCGCCGCCTGACGGCGACGCAATCCGATCCATGTGACACTGGCGCCAGTCATTGGTCCAGCTACGCATTCTTATCAATGCAGCGAGTCCTTTTCTTGCTGTCCTTATCTGCAGTCGCGACACTCTTGTGAATGGGCAGCGAACAGGACATGGCAGGACAATAGCGCCGCTGTGGGTCGTCGTTCATTTGTCGTCCGGCCAGGATGGCACCATCGCCAACTGGGCCGATCTTATTTTAATTGCACGGCCGATCGATCACACGCAGTGTGGCAGGTCAACCAAATGTCCACCTAAAACGCTGTGTGTATGTGTGTGTGTGTGTATGTGTGTGTGTAGTTGCGTATCGGTTACACAGCGTAATGATCATAATGTTGTACAAGTATCTTTAAGATGCATACCGATATATGGAACAAAATAAAAGCCTACCTGCTGTCTACCTGTTGCAACTGAATACCCAGTCTCGATTCTTGAATCTCAAATCCTGAGTCTGACTGACGTTGTTTGCCTGTAAAAGGGCTAGTTAATCTGTCCCGCTTTCGATAACATTTTAGTGCTCAATTTTTAACTCTACGCCCTTTTGTGGTTTTGCTCTTTACAACTGTTTATACCTTTTATGATTGTGTCGCGGCAAAGTCAGCATTGTCGTTGACCAGGCCCAAGTCCAAGTCCAACAATCACCGGCTCTGTCCCGTAAGAAGCAGCTAACGTATCTGTGTATTTGTTGTATGTATGTTGGCGTCTTTGACTTTGTCCTGCCGACATTTTTGTAGCACTGACTGCTGACTGCTGGCTGCCTCAATCAGCACGAGTGCCTGCTCCGTTCCCCACTTGTCAATCCCAAAAGTCGTTCGGACTGTAATTTAATATCCTAGCCGGACGGACCACGTATTCATATTGGTTTTTTTTATTTTATCAGGCCAAGCTGGAACTGGCTAACTGGCATTGTTTTGCTGTGTGCTGTGCTGTTCTTTGCTGTTTCACACTTTGCCCTTGGCCATGTCTGTCAGCGATGTCTATGCCGCCGTTTAGATACTTGCCACAATACACATGTGGCACTACAACTAGCTATGAGTGCGTGTGCGCAGCCATTAAGGTATCTTTTGTCTTGCTCTCTCAATGGTTTTTGGTTACTTGAATGTCCGATTGCCTTCGCATTCGCTGCTCATTTAAATATTTTATCATTGATGCGCCGAGAAGACACTAAAGAGAATTTTATATCTTTTCAGTTCGCTACGTTTTTATCACTCGAATGAACAAAAACATTTGTTACCAATCAGAGTTCTTAATTTTACGGCCTGTGTTTTGTGACAAAAGTGCCGCTGCGACAAAAGTGGTCCCGGTTCCAGTTCCCAGTCCCCAGTCCCCAATCCACAATCCACAATCCCCAGTACCCAATCCCTCTCTGGACGCGATCTTTTGTCGGCTTTGTCGCAGAAATTAGTCGTGTATTCCTTTAAAGCTTGTATGTATTCAGTGCCAGTATCTTAATTGGCTTTGATGCTGCGATGGCCTTTCATAAATTTCAATCCATACACGTGTATGCGTGTGTGTGTGTGTGTTGTGTGTGTGTCTGAGGAAACACACACTCACTCAAACACGCATAAGCTGTTTACATTAGCTGGTAAAAGCATTAATGAGTATTTCCACAGAAAATAAATGACATGAACTGCAATGCATGAATGAAATGAATTGTTCAACTGAAATCTTGTTATGTATACATCATTTTACGATCGTGATGACATCAGACGATAGCTTCGAAAAATATAATTTATTATAGCAACAATCAAATTTGAATTTGCATTTAATTTGCAATTAATGTTCGGAATTTATAACGAAATCGTGAGGAGACTTTCAATATATTGTACACCTTTTGGTGTACATTAAAGGGTATTCACAAATCCTCCTACGAGCACTAACTGAAAAAAAAAAACAGATTAATCATTAGTCTGTGTAGTAATATGACAAGACCAGAGTTCAACAAGGAAAATGAGTTATTAATATTATTATTATTAATAGAGTCTACATTTGAGGACCAACAGGAAACCACAAGTTAAAATGCTTATTTGAGATAGCTCGACTAGGAGATGCCCTTCTCTTAATGGCTTTATTTTTATTACCACAGCTTTCCCTTAATGGCTTTGCACACTCAAAATGTAACTCGGGAGTACTTTGAATTCTCTAGGGTAAAGTCAAAATTCACACACCCTTAACTAAAATTATTTTTACAAAAAATATAGAAGGCTGATTAACTTGTTTATTTCATTTTCATCAATATTTGCTCAATTTAAATAAGCTTGATTTGCGTATTGGCAAACGAGAACATAAATTCGAAATTCTTTATAGTCTCTGAGATTGATTGGCAGCTATTAACTGAGAGACGGATATGGCTAAGTCGTTTAAGCTATTAATGCTGATGGAGAATATATATTCTTTTGGCCTTTTACATCATTTTACATAACTAGATTAGATAGATTATTTCAATTTTAACGGGCTTAGAATACAAAAACCAGAAATTGAATCAAAGATCTAGTTTTGAAATGTTTGTTTTTAATATTCTATTAATATATATATTTATATATATATATATAAATAAAAAAGTTTTAAAACTTTTGCAATATTAATATTCTATTGTTATAAATTTTTAAATACAGAAGTTAATAAATAAAAATTAATAATACTTTAATTATACACATAAAATTTGGTTCATGTATAAAAATACTTATTAAATGACCATTATTTATAAATTAAAATTAAATGTATATTGGCACAACTTAATTTAAGTTATTTTACAATGAAGAACTAATATTTGAGAGTCCTTAAGAAATTTTGATTAATTCATTAATTGTGATTATGTACATATAAATACACTTGTCACAAAACTGTGCAAGAAACTAAAAAAAAGTCAGCTTGTTCAATGAAACTGAGCAACTGATGAAAACTCATTTGAAACTACTTCCTTGCACATAACTTGTACTATCCCCAAAAACGTTGCAAATAAATGACAAATTGTGGCACATAAATTGCCCCAGTCAACTTCCTGACAAATGTCAAATTGCTCAAGCCAAATGTCGCAGCGAGAAATGTGAGCGAGAAATTGGAGCACAGTTGTTGCATTGTTCAAAAATTATGTTAACTAGCGGAAGAAGTCGAAGAGGCGATCCCAAAGCGACCAATGATCAAATTTATGCAGTTGTCCTGACCAGCGAGCAGCACATAATTTATGTTTAGATATATATGTATATATATATATTTGAGTGCAGGCAGATAGAAATGTTTCAAATGTACAAATGTACATCCCAAATGTCATGGTCGTAATGCTAATCGAGCAAGGGCAGCGCTGGGAAGTGAGCAGGGGAGAAGTCAGTTTGCTGTGAGAGGGGCGATTTCCAAGTCCCGCAATAATGTAAACGCAGCATATTGGGAAAATTTCACGGTCATTTAGCCGCTGGCCAACTGACTGACTGGTCTCTGGTCACTGGCCACTGGTCAGGGTCTAATTTATAGAGCGATTTCGGGTGGGTGTTTTATTTATTTATTTATTTACGAGTACTACGAGATTCAATTTATGCTGGCTAGGCAAGGAGGGGAGGCTTACGGCGCAGGTAAATTGAAAAATGGACATTTGTTGTTACAGATCCATTCACTCATTTACGCATAGCAAGAGCAACAACACTCTACTCCTCCCCACTCTACACCGCTCTCACCCACACTTCACTGTGCCCTGAACAGGGAACAGCGAAGAACATTTCAAGTCCAAGTGGTGGGTTGACTTTGGCTTTTCGGCTTAGATAAGCCGGCTGCTGTTGCCACTGCTGCCTCTTGCTATCTCTGCTGTGACAGACGACGAGGCAGAGAAGAGACTGTGTGGCAGAGGCAGAGTCACTGGCAGCAGCGACTGTGGCAGCCACTGCTGCTCAGAGGGTTGATTTGGCGGCTGGTTTGACATGCAGATGTGACGAGCACGGATTTGTTTCGTGTTGTATCTGTTTCTACTGTTCGCCTCTTTTTTTTTGACAAGGACAACTTGATTTTTTGTATTTTTGAGCGATGCGCTTTTTTTTAATGGAAATCCTTTTTAAGCTTGACGCGGTCCGCACCCAGGCGACAAAAAACAACAACAACAACAACAACAACACGAAGAAAATTATTTGGCGAGTGCATTTGACACTTTTGTACTTGATGGATTACGCTTAATTATTGATTAAATGGGCTTGTACTTGTCAACCCGAATGCTAAAATCCATTATGTATTTTGAATATAACATTCGCGACGAGCATGGAAATTAGATTTAAATTTACCGAATTTATAATTTGGATATAAGCAAGGCGCGCACTTTTTTGATGGATGCAAATGACAGCGATGGAAGGAGAGCGGTAGAGGGAGAGAGAGAGTGTGAGTGGTAAAGAGTGATGGAGCGAAAGAGACAAAATTCACTGTTGAGAATTTACGTCAATTTCAATATACATTGAAATCGATGCGAAGCGCCTTTTTACAAATATTTCTCGTTTATTTTTTTATATGCAAGTGTGTGTGTGTGTATGTGGACCTGGTCACGCACTGGAAACTGAAAGAGTCGGCAAATGTCGATTAAAGCGATAACGCGAAAGGCCTTTTTCAGAGATGCCGCGTCGTTATTTTTCGGTTGTCGCTGCCTCATCTGCTCTGATTAATTCTCTGTGATGAATGCCGGCAGCCACTTGCTACGCTCACAAAACAGAAACAGAACAGCAAATCAAGAAGAGGAAGAAGAAGCAGCAGCAGCAGGAGCAGCAGCAGCAGCAGCATCAGCGGAGGAGCTTTGATTTATCGACATTCCGATGAGCGTGCGACGCCATTTTGTATGTAGGTGCAGCTTGGCAAGCTAACAAGCGACGACTGCATTAGTCAAGCGGCAGCTTTTTGGCCCCACTAGCGTAGAGCTTTTTGGCTTGCTTGGCATCCGGCGGCATCCGACCCGAAAAGCTTTTCCAAGTGCATGGATAGTTCCCACATGAAAGCTGATAAACTTGACTGTTGTTGCATACGGCTTTGGCAGGGAAATTTCATCGCGCAGCCATTATTCAATAATAACGGGTTTTCGTCAACCTCACCCCATTTTTCCGGTTTCCCAATTGGAGCTGCTCTCTCTCTCTCTCTCTCTCTCACGCAAACAAATGAATATCATATTAAGTATTAGCAAGTTATACAATTTAATTTCTAAATTTCCCACTATTTCCCCTAATGCAAAGAGCGCAATGTATCGCAAGCACCGCCCGTTAAAAAATGGCTGCGCATTTATCTGCGGCACTCAAGCCGTTGGTGTGAAGAGCACAGCTAGCGCTTGTTACGGCGCTCATGCTCTCTTGCCATCTCACATTGGCATTTCCCCTTAGTGCACACACACACACAGAGGCACACACACACACACCAGGCACACATTTCTCTTGTTTTGTTTTTCTTTTGCCAAAAAAAATAAGCAATACAAAACTTTAATCGACGTTTTACAATTTTAATGTGGCAGTGCTTAATTCCAGCCCTCACAACATGTATTGAAATCACTGTATTTGTGTACAACAAAGAAATACTTAAAAATCCATTTGTTGGCTCACAAATTGACAAAAGAATAACTTAAGAAATTCTGTTGATTTGCTGTACGCAAATACAAAAATACATAACGAAATAAATAAATTCACATATTTATTAAATATTATTTATTATTATTAAAAAGCTACAAACAAATATTTATGGGAGATGCCTCTCTTTATGTATTGAAGGATGTCAAAGATTATAAGCAAAAAAAAGGGTGTTTTTGCTGCTATTTTCTATTTTCCATAAATCCTTTATTATTATTTTAAAAAAATATCAGCTTCTATTTTTATAGCTTCGTGTATTCGATGTATATGTTTTTATTATTATTATATTTAGGCACATAAATAGTCGGCTTAAGCATTAGAAGCTATCTTTTGCATGTTGATTTATCGATTAGCTCAACAAAAGATATGCAAAGTTTATTTGCCCAACTAAAATATCTTCTACCTGGTTTAAGGGATGTCAGCCAAATTGCGCTTTATCTGCGAGAAGATGAAACTCATTAAAATCATTAAAACTCTATTAAATACTTACTTGAAGATTTTAGATAAGTTGTTTTCTTAACTGTCCTAAATATATGAATGATAAAATTGAATTAAATTTGAATTTAAATGAGAACATTAAAGTACAACATATTTATCAAAATTGAACTAAACATGATTTGATATTTATTAGAATGTTGAGCAGAAATTTGAACATATTGCAAACATTATTTTCCTTTGAGAAATTTGTATTCCCAACGCATGCAGAGTATATAAATATGATTTTATTTTACGATGTTTTTATGCTTTTATTTGTACGCATCCTGAATATTCTCGGTGGTGGAAGATTTTTGGTCGAAGCTGATTGTTTTCATGTGGTTTATGCTCGGTTTATTACTTTGAAAAAATGTGAGAGTTATGGTAATTAATTTGATTAAGCTTTTATGTGTGTTATTTACAACAACTTTTTAATGAACGGTTTCCCTCAAGAAAATAATTTTCTAGATTATATTAATTTTCTAGATTAGACTTGTTAAGTAAAAGAAATATTTATTAAATTTATAATGGTTTTAGTTATCTAGGAAACTTTAAACTTATTAAGGGAGCTGTTTGATGAGACCAACTAAAATTATAAGCAAGGTTTTTGAGTAACTTTAATTGAGTTATTATTATTTAATATTTCTTCACCTGCTTTCATACAGTAAGATAAAAAAAAAAAGTTGACTTATTAGTTTAATTTGTCTGCCTTTTAAGTATTTAGACTATTTGTGTGAAAGCCACAAAAACCACGAACCCTGTCATCCTTTTAGTGTTAGAAACAATGTTAGATCATAACTATTTTCTGGGTTCAGACGGAACAAAGCTCCGCCCAACCGCTGTCGTCATGGAACTTTTCGTACCTAAAAAAGGGAAAAGGGAACATAAACATATATGCGAGATTGTACCTTTGGCTGGCCCTTTTGGTACTCCACACACACACACCCCGACACCTTTGCTAAGCTCACTTTTCTCTAAAGTTTTAAATTTCGGACATTTGTTCGTCACGTCACGGACCGAAGAGAGGACAGAGCCGGGTCAGGGTAGAGGGTTGAACTTGGTTCGACCTGAGCATGCTATACATACATGTATGTATGTATGTACATATAAGTATATGCAGCTCCATATGTGTATGTGTGTGTGTGTGTGTGTGCAGGCCTAAGACACAACGACATCACAGGCTGACAACGAGGACGACGACGATGAGGATGACGATGAGGATGAGGATGACGATGAGGATGAAGAGAGTCCTTGTAGTTAGCTGAATGTGTAGTTTGTTTGACATCTATTTAAAAGTTTAATCGGATGAGTGTAGTCTGCGTGGTTAGGCTGACCAAAACACTGTGTTTTACATTGTCATTGACTTTCGGCAACGTCATTGGCGACACCAACCAACACCAAAGCGACAGGTGTAGCAACGACGAGCTGACCTGTCAACGGACACAGCTTTCAACATGGTCAACGTGCAACACGCTGCAGCTATAGTGGAACACCCACCACCAAAAAAAAAAAAAAAAATAAACGAAAATAAATATATATACTTAAGCTTGATAAGCATCTGGGATAAGGCAAAAAGAGCTGGTTTAGTTTTAGTGTCAGGCTGTCGCCAGCAGCACTTGAGCCTAGTCGGCATATCTGGCCAATCGAATTTATGAAGTGCCGCCCAATAATGTAAATACGAAATCAATATGGTTATACACATAAGCAGAGAAGTGGCAAAGTGGAGCAATCCAACTGACCAACTGGGCCGCCCATATCGATGAATCTATGCGTCGGGTAAGTAATTGTCGGCAAATGTTTGTATTTGCTTTTTGCTCTTTGCCGCTATCTGCAGGCGGAAACTTGAAAAGCCAACTACTGTCTACCTATTATATATATATATGTATATCAGACAACAAGAATTGGTTATTCAAATGGTTATCAAATGACAAGAATAGCCACAGTGCGAAACTTTTAATTAAATGCCTAATAGATGTTTGCCGATTAATAGCTGCGAGTTCGATTTCATTCCAGGTCTCGTGATCTCTTCGATGTCATGTCTCTGTGTCTATATGGTCAATTCAATTCATTTTCTAGTGACGTCTCAGATTGTCGCGTGGAATTAACACACACACAAACACACACACACAACAACTGTTGTGTGCTGTGCATTTTGGCTTTGCATTAGTTATTAGCCTATTTCGGGCCAAACTTTCTGCAGTCTATGAAAATTGGCCTCGTTGTGTCTCTTTTTTTTTTTGTTGATTTGCCGACAAACGATAAGCTGGCGCCTTATATATTTATTATATATCTTTGATATATGTGAAAAGTTAGTCAACAGATCAATTTAATTTCCCCTTTTGATATTGCTTTAATTTAATTAATTAAAAACCCACACAATAGACAACATCTACCAATATTTAAATCATTACTGAAAGTATTCACTCGATAAACATATTTCAAATATTTTTAATGACTCAATGAATATCTTTTTCTGATAAACAATAATTGGTAAACGTTCAAAATATCAACTATTCTGCTCATTGATAATAATTATTTTAGCCTATAATTTGTTTTTATTTAAGTTAAACAGATAACTTGGCTTATAATTAGGTAACATATTTAATCAAAAGCTGACTTATTCAAGAAATAAGAAACTAAAAAAAAATGTCAGACTAATAAATTGCTTAGTCTACTTAAGACTGAAATTAATTTCATTCAATTTGTATTTTTATTGACTATAATATTAACAACAACAACAAAAAAACTACACGTAAAAAAGGGGCCAATATTTTATAAGTGCTGATTGTGCACAAATCGAATCAATATGTGTATGTATATATATATATATATATATATATATATATATATATATATATATAAATATAGTTTGCATTGTGTTTATCACCTTTCGATAATTTGGCAAGCAAAGCGCCGCAGCAACTTTGTTGTAAATAAGTATTTTATAATTGTACATATATATATATATATATATATATATATGTATGTGGCGCGCAGTACTCAATGGACGCTTGCTTGGTCAATAAACTGTGCTGACAATTGCTACACAGGGGGTGCTGGTGGGGTGTGGGGCGCATGAATAGCTGAGCGAGTTAATACTTAAAAGCGCATAACTGCGATTTCATTCAAAAAAAGAAAAAGAGCCGCAGTTTTTTTTATATTCTTTTTTGGGTATACCTATTTGAATGGACAGCATAGTTGAAATGCCCGCTAACCACAAAATAATGAGTAGTATTATAGCAGATCTAAGTCAAAGTGCCGGCAAACATAACAGAAATTGGATGCAATTACAAATTGCTTTTGTTTACAAATCAAAATGCAAAATACATTGTACTCGTAATTAAATGAAAATTATGTGTGATTTGAGTGAGCGAGTGAGCTCTGGCAGGCAGCACAAGCTGGGCGGTCGGACCCCACACCAAGTGCAAGTGCAAGTGCAACTAGGTCCCTGTTGCAGTTGCCTATCGCACACACCCCTACACACCCCTAC
Source organism: Drosophila melanosoma (assembly GCA_035042045.1). Classification (NCBI taxonomy): domain Eukaryota; kingdom Metazoa; phylum Arthropoda; class Insecta; order Diptera; family Drosophilidae; genus Drosophila; species Drosophila melanosoma. Next base: position 652,258 of record JAWNLY010000100.1, on the reverse strand, counting down.
ACCCCTACACCCTCCTACAGTTTTGTCCAGCAACGTGCAGTGCAGCGAAATATGATCGGCGATCGCATTTACCAAACAACACACACAAAATGTAATCGCCAACGGGGCTTGGACTCACTGCATCGATTGTGAGTGAGTGAGTGAGTGCAGCGTTTGCACTTCTTGTCTTGGGGTCTCACTGGCAGTTTTGTTTTGAATTTTTTATTTTTGCTGCCTTGGTGGTCTCAATAGCCCATCCGGTCCAAATTGAAGGTTGGAAGGGGGCGGGACGGACGTCAAACTGTTGTCGACGCCCCAGTCACAACTGCTGCCTACATTCAGATTCCGGTGTGGTGTAAGAATGTCGCGATGACTTTTGCTTACACACACAAACACACACACACACACACACAAGCACACACACATATATATATATAAAATTATAAATTTGCTTACGAGTTTGCCATTTACAACGGATCATGCTTAATTGGCAAAAATGTGATTCATGGCGTTTTGCACTTTCGCTGCAGCAATTGCAGTTTTTCTGTTTGTTTTTTTTCCTAATGGACTTTTGTGTAACTGACTCCCCAGTTCCGCCGGACTATGCCGTTAAGTGCAAGACAATTGTGTACAATTCCATACATATACGTATGTATGTGCTAATGGCGGACACATAATTGTGTCCAATTTACAGGAGATTTTCACGCAATTAACGCCAGAATTGTCTCTGGCGGAAATTCGCGTTGTTGTTGCCAAAACTCATAAATACGTCATGTTTAAATGATTGGGCCGATTTTAATTGAAAGTAATGACCATTATTGTGTCGGGCTTCAATTGATAACATTTAAGCACTTCCATTTGTTTTAAGTGTAATTATTAGTTTTTAATCTGGCGTCATTTCAACATACACAAATGTTTTCAGTTCGTACGAACTCGGCTCAAAAACAAAACGAGCTAATTTTTTTTTTTGTTTTTTTTTTTTGTTAGTTTGTTTATCGATTCCCATGGAAAGTGGGTCTGTTTGGGATCTGTTTTTGTCGTTGTCAAAGAGAAACCAAAATAAACTCAAACAAGCCAATCAACTTTTATGATCCATTAGTGGCATAAACAATTTCGGTTATTTCATGTTTTTTTTTTTCGAATTTTTTGTTTACCACAAATAAAAATCATGTTTATTTAACAAATCGTGTGTCGGTTTGGACGATACCAACAACATTTGGACTTGAATTTTAAATAATATTCAACTAATAAAATGCTTAATGGAGTCATCAGTTGGAGCTATGTAATTAAACTAATATGCATAATTTATGTGTAATAAATTTAAATACAATATATATATTTTTTAAAGTGTACTTTAGTTTAATATTTAAAAATGTAAGCATTTTAAATCCTCTAAAAACAAATATAACAATGAAGAGCAAATGTCTCCTTCTCCTGGAGCTATTTTTTGACTTTAGAATTGGTCTACGACTTAAAGCAAATATTGTGAAAACTTTTTGCGTCTGGATTCTTAATTCAACAAAACACGCAAAGTTCATAAATTTCCAAGTGAATATGTTTTCACCAACATGCACTTAGTCCGCTTGAGCGGCTCATTCCTTGGCCCATTCCCATTGAGCCGCTGAACGTTGGACATTGGTCGTTGGACAAGAAGCAGAAGCGAGAAGCAGAAGCGAGAAGCACACGCAGAAGCAAAGAGAGAAGTGTGAGTGGGGCAGGTCTGAATGGAAATGTTGCTTGCGGCGTGGCTACATTGTTTGCAACTACAAGTAATTAATTTTACCACTACAAGGTTTTAATGACTTCTAAAAAGTTTTTAGCACTGCTGGATAATCCGGACTCGCTTCGCTCTAAGTCAACAACAAGGGGCAGTGGCTACAAGCTGTATGGGTGCTGGGTGCTGGGTGGTGGGGTGCGGTGCGCTGCCGGGGCAGGGGGTTGTAAAAAGGGGCGCGTGGGCGTTCCGACAAAAGCCTACTACGACTATTGTGCTACAAGCTTGTAAAAATAAATGCGGACCAAAAGCCAGTGTTGCCTGTAGTCTGGTTTGCTGCCGACTCCGTCTGGGCCAGCAACACACACACACACACACACATCAGTAGAACAAGGACACGGACAAGCAGCAGCAGCAGCAGCAGCAGCCGCAAGGCCAAGAAGCGTTCCACAGTTCTACAACAGTTCTTCAGATTGAGTCATGCAGTCAGTGGTCAGAATGTGCGGTTTTTGGTTTGTACATATAATTTGAATTTTAGGGTGTAATTAAGGCCATAAATGTATTTGCCATTTAATGGTCCTTGTACGAAAAACACACGCACACACACACACACACACACACACACACAAAGCCACCCAAGCAGACCTTGCCGTTTCTCTGCGTTTATTTAGGCCTACAACATTATAGCCACAAAGTGATAAAGCCCCCAAAGCTGTGAAAACTGACTGACGGAATGTGAGGGAATGCAAGTGAAATCGACTTGACTTGACTTGGCTTGAGGATTGAGGCTTGAGGCGCCATGAATGCATTTCAATTTGCATTTATTGACATTAATAAAGCTGAGTGATAATCCACAAGTATTTGTATATACACACTTTCTGGTTACTTAGTAACCAAGCTTGTGGTTCTTGGTCAACATCTTCCAGCTAAGTTTATTAATTGCTGGGCATTTTTGGTAATGCGTACTGGAGTCCATTGGTGTCCACTGGAGTCCGCTACAATAATAATGGTATGCTGGGATACGGGTATTGTTTGGGTTAGCCTGCTGTCCGGGCTTTTGTTTTTATTATTCCATTCGAAACCATTCCTTTTGTTTCTGTTGTTGTTGTTGTTGTTTTTTAGTTTTCGTGTTCGTTGGCAAATGTGGCAAAAGTGACGACAGCTCGCTGTCGCCGCTGCTGGATGCTGAAAGTTTGTGGATATTGGATATATTGGTTGTTGGATGTTGTTGAATGGTGGCTGCTGCTGCTGCTGCTGCTGCCGGTGCTGCCAGCAGCGAAGGTGGTAGCAAAAAAAACCAACAACAAAAAAATAAAAATAAAATAAAAAAAAAAAACAGTGGAGCAGAGAACACACTGAATTATAAACATTTTAAATTGAAATAACGTGTCGCAATTTTTTTTGTTGTCGCGCTGCGCTTCTTGCCACCAACAAAAAATAACAAAAAAAAAAAAAAATAACAGAAAAAAATATCAACAGAGAACCGAGCAGAGTAGAGAAACTTCAAAAACGTCGTTAACGCTTACCTACCGCGCATTCTGCAATCGAATACGATTGATCTCACACTATACACATACACACATATATATATATATATATATGGGGAGTGGGTCGGGGTTCGGGTGGAGCGGGTGGCATGACAATAGCAACAGCACAGGACAGAGATTGGACAGAGCTAAACAGTCGCAGGAAGTGAGTTTTGGGAGACCTCATTTCGTTTACTATGGCTGTCCTCGCGTGTCTCCAGGTCGGTGGTGATGGTGCGGCTGCTGCTCCTCCTGCTGCTGCTGCTGTTGCTGCTGCTGCTGCTGATGGTGGCATAGGTGGCAATGACAATCGCGACCGGATGCTTCAAATCAGATATTGTTTTACTTTGCGCCTTCATTCAGTATTTTGGATAGTCGATTGTCAGCGTGTCTGTGTCGCTTTTTTTTTTTTGTTGCTTTTGTTAAAGCAGCACCGACCAAAAATGAAAAAAAAAAAAATACAAGCAGAAAATCAACACCAAAAAGCAGTGCCTGCAATTTGAGCAACTTGCGGATTAAATAAATGTGTCGCGACTCCGACTGCATTAAGGCTCCTCTTTTTTACAGTCACTCTTTTGTTGTTGTTGTTGTTGTTGTTGTTGTTCGTGATGTTGCTGATGGTGATGGTGATGGCACTGATGCTGATGATGGAGCCACAGTCGGTTGTCTCTTGTCTGTTGTCTGTTTTGTCTGTATGTGCATGTGTGTGTGTGTGTGTGTGTGTGTGTGTGTGTGTGTGTGTGTGTGTGTGTGTGAGTACGGCGTGCTCAATGAAGCCTCAACTTTCAAGTCGTAGATCTAATCGAATTTAACACCATTCACAGCCTGTGCTCCGAATATGTTTATGTTCAGTCGTTGACAAATTCTTCGTTTTCAGCAGCGCTTAATTAAAATACATTGATTTCACTACCCATGGAGTTAACAATATTCTCTGTGTGTGTGTGTGTGTGTGTGTGTGCACTCAATCCCAGAGAATGAAACGGTAAGTCAAGCAATGCCTAATCTTAATAAGCTCGAGTTGTGGCCTTAACAAGCTGCATCGGTTATTGTCTCAATTGAAGCAAAATGGCAATGGTTCAATCCATTCACAGTAACGGCAACTTCCGCTTGTCAGTCGGACGTCAGGTTGAGTCCCAACGTGGTATGTCCCGCATGGGCTTTGGCCCCTTTCATTCATGAAGCTTCAAATCCCACCGGGAAAATAAGCAGCCAGGCCACAAAATAAGTATAAGAAAAGAAATGCGGTGCGATCCGCAAACCTTTTCAGCCTGTTAACAGTGTTTAGAGAGAACGAGAGAGAGAGAGAGAGAGAGACAGACAGAGACGTGGTGCACAAGACGCCGAAGTGTCAACAAGCCAAATTGACAGGCATTGGCAATGGCAAAACAGAAACGATTTTGGAGATTTGTCATTGATAAGTCGGCCACAGTGCCCAAAAACCAAGCAGAGTCCTGAGACCAGAGCACAGAGCCCAGAGCACAGAGCCCATCGTTTGTCGCCAAAAAGGGAGGCTAAATGCAGGCAACTTTTCGTAGAATTTCGTTGAGAATGTTTGCCGGGTGCCGACGACGCAGAAGGGTGAAGATGAAGGGTGGCTGCAACCTGGCAGAGGGCATATACGGCCAAAAAGGGAAAAGAACGTCTCTGCTGGATTGCTGGATTGCCGGATTGCTGTGTGTGGCTTTTCTTCTCAACGGTTTGACTTTTGGCGTGCGGAGCAAATTAATTCACACCTTGCCAATCCATTGTTGAACGACAAGAAGACATACAAACATATGCAAATTGTTTCTTACGAATTAAGTGAGAGAGACTGCCCCGCCACCCCTTCACGCACTCCCCATTCAAAGGGGACAACTGGCTAAAAGCAATAATGGCTAAAGTGGCAACACATATTTTTTTTATTTTTTTTTTATTTTTTTTTATTTTTTTTGGCAAGCTGCGCTGGTACAAATAACTCCTCGTGTTCCACGACCAAACAGCAACAAGAACCACAAAACCGAACACAGAAAGCATGAGTTGACGCTTAAGCCATATTAATTTCGTAGGCAGCTCAACGCACACTGCTTATAATAAATTACAAACAAAATATGCTCATGTCTTCGTGAGTAGACAAAAAGTGGCACAGTCCAGTCCAGTCCGCCCGCCTGCCCTGCTGCCCTGCTGCGGGGGGGGCATGGCTACCGATTGAATCGAAAAGAGTCTCATAGGAACATTACAATAATATTATGTCAGTAATTCGGCCCGCGACGGACTGTGATGTACATGTACACGTACAACGATTCGATATGCTCCCCAACAGCACCCGGCACCCGGCACCAGCTCCAACTTCAACTTCAGCTGGTAACCGGTCCGCTTTCAGCGAAACTATCGATTCAGTTATGTATGCAAAGTGTTGGCGACAACGACGACGACGACGACGACGAGGAAGACGGCAGCTTTGTAGACGACGTTGTTCAGTGATTCGTGTGTGTGCTCTGCGCTGCTCCCAGGCAGACTTTTTTTTTTTTCTTTTTTTTGAAGAAGTCTGTGAACATTGTGTGGGGTCAAAAAAATAATTAATTTAAAATTCCCGCAGCGCACAACGAAACGACACATTGAAAGCTCTTAAAGTCCCAAATTACGACCATTGTACCAGAAACAAATGAAATGAAAAAGACTCACAATAACAATATTTCTGACACATTTGCTGTTTGTAATGCGATTGTCAACAGACTGCGACGACAACCAAATTCGGTTGCTTCCATTAATCTATAGAAAAACGCCGAAAATGCTTACTATACACATTTTTGAACGTATATCTCCATAAGGAATATACACATTTAATATCACTTCTTGCCTTGTATATAACTTATTTTTCGTGTCTATAAAATAACTATACAAATGCCTAATTAGATATAGAAAAAAAACTATCAAAATCGCAGCTGTCCTAAAAATTAAGTTACAAATAATCATTTTTTTTTTTCTTTTAATTCATTTGCATATCAAATAGATTTAACCGCAGATTGTACAGATAAGAAATTGGATGTGACAACCTATAAAATCTATTTTTTTATGGCTGTGCAGGAAGTTGCTATAAATTATATTTGGCTTATTGTATAAAGAGCAGAAACTCCAAATAGTAAATTCATGTAACTTGCTCAAATAATTTGCAACCTTTCAGTAATTATATATCGAATAGTCTAGTTTGACTAGATTAAAATAAAAGCTAACCTGAAATCTATTTCAAAACTATATACATTAAATTAAAGCTAAAAAAAAAGCAAATGATCGCTATAATATTATAATGTCAAATTAAAAAAAAAAAATTAAATCAATTTAACGCTTCTCCTAGATAAATTAGTGTGAGCAAAAAACTAAATAGATTCATTTAAGCCTTTCAACAAAAGTGCTGTTTTGTAATGAAACTACCAGTTAGTTGGATTTGGCCATTTACGTTGTCCGATCTGTAAATGTCTGACACTTGAAAGAGAATGAACGATAAGTACTTTCTCATTGCATTGTTTTGCATCCTTTGGTGTGTGTTTCTGTCTGTCTGTGTGTGTGTGTGTGTGTGTGTGTGTGAGTGGGTAGTAAGTGGTGGTGCTCCTAACAATGTGCTTCATCTGACAAGTATTCAATTAAGTCGAAAAAAACAAAAGGAATAAAAAAAAAGAATAAAAAGCGAAATGGCAACACTGTTAGCTCGTTTGATAAACGCAACTCGTAAATCATCCGAGATCCCTTGAAGAAGTACCGCTGGCGTTTGGCCTGTTGTTAACGTTGAAGGAAGGCAGGTGCGGAAAATTACTTTTTATATGCTCCCTTTTAGTGGTTTATTATGACAAAACAAACGTGAAGCCAAAATTTTAAGCGCACATGCGACGCAACTGGAACTGAGACGGGTGACCGGGACTTGGACGTGGACTGGGCTGGAGAGCTCATGCGCGGCGGCCCGTTCCTAACCATATCTATATATGAGCCAAACAGTCGAACGGGGCAGCTCATTGGTCTGCGTGGTCAGACTTTCAGTTAGACCAGAGCCAGCAAAGATAAACACACACACACAAAGAGAGAGAGAGAGTGGGGGGGAAACGCTATAAGCGGCATAAACGTAATAAAAAGAATCAGCTATAAAGCAGCCCAAAACGAAACAACAACAACAACAACCGCTAACTGAACAACATAAATCATCAAATTGTTAGGAAGATCCATTATAGCCCATTACGAACACCAACACAACAACAACTACACCTGAGCTAGCTAAAGGGAAAAGGCCAAGACGAAGGGGAACGGGGAACGGGGAAGACGAGAAGCAGCATTATTAAAATGCCGTTTTGCTTAATTTTATTTTATTGTTTTTAAGAAATTCAGCCACACGAATACCAAGCGTGCCTACAAACAGTTTCTCTCTAATCGGGTGGTCGTCTCAGCCGAAATTGCCACAAGTATTGACTATACACACACACATATATATACATACACATATTTGTATATGTGCACATACAGAGGCGACACCAAATGCTCAACAAGACGCGGCAACAGCAGCGCTAACGAACACAATGAAAAGCAGGCAAATTCAAATTTATGAATGTGAATGAGATACGCTAAAGATACGCGATCCCAACTGCAACACCAAACACCAGGTCCAACTTCAACTCCAACTCCAACACCAAGCTCCCGAGACGTTAACGTTGACCGGGTGTGCAATGTCCAGCGGCTCGCTTAGCGTTTCCTTGGAAGTGGAAATGAGTAATTTTTTTTCAATTTCTGTCTTCTGTTTATTTTTTTATTTTTTTTTTTTAAATTAGATTGGAGGCGTTGATAATGGGAAGTAAAGATAAAGTTAATGCGTGTCATGATGGGCTACTGTTTAGCAGCCCAAAAATGAAAAATATTAATAAGCCTAATGATGATCAGATGGCAACACAAAAAAATACACATTCGTCTAAAATGAAGGGGTTAATAATTGTGTAGATATGCATAAATTAATATAATGAATGAAAATTCATTTACTATATCAATTTTGTAGTCAGCTGACTTGCCACTTTTCAATAATAATAATAATTGGCTTGCACTGCAAAAAATGGTAATTCATAAATTTACAAACTCGATGTAAAATATATATATATATATATATATGCATGGGGTGATATTTAAACACCTCAGTGATTTACAACAACTATATTCAAATTTAAGCAATTGATCGAGCTGATGGACATTTAATTATATATACAGAAATTCTCTAGGTTTCAGCTGTAAATGCGCCAAAATAGGAATATAGGTGCGGCGGTTCTTTGAAAATAATTTGGTCCCGCACCCCAAAACGGGGCTTATCTACAGACCATCTATGTTAAGTAGCCGACGGACGGCCCGGACCGCCGTCAAAGTGTCTGCCGGAACCTGCTTCTGCTTCTGCTTCAGCTTCAGCTTCTGTCCCGAGAGCGTGTGACGCTGCCGGGGGTCTTGAGAGATGAAAGAGTCATAGATAGATTGGGGAGGGAGCGGGAATGCGAGTGCAAGTGGTGCGTAGATGTTGAGAGATTGTTAAATGATACTCAAACAGCAATTTGGAATTTATTTGATGCGATATTAATCGCTGTACAAGGGTTACGCATACTTCTTCGCCGGAGAACACACCTTGCCTTGTCTTTTATTCTCCCAGCTCTTTCTTCCGATCGAGCATTCATTTCATGGACTACAGTGAGCACTCTGTAAATGCTCAATTCTTTCCATTTATTTTATATATTGACTGTATTAATTTTTTATATATCAATTTTGGAATATATTTAATATTTTTTATTACTGAGACATATTCTTTCGTTTTTAATTTTGATTGACTGTATTACTTTATTATTTTACATGTAAGATTACCAATAAATTTTTTTATTAGTATAGTTAAAAATAATATTTTTGTATCTATTATATATTATAATTATATTTATATTATTATATTTAAAATGCAAATATAGTTATTTAATTGTGAACACAACAGTTTAAAAAACAAAAATTTAAGTTATGGTAAGCTCAGAGGAAAAATCTGATTAATTAAAATAATGACGGGACTAGAAAATAGATTTGATTTATTTATCTTTGTAAACATAGAACGGGAGCCGAATCAAAAGATTCTTACAGATTCTTTTACTATTCTGCTAACTTATTTAAAACATAACACAAAACATTCATTTTAAAATTAAATTTTTTTTGTAATATATGTAAAACGAAACTTGTTTAACTGTTCAAAAACCGTAAACAAACTAAACGCTTTAGAATTTAAATTAAAAATTATTCAGAGTTGTTCTAATTTCATAGACGATATTAAAATCATGTAAAGACAAAAGACAACAGATTTAAACAGTTGCAGTGGGTTTTTGAGAGTCGAGCTGCTCATGCTTTGGCATATATTAAATATTGATCAATTCGGTGTCGAGTTTTATGCAAAGTGAACTACTGTTGACCCTCTGCTCGCCCCTCTGCACGCCCCCTCTATCGTAATCGGTTCGCTTGAGGCGTTCAAATGTCTAACAAATTGTGTGTGTGACAAGAAATGAATGAAAGGTTTTAATGAGTTGCCAACGATTCCGACTATATTCATTCTTACTTATTACTATTCTGTTGCTATTTAAATGAACACATGTTTGCCAACAATGTGTGTGTGATTTTGTGTGTGTGTGTGTGTGTTTGGGATTGTGTGTGGACAGTTTTGCATACCATTGGCAATTCATGGGCAAAGGCAACTGCAACTAACTATCTACATACATATATATATACATATGTATCGCATAGTTATGCACAGACACACACACACACACACACAGAGAGATGAATATATACACATATTTGGGGAACACATGTCAACATTCCATGAACACATGTACCAAGTTACACACAGATACACTAATACATATATATGAACTGCAGATCTGAAATGTGGCTGCTGGGTTTGCTCTCTGTGTGTGTGTGTGTGTGTGGTGGGTGGTCTCAATTAATTAATTGCCTTTGCCAATTTATGTGTGTGTGCGTGTGTGTGTGTGCGTGTGCGTATGTGTGAGCCATTTGGGCGAAATGCAATTAAAACACTTACCCGCAAATGTGTCTGCTTAGTGGGTGTGTGTGTGTGTGTGTGTGTGTGAGTGCGTGTGTGGGTGTGCGTGTGTATGCGTGTTGAAATAATGGTGTGCGAACACAAACACTGCGCCAGAGGCAAGAGGTCGCCACTCTACACAAATAGTTTGTGACCTTTTGGTTGTTTTACAAACAAGCCCCAAACAGTTGCCGCCGTCGTCAACGTCGTCGGCGGCGTCGTCGGCGTCGTCGGCGTCGTCGTCGCGCCTCAATGTCACACGCCGTTGTTGCCATTGTTGTTGCTGTTATTATTGCTGTTGTTTGCTGATACTGATGCTGCTGCTGCTTCTGCCGCCAGCAATACTCGCAATAAGAATGAGTCCAAAAAAGACGACGCCGCCGTCGCCGTCACCGTCGCCGTCGCCGTCACCGGTGTTTGGAATTGCAAATTGCGAACGGCGCGTCGCACTTCGTTGAGTCCAGGCCCATTTTAATTGTTTACATTTTATTTTGCTTTCAACGCTTATAATTATTAATTTCACTGGCACTTGCCACTTACTACTTCCTCACCGTCTCACGTTGCGAGCGACGAGCGATGCGTCGCCAGCATCGTCATCTCTTTGCCCCCCAATGTCTCCGCCAGCGTCTTGTGTCTTGCCTCTTCATTTTTTTTTAATTTTGGCATGTTGTGGGTGTTGCTGTTATTGGGTTTTTGCGAATGTAGCACAAATTAATGCAAGACGAAGCACAGTGGGAGATGCCAGCGCAGCCATTTACACCATTGCGGCTTTTGTGGCAAGCAAAAGTAATAAACAAGTTTGTTTATATATTCAAAAAAAAAATATATAACCAAGTTTTATATTAATCATACCCTTTGCATTAAAAAGTTATAACTTAAGTTTGTGTTTATACTGAGAGGAGTCTTAACTCTCAATTTAAAGCATCCTTTTAATAAAATTCAAATCTCTTTACTGAATGTAAAATGTAATTTACTTTACAATAACTTTAAGAAAAAAATACAGAAATTCATAGAACTGCTAAACTTTTTATTTATTTAAAAAAAAAAAACAAAATGTGCTTGGAAATACATGTAAAATCCGAGTTAAAATTCAAGTGATTCAAAATTGACAGTGAATTAATAAATTGATATGTGTACATATAAATAAAATAAACTCGAGATATTACATTTTAAGATGAAAGGTATTATTAAATAAATAAATTGAATATATAACTATTTAATACAACAATTACAAAGTGACTGAAAAACTAATAGTTAATATATACGAATATAGTTACACTTAATTCAAATAATAGATTTTAAGCTGGCAAAACAAAAAAAAAAAAAATCATGTAAGCAAGTTTGCAAAAAAAAAACCTTTCAAATAGTTGGAATGCATTTAAATATGAATATTCATTAAAAGTTATGCAAATTTAAAAAATAAATCTGCTAATGGAATTTTCTAGGGTATATTTTAGTACCGACATGCTACACACACAGATAATTCACTCAATTCATTGTACTTCTACTTTGCTCTAGGAAGAGAGGGGGAAAAGAGTTGGAGGAGGCATTGTCGCTGATTCGTTTCTTTATTCATTGTAGCGCCAATGCACGCGACTTGTGATTTGGCTGTTTGCTTTGGCTTTGGCTTTGGCTTTGATTAGCCACTCTTTTGAGGCTCGAACTCCAAACAAGAGAACAGAGCAGGAACCACCTCAGTTGTAGATTGTCTACACGAAACAGACTATCACACTTTCCTGGTTGCACTTGGTCTGTCCACCGTTACTAAGACCAGACCAGACCAGACCAGACCACGAGAACATATTGTATTCTATGCCTGTTCCACATAGATAGATTGCTGGCTGGCTGGCTGGCTGGTTGGCTGGCTGACTGGCTTGTTAGCCGTATGTGAAAGTCGCACACAGGGCACACTCTCAACCGCCCAGCTAAGACCAGGCTTACACCGTGTTTGAGCCGCAACTAAAGTGATAATTGCGGGCTCATAATCAGCTTTTGGCGTGAGACGTTCTTAACAGAAAACATACACGACTGCCTCATGTATGTATTACAATTTTATCTGCACACACACACACACCACACACACACATATAGGTGTACATACCTGTCTATGTGTGGATATCGTGTCTGGCTTTTGAAATTAAATAAACATATTCTAAACATTTAGCACAATGGAAAAAATTTAATGTTTGACAGTGTAATTTATTGCCATTACTTAACTTATAAACACGTTTATTTTATCAAATTTATTTATCTATGTACATTTTTTGCATTAACTTTTAAAGGACTAATTTTATCAGCAACATTAGCAACTGAAATTGTGTTTTTTTTTATATATATACACACACATGCAAAGATAGCATATATATTCGGGCAAGATAATGGTACATAAAAAATAAAAAGTTGAAACTTTCATATTTAACTGTTTTGCATTCATTTTTAGTATTTTCTTTTCTTTATAATCAGTCATTTTCTGTACAATCACAAAATAAATTATGTAATAAGAATGCTCAATATACTCAATAAAATTAATTAAGAAAAATAATTATAATACAAAAAAAAAATATTACAAAACTCCACAAAACTGGATTTAAGTTTTATGTAAGAATGTTTTTTAATAACAATAATTATATGTAAGTTGTAATAGCAAACACACATTTAAATATGTAATAAAAACATAAAAATAATAAAAAATCAAATTTACATAATTTACATGAGTTGCGACACGCTTTTTATGAAACGTTGTTGGGAAGTGTGATATGAATGAATGGTTCGTTCCAGAGTCCAATGGATTAAAGAGAATACTTTGTTGTATAATATAATGTTTATAGCTGTGACTCTGTGACACACTTGGCAGAGTTTTTGTTTTTTTTTTTTTTGTTTTTTTTGGTACGTGAGTACAGCGAGTTTGCTCAGATTTGGGCGGAAAACATGTGTAGCTCAACTGCTAATGTTAATGTCGATTGTAGATTTGTTGGGATTGTTGCCGTCCTGCATGCGAATTAGAAATTAATTCGCCCTTGAATGAATATTAAACAACATACGCTGAAAAATCAGCTTGTGTTTGCCCGCGCGTGGGTTCTCAGTTCTGTGTGTGCAACTGCATTTTGGGAATCAGCAAGTGGCCGAATGTGCCAATGATTTATATGGCCACACTACCACCTAAATGTCAATCGGGACAAAATGGATCGCATTCCGGGAGCTTTTGTTTCCAAAGATTCGAGCGTAACGCGTTGGCTGTCAACCGTGTTATACTTTTGTGCGTTCCCACGACATTTTACAAGGCAGCCACAATCCAAATGGCCCGAATGAGCTACCAAAGAGGGAAAGAGAGAGGGAGAGCGAGAGATGTTTGCAGCTGGGCATATTTCCATGCGACTACCTAAATCAAGCGGGAAACGCAACTCAAGCATTTGGCAATTAACAATTTTATTTCTATGAGCCACAGAAACAATGTTAACCGCGCGGCATCCGCAGCAGCAGCTACTTGCCTACTAACTTGGCTCACTTGGCTCACTTGGCTGGCGCGCGTTACGCCTCCATTACACCTTGTTGCAGTTGTTACGCAGTAATTTTTATGTCTTTCCACGGAACAAAGTCATACAAAACGGCGCGGAACTGCCTCAAAAATGAGAACTTCTCTTGACGTTTCCGAGGCGATAATTGCGTGTTTAACTTGCTTTTACCATTGCCATTGCCATTGGCATTGCCATTACTATTGTTCTTTGGCTTGATAAGCGGTCTGATCTTTGTCTCGAATCGTTTGGCTTAGCGACATTTGAAGTGAAACCAGCCAGTTTTTTTTTTTTTTAGTTTTTCCACAAATACTATTTTAAGTACTAATTCCAAGCCACTGCCATACTTGTCCAGACGATCGTGGAAAACATCAGTTAACACTTTTAATGAGCTACAATTAAAAATGTCGCATACCTTGGCAAAAAATCTATAGCACACAATAGGTCTACGGAAAAATGGGTCTTAAAGGACTCTTAAAACTAAGTTGCAAATGTGGCAAGAGAATTTTAAAATTAATTTTTTTAACAAACAAAATTATGACTTTGCAATAGAACCAAGAATAATGTCTTATTAATGAATACTAAACTAACCTTTCGTCTCGCAAAAGCCTGAATTGAAAGCAGTCAAGTAGAGAATAATTTGGGTTCCTCTTCTGGTACATAAGGTATACCAATTTCGGTACTCTTGCAAACTGTATTCGGTTAGGTATTGTATTAGTGGCTTAATTTTTACGGTACGCTACTGCTATAATAACGGTAACAATACAAAAGTCTTAAAAATAAGTAATAATGTTGGAACAACTGGTTTCATTATCAATTATCACCATCTGCCAAAAATTTTATTTAGCTCGGTCTATAATAAATAATTTAAGTTCTGCCAGATTTCTTTCCTGCTATACCATTATATGGGCCAGTCCACAGCTCCCACTTTAAATTTTATTCCTGACCTGGATCTTCGCCTGTAAGATCAAACGGTTCCTTACATAAAGTAAGCAACAATTTCCTTAATATAATGAATAGTTTAGAATAGTTTTAAAAAACACAACTGGTTAATAAATTAATTTGAAATTTTTTATAAATAAATTTTGTGAGATTTGTACTACATTAAAATTTGAAAACATAATATTTTCAAAATGTTAGTTTAATTAAATTAAGACAGAAAATCAAGTACCAAAAATTAATACTTAAAATCGATATTCTATAATTGTATTAATATATGATTAATTATCTACTAATTTAGTTTTTATTTAATATCGATCCCTCTATCTCTCTTCCAGGGGCTATCAGATCTATTTTGTAAGCACTTTCTCTATTCTCTATATATGTATAAAATATTTGATTTGTGCAACTCGTGCGCGGTCGCCCTCACGTTGCGTGTTGCGCCTAATCTGTGTGTCCATCCGGGCGAAGTCGAACAGCAATGTAAATTCTTGGGTGCACAGTGCAGCAATTGATCTTTGGTCAGCAGGCGTTTAGTAGTTTGATTGTTTGTGCCACAAAATAATTTGCATACCCCATTGTGCGCACCAAAGTCGTACGCATTCTAAAAAGGGGGGGGGAGGGGGGGGTGGTGCTGGGCGCCGTTTTGTTTTGTCAGAGTTGTCGTTGGCGTTGGCTGTGGATGTGGCTATGGCTATGGCTGTGCCTGAGGCTTTGGCTTTGGCGTCGCCGACCTCTGTCGATTTGTCGGTTGTCGGTCGTGCGTCATGGGGCCTCGGGCTTGCGGCTTGCATACATATGCCGCACCTGCGACTTCATGCCAAATCCAGAAGTCCAGCACCAAAGAAGGCGTTTTTTTTTTAATTGCGTCGACATGCCCGAACTACCAATGAGACTGTTGTCGTCAGGTTAGCGGCTGCCCGATCACCCGATACCGATAGCGATAGCTTTGTCGTCGTGGTCGTTGTCGTCATCGTAGCTGGCGCACTCACGCAAAAAAAGTGGCAGCCACTTGTGCGATAATCCACTTACAGTGCAACTGCATACCAACATACATTGTCCACAATAAGTATCCACACACACACACACATACAGACACACACACACACACAGATACAGACACACACGTACACATATTCATCTCGCCATTTCTTTGTCTTTGGCGAGGCGTCGCACAAACTTCGTCTAAATATTTATCCAGCATGTCATAGCTCTTTGCCTTTTGGACCACAAACAAACATGGCCCAATGGCAGTTGGAAAAAAACAAAAAAAATAAACTGTATTCATGCCTTTTTTAAACGATTGCGCGACTTTTGATTGCATTTGAGTCTATTATTGCGGTTGCTCTTGCTCTTGCTGTTGCTGATGTTGTCATTGTTTGATGTTCATCCATTTATGGCTGGCATTGTTTGATTAAAATACTTTCCTTATAGATGATAACAGCGTGTGGCCTAAACAACCAATCAACGCTTTAAACGAACACAGCTCGATGAGAATATAATACTCACTTAGTGTTAGTGAGAGTTTGCCTTTTAGCTTTATATTTACACAGCCGCCATGCAAAGACTGACAGAGGGACAGGCAGGGAGACAGACAGAGGGACAGGCAGGGAGACAGACAGGGAGACAGCCAGGGAGACAGCCAGGGAGACAGACAGGGAGACAGACGGGGAGACAACCAATCGATCGCTCGACGGCATTTCAAGATTCCATTATGACACCCGACACTGTTTACCTATTTGCTCACATTTAACGGATTACTGCGTTTCGACTCGTCAACAACAGCAACAAACAGCGGAAACCAGCTAAGATCGCACACTTTATACTTTGCAAATAGACCAAAAACAACCAAACAGTCAAACAGTCAAACAGCAGCGAAAACGGCTGCTTAGCATCTCATGATCACATACATATATCTTTGTGTGTATGTGTGTGTGTGTGTGTGTGTGTGTGTTGAGTGTTGCAGCAACAGCAGCATCGGCAGCTCTCTAAACTTGCATCTGTGTGTTCAACAAATAGAAATCAATGGCCGCTTTAAGGGTTGGGGGGGGGGGGGGAGAGAGATCAATGGGAATGTGATAATCATTCCAATTCTCAGCTCAACTTGGCTCCTCCGTCTGCTCGTTGTTCCGAGTCATTGGCTGGCAATGGCAAATACGTATTCAAATAGCGACAACAACGACAACTGCTCTGAAGTTGTAGTTTTCGTATACCCTTTCTTGAGGGTATTATAATTTGGTCGTAATACTTGAAGGAGACATCCCTGATCGCACTAACCGAGCCCATTCATCTTTTTGTATGCAAAACTAGCATCTAAATTTTAAAGCTAGATTAAGTACTTAGACATATATCTGCATATATATATATCTGATCCGCCCGATCAGATCTCTATTTCAGATTGCTGTCATAGGAACAAAAAAAAAATATTCGTCTTAAACTCTCCAGTTATACGTTTCTGCAAAAAACTATCATCTACAATATAACAGCGCTTTTATAAACTATGATATAAATTGTTCTGAAATGTAGAAAACGATTTTAAATTAGAAAAAAATATAATACAAGACAAAAGTTCTGCTTTTTAGAATTTTTTATTAAGCGAAATAAAACATTGTTTTAATATGTATTAGAGATAATATTTTAGAGATGTTTACTTTTATTAAGAAATATATTTCTATCGAACAAAAATGATAACTCTTACTTTACGATAAGAATCTTTCTAAAGTTAATTCTATATATGGAATTGTATAATTTTAATGTATACTAATAATTCAAGTTACAAAAATTAACTATAAAAAATAAATTCTAGAAATTGAACCTATTTTTTAATATATATCAATATCTGTTAAAAAAAAAAAAACCCAGATTACAGAACTATTTTCATAAAAACTGCCTTTGGAAATTTCAACACTATTTTCTTCAGATCAATGATATTAAGAGAAGTAAGCAGATGGACCTCGGCCCCGGCAAGGGTATGTAATCTTTGGGAAGGCTAAGGCTAAGATAGCCATAGTTTGTTGTTGTTGTTGTTGTTGTTGCTGTTGAAGCAGTCAGCGATGTTTTGCTATTGCTGCCTTTTTATCATTTGTCTTATTTACCTACACTCATTCGCTCTGGGTGTTGTCTTTCTCAAAAAAAAAAAAAAAAAAAAAAACCGCTGGAACTGCATGTTTGCATTGCCTGGCTGCATCTACGATTGCGACTTTGAGTTGAGGTTGACTTGGCTTGGATCGGCTCGGCTCGGCTGAGCAGAGTTGGATTTGCATTGAGCACCTCGTTGTATTTGCCATGTTAATACGAGGCAGTGTCGCTCGATCGCTCGCTCGCTCGCCTCGAGTCGCATTAGCGCACACACACACACACACACACACAGCAGAGTTTTGGGCCGTGTCGTTTTGGACGGTGCCGATTCAGCTTTGGCAAAACAGATGCCGCTGCGTTTATTTAGTGCGCGTGCGCATGCGCATGAGGCCATCAGCCATAGTTGTTGCAGTTGTGTTGCAGTCGTCGTCGCTGCTGCGGCTGGCAACAAACGCCGGCGACAGGGTATTGGTAGAGTTGATGTAGCGGCACTGGCCAAAGGAATGCTTGAAATGTTTAGGCCAAGTTGGGATTACTGGCGTCCAAACATCGGTCGACATCAAAGAGTTGCCAACATTTGATGGTAATTGCCGCTAAACGATTTTCAATGTTAACTTGTAAAAACGTTAACATTTTTAATTTGTGTTATATACTCACGGACAGTTGTTTATATCTGCCAGTCGCACACACACACACACACGCACACACATAAACATATATCAGTTGATATCCACGTTCTGTGCCTCTGTTTTATTCTCTTTCCCCATACTGGTTAGCATAAATTCCGTGCTTTATCAGGCACATTACCCACCGCACACATACACACACACACACACACCACTCAAACACTCTGATGCCTTCGCCATTAATAAGTATCTGATTGAAAAGAGCAGTTAAATCTTGTTTCCTTCTTTTTTTTTTGATGATTATCTTACGAAGATCTTCACACCCATCAGTTAATTACTAGTTTTATTGCGAACATGTACAGCCGCAAGTTTTAATGTGAGTTTTTATAATACGATTCCATATAAATCAATATAAAGCTTAAATTAGCAATTTTATCTCTTATTAATATCTATTCATTATCTAAGCAACATATGTATTTTTTGTTTTTATTTTTATGCCACATCTATAAAATTGCGTAAACGAGTAAGTTGCAATAAAAGACAATTCCATTTTGTGTGCGAATTTTTATTTGCCTGACTGTAGAACTGTCTTAATGTTGGCGCAGAATTATATTAAGTCGTGGCTACCCAAACTTATCGAGATCACAATCAGATAACTAACCAGACAGATACGATTTTTTTTACTGCAGGTTCTTAAAGCTGGGCACAGATCTTGATCTGTGGATTTGAGGCAAACAAATCGAACTGATGACTCTGCCAGTCCTAAGCATAATAATAATGATCATAACGACATTGTGCATAAAGTGGAATTCTCGAATCAAAATCAGCTCATTACGGAGGCTAATGTAAGCACAACAAAGCCATTCTGCGAGATTTATTCAACAGCTTTAAGTGGTCGGGTTGGAGGAGCAGCAGCCGATGGAGGATGAGGAGGAAGATGATGCAGCGCTAATGACATTATGCACGATTGCCTTGTAGGAAAAGGCAGAATCGAATTCAGATTTTGTTAACGAATCAATGCAGTCAAAAGAAGTATTAATAAGAAGAGTAGTAACATTTTCTTATTATTTATTTTTGTTTTCAATACTCGACCGTATCCGAATCCAAAAAAAAAAAAACCGAGGTCGACTCTGAAGCGGTGTGAAAAGGCTTTCATTTCAAACGCAAACAATCGCTGCGAGTAGGAATTGAAATTAATTTCATGTATCATCATTAATCAAAACACTCGCTCGCGAGCAGCCAAAGTATGTATGTATGTATGTATGCACATATATATGTATGTATGTGTATTATTTTGTATTCATCTGTAAGTAGAAAGATGTTGACTGCATCGGAGTAAGTAGTCATGGTCTGGTCTGGTTTGGGCTCTTCACAAGTACACACACACACACACACACCAGGCACACACACGAGTATTCTTCTACATATGAATGTATAACGATATTCATTCTGCAATCGGTCCCCTTCCACTGACAATTTCAATAGTAAGTTTTATGAAAGAGTGTGGGGGGGGGTGAGTCGGTTCGGGGGCGAACAGGGACATTCACCGAGCTCAACTAATCAGCATGCAAAGAAAACAACATTAAGAGTCAACAACAACGACTGGCACTCAACACAATTATGAGAACTGACGCTGCAAGAGTTTCATGTTTAATGACAAGTCACTTTCTGCGCCCCAGTTCAGTCATCGTCATTCCGTCATTCAGTCATTCAGACGAGCCGTCTAACCGTCGAGCCGTTGAGCTGTTGAGCAGGCAAACTGCTGCTCCCATCTGCCCCTGGCTCTAACGATGTTTTCTTTGAAAAGTTAGAAGCCGTTTCCAGTAGTTCAATTACAACTTCACCTCACTTGAAGCGTTTTGTCTCGGGGCCTCGCACTAGCCTCACGCCCCCAACAATAATAATAATAATACAATCCATCCATCCCACAAGAGAGTTCGAGCAACATTCCTGAACGACCTGAAGATGAACAACAAGAATATATAACGACATATATTGTATCGATGGCAAAACTCTTTTTGATTTATTGCTTAAATTTGATGCAAGTAAATAAAATCATTATTATATAAATATTTTTAATATCTTTTCTCACTTTTTTTATGCATAAAAATTTGAATGGATTCCTCTGTTAATTAAATTTTGTGCACATCTTAAAAGTAATCATTTGTATGCATAATATATTTATTTTATATATAATATGTATTATTGTAATTATTTTATTTTTCAATTTGAACTAAATATAATCATTATTATATTCATATTTTTAATACACATTACACTCCTCACTGTACTCTCCATATATTTTATGCATATCAATTTGAATGGATTCCTCTGTTAATTCAATTTTGTGCACATCTGAAAAGTAATCATTTGGATGCAGAATATATTTATTTTATATATAATATGTATTATTTTATTTTTTAATTTGAACTAAATATAATCATTATTATATTAATATATTTAATAGCATTACACTCCTCATTGTATTCTCCATATATTTTATGCATATCAATTTGAATGGATTTATCTGTTAATTAAATTTTGTGCACATCTGAAAAGTAATCATTTGGATGCATAATATATTTATTTTGCCTACTTTTTATTATTGTAATAATTTTATTTTTCAATTTGAAGTAATTAATGGCCAGCCACTATTTAGTATTTCTCTTATTTAAAACATTCAAAACCATTTACATTTTAATTTTAAAAAATTTTCCTATTCGTATTTTTTGTAATTTAATATTCTACTTTTCAAATCTTATTCAGCTACCACAAGCCAAAATAATAAAATTGCTGAGAATTTGAGTGCTTAGTTTCCAAATGGATAAATTGCTTTATAGGCATAATTAGATATATTATATTAAATATATTTCAGCACTGTGAATGCTGATAATTGATGCTCATTTAGCTGATCTTTAATTGAAAAGTAAATTCAAAGATTTCAACTCTGAATATATTTAATTAAAAATCTTTACGTAGGATATGCATGGATGAGTTTTTTATTTGATTGTCGTCTAACAGGATGTCAATTAGAGACACATATTTTATGCACACATCACTCAACCAGAATTATATAGAATCGATATTTGAAAATGGTGTCAGGGCACTGCGGTTTTGAACTATTCGCAGTTCATCAGCATCCGATTAGGAATCGGAATCGGCATCTGTATCATTTTGTATGGAGATAGATGCGTACGGAAAACACATTAACAAATCGTGTCTCAAATTAAAGGTTCAACAACAGCAGCTCTGACACCGACACCGACACCGACAACACAGAAACAAATGTTGTCGCTTTCATTGCGTTTGTGTGGGTTGACAATTTTGGGAACGGTTTCGGCCGTTAACAAAACATGGCATTTAATAATACGTCTACAATGGCCATGCGTAAGTGTTATCGCTGACTAAAAAGCTTTTTGTTGCTACTCGCACGGTTGTTGTGGCTGCTTTTGTTGTGTGTGTGTGGATATTTGTGTGTGTGTGTGTGTGTATCTGCCCCTGGCTTGTTATATCATATGTATTCGTATCAGAGTTTTTGTCGCTGCCCCAGCTCCCAGCCCCATGTCCCACAACTGTATCTGCTGCCACTGCCACTGCCACTGCTGCTGCTGCTGCTGCTGTTGTTGCTGTTGCTGTTGTTGCTGTTGTTGCTGTTGTTGCTGTTGTTGCTTGTAGTGTTAGCATTGTTGTTGTTGATTGGCCAGCAAAAGGTTGAAAACAAATGAGGTCGAACGTTTTTCCATTGAGTTTTATCAGCGTTATTAATATTGTAGATTCAAAAGCGAAACACACGTGATGCCATTAAATGCCATGTTTAATGGTTAGCAACGATTTCGATTTATGTATTTTAATGCCCCAACCAAAACGAGATAAATATTCAAATTATAATTCGTGACCCCAAAGTTGTGGGCTACAAAATATCTCATGTGGCAGCGCCATTCAATTATAATTGTTATCAAACAATTCTGAATTTTTCTACTATTAATAACTCTATGCACATAATTGACACTCAAGCGTTCGATAAGAAAGACAATTTACCATTTTACGGGGCAACGAAAAAAAAAAAAACACTAGCGAGATTTAAAAAATCCTTGTTAAAAATCTGGTAAATCTGGTTCTACTTTGACAAAACCGTTTGATTAAACACTTCTCGTTTTTGGGCAACTGCGTAAAAATAAATAAAAATGCGCTGTCGTAGTAAATTGGTAATAAAACAATGTCCTTTCGTCTGTCGCATGAATCGGCAGGCATCCAAACCCATCGATATAGTTGGTTGTTTGTCCTTGTCGCTGGGATCAGTCTCTCTGGCATAACTACACGAAATAAAGCGAAAATCAACTGAATTCCAGTAACACGTCATTCGCATCCTGTCATTTATTTATCTCCATCTCTCTCTCTCTCTCGGACCACGGACCACTCGCCCCACCCATTGCAAGGACGTGCTGTTTCAGTGTGGTATTAGTCGCGTCATTGCTGGTCACAATGAGGATTCAATAGATCAACAACTGCCTCCCTGGCATTCCCTATGCGTATGTGTATGTGTATGTGTACGGCTTATGTGCACATATGTGCTAGCTATTTGTCTCTGTGTGTGTGTGTGTGTGTGTGTATGCTTGTGTCAATAGAGACAACAATGCGGTTCAGATGCGACAGTCGTCATCCTGTCAAAACAAAGTGTGATTATTGATAATTTATGATGTCACGGATTTTTCCGCTAGCCGTATTATTATTCTTTTGGCGAGACATTGCAATATTTTCCACATTTTTCCTTTGCCAACGAACGTTTAAATCGCACACAATGTGCACCTATATAAATATGTATATATACAAATATATATTTATATACATTTTTTTCATCATGTCTGCATACTTTATTCAACTATATAAATATACTCAACGTATTTATTTGTGCTTAAGCACACGTTCAATATAAAATTGTTATGTGTACGTTGGAGATTAATATTAGTAAAATTAATAATCATTTTTTATATATAGGGGAACAAATTATTGAATTCTTCTGTTCCACTTTGCTAAAAACACATTTCTAGAAGGTATAAATTTAGAGTCAGTTTAATGACATATTTTTTGCTATATATTTTTTGAAAAACATAAGTTAATCTTGTCGTGATTTTTTAAAATTTTTACTATTACTTTTACTACTTTATATATTACAAATTCTTAAGCTCTGCATTTGCACAACTATTCCTAAGATGCTCATAATAATCCATAATAAGATAAATGCTGTGATCTTATCTTGCCTATATACTAATATATAGTATATATTTTATACTAATAATACTTATTTAATAAACATTCCTTATTGCGCACAGAGTAATCTTTACATTTATAATATTTATGCAGTACAATCTTTTAAAAGATATATTCTCAAGTCATCCGAAATCTACGTAATTTGACAGTACCTTCTGCCTTGATCTCTAATTGTGATCCATACTAATGCTATTAGCAGTAATTTTTCACTTTGACTCTCTCTCTCTCTCTCTCTCTCTCTTTCTCTCTCTCTCTCTCTCTCTCTCACTGGGCACACCTTTGAGGGGTTGCGCATGCGGAAAACCTTTGGAAATCGGAAAAAGGCTCATCAAACATCCTAAGTAAATATTATGCGTGCGACGAGTGTTTATTTTTGGGCTGTTTAGCTACGGATTTAGTGGTTGGCACTGTGGTCATTGTGTGAAAATCTGTTTTTGCGTTTAGTGCTAAAAATATAATGAGCAAGTAGGCATAATATAAATAAGTATAAAAACAATGAGCGTAAATACGACGTGGCCATAAATCAAACATTGCCCGGAAGTAATAAGCGGGAAAATTGACATGCGCTGCCTGCGATCAGTTGGCTCTTTAAATATTTATACTATATACATATATATATATATATATATATAGAGAGAGAGATTTGTCAACATCTCTTAACAGTTATATATTTAAAATATAGGCATATGGGCATATGCGATTGTTGCCCCTATGTAGCGCCCTATTTTCGATCAATTTTAATCGAAAATGGTTGTTGTTTGGGCGCCATAATTTGTTTCAAAGTGAGTTGCGTCACTTAATCCATTTAACTGGCGCGGCCAGGCGTCATTTATGACGCACTCTTTGCCGTGCCACAAGATGTGTTGCCGCACTAACAATGCGTTCAACGATGGCAGCGTGGGGCACGCGACGGGGCACGCAGCCCGTCTCGAAGGCTTATTAGGTTAATTACGAGTTTTTGATTGGTAAATTAAGAGCAGCGGCGACGGCGACGGCGACGGCGGTGGCTGCATGAGGCAAACAGTCGCTACTGCCACCGGGACTTCAGCGCCCGTCTCCAACTCATAATGCGGCACGCGGCAAGCCGACTGTCTGCCAGCCAGACACAAAGCCAGCCAGTCAGCCAGCCAGCCAGCCAGTGAACCAGCCATTTCGAAATCAGTTCTCAACTCACTGCCTCAATTCAAATGCGTAAATAATTAATTTAGAGCCAATTCACGAGCTGCTGTTTGTGTCTGTTTTGTAACCCTCGACTCTCGACTGTTGCGGCAACTGCTGCTATCTATGCTACTGCTATATGCCACAGATAAACCACCCGCCGTGCCTCATAATTTATCTGCTCCTCAGCAGACGAGCCGTCCAATTTCGCTGTGGGTAGCCAAGTCAAAGCCAAGCCACGATATGCCAGATACTCGCCGAGCTGGACTTAAGTTTAACACAATTATAGCTAAGATTTCCCAGGCTATAAATATAGATATATAATTACTTAGCACAACTTTAACATAATCACTTATATAATTTTTAAAGTACTACAGACTACACCTTTTAATCTTTAATAGGTGTTTTCTTAATTTGTAAAAAGACGACTTCTTCAAGATTTATGTAATGAGTACATGCAATAATTTATTTATATAAGTAATATTTATTAAATAAATTTCAGGTAGAAGTCTATGCTTTCATTTTGCTAAAACTAGTTCTTATGCAACGAACTTCAAGTGAATATTTAAAAATTTATTTATTTAAAAGTATTCCCCATTTAAGCCATTGCATTGCGTAAAAAATAAATCAATATGATAAATATATGATATGATAACGCTTACTGTGGTTAACCAATCAATATTTATATATATTTTACAAGGCATACACAATTCATCTAAAAATAAATTTACCAACGTTTTTTAGCCAATTTGCACATTCTCGCTACTTAATATAAAAAGCTTTTTAGGTATTTAGGTCAAAAATCCAAGGATTCCGAGAGCCTGCTTTCAAATGCAATTCAAATGGCTTGCGTGGAATTATTATTTCCATATGCACAAGGATAAAATATATATATATATATATACGATTGTGTTGCTAATGTTTATTGAATCGATAGAGTGACAGACAAAGAAAAAAAAAAACAAAACAATAACAAAAAAAAAAGACAATTTATGGAGGGGACCACATTTATTTATTGTGCAAAATCAATCTGTAGTTCTAATGGAAGGTAAATGAACACAAAGATAACGGCACATATAGAGCTAGATATGTCCGTTTTGGGTGTTCCCGTATTATCAGCATTGATAATGCATACACAATTATTACCGTAACGCAAACGAAATGTTCGAGAAATAACACCATGCCATGGACTTGTAATTGACATATTGGATACTGATCTATCATCACTGATAAGTTGGCAATATTTATTTAGTTAGTCGAATGCCAAATGGCCAATAATATATAATTAATTTGGACAAATACTCATTGCGTAATCGCAATTTAAACTAGGCAACCAATCGATATAATCATATATATATATATATATATATATATATATATATATATATATATATATGTGTGTATATATGTGTGAGTATAAAAATAATAACAGGATACTTTGCTGCGTAATACATTGTTGTGGTAAATGCGAAAATGTAGTTGGCCTCAAGAGCCACTGACTATAACTGTAACTGTAACTGTACACAAACAGATAACATCGAAAATTTATACCCATTTCGTGTGTTTTCATTGTAATAACAAAGTTTCGTTTATATAAATGGATAAACTCGTAAATTCTTGTCTAGCCCACGCATGCTAATGCTATATGTACGACATACCCAAGGTATGTGTATGTCGTCTCTTGTTTTTGTTTTTTTGGGGTTGTGTATTTATTATTATTTTTGTGTAGGAGGGGGAGAAGTGTCTATACACATACATACACATAAGTATAGTGCTTTAACTGACACATTGAGGGCGTGACATAAAGTCCCTTTTTATTGCAAAAGTGAAGAAGACGCTGAGACTGTAATTTGAGTGTCTATGGAATACTTATCTTCAATCGCGCTGTCGATTGAAAGCTCGCCAACTTGCAATTACACTACAGTAGCATTAAGTCACGCACCCACACACACACACACACACACACACACACACGTACACACACCCGCACACACACACTATGAGGGAAGAGGAGCACGCAATGATGAAATAAATCAAACAATATAATTGCTTCTGTTTCAACACCAACTACACACAAACAAACACACACACACACACACACATACAAGTTGAACTTGGGGGTCTCGAACCGCCGACGACTACTCGTTGGATTAGTTGTTGTAGTCTTTGCTTGCTTCGCACCTGTTCGAAGGAGGTCTCAAAGAATTGTGCACCGCTTCCACTTTTCTGCAAAACTCAAATTTACGGCACGCAACTTGCGCCAGGCGTGAACTTGTTGTTGTTGTTGTTGTTGTTGTTGTTGTTGCTGTTGTTGTCTGACTGTCGGTTGCAAAGACGTTTGTCGACAGGGCAACTGTCCTTTTAGGCCGCAGTCATTGCCGCAGACAGATATTGAACAGCACCTGCGGCAACAAACTGGAGCAGTTTTCCCTGCCACCAGCAACAGCAGCTAACAGCATTTTGATGTTAGTTTCTTACTTTCTTTATGTGTGTGTGTGTGTGTGTGTGTGTGTGTGTGTGGAGAAGGGATCGATGCGCTACTCTTGAGCATGTAGAGGATTGTGTCCTAATCAGCTGTCTTTAAGTCCAACTATGTACATAAAAAGTATTTCACATTGATGTTAATTACTTAAGCAAATAAATATAGAGTCTGACAAGAAAATTCAGTTAGGGAAAGCTGAAAACGTATCCTTATCCTTATCCTGCCATATATTAAATAGAGAAACATGATTTTAGGTAACAATTTGTATTAAGAGCCAATGTAATTATTTTTCTTAATCAGAAAAAAATGTTTTATTAGATTTATTATGCATGCAGATTATTATTATTTAATATCTATTAAATACATTAATTTAAACAATTTGTAATAAGTAATTTAATATTGATAGTTATCATATTTTTTATTTAAACTAATTTTTCAGTATTTTCATCGAATTTTGAAAGCTGAAAATGTAATATTCTCGCAGATAAAGGATTCAGCAACATGATTTTAGACAATAAAAAAGTGTTGATAAATCGTTTTTATTTAAAAAATAAATGTCTGACCAATTATGTAAATTTTAGTAATTTAATATATATATTACATATTTGTACATTTATTTTTGTATATCACAAATATCAACTAAATATTTATAACCAAATGCTTATATTACAATTATACTTTATACATATTTTTGTGTATTTTCTTTCGCTTATTTCAATAATATTTATATGTTTGCTAGATTTGGTTTGTTGCACCAATTTAATGTGCTACACATTTCGTGAGCAAATGTTAATACCCTTGGCAAAAGGACATGGAAAGCCTGCCTACTGTGTCAAAATATGGCGCGTTGCTTGGCATTAAAAAAAGGCGCCGCTGCAATGCAGCCAGGAATTATTGTCGGCCATTATTTTATTGGCATTTTCCAAATTGTCATTGTCACAGAAGTTTATGTGCGACTCGCTTCCCCTTCCCCTTCCCCTACCAAGTACCCATCCCTCCCCTTTGACAATGCGGCAGTTAGCTAACCAGTCGAGTTCTGGTTGCGCGTTCCGCTTATTCAGCTCGCAGCTCGCAGCGATATTTGTTTTCCTGTTCCAACTTGCCTGCCTGATGAGCGGCACCCGTTCGATCATTTGCGAGCTGCGATTCTTATTTACAGGCCGCACCGCGGGGAGTGTGCGGGTTTTGGGAGTTGGGGGGGGAGAAGCGTGCATCAAATTAGAGCCGTGGGCATGGCGGGGTGGGTTTCTCGGTTTTTGGGGGTTGTTACCAATTTGTATATACACACAATTTAATGCCACACTCAATGAAATGTTCGATGTCATTGTATGTATTACATAAGTCTGAATGCAGGGCCAAAATAATACATAGGCATTTTTTTTAGATACAAATATAACTTTCAAATTGACAACAGATATTTTATATTTCGTTTGTTTATTTAAAGAAGTTTTTTTTATATTTTATATTCAATTTATTTTTAAATCAATGCAGCAATGTTTTTCATTTTCTTAGCTTCAAAATATGAGAATATGGCTGATTACATTTTTCTACATTAATTTGTTATTTTGAATATTATACATATTAGTTTTAACTTTATTGGTAAAAACTTCGTTTCTATCTGTTGATTTTCTTGTATTATCATAATACTTTTATTTATTTGTTTATTTATTTTTTATAGCCGATACTCCAATGTTTTTTACGATTTTGAATATAGCTTACTAAAATCTTATTTATTTGTTTATTTTATATTTAATACTTGAATGTTGGTTTTTTCTACAATATTGAATATATCGATTAAAAATGTAAACAATTTATTTACTTATATTATTATAATTCAAATATTATACATTTGATGTTATACATTTTATTTATTTACACTTAGTAAGAGTTCCTTCAAGTTATTTTTCTAACTTGTTTCGTATAACCTCTTCTATTTATATCTATATCTACTTCAAAACACATCTAAACATAATATACCAAATTAATATACTTAATATTGCTCACAACAGAGTAATAATTATAAGTAAATGTCTAAATTGGTATTATTATTTTACCAGCTTATTAAAAGGTGGCAACATACTTATATTTTGTGTGTTCTCTTGTAGAGGTAATTATGCTTACTTATAAGGCCCAAGTATGTTGTGTATGTGTGCGTGTGTGTGTTTATGTGTGTGCCTTTAGAGCACCTGGGGCCATGTTGAACGTTGACGAGCCAACATCAACATTGACGCCTATCCGCATCCTGTATATTCCAATACCCTTACCCATACCCATACCCATACCCATATTACCCATATATGCGAAATCTGCTCCGGTGTGGTGTGTGTGTGTGGACTGGGAATTGAATCTGTTATCGTTGCCGATTCACAAACTGGCACATTGACGACACTCTCTGGCTCCGTGCTTGTTGACGGGAAATGCGATTGGGATTGCCTTTGACACGTCGTCTGCCTCGGCAACAGGATGTGTTCAGTGTGCGAGTGTGTGTGTGCGGTGTGTGTGTGCGGTGTGTGTGTGTTCGCATTGTTCATATAAGTTAACAGTGCTGTTCAATTTTTCCGCACTAATTAGATTAAAGGAGGCTGGTACAGATGAAGCGAATGGATTGATGACTCCACGGAAAATCCGACCAACTCTCAAATGGAATGCGCAAAAAAAAAACAAAGGAGCATCGAGAGTTGCCCCGAATACCGGCAACGGCGACGGCAGACGGCGATAAAAAGGCCAGAAAAAATAACTGCGAAATACTTTAATCCTATTAGGCATATAATTCAACAATAACAGCGACACATGTTGCCCGGTGCAGCCGACAGGAAGGATAAAGAGCAGTCCGATTGTCCTTTTCGCGCCGCCGCCTCCTGCCTCCTGACATTCAGCTAAACATCAAACCATAAAAAAAAAATACAAATACAAATACAAAGCCAAAAGCCAAAAGAGTAGCGCAACTGAGGCGGGAATATGCAACGTGACACGTCCCAATTAGTTGCAAGTTTTTTAATTATATTCATCAAGTATTTCTCTCCGAATATTCGCATTTCCAAAGCTGCTGACAAACGCCGTCAATTGCATCAGGGATCAACAATAATTAATGGCTAAAGTGT
This sequence comes from Drosophila melanosoma, assembly GCA_035042045.1. Classification (NCBI taxonomy): domain Eukaryota; kingdom Metazoa; phylum Arthropoda; class Insecta; order Diptera; family Drosophilidae; genus Drosophila; species Drosophila melanosoma. The sequence goes on along the minus strand of JAWNLY010000100.1, from coordinate 621,815 downwards.
GCTTCAAGGTGCATTAAATATATACTTTTAGAGATGAGATAAGATTTGAGAGTTGATATCAATTTGACAAACCATCAACAGGGATAAACATTAAATAGTGCCAAGAAATTATTTTCAAATGGTAAATATTATATTATCAATCAATTATAAATTAAACTCTTTTTCAGGATATTCTAAAAAGATTATTCTACTAAATATATGGTTTAAATAAAAATCATAAATATAGTAGTAAGGTAAAAATTATAAAAAAAAAATAAAGAATCAATTTGAAGAACTGATCAAAAATATTTATTATTTAAGGATTGTTCAAGCGTTTTCTGAAAAGATTATTCTACATTACAAAATTGGAATACAGATAAAAAAAAAGGATTAGAAGAAATTTTTAGCTAGTTTTTAAAAGTATTTTAAGAAAATGATTGCGCTATATAAAAATGCTGGTAGAAATAAGTAAATATATATTAGTTAGTAATAAATAATATGTGCTTAAACACATTCTGATAAACTTATTTTACTAAATATAAACTTATAATAATATAGCAATTGCAAAAAGCATCCTCTATAATTATTAGTCTTGGTCTGCTTTAGGGAAATCTAAGTAGCATTTTCTACTACAAAATATATATGCAGCTAATAATGATATCATACCCAGTAGTAGAGGCTCCTGTCATGGTTGAGTTGGAGAATTTGAGATTTGCTCATTTCACGGTTTTCATCATTTTCGGACATTTTCCGGCTTTTCAATTCTTGTCCATTGATTCTTCGCCTGTCACTGATGGATCCATTGTGTAGACTTGTTTGTGTTCATCTGCCACATAATTGCAATGTCTCTTTTCGCAGTTTTCGTCGGTTTCGATTCAAATTTCCATTTGCTGCCGCTGCTGCTGCCTTTTCAAATCCTCGACAGCAAAACAAGGGATGCGAGTGGTGTTGCTGTCTGGCTCTGTTCTGGCAAGAGTCGCACCTAAAACACAACAATTTTTCGGGACTGTGAAATCCGCTTATGTTGGCCATATTTGTGCGTTCGCACGTAAATACTTTAAATTTTGCAACTTTTTAATCATTTTAAGCGGATTTCTAGGCGATACCTGTTCCGATGTGATAGAAAAACCCACAACTGGCCACCTTTCATCGTTGACAGCCTTTTTGGGCTGCTGAATGCTGAATGTTTGCTCTTTTTTTGTCGAGATTTGTAAATGAGACACATTAAGTGAAGACAATGACGACCTTTTGCCAATTAAATTTAATCCCCCCTCCCCCCCCCCACACACCCGCATTAAAAATCATACTTGGCTGATGCACAACTTACGGTTTGTATAGAATGTAAAAAATATGCTCTTTCCCCCCCGCAAACGTTTTTAATTCTCATTCATTCACAGACTTATTCTTCCGTCTTTCTCTAGGCAGCCACAGGAGCTGCATAATATGTAATAAGCATATAGAATAGCTTATTGTTAGAAACTTTTTTAATATAAACATGAATATGCATATATGAAAAAGACTTTTTGATGGTATAGGTAGGTGGGGGGTTAGGGTAGGGGAAGCATTTAGCAAATGGCTGAAATGGCTAAAAAGGGCGCATGCGAGTTACTATAAAATAAGCCCTTATTGTTAATCAGTTAACAAAAAGTAAAGGCAGAAACAAAACTGCACAGCATAATTCAGCTCAACTCTGCGCGGCTAAAATACGACTGCAAATTGAATAGGAACCCAAAAAAAAAAAAAGTTTCCCGCTGCAAAAAAAAAAAAAATAAAAGGGGCGAAGAAAAAGCACAAATAAAATGCAATATATGAGCATGGTAGATGTGTAGCTGGCAAAAATCTGAACAAAACCGAAAATATTTTAATGACAATACAAGCCACAAAAGCGAAAGCTAAACCAAAGCCAAAAACCAACAACCAAAAGTGCGCAAACAAAATGAGCAGGCAACAACAGCAGCAGCAGCAACAACAGCAGCAACAACAGCAACAGCAACAGCTACAACAACAGCAAAAGCAAATGCCAAATACCAAAAACAGCAAAGCGCCAACCACCAAAGACAGCAACGGCAACCACCAACAGCATCAACAGCAAGTCCATTATGTGCTCGTCGGTAATTATTTGCATAAAAATATATGCAGAGGTCTAAACAAAACAGTTTAGCAATCAATTATGAAAACACGTTAAATAGGTGAGTGCGAGTGCAAATGTCGCCGCCAGAGGCAGCCAGAGGAAGAGCATAAGTAAGCACACACACACACACACACACACACACAGACACATGGGTAATGACGCACACAAAGACAACGGAACGCATCCTGCAAAGAGAGGCGCACAGCATAATCGACAGATGCAGATGCCATAAACACTAAAGCAAGGAGTGCGAGAAGAGTGCAGAGAGAGAGGTATTGGCACATTTAGAGAAAGAGAGTGGGAGGCCACCAAGGCTCAGAGTTGATACTCACGCACATGTGGCAGTCACTGAAACACGCTTACCCACTAAGTCAGACTCACACACACACACACACACACACACACACATGTAAAAGTACCTCTACGCGTAATGACCGGCGCAATGTGTTCGCTTGAGTAATGCGATAAGTGAAAACAAATAAGTGAAGCGAGGAGAGGCTAGGCGAAGTGAGGTGAGTTGACCCGAACTGAGCTGAGCTGAGCTGAGGCGACAAAAAGTTTGTTTACACAACTAAACAGTAATACATAATGCGTAATGCGTAATGCGTATGGTGAACAAAGCAGGCGGGTCCGCAAATGTTTGGCATATTTTCAATTGAAAATTTTCTATTTGACTCCCAGCACTTTCAAAGTAATTTTAATAATAGCACAGTTACTTACAATTCAACGTAATAACTTTTGTAATTAGTTATACGACGACGATATTCGGCATCTGGCATCAAATATATTTTGATTTAAATATTAATTTAAATATTATTCTTTATGGTGGGAGTAAATATTATTGTAGCAAATAACTGACATTTAATGGCACTTTTCACTTTATAATTTTGAATAAAAATCAATGAAAGCATAAATTATTAAGATTTCATAAAATTTAATTGTTGAATACTAATTTTTTTTCTATAAAACTCACATAATTCACAATTAAGAGTTAGAAAATACTCATAGCTCAGACTATTCCCTTTTGTTTTATTTTACTCTAATGTTTTTAATTTGTAGGTTACCTATATAATAAAAAGTACTAAAGTCTATTAATAACAAAAGCCATATATTTAAAATCGTATTGTTTTTAGTAAAATGATTTATAATTCTTGAGATTGAATCATTTATAAAGAGTTTCAAGCAGAATTAAAATTTCTTCTCAATGGCTACTGATCGATAACACACTTTTAATATACCCACTAATAAAATTAAGAAATTATTCCAGAGAAAAATTATTGAATTTAAATTATTCTTTACATCCATAAACTTTACCACTCTAAAAAAAAATTGGTAAAATTAATTTTATAATATTTAAAAACAGTTTAAAAACTTTTAAATGAAAGCGAATACTCATCGAGCTCAAAATCTAAGCAGATATTTGGCTATAATATAAGCCTGCCTAAGATATATATATGCTTTTTGTTAATGCCTTGCTAAACAGAGGATATCTTTTAGTCGGTTATAACATAACATTTTTACCGACTTAAGTGCGGCAAATACTGACTTAAATCACGTATGTTTTGGCAAATATTCATGTCATAAATTCACCTGACTATTGCTAACTTAATTTTGTACACAGAAATTACATTAGATGGGTCTACCGCTTTGGTCACGATGGCATTACCATTTTTATTCGAAAAGGCTAACGCGACAAACCTACCACGATTTATGGTTCAACATAAATCCTAGCAATACTTTGGGCTACCCACCGCAGTTAATCCGATTATAAAAAGGCAGAGACAGAGCTTCTGTCCTCCTCTATCCTCTGTCTCTCTCTCTCTCTCGTTCTTTCTCTCTTTATCTTTAATAATGTGGCACATACTTAATGCTATGTATTATGTATATTGCAGATAGTCACCTATCTCTGCAACTGGCCATCAAACGTAAGCAACAAATTAGCATGTTGAAAATTATAAGTGTATTATACAGCCTGTTAAATGAGAGAGTGTGTTAAATTCAAGTGTGCGATGCCAAACAATAAACTGCCAACCAGTCCCAGCAAGCTCGAGGATGTAGTCAGGATGATGATGACGACGACGATGATGGCAGGCGGGGTGGTGGTGCAGTCGAAATCCACTGCTCAAGTTGAGTTGTTATGCTTGAGTTGAGTGTTGGCAAATATTTAACGTAGTATAAATATATCTCTGCCGCCCCATCTTTGCCAACATCGTCTGTCTGGGGGGAGCCTTGCCAAGCATTGTTATCTGTCCGCCGTTTTTTTTTTTTTCTTTCTTTCTTTATTTTTCGGGGGTGGTTGAAGCAAGTTGAAGAAGAGGAGCGCAGAAAAAAAAATAAAAGAGACTCGCTCTTGTGTATAACACAGAAAAAATCTAATTTTCCAACTTTTTACGACATTCGGCTTGCGAGTTCTGCGGCAATTTCATAAATATTTTCCGCTTCTTTGCGTTTGCATACTTTGTATGCAAAAAAACATGCCATCATCAGAACATTATCCCGCCGCGTGTAAATGAAATTTCCAACTCCCCTCCCGGCCATCGCTGCTGCGTCTGTCCATACATCCAACCGCTTGCGTCGGCAAAAACGCCGCAGCAGCAGCAGCAGCAGCAGTAGAAGCAGAAGCAGTACCACAAATGGAGGAGCAACGCGGGCAACTCGAGGGTTGTTGACTTATATCATTTATCATAAGGAATTAGGTTCAAGCTTGTTATTAATATTAGACGTGGTCGTCCACTGGCACTCGCCTCCAACTCCCAAACACCCGCCTACCCCCCGCCCGGTTCTGCTCGGCGTGAAGCCGCTAACGTGCGAAGAGCGTTAATAAAGTTCATAAAATAAACAAAGTCGAGCAGTCAACATGTGAAATTAAAATCTTTTTGCCGATGTCAATTGGCACTGCTGCCAGCACTCGGAGCAGACTCTGGCAGTCTATTAAAAAGTAAAGACTCAGCTGGCGCTTTATGGGGCTATCAACTTGGTCGGAATTAACCTTATAATGTCCATCACATCACAAAGATTCGTTTTGCTCAAATCGTATTTACCAAACAATATATATTTGATTGTGCTCACTTAATGAAAATCTCTTTCAAGTATTTCACAATTAAATGCGCAATTTCTGTAATACGCAGTATTATTTAATTTTCTAAGCAAAAATAAAAAAAACAGTGGCAAATCAATGAATTAACATCTATTCTAATTACATTTTTGTTTATATCTCTGACAACACAAGATAACGATAATTGATTCTTAGTCAATTTAAAAGCAATATTAAAATAGTCTTTAACCTAAGCTATCCGATAAACTTGAATTTTTTGTTTATACTCAGTATCTATTGATATCGAATTTTATATTGGGCAAAATATATATTTCGTTGATGTATAAGCAAGTTATTTTGTATTATATATTTATTTAATTTTTTTCATTTAAATACTCTCAAAAATCTTAAATTTAACTATGTTTTATTTAATTTAAATGATATTTAGTTTTTTGCGTACCTTATTAGTCGATATTAAATTAATAAATAACTAAGTCCTCAAAATAAGTTAAAAATTGATCAATCAGAAAGTTGCTTGATATAGGGGATTATAGTATTCCTTTGAAATAGGATCATATCATAGCCTTCCAGGTTACCAGACACTAATGATGCTAAAAAAAAATCATAATAAAATATTAATTAAATAGTTTAGTGAATGAAATTGTCTTAGATTTAATTTTATAAAGTGAGATTAGAATTAGATTAAGACATAAATATATATGATAGTTGGTTAATTAAAAGTTTTTAATTAAGTCTTTTTTTTATCAGATAGATCGATCGAGCTACTTAATTAAACCAACCATTATCGACCAATTATGCGCTGCTGTTGCAAATAAAAAAAGATTTCGAAATTGTATCCATTATGCAAATATTGGCTGAGCACTTGAATTTATATTGATACACACTATATGAGATTAAAATGGGGATAGATGTCGAATGGATGGAGAATAAATTCGCACAGACAATCGTATTACAAATTAATAAACTAGATTCCGGTGAGTTTTGGCAACTGTATTTGGTTTCCCCAAATTGATTTCATTCAAATGATGATGCTTGGCGGCAGTAAATCGGTGAGTCGTCGGCAAGGAATATTTTCGCAGTTTGGGGTTACCGTGACGCGACTGCTAGTTGTCTCATTATGATGTGTTCAGCTTGTGTAAGGACAAACAAGGACATTGGGCGACGGAGCCATGCGGCTAGAAAAGCTCATAGAGATGCCGATGTTTTTTTTTTTCTTTTTTATGTTATTTGCTACCTCTCACTCCCTTTCTCTGTCAGTCGCTCAGTCAATTGAATCATTCTTTCTTGCTCTGACTGTTTCTCTCTGCACTGGCATGGCGGCAGCGACAGTGGCAGTGGCAGAGGCAGAGGTAGTCACAGAGAGGCAACCCCCTAAGCGCCCCGAGTGTTTGTTACGTGCGCTGCTCTCTGCGCTCTCTGCTTCCCCTATGAGTATTTTATTTTTTTTGTTTTTATTTTTCCATGCTTTTCTTTCTTTTTTTTTTTGTTGTTAGGTTTTGCCTTCTTTGCATTGACCATAAGCCACGCCCTGTGCATGTATAGAAGCAGAGTGCAGCAACAACAACAGTTAGATACGAGTAGGAATGAAAAAAAAAATAGAAGAAGAAAATTGAATGAAAGAGCCAAGATAAACACTAAAAACCTAACGAAAAACGATAAAAACAGCCACAAACACGAAGGCCCCAACAAAAAAAAAAATATAGAAAGTTGCCAAAAAGGTAACAATCTATGTATGTACAATGTTTTATGGCCGAAACGATGGCCATGGAACCAAAGGAACTCCCAAAGAGACAGGCTGTGGGGGTTGTTGAGTGAGGTGTGGGGAGTGTATGTGCACATGTCCAATATTCACTTAACGCGATAAAAATGAACTAGAAACACTGAAATCTGGCACAGGAGATGGTCGCCCGTGTTTGTGTGTGATTGTGTGCTGGACAAAAACACACAAAAACATCAGTTACACTTTGTTTAGTCGTTTTCCACTGGACCTCCTAAGTGTTAATGTATGCGTGCATATATAAACATACACACACATACGTATGAATGTATCTATTGAAATGCCATACAACCGCCAAGTACCCCAATCCCCTTCTCCAACAGGAGTTCATTTACTAGTTACGGAATGAAATGGGCAGAACGCAACAGAATGACCTGGAATGGGTTGAAATGGGTCGAATTGTGGGTAATGGCATTGGTGTGGAATGGGTGGAATTGGGCGGGCAGTTAACGTAAAAAGATAGCGTGGTTAAACGCGCTTATTTTGGTTTATGATTAAATTTATTACTTGTACGCCCAACCACAGCCAACGAGCAGAGCGAGCGAACGAGAGAGAGAAAGAACAGCAGAAAAAGAAGGCAAAATTAAGGGAGCTGAAAAGTTTTTTATTTTCGTTTTTTTTTTTGGGGCTTGTCTTGAATTTAATTAATGCCTAGGCCCTTAAAAAAAAAAACAAAGAAAAAATCTGAACTTTATATAATTGGCCATTCTTTTAAGCTTAGCCCTTGTTACATTTATTTTTTATTCTTTGCTTTTCATTTAGGGTCTAATTAAACAGGTCAACGGGCATTGGAGTTGAAGCGAAAACCTGGCCAGAAGCTGAGTCCGCACTGACTCTTGACTCGTTTCACTGTTAACTGTTGCAACAGCAGCAGGCAACTGCATCTTGTCCCAGCGGGCACTGCAGTGCAAGCGAGACAGCAACTGCTGCTTTCGTAGTGGCGACATGGCAAAAAAAAAAAAAAAAGTATCGTTTTATCTGTGTATTTTCTACGATTGTCTCTGCAGGCATATACATATGTATGTGTGTGTGTGTGTGTCTTGTTGTGGCTTTTGGCAGCGACTGCGATTGCGACGACGACGACGGCTGCGACGGCGACGGCGACTGCGACTGCGACTCGAGCTCTCTTTTGCCCGCTTTGCTACGCTGTTTACATGCACAGCGCTAGTGGCGCTAGAGCTCTGCTCTGGCGCTCGTGCTCATCGCGTATCCTCGTCGTCAGCCTCGTCGACAGCCTCTTCGTTGTCTTCGTCGACGTCAGCCTCGTCGTCGTCGTCAGCGTCGTGCTAACTCGCTCCCCCTTTTACACAGCATTCGCCAACGTACTCGTTGGAGTTTTTTTTAGCAATGTTCGTTTCTCTTCTTATTATTTTTTTTCTGGCTGACCTGCTCCTGCTTCTCTCTGCTGCTGCTCATCTCTGCTCTGCTAGCTGCTGCTGCTCGCTGCTGCTGCTTGCTGCTGCTGCTGCAGTCGTCGCCTTTGGTTGCTTGCGTCTCGTTTATTTATGATTATCTGTGTACAACTTGTTTCGTGTTCATCGCATGTCGATGCCGATGATGATGGGTGTTGTATAGGCCATGAGCAGCTCTTCTTCTTCTATCTGGCTCTTATTTTTTTTTTGTTGTTGTTCGTTGTTAAACCCTGCCCCCGGGCGCACACATGTATGCTATGTACTTACCTCTAGCACAGCTACACACAGATACATGCAACAGCAACATCAACTGGCAACAGCTACAACTGCAGTTACTACAACATGGAGAACACACCTTTGGCTCTCGGGGCTTGGGCTTGGGCTTGGGCATCTTTTTTAGTACTTTATTAATGACTGTTTCTGTTTCTGTTCGTGTTTCTTGGTTGTTGTTGGTTGGTTGGCTGCTTTTTACTTACTGCTGTTGACCCGCCAGCAGCAACGGCAACGGCAGCAGCAACACACGAATTGCAACTCGCTTATCACTTGACGCGTTCTTTGCTCCTCCCCTAAAAATAAACATTGCACCTCTTCAACCTGTCCGTCTGTCTGTCTGTCTGTCTGTCTGTTTGGTAAAGCTCTCTCGCTCTGTCTTTCCTTCTCTCTCTCTCTTTGAAGTTTGACAATTATTTATTTCCAAGAAAATGTCAACTTGTCTTTAAACATTTTTGACTTTGACTCTGAGACTGCGGCACAAATAAATATTTAATTCATGTCCTTGCCCAAAAGGAATGTTTCAGCTTCAAATCTAAAAGGGAAAATCAATCAAAAGTCTTGAATAAATACTAACAAATACACACAAACACACACACTCAGAGGGTATGTCAAACGCTCTCCAGAGGTTGTCACGTATAGGACTAAACCACAGGCAAGTAGAGCGGGGGCGGGGCGCCACCAAAAATATGTGTGGCACTGTCAATAGGGCGGCTGGGAACAATAAAAAGATATAGCAGGGCAAAACTAAGCAGACATTTGAAAATGAATCAATACAACGGGAGCCAAAATATAAACAACAAATCTAACAGATACAAATTCAAGCGGGTAGGCTCAAAACAGCAGCTAGACAACTACAACAACAACAACAGCATGACTCTAACCGCGATTCCGATTGCCCCCGTTGGAAATTCAAGTCGATGGCAAAGTTCGCACACGGAAACAAACACCTTTTCATTTGTATCTATTAGATTAAAATTCATGTCGACGCACTCGCTCTACAAAACATTTACACACACAGATGTGCGTGTGTGTGCGTGTGTGTGTGTGTATACTCGTATGTGTTGCTCAAAAGATACACTGTATAAAGTGGCAAGAAAATTGAGCCCGAAGCTGACAATCATCATTGGCTTTGTGCAAATGCACATACGAAAGGGGAGCAAGGGATGGCAGGCTGGTCGGTGGGGGGAGGGGGATGAGGTATGGTAAAAGGGGATTGCCAACAGCGATTGTCGCTGCTGCTGTTGCTGCTGCTGCTGCTGCTGCTGCTGCTATCAACGACAGAACACGAACAAGAACAACAATAACAACAACGAGGCGAGGCGAGTCGAGTTGAGTTGAGGCGAGGCGAGGCGAGGCAAGCAATAAGCTTGCCACCAATACGAATACGAACAATAGTAGCAGATACAGCAGATACAGATACACACGTTGCAGTTGTGTGTGTGTGTGTGGGGCAACAAGAAAAATACAAAAGATACAAATGTATCTCGTGTTCGAAATATAAAAATCGTTAAACAAAGACTAACGTTGTTTCTGGATTTGCGATCCAGACTCCCAACTCCAACTCCAACTCCAAACTCCCAGCACACACTTCAACTCCTGCGACTGCAACAGCGACGTTGACTGCGACGGCGATGGCGACGGCGACTGTGACGGCGACTGCGAGAGTCACACTGTGGTGCTCCGTGGTGCTGGCTCTATGGCGCCCCGCGGGTGGCACCAGCGCGTCCCTGGCAACATAATCTATCCCTCCCGTTTTTGCTGATGCGAAAAAGACTCGAATTTAAGCTTTCGTTTTGCCAGCTTTCTCTTTCTGTTGCTTCCAGACACCAGTACCCCCAATAGCGCCATTTGAGCGCCCGCCTCCAGTACACACACACACACACACACACACACACACACACAAACATGGCATACCTCCCCCCCCCCCCCCCCCTACCACTTGGTAGTAATGTTGCTGTGGTGGAAGCTGTGGCTGTTGCTGCGGCTGTTGCCTCTGGTTCTGATGCTTCTGCTGCTGCTTCTTCTCGTTGTGCAGCGCCTGGTGGCAAGCGCGACGGCATTTTGTGCCCTCGTCCAATGACTTAACGTGATCTGAATTTGTTGCCCGCAGGCCAATTACTGCCAAAAGTGTATGCAAAATATGGCAAAATACAGCGGATATGGCTGCCTCCTGCCTCCTGCCTCCTGCCCCTCGCCTGCTGCATGCTGCATTTTGCCTTGCCATCTTGACATCCCTGGCAGGCAGCGAGAGATTTGAGATTTGCGACTGCTTTGCGTTATTATTTGAGGATCAGTTATTTACAATACTTGTCTGTTTCCTCTCATTGTTTGCAAATGCTTCAGTTCCTTTTTTTACCATTTAAAAAAATAGATTGAAAGATTTTTTTTGGTATGTTTTTTTTATGTTTTTTTAGTATTAATCACAATTTAAATCTTATTCTGAGAAAAAAAAAATGTTACTATAAATTTGAAAATTTTTCCAACAACACTAAGATATTTTTACATATAACCAGAAATTAAATGTTACTTAAAGAAAAATATATTAACAAAAATACATTTATATAAGAGTTTCTAAGTGAAACACGGATCTCAAATAAAAATTTATAAAAACTTAGAAAAAGTAAGAATTTTTATTGAAGAAAAGTAAATATTGATATTATGTCTTTAAATTTTTTATTCTATCAGAGTTCTTTTAGATTATTACGAAATAAAATAATCTAAAAGAACTCCGATAAAGTAACAAATTTTATTAAAAAATATCATTATATACTTTTGCTAAGCGACTTTGAAACTAAGTCCAAAACTCAACGACTAAGCTAAAATTATTTTAAGTCTCAAGAAACTCATTAATATAATATAATAGATGTGCTCCCATTGTCACAATAAATATATTTTTGCTAGCAGTACAAGTAATTAAAAATAAAAATTACTAAAAGTACATTTCTGGAGATTTAGGTAAAAATTGCTTTTGAATATCTAAGACTTAAATAAAAGACTAAAGTTATTCACTAGTTGTCAAAAAGTCTTTACTTTCATATATTATTTATAAAGAGTCTAGTAAAAGTTAATTAAATCTCTTTCGGATTACGAAAAGTATATTTTTATAATTTAAGGTTTCTATTTTATTTTTAAACTACATTACTTAAAAATACAAAATATTTCTGAAAAATATATTTCGTTTGGAATTTTGGTTTAGTTTTAATTTAACAACAGAAATTATTTTAAAATTTTTAGAAATTTGTTCTACAAAGCTGAGGAACCTTAAAGAATTCATTGAAATGTTGTGTATATATTATTTTCTAATTTTTAAAAAGATGTTTCTTCAATGGCTATTTTTATTTTTGACTTTTAAGAAATACATTTTTTTAAAAACAGAATATGGACAAAAATATCAGAATACATATGGAATTAATTTTAGCTCGTATTTATAGCTATTCTTCCAATGTTTAGAGCAATATTCTAAACTTTATTTAATGTGTTATTTTAATAAAAAAAAAAACCTATAAATACATTTGAAAACAGACAAACATATATAGAGATATATATATGTGGTCAGCACACCCAAAAGTGTTAATGTTGTCCAATGAAGTCGAAACATTATCATCAGGGAGATTTATTTCTGAGCATATCATCTAGCCGGCTGCGAAATGGTTGCTGCCCCACAGAGGATTCGTGCGGATGCGTGAACAGGGACTGGGCAAAGAGAGAGAGAGGGTGGTAGATGAGGATTGAGGAGGGAAGGAACGAGGGAGGAGTGGAAAATAAACGTATCAGAGGCTGTGGCAAAAAAGCAACTCACTTACACGAGTACAACAAAGTAACTTCATTTAAATGCTGTAAGAATTTGTTTTCGGCGTGTGCGACACCCGCACTCAGGCAGGCAGAGCAGGGGCAAACGAGGGGGTGGCTGTGAGCCGGTGGAGGGAGGTGGGGTTGTAGGGGGTTGTTAGTGGCAGAGTGGCAATATAAAGCTTAAATTGAAATTTAGCTGCGCTGCAGCGCGTCAAGCGTTTCCCATTCAAATGGCCATACATATGTTGATACATTTCTACATGTGTACGGTCTATGTATATGTTCCTATGTGTGTGTGTGTGTGTGTGTGTGTATAAATATGTATCTTTGTTTCAATGTAGCTAACACAAAAACCGATTCGACAGCGTTCTCTTTTTCTCACTCGCTCCACATTCGCCATCTCACTTGAACCTCCACCCCCTCTCTCTCTCTCTCTCTCTTACGCTCTCTCTCTCTCGCACGCGCTTAGTCGCGCTAGTCTTGTCGCGGACAGCCGTCGGCGCCGTCACTCCTCACGAGTGGCGTTTCAATTAATTAGAAAAAGTTAAAGAGACCCCCAACAACAACTGCAAAACAAAAAAAAAAATCGAGGGAGGCAACAACAACAACAACAAGAAGAAAAACAAATTTCAAATATCTCCGTAATAAAATGTAAGCGCGCATGCAACAGCAGCTGCGGCTATGGCTGTGGCTGTGGCAGTCGCGGTGTCGGTGTCGGTATCGCTATCGTTGGCGTACTCCTCGGCGCCAGCAGCAGCAGCAGGAGCAGCAGCGGAAGATGCCGCCAATCCAGCAACAGCCAACAGGCAACAACGTGGTCAGCAAAGTAAGCAGGATGAATGATAAAAACCCAACAGCTAAAAACTGAAACTGAAGCTGAAACTGAAGCTAAAGCGGCAGCAACTAAAGCAGCAACAGCAGCAGCAATAGCAATATCAACTGAACCAGCAACAGCAACTGAAGCAACAGCAGCAACAACAGCAGCAACAACAGAAGCAACTGAAACATTGGCCCACCCCTTTCACGAGTTTTGTTCATGTTCATCAAGTTTTATTCTTTCTTTTTTTTTATTTAATCTTATGTTGTTGTTGTTGTTTATGGCAACAAATACTTGTACAACGTAGCATACACTCAGCTCTCCCCAGCAGCAACGGCAACGGCAGCAGCAGCGACAGCAGCAGCAGCAACAACCAAGTAGCAACAACAATAACAACAACGACGACAAAAGGCACAACAACTGTGCGTACAAATACATACATCGGCATTTTACAACAACACGCAATAACAGCCATTTTTCTAGTTGTTAAGTTAATTTTTTCATGTTCTGCTGGCTCGCTCGCACTTAACACGCGGCAAACAGCAGCAGCAAGCAGCAGCAGCAGAGTATTCGTAGTCGTGCCGAGACAAAACAGCCAACAGCCAACAGCCAACTGGCAACAACAACAGGCAAAAACAAGCAAGCGACGTGCTCAGCAAATGCGATTCGTGGGCACTTTCACACATACACACACACACACGAACACACTCATCTACTCACACACACTCGCACGGGCACAATCGCTGTTTCGCTCACGCGCACACCACAATATGCCAGATACTTTATTTATGGTCGCAGCAGCAGCAGCAGATACTTTTTAGTGTAGTGGCCGTTTGCTGGCTCGCTGCCTCTGCCGTCATCCTCCCCCTTGCGCAAACACACACAGCAACCGGTTCTCGCAGCAGCAGCAGCAGCAGCAGTAGCAAGCAACCCATCTCGCTTGCACTTGGTAAGCAACGCATGACAAACAGCCAGCCCACTTTTAATGATAATCATTATTGCCGTTGTTACGGTCGCCTGTCGTTGCTGTTCTTCTTGTTGTTGTTGATACTTTTTCTGCTTTTGCTCAGACACACACACAAACGCAGAGAGAGAGAGAGAATGAGAAGAGAGAGCACAGCACAAACGCATACACATATACGGCTGCAAGCAATTTAGGGGAGAAACGAGTTTTGCCAACCGTTGCGCTGCGCTCTCTCTCACTAACACATACACACACACACACAGTCAGCGCTTATCTGTGTGTTAGCTACGGCTGCTTGCCAGCCTGCCCTGCCTTGCTTGCTGCTTGTTGTTGTTGTTGTTGGTGTTTTCGCTGTTTTCGATTGTCGGTTGTCGTGTAATTCCCATTTGTCGTACACTTTGTAGTTGCTCAAGAAACTCATGTTAGTCTACTTTTGGCTGTTACGCAGATTGTTCGTATCGTTCGGTATCTCTCTGTCGTTCGTCGTTGCGTTGCGTTCGCTTCGTTCCGTTCCGTTCGCATCGCATCGCTTCGCTTCGTCGTTGTCGTGCCTCTCTGCTGCCGCCACTGCTGCCCTACCACTGTCACAGTGCCACTGCCACTGCCAGTGACAGTGCCAAGTGCCAGTGTGCCCAGTGCCAGTGACAGTGTGCAGCGCTAACACAGCCTGTCGTGCCCGCTCGCCCGCAACATAACAAATTTCATTGAACACCGTCTACGGCTCCGCTAGCAATACCGACTACGACTCCAACTCCATCTCCGATTCCGATTCGGATTGCGTCTTCGTCCGTAAGCCGCGACGGCGTTTGTTAACCTGGCATTAAGCGAGCATAAACAACAAGCAATCAGCAAGCAGCGGCAGGCGCTAAGATTTTCTGACACGTTCTCCAAATGCTCGGTTCGAAAAGCAGCTAAGACCGCAAAACTGTTTTTTTAAATACCGTTCAATCGCTTAACCGTCGGCATGACAGAAAGTCTGCAAAACGCGTAGTGCTTGAATAACACACACACATACACACACCACCTACATACAAAACACGCACAACCACACACACACACACACACGTCCCCATTAATGAGAGTGATAACTTAAAGATACATGTTCAAATTGAAATAATAATCATCGAAATACATCAAGTTAAATCAAAGGCTTACAACTTAAAACAACAACAATCCAAGGAGACCAGCAAAAAAAAATTAATAAACCAAACAAAACAAGTTCAGTTAATGCACAAGTTGCATTCAACAAAGAAAAAATTATAATAATAATATATATAAATTGTTAATCAATTCTATTTTGAATTGCGAAAGTTTGTGTTTAATTCAATTCAATTCGTGCCGTGCCGTTTTGAGATAAATTATTAGTTCGACTTGAAAAGCAAATCTAAATTAAATGACAGTGCACAGTAATGAAACCGGTGTCTGTTTAGTAATGGTACGTACTAAAATAAATATACATACTAACTACTAAGTACATACTAAATAATAAATTGTAGCAAATCTATGGTAATTGATTTAAATTAACATCTGTGTCAAATCACAAGCAATAATTATGATAGATAAAAAATTAGTTTCATTTACATTTGAGCAAACTTATTGAAAATCAATTGGAATCAGATTTATATTTATTTTTAAGAAAACGATCTATTAAAAATCTAAAGAAATCTGTTATTAAGAAAAATATAGGTTGTTGAAAGAATTAATTTACCGCAGGCAAATCACTCAAATGGAAGTTCAAAAAAATTCGTCCTATGAAGCATTTTACAAACTGGATTAACTTTCTATTAAAATAAAAAATCTACGTTTAATGATATGGAAAGAATTAGATACAGATAGATAAATTCACTTATATGCTGGAGTTACTTATCAAACTCTTATTGAAATTGAATATGTTAGAATAAAACAAATTCATCAGAAATCCAAAGAACCATCAAAAGACAAATTGAAACACAAGTTTTAAATAATAAATATAAATTCCTAAGATTTTCAAAGAAGATTTTAAGTTAAGCTAAAGTTTTTTTACTGTTTGATTTTTTTAAATTATTTTATTTCTATTTTGTTAAACACTTTAGCATGTGTTAAACATTTTAATGGGGGAAAAAAAGGTGCCAAATATTTAAGCGAGATCCTCTAATTAATTTTAACTTGTAGCTGCAGCGATTGGACTTGACAGAGAGAGAGAGAGAGAGAGAGAGAGAGAAAGAAAGCGAGAAAGAGAGAGAAAAGAGCAATGTGCAGGCATTTAAAAATAAATTGAAATAAAAGGAACATTTTCAAATCGATGTCTGCCAAATCCACTTTCAATCCCCAAATGTCAGCCATACATTTGTGCAATACATTGCTTTAGCGTGCCAGCATTTTATTTTTCTCCTATTTTATTTGGGTTTTTATGTAGTGTAGATAGATAGTAGATAGCGGACATGTGTACTTCATACATGACGCCAAGTGAGAAGAAGCCCCAAACCCCCCCCAAAAAAAAGAATACAACTGCTGCATAAACTGATGTTCTACAAAGGCTAATACTTTGCGGCTGTTACTGTTTCTTTTGCTGCTATGCGCACACACACATTATACACACAGAGACACACACACATGTGTGTGTGTGCGTGTGTTTGCTTGTGTGTATTTAAAATCAAAGAGCCAAACATGCTGGCTGGTAATCTGATCTACATAGTGGCAAATATGGCAAGTTAATGTTGCCTCTTTGGTCAAATGTAATCAATTCAACTTATACTTGACACTTCAGCGCCAACACACACACACATACACACACACACAAACGCATACACACATATACACACACACACACACACACACAGGCAGTCAGAGACATTGGCACATTAATTACAAATAAGTAAGAACAGCAACAAGCGCTATGAAAAGAGACCATAAAATGCTTGCGATAAACAAAAAAAATATAAAAAAAAAATAAAACAGAAAAACAGAGAAATAAAAAAACGAGCAAATAATGTGAAATGCAACTTGTAGAACAACAAAGAAAACTGAAACCGAAACCGTATCTGAATCCGAAACCGAAACCAAAAAATCCGATTTGTAGTCGCAGCGAAAAAAAAATAACTAAATAAAATGCAAATCGCTGTTTAGATAAAAATTCCTCAGTCACACATATGTATCAAAAAACATACACACTTAAGTGTGTGTGCAAGTGTGTGTGTGTTTATATGTTTGTTTGTGTGTGTGGATGGATATTCAACACTTTCGAATAATTCTCAAGTTGTTGACTACAACTCAACCATTTGTTTATTCAAATACACATTCTTTGGCAGCGCTTCGATAGCGTTGTCCATTTTGGATGTTCCAGCTAGAAACACAATATTCTGTATATATATATATAAATATATCGATATATATATATACGTATATTGATATTCGTACATTAATGCACACATACACAGAAGACATGGATGGCACGATGGATGATAAACATTGGCGGCTGATTCAAAGGCGCCAACTGATAACCCAAACCGTTGTCACTCTTTCCACAACTCCGCAAGTCCATATGGGTCAGAGAATTAATTTTTAATCGCGTATGGCCACTTGACTTGTCATTTGGAAATGGGGGGGGGGGCGGTAAGGAGGAGGGGAGTGGTACCAACGATTCGTTCAATCAGAGGCAGTGCATCCGTCTATCTGTGACTATTTTGTGATATCACTCACTGTTTGGCCACGGCAACATGCGATAAAAATCCAATCTTGAGCCTTGGATCATTTGTAAAAAAAGAAAAAACCTAGTCGAAGAAGAAGAAGAAGAGCCGACAAGAGCCAGCAGAACCCAAAGAGACCGAAGAGAGTCTCCAAGACATCCAAACCGAAAAACCCGAGAAAAGTTTACGAAAGCAAAAGCCAAAGAGACGATAATAAATAAACCTGAAACTTGTTTGTGTCTGCAATGCCGCATGTGCGAATGTATGTTGCAGTTGTTGTTGTTGTTGTTGTTGTTGTTGCAACAGCAGTTGTTGTTGTTGTTGTTGTTGTTGTTGTTGTTGCAGTTGTCGTTTGCTGTTGTCTCTGGGTACTGTTGCTTGACTAAAAGTGTTGACAAAAGTGCGCGATAGGCTTATGTGCACACAAAACAAAAAAAATAAGAAAAAAAAAACATGGGCACGGACCAAGATGCACAAAGCCCGGTCCCGGCTATACACACACAAAACACACACACAAAACACACACACAATCAAATTGCTCTTAGGATGTTGTTGTCGCTGTTGCGCGCTGCCAGCAATCGTCTGTGTAATTTAAATCAATGTTGTCAATCGAAAACATGATTTGTTGTTAATGGCGGCCTCACTTTGATGATCAGCCCAAGAGGACCCTAGTCAGTGAGATGGGCTATTAGGCTAGGGTTATGGACTGTATGTATATATATATATATATATACTGTACCGATTGGAGTGTCTATACACACACACACACACACACACACTGGCACAAGCAAAGCGCTTATCGCATTGATAAGGGGGGGCAACGGTTTTTTAATTAAGTTTTGCTGGTAGCACAACTCCAGGTACAGTAGGCAAGTAGGGGGCAGGCAGTAGGTAGGCTCTATGTGGGCACATCTCTTGATATTCATTTACCTCATTTTACACACTTTTTTATTAAAAGTTTTTATTACCTTTTTAAAAAACAAAAAATTAATTCATCTCATTCAAATTTTTATTTAGTTAGCTTTAAAAAGCAAAAATTTATTGTATAAAAATTAAAAAAATATATATATTATGAATACTGAAATATGAGTAAATATGATTATATTCCTTCTTCTGGAATATCAGCATAATATATATATTTTATCCATGAATAACAGTTACTAGTTTTATTAAAATATTTACTGAGTTTTCACTCGATTTATTTGCATGCCATTTGCAACATTTTAAATATTAATAATAAATTATTAAATTAAATATTAGTTAAATATTATTAAATAAATACATTTCATTGTTTTTTTCAAGACAATTTCTTTTCAAAAATAATGTAAATTAATTGCTGAAAAATGTGGAAAATATATGAATCCTAATGGAAAGAGAAAAAAAAGGGTTTTTCCCTTGTCAAAATAAAAGATAAAATTTCTAAGAATTCAATAGAGTAATTAATACTAAGATTACTTAATTTTGGAGTTAGTTGGCGCAAACTCGAACGAATCATTACTTTACTGATTTTCTGCACTTTTTATGTCTTTGCCAGAATGCCGTTTCAACTCGCCTTGCTGCCTCATCGCCAACCACACCCTCCACGAACGCCGCACAGACGCCGCCGCATCCACAGACTACAACGCAGTTGCCAGCTTTGCCACCGTTAGCGCATCCAACAAGCGGCACCGGCTCCGGCCACGGCCACGGCCACGGTCCAGGTGCCGGCTCCGGTCCGGGACCCACGTTAACCGCCGCCGTTGCTGCTGCTGCTGCCGCCGGTTTGCCCGGCAGTGGTATACCCCTGCCCCTGACTGTTCCCGCATCGGGCAACGTGATGGTCACATCGACAGTGCCGCCGGGCGCACGCTCCGGTTCACCGTGTGCCTCTGCTGTGACACCTTATGGCTCGGCTGGCAGTAGTGTTGGACCCGGTCCCTCATCATTGCCGCCAGTTGGTGTCGGTCCGCCGCCGGGTGGTGCACCGCCAGCGCCTGGCACCGGCAATCCGAATCCGAATCGCTGTTGCGACACCGGCCGCACCATCTACACGGATCCGGTGAGCGGCCAGACGATCTGCTCCTGCCAATATGATATGCTTAACTATCAGCGTTTAGCTGCCGCCGGCGGCCTTGTCGCCGGCCCAGGCGGTGTACCGCTCGGCGTCTATCCGGAGGGCATGTCCGCCTACCTGTCGGGCATCGCTGGCGACCAGCCGCCTTTCTACGCGAATCCGGTAAGTAAAACGTGCAACGTTGTCTCAGTTTTTTTTTTTTTGTATTTGTGTTGCGCATGCAAAACTCTCAACTCTCAACTCTCTGTGCAGCTCTCGGGCTGAGCTCGGGCGCTGTTCATAAGTCATGCGACCAAACAATGGTGCAATAAATTTGTGAATTTGTCCAGCGTCCAAGCAAGGACCACCATCAACGACGACATCGTCGTTGTCGTCATTTGATCGTGTGCCAGAGCCACGCACACAAAAGCCTAACCAGCTAGATTATATATAAATATATATATATATATATATATATGTATATATGTATGTATATATATGTATGTATATATATATATGTATGTGGATGCAGTGCTTCCGAACATGTGTTGTCTTTGGTGGGCTTTTATCGCTGGGTTATTGGCATTCTAGGCACAGATTTGTCAAGACTCGCCGGGAGTGGACTTTAAGCTATGTTTTGTGGCTATGGCATTTGCTGACCTTTTGCTGGGTGATATTTCAAGCCGCATTATTGTGAGGAGCTCGCCTCGGAATTCTACTGTCACTGAGACTCAGACTGAGTCTGAGCCTGAGCCTGAACCTGAGAGCATACAATGGTCGGTCCGATGGTCCACTGGTCCGATGGTGCAATGGTCCCTCGGATGATTCGTTGTTTGCTGTTCGTTGTCTGTTGTTACTGTTGTTGTTGTTGGCTGTTACAGCATGTCCGGCGCTTCATGGCGTTGTCCATTGTTCGCCGAATTATTTCTAATAGCAGCGTGTAATTTGCTTTTGTTTGCAAACAATTCTATTTGGTTTGACTTCTTGCCCGGACCACATACTGTGCCGAGGGTCACCAATATGCCAGTAGGCCCAGGCCCAGCAGCTAGGGTTTTTGGGTACGGGGTACGGGGTCAGCACCCCCACGGCGACTGCTCGCAGTGCCTTGACCGGATCTTGTGTGTGTGGCTTTTTAGTCTATTCAAATTCCAATTCCAAATAATCAGAGTCCTTGGTCCTATTAGCCTGTTGGCCAACATATGGTTTCAAAAACACTCTCAATTAGTCAATTGACTGAGTCAAAAATGGAATAGGAGATCACAAAGTGCTCAAAAAAATGTGACTTAGTTGGGATTATTGAGGATTGTTGTTACATTACATTCCAATAAATTTAGCTCTAAATTTAGTGCATATGTAAACCAAAAGTTTCAAAATAATCAATGAATATTTTGTGCAAAAAAGGCATCTTAAAAGTGTACTAAAAAATTTAAACCATGAATATTATTTGACGTGAAAACATAAATTTTTCTTCAAGATTTTATAGCGTTCACAAAATAAATATCTGCCTAAATTAAATGAATTTTTTTTTTGCTCAAGGCAGCTGATTTAGTAAAAAATCAAACAAAAATACACAATATGAAAAAATGCAAATCGTAGCAAAAAATTGAGCGCAGAAAAAAAAGGTGTCAATTATATTTTCAAGTTATTCATTGAGACAAATGTGAATATGTGATTCGATTGTCAAATATTTTCGCAGCGTATTTTAGTTGTGTGTTTAAAAATTCACAAATGAACATATATAATTTTCAAGTGATCCTCAAATCTCAATGCTCAAACGACAAAACAAGATATGAGACAAAAGCAGTTTTTGAATGAACATAAAATACATAAAAAAAAAATTAGTAAGTTGAAATGAAACAACTTGGCTTGAACCAGTTGAGGCAAAGAGTTTTATGTTTTTAATACTTGTATCAAATAATTTACAACCTCTCCGATTATATTCATAATTTACTAATCATTCCCATAAACATGTGTGTGTGTTTGTGTGTGTGTGTGTGTGTGTGTGTGTGTGTTATACGTGCCACTAATGACAGAGTAACAAAAAAAAAATCGATCGTCGTACTACTTACTGAAGTCGCTTTTAAGTGTATGTTTTGTGTATGTGTGTGTGTGTGTGTGTATGTGTGTGTGTGTGTGTGTGTGTGTGCTGCCTAAGTATATTGATTTGCATTTGAAGAAGCTTAGGCAGCTGGCCAGACATAAAAAAAAATATATAAACCCGGCCTGCCGCCAGTAGCTGTGGTTTTGCATAAATTTGGTTTTGTTTTGTTGCCGGTTGCGTTATTGTTATTGAAAGAAACTTATTAAAAAAAAAAAAGAAAAAGAAAAAAAAGACACACAACAACAACACACAAAAGAAGAAGAACAACAAAAACGACACAAATGACAATATTCAACGCATTCGAAATTTATCGATTGGTGATTAAACACTGTCCCTCACAGTGCCTACAAAAAGTCGCCTACGCTGCGCTGACACAGCAGCACTCATCCAAATTAAGTACAGCGGGACATAAATATACATACATACATATATATATACATACATACATATATATTTTTAAGTGTATTTTATATTGATTGAGGCGTTTAAAAGGCAAAACAGTTTCAAATTTTCCGGCCGCACAGCTGCATAAATCATCCCGGCGATCGTAATTAGTCACTGCGGCATTTTTCCGTACCGCCGGCGCTAAACTGGAGCAATTTTTCTTAGCATCTATATAGGACGAGAGCAGGGCCAGGCCAAGCCCGGAGAGTTGTAAAAGTGTCGGCTCTGTGCGGTGGATTCATTACTTTGACACGAGCTGTCAAGCGGCTGTCATTTTGCCGCAGCACGGGAATATATATTTCTCGTTGTCTTCAAATAAAAAAAAAAAACAAAAAAAAAAAATACTCGACGCATGCTAAATGGTGGATGATGGTTTTGAAGGTGGATGTGGATGTGGATGTGGATGTGGATGTGAATGTGACTTGGCGAGCATGATAGAGATAGAAAGATGGTGCAACTGTGCGCGGGGCCCTGCTGTCATTTCAAATGGCAAAAAGAAACATTTGAAGAGCCGCCGCCTGTTTGCCAGTTTCCCAGTTTGCCAGTTTCCCAGTTCGCCTGCCAAAACAACAAATAGGCCAGGCCGCGCCCGGTGTCGTTGAGGGCGTCGACTGCTGCTTTTCGTACCTTATTAATAAATTTGTCAACACGCAAGTGACAGCCTGTCCGCCTGTGATCCGCCCTGGCCCTCGCCCTTGCCCCTGCCCCTGCCAATGACTGACTGGCCTGCCTGGCAGCCGTCAGTTTATCTCCATGTCTCGTTGATCCTTAAGTTCGAGTTTGACGTTAGCGCATATGTTGCATCCTGCGTCGCATGTTGCATATGATTCAGCTGCGCCCCTCCCCCCGCCCACCAATTAGACAATGGCAATCATAGTTATTTTTGTGTGACAGCACTGCTCTTCCTTTATCCTTAAGCCTCTGCACTACCAGCAAAAACAATGAAACAACAACAACAACAAGTTCGAGTCTATATTGACTTTATCATACACTCACAGTAAGTGACACCAACAACACCAACAACAACAATTGCTGGCATGAAATTTCGCACTCTCTACAATAATCTTGCTCTACGCACAAGTGTCTGTGTCCATGTTCCATGTGTCCTCGAACGTGGTCCTCTGGGAGCAAAAAACTTTTGTGCCGTTGGCAAAAACTTGCCTACCCAAAAATTGTAACAAAAAGCAACTACAAATCGTGCCCCATTCTCACACGCTTGCACCAATGAGGATAGTATACCTCCCCCCGCCCCCACTCTGCCCCTCATCGCATCCGTCTAAGCCATTTACACTCACATGCGAAACTCAAAGCAACCCCAAACTGGGAGTTTTTGGCCCGAAAATGTACATGCACTGATTTGTCAACTTTCAAAATGTCGAAGTGTCGTCGTGTTGTGTTCATGTTGTTGTTGTTGTTGTTGTTGTTGCTGTTGTTGTTGCTGCTGTTGTTGCTGCTGCTTTTTTGGGGGTTGCTGCCTTGCTAATGGCAAGGTGACGTCTGCAGCGGGGGGAGTGTTGAGCTGCTGCCACAGCTCCTCGGGTCCCAGAAGTACTAAATACATTTTACTCACACTTTTTGGCCATTGTTGTTGCCGTAAGTGTTGTGGAAAGTTTTTGTGTTGCTGCCGTTGTTGTTTGGCTTTTTGGCAAAAGTTGAAAATGTTCGTTAACAGTGAATTTTTGCACTCACACACACACACAAACACATACATAGCAGAGTGCTCTTTGGTTGGGGTGTCTACGAGAATGTTTTGAATGGCTGCCTACAACAAACAACAAATTAGCAGTCATGGCAACGCCGAGCGAACAACAAACAGCCAAACAAACAAGCCAGAACCACACTTACAACTTTCACATAACAACAACAGCGGAGGCAGCTTCAGGCTGCCACATTCACAGCCACATCCACATCCACATCCTCATCCCGTTTTGTACAACTTTATAAGCGCCCAAGCGCAATAACTGTCAACTGGCTGGCGATAGGAGCTGGAAGCTGGAAGCTGAAGCTGCAACTGTAGCTGTAGCTGAAGACGCAGACGCCGACGAAGAGGGAGCAGGGTGCAGGGTGCAGGGCGCCGGAGCATGCTACATCTCCTGAGGGAGATTTGCTGGCGCTAGACGCCGCTGAGCATTCTATTTTGTCAAAGTCAAAGTCCTCGCATGTCGATGTCGATGCTTCAAAATCAGTCCCAGTTTGTGATTCAGCAGATGCTGATTTCTGATTCCATTCATTCTTCGGCCGTGGTTCGCCGTTCGCGGTTCGTTCCAATGAGTAGAGGACAGGAATGCGCTGCGTAAACGTGAATTTATTTTTAAAACGAGGCAGCAATTAATTAACTCGACCCGTCATTACGCGCATCATTCGCATCGCGGCGCATCAGGCGACAGACCACAGGCACACCACAATGCTCCGCCCGAAACACGAACACCCCAACCCCCAAACCGTATCTGGAGCCTACTAGCCTGGTTGCCTGGTTGCCTGGTTGCCTGGTTGCTGCCCGGTTGCCTGGCTCCCAGTCAAATTGAATCACATCGCATCGGCAACTGTCGCGACGTGTCGGCCAATTGTCGATGTTGCCGCTTGTTATCCATTGAGGCGGAAGCGTGATGCTCAGCCAGCGCTCCAGCGCTCCAGCGCTCCACAAAATTTAGTTAACAATTAAAACCAGATGAGTACCCAGTTTTATATGGATTCATTCATTTACAGCTTCTAGCTGCGAAATCGCACTCCACATTGCGTGAATCGACACACAGTCCCCAAACGCTTGTATTTTGATCGATTTGTTGCCGATGCTACAGTGGTACTTGTAATAACGAACATCAAATCTGGCTAGTTTAAGCATGATTTGTAGTTAAAAAGAACATTCTATATAATATATATTATATTGTCTTGTTCAAAAAATTTAGCGTGGCGAAGCAAACTGCTTTTACTTTTCGTTAATTTAACAAATAATCTGCCTGATTAACTAAGTTAATTTCATAATTGTTTCAGCAATTATTGACCAACAAAAAATGCATTCTTTCATAAAGACAATATTTTTATAATTTTATCACAAATTGTTTAATTAATTTAATTTAATTTAATTGATATAAATATTTAGCATATTTTTTTATGATATTATGATGCACTTGCTGTAAGGCACTTGCTAATATTTTATATGTAATATGAAAGAACATTTTCAAAAATTATAAATTTTTTTTATATATGCCCTAGACATAAATTCACACCTTCAAAAAAAATTCGGCATTTAGGAATTGATAGTAAATTGGATTGTATAAATTCCTGTTCAAATTGAGAGAAGAGCTTATATTATTTTCTATTATTTGTAAATAGAAATTAATTATTTACATACATTTTAAATTTATTTATTTATTTACTTAACATTTTTCTATGCCAAACATTGACTATTATATTTATAGAAGAATATTATATATGAGGAAACTTAGTTATTTATAAATTAGAACTATTCCAAAGCTTTTGTAAATGTTGCCCATATAGTAAAACATGTGTAAACAAATCGAATCAATTTTAAATTATTAATTTAACAATTTTAAATAGAAATCAAAGTTGCTGACAATTTTAAATGAAATTGACGTTTTCATAAATATCACTTTAAAGGCAAGTTTGTGTTAACAACAAGCTTGCCAATAGCCGATTTCGAGAACATTTAAATAATGATGAATCATTTCCTGGTACATGCAAACACCTAAGGATGTACATATATATGTATATACATATACATATGTCTATACATATATCACTTGCTATCGCTTTGGGCCGATCCATGTCAGTTCTGGTCTAAATACTGCTGCTGTTCAGTGGTAATGGCCAACTGGCTAACTGGCTAACTGGCTGACTTGCTGGCTGGTTAGCTGGTTAGCTGGTTGGCTGGTTGGCTGGTTCTTTGGTTAATGTTTGAGAACGCACTACCAGTAATAATAAACGCAAAACGTAGTTGCACACACATGTCGATTGTTCATGTTGTTGTTAATATTTTGCATCACACGCGAAAATCTGTGTGGCAGGAGGAGGCGGTGCAGACATGGTTGACAAGGGGGTCGGCGGCGGCGGCGGATGTGTGTGTAGCTGCTGTGCAAATGTTGTAAGTAAGTAGCAAACGCAACAATTTATGGGATGTGTTGCACTGAATGCGCTTCACTCGCATGTCCATGTACATGTCCATGCATGTCCATATGCAGCACGCACTCCGCACACTACACACAGTACACACACACACACACAAACACACCCAACACACTCCCGGGGCAGGCCGTAAAGATTGCTTGTGAATTTTAGTGGATGCGGATGCGGATACTCTGAATGTTGTTGCTGAACATGGTGCTGGTGGCTGCTGCTGCGGCTGCTGATAGTTGAATGCGATTATTGTAAGAGTTGTAAAAATTGTAAAACCGGTTCGTCCCTTTTCGATTCATTGAGGAATCGGAATCGGGCAACGGGCATCGAGCAACCGAGCATCCGAGCATCGGGAACGGTATCCCAGCTCCAACTGGTAATTGATCGCTCGCTTGCAACTTTCGACCTTCCGCACCGACTTTTGTCTCTCTGTGTGTGTGTGTGTTTGTGCAACATTCGAGAACTGTAATTTAATATTGTCAGACTTTGGCAAAAGGTTGTAAAACGTTTTGCTAAATGACTTCTGCGAACTGCACGTTACGACAAGCGCTTCCTTTCCGCCCGTAGACCTGTCCGTAGCTGTGTCCGTAGACGGGCCACTAAACCAGCCGAGATCTCTGTCGCCGGTTATCAGTCTCTCTATCGCTTGGCTTTACTCAAACTCTAAACTCACAATTTCAACCTCAAACTCAAACTCAAACTCAAAAACTCACCACATGCTGAGCCATGCGAACCCTCGTCGTGGCCTCTGCGATTGGCATTGATATCGGGCCTAAACAGCAAACCCAAACGGCAAAACACACATATTCTTTATATATATATATATATATATATATATATTGGCGACAGACAGACACACACAAATATTTTCGACGGGTCCAAGTCGCTGGCAGGCGAAGATAACACAACAGACAACAGACAAATGCAACAGCCACAACAACAGCCGCAGCAACAGAGAGTCGCCTCAATGTCGTATGCAACACAACTTGCAACTCGCATACTTCACATGCGGAAAACGGAACGGAACTTGGCCAACAGAAGGCATAAGGGCCCAAACGAAGATGCGCTCCCCGTGCGGTGTCATGTACTAAGATGTGTATCGATCGTTGATTTTACATCATGTTCAAGCTGTTGCAGTTCTCAGACTGACCTTTTGACATCGACCTTTCGACTCCTCGGAAAAGAAGAAGAAGACACTAAATTTAGTGCGCAAAAGACAGAGCCTGAATAATAATTAAACATTGAATTCTTGGGGGGTAACTTGAGGGGGTATCTAATTTAGGCATAGTTCATTAATCATTTAAAATATTATAAATTATAGTTTTAATATTGTAATTTATTTATTTATTTTAGTGATATAAAACTAAAATTAAAAACTCTTCTTTTCCTAAAAAGGAAATACAAATATATTTTTTTAGTTTAGAATATTATTATTATAATTTATTTATTTAATTTGGCGCTATAAATATAAATTTAAAAACTCTTCTTTTCCTAAAAGGAAATGCAAATATATTTTTTAAGCTTAGAATTCTCAATTAAATTGAGAAGATATTTGACTTAATTAAACTTTTTACGAACATTTACAACAATTTAATTTAATTTCAATACAGAAATTATTTTCATATTCGTCTTTAATCTGCTCTGGCGCAGATTACAATTATAATATAAATACAGCACCCTTTTTGAAATGTCTGAAACTCTTTTTTTTCTTTTTTTTATATGCTCTTTAGAGACAAAACATAATAACGCTTTTAGCAGTTAAAACAACACCAACAACAACCCTTGTAGACAATTCCTTATTTCCCCTCCGATATGCGTTTATTTAATGTCCCGATCAATTAGTGAGCTCATCAATGGCCGACTGTATTTTAGTATGGGTATTTTTCTTTATCATTTGGCAGCTTTCTGTTATCAATACAGCTGCTGTGCTCAACTTTACTCCAGCTTGCCCCCCTTGCCACCTCCCTTGTTGTTCGCTTTGGGATTGGGCTCGGTGCAATCTTTTGTCGTTATCACTTTGGTACACGACAAACAGCTGACATCGACAGATGTCGCAGTGAATTTAGACACGACTAAATTACTAAATGTGTATATAAGTAATTGTCATGTTACACTTAATCAACATTTCACATATGTACGAGTATGTGTGTGTGTGTCTCTGTGTGTGTCTATCTGTGCTTGTGTGATTTTAATTACGAACTGTGGCAAGTGATGCCCACAAGCTGACATATGTTTGTTTCACTAACTACATGCCTACAAATCAGACATACGCACATACATACATACATACATACATACATATATACATGTATTTGTGTGCTATAAACAACGTCTTTTATTCGCATATTCATGTGTCGCATTATCAAATTAAATGACAACTGTTGCGAATTCAAAAACGATTGCAATACGCCCTTTTGGACACGTCTTGTTCACATGATCGACAGACTTAGATGCTGATTATCATTGAATTTTACAGTGTAATTGTTGAAATTACAAAGAACTAATTAAATTCTTTCAAAAAAAAAATCCTTAAAGCTAATAACTGCTGTTTATTAGTGAATTTTACAGTGCAATTGTTGAAATTACAAAGAACTAATAAAATTCTTTCAAAAATAAAATCCTTAAAGCTAATAAATTTTTTTTATTGTTATGGAACAGATTTGTTTTGCAAATGTTTTTTTTTTTTTTTGGCATATTAAAGCAGAGAATTGTTCCACTTATGCATACATTTCTCATAATCTCACTTGTTTTATAACTAATTAAAAATGATGTGTTTCCAGCATGTCTCGCCGATAAGGCATGCCCCACACAAAAAATGTTCAAATTTTCAGCTTAACGCGTAAATAATGTACTAATGATTTGTTTAACATGAGTTTTAATTATTTCAGTTCAAGGTCTTGGCTAATGATCAATGCTTTCACATCAATTTTGAAATACCATAGATTAAAGCAAAAAATATACTTACTTATTCCTATATATATTCTAAATATAATATTTTTTGTTGTTTTGTTTTTTTTTGATTGCAGGCTGGCATTGACTTGAAGGAGAATTTGGTGGCTGGAGGTGCTCCATGGCCATATCCATCGATGTATCATCCGTATGACGCAGCGTTTGCCGGCTATCCCTTCAATAGGTGAGTGCAGCAGTTGAATAACAAATAATAATTTGACATTGAGGCAGGAGTGTGGCAGAGATTTGCTAAAAAAAAAAAAAACACCAACTCGACACAATACGGGGCGAGAACATGAACGGTGGTCCGACAGGCGATCAACGCCAACACATCAGCTGCGGGTGCAACGTGACCAGCACACCTAATCCCATTCCCAAGTAGGGCGCGGCACTGGCCACCAGCCAGGAGCCGGTGCCGCTCTCCACTACAACTAGTGACAGTGACTGTTGAAAGTTGTTGCTGTTGCTGTTGCAGTTGCTGTTGTTGCTGCCACAGCTGTGCTGTGCTGCGCTGCATTCAAATGCCGGCCAAATTCGGTGCATTAAAAAGTAAAAGCCCACATTGCACATTGGCACGCATTCATTCACATATATATATACATATATAGATATACCTATATATATATACATATATATATAAATATTTGATTTTCTATCATTAACGACAATTTATTTGCTTGTAATTGATGATCGGCCCCGTCGGCTGTTTGCCAGAGTTGCCGCTTCCGCTGCACAATAAAAAAAAAATAAAGAAGTAAATTCGAAAAAAATAAAGTTGCCGACATACATAAATTTCCAAAGCTGAGTTGTCGATTAAACAATCGACAACATCCCGTCACGTCACGTACATGTTGGGGCAGAGCTGTGTGTGTGTGTTTGAGCTGTGCTTCTCTCTCATTGTTTCTACCGTAATTGACACCCATAACAAAAATTTGAAAGTTGAGTCATGTCGATTGTTGCCGCAGTTGTTGTTGTTGTTGTTGTCTATCGAATCATATTCACAATAAATCAGTTTTGAGTTATTTCGCTGTGACGTGACGCCGACTAGCGAATTCCGATTCCGAATTCAATGGATAAACTCTAAAGAAATGTGGCTATCGATGTCGCTGCCTCTGTTGGCCCCAGCCCCACCTTGTCCGTTTAAGTAGAGGGCGTGTATTGTTGCCATTTATTGTTGCATTGCTTGACAACAGCATCGCCATCATTCATGCAAGTGTGTGTATGTGTGTGTGTTGTGTGTTTGTATTTACGGCGTCAGGCAAAAAAAAAAAACCGCCGGACGTTGATAGGAAAATTAAAAAAATTTATTCAACTGTCAAGTGATCAAAGGCAGAGTGTGGCTGTCGGCACAGGTGTTTTGCACTCGGCGACACTTCGTATTCGAAATTTAAATTAATTAATGCAACGCACACACGGAGAGTACACATACACACACACACTCGCACACACACACACACACACATAGCAGGCTGTATGGCAGTCTGTCCAGCATTTGTGCAGCTGGCTGGAAACTACTGCCACATAATACAAATGGGACAGCTACATATGTATAAGCATATCTGTTGTTCCGCTGCTGTCTATGGCTATGGATGCACTTGTGAATATGCCATACACATGTACACACACACACACACACTCACACACACAATCAGCTGGATATGTGCATGTTAACTGGCCACAAAAAACGATAAAGGACAGTTGCTGCACAGACACACACACACACACACACACACAGAGAGAGAGATGCATATTTGTTGCGGCGAATGCATTACCCTGGTCAGAGATCTGAAATGTGTTGCCCGACCGCAAACTGCACATGTGTACATAAATGTTACACTGGGCACACAGACTGACAAATGGACATGCGGCCAGACAGAAGGCCATTTGTGCAAAATGGCTAGCAAAATGTGTTTATTATAAACAAATGTTGCCAAGCAGCGTCAAACCATGATTCTCTCCTAATTATACACTTACACAAAAAAGTAGTCTTTTTTTTAAATTTCCTATTGCTGTTAAAATATAATTATTCGTCATTTAAAATTAATTTTTTTTTTTTACGTAAGGAAAAAGTAAAATTAATAAATCGAAAGTAAAATATAATAAATATTTATTACAAGAATTTTTTAGAAAATTTGTGAGAAGCTTTCTTTATCTCTCTCATTCACTGCATCTCTCTTCCTCTCTGGCCTAAATTCTTAATCAAAGTTGATATAAATATTAAACTTTAAATATTAAACTTTTTTTATTTGCTCTATAAAATATATGAATAAATTTGAAAGGCTTTAAATTGAGCACAACCCTAAATAGCTTAACACATAAAAGTCTCAACATATTTCAAATGGTTTATAAAATAAGAATTTTATATTCTAATCTATGATATACGAATTTGCAAGGACTTGTTTGAGTTCCCATATTTTTTCCAAGTGTAGATAGGCGACCAGCCCAGTTCAGCATTTTGCAAGCTGCATATTTAAAATCCAACCCGTTCTGGTAACAGATTGGCCATTAAAATTGCCAGTCCTCCAATAATAATATTTGTCACCTGTTCATTTCTCACACTGAATGCTGGGGCAGCAGCCGACGGCTCGTCACACCCTTAAAATTTTCGTCTAGTCTTAGACAAGTTTTGTTAACCCTTCAATTTTGAATTTGTTAATTGCAGTTATGGGATGGATTTGAATGGGGCACGGCGAAAGAACGCAACCCGCGAGACGACATCAACGCTGAAGGCGTGGCTCAATGAGCACAAAAAGAATCCTTATCCAACGAAGGGCGAGAAAATAATGCTGGCGATTATCACAAAAATGACGCTAACCCAGGTATCCACCTGGTTTGCAAATGCGAGAAGAAGACTGAAAAAGGAGAACAAAATGACCTGGGAGCCCAGAAATCGTGTCGACGACGACGATGCCAATATTGACGACGACGATGATAACGATAAGAATACCGAAGATAATGATTTGCTAGGTAAGTGAAGAACTTCACTAAAAATTCATATATTTCTATATATTCTGTTTCCCTTAACTTTTAAGCTGTCCTTAATTTATTATTCTTTGCTTTGTATTATTTCTATCGTTAATATTCCTAAAAAAAATTTGTATTCTTTCATAGAATTAATTTAGCTCATCTT
Source organism: Drosophila melanosoma (assembly GCA_035042045.1). Classification (NCBI taxonomy): domain Eukaryota; kingdom Metazoa; phylum Arthropoda; class Insecta; order Diptera; family Drosophilidae; genus Drosophila; species Drosophila melanosoma. The sequence goes on along the minus strand of JAWNLY010000100.1, from coordinate 589,160 downwards.
GTTCTCTTTTAAGACTTTCTGATATTTTTGATTCTTCAAATTTTTATTACGTTTTATAAAATACAAATAGAATTTGGCTTATCACTTCTTAAAATTATTTATTCTTTGTCTAAACACACAAAGCAATAAATTTGCATAACACACAAAAAAGTAAATTTAAACGAATTTTTTTTTTATATACATAATAATGTTCAAAGTTTTTAAAACTGAATTGAGATTGGATAAATACTATTAAATACTTAAATTAACTTTTGTAATAAAAAGCATTAATAATTTTTTAGTTTCTTTTAAATTTTAAATGAATTCACTTTTCGATAACTTTACTTAAGAATTTTCGTGATATTCTCAAACTAACTTAAAATTTGATTAATTCTTTGCAGATGCAAAGGACTCGGGACTGGGTTCGAATGATGATAAGGATCGTATTGGACGTCTCGGTGATATGATGGCCGATCGTCCCGGCGAGAGTAATAACAGTGAATGGTCGGAGTCGCGACCGGGCTCTCCCAATGGTTCGCCCGATCTGTATGATCGACCTGGCGCCCATCCACTGTTTCATCCCGCCGCCCTGCATCATCACTTCCGGCCACCGACCGGTTCGCCACCCGACATCGCCGCCTACCACCACCATCAGCAGCAGCTGTTGCAACAGCATCAGCAGGCACAGCAAAACTCGTTGCAGACCGCTGTGGGTGGCACTGGTGTCAGTTTGGCTGTGAAGCCACGCATCTGGTCGCTGGCCGACATGGCCAAGGATGGCAAGGAGTCCAACTCGGCCAGCAAGGACAACTCGCCGGCCCACGAGCTGCCACCGTCGCAGCCAGCCTTCTATGGCCATCCAAGTCAACATCAGCATCCGTCGCCGGGCAAAATACTCTCCCCGCTGGCGGCTCGCATTCCCAACTATGCGCCATATGTGCGTCCAGATTTATATCGTGGCTTTTACGGGCCGGCGGCAGCAGCTGCCGCCCATTTGAGTGCACCGACGCAGGAGTTTCTGGAGCATCAGCGGCATTTCGGTGCCAGTCTGGCGGCACACAACGGTCTGGGCATGAATCCGCTGCTGTGGAAGGCGGCGGTGTCCGGTGCCGCCACCGGACAACACTTTGCACCACTCAGCCTGACGACAACTAGCAATGCGGGTGCAGTGCAGGTGGCACCACCACCCGGTGCATCGCCATCTGCCTCTAGCTCATCGTCGTCGATGGGCTGCGATGTGGTGCACATACCCAACAGTGGCGGTGGTGTTGGCGGTGGTGTGCATTCCGCTGCACAGCACATGGTCGGGCCCATTTCCAGCAATTCGACCTCTTCGTCATCCTCCTCGAACTCGGGCAAGATCTCGCCGGGCGTCAATGTGACGTCGCTGAGCGGCAAGCCATGACACCCAACAATGCTCTCCGCTTCAGCATCAGCGTCCGCATCCCCTGATCCATACGCATTGCCGCCGGCATCAGCTGCATCGCCGATCTCGGCATTCCGGTCGCTGTCATTGATCGCTATGCGGGAACATCATCTGCAGCAGCAGGCGCCCAAGTTGGCACTGCTACGGCCGTAGCCATGTGCCACGGATTTCAGTGCATGCCATTAGGCAGCCCACAGCTGGCTGAGAAAGTGAGAAAAAGAGATGGAGAGTGAGAGGGAGAGAGTGAGAGTGAGAGTGAGAGAGAAAGAGGATCAAGTTCAGTTCGGGTAGAGAGATCGGGCAAAACTTTCGGACAATAATTTACATGTGATTATTCGGTATTTTGATTAACGCCGCTTACACCAAATAGCAAGAATCATCCCGCTCCCAGAAGCAGCCGCAAACAACAAAAAAAAATAAAAACATTTAACAACAACAAGAAACAACAACAAAAAAATCATCAAACATAACTGTCAAGGACTTTGTGCAATTTTTGTGGGAATGAAAAATCCTAAATCTAATTGAATAAACAAAAAAAAAATACATTAATTTTAATACATACAACTTACGCAATCAGAGCTTATAGGAAGTAAATTTGTAAGAGTTAGTGAAAAAACGAAAATAAAAAATAAACAACAAAAAAAAAAAAACGAAAAAACTAAATAACAAAAACCAAACCCAATGAAAACTAGCAGAAACAGTTGAATAATAAGTAGTATCTCGCAAGGACATTCTCTCAGCAGAGACAACAGCTTGATCACTAACAGAAGATAACAAGAGAGAGAGAGACAGACAAAAAGAGAAAGAGTCGCATCTCATCAATTAACTGTTAGATGAGAGAGAACCACAAAGAAATTCACAGAAAACACACTTTCAGACACACAAATATATTTTCACCTTTTACTGTTACAATTGGCTTCAGACTTCAGGCGCTGATCTGTGCGGTACATAAGTATGTATGTATATAGTGAATATATACGGTATATATATATATATATATATATATATATATATACGGTACTTGAGTACGTAAACATATTAAGTTAATTGTATGTCACTTTGCCATCCTCTATTGCTTGTATGGATGGACAAATCAAACATATCAACGTGACAACGCTCCAAAATCAAAATCCTCAATCCTTTCATCCCCGTTACCAGACCACCAACAATCCTCCACCTCCCGACCATATCCATACCAAATATATACAAGTAAATGCGAGCAATGATTGATTTAGTTGTTTTTGTTTTTATTGTCTTAAGTTCAAACTTTGTTCCTGTCGTTTGTAAATTTAATTTATTGTATGTATGTATGTATTTATTTGATAAATTGGCAAACACGATTTACCTACTTATACTTATACTTAGTGTACGAATATACATATATATATATATATCTATATATATATATATTTAATAATTGCTGTATTTTATGCACAAATTGTATGTAAGCTCGCCTAGTTTTAGCGCCCTAAGCGGTTAGTGTAATATACTTAATGCAATTGTATATACTTATCATACATAAATAATGAATAAAAAATGAAAATGATACATATAAATGAAAAACACAATGCTTTTATTTATAATAAAAATGCAGAAGTTAGATTTTATGAATATAAATGGGAGCAAACGAGCTCAGTAATGGGATCAAAAAGAGTTAGGAAACATATGAAATAATCGGTAAATAATAATTTAATAATACCTTTTAAAATAAAACGGGTCTTTCAATGGCTCAAAATTTTACCTGGACCAGTCGGAAGACATATTTATATATATATATTATGAAAATAAGTCACATTAATCATATTAGTTTAGTCCACCTTTTCAATAACTCATATTTAGCCCATATTTATACATTTATTAATATGAATTTTACTTGCCAATTTCAACAGTTTTGCTTAGCCAACTGCTTTAAAACCCACCGCTTTCATACTTATTGAGATGATTAAGTGTTAAATTAATTGATTTAAAGTGTTCAATTAATTTCAATCGATATTTATAGACTGCGAATACAAATCGCAGTGCGCTCTGGCGAGTTAATCATCTCAAATTGATAATCATTAATCGCTAATTCCAACAATGTCAACTTACTAAGCCAGTCGCCAGTTTGATTGGCCTTGGCCATTATTATTATTGCTGCTTTTTGTTGCCGTCGTCATGTCATCTGAGCCGAGACGATCTCTTTAAGTTATTCGAAAAGCTGTTTGATGTATGATGTACTACTTACTCAACGAGTGAACATTAGCGAAAAAGCTGAAAAGCAAAAATTTCATTTTGCTCGAAACGTGTTTTCCTGCTGTGCAGACCGGAAATGCAATCGCAAACCTATACAAAACCAAAGCAGATTACAGAGAATAAACACAACTATAAAATCACAGTAGTATTCAAGAGGGCAGTGCTGGGATACCCTGTAAATTTGTAAATGGTTAAATGCAAAGTTACTTTAGTCCGTAGAACATAATTTTTGTGGTAAGTTGCCTCCGAACTAGAAAAACTCTTTAAACTCTTTAAAAGAGTATTGATAACTTTCATAATAATTAAAATTTGGCAGTCAAATCAACTTAATTTATTCTATATTTAAGTAATAAAATATAATAATAACATAACTAATACTATTTAAGATTTATTCTTTAGCTTTTATGTACAACACACTTCACGGAAACAAATTGAAACAAGTTTTAATAATCTAGTCAAGAGGGCGCTATTAATCATTAATTACATTCAAATTCATTCAAAAATAATCAAACTATTGAGGTCGTGATAAAAAATATATACACTTACATAGGTTATGGTATATACATACAATACTATTATTCCAGTTCTACACCCATTTGGGTACATAGGCTCTATACATATAAATGATTGGACAATGATCGGCTGTGGATCGGCTTTTGTTGTCAATTTCAGTGAAATGAAAGTGCTTTCGTAAATGCACACTTTATTATTGGTCTTTGTGACGCCGACGAATCAATAAGAGTAATTCTATAAACCGATTAGTTGGTTGGACTGCCGTACAGATTGCCCCAAAAGAGAACTATTTAAGAATGAATAATTTGGATAAAAGAAAGTTGTGTTGATGTCTTCGCCTACCGGCAGCCTATGCATGCCAGCCATAATTAAATCATTGAACTGAAAATATGCGAAGATACTGCGATTGACTTAAGCTGACAAACGTTATCCGTTCCAATTTCAAATGACGACAGAGTTTTAACGGCGCTGACAATATACGCCCGACATTTTATGTTTAGGGCCTTTGTCTGATCCTACAATGGGGGACAAGAATCAACAAAGTGCTCGGCGCATGAAATAATAATTTACTTCATAAAAACAGACGTCAGCTTAATATACGAGAGTTCTTCGTATTTTTATTTTTTCCCATTTTTTTCGTCTTTTTAAAAAAATTTTGACTGTGCTACTGGTTTTTTTTATTCAAGACACCAGATTACGCTGCTTGTGTGGGATTGAGAGACACCTTTGTTGCCATAAGAAGTCGGCTTCGAGTTAAGCTGGAACCGTTCAATTGGTATACACATACACACACATACCTCTGCAGTCGGTTTTATAACTTTGTCACAATATTTCTATGGCATTTTATTTAATGCCGACATGGGCTTCAACAAAACAAAAAAAAACCCCAAAACTAAGAACCCAACAAATTGCTTGCCCATGTGCAAAAGTCATTTATCTGAAATCAATCAGTTGAATTTGGGTACGACAAAATAAAAGTGGCGTAAATGGTTTACAGAAAACTACATTTTAGATTAATTATGCTTCGTCTAAAAAAAATATATTTATAAAACAATAAAGTCTATTTTTGGTTATATTTTGTTAACATATCAAGCCAAATTTGAATCTTTGCTAATCGCAAACATTTTACCCTAAAAATATATACATTTTTGTCTGAATTTCAATCAAGGCAATTGTTTTAAAAAAAAAGTACTACTTAATTAGTATTATGATAATATGCTGTAAAATTGCAGTTTTAATAAAGGTGGCCTGTTAAACAAATATGACGATAATGACAGGTTATTAAATACCGGCAAAGAAGGAATTTTAGACAATGCTGAGATCGGTGCAAAAATCATTTCTTAGTCGAGTTCAAAAGAGCAAATTGCGCAACAAAAAAAAAGACAGTAAAAATAAACTTCCGTGTTTAGCGAAGTGGAACTGCATTTGGATGTACAAATTTCAGGTGTGGTACCAAAAAACGTTTAGTTTGTGATGTTTCTTTAGTCTTCGACAGTCGGCCAAGAAGCAAGTTGCAAGCTCCGAAAAAAGTAAATGAGTTGAAACTATATTTAAATGCGTTAAATAAATAATTGATCAAATGTACGAAAATATCAACAATGCATCAAAGATAAAAGTGGCTTAATAACAGGGATAAAGTGGCATAATAGTGAGGCTTATGCGGCAAATAAATACAGACATAAATAATACACTCTGACAAGATAGTGTTGACGCATCCTTTCAACAAAATTATATTTCGCACATATTTTTTACTTATTACATACATATTTTGACACGTGTGGCTGCGTAATTCAGAACACATCAGCGGTCGGTCGGCCTTTGATTTAAATTGTGTTTGTGCAGCAAATTAAAAGATCAAAAGATATATATATATATATATATACATAAATATTCTGCCGCATGAGGACAAATTTAAAAAAATTCCCAAGAAGGGAAGTACAAATATTCTCATGAGTTTTCTACGTTGCGTATTTGCATCCGTATTGAAGTGTCAAATGATTAAGGTAATTGTGAGAATTGCATTTAATAAGGGGAGCAAATTGCAAATGCAAATGCAAAATGCAAAAACTACAAATTCAATGTAAATTTCATGTCCATATAAAAGTACAAGTACAAATTCAGATAATTGAATTTAGTCAATTGAAATTGATTTAGATAAAGTTAAACTAGTCAAACTATTCAGAGATTTGATTAACTTTTCTTAAAAATCTATTATTAAATTAGTACCACTAACCCATATAATAAGATTTTGTAACAGAAAATATTGCAAAATAAAAGAGAACTATTCTTATAGCATCCTATAAAATATATTCTTAAGTGTTAAAACACGTGGGAGCACTGGGAAGAAGCCTTACGGCCTAAACTGCCCTTGCTTCTCCCTCTACTTGATGAAGCAACCAAGTAAAGAAATAGAGCGCTTGCCAAAACCAACACCTACAAGCTGGGCACAATAATAAGGAGGAGTGCAGACCCTCACAGTTGTGGCCAGTTCGTGGAGGGAGTGCATCAGATCGTCTTTTAACAACTTGAACATGTGAATCAATAAGGCAGCCACATACATAGACACAAACATGTATGTGGGTGAAACGTTTCTTGTCAGGAGGGAGTAACTACGACACCTCCACAAACTTGCGCACACCTCTGTGTGTGTGTGTGTGTGTGTGTGTTTTTGAGTGTGATTGTATATATATATATATATATATATATATATATAAGTAAGCAAACAAGAGTCGGGCAGCATTGGAGTTACGGCAACCGAGATCGCTGTTTGCCGATAAGGCAGTTGGGATGTTTCTTATTGCATGTCGTGATTGTGTCAGTTTGTATGTTCCCACTGGCAGCACTTGCAACAGTAACAACAACAACAACAACAACAGCGAGAACAACAACAGCGAATGGGCAACAACAACAAAAATTAAGCAGCAACCAATCATTGTTAAATATATAATGCTTGCCCGTTTGTTTAAATTGAAAAGTTGTAAATTATCACAGGCACAGCATCAAAATCAAATCATTCCAATTAAATGTGAAACCATTTCGCCCAAAAGTGAATGATATTCTTATTTATTTTGCTCTGTGTTGCCATGTGTTGCATTTCGTGTATTTCGCTTTTAAATGTGCAATTTCATTTGATTATTCAAACACTTTGATGAGCAGCACATTTAAATGTAGCCAACATAATATATACATATATATAAATATATATATCCTAAGTCAATATGATAATGTATAGAGGCAGACAGTTGTTGATGCAAAAAATATATAAAAAAAAAAAAAACCCAAGAAATGTATTTCACGCAAAACATGTAGTATAATGAGTTGTATACAACTACATATGTTGATTCCACCTGGGGATTGGGCATTGGGCATTGTTGACAGTGATCGCGCCACATGAGATGACGATATAGACAGAGAGTCGGCAGTCGTTAAGTGGCTGCTTACCCATATCATCGCGTTGTCTGTCAGACGAATACTACGCCGAGGTGTGCGTCAGATGCTTAATTTAAATTACTCGAGGGGCGGAACGTGAGCGATGCCTTCGAGCAGCAGCAGCAACATAAGCAGCAGCAGCAACATCAGCAGCAGCAGCAACATCAGCAGCAACAGCAGCAGCAGCACCAGCAGCAGCTCAGCATGAGTAGCTGCGATTTGACACCTCGACTGACAGCTGAAATTGTGGAAAATTATTGAGCGCATTGGAACCCAAGAGGGCGCCCATTAGATGGCTGCATTTTTGAAGAAAACAGAAACAGAACGTCTTTATTTTATTCAGCGTATTTGGAAGTTGTGTGAACAGGGCTATCGTTTGCCCCAAACCTCTAATTTATTCCACATCAAATTGCTGTATAATTAAAATGTTTTCCTACAAAAAAAAAAAAACCTGCACTTGGTGCTGATGCTGATGTTGCTGCTGCTTTACGACTCCACAAACAAATAATCATATATTGTGTGTAACCTTATCTGGCTATAAATTTTATTTGCATTTGATTGCTCTCTCTCTCTCTCTCTATTGAAGACAATCTAGCGAAGACACTAATGTTATTTAGATGTATCATTTTGGTTCTACGTATCAAATATTGCTCAGCAATGTATGCAACAATAATAATAATAAAAACTAATTGGTTCTATAAGCATCTTTGCTTTTTCCCCCTATAAAATTAACAATTTATTAACAACGACATTCTTAAATACAAGTATAACAAGAATGTTTACAGTTTTGTTCCTTATTAAGTCAAAAACATGTCCTTTTGCTTGTAGCACAACTATATTATTTGTGTTTTCGAACATTTTTTAAGGAGCAAAAGTTGTAAATATAAATCTTGATCATTCGCCGTATACCTTTTGGCAAAACTCGATCAAATTGACAGGTGAAATGTTAACAAGAAATAAGCCAAATTCAATAAAAGGGTATCCAAACGTAGAGCTCTCCATTCAGTTTTTTGCCGGCTGTCTCAACTATAGTTGGTCCAACAGCTCCATTTAAGGGAACCGAGTACATTATGTTAACAATGATGAATTCAGAACCATGTCTCTTGTCGCCGAAAAACATTTACCGCAACGAAATGAACATAAAACTGTCATATTTTCTGATGACTTTATATTTATGAAGGCCAAAAATGTTGATCACAACAAATATAAAAAAAAAAAATAAGAAAACAGCAAACAGAAAACAGAACAAAAACCAGTTGTTTTTTCTGTGTGTTTCTCGAATTATTATTATGAATTCATATTCGTTGGACAAGACCCTACAAAGGACACTCTCTACCCCTCTCATTCTTATCTATCTATCCATCTCCCTCGCTCTCCCTCCTGCTCTACGTAGTACGAATGAACATTGTCGATTGTCAGAACACACAGGCTGAACGTGCTTTACATTTTAAACGATTTCGAAGTCGTCTGCACTAATTGATCGCTTCCGACCGTGGAACCTTTGGAGACGTTTGTCAAACTGGACCAAAATGATGAAATGTAATGATGTCCCGTCATGTCATTCAACTAGATTATTTCCTTCTGTCTCCGATTGATATTTGACATTTGTCATCAACGATTATTGTGATAATAAACATGAGCAAGATTTTGGTTGCATTCGAACTTAATTCTCTCATTTTTATGTTCAATTCGCAGCAATTAGTTGTTTTTATAAACAAAGTATAATTATAAATTAATGAGAATAATAAATTTTGCAACTTTTAGTAGTCCTAAGGCTAAGTCTATAAAATGAGAGTAATTTAGAGAGACTCAGTAAAATAAAATGTTTTAAGCTTTTAGTCTCACCTAATAATAAACTCCTTTCCCCATATCAACTGCACATAAATAATTATTGCTAAAGAATTTTTGAGCTTATTTTTTCTGAGTGTGTATATAAACCACCATATACCATATTATTGTAAACATTCTCGACTTTAATTTCAAAGCTTATCACATGAGTAGCTCATTCGTATAAATATTAATAACATTCAAATATGCATAATGCGTGTTCTTTTCCACTTGATTGAATAAATAAATATACACAAATTGCCATGGCAAACACACATATTTCGCTGACTAGGTAATATTTATGGGAGTATCAAAAGTGCTGCGCGTTCCAGTTCCAGTTCCAGTTGGAATTGCAGTCCAGCTACTATTTAGCTTGGCTAACACGTGTCTGTTTACATTTTGAGTCTGGTCAGATCCGATTTCCTGTTATTGCTGTATTCCAATGTCACCGCAATCCGAGTTGGTTGACGAATGCCGTTTGTTCACTGCTGTTTAACAGCGAATTCCGGAACATATTCCTGGAATATGTTTTTCCCAAGCTTTTATTGCTGGCCGGCGACACCCGAGTTATAAAAGTCGCCCAACTGAGGACTCAGATCACAAATTGGTTTTAAATATATATTTTGATATGCTACAAAATTGACAAAAATTCGCTTTTGCGGTACCCGTTTAATTGTGATTAAAGCGCTGACAAAGTAATTACAAATAAAGATTTATTGATTACGTTGACTAAATAACACTATAATAATTCCCTTACCATCATATCTTTCAATAATTCAATTTTGTTGCACACATTACTATTAAATTGGTATTCAATATATAAAATACTAGAAAGTCTTTTCCATTTTTATTATACATACGTATATTCATTGAGCACGTGTTGCTGTTACATATAATAAATTATGTTTTTTAACTTGCTGCCCTTTTTTTTTTGTGTGCGGCAAGTGAATTTAATGCTTTTATACATTGATTTCTATAGCAAAAGTGGTGTTATGCCTCCATCAAAAGGGGAGTTGGTGTCGCCTATTCATGGCTTGAAACTATGAATGTAAACGGTAGTCACACACATCCACACCCACACCCACACACACACATACACATATGGAGGTGAGCGTGTTCAGATGTGTAAAGGATTGTCAGGACGGTTGTCGCCACGCTTCTGGGGAAATGTTAAAATGAAACAATCTGCTACAAATGTGTAAAGTGTTCAGGCAACCGCCGTGCAGTCACCATCAATAAAATCATAACAACGCTCAAAATTGTCCACCCCACCTCGCACCCCTTCTGGGAAAGTGTTTCCAAATATTGTTGTGCTGTCGAAAATGGAGCTAAATGAACAACGCCACATTTCGACTACGATTGAAGCTGGCGCATAAAGGCTTTTTGAAAATAAATAGCTTCAAATGTGAAATGATTATTGACGCTTTTTATGTTTTAATAATGTGTCGGGAATTATATATTTATATATATATATATATATATATATGTATATATATATATACATATTAAGGGTTAAATGAACCACCCACGTCACAAACACTCGTAGCATTTAATTCAATAAAACTTTCAAATTCGTTTTAAAACGACACCGGCTGTTCAAAATTTATAGCATTTTTCCTTTGTAACAGCCCCGTTTATTGCTTAAGAAATAGAATTGGACTTATGCATGAATATCTCATGCCCAACAGTTTTTGACATATATAAGGAAAAGAGTTAAACAATTACGTAGCTATTAGATACCCATTACTTAGAACTGTTGCTACAATTTGAGAGGGTACTTTCTATTATAAGAATATATATTTCTTAATAATAGAGAATATTTTGTCGATTTTCTAATGTCTTAGGCGATATTTTCTGAGAATATTATATACTTTAACGAATAGAATATATTTTCCTTACCAATATGCCCAATTCTTAGCTTTTATTAAGTCTTAAAACCAACTTACCTCTAACAAATATTGGGTGCATATCCTATTAAAACTCTATATCCCATTTCCTTCCCTTGCTTTAGCTACAGGGTATTAAAGTGTTCCTTAATTTTCAGTAAATGTAGTCTTTGACAAAATCAACCCTAAAAGCTGTAAAGGATTTTTAAGAAATCTGCTGTCAAATAGCGAACATGGATTTTAATGGTGAAAAATAAAAGAGTTAAGATTGTAATTGAATATTAAATAATTTACAGGTGTTGGAGGATATTTAGCCAATTAAATGATATATTTCCGAAACTCTTATTATATTTACTGATAAGCATTATGAAATATATTTGCAGTATTAGCGAGTTTTCTTAGACATTGACATTGGTTTATTTACTTTGCTGTCATGTGACATATTGAAGGAAATAAATACATTTATCATCTTTGGCCAGGAACCAAGATAGACCACCCGTCGCCATTAGGCCGTAAGTGTATGAGTAAAAGCATACATCCTGTATTTTAGTGATGCGTTTGCATTTACGGCTGCTACCGCTGTGGTCCTGGACAAAACTCTTGTTTTCCTGTCGAAATTGCCACAATATCCTTTATGTCCATCGATATAACAGACACAACAAACACACACAGAGACAGAGAGAGAGACAGAGAGAGAGAGAGAACTCTTATTGTTATACAGTTGTTGTTGTTGTTGTTGTTGTTGTAGTATAAATCCCATACTGTCAGCCTGTGTGCCAGTGTGGCCGCCAACTGTATTAAAACGTATACAAGAATAATACCCAAGTCATTTATCACTTGGCATATTGTCCGGCTCTCCAGCGATTGGCGAACCCATTTCCCGCTTCAGTGCCACATCTCCGTATTCATCTGTGTAGTCACATGCGTTTCGCACTACTATAATAATAATAAATAAATATCGAGCTGCCCCGGCACGAGCAATGGTCCACGATTCAATAGGATGACCTTTTTGCTGTCATTTAATTTCGAGCATTGTCTATGCGCTTTGGGAACGGAAACCCCTAATCTGGCCATGATGTTATTTGAAGTGCTATCATTCCATCGGATGAGGTATTGGGGATGGAAATGGAATTGAGCGGTGGCGAAATATTGTTCGAGGTGTTCTTTTTTCTATCTTTTTCTTTTCTTTTCCTTACATTTCTTTTCCTTTTCCATTTTTCTTTTATTCTTTGCCAGCCTTGTATGAAAGAAATTGGAAGTCAAAATATTTACGGTCAGCATTTATCTTCATTCAAGAGTCGTCTGCCCGGAAAACCCCAGCTAAGCACATTTCTCTGCTGGTGGCCTGACGCTATAAGCTAAAGTCAAATACTTAATTAATTATAATAACTATTTAATATGAAGTTTATATAATTATAATAATGTAGTTTTAAATTCGTTAAATGTTTATTAATTGTGGAAACTTGTTTGTATTTTTAAAGATACTTAATTTTTTCCCTTAAGATAGTTTTACTTCTTGGAACTCTACTCCGACTGTTCCCCACTAAGTGCAATGCTAAAATTCATATATATTATTGCTTACCAATTTATTGACACCCATCACAGGAACAACCCCTAAAATGGAACTACCACAGAAGGGAATACGCCTGTTAATGCTGAACACAATAATGATGTTGCTAATATTTTGCGTTACTTAAAAAGGGATTTCGTGACGGTTTGACTTTCTGTGGGATAATCAAAATTATAATATGACTGATTACCCCACACAGCTCGAATCCTTCGACATACGCACACATCAATTTTAATGTACATTCATCTAAACACAGGCAGAAATGTGTGTTAACCTAAAACATACATGATGTATTTTGGCTTTGTAAGGGGTTGATTTTCCTATCGTTTCCTCAAATGTCAAAATTTTAGCACTCAATCGCTGTACAGTGGTGAAATATTCACTTAAAGGTAGAAAATGTATAAGAATAATCTCATATCGATTGCAATAAAGATATTAATATTATAGTGTGAACTTGTTTGAGCTTGAAATCAGTGAAATATTTTTATCCTTCTAAAACTGATGATGTATATTTGACAGTGTCCACAATTTTTAAAAATTTCAAATAAATATTAAAAGAGATTAATTTTAATTAATTTTAAAAATTTAAAGTGAAATGTTACAAGATCTATGGTAACTGAAAACATTCCCAATTGGCCTGGGGGGTAAGGTGAGAAAATGGTTAAATCTGAATCTATCAATTAAGATTAGAAAAATATCATAAAGCACGTTCTAATTAATATTTTACTTATATTTTCAAAAATTCTATACTAAATTATGCGCACAAATAATTGAACACAAAATTTGATTGGAATTTATTTTACTAATTAAGTCATTCAGCCTGCATAATCTATTAAAGAGGATTAGGGTTTACATAATTAATATATATTCAAAACATATACACAAACTGCTAGATAAGAATCTACTTATTAAAGCCAAATTATGAACTCTACAATTTTATCACTTGTTAAGGTCCTCTCCTCCCACAGTGGGTGCAATTGGGAGACTGGCTGGCCATTTTTTGTTGGTGTGAGAGTAAAAACACGTGTTGACGTTACCGCAAAGGCAAACAGGACCAATGACATCAGACCCATGCAGGAGATGCACATGTATGTATCCATGTGTAGGTGTATTTGTGGTTCGCCTATCGTTAAAATGAATTCGAGGCTGCGGTCCTGCATCCTCATTAAAACAGTGCAGCAATTGGAGGCGTGTGCGTGGCTTCTGTTTCATCATGAAATTTCCATATTGAAATTGAGTTTTCGCTATGCTTGTTGCGGTGTTTTTTTTTGGGGGGGAGCGATGTGCGGTATTTTTTTTTTTTTTGGTCGCAATTTGCGGGTGATGTAAAAGCGAGCTGCTTATGCAAAACTGGAGCTGCTATTGATTCAACTGTCCTTTCCATTTTCCGCTTGCAGTGATGATAGCTTAAGCGACAGATACAACTCAGTCAAAAATACATTCAGCTGCCTATATACATTTATTTGTATATATAGTATATACGTAGATATGTCCATGCAGTGTGTATTCACAGCTTGGAAGTGTTAAAAGCTCGGGATAATTTAATTAAAATTGTAAAATATTTGGCGGATTTTGCATAAGCCTGCCAAATCCCATTAATTCAGAAAGCAACCCATTGTTGACCGCAACACAATCAAAATATGCAAATTTATCGCATTAACTCGCGAAACTTGCAATGCGCCCAACGAATGGGATAACAGCGGCAAAAGAAAGCCCAAGTTTCAGCTAGTAAACAAATACCAGAGCAATTTAATTGGGAGACGACCATCAGTAACTTTTTTTTTTGGGGGCACATCCATTTCAAATATGTATGTATATGCTAAGATACCCACGGGGGCGTGTTCCTGGGCGGCTCAAGATCATTGGGGTTCTTTGGGAACAGCGCGTGTTTAACGCAAAGTAACTTGACTTTTTTCCACCCCAAATTTTACGGATTTTGTAGTAGAAGTAATAGCTCAGCCAGACCATTTAAATAAGAAAACTCTGCATTCAAATTAGAATTATTCAGTTTTCAATTGTTTTCATTTAATTTCGATGACCATCTAATGAACTAAATTGATACCAAAAAATTGCCTAAAATACGCTTTTCATATATAAATATTAAGTAAATATAAATTGCAATATATATTTTCCAACTTTAGAAATGTTTGTAGATTTTTTAATTTATATTTATATTCTAAACGGTTTTAATTTTTTTTTAAGCTTTAGTTTTGAAATCTTTGAGTTTTAGTTATTCCTTCGATTTTATATATTCCAAATATCATTACTATTAAAGGTGTCTGATTCCAAAGACTATGATCTCAAAACTAAGACTTATTTAGCCACACAAGCTAAGCTCTTCAATATGAAATTCTTCTAAATGAAACATGTGTTTGCATTTGTAATTTAACCTGAAATCGCGTTTAGCTGGCAAATAATGTAATGTAAATGTAATGAGAAAACATCATTAATTTCAGTAGACAGCAAATCCTTTTTAAATTTAATGTACGCAAGAGGGATATAAAATTGTCTCCATAGCCATTATTGGCTTTCGGAAAACCTTTTTTGCCTATTCTAATCCTTCAATGCATCTAAATGGAATCAAATCCGAAAATTGGATTGAAGAGGAACGCCCACTCTGTGTGCCACACCAGCAGACACAGCCAAATCGAGACAGAGACAGAGCCGCACACATTTATGGTTATTTGGCCGTTCCACTCAGCCTGCCCAACCCCCGTTCCATGGTTTTAATGTGCCAGCCAAATGCTCAATTGCGGTATCCCAGGACATGCCGAAGTGAGCAGAATAGGGGATTGCCCAAGGACTCAACACTGCTCATTGTGTTCTTAGCCAAAGTGGCCGGCGATGACGACGATGCTGCCAAATGTAAACAGCAGAAAATGGAGATTCAATTACTTAAACGGTTGGAGTCCATTGTTCAATATACTTGGGCATGTATACAAATTTGCATATTTCTTATTTTTGTTTGTCTACATCCTAGGTGCGATAGCCAAATGACTCAAGTGATACACACTTGGAACACATGTTGACTTAACTGCACCACATTTGGATGAAACATCAAAGCTTAATAACATTTTTGAAGCGACTTAAAAATCAGTTGTTTATTATTTTTCTGCGTAAGTTGAAAATCGTTAGTGAAATAAGCTTTTCAAATTGTATTGCATAAATTTATTAGTTAAAAATCGTAAGTGAAGTAAGATTTTCAAATTATATTGCATAAATTTATAAAATCAAATTTAAAATATTTGAACATCGTAAAATGGTAAGGTTAAACATCAATATAATTTAAAAAAAAAAAAAACGTTTATAGATATAAACTTAAAGAAATATACCCTGTAATTAAGAGAAGAAAAACACTGTTTTTAAGGAAAAGAAAACCTTGCGTTTTAGAAATATACTTTCTGAACAATAAGCTGAGCTTCACTTTGCAAAAGGTATCTCGAATTTCTCAAATAAATATGGATCTCATACTGAATGTAGCAATATAATATTGAATGTACATTTTTAAAATTAGTTTATCTATTTTAAAATGAAACAATTATTTTAGATACAAACTTAAACCAATCGTCAATATGCAGCATTTCCGCACGATTCCATATTTTTGGCTTGAGGAATAATAATTTATGATTGTGCAGCAGAAGCTCCACCAGATTGGTGTGAGCCGCCAAAGCCAAAAAGCAAAAGCCAAAAAAAAAAATGAAACAACTAAAAAAAAATGGAAAAGAAAAAAAAACTACGTCATACTGCGCAAACTGTGTCTGACCTGCACAGCAGGCGCTGGCGGAGTTTTGTTCTTATCTTATCCTGCCTGTCGTCGTGCTTGGAACAGAGAATATGTTCTTATTTGTGAAATTGCTTACTTGCGCCGATCAGAGACTAACTAGTTTCGACCATGAATACTGCTGCTGCTTCTGCTGTTGTTTGTCTGTCTGTCTGTCTCTCTGTCTGTCTGTCTGTCTGTATGTCTGTTGGCTGTCCAAGTGCGCCTTGTCATTGTGGTTATGTTTGGGGATTGTTTAACAACAATATATGCAGACAAAGAAACAAACAAGGGATTACTTGAAACTCGTTGATGGCTTGGTGCCATACCCAATATCTTGGCAACAAGCCTCAGACCCCCTGGTGACAAACACAGCCACATCCGATGTTCTTTCACCTACATAAGGACGTTTGCACTCCAACATCAAAAGTCTGCAACGATAAAAATCAAATGTACGGTAAAGAAAACTTAATTCACAAAATCAAACTCGTATGTGCAATAGTTTGTTAACATTTAAAAAACAAAAACAATCTAAGAACGATCATTTATATATATATATATTTACTATTAAAAAGAAAATTAAGAGAAAATATTCAGTTGCAAAGCTATCAGAAAAAAAAGATAAGCTACTCATCTGCAAGTATTAAAATCTGATATATTAATGAAACCAGATCAGCTATATCTGCAAACCTTTGTAACTTTAATACCCACTTTGTCTGTGCAAAGGGTAGAACATTATTAAATGTCTTACCTTTCACTTGAATATAACTGCCACCCAATCGATTGCTGACAGTCCTTTTCGGTAGCGAAATTAATTTCAACTTTTCAAACCCCTTGGCCTGGCTTGTTAAAATCACACCCAAACGAATTAAGACACGTGTTTAAGCAACTTGATTTTGTACAAAGAACATTTCCAACCCTGCCGGAATACATTTGGAAAAGTCTTACGTGCGCAGGGGGATCCATGCTGTGAGTTAATTCCTTTCGATGTGGTTATGAATTAGGCACAACTCATCATTTGCAGCATCTGTGACTGCAGCAGCATTGGTGGGTTGGTTGGGAATAGGATGGGCGGTGGTACCGGACCGGTCCGCCTTCACAAATATCGCATCAGACACACAAACTTTCTGTTAACACCCAACAAACATTGCATTGCCGAAAGCCATCAGGAAGAACAATATGGCACGTGACACGTGCTTTACTGCTGCCCAGCGCCGTTATGTGACAACAAACAAATAAAACGTGCACCTCACACACACCCCCCAGCCCCCCCATCCCCCTCGTTTCGTTCCATACTCATATGTTGTGTTGTTAAAAAACATAATGCCCAGCATACTATAAGTTATCCACAAACAATGCGATTTATCATGCTATATGAATGTATTCTTCGGTCTTACATATGTGTCGTAAGTAAGACGAACACTTTCTGCTTTCTTTTTTAGTAACATAATGCACTTTAATGTTTTTCTGAATTACAATTTGCTCTACATTATATAACAGACCAATACAAATCCTGTGCTTTGAAACACCCCAAATAAATATATAAGACATTAAAAATGTTTTAAAGAGTTCAACTGGGCGATTTCCTGAAACCAACTGTAAAATGTATTTATTCGATTAAAACACATATTTATTTTTTATTGCCAAATTTCAATGCGTAGGCAACTTAAGATTTAAAATTGAAAGTCTTTACATAAAGTCGATAGGAATATATATTCCTTTTAAAGGTGCTTTCTTCTCCCAACTCCAACCTTTCCCCTGACTTCATTACTCTCATTTTACCCACTTTCAAGCAAAAAAATTTCTTAGGCTCGCCTACCGAAGTCAAATTGCCGACATCTAAATTTTGCATTAATTTAAAAAACCGGACAACAGTTACCATAAATTTTGCCAATACTGCTTATTTTTGGCATCTTTTATTGTTTAAAAAGGTTTAAATTCACAAACTAACATTTTGCGTTTGAATAAAATATTTAAAATTTATTTTTTATTATTTTTACTTGTACTTTTTGTTACAACTAATATTAGTCGATATTAAAAAAATAAATCATTTTTTATTTTTAAGTGTTGATGCCTAAAAGTAGGCACTGAACAGCAAACTGCTGATACCATTCAGATATCATTTACGATATATGGCATTATTATAAATATAAATAGAAATTATACCTTGAAGCGAAAAACAAGTGTTTTCTTTTTCGACAACTCATTTTGAACCAGCACTTTGGAAAGCAAGAAGAAGATGCGCCCCACTACAAGGATACACCACGGTTGAACTGTTATTCAAATTTCACCACGAATCATCAATTTAATATACATACACACGTTTAGTGCTGGGCGATATCCCATGATTTCTGATGGTATTTGTACTTAACGACTTAAAACACGCTCAGATGGGGTGAGTTTCACACAGGGGTTACAATGTAGCCAACATCGCTGACTCTGATTCTGTGCGGCGCAAAAGGGGCAAAGGCATGCGCGCTGGGTTTTATTAAGGTAAACAAGGACCGGCGTTCGGTATTTGTGTTTGTTTTTACATCACTGTCAGTGCGCTGAGCACTGACTTTGACACGTTTTCTGACTTAATTTTAGTTTATTGCTTTTTCTGTGGGTGTGTGTGTGTCTGTGTGTGTGTGTGTGTGTGCGGTGAAAATCATTGAGCATAGAGAGAGTCCTGTGCGCATGCCACCCGTTCGACTGCAGTTTATGGCCAACACACAAACAATCACACAAAAGTTGGCATTCTCAGGCAAAATGTTGTCACAGCCAAAGTCGACACGTGTTGCGGATGATATCCTTGCCGAATTGTGCTCCTTGTGCTCTTTTGAAGTCGCCCACTGGCTGACTTTGTCCGTTGACTTTTCTCCCAATTGGCGGGGTCATCACTGATGCTAAGACGTGAAATTAAGTCAGCCTCCGGTTTTATTTTGGGGGTTGACGGCAGCTTTCAGAGCCTTCTA
The DNA here is from genome assembly GCA_035042045.1 of Drosophila melanosoma. Classification (NCBI taxonomy): domain Eukaryota; kingdom Metazoa; phylum Arthropoda; class Insecta; order Diptera; family Drosophilidae; genus Drosophila; species Drosophila melanosoma. The sequence continues at coordinate 569,581 of JAWNLY010000100.1, read as the reverse complement.
CTTATGCATGTCACAGATATGAAGTTTTCTGTTTACTGTTCTCACGCTTGTGACTACCAAATGACGGATTGAATTAGGCAAATATTTGTTTATTGGGCGCTGGTCGCAATATATACAAGCCAATGTATGTACCCTTATTAGATAACATTGACTAAAGCAGCGGCACAAGTCGCTTGATTAAACCCCACTGATAATGATAATTGTATTTTTTTTTATTTTTTTATTTTAATATATTCATCTATTTTTGTTTTTTTGTAGTTATTTGGAATAAGTTATAAATGTATTGCACGTGCCACAGCTTATCGTTATGATAAGCTAAAAAGGTGCAGAGACTCGAATAAATTATGGGATTGGGCCACAATCGACATCTATATTTATTAAATTACTTCATAGAATATAACTGTATTTAGCGATATTGAATAACTTTAGAAATATGATGATTTTTACTTTTCATCTACATTTGTATTTTCACATTAACGAAGAAATCAGTTTTACTGAATAAAATTAAATTTATGAATGCATATTAGTTATGTGTTTTTATTTTTGCTCAATATCAAGTCTATTTATAATTCTGGTACCAAAGTGCATTATGCTAGATTAGGGCGACGGGGAAGACGTTAGCGTCGATTAATCTCCCAAAATTAGCTGGAGAAACCAAACTTGGTTCGATTAGATGTGACATCCTTTTTTTAAGGTAGAATCACGTTTCCGCCTTTAGGAGTAGTATTTATTTAGGGCTTAAACCATGATTTAAAAGACCATGTTTTTTTAATCGGTGAATTTGTATACAAAACTATGGCTCTGCAAACTCTCACTCCGCCTCTATAGGCAACTCTTGAAGACAATATTTTAAATTCTAATTCTAACCAGAATTCAAAAGCAAATTTAAATGTTTTATTTCCACAGAGGTCAAATTGAAAAGTAGTATTTATTTAGTGATCAAGCCATGATTAAAAAATAATATTATTAAAAATTAATTCCGGCTTAGTCACAGCTCTGGAAAGTTTTAACCCGATTCTACATGCAATTTTTCGGCTAGCTTTTTTCTTAGTTATAAAATTGGTAACTTTCCACGCGTCCCTAAATGCACATATTTGGCGTATAATAACAGAAAATTTTAATTTTTAACAGTAATTTTAGTATTTTTTATCTTGGGAGCAAATAATGATTGAAAAGTCCTGGTTTTTTAAAACCGGTTAATGAGTAAGAAATTCGTTGACCACATTAACCTGCACCCCTTAAGAAAATCCTGTATCGCTCACGATCTTAGAATTATAGTTTCCAAAGATTAAAGAAAAAATTTAAGGTCACTCCGCACAAATAGCCTCTTATCGCTTTTTAGAAATCCTTTTGGGTGGTTCATAAATAGTAATAAGTAATTGAAAAAGAAGCAAACAGATCATTTGATAGACATCAAAGTAATTCTATTTGCACTGCAAAAACTCATACTCCCAATAAAGAATTTATTGCATGTATTTGTAAATATATGCTAGAAATGTTGTTATCATTCTCACAATTTTACTCATTATATACGAACAGGATATATACAACAAATTCATTAAATTTTAAACGTTATGCGGACCGAGTGGCCGTTTCACAAGTGTTTACACAAGTCTTGAGTTTTAACTGAAAACATCATTTTCAGTTTGATGATGAATTCAAGTGCATGCCACGTTTCTCTGTTGCCGACATGCGGAGCGCTGCTGTGCAGTCTGCCCGACAGTATTTGCACAAAAAAGTTAATTAATTTAATGAAAGGTCCGCAAACTAGTGTAACAAGTTCAGTTGTCGTATATGAGTACATTTGTAATTGCATAAATAATGACCTATACACTTTTTCTAAAGGAAAAAGTATCAGATAATCGTTGCATTATATATATTTTCAATATGCCCAGCTCATTACAACTTTTAATTTTTGCACCATACCCACCCCAAAAGTAAGCAGCCTTTTTTTTAATATACATTTTATAATGACCATTAATACCGATTTCCACCCCAAATCACATAAAATGTATTTTTTGCCAGATTTATGTTTTTTATTATGCTGAAAACAGTCGGCTTCTTTGAATTGTTTATTTTGGGTTGCCGCTTAGGTGTATTACATCTGTGTTAGCTCTGAAAATATATATAAATATAGTTGGGACCTTATGCAGTCCTGGAAATAAAGATTTGGTGGATCTTCTGTTGGTTGTTAGTTGATATTTTTTTCGCTTGTAGCTCTAAGCTGTTGTGCTGTTTTTCTTACATGTAAAAGATACATATTTTATTTATTAGTACTTTACACGAAATCTTATAAAATAAATTAATATTCTTCCTTTGGTAGCTTTATCAGTATAAATACGCACATACAGACATACAAATATATGTATACATACATGTAATTGTATAAGGTTAAAAATAAATTGGTAAAAAAATGTATACATTCGCTGCACTCAAGTACATACTATATGAAGTTTCTTGAAATGTACATTATTATAATATCTATGTATATTGTATGTGTAAAGTCATCTACACTTCTTATGAGTACATCAATTTTATCGTTTAATCCTCAATATTTTCCGATAATTTGTGTAGATCTGAATAGTTTATTATGGCGCGATGTAGGAACTCGTATTGTGCCTGGAAAAACATATTATATTGCATTCATTTTTTATTGTAAACTATAATTTGTGAATATGCTTACGAATGAATTTAAAAGTCCTGGTCGCTGAGATCGCAATTTTCTTGTTGTTGAACATATATCTACACTCTTCTCCAGTCTGAGATGCTGAACCAAAATGCACATGGCAACAAAAATTGAACTTCGATCAGTGCCCAAGCTGCCAGATATAAAATAATATTGTTGCAATTTACAAAGTATATGCAAGATCAGTCAAAAAAAGAGCTTACCTGCAGTGAACTGTAAGGGGAGATCGGCAACCAATATTTTTATGATTTTTATAATGCTTGTGAGCTTGGTCAACCAGCTCTATTATGCCCCGACTCACTTCAGGAACTTCTCCATCGACAGTGGGCCAACCATTATATTGGAATTGAGTCACCTTAAGGGTATCGTCTATTTTGCAATTCGTTACATAGAATTCTCGCCGAGTATAATACGGGCAACTTTCACTGTGTACGTATTTTACGAGTATTTGATCATATTGAATCTCATCATCGGCCCAATAACGTGGACATTTCCTGGGACCGTCTCCAATCTAAAATAGTTGTCAAATTAACCATATAGATATTAAGATACAAATTAAATATTGGTCTTGCTGTTCTACTCACTTCAGATATCATAATTAGTGTAGAGACACTTTGCTCAGAAATCATTCTCCAGAAATCTCCAATTGTATTTTCCAAAGGATCTTGTGCAATTATAAATGATTCAGTATTATCATATCCTTCAATAAATGAAGCATTTATGTATGTCGAGTTTTCTTTCATTGGTATCGGGCTTAAAATAACCTGGAATCCAAATAATAACCATAATAAAAAAAAAATCGAGCTGTGTATACAATTAAAAACTTACTCTATTACGATCGTATGGAATAACATCATGGCACCTGTTCTTCGATGTATTCTCTTCAACTTCGCCAACGCTGCAAGTCTTATTTATCTCATCCGTTGTGTTAATTAATTTCTTTAATTTGAATAGAAATACATAAAATTTAACTTTAATTATATTAATATAGGCAAATACTTGTAAAACAAACCTCAAATTCTGTTTCCAGCAAGCTTTTTCCTTCATTGGGCTTAAATTTTAGGGACTCGATGGTTGATGGTAATAAATTTAAGAGTATATCTGTATTTCCATATGTGGCCGTGTCCAACAATGCGCGGTAGAGAAAAATGTATTGTTTCTGCAAATATGATATGATATTAGTGAATGTCAATCGGAAATCTAAAACTAAATGTAATATATAATTGTATAATTATAAAATATATATTCGTTGACTTACCAGCGATTGAACCAAAAAATTGCGCTGATGACGTAAATCACACACGGTATTAAAAATGGATACCATATTTTCTTCCTCCAACTGTTGTACGAGAGAGTCCAATGCAACAAGCGTACCAGTTCGACCAACACCTGCGCTGCAGTGTACCAAAATCGGTCCCCTCTGTACCGAGTAGACTGAATTTATTTGGCGTATAAACTTAATGATGCCATGTGGATGCTCAGGTGCCATGAAATCCTTCCAGGTTAGATAGTGGTATTGAGTTATCTGCCTATGATCTTCCTCGTCACCGATTAAATTTGATTTTGTGACATCCATTGACCGTATAATATAGTCACCAGTTTTACGTTCGGCTGTAAAATTGACAGTTATTTCGCCAAACTGTTTGGAGTCGAAAACCTTTTCTGGCCAATATTTCGCACATTTGGATTTGTTATATTCCTCTAGATTTGTAAGCATAACTATGATCTCTAAATGCTGCTCCCATATCATTCGCCAAAAATCGTTGATTGTAGTTTCCATGGGGCCCTGGGCGCAGATAAATTTCTTTCGTTCCTTATATCCAATGACAAAATTGGCATTTATATAATCAGTACATTGATTTCCATTGGTTGGCGATAATTTAACTCTAGTTTGATCATATGCTTTTATATCGGGATATCTATTCTTGCAAGCATTATCCTTTATGTCGCTATTTTTCGTTGTTCGATCAGTAAAGCGATTTGGGAGCATTTCATATTCTCGAAGGAAACCATAATCTGTATCCTTATGACGATTCTTATACGCAGTAACTAAATCTGATTTATGAATAGGTCCCGTATCAAAGCCTTTCTGATTGCCAGACCCGATAAACTGGCTATGATTATTAATTCGACGTCCAAAGAGGGCTCTGAAATTATAAAAAATCATTACTATAGATAAAAGTTATTCATAAAATCAATAAAAAAAAAAATACCTTAACGAATCTCTCAAGGTTAGAGTATCTTCGTCAGGCATGGCGTTCTTTGTCTTCTGATGATGAACAATCCAAAATATTAAAAATAGTATAATAAGGCCAAACGAAATAGCCAGAGCTTTAATGCCGATATTCGTGTAAAACTTGGAATCATCTAGGGAATGAATATGCTCTGCTTCAGTCGCAGGCGTAATCACGTCGAAGTAATCGCTATATGCCATTAGAACCGTACTTCCCGATCGAACTGTATTAATATAAAAAATATATTTAATAATTAGCTTAGCCAGCTTGCCAAATATTTTATTCAATAACTTACCAATTAACTCAAGGAAACCGGTGTAGTTTGCATCAATATCTATTTCCCCATCCCAAATAATTCCGATGCTATTTGAATTGGTCATGTTTGTATTTTCCCTTCCCGTGGCTACTGTGGGATTTCGTCTTATTCTCATTTTACTTCCCAAGACTTTCATTGCATGCTCCGTCAAATTTGCATCTTTAAGTAGTTGTTCTTTTTGAATCAGTGCTGGATTTTGGACGGATTCTAGAAATAGCCAATATGACATGGTTAACAAAACATACAAGTAAAAATAAGAATAAAAGGTAAGCTTACCTGTTTTTAACGCACTTTCCACTTTCCGTAAGAATGGTGCTCCGTCCAAGCATTTGCGACAAATGTTATCATTGTCGATGAGTTCCTCTTGTTTATTAAGAAATCGTGTTTCGTCTCCCAAAAATATTTCCGATTTAAAATATCGATTGCTAAGCATTTCAGCTAAATAAGCATAGCTATTAGTTTTGTTACTGTTATTATTATTATTATTACTATTGTTATGCATTTCAGCGTACGTAGCAACATTTAATTTATCCGGAGGTGGTAGTTCGCTATTGCCATTCAATATTTTGACAAGATAAAGCCGAGAGCAACAAATGGGACCATTTCTTTCACTTATCTTAGGTAAATATAATTTTAAGACATATTTGGGCCCATTTTTTACTTTTGTCCAAATTGTCTTTCCAATTGTTTCAGGCGTTGATATCGGCATAAAACAATTTGTAACCGCTGCCTCACCATTTTTCTTATGCCTCGTTATGGCGGAAACGGTAACGGTATAATTTGTGTTTGGACTAACTCCTTCATAGACCGTTTTATGACTGGGCTCATCCACTCGACGTATTTTGGGGCCCCACTTCTCACTGAACACAGTGCCCTCGTGAGTATACGTATAATTCCCCTCCAAGATAATTAGATATGAAACTATTTTGCCATTTGGTGTTTGCGGTACGTTCCAACCAATTGATATGGAATTGAGTCTGGAAATGTTCTGTTGATTGCAATGAATTTTCAAATTTGTCGGCTTCGTTGATACACCGTCCATTGTTGTGCCATTAACAATTTCAGACCATGGACCGCATGACTTTGTTAGGTCACTGCATGCCCTTACTTGAAATTCATAGTCTGTAGCTGTCTTTAGTTTGTCAAACATATAGGGTAGATTTCTTGAGTTCTGTTGGTAAATCGCTTTTTCGATTAATTTCGGTACATCGCCCGATTCGGAAACGGTCAATTCATAGTACTGAATATATTCAATTAAATCGTGCGAAGGTGGACTCCAGCCAATCGTAATAGTCGATGCCGTACTGCCCGTCGTTTCCACTTTGGGTATAAAAATTGGATCATGATCTAAGGTTGTCACACTGATTGAATATTGATTTGGAATGCCATCACCGATTGAGTTCTTTCCCGTAATACGTAGATTATAGGTTGTATTTGGGCTAAACCCCTCCAAGACGCTGGATGTGCTATTGCCACTAATAACTTCCTTATAATAGGTGAATGTCGGTGAGCCTTCTTGCGAATACTGTATGAAGTATTTTTGTATGGGATCGTTGCCATCGTAAACAGTCCAATTTAAGAATATTTTGCCAGCACCAACAGCTTTTACATAATCAATGCTAATTTGTGGCACTTCCATTACAAGTAATGCGATTTCTTTTGAAATAATCTCAGCCTCATTTTCCCCATAAAAAACACATTTATAAGTGCCATTCTCCTTTTTATACACCTCGGTGAATTCCAATGTGAAGTTCACTTGCGTATCGCTCAAGCGATGTTTAAAGGAAAAGCTGTCGAGGAAAGGAAAAGCGTTTCCATCTTTAAGCCATTTAAGCTGCTTTTTTGTGGTACTATTTTGTGGATAAATATCAAATACACAATATATAATGGCACTTTGTTTGATCTTTCGTTTTATGTTTTCGACACTGCTCTCAACAATTTTTGGTTGGAGATATGGCTGCAAATTGTATTCAACGGTTGCGTTAGTCAGGGAATTTTTGCATGTATAGTTTCCAGTATCCGAAATGTTTACTGCACGTATTTGAAGAATATTTTTGAAGGTTTTTATAATCTCTGAATTGCCATTATTATCCGCATTTGTAATATCAGCTGTTTTTGTAAATCTGAAAATAATAATTAACTCATTAATATTGCAGCAAAAATAACAAATTTTTTAACTCACACTTTCATAGAAATGGAAAAGAAAAGATAAGGTAAATAAATCTACTATCGACTATCTGATAATGCATTGGAATTTCCTATGAATCATGGAGTCCATAACAAAGTCTGTCGATGATAATACAGGCAAAACTAAGAAAGTCTGAGTTGCCACATGCCTACAAATCTTTAAGCATATTAATAACTGCGAAGTACCTGTTATCAAACTTATGATTGGTTAGATTGTTAAATGTCCATGTTGCTGGTTCTTGGTCAGTCGTACATTCAAAGGACGAGTTCTTTCCAATTTCAACCCATTCTGAAATAGAAAATAAAGCAACCAAATGCTGAAGATTTAGTAATTTCATAACAATTATAATATAATATAAAAAATGTTTAAATGCAAACAAATGTAATATAATACAAATAATTAAGCACTACAATATCTGCAGACAGGCTACAAGCAATATTATTTTTAGTTATTTAATATTTTCCTGTGAATACAATAAGCAATGTATAAAATAATATTAGTTTTTGTTTTAAAGTTTGTATATTTAACTATGGCGATTACGAATTTTATTACACATCCCCCAAACCAACTGCTGCTATGCTATTTTTCTTTTCCTCACTACACTTAATTTAAAATCGTAAAAAATTTATGAATTAACTTGTAGTTGATCAACCCATAACAATTCTTAATTGCTTAGTGCTGCCTATTTGATTTATGTACCCAAAACAAAGAAGATCTGTTTTAAAAGATAAGCCTAACAAACATTTGTTTCGCAGTTGATTTATCTTATCTCATTCAATAAGAAAAAAGGGTGTAGACACTACAAACATAATACTAATTAGTTCCCTCATTCAGACAACAATAAATGAAAACTGTCAAAGGTGACCATCGGTTGCAAATATTTTGCTCTTTGGTTGTTTTTTTTTTTATAAAGATACATTCAAAGTTTTTTTTTTGCAATTTCAAAGCGGCTTTTTACACTTTGTATCCTTACTACATACATATGTGTCTGTGGGTGTGTTGGGTGTGTGTATGTTTCTGTATGTGTGTGTAAGTATTGGTGTACACACTTGTATGCGAGCATTTGTATCTAACTGTATACAAAAACAAAACAAAAACAAAATCAAGCATAGTAAATTAACGTCTTAATGAATTTCACGTATAATGCATAGATATTTGAATTTAGATACCTTTACTGAATCCTTGCGCAAATAAGTTAGTAAATAAGAAAAGTATAAGTATCACATAAGCATCAATTCGGTGTTCGCGAAAACACGCCATCGCCTTAAAACTATGCGGGTCCTTTTCAGTTATTCAAAGGGCACAAGTTAGTCCCTCTCCGTTTTGTATCAATTTCACTACAGCACACTTTTATAGCCACATAATTCAAATATTATTTACGCTGCTCGTTTAGTTAATACTGGCTGAGTTCTTTTTGGCACAGGCGATTTAGTGTTGAAAAACAGCAAAAAAAAAAAGAAAGAAGAAAAGTATTCTATGAATTTATCTATCAAATAGAAAAAAGCAGAACATTCATCGTTTTTGGAACACCAGAAAAGGAAACATAAATTATAAGTGCTGTGAAATTATATATTATTCAATCGGTTTATAACTTTTGTCACTTATCAACCTTTTCAATTAAAAAGAACTGTTCCCTATATTTTTACATAATTTAATTTGCAAATGCCACATTTTGAATATAGATTATATTGTACTTTTGCCGTTACGTATTGAATTGATTATATCTATGAATTTAAATAACCAAATTATATTGAATATTCAAGTATAAGTTGAGCATAAAGACTTCTTTTTATAGCAATTATTTTATAATGTTCTTAAAAAATATTAATCGTTTTATTCAATTATAAGTCAAAAGTGCGCCGCTACCCTGACGTTTACAATAAATACAGTGTTGCATTTAAGTATCGATAAAAGTAGATGCGGCTTTAGTTTTAATTCACTTTTTTATTACCGGCGCAACTTGTCTTTTTTTACCGTAATTTTGACAAATAGTATTGTTTATTTTTTAAACAAACTCTAATAATTTCGAACTCCATTATTGAAATACATATATTTCAAAAATGAAATTAGTGAGGTATGAAAGAGGCGGCGAACGCAGCCACAACCACCTATTGTATATACACACACACAACATGTTTGCAAAATCTAACACATACATACCAGCAAATAGGCATGTGCAGCTGCGTGTGCTATAATATTGTAAATAAGAATCGTAAATAATAGCGAAAATGTGAAATTTTTTAATATATTTATATGTTTTGTAAGACCATTCTGTGTACATATCCTCTGCAAGGAAATTTCGTGTTTTGTATAGGATGTCTGGAGGAATATTTTAAGCGCCAAATTTAAAGGTTGACATGTGTAAAATATAAATAAATTACAACTTGTGCGAATGATAATATGAAAATAGGCAGCATTATATTATGTATATAATATGGTAAAGAGCATAAAAAGCTACATCAACTATATTCATGGTGCTTAACATTATATTATATTTAATATTCTCGTTGAACCAAAATACTGTAGACAATGTATATTAAAATATGTATATAATTTGTATTCTATCTACTTTATGATCTTCAGTATTTTCTAAATCTATTTAACCTTTTAACTTTTTCAGATTCCTGATGAAGCTCAGTCACGAGACTGTAACAGTTGAGTTAAAGAATGGCACTCAAATCCACGGCACAATCACTGGAGTCGATGTTGCGATGAACACCCACCTGAAGAGTGTTAAAATGACCATAAAGAACAGAGATCCCGTACATTTGGAATCGCTGAGCATTCGGGGCAACAATATACGATATTTCATATTGCCGGACAGTCTCCCACTGGAAACGCTGCTCATCGATGATACGCCAAAGTCAAAGTCAAAGAAGAAAGACAGTGGAAGGGTTGGAAATCGTGGCAGGGGCAGAGGCAGTCGTGGTCGTGGAGGTCCCCGGGGACGCGGCAGAGGCAGAGCACCCTCCAGACGTTAAATATATAGTAATGAAAAAAAAAAACAAATGTATGAATACGAATTACAAGCGCCAAGTACAAAACACATTTGGGCACTTTTTGAAGAATAATAAATTTTTGATTTTATAATATATATAAATTGCATTTTTTAAAAAAGATTTGCATATTATTTTAATTAAAGCAGTAATTTGGCATTCCACAAGTATTTGTGTTTTCGTTTCGTATTGAATTAATTCATCAATTTGGGATGCATATTTAACTAAGATAAACACAACTTGGATTCCACTTTCATTTAGCAGCTGGCTGAACATAATAATCGATATTATCGATAGGGTTTTGCTCGCTATGTGTTTGGATAGCCGTGATTGCCACCATGATATAATAATTACTAATAAGTAGAGTTCTTAAGCAAGTAGTAAAGTTACCAAAAAATTTTATTTATAATAAAAATGTATCTACCAAAAATGGCATATTCTCTTTGCACATTTTGCCAAGTTCAGCAACTTCGACACGCTTATGTTTTAAAATAGGTAAACAGCAATTAAGTTTAATTCTGTCGATAGTTTTGTAGCTTGGTATTAAAATGCATTCAGTTTACGGTCACACTGGCTATGTTCAGTCTGAATTCTTGTTTTTATTCAACATTTTAAGTTTTTGCGTTTGCCGTTGAATTTGTGTATTATGCCACCCCCAAGACCAAAGGGGATAGGATTTACACCAGGGGTAACACCAGCACGACCCGGTTCAAACACCCCCATGTCCGAAAGGCAACAAATGGCTCTGCTAATCCAAATGACAGCAACCTCCTCAACAGGTAAGCAGCCAGCCAGCCCCAAACATACATAAATCTGTCTATGTTTGCATCGCATCGCATCTACATACAAAAGTAAATACATACACACAATGGCGAATACATACAAATTACAATACAAGCCGAAGTCACACGCAGCACACCAAAAATAATAATAACTAAATAAAAGCAACTATGAGCCTACAATCAATTCGAGGTGTATATGTGTATGTGTGTAAATGTATATGTATGTAAATGTATTGTGTATGTGAAGTTTTCAATGTGTTGTTCTCTCTCATTCATAATTATTTCACTCCGACCACGCCTAGCGACTTTTTTCGAACGAATATAAATGGATTGAAACATTTTATTTATTAATGCATCATTATTAGTTGTACGCATATATATATAAATATATGTATATATGCCTTATGTGTGTGTGTTTGTGTTTAATAAAAACTGTTTATTCATGTATTATTCATATGTGCGTATGTATTTGTAAGAACACCCTGCTCACAAATACACTGACTGCAGCGAGTTTTTTGATTTTCCAAATAAATAGGTAACATATTTTTTTTACAAATACTGCAGCTTAGTTTTAAATAATGATTTTGGCATTTTGTTGGTTATATCATAGTATATTGGAACAATTGATGTTTATATCAACAGAACATAAGGTAATACCTAAACTTCTTCTTCTTTAGTTATATTATGATAAGAATAACAATAACAATAATATTGTATTTTTATTTTTGAACACTGAATCACTGAAACGGGGAACAATGGTTTTGTGTACATATTGTGTAACAAAACTAAGCAGATCCGTTAAATAAAACTATTTAAAATTCTTATTTTTGTATTTTAGAGACAGCGCGAACGCATTCAAAAAAAAATGATAAGAAAGGCGATGCCGACGTTGAAGAGATCAATGTGAGCGAAAAGCAATTAGAGATTGTTGATACAAAGGATTTAAAGCCATCGACGGAGGAGAGTTCAACGGATAGTAAAAGTGCAGAGACGACGACTGCAGCGCAAAGCGTGACGAGCAGCAGCACAAAGCGAAGTTTCTCAGATGTCGATGATGATTTCGAGGAGCATGGCGACGACATCAAGAAGAAGAAACGCAAAGATTTAGATAACACAAAAGATGTAAAGAATCCATCCACTAAAATTTCATCGAAACTCGATAAAACCTCAAAGTTAGCAGCGACAAAAAACTCACCATCAGCGAGTAAAATAACCACAACAGTTGCGGACAAAGAGTTGGAAGTAAACAAGACGCTTGACATCGAGAGTAATGAGACAACAGAGAATAGCGAGGATTACAAAAGCAATGACAGCCTGTACAATAATAATGGCGCACTGAAGGTGCCACCTTTAAAGATCGTAATACCCCAGCAGAATTGTTCCATTGACACAGAGGGGAATGTGCTGCGAACTGGCAAAGTAGCCGCATCCCGAAATGCAGCGTTGCCGTACGTTGTCAGTTCGAATAGTGATTCTATTGATACCATATTGTCCAATCAGTGCCTTAGTCCGCACGAGAATAGTCCACAAAAAGTGAACAATGCCTGCTCCGCAATACTCGACGATAAGAACATTAAGCTATTCAATGATGAGAAAAATCTAAGAGTCCTACGCAGCTCTTATCGTAGTGGAGTGACGAGCGCTGAACGCAGCTCGAACAATTCATCGCCGCAAATGCAGAGCAGTTCTCCATCGCCGGCATCCTCGAATCATGCCACCGACAATGTGGACATTAAGGGATCCTATACAAACATGACAGCCAGTCCCATACAACAAAATCAATTTGATCATGATGTTTTACCCAATGTGCCTAGTCCTTCGACCTCATCGACGTCATCGTCCAAGGATATTATCTCTTCGTCACATGTGGATCTGCATCCGCGAAAGCGCAAGATAAGACCCAAGAACAATGATGACAACTCAAAGCATTCAAATGCGGATAACAACTCCTCCTCGTTGGCATCGGGCGAAACGCATCCACATGATTATCCATTTACGAATGGATTTCAAATGTTCTTAAATATACGACGGCAAGTGGAGAGAAAGTGGAAGAATCTTTATCCCGTTAAGCCGAGACCTCCGCAGGGATACAACGATTATTTGCTCACCAAGAAATCGTATCTTCTAAAGCGAAATGTGAGGAAACCGAAAATTCAAATACCCGATGTCATTCCGGAGGAGATGCGAAAGTTTTACGTGGAACAGGAAAAGGCAAGACAAGAGTTAACCGAAGAACATATTGTGGAAAGAGAGAAACTCTGCCTGAATGTCGAACAGGAAATAATCCGAGTGCACTCAAAGGCAGCCAGAAGTATATCCGGGCAGTGTGCACCGTATTCCGTGTGTACATTTCTAAAAGATGACGAAATCTACAACATGATAACGCCCGAGCAAGATGAGAAAGAGAAAAGTGCTCGCTGTCGATTCAATGGCCGATTGCTGCTCAGCTGGCTGCAAGATGTGGACGACAAGTGGGAAAAAATTAAGGTATTACTATACCATGTCATTTGTCTGGAATTGAAAAACTTAATTTTTAATTTGATTTGTAGGAATCGATGGTTCTACGGCAACACAATGAGGCGGAAAGCCTTCATGCTGTACAAGTGATGGACTGGAATATATGCCTGAAACAAAATCAACTGTATGATTATATTTTCGAGTCCAGCGAGGATCGGGTTCATGTGCCCATCGTTCATGTTGGCGAAGATTTCGACATATTACCATCGTGAATTTTGGTTTTATAATAAAACTGACAAATTTGACAAAAATGCATCTTATGTGAATATTAAAATGTAAAAAATTACCAAAACTGTTCAATTTTTAACTTAGCAAATGGAATATGTAAACATGCCTTGCTAATTGTATAACTTAATACAATAACAGCAGAATATTTACATTTAGAGAAGCCCCAAAAAAGCCATTTTATATTTGTTACTATTGGAGATCCACTTTAAAAAACAAACCACCAAATAATTCTACCAATGGAAATGTGAAATTTGTTTAAGTTGAGTTTATTTTAAATATTTTCACAATTGAATTAGTTTATTTATTTTCTTGTCATATTGTTCAAAATATTACGCGCAAAGTCAACCATCTCCTGCAATAGAAGAGAAAGCTTAGTAAGCAAAGATTTTAAGATTGGTTTTAATAATGTAATATTACTTCGCATTCCTCCAATAACTGTTTGTTACTAACTAATTGCTTAAGAACAGTCTGAGCCTGCACATTCTGTTTTTGAGTACTGCTCCAATTGAAATTTGCTGAAAGCGCCGAAAGAGCGCTTAAAGTGGACTCAAGTTTGTTGTCATATTCGTTTTTATTCTCCAAATTCGCTAATAGAACCGAAACTGCATTTTCTTTGTAGATAAGTCCTTTAAAAGTGGAATAATTTAATTTTAATTAATTTAACAAGGTTTATTAAATGTTATTAATTTTAACATACCTCTGACTGCGTTAATGTTGGATGCCAAGGAAGCTATTAGGAACGCTGCTTTTATATATACTGAATCATGTTTAGAGCTTAGACAGGAAACTAAAGAACGTATTCCGTTTATACGTAGGAATTCATTTAATCCAGGCGAGAAATTTTGTATCAATGCTGAGACTGCGAATAAGGAACTACGTGCCAGGAAGTCATCGGCATCATTCATGGTTGAGGTAAGTACAGGTATTAAGTGTTCTTCATAAAAATATTTCTGGCAGAATTCATTGTTTTGTGACATTTCGCCCACAATAAAAATGGCATTTGGTCGTAGATTATAATCAGGTATTTTGATCAATTGCAATATAATGGAAATGCCTCCCATTTTGACCAATGAATTGGCATGATCAATATCGTCAATCTTATCACGAATTACATGCAAACTATCCAGTTTTTGTTCGATATTCGTGGATTCACTTTTTAAGATTAGCAAAGCATCTTGCAAACTACTATCGCCATTTATTGATTGAAGAGCACCTTCAAGGAAATCATTTCTCTGAAATAAAAACAAATATAAATATAGGCAATACAAACAAATTTAATTAAAGCAGATTAGATTAAATGGCAGTACTGATTAGAGAATGGCATTTGGGTGAGCAATATGTCCAAGCATAAGTGCAATATAATTTTCTGGAAGTTATTTAAATTTTCTTTATATTTTGCACTGAGGAGTTTATTTTTATATAACTATAACCTTGGCATTCGTTTCACAAGAAATTGTGGTTGATCCCTCGTCGTCTTTTCCAGAGTTTTCCACAGCTAATCTTAGTAATGCCTGAATTCATAAAAAATTATTAATAAAACTCTTAAAAACTGTTAACAATAATAGCTCCTTGCCTCTAAATTTTGTTTGCGTTTGGAGGAGGAGTTTTTTGTGTCCATTTTAAGCACTAATTTTTTATTTGTATTGATTTATAGATTTGCAAATTTTATTGTTTATATTTGATGGAATGAAATCATAATACAAACATGTGGTGTGTTTGCAAGAGGTGAAAGACCATCGATGGCAATTCGATACTATCACATCTTTAGGTACTTATCGATAGCTATAAACATTATTATTATATTATTAAAATATTATAAAATTTTAATAATTAGAAATTTTAAATTACTCACATTGAAGTCTTACATATTAATAACCAATTATACCAAAGTCAAAAAATATTTATAGATTTTTAATTCTGTGTTCCAAAAGAGTTCCCACAGGGTATTTTTTCGATTAATTAACTGCAGTAGAAAGAGAAACTTTTGTGTTATCGGACACAGATGTTTTGTTTTTTTCGAGTGTTATAAGTCTACAAAATTGAATTTAGTGTTTGTTATGATACCGGAACGCCAGCATTATAAACATAAAAACCTTAGTGCTCGTTAAATTGAGAGAGCACGATAATGTTAAGGGACCTGATTACGTGGGTATTAAATACTTATCTTGGCAAGTATTTGGAGAATTTGAACTCTGCTCAGCTGTCTGTTGCACTCTTATCAGGTACATAATTGCACAATTCCAAACACAATTACGACATAAACATAACGAGAATTTTAATTAATTTTAGGCGAAGTCGAGCTCGAAAACATTCCGATTAGAAAGGATGCGTTGCGTTCACTTGGTCTGCCAATTGAGGTGTCATCGGGTAGCATTCGCAAGATTAAGCTGCAAGTGCCGGTTCGACAATTTCGAACATCGCCATGGTGTATTTCGGTGGATGGATTGTTTTGCGTTGTTCGTCCCAAGGACTTTGAGAATTGGGATGAGGTGAAGGAGAAACTGCTGGATTTAGAATACAAGCAATCTGTCTTGGACACTGCAGAGGCCAATTGGCGTTCGGAGAAGGGCAAGCAAATCGAATCGTATTATTTCTCATCGTATAATAACTGGCTTAAGTATGGAACGAATATGGCAACGAATATCATTGATAACATTGAGCTTAAAATATTCGACGTACATTTTCGATACGAGGATATCGTCGATGTGGGCAATAGCAAAATTGCGACTGGAATTAAAATTGGCTCGTTGACTGCACAAAGCTGTGATTGTAACTGGTCAACTGGTTCAAATAAAACTATCAATAATGATACTAATTTTAAAATCGTCGAATTGAAAGAATTGTCCTTGTACTGGGACACGTTATACGATGATATTCAATGCCAGAAATTCACCAACCAAGAGCTGCTCACGAATATGAATGCGACATGTGAAAAGCGAGCACATGAATTTATAATTAAGCCCATAGGTGCAACAGGTCGATGGAAGCGAGAAAAATCTCCACAAGTCATACGCTCAAAAGACAAGCCGCGAGTGTCCTGCGATCTTCTGGTACCTGAAGTTATAATTGTGCTATCCAAGGTATTTTTGAATCAGTGAATATATCTTTTCTTGAGTTGAACTAATTTAATGAATACGATTGCAGGCACAACATGATCAAATACAGGATAAGCTCGCTGGAATTCAACAGATTAAGGAGATATGTCAATTTCGATTAAAACGACCAACAATATGTATTAAAGATAATCCAAAAATGTGGTGGAAATATGTGCTCGTTTGTCATGGACGCGAACTAAAAACGAGAGACGAAAAGTTTCTAACACTTAAGGAAAACCTGCGATACATGCGAATATATCAGGAGGTCATATTAAATCCCAACGAAAATTTAAGTACCGATGACAAAGAATTTAAATCGTACATTGAAAGTGATAGAAAAGTTGCGGAATTAATCATTTTACGCAGAATATGCTTCGAAAAAGTATTCACAAAGGGACTTTCCATCAAGTCGGACAATGTGAGAAAAGGAAGAAATATGCTTTTCCATTGGTTCCCAAACTGGATGGGTTGGTACGGTACAACGAACTCTGCAGGCGCTGCAGAGCAGGATGAATCCTTACAAAATCTCGAAGATGATATTTTGGTGGCACTTGAGCACTCCTTGCAAAATCAGTCGCACTTGAAGAGCGACGCTATTTTTGGACATTTCACTATTGAGCTTATTAAAGGTTTCGTTATTCTGCAAGCCGAACAAACCACTAAAAGTGAAGATTGTGTTTGTGTAGAAATGCAGTTTAATAATCTGTCATCTTTTTTGCAAGTAAATCCTTTGCTAACAACCTATGTAGTTGGAATATCTTTGGGTGAAGTATATCTTTTGGATAAAACTAATAAAGATTCAAAACATTGCTATTTAATAAAGCCACAAAGTGACAGATCACCGGCAATAAACCAATCGGATCTGAAAAATGCAATAAGTTTATTAAACAAACAGGATC
Source organism: Drosophila melanosoma (assembly GCA_035042045.1). NCBI lineage: Eukaryota > Metazoa > Arthropoda > Insecta > Diptera > Drosophilidae > Drosophila > Drosophila melanosoma. The sequence goes on along the minus strand of JAWNLY010000100.1, from coordinate 551,640 downwards.
CATTATTTCTGCTGCAATATGAAAATGATGCTCAATCACAATACCGACTTACAATCAAATCGAAAAGCTTGGACTTAATATATAATCAGGATGCCGTTGACTGGTTCTTTAATTTCTTTACAAAAGCCAAACAAGTGCGCTTCTTAGTAAAGGACAAGAATAGTGTTGAAAAAGAAAAGAAATTTCTAAGTTCTTTTAACCAGCATTTTGTCGGGAACGAGGTAAGTAAAAGCTAAAATATTGTATATTTATGTAAGCTTTGGCATAATTAATTGATGACCAAATATTATTTACACAGGTTAATCGCAAAAATTGGACTTTTGAAATTGAGGTGTTTGCTCCTCGTATTATATTTTTGGAAAACTACAAGATAAGCAATTCCCTAATGGTTCTAATGGATTTTGGAAAATTTCAACTGATTAAATCAGATTTCACAAAGCGAAGTACAGCGCTTGTTTCAAAACCAGCGGAAACTTCAACCAAAGATATCGATGCAGATGATGATGATGATGAGGCCTTTATGACTCCATGTTCTACTCCACCGGGATCACAGAAAAGTGGTTCAGATTCTCCGACGATTCGTGAAATCTTGCATGCTGATATGATAAATAAAAACAGTCAACTGGAGTCTGCATTGCATAGTAAAATTTATAATACATACACGATAAATTTAACGAATTTACAAGTCTTAGTTTGCAAATATCAAGAGAGATGGCAAGCTAGCTTAAAGTCTTCTTCAAATTTTCATATAATTGATAAATTTAATATCACTCTGACGATCGAGCAACGTATCGTGTTCACATCGGATCCTGAATATCCCTCGCTTACACTCTTTGGGACATGTCCGATGATATTGATTCATGGTAATGAAGATAAAATTCAACATTTCTTAAACATCCTCTATCCGATAACGAATAACCCACGACTTAAGAAAGAAACAACAATACGTGAAACGGAGAAAAAATCATATATCGATGAGACCAATAATAATCCCTATTGTAATGTTGATGGCACTCATTTAGTTGTGCAGTTTGCGATAGGACAACTTATTGTCGAATTGCAATCTAAGGAAAAGAGCATTGCGGAACTACAAATTATTGGAGCACGCGCTGGTTTTGTCACCGCAGGGAAGGAAACAACAATCACAATGTCTGTCCATGGATTGCTACTTGTGGATGCTATTCAGTCTTTCGGTCCCGACTTTGAACTCTTGGTGGCCAGCCATCGAAATGTTGGGTGAGTATAAAAACGTCTTTAATATCACATCAAATCAAGTAAATGTGTCTGCTTTTCAGTATGGATAGTTTTTCTGGAAGTCTAAAGCACAGTACAGCTTGTTCACCGGTTACGCCAGGCTCTCCAGACTCATATGATTATCACAGGCCAACCAGTCCGCATATTATCACAAAAGCAGTTCAAAATATTCAAAGCGGTACAGAAACTTAATATAAAATATTCGATAAATATTTATTCAAATAAATATTTATTCATGGAGAGATCTCTATTTATTCCGTTGCAAATAATTTAGTCAAGCTATATTTAGTGTATATATTATATTTTTAGGAGCATCGATGGATCGCACTGAAGAGTCAGAGTTAAATGCCCTCATTAACATAGATATTAATATTATTGCATCAGATACGAATAAGTCTTCCTTTTTGCACACTTCGAGAATTTCATTCAACACATTGGAAATAATTGGTATGTTCTGTATTATTTACTAAATTTAATTAAATATTTATGCCAAACAATAATCTAATAAATTATAATTATGTTTTCATCTTTTAGCCAACCAAGAGACTATACTTGAGCTGTTGAATTTTGCTGAACGCATTTTTCGACGCCAAAGGCTTTTGGAAAACGTTGGCAGCAAGACAGTCAAAGAGCCTGCATGGGAATTAAAAGAATCCGAAAGTGTCGTTACTCATAATGAACACGAAATAATATTTGATTTCTATCGTTTAAATGTTTTGATATTATATACGATAAAACGAGATAAATGTGAGATAGCCCGAAAGGTTGGGACGCTTACAGTAAGCGAAGCCAAAATAAATGTATCAGTGCAATCCAGTTTGTCCATAGCTGGATCTCTGGGAGGCATACAAATCATCGACATAACTCCTCAAGGGATTCGTTATCAACGAATTCTATCAATTGGAAGAGATCCAGTTTCAGAATCGGACCGTCTATCGGTGATTAATAAACTCTCAAACGAAATATATTTGAATAATGCCGAAGACGAGAAGTGTGAACAAATTGATGCACTAAGTTTTACAAATCTATGGAGTGATAATAACGCAGTCGCTCTCCAAGTGCGAATGGCGTCGGTTTCCTACACCCATAGCCCGAGGTTTTTGCAAGACTTTAATTATTGCATTATGAACTTTAAACAGGGCCTGAGGTAAGTTGTTAATCGCTATTAAATTCTTTTATCATTTAATTATTGCTGTGCATTTGTATTTTCAGCGAGTTCTTGACTTCAATTGGAAACAAGGCAACCGATATGGCTAAAGAATTTGTGCAGCAAATAAAAGATGTTAATTATCAGACCAAACCACCTAAACCAAACATACGTCAGGAAAAAACCGCATTCTCGTAAGTAGCATTCAAATCCAATAGATTCGTTATAATAGCCATCTTTTTTGTTGTCTTTTCAGGCTTGATATTATTATAAGTAGTCCGATAATCGTTCTTCCAATTTCGACTGATAGTAATGAAATATTTATTGCAAATTTGGGTAAAATAAGTATCCGAAATAATGATATTAATCAAAAATTGGAGAATATTAAGACGAATGACACAGAGTATTATGTGATAGAAGTGAAAAATATTAATTTATTTTCGTTGAACATTGACGAGCAAACGGAAGATTGGAAATACACGCTGCCAATAGCAAACAAACTGTATGAAAATAAACAAGATGCACATCCAATATTACATGACACAGCAATATCCCTAAATGTGTATATAGGATATAACGATGCAAATGATGCAGAGAGGCAAATTCAAACAATATTGGTGAGTTTATTTAAAGGTGTACTTTTTGCCTAATACTAAACAAATAGTTACTTATTATTCAGGTCGAAGGAAGTATGGTTGAAACACTTAAGATCACACTCTATCGCAAACAATATAAAAATATATTAGAGTCTATCCGAAATGCAACCAACTTTTCTAATAACGTATCCTCGGAGAACGTAATGCCTAAAATGAAAAATGCAAATATTACAAATCCCAATGCAAATGACGTGCAGCGTATAAAAACCACTGTTAAATTCTCAGTGCCTGTTTTTGAAATTAACTTGCAAAATGAGAGCCATGAACCACTCGTTAATGTAACGTTTAAAGACTTTTTTGTAAAACATCGCAGAAGAGGCAGCGAAGAAGATCTTAAGGTCGTTTTGAACTCTGTGCTTATGGAGGACTTAAAGTCCGATATATCGTCACCATTTCGAAATATGGTGACATCTCTGAACCTGGAAAAAATGTACAAGCGTAGGGGACAATGTTCAGCATCATGCCCAGATTTGCCAAGTTTTCGCAGTAAGCAGAAGACAATTTCTAGATCCATCTCTAATCTTTGTGAGCACACCAAACTAAAGGACTGTGAACAGCATAAACGTGGTCTATGTCATTCAAATAATATTAGCAATCGGAAAAGCAACAATTTAGTTATCTACAGATCACACACTAGGCGCTTACCACAGCAGCCTTCTGATGCGAAAATTGAGATACAAAACTCCATCGAGTTTAATTGCCTTAATTTGGCAATATGCGTGGACAGATGGTATACGATATTTGACTTTTTTGACCTGGTATCTGACACAGACAATGAACAATCCTCAGCTAAAAAGAAAGATAGTCTGCCAACGAGTAAGTACAAAAAAACGTCCACTTGTTGAGTTTGCTTTTAATCAAATAAATGTATTTTTTATCTAGGTGCTTATGAATTTTGTAGTAAACTAAATGTTTCCATCAGATCGTTAAATTTCACCCCGATTCGTAACGATGCAGTATTATCAAGAATAAATGTATCCAATGCAACTTTTTCTATAATTAAAGAAGCTACCTTTAATTCGGTTGAAGGTTGCTTGGGATCAATAGCTGTATACGATCTTACAAAATTTGGATACATATACAAGGAAAGGTTCTTAACGAGTGGCACAGAGGCTTTAAATTTTGTGTATAAGAGGTAAAGAAAAATATTCCAATTTCATTTTAATTAATTATGTAAAATACATTTTTTTTTATTTATTTAGAAAAAGTACAGATATGGAAACACCGAATATTATTAATGCTGATGCAGTTCTTTGGATTAACATGTCTTCGGTTCACTATATACACACAAAACGTTTTATAGTTGAACTTCATTTGTTCGTTAAAGAGTTATTACAATTGCAAACGGTAATGCAGATGTCTACTATATATTTTATATTTAACAGCAATAATTAATTAATATGTTTATTTGCAGCCGGTGATTAAAAAACTGAAAAAGCATAAAGCGCATAATAATCCAATGGAGTCGTCTAAAATCAAGCTGTGCATTCAAGCCGCCTCGCCAGTTATAGTTCTACCCGCCTCTTACAATAATAATCATGTTTTGATTGCTTATCTGGGACAACTCACACTGAAGAATAGTTTTCATCTTGCCAGCGATGAGTGCATTATAAGCAAAAAAGGAAAGGCTATTAAGAGCGAAGAAGAGATTTTGGACGTTATGCACATTGATTTGGTCAACATCAATTTGTTCTCGGGCGAACGAAGTGTGGATAAATTGGAAGCCAATTATGATGAAGAAACCTTTATAAATATCGCAAACACGTGCTTCGTCAAGGGCAGCAGGCTCTTCAAGGAATCATGCTATCTGGATCTTCAAGTGGAACGTAATCTAACCACAGATAGCATACGTGTTTGTCCGGACATCAGTGTAAAAGGGAAATTGTCTAAATTGAACGCCACACTCAGCCTACAAAATTATAAACTGATTAGGGGTCTGCTGAACAATAACATTGGAGAGTATATTGATGATGTTTATTGCAACAGCTTGAATAATACTGGCCCATCCATCGAAGCATTCTCGGCTTTAAGTTTATTTTCAAAAACTGAAGACACCACAAATGTGATTAATTTGCTGTCGATAAATATACTTCTGGAAGATGTTTCGATATTGGTAGTTGAAAGTACGAATACGTTTCCAGACTTTGCTCAACCTTTGGCATGCATACATTTTATAAGATCGCAATTGGAAATCGACATGCTAAGCGATGGCTCACAAGACATTGATCTGATATCAACCAACATTTTAGTTGTGGATGAGAGGCCAAACGATGGTGTTAACAATGCCAATGTTTTTAGGAACATTCTGCAGCCGTCGAAAAAGGAAACAGTTCCAAAGCATTCAGCTCAAGTTGAAATCCACTGCAGAAAAAGGTTGAATTTATGTAAATATACGATTATGCTGAACGACATGAGAGTAATAGGAATTCTAGATTTCTTGGACCGCTTGAGACAGTTTTTTGAAGAAGAGCCCTTAACAGCATCGTCGTCCATTAATCCAAAATCAACTCAATTCGTACCAGCGGATCAATCGCAAACGACAGATGGTTCCGTATCAGAGTATACTATAAATGTGACAGACTCTGAAGTGATCTTTGTAGAACAGTGTAATCAACTGGATTCGAATGCGATAATATTGAAAAGCACAACCGTCATTTCGTTCAAGCCAAATAATAATTGTGTACCGCTTTCTATAAATATCAATCATTTGGAAATATTTTCATGCATATTGGATGCTGAGGATGAAAGTGCACTGTCCATAATTGATCCATTCACCTTGAACATTGAGCTGAGGAACAATTGCCTGAATATTGTGATACAAAAGCAATTGAATATACGTTTATCCTACATCGATATGAAATTGTTTTTGAGAATGATTAGCTCGATACCGACACAAACTTCCACACCGCCGCCAGTTTTATCCAAATCGAATTCAGAATTTGAAAAAATCGCTCCACTGCTTGCAATGGGTTTCGAGATAACAAATTGTTGGTATGCCATGGAACAGAACAATTGGAGACTTAACGATGCTGCACTGTGGCTGTCTCAACAGAAGCGCAGCACCACTCGAGATCGGGGCTTGGAATTAAAGACAGTTGTACTGGATGCCAATAGCATATCCATGTGTGTCATCGATGATTGCATGGATGCTGATGTGCCCCTGCTCGAGGTATCCTTGTCGAAGGTACTGCTGAAATACAAATTTCAACTAAACACATTCGAAGGTGAAGGCGGCCTCAATGCGAACAACTCGGCTGAGGGTGATCTTGACACGGAAGTCGCACTTAACTATTATAATCGACGATTGAGTGGCTGGGAGCCGCTTGCAGAAACTTGGCAGTGTGCCGCAAAATGGAAGTATAAAAAGACAAATTTTGATAAAAAGAAACGTTTCGAGATTTTCTTGACCAGCAAACACTTATTCAAGATTAACATTACATCGACGCTAATTGAGCTATACCACTTGGTGTCCAAAAACTGGACAAGCGATTTCCATTCCCTAGACAATGCCAAAAATTCGAATTTCAGACAACGATCCCCATTCGTGCCATTTGCACTACAAAATTTGACGGGCTCGGCGCTACTATTTAAACCCATATACGCTCAGCTTGGGGATTTGACATGCTCCGATCATCAATTGGAAATAATTAAGAACTGGATATCGCTGCAGCCGGAAGAAATAAAAACGTTTGATTTCAGTCAAAAAAGTAAACTGAGGCATATTGACTCGCATTCGTTGAAACTGCATCAGATTCTGGTACAAATTCATGGCTGGACCTTGATTGGACCAATCTCCATAGACAAGGTAGGCACATATTTTCGATCAACAATCTTGGATTCGCATTACGAAAAGAAGACGCGCATTATATTTGATATATCCCTAATGGGATCCGCACAAAAGCTAATTAAAGTAATGTCACCATTGAGGGTAATTAACAAATTAGACCACGATGTATTTCTCAAGATGGTGCTAAATAAAACTAATCAATCTGATGCTCAGTCTGCAATCAGCACAATCCGTCCAGATGATCAACAATGTGTGCCATTGAAGTTTATTGACGCCTCGCTATATATTTCCCATATTCCAAGCGATTCGAAAAAATCAAAGATTGACGATATCGGCTTTAGCAATGATGAGATTTTTTGGAAAAACTGTGGTGTTGGCGGTACACAAAATCTGTACAGCTGCTACGATGCCAATAGAAGCATATTATATACACTAATCAGCATAAGCCGAGAACTGTATCCCCCCAAGGATCAGAATATGGCGGGCCACTTAATTACGCTGCTACCACCGCTAATGCTCAAGAATATGCTTTGCTGTGATCTAATCTTTAACATTAATGGCTGCAGCGTGGGTCGAATTAATGCCTTCATGAGCAGAAATATATACAATATTAACATATGCGAAGCCATTAACTTGAGCATTACCTTGGATAACTTTGAAGTCTCCGGACAATTGAAGGTGCCATCTAAGCATTTTGGCATTGTCGAACCAAAGCTAAAGCTAATCGATGCCAAGAACAGGGAACTGCATCTGCACATATCAATTCAATATTTAAAAGGCCGAGGAATGGAAATCTATATTAGTGCACCCATATGGATTATGAATAAAACAGGTCTGCCACTCATTTATAGGCAGGAGGGAACTAACAAAATTGCTGCCGGCCAATTTGATGAGCATGAAACTGCCCGACAAGTGTCGCCCCTTATGTTCTCTTATTCTGATCAGGAGGGCTCACCAAACTTGGAAGTACGACTCGGCAGCACCTTTGGCATCAATAATCAGGTATGTCATACCAAACTCTACTAGTTTCATACATAATTCTCATATTTGTTTTTTTAATTTTCAAGTGGTGCAAAAGTTTCAGCATGATTAAGAATATTACATACAGGGAATTGCGTACGGAAAATGGTCCGGGTTGCTATACAATTGGTATACGGGTTCGTCGCGGGCGAGGATTATATGCGTGCACCACATTTGTTACATTGTCACCACGTTTCCATCTCTACAACAAAAGCGGACATCCGCTGCAGTTTTCACAGAAATGTAATATTATACATAACGTAAGTATGACATATGAATTTATATTTAATCAGTATTAAAATGTAATACATATTTTTTAGGATGTTGCCAACTCGCGTAATGTTATTACGGCGCCAATCGACTGCAATTTCCCATTTCATTGGACAAACGGAGATCGAGAGCCGTTGATTTGTGTTCGCATCGCAGATGTGGAATGCTGTTGCTGGTCGAAAGGCATACCCGTCAATGAGGCAAAGAGTATGTACATTAACGTTCGCAATGAATGGAGCGAAATGTTTTTCCTAAGATTGGAAATAATATGCAGAGGTGCGACGCTAATTCTGCTCTTCACGGATGCTCGTAGCTTACCACCGCCAATTCGCATTGATAACTTTTCGGAGGTGGCCATTAACTTTTCACAAAAGGGCACTAAACACAGTTCGCCAACGCCAGTTCGATCGCAGTCATCGTTGTCATATGTTATGGATGATCCCTTGGGTATACAAATATTGATCTTGGAAGCTCCGGGCGGAAACATAATAGAGTTTCCAATAAACGAATCGAACCCGAACAAGACTTTAACGTACTCAAATTTTATATACATTGCATTTCACGATACATTTGATAAATTCAAAAGAGATGGTAACAAACCTGATGAAAAATATCAGCAACTAGTCCTGGGTGTTTACGACAAGAGAGTCGTCATCATGGAAAAGAATTCGGGAGATCGCTCACAGCTATGGCTAATGAACTCGAACGGTCAATTGGAACACGAAGGATCAACACCACCAATACAATCGAATGAAGCCAGCGCTGTGCGATTGGTGCTAGATTTGGAGAAACCTCCAAATCCAACTGAATATACGGCGCTAGTAGTTCGAATGCCAAACAAGCAGAGGGCAACAACCCAAACATGGAGATTTGAGAACGGCCGACTAAAGTGCCATGCGAACATGTGCGTCCAGGTAAGAAATTGATTAATTGATACTTAATGGGTACTCTAAAACTAATTTAGTCTCCTTTTTAACAGGCTCCCCCTCGAAAAGATTGGCTTCTAGCTGGCTCTGAGGCAGTTGTGGGATATATTAAACATAGCTCGAAGGGTAGGGATATAATACCCATCGAACAACATATTGTTACTCAAAAATTAAGACCTGGATCGGGGCAGTTGCAAATATCAAACAAAATGGATGGACCGGTTTGCACTGTGCAAATTTGTGATATTAAACTAAAGTCCAATGAGACATTTCTGGCACCGGATTTGCTATGGAGTTCTGCTTCCTTCAACAACAGGCAACTTATTGATAAAGCGAAACCAGCACCATCAACAGAATATCAGGTCTTTTTCTTTAAGCAATACATTTATTTAATAATTAATTCAATTAATATATTTTTAATTACAGATTAATGTCGATCTGCCCAAGGGCATTGGAATATCATTGATAACACTGAAACCTTGTGAGGAAATCATTTTTGTTAGCTTGGACAACATAATAGCAGAGTTTTCAGACAGTAGTGTGGAAAAGTCAATAGATCTGAATATAGCTTACATTCAAGTTGATAATCAACTTTTAGATTCAGTCAGTCAAGTGACCTTCCATAGTAGTACACCAAGTGACAATGAGTCGCGGCAGAAAGCGTTGCTTCTTAAATTGAAAATGTTACCTAGTCCTAATAAGAACGCATTAATATTTAAATACCTGACAGTGGATGTGAGCACCTGTATTATGAATCTGGAAGAGAAGCTTATATTGAAAATAGCCTCGTTTCTTGGCTACGGCAAAGAAAATCGACAGAACTCATTCTTGCCTAGTGATTATAATGATTTGAATGAAGACAAGCAATTAGAGAATAACATGAAAAGATATTATTTTGAGAAATTTAGCATCGGTTCGACGCAGGTAAATATGTAAACATATATTTATTGAATATGTCTTGGTTAAATATAACTTATACTATAAATATAATATATTCACAGGTTCGATTGTCGGCGTTCACTTCGTCCAAGCTGCCGGACGAGTTACAAAGCGTGAAAAAGTCGCTGGGACTCACATTAATCAAATTTGAAGATGCTTTGATAGAGCTTGATCATTATTCCCATAAATATCATTTTGAGACCTTAGATGTTTATCTGACAGCGATAAAGACGCATTACATAACCCAAATTAAATGGCACGCAGCTTCCATATTGGGCAGTGTTGATTTCCTGGGCAATCCTTTGGGATTCGCAAATGATCTATCTGAAGGCGTATCCGGACTCATTTTTGAAGGATCTGTAAAAAGTCTAGTAAAAAATGTTACGCATGGAATTTCGAATTCGACAGCAAAGTTAACGGAAACATTGTCGGATAGTTTGGGCAAAGTCGTCTTGGATGATCATGATAACGAGACAAGACAACGCATAATGGAGCTACAATCAAATTCATCCAGCAGTCATCTGGCTGCGGGAGTCAAAGGCTTTGGATTCGGCTTGCTGGGTGGAGTGACAAGTATTGTACGGCACACATACGATGGTGCCCAAGCCGGCGGTGTTCATGGCTTCCTCAGTGGCCTGGGCAAAGGATTGGTTGGCACAGTGACAAAACCAATTATCGGCGTGCTCGATTTGGCCTCAGAGACGGCGAGTGCGGTACGAGAGACCAGCAGGGATGCACATCGCCTATCGCCTAGCCGCAAACGATTACCCAGATGTGTAACTGGTGCAGTTGGTGGACTCTTACCTTCGTATTCCAGTCGTCAGAGTATGGGTCAACAGTACCTGTATCTAATAAATCGTAAAAATTTTACGGAAAAAATAATATTCCATGAGCCAAACCTTTGGAGTGATAAAGAGGCAAGATTGCGACTGCTTGTTTCAACCGAATATGTCCGTATATTCTCGTTATATGAAGGAACCCCAACTGTTATGTTTGAATGTCACCTACGTGAAGTTCTATCCTGTCATCCTTTGACAAAAAATACGGGGTCTACCCCATCAACAAGTAAAGTTACATCGAGCTATTATATAGAAATATCAACAATCTTACCAAAAATCACACGACCGCAAATTCGGTGTCGGACTGAGGAATGCGCTGAGGCTGTATCTAGATGTGTAAGTAAACATATTGTTAACTTTATATCATATTTTACTTGCTATATATATGTTTTCTCTGCAGATAAACTACGCTAAAAGTGTCTTCGATGAACGTGAGCTGTCGTTAATAAAATAAATTTTATGCTATTAGCAATAAATATTTTTTATATATAGAAAAAATATATTAAAGTGATTTTTAAAATCTGAATATTAATGCATTATCAATTAGCGTTTAATTCTAATGTGGCAACTTTGTTAACAGTTCAGTTAAAAACACCCTTCATTATTATAGACTGATGTCAAACAGAAATAGCTTAAAAGCCACTATTCCTCTCAAGAACCAATTAAAAAATCTGTATCCCATTCACATGACTAATCAATTTTTTATTGTTTTTTTTTTAATATTTTTTATTTGAATATGGTTAATTAAATTAACCCAATGCATATTAAATAATTGTGTACATATCGAGCCCTAACCTTGAACATTTTTCCCAAAATTGACTACAAAAATACTGAGACTTAGTTAAGTAAAAGTTAAAACATTTAACTGTATATGCTATAAGCTCTTACATTTTTATCGGTTGGAGCTCTATATGTAAATTAAATAAATAAAAAAAATAGCGGTAAGGCAACGAATGCTTTATATCGTTACTTATATTTGGTTGTTTATTAAAAAGGCGATCCTATATTTTGTAGAAATAACAAATTATAAAACTTGATCTATTTATTAAATTATGCTTGAGTCCACTTAAGTCAGTTCTCTCAATACTCGGTTCAAATATATTGTAAAGATAATTAAAGGATTTTCTTTTAGAACATAAACAGCTTTATTTTAAAAAGAATATGATCAAAGATTTTACTCCGTCATTGAGAAAATTGACCCAATTAATATTAAGGAATGAATAAATAATGTTAATGTTCGAGTTAGCTTATATATAAGGAGCACACAAAGACCAGATGACAACGAATGTGCTTTAAGGTTTAATGGATTTCTGGAAAACAAAATAAAATATATATTATAAAGTTACATTTGAATTTACCATTGCAATATAGATATTGGTTTTCTGTATGTAAATATTATTTGTTATTTACCTCGTCCGAAAAATCCATATCATCTTTTATCTGTTTCGATCGGCGCTTCTCGGTCGATGTAAGAAGTTGTGCAACTTTTGTTTGTTTAGCTAAATCGTAGGCCTCTTTTTTACTGCGCATCGCACAGTCTTCAAGGGTTTCGGCAGCTTCAAACATGCCCTGTCGCCTATATAGTGCGCCCAGATTCTTCAATGTTGTTGTAACTGTTGGCGAATCAACCTTAGCAGCCTTGTGCCATCCACCATACTCGCCATATGGTGTATTTTCACGGTTATCAAACTTGTGCTCCTCGCGCTCCTCTGCCACCTAAAATATATAAAATATGATTTATTAATTATTGGATAAATTAAATTTTGATTTCAATTTCATTAAAATATATATTGAAACAATATATAGTATTTTGCATATATATACATTATTTGTATATTTTATTTGTTGTTAATGAATGATAAACAGCATAAATGATAAATGTAATTAACCAAAATACCGACGGAAATAGGCATCGCTTATTGTATTTAATCAAACATGATCAAGCCCGTTATTAAACACTTTGATATTACCTGCCAAATGGGTTTATTTTTGCTATCAATTGCTCCGAATTCACGCTCATGGGCTCTTGTCAAAACCTGTTTGTAGAGGATTTCAGCTTCTGAATACCTGCCTTGCTTTAAATAGCAACCGGCCAAATTATTTTTCGTCTTGGCCACATTGGGATCATCTGGTCCAAGTTTCGATTCGTATATGTCGAGTGCACGTTGGTAATATTTCTCAACTTCATCGTATTTTCCTTGGTTTTGGCAAAGCAAAGCCAAGTTGTTGAGTTGTTTAGCAACATCTGGATGATCTTTGCCAAGAACCTTTTCACGTATTTCTAAAGCACGCTTGCACAGTGGTTCGGCATCCTTGTACTTGCCACGTTTGCCATAAAGAACGGCTAAATTGTTTAAAGTAGCAGCAACGGCCGGATGATTTTCACCAAGTGTCTTTCCTCGAATGGACAAAGCATCGTTCAACAAATTTGCAGCCTCCTTGTATTTATTCTGAATTTTAAATAGAAATGGAATTAATATTTTGTTATTTTTATAATATATATTGCAACTAACTTGATCGCGATAAACAAGTGCCAAAATGTTTAACATGGTAGCAACGTCTGGATGATCATGGCCACTTGTCTTTTCAAGATCTTCAAGGGCTTGCTTGCAAAGCGGAACGGCAACTTCATATCTAAAAAGTTCATATTCATTTTATACAATAAATTAATGAATTTCAAGTTTGGTGTTTAGATATCTATCAGTAAAATTCTTATATATTTGTATGAAAATACAAACCTGCCCTGTGATGCATATTGAATAACCAAATTGTGAAGTGTTCGCAATCTAGCTGGAATTTCATAACCGGATGTTTGATTAGCAAACTGGCTGGGAGGCGTCGGCGACATATTGTGTCTGTCCTCATTGTCTTCATCTGGAAATAGCTCAACCACTGGATCATGTCGGGCCTTTTCCGAGGTTTCATCTTGCTCCTGATTGTCATCGTACTTTCGAACGGATGCCATAAATTCAAGATGTTTTTTCTCCTCCTCCAGCTGTGCGACCAACTGTTCCGATGCCTGGAACTTCTGTTGTGTATTAGCAAGTTCATCTCGTAGCCAAGCATTCTCCTGGTGAAGACGGCGCACTTGTGTCTTGAGCTTCTGCTTCTCAGCCTCGATGTTTTGCAAGTGTGATGTAAGTGCCATCATCACTTGGGCCTCACTCAGACCAAGTTCAATATTTTCAATATTCTTTCGCAATATATCAGATTTCTCATTGTCCTTCTGAACCTCAGATATACCGTTTATAATGGAAACATGTTCAACTCGCAAAGCTTCCAAGCCCTGCAACACAGTTTTTGTATTGCTTATTATTTCGTCTTGCGACATTTGCGTCATTTTGCCGATTTGCTCTATTTTCTGTCTGTAAGAAAGAAAGTTTAAATTTTAGTTCATTTTGCGACAAAGAGACACATATTTGTGGTATATTCTACACCAATTAATTTGGTAACTCGGAAAAATCCATAAAAGATTAAGTCAGGATTACTCATACTTTAGGACCAAATAAATAATATAAAATGTAGTTTAAAACTATAATGACGGCGCAGTTATTACGAACAAATATAAGCATAATTTGTTTCTTACATTCTGTAGTTTTTTATAGCTTTAGAAAGAATCATTTTCACAAAACGCGTGCGGTTTAAGAAATTCTTTGACACAAATCAATAAAACGAAAATTGCGCATGCGTAGGACAGACAGAAGTCGATTATATTTGAATACCCCTTAACATATTTATCGTACTCAATTGAAATAACTATTTGTAATCGATAATCATTATTATTTTCTAATTCGCTGAATGTTATTTTCTTTTTAACAAAGTTTTATCGATATTAATGAAAACACAAAATTAGCTACACAATTTACAGCTGATATTTTTGCGCAGGGTAAACGTAATTTGTTTAAAATAAAAAATAAAGCAAAAAAATTGTGTAATGATTACAGATGCGCCAGTTTTTGATCCATTTCCGGAATTACTGCTTTGCGGATGATAGACTTTTACATTTTAAGCGAATGCTTTTTACCCAGCAGTCTAAGAAATTAATTTACAAATTACAAAATTCAATAATACCACTTGTAGCTTGTAGCTGTTTACATGGCTCCCCTTTTTTGTGTACGTCGAATGGAAAAAATTTAAGCAAAAATGCAAAACAATCCAAACAGCTGTTTTACGCCGGAATCAGCGTCTATTTGCCTTTACTGTGCTAAAACAAAAAAAATAAAAAACAATTGCCAATTGCCAATGAAATCATCAAGAGAGAATGTAAAACTACTGTGCAGGTTCACTAACCTACACACATATATATACATATACATATATATATATATATAGACTAACAATTTTTGTTACAATCTCTATTGCCTCTGAAATGGTCCAAAAATTGTGCATCGAAAGATTTACTAGTGCTTATTTTATAAGGTCTAAAGGAAATGTGTTTTTTTGTACAAGTTTTTACAATGATTAATAAAAACACAAATACACACAAATATTTATATATGTGAGAAAATAATCACATAAATAATTACACCACTCACTAAAAAAATCTATTGCACAGCAAAAAAAAATGTATTTTCTGATGTCACTAACATCGCAATTATTATGTATGTAATGTATTTGCACATATAAATATATATAAGTAAATACATATATATATATATATATATATATATGTCATAATCCAAGTACCCACTCACAAAAACACACATGCATATCGATACAAAATATGTATCAACAATAGAACAGTCATGCATGCAATACTTTAGAGCTCGTAGAAGAGTTAAACCACTTAAAATATGTTTGTGGGATTATACATAGAAGTAATAATGTTTATGACGAAATAATTATGGATACACATTGAAGGGGTGCACAAATCGTACACACTTATATATACATATGTATGTAGCTTCTTCTCATACATAAGTAAGTACATTCATTTTTTATTCAAGTTAAGTGACCATCACATTATTGTGGCTTATTATTGTACATGTAACAACCACTTGATTCTACGACAGTTAAAGACGAAGACCCACCAATATAAATAAAAATAAATAAAAACTTACATGCAGAAACACAATTTATGATTAAAAAGATACAGATTATTTCTTAAAAATTTTGTTATCGAATAAGCTTTTACCAAACCATACCTTTCGGAACATGAAAACAGAACATGTTTGGTATTTTAAGGCAGGTATGCAGTCGTTGGTATATCGATAGTATAGTATTTTATTAAGCCTAATGTATTATAATGAAAAAAATTCGAAAAAGAATCAAAATACCTAATACAAAATTTGTATCTTTATTTATTAACAAATATATCGAACGAAATGAAGAACAATATTTAAATAATGCACCGGGATTTTGGTACTTCAGCCCATTAGTGATTTTTGCGGATGAGAATTAAAAAAAAATCAAACATGTAATACCTAAATGAAAATATATTTTTTTTTTTGGAATGGCTCATTAATAACAATTAATCACTATCATTATCGTTTAAAATTGCTGACATAACCTCCGCTAGTTCTTCCGCCTTATTTAAAATTTCATCTCTTGTTAAACGTGTATCGCTGCGTAAACTTTGCGCCGTAATAAGTAATTTTTCGAAATCATTCAACTGACTTTCCAGTTCTTCAGCGTTGTTTGAATAGTTGCGCTGTGAAGCTATAAATAATATAAAAAAATGAATAGAAAAATATAATTGAATTTTTCTATATACGTACTTGACGATGGTTTTATGTTTATGTTCGACCAAACGAAATTTGATAAGCCTTCAATAATTTCAGCATATGATATTTCATCTGTTTTGGAAACCGTTTCTTCTGCATCCTCGTCCTCTTGCTTCAGTGCTACCACATCAAAAACTATATATGCTTTGTCCTTCACTTCTTCGAATGTAAGTTCATTTGGCTTATCCGAAAATGATGATGTTATTAAAAATCCAAGTTGCATTTCGTTAGTTATTAAAAATTCATTGATTCCAGAAAGTTCCTGTATGAATGATCTCTGAAAAAACAACAATTTATAGTTTATCGTACTTTTTTTTACAATATACGTACTTTTTGTGTGTCAAAATAAACAATTAAAGCTTCAGTTGTCTTTCTGACTTCAGTTGGAACTCGATCATACTTTCCATCAAATGGTATTAATGATATGCTGGTAGTATAATATTTAGTCCTAATATCACATTTATAATAATTTATATTCACAGACTCGTATGTAATGCATGTTAATTGTTTTGGTTGCATCATTTCCGTCAATATGTCTGAAAAGATAAATTGTTACAGTTAAAATGATTGGTTTTACATAAAGTAAGATAATTTCTTCTAACGATAATATACCGGAATGCTCCAAACTTTTTGGTTTTAATATTTATACCACACCATTAATCTCTGCGTTTTCTGTGCTCATATTTATATTTCAAAGTTGTTTGCAGTCCCAATTATGTTGTGGGCTTCCAACAATATGACTTACTTTCAACAATTTCCGTTGCGGAAATGTTTCCATAAGAGAGAATCAATACAGATGGATTCATTGTGACGCAAGCTTTTATTTTTTATAATTTCAATTATAATAACAACACAATAATGTTAGGAGGTCCTCAATAAACTCACGGAAACATTGATTCGATAATCAAAATAGTCTTACGATTGCAATAGACAAGACGACGCCGATATTTGCGAAGTGGAATGAAACACAACTTTAAATATGAATACATCAATTTTCACTTTTAAAAGTTATTATTCATAAATGAAATTGTAAAAATATAAATGACTATTAATTGTTTTTGAAACGATTAAAAATATCGAAAGTAGGATAATAATTATAAAAAAAAAACATTTTATTTCAAATATAATGAATTATACAACTTGCCTATCAGTAGTATCGATTAGGAGTATCGATAAGTTTTGGAAAGTTCACGAATGTAGTTCACCGTGTTGTTTAATGAACTCGATTAGGAACTAGCAAATTAAATTGTGGACTTTTTATTGGTGCGGTTAAAAATACTCCCATCTATTGACAACAAATTTTGTTAAAAATGCCACCTAGCAAACTAGACAGTATTTACCGACGAATGCTAATAACCAAATTTTTTGAAAAGGGATGGGGTAAGCCTGAAAACTTACACCGGTAAGTCATGGATGTACAATTTAATTGTGTTGATGTGAATTAATGACAACCATGGGGTGTTCTTCCACCGTATCCTTTACGTAACGAGCCATTCCAAGAAGTACACGTCCATTGCATAATACGACGGTACCAAGCATACTCTTCGAACCCGCTGTTTTGTAAAAGCAAATATTTTACACATTTTACAGCTAGGTTTTATCCACTTCAGAGAATAATAAAAACTTTTTCCAATATCGATAACTGTTTATGAGATAGTTTTGATATCGGGAAGGTATCGAGTTTTTATTATGGATATTCTTCAAAATTAAATTTGGAGGAACAATGTTATTTCTTGTAATTTAATATATAAAGAAAATATTTTTAGTTATAATTAAGAATTGCATTAAATACTGATAAATAGATCTCTTACCTACCACTGTATTATTTTGGGCGCAATTAGATAAAGTCGGGGTGGTTTTTTTTACTTTATTACCTAAAAAACTTGTTAATTGATTTACAAATTCTGTCTGATGAAATTTGTAATTTTCAGCGTTTTCCAGTTTCGTAAAGTAATCTCCTGTCGTGAAACATGTTTCAAACTGGTACCCCGCGATTATCCAGTGGAGATTACAAAAAAGAAAACATATTCTGATTCAACATTAATAGAAGGCAATTTTATGACCCCGATGGAGCTGCATATGCCTGGTGTAGTTCCTGAAGCAGCACAAAAGGCATACTTTCAAATATTGTTACCCAATAAGTGGGTCAACGAACAACATAAACCTATCTGCATACATTTGGCTGGAACAGGAGATCATGTGAGTATGCATAATCATTTTTTAAAGTTGTTTCTTTTCCGTTACAGGTCTAGTATAAACTTTTCTAGAAAACCTAAGTGGCCCATTTGATCTTAGACACCATTTCAGCTAATCATGCAACATGTAATAGTAGTAACTTATTTTTCAGTTTTTTTGGCGTCGAAGAAATTTTATTGCAAAGCCTTTACTGAAAGATGCAAATATTGGATCTATAATACTGGAAAACCCATTTTACGGATTGCGGAAACCAGACGATCAAATGTAATTGTATTGAATATTATACATAGATTTGTGTACTGGCAGTATTGTCTTTTATATGTGTTAAAATTTGATTGTTAACAATCCTGAAAATCTAACTTGCTTTCATCCAATATTAATTTTCGAAATAATTATCCGAAGTGGCTTTTGTTAGAGATTTTATGGTAAGGCTCTTCAGACATCCTTGCCAAGTTAATAACATTTATATCTTATTTCACTTTTTCAATACCGATTAAATTTTATATATTTTAAGACGTTCAAATTTGCGTAATGTGTCAGACATATTTGTTATGGGTGGATGCCTAATACTTGAATGCCTTGTTCTTTTACATTGGTGTGAAAGAAACGGATTCGGTCCGCTCGGAGTTACTGGATTATCAATGGGCGGTCATGTGAGTAGTGAAACCATCATGAATCTTAATACTTGTAATATATTTGAATAATTTGTGAATTTAGATGGCATCATTAGCAGCAACAAACTGGCCAAAGCCCTTAGTGCTAGTTCCGTGTTTATCGTGGTCTACTGCAGCGGCTGTTTTTACAACTGTATGTATACATATCCATCACCTTTTGTACATAGTCATTCACATTTCCATTCTATATAATTTTCTACAGGGTGTAATGAGTCAATCAATTAATTGGGATATGCTGGAGACACAGTATTATTCTGATGGCCAATATAGGGAACGTCTTTCAAAAATGGTTACTGTTATTGACGATGCCTTTGCGGCAGGTCAAAAATTTATACAAAATTTTAATGAGTCTCTGCATGAGCTTAAGGAGGATATTGATGATACTCGTAAAATACAAAATATACAGTCTGAACCTGATACTAATAACAACAAAATACATGACACCCTATTGGAGAAAACTGACAGCTCAATATTCTTGTCAAAAACTCAAGACAAGAAACTCTACCAATTAAAAGATAATCTTAGTACGAACATCTCAAATAATTCTAATTTGCCATTATGCCAAGCAGACAGACCAACAGACGCATCAGCATTGACGAGACTAATGAAATATATTTTACCATTGACCTCTTACAATAAAAATAAAAGAATTGATATAACTAAAACAAATTGGTGGGAGAGAGAGGCTTTACAATTTATGCGAGGAATGATGGACGAATGTACGCACTTAAAGAACTTCTCAGTACCATTTGACACCTCCCTAATAATAGCGGTCTGTGCTAGAGATGACGCTTATGTGCCGAGAGAGGGTTGTTCGAGTCTTGAGGACATTTGGCCAGGAGCTGAAGTTCGGTATTTAGATGCTGGCCATGTAAGTGCTTATATTTTACACCAAAAACTATTCAGGTAAGGTTTTTGATAAATATTATAGAAATGACATTAACACACAATTAATTAATTTACAGGTCATGCATCAAGGAGGCTTTTGATAGAGCAAAAAAGATTTATGATGATGAAAAGCATAAAAATGTATCAGCTGCTATTAAATAAATCTGATCCAAAAGTATAACTTACAATTGCTGGATTTTCTTGACCAATGATTTAATCATAGCCAGGATAAAAATAATATCTAAATGTATATAAAAATAAGACAGCACTTTAGTCAATTAATTCTGTTCCAGAGTAACCAATTAAAAATTGCATTCTGATTTAACATAAACAAAATAATACGAAATTAATATATTTTAATAATAATTGTTGATAACAATATTTGGGATTATGTTTAGTACTCGGTTTTCTGGTAATGCTCCTTTCGAAACGATGATAATTTAATACGTTGACTTTGGAGAGCTTGTTCCAGTTCTAATACTTTGACTTGTATTTCCATTTCCATAGTTTTAAGTTGAGACGGTGTAAGTGTGCACAAATCGATGTCACTTTGCTGCTCCTGTCTCGAATTTCCGTCCTTCACAGTTGCGACAACCACTCCAGTTGCTTTCGTCACGTTTCGCGAAGCGTTTGTTAGGTTTGTTAGATTTTCACTATTGCGATTAGCCTTCACTTTACTCGCCATTACTAGTTGCACGGTACAGGCAGAAATTTCTTGGGCAGCCACGATTAAATCAAAGTTTTGCCCAGAGTCGCTGTTAACTGCATTATTGGCAGCGTCAACAAGATAATTGGCAGCTTTGGCAACGCTTTTCGATGCTGATATCAAACCGTCTGACCATTGGCTGTTACGTTTGTAAAACTCGTTTGCCGTGGCATTTCCTTTAACAAAAACGGAAATAATTTTATATCAGTTATTTGTATTTATAAGTAGACAAATACCATTATTATTCAAGGCTATTAACAAATTCTTACCTTTTTGGGAAGAAACAATTTCTTTTTGAAGAATACGTGATTTTATATTCAATATTTTAATACTCTCCATTAAAGCTGTACAGGCCTCCAATATTTTCTCGTTGACTTCCAGTTTAATTTTATTGTCGTTCTCACGGGACTTGGAGAGTAGCTCGATCAGTTTAGAAGCAGCTTCTTCAATCGCAGCATCCATTTCTTTCAGTTCTATCTCAATTAGCTTATCAAGATCCACACTGTTCTCAAAGTTATTAAGTATTCCTTGAACAAGCGCATTTAATTCAATTAATTTCCTTTGCGTCTCATTTGCGACATAAGAAAATTGCTGTTTGTTGTCATCGTTTTCGATCATTTCAAAAAGTTGAATTAGGTCCGGCCAAACAGAGCGTATTTTGTTAAAAACATCTATTGTTTAAATTAATTTTAAAATTTGAGTGTATTTATATTGATAGTCCAAAACACTCACCCAGTCCTTTTTCGATTTCTTTTGTTGTTATATAAATTATATCACATTGCTCATACAGTTCTATAAAGTAATATCCTAAATATAAAATGTCATGTATTTTTTCGACGCAACCGTCGATTGGTATGTGTGAGGAAGATTTCAATTTGTTCAATAACGTATCGATTTCGGCCGATAATTTTGGTACAACTTCTAATGCCTGCGGATCTCCGTCATTTAATTTTGAGGCACATAGTTCTTTCAGTGTCTGGATTGTTAATTTACTCAGTGTCTGTAATTTGCCTTCAGTCTGCTTATTTGAATTTGTCATGGATTCTACTCTGTTCAATGCCTGAAGTAAATCTCCTTCAAGTTGCTTCTGATTTTGTTGCATGTCAAAGAATAGTTTTTCAGATACCAACTTTTCTTCATTCAAACGAATTACAGATGCCTCAGCTTCCTACAGAGCAAAACAAGTATTGTACTTAATATAAAAAGCTTTAAATAATTATTCGTTTTTCGTTTACCTGTAAAACCATTTCCCGTTCTTTTAGTTTGGCTTGACTTTCATCGAAAACTCTTCGTAAAGCTTGTGTTTCGTTTTGAAGAGTTTCTTGTAGCTGTTTGTGCTCATTTGATAGTTGAAAATATTTTTCTTCACATTGTTTATTGAAAGTTGTTAGGGTCTCTGTTTTATTTATTGCCTGGAGTAAATCATCTTCGAGCTGTTTCTTCTTTTGTTCCAAATTCTTTGAAAGTTGGCGTAATACAACTTTTTCCTCACTTAATAAACTTAACGATGATTCGGCTTGCTATGTAATGTGACATGTAATTGATATCATAAATTAAATTAATCAAACGAATTTGAATAGTTTACCTGTAAATCACTATTCCTTTTCCCCAGTTTTTCCTCAGTTTCAACTAAAACTGAGCGAAGATTTTGTGCGTCACTTTGAAGCGTTGCTTGTAGTTGTTTATGCTTATTTGATAGTTGCAAGTATTTTTCCTCATTATTTTTGTGAGTTTCAAATATTTCCTCGTTTTTCATTTTCAATAAACTTTCGGCTTCAGCAAGTTTCTGTTCATTTTCTTTTAAAACTAATTTTGTTTTCTCAAGCGCAATACTATCTTCGCTTAAAACGTTTACCTTTGAATATAGACCAAGATTTTCATTTTCTTTTTCCTGTATTCTAGCCTCATATTTTATTTGTTTCTCACTTGCACTTTTCTCAAGTTGTGAATTTAAACTTTTAAGGTCTTCAACTTCTTGGGTAAGTTTACTACTATTATCTTTGTTTGATTCAATAACTGCATTTATCTTTAAAATTTCGTTATTAAGTTCTTTAATCTGCAATTGTAATTCTGAATTAACTTGCTTTTCTTTGTTTAAAGATTTGGAATGCTCGCCGTGCTGTAATTAAATAGAGTTTTAAGTGTTTTACAAAAAAATGTTATTTAATCCCTTACCTGACGTAGCAAATTTATGTGCTCGTCTCTGATTTGGGTGTACATAAGTTTGAGCTTATTAAACTTTTCAGAAGATAACTTTTGCTTCTCCTCCTCTTCAAATACTTTTTCTGTAAATGTAAAAAAAAATGTTTATAAATGGAGTCCGAATCCACAATTAAGTTGTAGTTGTTAAACTCACGAATTAATATTGGATTGTTTGTCAATTGCAGTTCCAAATCATCTTTTTCCATTCGTATATTTGCGATGATTTCTTTTGAGGAAGCCAAATCGTTATTTAGCGCTGTATTGCTCCTTTGGAGTTCCAGGACATCATGTTTATAACTTTGTTCCAGTCCTTCGAAATTGCTTTTCCATTCACATAGTTTAGCATTCAGTTGGTCAATCATGTCGCTCTTATCTTCTAGCAAATTTTCCAATTCATTAACACGTTCATTTGAAATGTGATCTTGTTGAATATGATCGGAATTATTGGGTGAGTTAGTGTCAACAAGATCCTCCACGATGGGATCAGGTTCGGACTGGACAAGGACTACAGGAGGTACATAGCTACCAAAATCGACCTGTGACTGAAAGTTTGGACTATGCTCTGGCAACTGTGGAACAGTAATAAGGTCATTGAAATATTGTAGTGGTCTCACGTTGTCATAGAACAATTTTAGCTTAGTAAAAATGCCAGAAAACCGTTCACGATGCCCAGAAAGGACATCATTGGGCAGTTTCTCATGAAGTTTGAACATTAGTCGAACACTCATATCATACAATGGGTTTGAATCTTGTATAAGCGTTATCATTGGCGCTAATCTGCACTGGCCTGGTTGCGTCATCGACGATATTCGATATGTGTTAATTGAAGTAAATATTGCAATTTGAAGAGAAACAATATCATCCAAATAATCGAAAATTTCCACACACAGTTGAAAGCTAAAATAAAACATATTGTGTTAGTTCACCTATTAAATGAAAATAATAGTTCTTTTTATACATACTAGTAATTCAAGTCGTTATCGGCAGCAGTTGCAATGTCAGCAAATGCTATTATAAGGCTTCCGGGATAGAATCGATTCTTGTCATGAAAGTTTAGTTTGGTAACTAACAACTTGCTATAAGCCTTAATACAGTTGCCAATGTCATCTTGCAAATGACCCCAGGACTTTCCAATTTCCAATATCATTTTCTTGTGCTTCTGCGATTGCTGTAGAACACATCGATGCGCTTCTCTCAAGACCTTGTGCAACAGATGGCAGAAGTGCCAGGCTGTAAATCTGCTCTCCATTATCGGTTGACGTGTTATAAGCGACCAAAATGTTATAGATTCCTTAGATCTATGGATTATAATAATAACCGAGCGAGCATGTTTCGATTTTAATGGGGATTCCAATCCCTTCAGAGCTTTGCGTATGCTGACATTCTACAATAATTATATAAAAATAAAATTATATAAATATATAGAAAAAATGTAATAAGTTAACTAATTTTATGGATTAGTTCTAAATCTTCTTTTTATAGTTATGCCAGTAAATAGTAAAAAAATTTTGTACTCATAGGTCATCTATACCTTTAAGCTTTTACACGTTCTGTAATTCTCGCTACTTTGAGTATGCATCAATTCAAGCACAAAGCATTTAGTATTAACTGGGGTTATGCTTTCCCTGTTCGAAAGTTTGTTGTATCTATACATCATAATATATTATGGTTTCTAAGTTGTAGATTTGACTGCTCCCAAAGAGTTTATTTTCTTAATTTATGAATTTATACAATGAAGTGGAATTATTTATTTACTCAATGGCATGTTTTCAATACAAACACAAATTGGATGCACAAATTTGCGTGCAATATAGTAAGCGGTATTTCAATTGACCTAGTTTCCATTCACTTGCAACTGGCATAGTATTAAGTTAAAGCTTCATGTGTATGCATTAAATTATGCAGCTGCACATAAGAAACGGTTATAGATATGTATGTATACATATATAAATATGTATTGTTTAATTGTTTCGGCTCGTATATCACAACACTTAGATTAGAATACTTTAGAACACAAATCGGGTATTTACAGATGGTCAGATCTTCTACATACCAAATGAAAGTAGATCAGAAACAGATCTTCTACATACCAAATGAAAATAGTCCTTTTCCGCATGAGTTGCCATTGTTAGGCGTTAACGAATTCACCTTGTGTACCGTTTAACAGGCAGTGAATCACACTATGTGTCTTGTGTGTATGTGTGCAAGCTGAAATACAAAATACATTTGGAACATTAGTTATCTTATCATGGGAGTATTCATTTTACTTGTTTATACAAGCACATTTACGCGCTTGTATTTGTACATAAACAATAATTTGTATTGATCTATCGATATTAACGATATATATAATCTGCAATAAAATATTTGCAGTATTTTTAAACTACCAAAACGAAAGATGATTATGTGTGTTTTTGGAACATTGGAATTGAACGTCGTTTAAAATTAGCCATGATATTTAGACGTAATTTGTATTACATATAGAAAGAGCAGGAAATACATGTATTTCACATATCAATTCGTACATTTTAATTGAAAAAATATTTAATTATATTATTAGCAAGGATGCAGACCTCAATGCACACATATAATTAAATAAATATTATTTAAGGTGTAAGCGTAGCTGAAACTACGGCTAATTGTATGAGACAAGGGCGTTCCCAGCTTTTCGTTAAGGGTGTTTAAAGGGGATTCCATACATTGTATAACGGTATGAATCCCTTCAAAATCTTGGTATGAAAGGTCAAGAGGTGTTATAACAAAATAAATAACAAAACACTTTAATATTAAAAAAAACAATCATTTAAGGCTGCTGTGTACAAATCGAGACATATGATTTTGTCACATTTTGAATAAATATAACGGAGGTTTAATAAAATCTGGCATCTTTTTTTAATTAAGGAGATTTTTGCCTATATACAATATATTTCTGAGTTGGTTAATTTAGTTAAAGAATATTTTTGGATTGGGCTTATTGTATCAAGGCGGAAAATTATTATGCGGCTCTATCACCCTGAATTAGTTTAATTAATAACTCGTATATATAAAAACAATAAGTTCCTTCTCTATGAGACATGTACGAGAATAGGTGTTAATAGTGTTTAGAGTTCAAAAGCTTTTTAATTTATAGCTTTTATCTATATTGCTTTTTGTTTTATGTTGAAAGCTGTTCTAATCGCATTTGCATGTAAACGAAAAATTTATTTGGTTAGTCTTTTTAATTTAACACTAATATAAACACTATATCACAGGTATTTTCCACTTACAAAATTTTAAGAAACTTTTAAAAAGGATTCAAATATTTGGTTAGAATATGTACGCATTGTGATATTAAAAACTCAAGGAAAGGAAAAGATTACTTGAAAAGAGTTTAAATATTTAATTCTTAACGATTAAAATCAAATATATGTGTTCTTGTATTTACTTATTATTAAAATAAGGACAAGTACATGATATTTGATACAAGTATAATTCAATTCTGGTGTATAACTATAAATAACTATAAACGTTCCACATTTAATTGTGTTCGATTAGAGTACATATATTTAATTGGTATTCTGCCCAATGTCCAATTTACGTAAGGTTTGCTATTTTTATAAAATTCTCAATGCGTTTTTTATGCACTCATTTGTGGGTTACTCTTTGACCCTATATGTATTTTAGATTACGAAGACAATGGCGAGTGCTCCTATTTAGACATTATATGTCAAGCATACGAAGTGAATGGACTGAAATATATTTAAATTAGGCAATAATACCATTAGGTCAGCATTCGTACTATATCGTAAAGCTCCTATTAATATATATTGTTATTTTTATTAAATATATTGGCAAGAATATTAATATTCAGATTTATTTTTATTAAGTCTAAATATTTTTAGCTTCATTTAATTGTTTTCTACATTTTAATCAGTAAAATGGGGGACGAAGAAGATCCTTGGGGTTTCGATGATGGCGGTGAATCTGATGCAAAAAGTGTACAGGCTCCTGGGTCCGTTGATGCTGTACCATCCAAGCCAGAAAGTATCAAATCTGAGCAGAGATCCGAAGCACAGGCATCAGAAGCAGCTCCGGAGCAGGAACATATTGTTGAGGCCGAAATTGAAGCGAAGCCGCCTCCACCTCCACCAGAGGATGATGGTTACAGGCAACCAGTTCAGCTTTACCGGCATTGGGTCAGGTAAGCACGAATGTTGAAATTAAGCAAGGAGAAAAATGTTTATACATATATAATTATTTTATCAAAAGGCCGAAATTTCTGCAGTACAAATACATGTACAACTATAGAACCAATTACTATGATGATGTTATTGATTACCTTGATAAAAAACAAGTTGGTGTCTCACGTGAGATCCCTAGACCTCAGACATGGGCGGAGCGTGTCCTGCGAACAAGAGATATCAAGTAAGTAATAATTATGCATTATTTTAAATATGAATGCATCACATCAATTTCTTTGTTCCGTAATTCTGGTAAAAGGCGTATGAAACATAAATGATGTAATATCTATTAAATAACTTTATTTATATACTAAGTAAAGACATAGTCGATATAGCCTTGTGTGACTGTATGTGTTTATCAATCACTTTTTGTTGCATCTGTGTTAGGCTAAAGAATATTAAAATATTATACAGCATATCAAATCAATAAACCTATCCGATTAAAAAGCATTCTTAATTATGATACATTATATTTGTACATTTACAGTGGAGGCGGTATTGATAGCTATGCCCAATCTACAAAGCGGGATAAACAATTAATTCAAACATTAGCTGCATCAATCCGGACTTATAATTACCATACCAAAGCATATATTAATCAGAAATATGCCAGTGTTCTTTAAAGCCATTACATATGCCAACTTTTCAATTAAAAATGAAATTGATTAGAATATTTTTATAGGATGTGGTCTTAAGCGTTTTGTATATACAAATGTACATAATAATATTATTTAAACATTGACACAAATGTTATATAACCCGATTAGCTATCGAAATTGTTTAAAATATAAATTTTAATATTGATGTGCATATAGGATTTGTCTCTGGTAATTGGATAAATCCTACAGTCCTGTCAATAGAATAAGCCGTATATTTGTTATTTAAATTTTGCCTATGAACGAAAATAATTAAGTAAGTGATAATTTTACAAGCAAAATCGAAAAGATCAAACTACTTTAGAGCAATATAAAATAACTGTGCAATAAATATTTATTTAAAAAAAATGAAACCGATCTTTAAATATTTGGTTTTTTGTATACTGTTCATTCAATGAACTTTAATGTAGGCTGTTGATCTGACTTACGCGCAAAAGCAACAATTGAAACGTAAAATTGTAACCCATATAATAAATGAGCACAAATAGAGAACTACGGGATAACAAAAGCTAAATTAATTCTAGAGTGGACTTGATTAAAATTTAAAAGCTACGCAGACTAAAGCTAAATCAGAAATGCAGATGATTACATTTCATAGAGAGTGGTTAGTAACTGGAATCATCATTATATATGAAACACAACAAGTTTGCGAACTTAAATTTTTAACTACAGTTTATAAAATTGGGTACACTCTAATCTCCACTGCTGTGCACCTACATCCAAATTTTTATTACATTAGTAGATGTTTCTTACTCAACTAAATGGGCTGTATTATCATGAACGCTCTCAAGTTTTGTTTAGTGATAATCTGGTTGATTCAAGTCAAAGCCAATACAACTTGGTAAATATATATAAATATATACATTCCAGACATCTGTTTTGATTTCTACTATTTTTTTTAACAGCTTGCCAAATAATATTAATGCATTGATCCTCGCCCGAGGAGGCAGTAAATTAATTACATATAAAAATTTAGTTGAAATCGATGGCTTGTCATTACTATCGCGTACTATTATAACCATAAGAAATTCAAATTGTTTTGAGCATATTTGGGTCTCAACTGATGATGAGAAAATTGCACTAGAAGCTATAAAATGTGCGTATTACTCAAGACAGTAAATTGAAGAATTTTTCTTAGATAAGTATTTATTTTTAGATGGTGCCATGGTCCACAAACGTCCTGAAAAATACGCAATGGATGAGACATCGTCCGTTGAATCAGTGAAGGAATTTCTTAAAGTCCATCAATCAGTAAACAATTTCGCTTTGTTTCAATGCACGTCGGTTTTCTTAAAAGAGAAGTATATTAAGCAAGCGGTTAGTAAATTTAAAAATCATGATTGCGTATTTGCCGTTAAGAGGTAGGTATTTTTAATCTGATTGAAAAAATCTTCAAAATGTTTCTAAAGTTCAATTTGTTTTTTGTTAAGATCTCATAATTTGCGTTGGAAATCGGAAAATGGACAGATTTTGGCGGATAATTTTAATATGGAGGCCAGACCACGACGACAAGACTGGAAAGGAGATATGGTGGAAGCCGGAATGTTTTATTTCTCAAAGAGGAAACTGGCAATGAAAGGACTTTTGCAGAATGAAAAGTAAGCTCTAAGGCTCAGATAGAAAATCTATAGAAGAATTCAAAAACCCTACAAGGTAGTATTTTTGAAACACTTTTTTCTTAATTATTTAGGTGCTCTGTTGTTGAGATTACAGGCGAAGATGGCCTGGAAATTGATTCATATCGAGATCTGGATATAGCACGTTGTATTGTAAACAGTAACAAATAAATACATTTTTCATAAATCCTCAAAATTAAAAAGATTTACGTATTAAAGAGTTAAGCCATTGTATGAATGCTAAGCAAATGTACATAAATATTTTATAATTTTAAACTAAAATTCTGTTGCGCAGAGTCGAAACTTTAGTCGATAATTCTATCGATTAATAACATCGCTAACTTTAGTACACATACTGCCATCACTAATGCAAGCGATATGTCAATTATTTCTATCAAATGAAATTTGTTTAAAATGAATATTAACAAGTTAACTGTTGCTGCTAGAATTCCAATTGGACGCACAAGATATTTCAGTAGCGTTGCGCAAAACGAGCTACCGGTATCGTTTGGCACCGAAGATGGGGAATATGAGTCTGTGAGCCGCGATAAATCTGGTTTGCGGCAACAACACAAAAATGTGCTCCTGGAAAAAACACCATATAACGAGGCGAACTCTTGGATACATTTGACTGAGAAGTATCAGAGGAGTCTATATGGTCGATATGGCAGCAAGAGTAATGTCAATCCACAAATCTGCTTTGGCACAATTGCCGATCGGAGCGAAACACAAAAGCGGCAAAGCATTATGCAACCCGAAACTCTTCAACAACTATTGGAAAAACTTCGGGTCAGCAAGGCCGAAAAGCAAGCAGCAATTCAGGAACGTGAAGATGGCATTCAAAAGAAGCTAGAAAAACTGGAACAGTGGAAGGCGGATCTAAACGCAAAGGTGGAGAAGCGACGAGCAGATGCGGCAGCTGCCATTCAGCGCAAAGAGCGACTAATTGAAGAAGTGCGCCGGCATTTCGGATTCAAGGTGGATGCACGTGATGAACGGTTCAAGGAAATGCTCGAGCAGAAGGAGAAGGAAGACAAGCGCAAGCAGAAGGAAGCAAAACGCAAGGTCAAAGAGGATAAAATGATGGCCAAATTAGTTAAGCAATCGAACTAGTCTAAACGTAAATAAATAGCAGTTGTATGTTTATTTGCCAAACAATATATTTATGTCAGCTGACAATAGTCTTGGCATTGTTGTTGTTAATCTTTATGAAAGTAAAAAGGCGTTAAGAGGTTTGTGTGTATCTGTGGTAATTATTTGACAGAGTGGTTATTTGTTTACATCGATTTGAAAAAAGGAAAGTTCAAGTGCAGATTGTTCGTTTTAGAAAATTTTCAGTTAAAGAAATTTATGGAGTTAAGATATGGAGATACCCCTAAAGTATTTATGTATGTAATATGCCATTAAATTTTTGAATGCTAAGTTTAGGAGCCTAGTAATTGACTATTCATATTAATTTCTTCACAAACCAAAATAACAAAGATTCTTCTTCACAACATATTCTTATAAAAAAAAAAGGAAAAATTATCAGAAGTACATTTAAAAACCACACGTTTAACCTTTATTTTAGTTCAATACTCCACAGCGCTTTAACAATAAGAGTTGGGTACATAGAGAAGGAAATGATTAATTTTAACGATTTGTAAACTTTGGCTTAAATTTTCCGCGCTTAAATTTTGAGGAAGATCAAAATTTGTGTGTTCTTCAAACAACTACTTATGTTAACAATTATAAATATAGACACTATATACAAGGCATTCTTTCCAAATAAGGGTGAACCGAATTTAACAGGATGACAACTAACAAATATAAAGCCAGATCTGTTTACATTTTGAGGTCGTACTTATTTTGAATAATATGTGATTAAGTTCACTTTTGTCAGCCCATAAAAGAAAGATTTTTACGGCATAGTAGATGTTAGGTACCAATTATCAGATGCGTGTGCGGCGAATTTACAATTTTTTTGACTTTTTTTTCGTTGCCGGCAGTATGTTGGGAAAGTGCTGACTGCGGGTTTTATCCGATCGAATGTCTAAGCGCTTTACAATTAGCACCAGAGCGCAGAGGGCTACCAAATAGAGGGCGACCACATCCAGCAAGTAGTACTGCCACCAGCTTTAAAAATAGAAAAGAATAATTAATATTTTATAGAGTTGTGCTTATCAAATATAAACCTCAAATCTCGGGCTGGAGACTGCAGATGATAGGCGCCATTATGTCGAAGGACATACTCCGTCCAGTAGATAGATGTCTCCAGTGCTGTGGATCGTTGGTCTAATAATAGATTCTGGCGATATCTGGCTGCACTTCTGTAGCGTGGATCGTGGATAACCTTCATGATGGCCTTGTACAGCTGATTGGTGGATAGTGTCTCCAGTTCCAGCTTAATCGCATAGCCATCGACCTCTGCCTTGGCCGAGTTCACATCATGGTCGCAAAAGACGGGCATTGTGACCACCGGTACTCCATGGTAGACCGTTTCAAACATGCTCAAGAGACCGCCATGCGTGACAAAGGCGCGCAGCTGGCTATGGCCAAGAATGTCCTGCTGTGGTAGCCAACGGGAAAGCTTCACATTTGGTGTTAGATCCTGCATATCTGCCTCATTGCCTTCGTATTTCCACAGCACATTGTAGGGCAGACGGGCAAATGTCTTGACGAGCATCCGACGCAGTGACTCCGGCATATTGGCAGCCTTCACTGAGGAACCCATCGACACATAAATGAATCCCGATGCTCCGGAGGCCGAAATAAACTCATCCAAGTCCTTTGGCAACGGTCGGGCTGGCTTACAGTGTATGCAAGCCACCTCTGCCACATTGGGAAGGAAGGGGCGCGGATAGGAGACGACAGCATGTCCATTCTGCAGAATGAAGCTAACGTTGCGAGACATATCGTACGGATGCGGAATATGTGAACCCAAATGATCCCGCAATATACGATGAGTACGACGCATCACATACTGTGTGAGTAGGTGGTCAAGGATTAAAGGATAACCAGCAGTGGCATAATCATACTTGTACTCACACTATGCAATATATTCTGGCCGATTTGAATGCCCGTATTTAGAGCCCGCTCGTAGAGACTCATTGTGTCCGTGAAGCGAGAGTAAAAGTTTGGGGTTACTGCATAGCTTGCCGGATTTCCGGCCCGTGACAAACTGGTGGTGTAGAATCCAACGGTGTTTACATACATAAACGGTGTTCTATGCTGATATATCAATCCCAGCAAGCATTCGGGAAATGCGCCATCAAGTATAGCCAGATCAAAAGTACGGTTCGCTAGATCCATGGTTTCTGGATCAGCCAACATTGCATCGCATGACTAGAAATGACAACAATTATTAAAAAAAAAAATTGTACTAATTTGATTTCTGGTTAATGGCTCACTTCAAATGCAAAGCGAAGCCCGTCCCAAGGCTTTATGGGCATTTCGCCATTCATTCTGGCCCCCAGCAGATCCCAATTTGTGTAGTTCCGTATATATTCAACCAGGCCGGCTGGTGACACCTCGTGCAGACCATCGATATGGAAATCGACCGGAAATCCACTTAGGAAGGTTATGTTGTGACCTCTAAAAAATGCCAAATTAATAATAGCAACATAATTAATGATAGATAAAGTGATATATAAAAAAAATGTCATTAACAACATTATTATAATGGTTTATATGCCTAAAGATTTAAAATTCAGATCTTAAAAATTTATTTACATTTATAGTTTCGCTCAATATATTTGCAACTGTTCTCTTCACAACTTTTCATCTTTCATATAAATCTCTGCAGCGCATTTTGAATTTTTTTTGGTGAGCGAGTAGATCATTATTAATATTATCAATTTGAGCGCACTTATATTTGAGATATTATATTAATATTTTTGTTACTAAACTTGTCTGAAGTGGTTGGTTTGCAAGTTAAATGCAAATTACTTATTTTTTATAAAAACAAACTTTAAATAATTGATGAATTAATATGTTTTTTATCAAATCGTCTTTTTCAATATTACTTCTTTTATTTTGAGTAAAGCTGCATGCGCTTTTCATAAAATAATTCATATCTTTGAATTCTGCTGTTTCTTTTATTTATTTTGATAAGCTGTTGCAAAAAATTGATGTGCCACGTTTGATTTAATAGATTTCATAAGTTCGATCAAACAGTTGTTGGTTTTATTTTTAGTTTATTTATTGGCTATAGCCAATAAATTATTGAGTATCTTTTGTTATTTTGACTTAATCTATTTCATAAGTTTGATAAAAACAATTCCTCGTTTTATTGATAGCATGAAAATATTTTATATATCCAAATAATACACATACAGCTGACGCGCTGATTTGTAAACTGAATTTAAATAGTTAATTAATACTTATTAATTGCACACATCTATTTGAAATTTTGCACCTTTAATGAGTTGACACAATTTTCAATGGTATTTAAAATTATTCACGTTGAGCTTTAAAAGGTTACAAGTCATTTCTTTGTTAACATCTTTAGCAAATTCAGAGACAACTTTATTTGTTCACACACTTTGCCGAATATGAATCAGTTATTTGTTAACAATACACACCTGTTTATCAATCCTTTCGCAAGCTCCCAAAATGGTATTTTGTGTGACTTTGTGCCTCCCATTGTGGCCATTAAAATATCCGCACACAGCGCCTGTCCGGCGAACAAAATCAATAACAGGCTACATATTCGATACATGTTTCTAAAAAAATAATCTAATTAAAAAATAAAATCTTTATTTTTTTAAATTTAAATTCACAGTTTTAAAAAATATTTTATGCACTGAACCCACCGATTGCCTCGACTTGAAAACCGTATTTAAAATTAAATTCCCCCGAGACTTGACATTTTATAGGTATAATTACAAATACTTGTACAGGTACATACATATGCACATATGTACATATATAAATATATAGTATAAAAGTGGACAACGGTCACTTAGAACGTGTAATCGAGCGTTAAATGCTCATGATTCTACCACCCAAAATAATATGAGTTTATAATTATTCTGTTGTTGACCGAAAGGAATTTAGATAACCCATTAAGCCAGCAACAACAACCAGAATTTGCACAAGTCAACAAACATGCGAATTTAAAACATTTTTAACCTCTGACATCGACAAACATTAAAATGCTATTAAAAGAAAATATAAAGTAACGAAAAAGTAATTTTAGCGTTCTAACTTTGAGATAATAGATTTAAGTTATGGCTAGTCTGAGTTGGTGTTAAATACACCCATTTCCTACTATAAGGTGTGTTAATTACGTAATTAATAATGTTTTTTTTTTTTGAGAAAACTAAAAAATATTCATTATTGGCTGTTCAATATATATATGTTTATTTGATAGGGCATATTTACAACTGGAAAGTAAATTATAAAACATCATGCTTGCTTCCGCCCGGGTCTTCTAGGTTAAGAGCTTTTAAGTTTAAATGTACGAAAAAAAATAATTAACTGTCTCAACACAATAAATCTTTTGAATGCGCCGCAAATGTTAGGAAACAACAGGTGCCTAAAAGCAATTCGTAGTTTTAACTTAATCATGTAACCTGTGAAAAGTTTAGACAATTCGGAAGGAAAACATTTTTAAGGCAGGTGAAATTACATTTATTTTTAATCATCTTAAATAAACCAAATGTATTTTTATTACAGCTATAATTAAAACGATTTAAGCAAGTAAGGCAAGATCGACCTTAGAATACTTGACAAGACATTGTAGGCTAAGAGGTCATCCAGCTAACAAAGTCGACTTATTGTTAAAAGCGCTAAAGTGTCAAATGAGAGCACAATACATAAAATGTGACAATAATAATATTTATCTTTAAAAGTATATAATTAAAATTTGAGGTGCAAATTCATGCACCATAAATAATCATTGTTTATTTACTTTCAAGAGTTATGCGATAAAGAAAGCTGACCTAATCCAAAAGAGAGCTCGTGTGTATCTGACTTCGATAGTTAAATGTAGTTCAGTTTGCTTTAACACCAAAACGTAGTTATTATGCAAACATTTCTCTGGTATATTTGAATGATTGTTATATGCATATTTACAAACACATATAAATATTGCTCTGCAGGAAATGCAAATCACGTGCAACAGCGAAACTATTTATATCAAAATTGAAACGAAATTACAAACGTTTTCCAAAAACTCCTCAACATTTACGGAAGACCACAAAGCGAAAATGTTTATCTTTTTTCATAATCTGTCTCAACCGAATGCGTTACAAAAATGTTCAACAGATTTAACATTAATTTTTAAAGGCGGCTGCTATATGAATATATTAAAAACTAAGTTGACATTAATCATATATCCTTTCTTGTATTTGCATATGTTTCCGTTATACCCTATAGGCAATTGCTAACAAATGTTATAATAATGGAAAAATAGCACAAAATCTTTGTATCTATTGGGATTGAATTGTCTTAGTATCGGCTAGTCAAGTACTCTCCAGTGCGTTCTTGGTTGCCAAGATTAAAATTACTTTTGTTTACGTCCTTGAATCAACGAGGAATTGACTGGCATGTTGTTACTTAAGACTAAACTAGTCCAAGTATCTAACTTACCTCGAGGGTATAATTGTATTGTGTGCTTGTTTACAGCATTTAAGCAACAGCTCAATTTTGGCATTTTTAGCTTCTTGGCTTTCGAAAAGCACACGATCGAGATTTCAACTACGAAAACCAAGTAAGGGTAACTAGCGCTACGGTTGAGCTTGAATTCCCCATATATAACCAGTTTGAGCATAAAGAGTAGTAGACTGTAATAATTACCATCATTTTACGTGCATTGGGTTGAATGCTCCCAAAATGAAAATGAAATTGCAGGCCTTGTAAACGTTGCACAATGCAGTAATGAATTATTACAAAAATACTTATAATAAGGGAGCATAATCATAGTTAAAAAAATATTTTATATACATAAGAAGATAAATCTACATACTGTTTAAACTATTTAGAATTTTTTTAATGATTAAGAAATTATTATAACTGACCTTTCCTACAACTCTCATTCAATTAATTTAATATTGAGGATTCAAAGAATAAAACAATAACAAACACACGAATGCCCATTGTCAAAAGAATATTCTGACTTCCCTTCTTCTTCCCTTATTTTTTACATAGCTCTTGAATAAATGTTTTAATTTGCAAATTAAAAAATCGAAATGAGTGCCTTTTGTTTCCGATGTCGCAAAAACAGTTTTTGCATTACAAAACTGACCACAAATCCATGATTAGCACAAATTGAATTTTTTTTTAACATAACCTGTTTACTAGCTGAACAATGATTTGGAACTGTGGCCAAAAAGCTTGGCAAACAGTGTGCATAGCTCTTATACACTTACTTGGAAGTAGTTAAAATCTATCACGATTTGGTTGACACATAAAATATGCAATACAAATCGCTCAAATCTGACAACTATATCATCTGGCCGTAGTGCCAATTAAAAAATACAAATGTACCAAAGGCTGGTTGCATAATGTATGATACAAATTCATATTATTTTGGTTTTTTTTTTCTTTCTAAAAATGATGCCTAATTTGTCGCCAAGGGTATGCCATGCTGGAGATGAATCCATGCATTCGCGTGGATGTTTGATTTATAGTATTTTGTGTTTTATAATTTGCAACAACAACAGCTAATTACCTTGTCAGTTTTATGTGCGCAGTTAAATAATGAAATGAAACATGCCCAAAAATGTGTCGAGATTTTTCACACACATTCATCTATCAAAAATATTTTGTCCCAAGATGTGCAAAAAAAAAAACAATAGTAATAATAATAAAAGAAATTGCGCAAGTACAAAGTATACAAACATATTATAAACACGTTTTTAAAACATATTTTGACTATTTAAAACAAACGATATTGAAAAAAACGCCCTCGGAAAAAAACACAAAACAATCAATTTGCTTTAAGTAACAAACTACTCATCATTCCTATTGTCAATGTCACTTGCAATTTGTGTTGGCTTTTTCTTTTTGCTGATTTTTTTCTTTATAATTTTTTTTTTGTTTGTGCCAAATCACTGCACATAAATTATTTACAAATGTGACAAATAAAGGCGCACAAAAGCCGCTAATCGAGCAGAAAATTATTTTTTTTTCAAAAATGTATAACTAATTAGCATATTTCAGACTAGTATGCAAAAAAACAAGAAAATAAAAAATTAACTTTCAAATGAAATGTGTAACTTTTATTTGGGGATATAATTTTTATTTATTTTTTTTTTAATTTTTTCCTTTGACCTGGTGGCAATTGTGTGCTAATTATATTATATAAACATGCCCCCCACATATATAAGTACATGATATAAATAACAAGTGTGACTGCGCAACAAGTTTGTGTCGCAAGTCTTTTGTTTTTTTTTTGTGTTGTTTGCTGCTTCTCCAATTCGCCGACAGAGTTTTTCTTGAACCCTCAACCGTCAACTGGCAAAGTTGGTCACTTGCATCGCTTTGACCTTGCGCTGACCCAACGCAGCGCCACCTGCTGTTATTATTGTTGCAGTTATGTTTTGGTAATTTTTTATTTTCGGGGTCTTTCTTTATTTTGCGCAATCAGTTGGCTTTCGCGCCGGTTTTCTGTTGTCGCAATTTCGTGTTGTGCAAATACATATGAATTCACACACAAATACACGCTTGCATATGCTGTGTGCGTGTGTGTGAGTAATTTCTGCATGTACGTGCGTATTTGTGGTAGGCTGAAAATCTGGTTATCAATTGCTTTAGCAACAACGTAACAACTATCTGGAATCTCAGTTAAACTTTTGCTTTCGTTGCATTTGTTGTTGATTGGTATTTGATAATCTTTACTGCTATGTAACAATTACACATTTAAATTTTAACATTTATATGTCATATGTACCTAGTATTTTACAAAATTCAGGTCACAAATTGTATTTCTTGAAATTTTTTTTATTTTTTTTTTTTGTTGCACTCTTTTTTTTTTGTTTGTTATTTTTGGTTGCACGTTTCATTGGCAGCCGTTCAATTCAATATTATCGCTGCGGCCGTGCATAAGAGAAGCAGTTAACATACTTTCACCAAGGCAAATGGATTATTTAATACAGGTATATAATAAATAAAACCATACATTTTTGCGTACAGAGTGTCCACTTTCACGTAACTGTTGCCGTTAACTGCTAAACTGCCAATTGCACCCTCGAAATTTAACACAAGAATTAACGCACAAATTCACTTTTACTGCCCCGCCACCACTGATGACGCTTATAAATTCGACATTATTTTCCAAGTACATGGAGCATAACAGCAAACAACAAACGGCATGAAAAACACTAACTACATATGGGTGTATGTGTACTTTTAACAAACGAAACAATTTTTGTTTTTCTTGAAGTGAGTTAAACGGCTAAATGTGTGCAGCGTGTAAGTAGTTTCTCCGCGCGATTCCATTGACTAACTAAGCGACTTGTTGCTGATAAAAACGTCGTTATTTCTTTTTCGGAGTCAGCGTGTTGAATGTAACGACGAAACCGTAACGTAACATAACGTAACGCTATCGGTTAAGGAATTGTATTTTTCCTTGGTATTTTTTGGTGCTTTTGTTGGTTTTTAAAAACTGGTTGAGTTTGTAAATTGCACAAGTGGCAGATCGTTTTATTATGAGGGATGACTTGAGCACTTCGTATAAATGCAAATTGCTTAATGGCAACTATAAAGTTAGGATCCATAATTGGACAGATGGCGCTGTTTAGCTAAGAAATAGTGTTGCATATTTTTGTATACCCAGCTTAGAACGCTTTGAATATTTGGCACAATTTTGAAACTGATGAATATTGGTAAAAAAAAAAATTACCCAATACAAACTGAAAGCGAACAGATGGCGCTGCTTAGCAAAATTATAATGTGGCATACTTTTGTCGATCCAAAATCTTACAACTTTTTATGGATAGTCGTCTCATTATGAAAAATTTAATGCTTTCTCCTGGCTTTAATGAATCATTGCAGCAACTGACGTATTATTTTGTGTGTAAATATTCACGTGCGCATTCGCTTTAACAAAGAAACTTGAGTGACTTAGAGATCGGGATTTCCGACTGTTCGAAAACTGGTTTTAAATTTCCCAGCTAACTGGGAGAATATAAATAGCGCAACACAAGTGTTGCCAATTACTTAATAACAATAATAGAAGTTCACAGTGCACACATTGCAAAAGTAGTCAAAGGGAGCTTTTCGATTCTCGTGCTCTTTCTCTCACTCACTCTCTTTTTCTCTCTTTTGTGTGACACATGTGCCTATGCTTGTTTGGGAGAGTGTGTGTGTGTGTGTGTAAAGATGAATGTGTGATTTATCAGCAAAGTGAGTCTTGCTGGTCTAAGGCCAATGCCAGTAGCTTTGTTGTTCTCCGCGAGTAAGGTTCGTCTCGCAGCAGTCTGGAAGTCGGCTTATAAATAAAACTACACATAAATTATACATTATATAGAATAATCGCAAATATTCACAATAAAATATATATACATAAGTGTATAAATATATGCAAACATATACATATATATATATATATATATCAATGAGTGAACGGAGATACTTACACACACACACACAGTGTGTGTATGCACAGTGCATTCCGGTTTAAGATTAATTAACAAAACAACAAATACGACGACTTAAACTGAATACTGATATAAAAGTTTTGCGACATCAGTGCCTCATTAAAATCATTGGAAATTCGAAATAAATTATTATATATATATATATATAAATATACATCTTTCAGGTCTCCCAACATAGTCGATTACACTCAAATTATCTATTATTTTAAAAAATTAATTTTGGAAGATAAAACCTTAACATGATCTTAGCAGGTAAAGAAGAGAAGAGTTCCGTAATTAAAAGTCTTAAATAGATGTATTAAACTAAAAACAAAACACATTCACAGATAATGTTATGCGACTGGTGGCCGGCATATTGTTGCTTTGTGCGATTTGCTTGGGACAGCAGCGATTATCTGTGGGCAACATTTTGGAGGCATTGACCCCACCGGCTGCTTTTCAGTCTAACAATTGTTCGGATCAGGCCCTACTTTCCAATTTCGACCCAGAGACACTTCGTGCAATTGCAAAGGGCGCACAGGAATTTGGACTCGATTTCCTAAATCGCGTCTCAACCGGCGTGGAAAAGAACAACACTGATTTTATGATATCACCATTCTCGGTGTGGTCACTGCTAATACTGCTCTACGAGGGCGCCGCTGGCCAAACATACGAGGAACTTCGCAAAGCGCTACGAATCAGGGTCAACGATGACCAATTGCGATCGGTTTACAAAGTATGGAGTTCATATCTCAAGTAAGTGAATTTCTTCCCAGTTAAAATTAAATTAAAGTAAGTAATAATTGATTCCATTTAGCACAAAAACCCCAACCATTGAGGTGGCTTCGCTGCAAGCACTCTACACGGATGTGGCATATCCGGTGAAGAGCAGCTATCGCAATGTGGTCAAGGCCTATCAAGTGCAGCCCGTGGAGGTGGACTTTTATAAACGTGAGACGTTATATCTGATCAATGAAGCCACAAATCGCACAACACGTGGCCTCATTCCGTATGCGGTGCTGCCACAGGAAATTTACGCTGCTAAAATGTTTATGCTCTCCTCGCTATTCTTCAAGGGCCAGTGGAAGGTGGAGTATCTATATAGACAATAAAACTGACAAATTTTTTATATATATATTATATGATTCCCTACAGTTTCCGTTTAATGAGACAAAGACGCGCACTGAGCCGTTCCTCAATGAGCAGGGCTTGTTTGTCTCCCAGGTGCAAATGATGTCGCATGTGGGC
This sequence comes from Drosophila melanosoma, assembly GCA_035042045.1. NCBI lineage: Eukaryota > Metazoa > Arthropoda > Insecta > Diptera > Drosophilidae > Drosophila > Drosophila melanosoma. The sequence continues at coordinate 510,111 of JAWNLY010000100.1, read as the reverse complement.
AATTTTGCCTTTGTGACCAACCTTGAGGGCTTGGATGGTTATGTACTTGAGCTGCCGTATGGTGTCCAGAATCGACTCTCAATGATTATTGTACTGCCCAAGCGAGGCTTCAAGCTTAAGGATATTACCAGCAATTTAAATCAGTTGGGCTTGTCGCCCATTTTGCAGCGTTTGGAGAAGTTTGCGCGTGATGCCTCCGAGGACAATGAGGTCGAGGTGCTAATGCCAAAGTTTAACACAACCACAGACTTTAATCTGAGGAAATTGCTCGAAGAGGTAAGTTGTTAAATTGGAGACCGCTTAACACATACGATAATATTTATCATTTACAGATGGGCATACGGGATTTGTTCAATGAGAACACTGCCGATCTAAGTCGCCTTGCCGACGGCCTGTACGCCAAACTCTGCGTGCATGCCACCAAGATCATTGTGGATGAGCAGGGAACTACTGCAGCAGGTGTAACTGCCTCTTCGCTGAGCAACAAGTCAACTCCACCAAAGTTCCAGCTAAATCGACCTTTCCTCTATATGATCGTGGAAAAGTCGACGGGTCTGCTGCTCTTCGCCGGTGAAGTGAAAAATCCAAAGTCGTCTTAAGACTGAGATTTAATAAATGTAAGAACTTAAATAAACGAGGAATGCGTCACTAGTCTCATTTTTTCGCACGACCCGCTGTTTTTTTGCCACCAATTGGCTGTTGTTTGTCCTTGCCGGCCTTGCTGGAAATAAGCGGATGAGTTTCTGCGAAGCACACAAAAAACAGAAGCAGCAGTTGGTTAGTGTAAATCTAGAGTAGGATTAGCTCTTGCTTACCGTCGGTGGGTGCATCGGGCAGGCTGACATCGTAATGTTGCATGCGTCGACGCTTGGACGCCATGATGTCGTCTTCATAGTCACGCGAATCGTTGCCCATCAGAGCTGAGCTTGGCTCCATGTTGTCTTGCGGTGTCCAGCCATCCTCTGGATCTTCCACCTCCGGTGCCATGGGCAGAAATTGTAGAGCATTCTCATCTTCGCCCTCCTCATCGGAGGAGCAAAAAGCGGCAACTGGTTCGACTTTTTGTACATCAACTTCAATCTCCTCATCCTGCTGTGCGTCCGCATTCAAGTCCACAGATTTATCCTCATCGCCAATATCGAACTCAGACTCGAGTTCCTCGTACTCAACATTCTCGTCCAGTTCCTTGAAGTCGGGTGCAAATGCCGACCAGTTCTCCACCTGATTTTGCGCCCATATCGAAACCAGACCCGAACTAATGCTAGCTATAATTGGACGCACCGGATGCCAGACAACATCTAGTAACAGTTCACCCTTAGTTCCATGCAGTATCTTGACCAGATTACCAATCGACTTCTCCCAAATATAAAGCGCATGTTGACGTGCACTGCCAGCACAAATGTATTCACCATCGCCAGAGAAACAGCATTTCTTCCACGTCGTTCTGCAAATGCAATTAAAATAATCAGAAGAACGAAATGCAGTCAAGTCGGGTCGCTTACTTGTTGACCAGATCCTGCAGTTTTTGTATGGGTTCGGGTTCACCATCTTTGCCCAAGGCAATAATCTCTTTTGAGTCATAAACGCGTATTACGCGATCCGATGTATTTATGAGAAAGGCGCTGCGAAAGACAGTTGAAAGAACGTGAAGAAGCGTTTCTGATCATGGAATTGATCTGACTTACTCGCCTCGTCGAGCGAATTCAATACTTTTGACTGCTGTTGCACTCGATGTGCCAACAATAATGCGAAAACTGGCAACGACTTCAAATGTTTCCACATCCAACACAAGTATTTTGCCTTTGGCGTTGCCTGTGTAAATATGCTTGCCACGACGATCAAACGAGGCCACTATATTCAAATCGCCCTGCCAAATGGGATACAAATAATATAAGGACTATAACAACTGGATTCGCTTTTGGGACAACTCACATCTGAATCCAGCGGCAAACAGCGATGAGTGCCGGCAATTTTAACTAGCACCGCTGCATATCGCATTGGACAAACGAGCAGACGGCTGTCATTGCGTGGATCAAACTGGACTTTTAGGACCGGCGAGGGAAACCGATATTTGTGGTCCAGTTCGCCGGTGAGCACGTCCCAAATGCAAACATTGTTGTCCGTGGAAGCGGAAAGTAACTAATAATGGCAAAATGATTTACACGTTAACACAATGTATACAGTTGAAGATTGTATTACGGTCACCTTGTGTCCATTTCTTGTCCAGCTGAGACTGCAAACGGGATGCACATGCGCTGAAATTATTTTAGCAATGCCGCGCGTCAGAAAGTCCCAAACCACAATACGTCCATCGTTGCAGCCGACGGCTAGCAAAGTGCCGTATTTGTTGAAGGAGCAGGTTACTGCCAGTGAAATGCAGTCCAGCGAGCCATCAAACTCCTCCGGATAGTTTTGACCAAAGGATTCTATTCAATAAGATTCGAAAATTTAAATGTTTTCAACCAAAATAACGCTAGGCTTACCCAGTAGTTCCAAATTCATGTTTGGGCTTCTTCTTTTTTGAAATGGCCATTCACACAAAAATGTGGAATGTTATCGTAAGGCGATTTTAAGAATCTTCGATAGACGGTGTGAATAAAACCTGTCACGTATGAACTAAATGCATGACTCTTGTCATTAAGTTCTTTTCAAAATTCGGTCACACTAGATCCGAGTGGGTTTTGTGCGCACGTTGTACGTAAAAGTTTCATAAATCGATTATAATTCCGTTTAAGTTTCTTAAAAATATCGAACTAGTGCATTAATATTAAATGAAACATGTATTCTATCAACTAACATACCAATTGAGTCGTTAACAAATTAGCTGTGCTTGCGAAATGATTTTTGTGTCGACGTCACCTTTGGGGCCCCTCTCATCCTCTTGCTCTCATTCGCGTTCATTATTTTGCTCTCATTTTCTGTCTTTCTCTCTTTCTTTCTGTCTCTTAAGCGAAGTGAAATAATAAGTTTCATTTTTAACTCAAGTTTAAATAGTACTTTTGATTTCTTTGCTACAGAATTGTAATGGTGTTTTTTGCGATCAAACCGAAATTTATTATAACGCTCTCAATCTCCACTTTCTTTTTAGCTAGTTTAGCTGTTTTTTTATTTTTCCCAGCTTTCTTTATCTTATCCACATAAATATGTATATATACATTTGACATTTACATATATTGATGTGTTGTGTGTAATTTTATTTATTTATTTAGTGTATTTATCGCCAACCACGTTAAAAGGAAGAACGTGAATGTGAATACAAAAAAACCCAACACAAAACTTCATCTTACCATATACACCAACAAATAAATAACAAATACAAACATCGTTACATTTCCACATTTCGCTAGCAGAGAGTGCAAGTTGAAATTAAAAAGTCCCCCAAATTTGCACAAAGGGCTCCCATAAAATAAATAGCAAATTAATACGCAAAAATGTCTGGCGAAGAAACGTCTGCTGATCGCAATGTCGAAATATGGAAAATAAAGAAGCTCATCAAAAGTCTCGAAATGGCACGTGGGTGAGTAAAACCTATCTTCATATATAATATATTTATTTTATAATTTGTATTTTTTTGTGGTCAACTACAATTTTTTCTCGCTTAGTTTTGTTTGTGTACGTGTGGTGGGTATACACGAAAAATGTCGTGCAGGGGGAGCATTGGGGTTGGAGGGGTGGCAGAGATATGCATCGCGCCGTCGCCGAACATCGAATGCTGCCAGTGGAGTGAGTGTAATAGACGATTTGTTGCCTCTCCTCACCCCCTCTGTTGGCCATCAATTACCGATAGCACAAAAAAAAGCACTCAAAAACAAAGGAAAAAAACACAGTGGTGTTAATATGTCATCGCATATTACAGTTGTTAATACGAAATATGCAATTCCTTCAGCGATTTGCTTTGAACCATTTCGATTCATGTGCGTGGCTGTCGTTGGTAACAAAACAAAAAAAAACGAAAAAAGGCCCATATCTGTGTTGCGTTACCCCAAACTCTCTCACAAACTCAGGCAGACAGCACGCACTCACACACAAACACACACAAAACTCTCAGTTAATGCTCTGGGTTGTTCTCTCTTATGCGCTTGCAAAAATTATACATTGAGAGCAACACGTTTTTGTCAGGTTTTTATCAGTTTAAACCAGACCAGACTAAGACTAAGTGACTGAGTGAGTAATGCAAATGTTGTGTTGGCAACAAAAACCAAACATTGATTGCAGCTGACTTGGGAGGGTGTCAGTTTTTGTAAATTATACATGCAACGACATTTTCTGTTAATATAATTTTTCAAGCCTTTGTTTAATCAAAAGAGATGAAAGTAGAGTTTTGAGTATTTGTGAACCATAACAAATAATGCAATTTGACATTCACAACGATTGCGAGGAGCCACCTAAAACTGCGGCATTCTTTCAGCTAGAGATGGTCCTTGTTTATATCGTATGCAATAGATTTACATAGGACAACAAATTATTGATATATTAATTTTTGAATTTAATTATCTGGGTTATACATATTAAAGAATTGTTCTTGTTTGATTTAGAAATGGCACCAGCATGATTTCCTTGATTATTCCGCCTAAAGATCAAATCTCTCGCGTCAGCAAAATGTTGGCCGATGAATTTGGTACGGCCTCCAACATCAAGTCGCGCGTCAACCGCCTTTCCGTCCTGGGCGCGATTACGTCGGTGCAGCACAGACTTAAGTTATACACCAAAGGTAAGTAATTCAACCAATCATTAGTCATTTAACAAATTAATATCCTTAAACTTTTGCAGTGCCTCCCAATGGTTTGGTCATTTATTGCGGCACTATTGTTACAGAGGAGGGCAAGGAGAAAAAAGTTAACATTGATTTTGAGCCATTCAAGCCAATCAATACCTCACTATATCTGTGCGACAACAAGTTCCATACGGAGGCACTCACTGCCCTGCTCGCCGACGACAACAAGTTCGGCTTCATTGTGATGGATGGTAATGGCGCTCTCTTTGGCACCCTGCAGGGAAATACGCGCGAGGTGCTCCACAAATTTACCGTCGATCTGCCGAAGAAGCACGGACGTGGTGGTCAGTCCGCTCTGCGTTTTGCCCGCCTACGAATGGAGAAGCGTCACAACTATGTGCGCAAAGTGGCCGAGGTTGCCACCCAACTGTTCATTACGAATGACAAGCCAAACATTGCTGGCCTCATTTTGGCAGGTAGTGCGGACTTCAAAACTGAGCTCAGTCAATCGGACATGTTTGATCCCGTAAGTAATTCCGAAACACTGCTCCTGAATAGCCTGCTAAGGCAATGGCTAGTTCCACTGGCTCCAAAGACGACCCAAAGACCACTCGCGTCTTCTATGATTTTCGCAGTTGTCCTACAAAATTACTATAAATTGTCAGTCAAATAGCCAGTGGAGCAACATATCGTCCTGAATGATCTTAAACAAATGTATGCAACTTTGTGGAGCAAATCAAGGAGACAATCTACAATAAACATTCAAATATTTGCCAATTACAGCGTTTACAAACAAAAGTGATTAAACTGGTGGACGTGTCTTATGGCGGCGAAAACGGTTTTAACCAGGCCATCGAACTAGCCGCTGAATCGTTGCAAAATGTCAAATTTATACAGGAAAAGAAACTCATTGGTCGTTACTTTGATGAAATTTCTCAGGTGAGTAACGATAAAGCCTTCCAAAGCATCACACTGTATGAATGAACCAAATGATTTACATTATTAGGATACTGGCAAATATTGTTTCGGTGTAGAGGACACTTTGCGAGCCCTTGAAATAGGCTCTGTGGAAACTTTGATTTGCTGGGAAAATCTGGATATCCAACGCTACGTACTGAAGAATCATGCGAACTCGACGTCAACGACAGTATTACATTTGACGCCCGAGCAGGAAAAAGATAAGTCTCACTTCACGGACAAGGAGGTATATTGTATATACAAATAATTGTCATCACTTTGTTATTAACAATTACATAATTGCAGAGCGGAGTTGAAATGGAGTTAATCGAGTCTCAACCGCTTTTGGAATGGCTGGCGAACAATTATAAAATGTTTGGTGCCACACTTGAGATTATCACGGACAAATCTCAGGAGGGCAGTCAGTTTGTGCGAGGTTTTGGTGGCATTGGTGGTAAGTGGTTAACAATTAGAAATTAACTTTTCTATAATTATAACTGAACAATCTGTATATAGTGCGAGTGTAAGCTACAAAATTAATTACGTATCTACTGTTTCCATTCCTCTTCCTCCTTCATGCTGCTTTTAAACGTAACTCTTAATGTAACTTGGTCAACTTTACGACGCTCCTTGTGCATAACACCATTGACTTTAATATATATATATATTTAACAACTGTATAAATATATATTAATATATATATATATATGTACATATATTTTACGAATAATAATGTGTGTATAAATAGGCATTTTACGCTATAAAGTAGATTTTCAATCGCTACAAGCCGATGAACCGCTGGAAGACGTTGACCTCGATGATTACTAAAAAAAAAAATAAAGAAAAAAAAACAAAGAATTAAATCAAACCAACAAAAAACAGCATTCGCACTGCATAGATTTTCGGATCTCAATACACAAATAATGTGTTTTTTTAATTTCTTGTGAAACGCCATAAATTGTTCAAAAAATTGATAGGAACCAATTTACTTGCCGCATAGTCTTTATCAAAGTAAATTTCATAACAGCAGTTTATTCTAAATTCGGAAATGGATGCCCCCCATTGCATCGTTCGTTCGTTTAAGACATGTATTGACGTATATAGTATATAGAACTTGGCCACGTTTCATATTTACAGTCCAACTATTGTTTTTTACTTTTCTTTAAATTCATTTTCAATTTAGGTCCATTGGGCTTAAACCAATATTATATTTGATATATTGACAAAAAGTTTTCAGACATCTATTATGATATTCTTTTCATTGTCTTCTATCCGTCTGTTCTGATATTGCAAAGTAAATATGAAACAAACATTATATGTTTAAACTATATACCTACTTAGTCGTGTTCGCGTACGAAAGACATATATAGTTAAGTAAACAAAGCCATATACGTTGAAATATATGTGTGTATATATAGCAGAAAATGCCGAAAGAAAAACATATATACTTATATTTAACAAATTAAAAATCGATGTATTTACAACCACAGCATTCATTGAACAGCGTACTAAAATAAATAAACATTTGAATTGAAACGAGTTTGCTCTGCTGACTTTTATATAATTCTCGTTAAATAATAGATCAACTGAAACGGTGGCATTATACATTATATTTATATATATACTCGTATCTGACAAGCATTTATAATATTTACATAGGCAATTTCTTTGTTTGCATTTGACACAAATTAAAAGCGAAAACTTACTTAAGTACACAAACAGACAAACAAACAAACAAAATGCATAACAATAGAAGAACAAACAAAACCTGAATAAAAAATTTAAAACATACACCTCCTGAAATCGTAAACGGAACTTCTTACAAATCATTAAAAGAGTATTCATATTGGGTTCTTAACTAAATAGAACTAACAGATTTTAGAAAATTTTGGAGCCTGCCATTGATGAAGAAACGCAATATCAACACACAAAAGGAATTGTCTCAAAGGAATCAGCTTAAACTAAATACAAACACTCTTCTAAAGCACAGGACTCTACTCCGTTCTTTGTAACCCGTAATAACAAACGATTCATTTTAAAAACATATAGAAATTTCCATATCGCATACATATTAAATATATTACTTTATATTTTTTTTTTATACATTTTCAATGTTTACATCACTTTATTTATATTGAATGTTTTACTAAAAATGCGTTGTATTATTTTGATTGTTTCTTTATTACATTCATATTTTCCCTTGCTTGATTTCAATGACGCTTATTTATTAGTTTTAATATTTAATTTCATTATGTTATGTTTATCCTGCTATTGCCATTTATTAATCATTTTAAATATTGCTAATGCTCTTCACAGGTATCTTGCGTTACAAAGTGGATTTCCAGAGTATGCAGCTCGATGAATTGGACAATGAGTGCTTCGACTTATCCGATTACTAGATAATTTTGCACTGTTGTAATCATTTTTTTTTATAAATTACAAACCATCGACCGTAAATTGAAAATTGTTAATGCATAAAAAAATACAAAATCGAAGAGAGCAAATAGAATATTTTAATAATATACACAAACACACACACACAAACAAACAAACACAATCCTTCTTCCATTTTAATGTTGTTGGCGAATAAAAATAAAATTGCAAATAATACACATAAACCATAAACACATATAAAAGAAAAAAGATATAATGTTAAATCAATTGAACAAATATATAAAAAGGAAACCGTTTTACGTGAAACAAAAAACGAGTTACACTTTTTTTCTATTGATATGTTATTGTAATGAAATAATGGGATTAATAACTATGCCTTTGATCAGATATGGCAAAGCTCGCCCAGTCGCTCAATCTCATCAAGTATAACATCCAATTCTCCAGTTTCGAGCACGGGAAAACAAGTAAGCACCATGCGAAAGAAGTTGCCCAACTGGCGACTAGTCAACGGCGAATAGCCAACCATCAATGTGCCATTGTACGCCATCTGCTCCTTGATTTTGGGTGCAACCTGTTTAAGACACGTTCGTTATTAACTTGCCATAATCGAAGGATTAGCTTGACCTACTGTATACAGACGCGACCACCAGTCTGCCGTCTCTTCGGATGCTCTCTGGACACGCATTGACTTCGGTATATACCAGAAGCAAACATTCGAGTACTCGTGTTGTTCCAGCACAAGGCGAAAGCGATCTGAACGGGAGCGTAACTTCTGCTCCAGCAGGCGGGACATCTCGATTGCGTGATCAACCAGATGTCCATAGTGTCCATATCCGCGTGCTTTCAGCATTAGCCAAAACTTAAAGGCGTCTATTTTGCGACCACACTGAACGCTCTTGTTGCCGGTGTCGTAGCTGACGTCATAGAACTTGTCCTGCTGGAACAGATAGTTTACCTCAATGCTATTGCAGTGCACCAGGAGATTCGATTCGCGAGTGAGAAACAGCGAACACTGCAACGGCACACCGAGTGTCTTGTGCGGATTCCAGGCAAAGGAGTTGGACCGTTGCAGCCCGGCCAGCAGTGAGCGATGCTTGTAGGCCAGCAATGCTGCACCGCCAAGACAGGCATCCACATGCAGCCAGAGTCCATGACGTTCCGCGACGTCGGCAATGCCAGCGATATCATCGAATGCGCCCAGGACTGTTGTGCCCGCTGTGGCATTAATGAAGAACGGATCATGACCGCGGGCTTGAGCCGCCTTTATCTTCTCCTCCAAGTCAGTCAGAGACATTTGACCTCTGGCATTGGTGCGCACAGCGATGCAGTTGTCCGCTCCAATGCCCAACCAGTGAGCCGCTTTCTTCAAACTGTAATGTCCTTCCTCGGAGGTGAAGATCACAAGTGGACGTATTCCAAACATGCCTGTGGACTTAACATTCGGTAGGCGTTTATAACGAGCCAACACCAGACCGTACATATTCGATGTTGAACCGCCGGGTGCCAGAATGCCATCGCCCTGACTATATCCGGCTAATTGGCAAATCGTTGATATGACCTCCGTTTCAATCAGGCTGAAAACCGGCGCCACCTCAAAGGTGTAGCTGTAAGTGCAGATTTTAGTCTAACAAATTTATATATATTATTTGTTAATCATGTTACGAGCTGGTATTCAATGCCTCGGTAATCCAAGCACCAGCCAATCCAAAGGGATCCAACTGTCCAAACAACTGATTGTGAAATCTTCCATGAGAGGTTTTTACGGAATATTGAATGACCTGCTCACAGATCTGTTCGATGTCCAAGAGTGTGCTTGATTCCTTTTCCTTGATTGTCAGATCTATATGTTTCTGCGAGAGAGATATGTAATAAATAGGAAGAATATTGCACCCGTCGAAAGATTAGAAAATCGTTTGAATACATTGATAATGCAGCTGCATAATTAAATTAAAAAGTACCCTTATCTTGAATCTGTCACAGATGATTTGACGAGACATATAGACTTCGGTCCTGCATGAATAAAGTGGGACTCACCTTCAGCTCGTCCGGCTGCATAAAATCGATTATTTTCTGTTCTTTCCATTGCTGCGGATTGGCACAGATAGTATCGTCCCTTTGCACCAGCTTGAAGACATGTTGTAGAATCTTCCAATCGTTCGTTAACCCCTCGCGAACACTATCCACAATCATTGAACGTGACTCACTTGTGCCATCCATTTTATATGCTGTACTATAAGAGTATTTAATTCCACAACTTTTGCGGTGAGCTCTTCGATTGGAAATAACAAGTGGATTGCGCGTGTCGCTGCATTGGACCTGATTGTCGATTGAATGCTCGTAAATGTTGTAAATTGATTAATATGTAGGTACATGTGTATATATTTTGGTACAGTTAATAATTGTTCGAGATAATTGCCCGCAACATTAGGGTGAACCTCTCTTTTATCTATCTTATACTATACAGTTTGCCAAAGAGAGTTTTAAAATATCACTGGTTTTTATAGCAACCAGTTAAAAGTGTTTCTCTTTTCATTATATAACTTGACGACACCAACCGATAAGTATACCCATAAGTACCTTCAGTTCTCTCTGATTTCCCCACAATCATAAAGTCATTTGTTAGTTTTTTCACGCTTTTTGCTTGTACTGAGTGGATGTGTGTCAATACTGATACGTTTTTATTTACATTAAGCATGTCAAAGTTACACCAAGTGGAATGCAGAAAGACAACGACTTCAAAGCCGGTTTATTGATAAGATACATATTTACATACAATTTATTAATTGAATTTGCAAATCAAAGCACGATCGGCTTATCAGAATTTTTAATTGATCAATAAAAACCGCGTGATTGAATAAGCTGGGAGAGGTATCAAATGAGGAAGTAGAGAAACTTTTTCATTTGTCAGATCAGAAAATAATATGAGTAGTTTTGGCAACCTATGCCAAAATTGGTGTGTGACATATTTAAAAAAGCCGCAAAAGTAGTTTTAAATATAGTGTGTCCGTTATGTCAAGCTATCGGATATGGTTCAAAATATATTCGATTAAGAATATCGATAAGTGCACAGCTGTTTTAGAATTGCCAGCAGCAGCCAACTTAAGGTTTATCACATTTTGTAATTAACAAATCGGGGAAAACTATTTACATTGCTTATTATTTGTAATTAAATAAATAATTGGTAAAAATGGGACGCGCTGAGGTTGGTACGCCTAAGTACCTGGCCAACAAGATGAAGGCGAAGGGCCTGCAAAAGTTGCGCTGGTACTGCCAAATGTGCGAGAAACAGTGCCGCGATGAGAATGGCTTTAAGTGCCACACAATGAGTGAATCCCATCAGCGACAGCTGCTGCTCTTTGCGGACGCTCCCGGCAAATTTCTGCACAACTTCTCGAAGGAGTTCTCCGATGGTTATATGGAGCTGTTGCGCCGCCGCTTTGGCACCAAGCGCACCAACGCCAACAAAGTTTATCAGGAGTATATTGCGCACAAGGAGCACATTCACATGAATGCCACTCGCTGGCTTACTCTTTCCGACTATTTGAAGTGGTTGGGACGCACTGGTCAAGTGGTGGCCGATGAAACGGAGAAGGGATGGTTTGTCACGTACATTGATCGCAGTCCAGAGGCTATGGAACGACAGGCGAAAGCCGAACGAAAGGAGAAAATGGAAAAGGACGACGAGGAGCGAATGACAGAATTTATTGAGCAACAAATTAGGAAGGCAAAGACAAAAAACGGCATCGTTGAAGAGGATCCGCAGGAGAAGTATACAGAACTGAAGCGCGAAGAGGAGCAGCCTCTAAAGCTGGACATACGGCTGGAGAAAAAATTTCAGCCCGAATCGATATTGGGTAAATCCGCGCTACTCACAAAACGAACATCCAACGAACAAGACGATAAAGTTTTCAAGAAACCCAAGCCAATAGCAACGGACAACAGCAGATCCGCACTGGATGAGATTATCAAACACGAGGAAAAGAAGAGGGAACGTGACAATCGTAAGGAATACTGGCTTCACCCCAACATCGTAGTGAAATTCATTTCCAAATCAATGGGCGACAAGTTCTACAAACAGAAGGCTGTCGTCCAAGAAGTCATTGATAAATTTCGGGCGAAAATCAAATTTTTGGACTCTGGCGAAAAGCTTAAAGTTGATCAGGTAGTTATGCGTGAGTTCTCCTCGAAATTGCAATAAAAATTAATAAATCATCTTTCAGGCACATCTAGAGACAGTAATTCCAGCCTTGGACAAGGAAGTGATGGTGGTTAACGGCGCCTATCGGGGCTTCGAAGCATTGCTCAAAAAACTAGACGAGCGAAAATATTGTGTTACCATTGAAATATTACATGGTCCACTAAAGGGACGAGTTGTGGAAAACGTTCAGTACGAGGATATATGTAAATTAAATGGCACATAACAGCCAACCATCCAACTACCATTTTACTTAGATTAAGGTTAACGATAGATACATTTTGAGTAAACTTTATATTCTAAAGCCTAATGCTTTTCACTAATTCAATTGTTTACCTTAAGTATGCTATACTTTTGAATAGGAATGTTTTTGCCAATTTGCTCTTCTTATTTTAAATAAGCCAAAAATATTTGAATCGCAAATTGAGCGTTAAGCTTAAAACACCTGTTGTCAATAACTTTTTTTAAACATCGGCAATGTAGAGTAAATGTGGAAAACATATGTTTTGCGACCTTCAAGAAATTTTTATAGTCTTGTAGGGTATAATTCATTTAATGGCATTATAATCATTTCGAAAAGTTTGCATCTGGGGCAAGATAATATAAAAATACTAACTTTTGTTTTATCACAATGAGCAGCTATTTACCCCAAATTGTAAAGATTTGCAAATTTAAAAATGATTTTAATCAAATTAGTATGATTATGTATATATTTGATAAGTTTATCAATTTGTCTGGAAGTGTATATAATTTTCGGTACTCCAACAAAAATCTTTTTTAATTACTTACTTTTTATTAAACAATGCAAACAAATGCTTCTTAATTTAATACAAGTTCGACCTACTTAAAAAACTTTATGATTAAGATTATGACTAGAACATAAATAACTCCACCAAGACATAGTTCGTCTCTGACTTGCCTGAAACTATAACATTCAATTATGAGTATAAAATTGTTGAGCATTATTCTCATCAGTACAGTATTAGCCATTAATGCGAATAATTCTACGCCAAGCTGGTGGCAGGGACTTTCCAACGTTATAATGAATCTGCTTACGATCAAAATGAACGTATTTGCAGCATTTCCGCTTGAAATAGCCATAAATGTTATTGATACCCTGTGTAAGTATGGTAAAAAATTTAATATGGACTGCAGTTCCCATCACATGATGCATCATAGGTTCATCCACGATGTATATTGGCAGCGTTCCACCGCAAATATCGCCAGATATAACGAAGATGCACTTTCAGTACATGACGCCATGTCTAAACTATACTGTGCCATTGTTGAAAGCCGAAAAGCTATGGAATCATCCAAGATTCCGACAAAATCGCAAGTTGGTCATTCTTGCAACTGGGTGGACAAATACCGTTAACGATTCAGCAACTATTGCGATGATATCGAAGGCTTTTATGTGCCGGCCTGGTGTTAATTTTGTGGTAAGGTAAAGTGAAGCATCTGGCAGGGAATTATCCACTTAAGTTTGTATTCATTTCAGATTGTGGATGCGGCTTATTATGTGGACACCTTGTATAAGTGGTCGGCTTTCAATACGGATTTAATTGGCGAGCACCTGGCTGTTGGGTTACAGCACTTGGTCAAGGTGATGCCGTTCATTGATATTCACTTGATTGGTGAGTTTGCACAGCTGCTGTTTTTGCTCGACTATTATACATTTTGAAGTGTTACAGGGCATTCTCTGGGTGCACATATTATGGGCAAAGCTGGCCGCTCTTTCGAGCGGCTCACAGGACGTTTGGTGTCCCGCATAACGGGTCTGGATCCTGCCAAGCCCTGTTTCCGATATGAAAAAGCGTTGCCCGGCCTGATGCGTGGTGATGCCAAATTGGTGGATATTATACATTCAAATATTGGCATACTGGCCAAACGTGATCCAATTGGTGACATTGACTTTTATCCGGGTGGAGTGCATCCTATACAGCCCGGATGCCTGTCCATTGGTTGCTCGCACACACGAGCCGTTGAATATTTTGCGGAGAGTGTCTATCCGAGGCTTGAGAGTAGCTACTTGGGCTGGAAATGTAACTCATGGCAGGAGCTGAAATGGCTAAAATGCGATACGCTCACAACTTCCACAATGGGTTATATAATTAATTGGAAGGCCAAGGGCATCTATTATGTTGATGTGAATGGTAAAAGTCCGTTTGGGAAAAACATCAATCCTCTACTAAAGCGAGGACGTCTTGACTGTGTCAGGTCTATGTGTAAATCTAAGAAATGAGTAACCACAATCAGGAAAAATATTCGGTCTCTATTATAGTTTATTTATTTTCTTATATTATATCTACAGCTACATTTAGTATTTAAATATTACTCCATAATTTCTGTTAAATCTAGATCATCATCAAAGGCCTCGGCAATGCCCTTCTGGCTCTGGTAAACTTTCTCCTGTGTCTCGGCGATTTTCCACAGCTCATCATCATCGTCGCCAGTAAGCATTGATCTATTTGCGCCACCCTTTATCGCAGCTCGGAGTTTGTTACTCTGTTGAACTGGGCCCGGCGCTCGTTTCTGGCGATTGCCCATCAGGATCTGGCTCTCCTCAAAATAGCTGTTCGGGTGATTGATTGTCGGCTCCACCGTTGAGTTGTGTGTCAGCATAAAATATTTGCCGCAGGCGAATTGATAATGATTGCGTGAAACAAAAAACATGACTTCCTCGATAGCGCCAGGCGAAAGGCCAAAGGAAGAGAGTTTTGCTTTCAGCGCCGGTTGATCCAACGTTTTATAAGGACATCCGTGGCAGTCGCCAGGCGCGGCCATATCCTTAATGATCTTTAGGCAGGAGTAGGGAGTATAGTTGACCATTGAGCCTTTTTTGCCATAGTTGTGTTGAATGTTGTACTCGTAGCTGCGCGCAAACTTATCGACATCCATTTTCTTGGTGAACTCCTCGCGCCAGAAGCGCAACGAATCCTCAAGGGTGACCCCAATACCCTTTAGGAAGAGACCGTACTGCATACGACCGCCATGTTTGATGTGATGCTGGCTACGTATGTGATCGTGGCACATACGCATGCACAGTGGCATCGATGTTTTCGATAGCTGATCCAGTGACTCGATCGGCACCGATGCATCTCGGCACACAGTGTAATCCTTGCCCGTGTAAGAGTTGTGCAGGGACTTGATCATGCGCGAGATGCGTTCGTCTGCCTCGACGTCAGCGATGAAAGATTTCGCTGCCTGCATGCCACGCTCTATTTCGTCCAGCTGTCTGGCACCCACAATTGACACCAGATCGTGGGTATTCACATAAGCAAAGCCGGCCTTTAGATAGCAGCGACGTGACCGCACTAAATCCAATACTTGTGTGAAGGGCACTTTGTAGAATTCGAGCAGTTCAATTTTTGACACACTCTGGCCCGCAGTGCTCTCATAGAGTCCGTCCTTTACCTCGTCCTTTTGCTCTTCGGTTAGTGGGTGAATATGAAAGCTATTCGCTTCCAGAAACTGTTTAATTTCCGATGTGCTTAGCGCAGCGAATTTATATTTGAAGAACTCCATTTCGCGTGCCACGAACCAGCGCAGCAAATCGTCTGAGCGACAGTAGGCCAATCGGAGTATAAAGTGCGACAAATAGTCACGGCGACGCATTTGCAAATCCGATTCCTGTTTGGTGGAATTGCCGCTTGTGCCCATGCGCAAATATCCGCGGAGTCCATCTCTGGTCATTTCAGCATTCACATACTCCTTCCAATCATCGGAGAGCAGGCGAAGTCCCTTTGTTGTGGCCCGATCAAAAATGCGAAGCAGACGCAGACGTTCCAAGGCAAGTTCTTCAAATTCATCAATATGCACATCTTCTGTTGGTGGGTAGTGATAAAGCATTACATTCTGTGGATACTTTGCCTCCAAGCTAATAACTTCGATCTTAACATCGTGTCGTGCGCGTTTCTTTAAATTAAAATCCATGCTGCAAACAAAACTCAATAAAATTTGTTTTGCAAAATTGCTACAATAATGGCGCCAAAAAGAAGTCGAAACAGCTGTCGGGCATATCGATAGCTATATAATCAAAATGTTGTGAGACCGTAGCGTGTATATCGAATGTTTAAATACGTGTATACCGTAACGGATCATATGTTTACCCGATAGGAAATGCAGTTTTGATGAGGATTTTTACGCTTAAATAAACTCACGCTCAAATATAGTCTCAATAACAGTATCATCAATTGATGGAAATCATTTCAGCGATCAGAAGATAAGTTCATATACACATAAAAAGATGCCAACTAGAAAAGTTTGACATAGATAATAAGACTTTACCATAATTGATGATGAGCTTATTTCACATTCAATTGATTAGACATAAGTTTTGTTTGGGCATATTTATTATTTCTTGTTTTATAATTTTTATTGTGGAGCCGAACACAAGACGGATTTTGAAAGATCTTCACTGTGAAATGTATATCTGCAGAATGTAGACATTCTACACTGTGTAAATCTTTACATTTTACAAATTGTTTTTTACAAAATGATTTCTTATTCTAATGCGGTTTTCATGTATATCAGGTACTTAAAAAAAAAATTGACTAGGATGCATTTTAATGCATATTTAGGAAAGCTTAACAGTCCCTTACGATTGGAGCCTTGGATACTTTTGTTCCAATGCCAATGAGCTCTAGAGATTTTCTAAGACGCTTCCAAAAGAATTTACGTTCATCCAAAGTGGGCTGCTTATTTTCTTTACTTGGCCACTTAATAAAGGTTTTTATATCCATCAGGTACTGCAGTGTTTTAGGACGTTTACTGCGTGGTATATCCTCCAGAAAAACTAGAATCAAATGCTCCTTGCTCGTTTCAAAAATTCTGCGGAGAATGAAAGAATAATTAAAAATAAATTTATAGTATATTGCTGGCATATAGTACTCACCGATGTTGGGCCAGATACATTTCAAATTGACACCAATGACTAAGTAGAAACTTTGACGATATCAGCAACATAAGTGAGCGCGAACGATCCATACATGAAATAATATTATCCAGTATAGTTACACCAATCTGCATAAATTTGAATCAACCGTATGTTAATGAATTATGTGAAAAATAAAATGACATACCTGAAAATCACGTTCGTGCAGACATATTGAAATATCTCCAGATTCCTCAACATTTGGTAACAGCTCGTTCAAAATCCACTGACGATCATTTTGACAGTAGCTAACAAAAATGTCATATATTACACCGGGATCTTCTTCGCTTAGGCGATGAAATTTATCCAGAGACTCCTTCGAGGCGCGAGATAAAAGTGCTGCCGACTTGAGAGATGCATAGTAATAGTGGATGTGCCAGCGCTTGAGATATATGATGAATCCAAAAATCAATAAGAACAAAAAACTACCAATTACAGCCGTCGTTACTTTGATAGAATTGCTCATTTTCGTTTGAAAATCGATCAAAGTGTTATTCTGGCAGACTAGGTCTTCCACCAGTAACTTTTCGGTTTCCTCAAAACACCAATAACTGTTTACATCATAATCCAGTAACTGAAATTTTAATTTCGTATCATTCACTGTTTTTGGTGTTGAATCGGGACACATTTTAGCACTTTGAAATCGCATCTTGATTATATTATTCAGACGTTTGTAATGTTTAATGTTGTTATAGCTTTCATTTAGCATTGGCACATAGCGTTGCTTCCACTGCACATATTCCATAAACTGTGTAAGGTTTGTACCCACCAGATTCTCTTCGCTAATGTTCTGATCAGAGACTATTTGCTTCAGTGTATCGTATGAGCAATCAACTTGTTTATTATTGTGCGCTGCGATATCGATTACCTTTCGCAGGTTGCAGTTACAGAGAAAGTTGTTATCGCCGAGACTGAGAAACTCCAGGGTTTCGAAATCCTTTAGCATTTCAATGGTGAGCATATTGACATTGTTGCTGCGCACACTCAGAACCCGCAATGCCAAATTTTTGAAAAACACACTCCGATACCAGTTGCCAATGTGATTGGAACTCAGATCGAGTATCTGTAAGCTAACCATGGGTCCAAATACATCGCCAGACAGGGCGTTTATATTGTTACCGGCCAAGCCCAGAATCTGTAAACTTTTAAGAGGTTTAAGCCAGTCGATATCCTTTAAATTGGAGCGTTCAAAGTAGAGACAAATTAGTGTTTCCCCAATGCCCTCAAAAGCATCGTCGACTATGTTATTTGACATAACAGGATTACCCGAAAGATCAAGCCCCTCGAGTACTGTATTCTTGAACAGGCCATTGGTCATCATGGGAAACGATGTATAGCACAAACTGAGGTATTTAAGTTTATCTCCCAGATGTGTGAATGCGACGGCACTATTTCTGGTTATTTTCGAATGCGAGAGGTCCAGATAGATGAGTTTTGGCAGCAGCTTAAATGCGGTTTGATGGATCTTTAGACCATAAAGCAGATTCATAACAACTTCAAGACTTGGCATCGAGAACGGGTAGTTATAGCTTAAGACGTTCATAGACGACATGTCGAGATATTGCACTTCTTGAATGTGGTAAAAGGTATCCACGTTTATAGTCAATATCTTATTGTTCGATAGAAAGAGCTTCCGCAGGTTCTTCACATTTTTGAATGCCTCCATTCTCACATACTCGATGCTGCAGTTACTGATATCTAGCTCCAGAAGTTGCGGTAGATTGGGAAAGGTAGCCCAAGCAATGCTCTCTTCTAAATAATAACAGTAATAACAAAAATAACTATTAAGATAAAATAAATAGTAACGGCGGTATACGTAAGGAAATTGTAAGCGAAATTCTTCTGATTGTGTGGTTGATGTGAATTTAAAATAGTGTAAAAGTGTGTGTCTTACTTGAAGTGCCGAATATGTTGTGTTTGATTTTGAGTTTCATAACGTAATCCTCATAAATGAATTCTTGTGTGTTTGTGTTGTTGTCAATTCTATTCCATGATTGAATGTAATTCAAACATTCCGGGTCATACAGATCAGTGTTATTTTGTTCAAAAAGCTCTTCACATTTGCTTTCAGTGTTATTTTGTGGATATCGTGGCACTAAAAGCTTCTCAATTGCTGAAATTTTGCAAACATCCTATAATAAGTCTGATTGTATTTGACTTCGCTAGCCTATTGTGTATTTGATTGTAATCTGATCAAAACTCCTCTACTTACCATCAGCGTCATGTTTGAGGGCGGCAAATTGATTGCCCTGCAGTGATAAATATTTTAATGATCCCCTCATGGACCATAGAGTTTGGAATGGTGCCGTATTTAGATTGTTGTAGGCAACCGAGAAGACTTCGACTTTTTGAAAGCTTAATTTACGGGAACGTGTTATTACATTCAACAATTCCTTATCCTCTGATATATTAGCATACGAAAGATCCAAATACTTTTGTTCCACTGTAGAAAATAATAATTTAGCATACTCATCAAATTTGTAATTTGTATAATAAATGTTAATATGAGCGTTTTTTTTAAACCTCTAAGTTTATTCCAAGTTTTGAAATAAAAACAAATCATTGTGCTAAACAACAAAACATTTGATAATCTTAAGAGCTGTAATAAATACTATACATAGATTATCGTTTTATTTTTGATAACCTTTGCAATGTGAAATCTGTAAAAGCTCTTGCAGTGTTACAATTTCACTTTATATACTCACTGTACTTAGAAATTGGAGTCCTAAGTGTGCCATTGGTATGTGACCATGACAAAATTTTCTGTTTAAGTTTATCCAAAATACAAATATTTCCATCGTCAGTATCGTATTTTACGAAAATTTGTTTAAGGTCTGTGTCATTAATATCGTCCTGGGGATTGTTATCAGCATTGGAGTTTAGCGATGGATTTGCAAAAACCGTATTTAGGGTATCTTCCAAATGAAAAGTCCGATGTTGAGGAGTGTCGTTCGCTGATTCATTAATTAATAATTCCAAAACCTTTAATCTAGCCTGACGTATGTGCAATTGAAAAATAAACACTAATAGAATAATATTTAATATGTGGTACATTTTATAGTCTTTTGTCAATGTATTATTCACAAAAAGTTTCGTTAAAATACATATAAATTTATAGATAAAATGTCTTTATTCTATCGAAATGAACACTTAAGCCGAATCTACTTATTGGTAGACTAGATTATCCGATTATCCACTGTTCGTATCTATATAAAACACACTATTTCGGTAATTTATTTATTTTTCATTTCACACACTGCAGTCAAGAGAGCAAAAGCGAGACTAATGGTCAATCGAATGGCTGAAATCGTGAAAGTGTTGTGAGTATGAATAATAGTGTTATGACACGATAGGGCTTATCAATTTTGGCAATATATATTCCTTCGCTTTTGCATGCGTTTCAGCTACACTTATCAGTTTAGCCACCTTATGGCAGCCGCGCGCTTCTCTTTGCGCCCACAACTTAAATATTGTGTTCACATTTGCAGACAACACAGAAATAAAATCTATCAAGCAATCATTAATGCGATACGTGAGTTTGATGTATTTCTCTTTCCACACAACAAATTGTGCTATTGGTTGTAATCTAAAGAGAGAATACGAACACTCATATTTGGCTCATAAATTAGCTTCGCTACTTTAAATTGAAGCATATAATGCCCATTAATATAGATTAATCGCTCATTGATATGGCTATTGTGCTATTGCAAAGCTGAGATTAGATGCTTTTGTATTTATAGCGAATATTACAATAAGCATTTTAAAAAATGGTTTACTTATTGCATGCCAAACCAATTAAAAGCAATAACATAGGATTTGGAACGGCACATTTGCATATGTTGTAATTTAGAATTTTAACAGACTTTGATATTTTATCGAATTTAAATTGATTTTGTAATCGATATTTCCCGAAAAATATCGCATGCTCCAATTTGCGATGTTTCTACAGGACTCATCAAAGGACTGTTAGATGCAATATTTAAAAAAAAATTAAATGGGTCCGTCTCTATCCAATTAACTTGTGGTAAATATTTTGTTTGTTATTCTTAGTAGGCCTGCAGTTCATCATTGTTAGCATTTTTGTTAAGTCACGAGAATAATGAGCACCTCTAACGTATGCTAACTGTAGGCCACCCACCCTTCCAAGTCCCGATTCCTGAACTAAAACTCACAACAGACGAAGCGACCAGACGTCGCAATACTCGCAATAGAAAAAGCATGCAATCTAAGTCCAACCACCCAATCCACCCTTTTGGGTGAAATACCCCGCCACCTCCGATAATGTTTAAGCAACCACCTTCTATTTTCACTCACTTGCTCGCTCGCTCTCACTTTCCTTCTTCCTCTCGCTCTCTTTCGCAATCGTTTGCTCCCTTGCAGCAGCAATAGCCGGCAGTTGGCACGTCCGTAAAGGACATGCAGAAGGACGATATCATCGGTCGGCCGTGCTTCGGGTGTTCGCTCGTGTCTTGTTCGTGCTTTGGTCGCGAGATTTAAGTCGCGTGCCCGTCAGTTTGCATGCGTCGCTGTTCGTGGGTGAAAGTTCGTTGCAAGTCGCACCGATTTAAGATTCAATAATCGCGTAACGTGTATAGCTGAAAGTAGCGTATGCGTCGGTCTTTGTGACTCACCAGGCAACACGGTAAAAGCGCCTAAAAATGCCGGGAAATATATTGTTTATGTGAGCAACTCGTCGCCGTGTTTGCTGTGCAGTGTTTTGTGGTCAAGCGCTACTTGAAATTCGTGAAAGTTCAGTTTGGAAATCGCAGTGAAATGCCAAAAGCAAACAAAGGCCCTTCAAATTGTAATGGCGTCTTTTTGCGCCAGTAGACAACCAAACAATATTTATCCGTACTTGAGAATGTCGCCAAATTAAGCCCCCTCAAGTGGTGCTTTAGTTTTCAAGTGACTTTCGGACATATCAACTATAAGTATAACCATATGGAACTTCAAACAAAGGTAAATGATAACACGAATTTAAATGAGAATCATGCATTTCCGTGTCACAACTGTCGCGCTCATCGCTGCTGTTGTTGTTGTTGCTGTTCCTGTTGTTATTTGTTGGTGGTGTCTTTAAATTTGCCTGCAATTTTGGGGTGTTTTTGACTAAGGAACAGGTATGGGATAATCAATGCCTAGTACACCAAATAGAATTCACTTTCTGTTATTATTTTATTTTATCCTAATATTCGTATTTATTTATTTGTTATCAATTTTTTTTTAGAAGAATAAAACTAAAAATCATAGTTTTCTATTGCATTACAAAAATTATACAGCTGCTCAAATAATCGGGTTGGTTTCAAAAGAAATTATAGTGCAATTAAGTACATAAATGAACTTAAACTTCATGTCCTTGCCTTAAGGCATGACAAGGGAAAACAATGAAGTTAGACGCTGACCAGACAGGCATAATGGAAATGGTGAACAAAGGAAAGAATTCGTCGAAAAAGAAAAACAGAATTTTTGGTTTATTTATTACTTTAGATTCAAAATGCACAAAGCCCATGATTGACCTTAGCTGGGGTTATCAAAAAATTGAAGCAGGCGTGGAAAGCCACAAAAATATATACACAAGGTAGAAAAATAATGCAACGATGACACGCGATAAGCTGCATGAAGGGCTCAAACATATGTGAAAAGTCGACGGATCATCACAAACAATTTGGTGTAAATGATTCTTATGTATATATATATATATATATATGTACATATACATATATACATATATAACAGCCAAAATTCATTTAAAATTTTAATTCTGGAAATTGGTAATAATTTGTGCTAACATCCTTTTTTTGTTGGATTATAGAAAGCCGGTTAACGAGAAAACTATTTAAAAGAGCAACACATCAAACTTTTTAGTGGCTTGCAAATGAGCAACTATAAAAAATACTTTCATCAGGTTGCCAGTCAAGCAGAAAATGGAGGATGCCCAAGTTACCACAAAGTTGGAACTATCCTTGCAATTTTTGCACAGTTTGCATAGCACAAAGCATACAATTCTCCTTTTCTTTAATTAAATATAAATATGGCTTTTGCCAGCCAGCAAACGTTTTGTTTGTTTAATATTTTCATAATTTCGAGTTATAATCCAAATAGCTTTGAGTTAAAGAACTTTTCAAAAAATTTTCTTAGCATTCTAAATTTTAGTCAAAGCATTAGGCAATTTTCTCTATGCTCTTTTCCTTGGTGCATGTACTTTATGTAATTTAATATTTAAAACTACCCATTATATCTTAATTTACTAGGCATTCTCTTGTGCCTTACAAATTTGGATTAGCGAGCAGCATTGGATTAGTAATTTGTTAAACCAACAATTTACTTTTGACTCGAAGGGCTTTTGTAAGTTTTCATTTTGGAGTGCTTCCTCCTCAGCTACCTTTTAGTATATGTAAAATGTATGTATAAATGTTTTGAGTGAAGCGGGCGTATCGAGTAACAGCGTCCAAGTGGTGAAAAGGAATTTTTAGAGGGCTTCAGTGCATTTTGCATTTAATTGTAATCTTAACTTTAACAAACTTATGGCAAAGTGAGAAGAAGCAGTCTGCTCTAGCGCTAACAACTAAATAAGTACTTTTCTGAAGGTATTTTCTTGGCATAATCATTTCTCATTTAACCGAAATAAGTTTTTGCTTTGTTCATTTTCGCAGGCTCATTCAATTTTCCCTGATGTGTTTTGAGGCAATTTTCATTTCCACTTGAAGAACTTGTAGTGTACTTAATTGCATAAGTTTTTAGTTTATTCTCAAGCTGAAATAAAACTTTACACATTATGCTTAAAGTATTTCAGATATAAATTATAGCGGTTATGATGACTGCACAAAAATAAAGCTACTATGACAAGAAGACAACCATCTTTAACTAAAGCAATGTCGCGCAATTTACAGGATTTATAAAGATTTACAACCTCAGAATTCGAAAAAAAAGTGTAAAATTCAATTTACACGTGTGTCATAAATTTGACAGCAATAAAATTCAATCAAATATTTCATTAGAACATATACAAAAAAATGTAATTTACTTCTGACGACAGCACATACATAAATCGTACTCACAGTTCCAATTCCTTACACCTCTTCCCCTGCTCTTCCGGCTATCTTCTGCCTGACTGCCTGAATGGTTGTTGCTTCCTGGTTCCCAGTTCACCTTAGCTTAACATTTACACGCCCGTCTATCGCCTCCTGTTTTCCTTCCCCGACCCTCTCTTGCCTTATTTATGAGTTGACTGGCGGCTGTGTTGGTGTCTCTGTCTCTGTCTCTAAAGTGTTGCGCCGATAAGGAGCTGTTCGTCTATGAGGTGTCTGTTGGAGACGCGCACATTTCAACGCATATTCAAATTAGATTTATCCGCTTACGGTCGAATAACGTCAGCTGGTACATTTTGGACTTTGGTCCTGTCAAAAATACAAATTTAATGATCATTTTCTGTCTGATTACATTCAGCGTGTCCTGATTGCTTGTATAAACAATATAAAAATATTTTATAATTTTATTCATGAGTTTGCTCAAATTACGGACAAAAAGGAAAATATGCTGACCACACTCTTCTGCCTAAGTGGATACTTGTGTTTTAAACATGGCCAAAAGTGAGTACTTTTACTTTGTCATGAGGGAAATAATTAATAAATTAAGGTAGGAATTTATACTATTTTTTATAACATATTTTTCATATACCACTATAGTTATGAAACAATGTTGATAAAGCTTCAATAGAATACTTAATTTTATAGTTTATCGTTTTTTTTTTGAGCCCACCACCATTTAAATGAAATAAGTTACGATGGTTCATATAAATTAATAAATATATTATACTTAAGACAGAGTATCAAGTCTTCGTTTTATAAATTCAAATTCGTTATAAGTACTAAAAATGCTTTGCATATTTTATGAATAAATGTTTTTTAATAATTTGAGACGTGTTCAGCTTATAATTAAATTGCTCAAACACAATAATTTTCTTCTCGCTTGATTTTAAATCTTGGCTATTTTCAACGTGAATTTGCAGTTAAAATGTAGCTAAAGTGTAGCCAAAGAATTTAATCAGCTTTTTTATTGTATTTTATTACATTTACTGTAGGTCTGTTTGCGACATCTCCGTTCAAACGGAATCAATTCCCTGGCGCCGAAAAGTCGTCCTTAAAAATTGAGTGTTCAGCAAAAATTCATCCAGCTGTTCGGCCGTCAATGGCATCTAATGAACTTGGTCTGGAACTGGCATAAATCTAAATAAAAATACACAATACATGAATGTTTTCGATATCGAGCATCACAATCACTTAGTTTTGGTCTCCGCATCCCACTCCCCCTACTTATCTCCGCTCCCAGCACCCCCAGTGGGGACTCTTGCGTCGAGACGCGTCGCTTGGCGGGATTCAACTGCTAAGACAAATATGAATCTATGATTAGGATGATGTTTTCTTTTTGGCTGACGCTTCGTTGCGATTTTGGTGTAGTTTTTATTTGTTTGGCTTCCACACTGGTGACTGTGGTGTTGGCCCACTTATTTCGCATAGTTCCATCCCCGATGAAGAAGAATTCAATTTGTCTATGCCAATGTGGGGAGTGTTTTTTTTTTTTATCTTTCAAAGACATTTCAAAAATCGATTGCATTATCATTAAAGAACTTACTGCGCACTCTTTGATAATAAATGGCTATGTAAATTCCATAACATAACCACAATTTAGGGTAATATTTTTAAATCTCTTATAATTTATTGAATTGGTGAGCTGTAAACCAATATAATTAATTACAAAATATAGCTCTGTGTGTATAGCTGTCTCTTGAATCTTGACAAGGAGTTGAGTGCACATTGGAGAGCTCCAACTAAATATGTACGTATGTGCATGGCTAAGGAATTGTCAGAGATGAATGCTGTGGTAAACTGCCTTAGTTTATGGTCCACTCACTTGTTTGACTGTAAACCTGTCCTTAGCAACCGAATCAGGGGCGTTGAAAAGGGGGAAAGGATGTAAGAAAGTCTTTATCTTATTTACAAAAGTTTTCTTAACTGTTTTCCAAATGAGGGGCCAGCCATAATTTTTACCTGAGTTGGACACGGGAGAAAGAGTATAAGAAAACATAAATTAATTAAAAATGTTGCCGTAAATACTTGAGTAAAATTTTAAAGAATTAATTATTTTTAGAAACTTTCTTTTAATGTATTGTGTTAATCAAGTACAACTTGGACACGGGAAGAAAATGTGCAAGAAAGCTAAAGTAAATTAAAAATTTGCTGCAAATATTTGATTAGGATTTGGGAGAAACCCTATATACCAAAGTATTTTTATGAAGTACACAATTATTATGTAGTGCAGCCCCACAAAAAACTTTGCCAAATACGCCACTGACGTGTACATGGTCTTGACTATACAAGTTGGTGATTTGTCGCTTCAAATATTGAATAGAAGAGCGACTAGCTCAAAAAGCTTGAGCTAAAGCCAAAGGTAGCCCAAGGAGCTCAACAACGAAGCTACCTGGCGGTTTTGGTTGCTGAATGAGTTCGAGTCCTTTCAGAGGTCCGCTTGCATGCAAGCAAAGCATTTGCCTGCGGCTGTCTGGGCATATAATTATACACACAAACATATGCACACATTCACACACACACCCACATTCATACATACACACACAGATGCATATACACGTGAGCATAGAATGTACTATGTACATTGTAAATGTCCGCATTTGTTGCTGCCTGTTCGTTTTTTGTATTTTTTGTGTTGTTTCTTTTGCTTATTTATATTTCCATATGGCAGGCAGGCAACCCTTTGGTTGTCTGAGTTGTTTTAAAATGTTCGCACATGGAGCTCAGGGCTGGTGTGCTGCCACACCCTTTACGTGGAGCCGTAATGTGGCGACACATCAAGTGGAAAGTCGGAAAATGCGATGGACTAGTTGCAGTTGGTAGTGCAATGTGGGTGTGTCAGCTATTTTAAGATGCCTTCTGTGGATATGCAACTCGCACTTAGTTTTGACAGGAGAAGTTAGGCATGAGTGTTTCTAATGCTGCTTTAACTAAGCAGCGGAAGTGCTTAGCAGTTGACAAGCAGCCGCCGTTGCTGTGGGGGCATCTCATCTCGATGTCGCTCATCTCAAACTGATTCACAACCAAATCCACATCCACATCCACATCCACATGCACATTCACATCCTTCAATGCCAATCGCAATCGCATGGCACTGCGGTAGTTTCACTGACATGTCCGCTCTTGCGGAAAATCCGTATAACGCTGCTCGTTTCTGCCACACAATTTGCAGATAATTCGCGTTGCACTCACACTTGTGTCGTTTCACAACTGACTGCACGTCAATTTCACATGCAACGCAGCTTAAACGCAACTGTAATTATAATGAATTGGCCGGGAATGTCGGGGAACATGCTTTATTAATAACGAGGGGTCATTGCCACGGTAACAGTTCATAAAATTTGTTATCACAACAAATGCCAATTCCACAAATAAACATTTGGGTAAATCTAATAAACTGCACGGTGCAAATAATTGTGGTTTTTTGGCCCACCGGGCGAATGCGTAATAATTTGTTCACCTTTATTGTTTGGGGGCATGCGGGGTCAAGTGCAACTGCTTTATGTCTGCTTATAAGGGAGAGCAGTGGAGGGGATAGCGAAAGCGGTACTTGGCCTCCTTGGAACAGCTTATAAAACTAGTTGAAGGTAACACACAATAGCCCTGAATAGAATACAAAGACGAAGACGAAGACAAAGACAAAGTTAAACGACTCATATATAAGTCAAATCTAAAAGAAAGCATACTTAAAGAAACTACAAAGGAAAACAATTACTTCTATATTTATTCCAAGTATTTTATATTTTTATTCATATCATTAAAAAAAAAAACAAGTATGTCTGTTAAATATGCTGTTGAATTTCTGGCATAACTCAAAGCATAACTACAGAATATATAAAGTTTAAGCCACCGTGAAAACTGGACGAGCAAAGCAGTTATTTATATTTATTTATAATACGTATTTTATATAGTTGAATGTGCTATAAAAAAACAATAACTACAAAAGTTAACGTCGCATTCAATTCATTTTTCCATTCCACAAAAAAAATTTAAAATTAATTATATTTAAACCACATAGGTTGCGTTGATGACATAATAAAACTCGAAAATCCATTAAAGCTGTAAAGCATTTGAAATATTATTTACATTTAGTAATGAAATTGAAAGCGGATACCGCATGTGGGCTAGTTAATGGGCATTTCAATGTGTGTTCCTCATCCTTATCTACTGATTAGAGGTAAACAGAGCGTGTAAATGTTTGAATAAGTATATTTGAAATGAGCATTTCCATTTCCATTTTCTTTCTCTCTTTTTTTGTTTGTTGGTTTTTTTCTTCTTCTTTTTTTATGCGGTTACTTTTTGCCGCATTTCAGCAGTCGGGAAAAATTCAACCCCCGCAAAGCACATAAACATCAACACACAAACAGTAACGCAAAGTAAAAGTCTGTGAAATGTGCATAACGTGGAAAACTCGAGGCACAAAGTATAAAATCTAGTTAGGGAAGAAGCAAAGAGTTCGACACATGCCGACTGGTCATATGCAGGGGCAATGACATTTTGCTTATTTCAAACTGCCCCCCCGCGGCATTAACAACAACACCAACACCAACAACAACAATAACAGAAACAGCAACAAAAGCAACAAGGACAACAACAGAACAAGTATTGACAATTTGCAATCGCATTCGCTTTGATTTTCTACACGTTGCGATTGCTGTGGTCCTCTGTTCCATTTGGAATTAGAATGCAGATACAACAGCCTACATCGATGGGCGGTCCACTTGGATTTGGACTCTGCCTCGGTGGCGGACGCACAGTGCAGTTAATAGTTTTTGCGGGAGAGCATGACCCCATGCCACACATTAAAGTCAGATTTACGGCTTTGTCCCTTGTCCTTTTGCACTCAAAAAAAAAACTTGCCAAAAAAAAGTTTTCATTTTTCTTGAATTAGAAACTGGAATTTAAAAATAGTTTCCATATATAAAAACACCAATTTTTAAAATATAAAAATGCTTGCCAAAAATAAACAATCAATTATTATAAATATTTTTTTTTATACTTTTCTAATTTATGAAAATTTACAAAACGTAGGAAAAGAAAATTCTTTCCTAATTTTTTTTTTTTTTAGTGTGTGTGTGTTTGCGCTTCATCAATATTTACGATGATGGTGGTGCCGGGCGGGTGCCAGAGATGTCCAACGATAGAGATTTGGAGGTTGGGTTGTGTAAAATGTGCAATTGATTGTAAATTTACTACGCTCAGTTGATCACTTTGCATGGGGCACTCACAGCCACACACGCACAGTGTGACCAAACCAATTTGTCCATTTGCCATTTCATATCAATTTCGCTTAATTGGCTTCGATATACAACGAAAGGTTTACCTTTGGTGTGAAATCCATTTAACTCCTCTGAAATATTGAAAATTGACAAAAAAAACACACTTTTATTCATTGCACACATTTTTGGGTGTGATGAAGCCATCAAGGTTTTTGCCCTGTCGAAAATATTCGAATATTGTTGGTTGGTGTTTTTATCGTCTCTCGGCAGTTAACCTTAAATTTTCATCCCCTTTAATACGTTTTGGGAAATATTACCCTGTGGCACGTGTGCTTGACTGGACCAGAATATTTTAGTTGGTTACCAAAACCAAATTAGGCCATCCTTGAAAGAAGAGCAGTGCCTAAACAGACAATCTGACCAGTTGAGAAAATGAACATACGCACGCTATTGTAATTAATGACCGGACGGACACAGCTCGATGACAGTTGATTTCTCTAATAACACATCAGCCATTAGGGTTTTTCATTATTTTTTTAATGCTAGCAACTGTTTGGCTCAAATATGAGCTGAGAATGCGTTGTGGTTTTACCAAATGTTCACCAGCCAGCAAGGGGACAGCAAAAGTTTCCTTATTTTGAGTGAAAAATTTTAAAAGCGTAAATTATATTTAAGTTGAAAAAGATATCCACCCTCTGTCAAATAAGAAGAATGCGTAAATTGTGTGTTTCGCACAAAAGCAACCCCAAAAAAAAAATTTAACAAATAAATAACAAAATAGAATACAATACGACCATTAATTCGCTGAGTTTTTGTTTAATCAATTTACTAAAAATTGTGTTATAAACACACAAAAATCTTTTAATCTGATCATAACTTGAAGCAATTACTTTTCCTTTTGTGTGGCTTATTGTTATATTTTGGTTAACGCTCTCCTATCTTTGTACTTGCAGAAATGTGGAGTCAAATATCATCGACATTAATTTCTAATGGACAATCTCTAACCGGTCGGAAAACCCAAAACACAATACGCTTGCACAATAAATAACAGAGAAGAGCTCCTCCTCTGGGCGACTACTGCCTCACCCATTGGGTGCATGGTTAGGCGCTCAACTGAGACGCAACAATAACGGCTCAATTCGTCAAAGCCACCATACGATAACGTCTACAGAGACCGTAAGAGAGGAAGAGTAGTAGAAGAAGGAGAAGAAATCATCCAAGACGACAATGGCGAGAAGGAAGCGCACAAGAAGGAAAACGGCAATGAATCGAAAGCGGAAGAAGACAGTTGGCACGTCAGCATCAGGCCTCAAATCAGTAGTCAAGTGGAAGATTATGATATCATCCATAATGTTCCTGCTGCTGTTCTGCTGCACAAGTGAGTGACAGTCGTCCCCACAGAGTATCCAAAATTGATGTCTGAATCCGTCTGTGTATATATATGTATATATTTTGTTTGTTTTTTATATTCTCTGTGCATTTCTGTGTTGGCTCCACTTTCATAACATCTATCATAAAAATAAGGCGCAATTTGTTTTAGCCCAAAATTCTGTCTACTTTGTTATGAGTGGAGTTATCAACTCAGTGGGGAATTAGCAGCATTGCGCACTTTATCTTAAGCCTGATTTATGAACTACTACAACGAGATGTGAACAACAACTATTTTGTGTCGCATTTATGAATGAGTTGGCCAGAAGTGCCAGAACTGCAAAAAGACACTAAATATTATATGTAGTACTCAGAGCCGCTCTTAGCTGCTTTATCCATTACGAATGCCCTTAATTTGGCTTGAATGCATTCTTAAGTTTCTCGGGGCAGTCAATGGACTGTGTAAAATTGCTTGACAAGTGAACAGTGGGAACAAGGGGAAAAACTGTAACCCCCTCGAAAAGTTTAGACACTTGTCAAGCAGAAGTCAACTCAATTAAGTCAGCTAAATATCTTTATTTGATCTCTGGCACTTGATCAATCAAATCAATTAGTTTTTATCACAATTGAATGAGGAGATTAGTGTTGAAATATTACTCAATATAAAAAGAGAAAATTCGTTTAATTTAGATATTTGTGTGTTATTCTTTAATCAATTTAATATCTGATTGTTTTGTGTGGACGAATAACATACGTTGAATTCCATTTGCTTAGAATGACACAATTCACCTATAGGCAATTTACACAAAGGGCATGAACAAAACTGAATGGAGTCGGTGATAAAAGGCTTTTGGCTATGCCAATTCTGGGCACTTGGGCACAACAAAGAGGCGTCATAAAAGGAAGGCAACTCCTCTTGTTGTCAACGAATAAGAAATAAATTACTGAAAGAGCCTTAACTCCCTTTCTTTTTCGCTCTCTTTTGCTCCTATATATCTCTCCATCTCTATCTGTCTGCTTTGGATGTGGTGATTAATTTGAACGTTTGTGCCTTGGCTTCATTTCAACAAAAGGTCACGTGCTGGCGGTTCGAAGGGGTCGCCTGATGTCTCCCAGCACATTTACTGCACTCAGCGGCGACCTGCATGTGCAGATACAATTCACCGGCGAGGACGAGAATAAGAACGATGGGATTGGGTATGGGCATCAGAGCAATATAACCGAGCTCCAGCCTACAAATCACAATCTCAGCAGCAACGCCCACTTGAGCACTGACAGACCCGACCTGGGCAGGGGCGCGACAACGGCAACTGAGGGCATGGTAAACACCATAATGAGCACTTTAGTCATTAGCAAAATCGTTAATGATGCTGCGGCGGCTGAGGGTGAACCACTGTTGCCACAAAACAGGACTAATAGCAGCAGCAGCAGCAGCTCCAAAAATCAAATAGTCCTGCAGCGCAGGCGCAAGGAGGTTGTCCAAAATATACCCCTCTTTCCGGATCCACGACAAAACATCACACAAGTGACGGTGCCCTGCCAGACCTTTGTGCGTGGCGGTCTCTACGAGATGCAGGTCGTCAGGAATCTGAAGACAACAACGCTTAATCGCAGTGACCCAATTGCCGGATTGACGACAACAACATTGATGCCGACGCAGGATGAGCGATTGCTGCAAACGCTGGACGTGCGATGGCCCAGTGCCGAGATGATTGTCAGCCCGGTCACGTTGCGCACATATCCCAAGGCGCCTGTTAAGGTCACCCTACGCTTTCCGGAAGTCAACTGCGAGCAGGCGTTGCACGGCGAGCAACCGTTGCTGCCCGAATTCTGGCTGGAGCTTGTCTACTGTGGCAAGGAGCGCACCTGCGGCCCTAACATTGCCAATGTGTCCAAGTCAAGTGTGCTCTTTGCAGAGCAAGTGCACGGCTATCCTAAGCTGAAGACTCTGCAACTGGGCTGTGAACTGTTTGGCTTGGCTGGCAACTATGCCGTCCAGCTGAGGCCCATGACTCCTGCCCTGAATGTGCCGACAACTAGGCGCATGCTAAGTGTTGACTGGAGCGATGAGTACGTATTCAATGTCTATGCACGCAGCATCTTTCCCTGTGATCCGCACTCCGGCGTGGGCGTCCTGTACGAATATCCCGGCTGCATTCTCGAGCAGGGCGATCGGGTGCGTCTCTATGCCAAATTGCGTGCCGATGTTGCCTCACTAAAGCCACCCACATCGCTGCACTATGTTGCCGAGCAGCGGGTCGTCAAGAGCCAGCACTCACTGTACTTCAGCTGCGATCTATTCTCCGAGAAATATGTGGAGTACTGTTTCGTCTACGTAAGCCAGGCCATTTCCGGTGCTGTTGCGGATGTTCGCATGGACTGTGTACCCACATTGCCAGTCAGTGGTGAGTTCAATTTGTAGAAACCCATTAGGTATACATATATTATTGATCAGCATGATAAGCCCAGCCAATATAGTCCAATTTGTCTGTTCGTCTGTCCGTTTTAACAGAATTGTCATAATCAATATTATTAAAAATATATTTGATTGCTTTTTGTCATCGAAAGATAAGTCAATAATTTCTGTAGTAATACTTAGTAAAAACTTTAACGATTTTCTTAATTAAATAGCCTTTGAAAACACAGTCCTAATTCGAATTCTTAAATAAAACTCTTTCTGAAAATAAACAAATTACTCAAACTTATTTTATGTTATGCCAAGAAGATATACTAAATAAACTTTCCTAATTGAAGGCATTATGCCAAAAAAAAAATTACCCACATCGAATCACTATATCAAATTGCTTAACTTGTTAGTATTAAAATGAAATTGAAAAATGAGTAGATGGACTCTGGTCTGCAAGGATGTGCAAATGTTCTTTAATTGCATTGCTTTCCTGTTAATTGCACAACTTCATTTCTTGGCAATTAATATGCAATTACAAAAGAAAAAAAAATAAAAGGATGCCAAGAAGCTTATATTTTGCACCACTCCCCAACCTACCCTTGTAATTTATTTAATCATCTTAACTGTTTTGCAGATTCCGATACTGGTGGCTGGGGCACGTGGAGTGAGTGGACACCCTGCTCCACAAATTGCTTGGGTGGCACACGGAATCGCTATCGATTCTGTGATTCGCCGCCGCCTCGATATGGTGCCAAATTCTGTGAGGTGTGTATTTTAGTTTTATCGCTGATATCGCTTTCGATTCAGCCCTTAAATAGTTGAGCACAAAAACTTGTCTTGTTTGCCTTCAATGTAAACATCTTTCGTCTTACACATAATTCGGAAACGTGTCGAACTTTCGCTGGAAACTTTTGCTTTTTAACTCTGTCTATAAAGTGTGTAGACACAACTTATTTAGAAACACACACGCACACACACTCGCACACACACACACACGTTCACACATTCATACATATATATATGTATATAAATGTATGTATGTATGTTTGTTTGTTTGTATCTAGTCTGACTAACAGTTGAGTTCATCTTTCTGTTCATTCTTGCCTCTGCACGAACCTACAACTAAATCACACACACCCAGAAAGACACACACACATTTCGTATTGTTGTGCCGGCAAAAAAAAAAAAGTGGAAAAGAGTGTGAGAGACGTGTGGGGAGGGGCAGACAGGGCCATTGCTGTTGGCCATGTTTTTGTTGTGCTGCTGTGTGTGTGTCTGGCAGAGTGTTACAATATTGCGACACTTGCTCCAGATTGCTCGGGTAAATTTACAATACTGACAACGTGCTGCTGTAGGAAATACACCCATTTTGCATTCCAGTTGCTCTCATTGGGCAAACATTGTGTGTTGTGCAACTATGGAGCTCATCTACACAGTATAAGTTATAGACATTTATGCTTCATTATACAGAAAACTGTTTTTGAAACATGCCAGTATTTTTTTTCCATAGTGAACTACGAATAATCCTCTTAAATTTAAACATTTCATGGAGTAGACAAGTTAACACATTTGGTTAGTCTGCATGTAATACAAAGCAGTTATTTTGCCTCTTGCTATCCGAATACTTGAGATGTGTTGGCAACTGCAATAACATTTCCGTTTACAATGGCGCACTCCAAGAATCCTTTGTTTTTTGCTATCACTCCCTTTATGGCTTGCAAGCACCTGCTCATTATCCAAAACCTTCCGTTGCTAAAAATTATGCGATTGTTACACCTAAATTTGAAAGGAATTCCCATTTGTTGAAATACTTTTGTTCGTCGTTGTTAAGTTGTTGAGCACATTTGTCGAACAGTTGGCTCAAAGATAATGGACGATTTTCTGGTATTGTGCTCTTCATTGTTTTGCTGTGCTTTTAGAAATAAGTTAGGCATTAAGCAGCTGGAATTTACTCAAGCAACAAAAGAGTTAAGGTAAATAGCTACTTCAGCTTTTATCATGGTAAAGTTAAATACTTTATACATAGAATAATCTGTTATTTCCTATGATTTTTTTTTCTTTTGTTTGTAACAACTTTTTAGCTTTCAGCTTTTGTAACTTATTTATTTATAATGCATCAAACTTTTACTTATGTATTTTATTTTACATTTTCAACATTTTATAATGAAAGGAAAAAAAACTATTTATTTTTTCGTAAGGACACAAAAAGCATTATTTTTAGTTTATTTCCTTTTGCTTCAAACCTTGGTAACCAAAGTTTGAATATTGTGTTTAAGTTTAAAAGCTTTCAGTACAAAGCTTATCGCCTTGACAACAACTCAAAAACATGTTGTTTATAGGAATTTCTATAGACTTCAAAGTTACAAATAGTAACAATGGCAATTATTATACACAAAATAATTTAAAAATTCAAGCAATTAGCTAGCAAAGTTTTTCAAATAAATCACTAAAAATGCCGCCAAAAGCAAAAAAGTCGTCAAAAGGGAAAACAAAGGATAAAGACGTTAACAAAATGTCGCAGGTTGATCGAACCTTTTACGAGCTGCAGATAACCGATTTGAACCAGAAACTCAGTCGTCTGCGCTCCCATCTTGCCAGCCTGGATGAGTCCAATGTTGCCCTCACGGCTAAAATGCAGGATATTGACCATGATCGAACCGATGTTGCCGCGCATTTGGAACGCACCTTAGCCGAACGGAACAATTCAATAACCGAGCTAGAGGAGCGCCTGGTGGAAGTGTCGAAAGTACGCGAGGTGGAGAACCGTGTGGCACAGGAGACAATTTCGGATTTGGAGGGCAAGTATAAAGCCATGCATGATCAGTTGACATCCGAGATAAAGCTGCTCAATGGCAAACTGAACTCGTTGGATGAGTTTCGCATACAACGCGACATACTCCTGGCCAAGTTCGATGATCAGGAGGCCGAAATCAAGGAGAAGGAAAAATACCACAAAGAGGCACTCTACAATATTGAGCAGGCAGCCGTTGTCGAGAAGGATGCTCTGAAAAAAGAGGTGGAGGCCAAGCTGCTTCAGGTATCCGAGGACTTTACGCGTTCCAGTGAGATTCGCAATGCCGGCTACACTCGACGCCTTATAAGGGAGAACATTGCCCTGCAAAAGGAGATTGATTTGCTGGTGACGTCGCAGATTAAGCTGCAGCAGCAGTTCAACAATCAGAAGGAGAAGCACAAGGAAATAATGGTGCAATATAACGCTCTGGATGAGATTAAGAATGAGCTCGTGCGCAACTCCATCAACAAGATTCATATCATTGAGGGTCTGACCACTAACTATGAGAAATTGAAGGGCAAATATGTTGAGGCGTTGCAGTATCGTCGAGCCTATGAGGAGCAACAGGAGGCGGATATGCTTGTCGATGAAAAAAACAAGGATGCCGTTGGTAAGGTGCGATCCCTGTGCCGGCGCATCGAGCAGATTATGCTCGAGAAGCGTCAGTTGCAGTCGGTACACGATCAACACGAAGTAGAGATGGTCCGACTGCGCGGCATCATACAGGAGATCAAGGTGACTGTGCGAGATGCCATTGTAAGCCAACGGAGCATCAAGCTATTTCCGGAGAGACTCGAAGAGGCTCACGTCGATGAGCCTTGTGTCATTGAGGAAGTCAGAGAGGAAGCCGTGGCCATGAATAAATTATCGCGCATCGATTTGCTTTCCACGCTGATGAACATTGTTAGCTCGCACTCGGCTGAGCTACCACGCACTCCGTCTGTGGAGTCCATCGGCAGCGTCACCTCATCCTTATATACTCCTGGTAAAATGGGCTTTATGCCGCACAAGCCGCGACCAGCTGCCTGTGATTTGTACAAGTCGGAGGTGCACGATCAATTGCCAGATCTACAAGTAGCGCTCCCCGAGTGCCTAGTGAAGGGTCAAGTCAAGGGCAGGGGCAAGGATGCGGACAAAATGGTCGCATCCATAATTGATGTCGAATTTGGGACCACCTTGTATGTTTCGTCATCGCGCGAGGATGATCACATTGAGGTGGAGGAGGAACCACTTGAGGAACCCGAAGGCTCCAGCAGCTCCGTCTCTGTAAAGAAGTCCAGCAGCGAGGGTAGCGCTCCTCCCCCAGGTCCTGCGCCATTGACCAAACCGGAAATAGAACAAATCGAGAAAGTGTTCGATGCCAAGTCTCTGCAGAGTCAGTCAACTGGTGTCACGGCAACCACTGGCCTAACTGACGAAGCTGAGGAAGTGGATGAGGAGGATGAATATGAGATAAATCTATTCTATTAGGTCACGCATTACTAGCATCTTTATGTTCTTTAAGCCGTTTTATGGTTTGCCATATTGATTAAAATAAATTAAATCCGATATGAATTTTATTAAACGTGTTTTTTAAAACCATTTTATAGAAAGTTTTTAAGCACTTTAATAGCCAAATCCATTTTAATAATTTTAGGGCCCATCTGTGCAATCAGAGAAATGTAACCAGACCATTGTGGACACCTGGGATTGCATATATGAAACGAGTGGAAACATGCTGTCCAAGTCAAATGTTACCGAGGTGCATCAAGAGATAGGACCGGGCTGTCGCTGTGGCTGTATTGTGCATCTGGGCTCATCCAAGCCCAAACGCATGATTGCCGGCGCAACGCAAAGCTGTCCCGGACGCTCCTTTTGGCTGATACAGGTAGACAGTGGACTTCCTGACCTTGTTTTATCTGTCTTAACTTCAACCGCATTTTATTTTAGGTTGACGGTGAGCAGACCATTTGGATGCAGCTCAGCTTTTTACGACTGCCATGCGGTGCTCAGTACATTAAGGTGCGGGATGGACCCTCGTTATCTTCAACTCTGCTGGTGGAGCTGAAGGGAGACGGCGCCACAGTGGCCGACATCAGGCGAGCCCCTGGTGAAGATGGAAGTCAAGGCGGTCTTCCGTTTGCCGTCGAGTCCAGTGGAGCCCAGTTGTTAATAGAATTTTTTTCGGGTGACATGGCCGGAAATTCAACATCAAATGCTGGCTACTCTGCTGCTGCCTGCACCGGTGGTTTTATGGCCAACGTAAAGCCGTTTTGTAAGCTCAACAGAGATAACATTTAATACAAATTTTCTTACTTATGTATATATATATTTATTTTTTTTTTCTTTCTAGTGCCAAGATCCATGAACAATGGCACCACAATATTGGCGTCTACAAGGCTGTCTGTAAAGAGTCGCACTGTTCTGCAAAAGAAATCACTCGCCAGGATGCGGTTTACTCTGGTCCATCTTAGCGCCATGGTCTTTGCCACAATTATAATTATAATAAGCGCGCTCCTGGGTGAGTAACTAAATAAATAAATACTTTACTCTACTTTGATTTGCTTTGCTTCGAATAGTTAAATATCTTATAATTTGTCTTAAAATAGAAATTTTAAATATGGCGCCAATTTTTAAACACTGTTAAACTGCACTGTTAAGTTTAACATTTGAAGAGAGGCGAGTGCGCATGTCCTCTCTTTCAAATGTTAACTCTGATTCCATTGCAACCTGTTGAATGTTTTGATTATTTACTTGTTATGTTTGAAAACATTTGCGCTCGACAGGTGCCCAGTATATGGTGCGACATCGGAAGTATCATCTGGCCGTGGCACGTCGTCAGGATGAGGGTTCACAGCTGCACACACCACGCGATTCGCTGAGCTCACTGCACGGACCGCCCTCACGGGCAGTTTCGACGACCACGCTGCTCTCCGAGGTGATTTATCTGGTGAAGATGCGACCCAAGCACAAGCTGCGCCACTCCATACTGCGCGAAAGCGCCGATGTTGAGAATGTGCATGTTAACGAAACGGAGTTCAATGATGATGCTGTCAGGGAACATGTGATCAAGGGGTAAGCATAGCTGAGAATTTAAAAAAGAGAGTTTCCTAAAAAACTTGAAAACACTGCAGTGAGGAAGCACCAGGATTTGGCAGCACTGCATCTATGATGACCATAAGGAATGAGAACGCCTCGTTGACATCTCTAACGCCGGCAACGGACAGTCTCAGTCCCGTTGGATCACCCTCGTCGGAAGAACCAGAGCTGGAGCTGCAGCGCAACGAGGAGGAGACGGTGCAAACAACAAGCGTCCAGTCACCAGCAGATCCTTTAAGCAGCAAAGACAGTGCCAAGGATTCCGAATCGATCATTTCGTCCGGCATGAGTTCACTGTGCAATAGTCCGCCTCTAAACAGCCATCGGATGAGCAAATACTCGGATCGCTACGATGCAGTCACCCTGAAGCTGCTTAGCTCCCGCCTGGACGAGAGTCTGCGCGATGCCAGATCTATGTACTCTGGCTCTGGTTCGCTATGCATGGGTCGCATGGGATCGCGTAGTGTTAGCGCTTCTCTAACCAATGTAAGTGCTTTGTATTTATCTGGGATTCATTTGATTACAATTCGCTTTTTATTCTTATGCAGGGCTGCTATTCTCCCGCAGCTAGCGTGGTCAGCACTGCCACCATACGTACAACTAGCAATCCGAAAGAGTCAAAAGAGAAACAGAATCGCAAGAAGCTACTTGCACGACCTGGTTCCGAGTTCTCGTTGGGTAATCAGGAAGAGCTTGAGCTTGACTATTATGATTACAATGTGATCAATGCGGGTGCAGCTCCCGGCTCCTACTTGGGCATGGATCCAGCCTATTGCATTTGGATACCACCCTTCGAGGAGACAGCGGAGCGTGAGGATGAGGATAAAACACCAGAGCCAACATCCGTACCGGAAGAGACAAATACCTCATTAGAGCAAACACAAATGCCCAAATATGGCCATTTATATTTGTCTACAGCCGGCAAGTCGAGTACCACAGACAGCACGCCCAGCTCCGAAGAGCGTTCCTTGCCCAGCAGCCAACAGCAGTCAAAGGCCACCTCACCCAGTGAGCCAAACCAGAAGAGTGCTGCTCCTGCCAAGCAACCAACTCCTTTCATGTCTCGAAAGCAGCGTCGCCAGGCAAGACAGCAGTTCAGATTAGCTTGTGCTGGTAATGATTCCGAATCCGGCACCCTTCGCCCCAAGCCGCCAGTGGACATAGCTGAAGTGCATCAAAGTCTCAACAAGGATGCAAATGAATCAATGACGGGCTCATATGTGGAGAAGGAAACCCTTGTGGAGAAGGGGTCAAGTGATCTACAAGAGTACCTCGCTCTGGACGACCTACAATTCGCCGATGAAAGTGGCAGCGATTACGAGGCAGCTACGCTAAAACAGCAAATGGATCACAGTGCAACCAAGACTCTGCTGGATAATGCGACAAGGACGAAATCAAAAGAGGCTGCCGTCTAAGAAGTGGCTCTGTATAGCAGTTTGTAAATAAATAATACACAAGGAGAAACAGTATTTTGGGGTTGATTCAGGAGAGTATGTGTTACGGGTAGATACATATATCAGCAATACGAGTATTAGACCACCAATAGGTTAGTTCGAAGTGATGGCAAATATTATAGACTTAGGCTTAGGCATTTAAATAAGAGATTTCAATTAAACTAGGTTTGAGTAAAGCTCAATTATATATGAACTTCAAAAGCATTTAAATTCAATTGGATATAGCATGTACATAAATAAACATATATATAAATATTCATAATATCAAAAACAGAAACTAGTCATTTAGAACAAGTGAGTGCTTTTTTTTATAGTATCTTAACTTGGATATTTCGGTCTTAAATTTAAAATTAAAAACTTTTAATTGCGGCCTTTTTTGTGATTATTTATGGTTCATTATCAAAATCTAGTCCAAATTATTAATTTAATACTCATTTTTAGTCAATCAAGAATACTTTACTTTGATTACTGTGTAAGCAAGTTGGTATATTGATCTATATTTGACTATACTTAGTTTTTAGCTTTTATATAAAATCAAAATAAAACAAATGGATATTTAAAAGTTTATTTAATATCTTTCGCTGAACTTCGCTCGCAGATAAATATCTAGATTCTATATAAACATTGCTGTGGCTGTGCAGCAGAGCTTTGTTTCAATAGGATCCAGACTAAGTTCGCTAAATTCGAAAAATCGTTTAGGATGCTATTCACAAGGAACAAGAATATGGTTGTTATTCAAAATACTTGAACATTCGTAATCGAATTGTGCCTGAGTCTCATTTCCATAAACTTGCTTATTTTTTATATAAGCCTTCAGTTCGAGACGCTTTAATTCCTGCTTCATCTTTATAATCATTCCTTCATCTCCAATTGACTTATTTTGGTTCATTGCTATGCAAATACAACATTCACATTTGCTCTGAGGTTTAGCTGATTCTTTCACTTCTATTTTCTTTCGATCTTTTGGTTTTGCTTGCAATTCCGATTTATTTTTCTTTCTTATAACTTTTGGTATTTCTTCAACTTTCGTATTTTGCATCTCATATGGATTATGGTGAAATTGATTAACATCAATATCATTCGAATTTATCAATTCCATTTGAGTCATATCTATTTCACTGAGGGGAGAGTTTTCCATCTGTCTCTGTTCATCTACTAGGTCTTTTTTGTTGAAATTAATGTTTGACTCTCTGTCAACCATAAATGATATATTTTGCTGGTTACCAGTTGCATCTTCAAGTGTTTTAGTTAAAATTTTATCAGTAAATGGTTTTTCATTTATATTCTTATAATGATTTTTGATTTGTTTTCGAGAATTGCTGGGTTTTAAATTTATTTTTGTGTCTTTTCTATTCCTCACTTCTATTTTGCTTATGAGTCCTTTCCTTTCTTTGTTATTTTTTTTCGAAATGACTTTTTTTTGAGATGGTTTTGTTATAATTTTATTTGGGTTGGTATGCTTTGGCTTATCGACCATTTTCGCTATGGAATTAGCCAGGGCTTGTATATTTTTAGTATATTTATTAGTTGTAGTAATTCCATTAGTTATTGGGTTTTCTTTTGGCTTTTTCAATGGCACTGTGTAATATTTTGATATGATTCTGATTGGTGACTTGGCCACTAAATTAACAGGGGACTTGCACTTAAATTCTACCGCTGTATCTTTCGGATTAATACAATTTAAGTACAAATCCCTTGGGTTACAATTCGGTGAACTTTTTAGCTGCCAAGCCGTCGAGTAAACCGGGTCAACTAACTCTTTAGGATAAGTGTATTTCATATACAAGTCACTAATACCATATGATTTTCCTGAAAGTCGTCTGCTCTGCTTTCTATTCGATTGCTTTTTGCTTTCAATCAAATTAGCCAAGTTTTCGTTGTAATTAAGCATTTGAAAAAATTGTCCCTTGTTAAGCCCATTTTTGAAACCATTATTTTTGCTGGATATTTTCTGAATGGGGATTGTAGGCTGCGTGAAGGGCACTTTAAGAAACGGGTTAGATTGGAGAAGCTGATGGTCAAGATCACATCCCTTCAAACCATTTCCCTGAGCTGAGCGCGGCCAAGCAAGTGATCTGCTGTCAATTTTCCCAATGTTCTGCAATAGTCTTGAAAGCTGAAATTTTGGAAGTAGCGAACTTTGCTTGCGTAGTGAATTCATTGCAATTTGGAATTTTGTCTTAGATAATGGTGATATCTATGTTCTTTTTTTATATATCCAAATATTTGTTTAATAAAATGTTATTGAAAATAAACCAGATGTCACGAAAATCCGACAAATGTTGCCTACTTTCCACAAGCTTGTCAATAAAGAAAAACGTGCAAAAATGAAAGGTTTTTGGTATTTCTGCTTTTTTGTTTTGTTTGTATTTATATATGGCAAATTTAACAAATTTCATATTTTTAAAAATATACATAGATACAGCTAAACAACAGCTGACAGCTGCTCTCTGCAATTCTGCTCACATTTTCATTTATTATCATTCATAATAGCTAATAAATTGATGCATATGCAAACAATTATATATGTAAGCATATGCATATATATTTAAATATTGTATATATGTAGTTTATCCTTAATAATTACGTACAATCACACGCACTTATTTTATATACTAGCAAAAACACATTGATTTGTTTCTTTTTGATTTGTGGTTTTTATATATTTGTTTGTGATTTTGAATTTATTGGACAAATATAATTATCTAATTTAATTTTGATTCTAAAAGTTTGTTTATAATTTTATTAGCTGTGCATTGTAGAAAAGCAAAAATATGATTTACGGTTTTATGCTGCATACAAATGCGTGGGTGTTCGGTGTGTATATGTGTGTTGTGTATTGTGTGTGTGAATGCGTTTTATGTTTTAATCGGTATGCATATAGTATTATTAATATTAATATTATTATTATTATTATTATTTTTATATAAAACAATAACTAGTCTGAAGACCTTGTGACTAGACGGTTCTCTTTTTTATATTTGTTGTTTAATGGCTACTCTAATATATAAATATATATTTATATATGCATTTAGTTATTGTTTATAATATACATACATACATATTGTGTACACATGTATATAAAACTTGTATATAGAGTCAAAACACAGACACACAAATCGACACAAAAACGACAATAAACATACAACAATGATATAAGCCAAAAATATATAATATACATATATATATATATATATATATATATGTATATATATAAATATATATATTTATATATATGTATGATGTGTGTATGCATGTGATTCTCTATAAACCATAGACATTCGTTTCCTGCTCGCACTGTTCCTGAGTAACTTTCCTCCTTGCTTCCGCCAACTTCAAACGCTCATCATTCACACTATACAATACTCTCCCGATCCCGCGCAGTGGATGCGCTGGTCATATCGGTGAATCCAGTGCGAACGCCTTGGACATTGCTGGGCAGGATGCTGACACGACGCAGCGAGGATTCACCGCTGGAGCCGACGCTGCGCATGCCGTTGCCTTTAAAGAAATTGGCCATCCAGTTGCTGAGTTTGCCGCCGCTGCGTGTGGCACGCTGATTGCCAGCTGAGTGCATATCCAAATGGCCACCATCGCCGCCACCGGATCGATTGCGATGCTCGTCAATGTCGGCGGCATAGCTGACACTGTTCCCATGGCCAGTGACGCCAGCGGGCGGCTCCATGTGCTCCAGCGAGTGCCAGCGCTTCGAGTGTGCCATCAGCTCCTCTGGCGGCGTTGTTAGCGATGCCTGGCGCTGCAGCAGCGGCGATTGCATTTCCTCCTCAATGTTCATGCCACCGTTGCAATTGTTGTTCAAATGCTTTGCATAGCTGCTGCTGCCCGTGGACACATTGCTGGTGCGTCGGCGACCGCTGGCGCCGGCTGGCACAATTGTCGGCTGGATGTTGTTGGTGAAGCTGCTGGAATAGCGCAACATGGGAGGTTGCCCGTTGTCGTGACGCATAAGCAGCCCCAGCTCATCGTCATAGCCATCTGTGGCATCCACCATTGGATCGGTGGCCAACTCATCGCAATCTCCCTCATTTTGGTTGGTTGCAGCTGCAGTCGCATCGCCGTTGGGATTGCCACTGATCAGCGAGACGCCCGTGTCCAGGGAGCGTGAGTTGTTTTTCGACAGCTTCGATGGCGGCAGCTTGGCACGTTCGTGCCGCTTGCGTAGCTGCTGCATCGGCATCGGATCCATCGAACGTGACAGCAACAGATCGGCCACATGCTGGGCGGCATTGATGATGTGCTGCGGCCGCACCATTGCCAGCGGCTTATGTAGCGAGTTTGGCTGGCGCACCAGACCGGAAGCAGCAACGGGGGCGAC
Source organism: Drosophila melanosoma (assembly GCA_035042045.1). Taxonomy (NCBI): domain Eukaryota; kingdom Metazoa; phylum Arthropoda; class Insecta; order Diptera; family Drosophilidae; genus Drosophila; species Drosophila melanosoma. The sequence continues at coordinate 465,180 of JAWNLY010000100.1, read as the reverse complement.
GGTGGTGGTGGTGGTGCCATTGATGCCGCCATTTAGCTCCAGTTCGCCGCCATCGTTGGTGCTGGCAACGGCGACGCCGACGATGGCTTCATTAGTATCACAGTTCGTTACATTTGTATCGGAATGATTCAGCGTGCTGAGCGAGGCGTGCGCCGACTCCAACAACGCATTGCCCACAAAATGGCCACCCAGCCCATTTAGCGAGGGACGCTCCCGTTCCTTTTCCCGCTCGCGTTCTCGCTCCCGTTCCCGCTTTGCTGCTAGACGCGGCGATTCTCGTGCCACCTGATAAAAGGAGCCCTGCAGACTGTAAGTGGACTCCACGTCTGGCGGACGTGGCACGCTGCTCTGGCGTCGTGAGCCAGCGCCACAATTATGCATGGCCATCAAGCTGGGCTGCCGGGAGTCCGGATTCAGTTTGGGACTCTTGCGCGGGCGACTGAAGAGCGGCGGCATATTATCCATCATATCCATATTCTTCTTTTGTATGGCCTTCTCGTTGGCGCCGGTCAGCCACCAGGTGACCACTTCGCCCTTGCCCTTCATGCTGACCAGGCCGCGCTTCTCGGTGATGTAGCCACCGCCCAGTTTGTCCAGCGCCAATTTGCACTTGTTGGATATGTGTATTTTGAGCGCCTCGCCGTTGCTCTCCATGCGCGATGCGGTGTTCACCGTATCACCAAAGAGGCAATAACGTGGCATCGTGAGGCCAACGACGCCGGCAACCACCGGACCCGTATGCATCCCAATGCGCAATTTCAGCGTCTCATTGGGTCGATGCGCAATTTTATGCTGTTTGACAGCATGCAGCAAATCCAGGGCCATGGACGCAATTTCACCCGCATGCCGATCGCCGTTCTTGATGGGCAAACCAGAGACCTGTCCAATTATGAATGGGCATTTGATTATATCTGTGTCATTCAATGAACAATGTCATCAACTGCTGCTGACAACTTACCACCATGTAGGCATCGCCTATGGTCTCCACTTTGTAGACATCATAGCCACGTATGATACGATCGAACACCGTGTAGAGATCATTCAAAAAGTTAACCACCTGCAACGGGGTGCTTTCCGCGGACAGTGCCGTAAAGCCCACAATGTCGCTAAAGTAGATCGTCACCTGGAAAAGAGAACAACAATGTAATTAAGTAATTACTACAATTATTTTTCGAATTCTGGTTTTTACCAAATCAAAGGAGACGGGCTCAACGCCCTGGCCCATGGTTAGTTTCTCTGCCACAGATTGGGGCAGCATGCGATGCAGCAGATCCTCCGTTTTCATTTTCTCCTCGCACAGCAGTCGTGTGCGCTCTGTGACAATGTCCTCCAAGTTGTTGGCATACTTTTCCATCATTTCCATCATTTGATCCATGATGTTTTTGGTTTTGCCGCCTCGCATCTTCTTCAGGCGATTGCTGCACAAGTCACAAAAAACAACAATTAATAAAGTACTTTTGCTAATTGTAAATATTGTAACTCACCGTATGGCACTGAACTCTGGTCGATCGTCGGGATTCTCGGCCCAGCAGTCCTTGATGCAGGCGAGCACATAATCCGGACACGATTCGGCTTCTACAATAGACTCGACCTCGGGTCGAAAGGGCTCTTCGCCCTTGAGTGGCCACTGCTTAACTAAGTCCACAATTTGCTTTGGTTCAAAGTTGGTTTGTCCAAACGGACCCTTACGACTAAATATCTCGTACATTATGATGGCAAACGCATAAATATCGCCCTTCTGGCTGCCAAGCAAATGGTGATTCCGCAACAGCTCCGGTGCACGCCAGAATTGATCTGAAATCAAAGCAGATTAGGAGAATAGTTAAATTAACTAAGAATTTGTATATATTAACTCAATATAGATAGCGATATATTTTACTAGTTAATATTATTTATAATATATTGAATATTAAGAAATAATACTAATGAAATAATATCAACTTAAATCATAAACTATTCTTTGATTAAAAATTAAGTTTAAGTATATTGGTAATCTATTTTAGTTAAGCTGGGTTAGCTAATTAATAAGTTATATATTAATATAATATTTCGTAAGTAACAAAGAGTTAAGCTATGTAATCTAGTTAATGAGTTATAAATTATTGTTTTAATTATTAACTAAACAAAAACGAACATTACATTTGTTATTATTTGAATATTTAAGATAACTAAGAACGTTCCAGCACAACGATAATATATTAATATAACTAGTGATCAATAATATCACCTCAGATCATATCCTATTTGTGTTTAATTGTGTAATTAAGTTAATTTATATTAGAAATCAATTTTTGCTGATAGTTATGTTATTTGTTCGCAATCCCACAATATTTGTGAAGGTTGTACTAACTTCTGTAATGCTGATGCTCGCCGATTGACTCGTTTTCGGCACACTGTCGCAGCTCGTGCAGTCCAAAGTCGGTGACTTGCAGCATCCAGCGGGAGGTGACCACACAGTTCGAGGATTTGAGATTGCCATGATACACCAGCTGCGAGCTGTGTATATACATCATGCCCTGCAGCAAAGAAGCAAGCATAAGAAACACAAAATATACAAAGATGAGTTCAATTGATGGCACCTTGATGAGATCATTGATGAGGGATGCGATAAACAGATCGTCCAATTTAATATCTTCATTCTCAATGATGTCGTAGAGGCTGCCCTTGGCGCAGTAATCCGTGACTAGCAGTAAACGTGTGTGCTCCACACAGGCGCCAATGAAGCTATTGATGTTATCGTGGCGCAGTTCGCGCAGCAGACGCATCTCCTTCATAGTCTCGCGCGAGATGTCGCGCTTCTTGTTAAACTTTAGCTCCTTGATGCGCACAACGGCGCCACGCAGTCGCGCCGTCGAGGTGACAAACTGATGCGACCAACGCGAACCATAACTCTGGGCGCTCATCAAACTAACCTGTTAGTAAATAGAACAAAAAACAACATTTAGAGAAGTGTTGGAGCAAGATTTTATTTCACTTACTTTGCTGGGCGATGCAACAATTTCATTGCCCGAATAGTCTTTGATTTCGCAGATGTTAATCTTCCAGAGCAGACCCTCAATTTCCAGTTCGATCTTCCATTTGCGATAGATGCTCATGGTGACCACACCGGAGCAAAAGAGTAAGACGCCAAGCACTACCGCCGCCACGGTGGATGTGTAATGTGTATCGTCCTTTTTGCACAGCTCATTGGCAAAACCGCACATGGGCTCATCAAAGGGTTTCTCACCGCCCGATGGCCAATCGATCGAACCGTTTATCAATTTATATTCCTGCAGTAAAACATGAGTGATTCGAATAATTGTGAGTTGAGGGCATGTGCAGGGTGGGGAGAGATTTGTTGTGTTGCGGATGTGTTGCGTGGTTCTTGCGTGTGCAAACTCAAAGTAATGCGAAACTAAAAAAGAGAAGACGACTCACTCACTGGAAGTTCTTCGCCTTGATGGAAATACGCCACGGGCACCATATGATAATTGCAGCGTATATTCTCGGATAGGTTCCACTTGTGGGGCTTGTATGCCAGCACCGAGAAATTACCCTCCGAATCGCCGTACTGATCGATTTTAATTGTGGACCCAGTGACACCTGTTTTGGACAATCAAAAATTCAATTACAGATTTCGAGAAACGAATGCGTGCAAAACTCACTCATATAAGTACGATTTTTGATGATGGTATCAATGACACGCGTTCCATTGCTGGCCACCTCAAAGATGACGTCATCGGTGAGCCTACGCTCCTCCAAGCGCAGCATTTTGTCCAGAGCCCAAGCATAGAGCTTAACGGAATCATACAGATAAGCCGCATAGATCGATATGAACTGCAATAAATGATTATTTTATTAATATATATTTATTTAACTCATTTTATTAGCCTCGCTCACCTTGCTAAATTTGCTCTCGAGGAATATTGGGGGCACGGTGAAATTAAATGGGGGCATCGAGCTGTAATTGCGAACCTGTTCCGTAAACTTTTCATAGCCCATGGTGGGTGGTGTTGATGCCACCACGAGTAAACTGCGCGCCAGCTGATGGAAGTTCTCGGTGCTTTTGCAGTTGGTCATCCGATTGATTACATCCACTTTGCGCAAATACTTTTGTGCCTCACTGTATGTATGTAAACACAAATTTTAGCCAATTCCAAATTTCACAAAGCACATCTTTTAATGCACTCACCGTTCCGAGTAGACCATCATGTCCACAAAGATGACCATATACTCTCCGCGCGCAAATAGCCCAGCCGTGTCCATGGAACTCATGAAATCAATCAAACTGTTCGCTGACCCAAGGAACACATAGATCCGTGTGCGATTCATCGTATTTTGCACTACCTGTTTGGCGAAATATGGAGAATAAGTTATTTTATAAGACACTCGTTGCATGTAAGCATCACTCACCTGATACCAATAGCCAGAACGGCAGCAGGTCATCAACTGTTCACAGCACTTGGCACGATCATCATTAAACAATTGCTTATGATTGATGGTCATGTTTCGCTTTGTCGCCTGATCCTTCAACAGATCGGCAACGGTGCCCCAGACCTCCTCATAGAGTATCGAGAACTTATTCCACGCATAGTAGCGCAGGAGGGCAATCACCGACTTGACGACCTACAAATCGATAAGTAAAGACGAACAATGGACAAGAATTACTTAGCATAATGTAGACGCTATCATTCAGATTTATATGGGTAGGTATAATAAAAAAAAAAAAATACAAAAAACAGCACTGCTAGAACTAAGAACTAATCAAGAATTTCAATTATTTAATTATCGTTAAAGCTAAGTATCTGTAAAGCCAGATTTTTGTACTTATTTCTTTGAATATATTTCTATATTTTATTACAGTGACCTTTTCAAAATGCATAATCATAAAAGTTTTAGTTTAGTTTAAATTTGTTCATTTTATTCGCTTGTTGTTTGCACTTCGGGCAAAAAAAAAACTTTCTTAGAAAAACAGACTGATATTTCTATAAAATAAATTCTGCTAGATTATTTTCGCAACTACGCATTTACTGTAGAGCTGTCCGGCTAAGATAGAAATACATCCAATTCCAAAAACAAACACACCCCCATTTTCACTCACCTGCGTATCGGGCGGCTCGGTGCGTGCAAATGTTGGTATCGACGATGCACGGTTCTCTGCGCATTTCTATTTGAAAGTTGATGGGTCGAACGACGGTGGATGACACACACAAGTGACAAGAGAAAGAAGGTGTGAGAGAAATTGAAAGAAATGCATTACATTTGACACGTCAAACATGACAGCAATGTGAGAGGTATACATAAATCTATATGTATACATAGAAATATATGCATAACAGCCGCATCCACTTACATAGGATATCATTGGAATGTTGCGACTCTGCGAGACAATGGCTTCCACATAGCAGGGTCCCTCTGGACCAAATATGGTCGCAATGCCATCGCATATCATCTCAGTGATGGCCTTGGTAGCCAGCACCGTATCACCCTTGGTATCATTAAAGCGCATCGCCAACGTAACATTTGGCAGCAAGTGTGGATCTTTGTTGATCTAAAAAAAATAATGAATTGGTTAACTTAGTGTCTTAAACTTAAATAATAAACTAACATAAAATTGTACTAGATTAAATTTTGGTTTGCTAGAAGGTTCCTATATTTCCTAAATCTGATTCAATTATTTCACAAAAACTATCAATTATAAATACTAAAAATATTTTAGTTCATAAATAATTTTAATAAGCTTAAAAAGTAAATTTTTTCTATTTTAAAAATATGTTGCATACCAATTAAATAATATATTTTTATTAAACCATTATGAATTATGAATTTTTGTATGAATATTTGTCATTGCAAATGAAAAAAAAAAATATATAAATAAAATGCTCTGAAAATCAACACTTTGTCAATTGCAAAAGCAAATGGCATATTTTGTTCTTAAATTAAATAATGAATAAATTTTTGTATGAATTTAATGAGATTTTATGAAAATTTCCCATTTTGAATGAAAAATAATCCATATAAAATGCGCATGAATTCAACACTTTGGCAATTGCAAAAGCAAAAAGCATAAATTGTTATAACATTTGATAGGGGGCGGTTACCGGGAATTGTGTCAGGTATTTCTGATTGAATTGACAAACAGAGCACAGGATTAACTGGAGATGAACTTAGGATTATGAATTATTGGTTGGAAATGCTTACCTCCTCCAGTGCCATTGTCAGCGCACCGGATATGGATAATCCCTGGCGGTCCTTGAGCTCGCCAGTGAGTGCCGTTAGATAGCCAACTGTGAGGATGGTACGATTGCTACAGTCGCGTACTGCCACCACCGAGAGCAATAGTAGTAAATTGAAGGGCCAACGCGTCATGGCCCCTTAGGCCGGGGCCGTTCAGCGCGACGCCTATGGGTGCTAACAGATTAACAAGCTGCAAGAAGAAGAAGGATACACATTGGGCAAAAATACGATAAGTTACTGAAATAATAATAAGTCAAGTCAATTTACAATTTTTTTTCACACAAACTTAAGTTACAAAAGTTCTGTGAACTTTTATAACATATTTTTTAATATAATTCCAAGAGAAAATTAAGTCTGTTCTGTTGTCAAAGGAGTCCAATAAAACTGCAGGTTTAACAAAGTGAAGCACACTTTCACACGCAAGGATGTGCACATGTGTGCAATATGCTGTCTTCTCTGTTGACTTGCAAATGTCCAAACATTCGCACACATGGTAAAAAAAAGAAGTGTCGACTTGAAACTCGTTTCATATTTTGCCGTCAGGAGCTTTATTTTTTTGTATATATATATTTATACCATAAAGCTAAAAATTGGTAAAGAGGGTATAATGATTTTGTGCACATGTATGTAACAGGCAGAAGGAAGCATCTTCGACCACATAAAGTATATATATTCTTGATCAGAATCAACAGTCAAGTCGATATAGTCATGTCCGTCAGTCTGTATGAACACGCGGATCTGAAAGACAGTAAGAACTGAAGACTTGAAATTTGGAAAAAGTGGTTTTCGTACATCCGGCGGAGAACAAGTTTGCTTTTTCTCATAGCTTTATCGATAAGTGCCGCCGTTTCTCTTCCTATCAATAAATTTCGATTTTTCGTAGCAATAAAAGCCACAATTTTATTAATTAATTAATACATAATATTAATGTTTAAATTTGATAAAGTTTAAATAAGAAACAACCAAGTTATGGTCAAAAATATATTTTCACATTGCTCTCATTTCTACCAGAAACCGCAAACATTTTCTGTATGCATAAATATGCGAGCACATGTGTGAGAAAGAGATGGTATCATAATCGAAGCGAGAGAAAGTATGTTTTTGTGTGTATTCTGCAGAGCACCGTTACCAACGATTGCGTATACGTATTTATGTAATTGTATGCACGTATTCCATCCAGCCAATTAGGGATCAGTTCGGGCTTGTGAATATAAGCTGCATTCGTTTTTTTTCAGCCTTCTTACTTGTATGTGTGTGTATGTGACTATAAGTTTTTGCTCTGATTTTTGATTGAACATACATGTTTGCTTGGTGTCAATTGAAATTCTTCTGAATTTACCGCTGCAAATGTGTGTGTTTTTTTTTTAATAAACACACATAATCGACCCCTTGCATTAAATCTGTGCTCAGATTAGTCTGCGCTCTTGTGCAACCATTGTTATTGCAATAATTATCCATCTGTTAGCTCACACACATTATATAATATGTATTGTTGGTGTTGGTGTTGGTGTTGTCTTCATTTCCATAATTGGATTACGCTTGAATGTTTATGGATTAAAGAAGCGAAAACTACTTTTACTGATTTATATATTATGGATAAGATTTATCACTGAGTTATCAAATTAGTAGTTTAATAGAGAAAACATATTTGGCTTGACATTTAAAAGAATTGTTGTGTAAAGTATGACCTTCTAAGATAATTTTCGTTTAATTTACATCACTTAAATATAGTTTATCAATAAATCTAACAATTTTGCCAATCTCGTTACTAAATGCATCCCCTTCGTTCATTGTTTAATATATATAAATAATTTTTTGACACATTTGACTAATGAGCGAACAGCTAACAATGTAAATTAGCGTTTTCAACACTTGCCCCAGTTCACCTTCTCTCTGATTTTTTTTTTCAATCTCTGTTTATTTTGAGCCATGTTGCAATTTCCAATTAGAACCAAGCTATAATTGGCAAAGGGGAGGTAGAAACTACTTTTGGGCGCCATTTGCCGTTTGCAAAGTCGTAATAAATATTTGCCAAGCCATTTGACACTTCTACAAAATGCCCAAACGACGCCATTTCGAGTGGCATACACAATGAATGCGTATACGCCGCGTGGCACAACTGGAAAATGTATGTGGCATGAATACGCAATACATTGTAATACACATAATACGTTATTATACAAATAAATTAAATACATGCATGTAATATATGTACATATATATATATATATATAATTTATAGTATCAATAACTACTTATGCCTGTTACATGAGAAAATTAGAACTTTATTAAGTATCATTGGAAAATAGTTTCGAAAAGTGTCGAGCATCATTTTTGGGAGACTCAGTTTCACATTCAGTTTTCTGTCCAGTCGCACACATAATGTTTGTTGTTTGTTAAAAATTCCTTTTTTTTGTTTTCTTTTCAAAATTATTCGTTTTCGACACTCCTCCGGCAAGCGCCAAACCAAAATTCAATGTTTAGCTAAGTAAAAACCAAAATAACACCAGCAAGCCCTAAAAAGGAGAAGTGCACTTGGATGATAAATTATGTGACTGCAGCTGCAACATAGACTTGGCCCAGTGTGCGGTAATAACAAAGATCAATTCGTACTTCTCCCCATCATCTTGTTGCTCCAAAAAGTAATAGTTTTTAATTGGTGCCTGCAGAGATTAGCAACCGTTTCGAAACACACTCTCCGAAGATGGCCGGACACGAGCAGATTGACAATCTGAACATATGGTGGTTTCCACGTGACTTTTGTCAGTCCCGTTTTGGGGCCTATCAACACAGTGGCACTAATTCGTGTACGCTAATCTCACTGATACTCGCCGATAAGGTGGCCAAAGCGGAGAGATTCTATCATCGAGTGACCGAGTTGCCAACGCGCGGCTGGGAATTGTTTGGCAATGCGATGAACGATGGCAACAATGTGTATCACAATGTGATAACGGCCAAAACACCGTCCGCAAGAAATGTGAATCTCAATATACCGGATGCAATATCGGCGATACGTTCACAGCAGAAGATGAACTTTCGGTTGGAGGAGTGGTTCTATACGCACATGGAGGCCGATCCCACCAGTCCCATGTACAATCGCAATGTTGCCATGCAGCTATCCCGCATCTTTCAGATCACATTTCAGGTCTTTCAGCAGGCGGGTGGTGGCAACGGCAGCAATAAAGATATGTCCTCGCATCTGTTTGCGGCCATCATTGCGGACAGTCGAACCGTGATGATGACCTTTGATTTTCGGTCCTCGATAGTCGCGCTGTTTGATTCGCATCAGCATGGCCGGGATGCGGGCGCCGTTTTCGCTCAGTGCACACTCAACAATATGGATGATTTACTATTCTGGTTCATCAGCATGCTGCACAATGTCTATTCCAGCCGACCCGCCCTCTTTGAAATCTCGTTCCTAAGTTCGCAGCCGGGCTTCGCGAAACGCACACCGCCAGCCCTCAAGAAGATCAAGAAGTTGTCAAAAAAATCACAGTGACAACAAGATATCCAATAACAATATGAATATGAGTATAATTTACAAAATAATCCATAAGCTTTATTCCATCAGGCTGCTTATATGCAATAGCGGAAGAGAGATCTACGAAGTTTACATAAATTACGGAGTATAAGAAAATTATATTCTTTAAAAGAAATCAGAAATTAACGAAATAATCAAATTCTAAATCTTAAATACAAAACAACAGGCAAAAATCAATACTCTCATAGTTTAATATATAAGCTGATAAGAGCTGGGGAATTTGAGGCTCAGAAGAAAGTTTTAAATTTGGTAACTCTAAAATTGAGGAAGATTTTTCGGGAAGCCTGGCCAAGAAATTTATCCTAATAATAACACACGTTTCAAATTAGGTGAGATAGGTTTATTCATTTGATATCATTTCAACGAATAATTTTTAAACTAGTGGAATTAAATATGGAACTACGTGTTTGGAATATGGACTAATATTCCATCTCTTTGATATTTACTAAAATTCCAATTGAAAACGTCACGTTTGCGTCGTGTTTGAGACGATGTACCAAATGTTTGACGTAATATGGACCTATCTTGACAATTTAAAGTTTTAATGACTTGATGCAGACAAAACAATGTTTACCTAGAATTGTTCTATCGTAGCTAAATGTTCGCAAATATTTGCATGCATCCTCATTAAAGCTGAGTAAACAATGGACGGAAGAAGAAAAGAATATATAAAAGTAGTATATATTTAATTTTTTTTTTGGTAGGGAGATGAATCTGTAAGTTTTCATTCGTTGCGTTATAACGTGTAACGAGTTTTGTAACGGAGCTTTGGTACTGCTGCTGCTGCTGATGTGCTACACAGAGAACAGAAAACAAAAACAACAGCAAGAACAGCTACTAAGAGTGTCTTTTGTTGTGCTTTTCTCGTAGCTAATCAAAATGAGTTAAATAAACACATAACGTAACCTATTAAGAACTTGGTACGTGACAACAATTTAAATATTTTTAATGTAAACAGAGAGCGAAAAATGCGCCAGCAGAGAGACGAAAAAAAGACCAAAGTTCTAAAAATAGAATTCACATTTCAAAGGAAAATATGAGAAAAACAAATCGAGCAAAACAAGAACCAGAAGAGGCGAGCCGAGGCGAGACGAGACGAAGCGAATCAACTAAAAGTAAACTTTAAACGTAACGACAGACAACGTGAACGACAGCAACAGCAAAAGCGACGTGATAAAACGTTTAACAAAATCAAATACAAACACAACACACAAATGCAAATGCAAATGCACACAGAGAGAGAAGGAGAGCATAAGCGAGCGCCAACACAGACAGAGATACAGACAACACAGCCAGACAGTTGAACCAGAGACATTGAGAGCAGGCAGGCAGGCAGCAAGCAACTGACTGGAAGTTGTGTAACAAAGCCAACAATAACATCACGTAGCCGCAACGTGCAGTGACCATTCTCGCAATGCACCGCTACCCTCTTCCTCCCTCACTCCCTTTACCCATCTATCTCTTTGTACTCTCGCACACACACACTCAATTTTGTGCTCTCTCTCTTAGTTTGGCGCTCTCGCAACACAGCAACAAGTTGCAAATGCAATCACAGGCGGTCGTCTTTTTTCTTTTATCGTTTGTTTCGTTTTCTCTGCTTGTACTTTTGTGCAGTTAAAGTTGAAGTTGTTGTTGCTGCTGCTATTGCTGCTGCTGTTGCTGCCCGCCAGTCTAAAAATAAAGCTTGTACACTAAAAATAGACACGACGGCACGCCATTGGATAAACTAACACGACATTACATATTTTTTACAAACAAACATGACAAAACTCACAAAGAGATAGCAGCCAACTCTAGACGCTGTAGGTGGGGGGAGGTGCGACCGAGTTGCTGATCAGCGGACATAAATACAAATATAAATACAAATGTAAATAAAAGTATGAAAAGCTGCCGGGTTGGCTGTCGGTTCTGTCCGTCGGTAAGTCCATTAATATACATACACAATTAAGCACATATATGCATACATGCATCAGTATGTGTTCACTTAAAAGCCCTAGAGTAGATAAAGCTCTTCGCTTAAACTTTTATCTAAGCAAAACAACTTCCGCCTTTAAACTTGGCACACTTAATCCAATCAACAATCTCTAACGATCAACAGAATTTCCACATTTGCTATATTTACATATCTACTCTATTTTTAGATAAGATATTCAATTCCGATATTTTGTTATTCTTTTTATTAAATTCATATTCATAAAAAAAATACAAGTTAGTACAATTTAAATAATTTGTAAAGAATTTTTTCAAAAATTCGGTTAAGCTTCAGCAACTAAATATTTTTAGGCCAACTAATTGAAAATATTCGAGGTTTTATGCTGTTTACACGCAAACTCAAAATAAATGAAGGATTTCGAGGAATACCAACCCAACCATTCAATGCCATCAATCATCAACCAGTTGACGCCCACCACAAACAGCCACGCCAGTCGCCAGCTATTAAACATTGTCAACCAAAGGCGGCCTTTTGGCCACAAAGGGTTTATAGGCCATTTGGGTAGTGTTTCAAATTATCGGACTCCAGAGACTGATTTGCAAGAAATAAGCGATTTGGATATTGAAACCAAAGGACATTAAGGCCCCATACTTTATGATTACTTGCTAAAGTTCTCATAATGAGTAGCTGGCGCTTAATTTAAATCCTATATATGGGGTCAATGGTAAAGTGAAGGACATAATCTATACGCAAAAACATTGCCAAAAAGTGCCTGAAGCTCATCATGTTCAGGAGTTCAGTTTAGTTGATTGCTTTGCCCAGCCAAGTGACGCAAAAGGGCGGCACGGTATGTGGTGTGAGGTGGGGCAAGGAAACATTTGCTTTTTACACATTTAACACAATGACTTCAACGCTTGGAAAGAGACCAGCCTGTCGGCATTCAAATCAAATTACAAGGCAAACGAACTGTTGCGAATGTGTCGCCATCTGCAGCTGAACATGAACCCGATATTGAACTCGAACCCGAATCCGACCCTGAACCAGTCTTGCTATGATGCAATAGTCTGGTTATTTTCTGCAAAGGCCCAGCTTATTGACAAACGTTCCCATTATCCATTTGGACCAATCTTCGTTTTCCATTTGCGCAATGACTTGATTAGAATATTGTTAAAGCAAGCAAAAAAAGGTGCGAAAAAAAAACAAAAAATTGCGAGCAGAGCGAGAAAAGTTTTACAAATCAATTCAATTAGTTCTGCACTAACAAATTGACCATAAAATCTGAATTAAGCACAGCCAGATTAAATAAGAGTTGTCAAAGATTTTAAACATAAATATTGAACAAACAAACATTTTACAAATTGTTAATGAGTTTTTATATATACAAAATTTATAAATTTTTTCCGTTTTCGGTTTTTGGCATCTTTTAATCTTTAAGTTGAAAACAAAGAAAAAAGTATTCTACCATCTATCTCAACAATGATAAATATTTCCGCATTTTTTTAAACATTTCATTTTTGTTTTGTTTATTTGTGTTGAAATATATTTTAAGAATTTTTTAAGCAATGTTTTTCATGATTTGCTTTATTTTACTTACTTGCTTTATAATCTTATTATATGTTAAATTTTAATACTTTATTTCTTAAGCCATGTACAATGAAAATATAGTTTAATATTATATGAATTATATTAATTATTACTTTTACAAAACAAACTTGTTAATTGCGAATTTCAGTGCTGTTTACTTCTACAAAAAGGATTTCAATGAAGTCGACAACAACACAATGCCAAGGCTGATGGAAAAAAAAGTGGAGCGCAAGAGGGACAGACGGACGAAGGGGCAAGTGGCAAGCAGATGTGCTGCAAGTAAAAATTTCACTTTCAAACCGGTGACAACAATGTAGAAGAGATGCGTGGCAAAAAACGCTACAACTTTGCAACATTGTGTTATGCTGCTGCTGCTGCTGCTGCTGCCGCCGATTTTCAAGCAAAATCAACTTCAGTTGGCTGGCACCGCTTGTTGCAGCTATAGCTGAGTCCATAAATGGAGGCGCCGCATGCAACGTTTTGGCATTTTAACAACAAACAGCAACCCACCTTACCTTGTTGATGCCTCAACCAGAGAGTCATTCAATGCAAACACAAACAAACAGTTCATTCAGTTAACAAGAGAGTCTTTGCCTGGCCATATTCGGCAGCAGACGCAAATCTGTTTGAAAGTGAAGGGCTCCAAACTGAATGAACGATGAAATGGCGCCAGCATTTTGGTGTCATCAAAATGTTTTTAAAAAATTCCAAAAAAAAAAAAAAAAAAAACGCAAATAAGGAGATTGAAACGCTAAAAACTGAAATCAGCAAATCTCTGCCACAAAACATGCAAAACATTGGCGTCTTTTTGTTGCTGTTGTTGATGTTGTTGCCAAAAAACTGGATTTTCTAAAAATAGATGTTCGATGGGGAAATACTTGAATACGTACGCCACATGTGCAACGGCCGCCAAAAGCGAGCAGCAGCAGCAACAGCAGCACTTGCTGACATCCCCCCCCCCCCCCCCACCACACCCCATTACCTCATGTGCTCTAAAAACCAGCTGCTATCAAACTGAAAGGCTAGCAAAGGGTTTAGGATGAAGGTAAGAGTGGCAACAGGAAATACTATTTCCGTTATTTGATGGCATCTTTTGCCATTGGCATACCAAAAAAAAGACACACAAAGGAAAAATACGATAACAAAAAGAAGAAGAAAAATCCTTGAAATTCTATACAAAACGAGGAGCAAAAAAAAATATTGCCTTAATTAAATCTATAGAAAATTGTGTCGTTAAATTAAATGAAGGTAATTTCGATAAAAAGCAATGAAAAAGGACAACAAACTTAACAAAATTTAAAGATCAAATGTTTTAAATGTACATAGGAAAGAGTAACGAAAGTGTAATTAAGCAACGAAAGTAAAATTCATTTCTAAATTAAAAATTATCTTAAACGTAGTCCAATCATTGTTGTGCTTAACATTATTCAACTAGCAGCTATAAATATTTAAAGTCTTTTCCCCTAATTTTAATTGACATTTGAATTCAGGTTGAGTGCGTTAATGTGGAAGAATTTTAAGAACTATCCGTTCACATTATCATTTAGCGATTAAGCGTGCTTAAAATTTAAATTAAACACCCACTGACATCAAGCAATATTAATAAACTAACTACGCAGCTCAAGCTCAAACTCTCTTCCATCCACACAAACACACATTCTATGTGTGTCTTATTTATTACGTATACGCCACATAGTACACATTTTTTAATTAGTTTGTATGTGGAATGCTGTTGGCAGATTGGTCCCATTCTGCGCCAAAACGAACTTGGCTTTAAACTAAGTCGGCACTTTGTTGGAAAGCTCTTGCTTCAAGTTAAAAATCAATATTTGCAGTAGTTGTTGAGTTATCAATTATAATTGTTTAAGCATCTTTTCTTTCTTTACAATCCCCAGACTTATTATATCCTTTCTTTCATTCATTTTATGTTTTCATATTTATGGCTCATTTTAAACGTCAGCCGATTTTAATTAAAATACAAATCTTAACAACTAGTTGAGGCATAAAATAGAGCTCAACTAAAACGTATACTTAGTGATAGGTATCTAAAATATGTATATAGTATGTATATACACATATTTATATATATGTATAGGTAATATTCATAATACCAGTTTAACCACTTTGCGTGCAACGGCAGACAACGAGGCAGCCAGGCAGTAGTCAATATAGACGAGACTAGGCAACCGGCAGCAGCAGCAGCAACCTGCCTGGGCACTTGTTGAAAACTCATCAGCGGACAACCACCCAGTGTCACCCAAGTGGCCAAAAGAGGCAGGCTTGGCTGGCTGGCAGGCAGGCAACCAGCAGTTGCCACATTGAAGAGACGCACAGTCGCGACACATTGGCTGCTATCCCGCATCTTGGCCTGGCCGATGCCCTAGCTACCTAACTGGCTAACTACTGGGCTGAGTTTGATTTGAATTTGCTGTTTGCTGTTGACGGCTCTGACAAAAACATAAGATACATATTCAAATGCCAAGGATATGCTAAGCGTATGCACAAAACTACATTCAGAAATAAATTTATCTGAATTTTCATTCTTTTGGAGCCAATGTTAAGCAATTGTCTAATTTTCAAGGTGTGATATTATCTTGTTTATTATTTATATTATTTACATATACAAACATTTGATATAGTTTGTAAAATCATATAAATTGATTGAGACACCTTAATTTTAGAATATGGATTAATTTTATTGAGGGTTTGTATTTTACTTTTAAATACACATTTCATAATAATATAAAATAAAATTAAAAAAAAAACCTATTTTTGGAATTGCCAAGTTAGAGTAAGTTTATCCAGTTCTTAGAATTTTTATTTCTTATATTTATGAGCTATTCTTTAAAACAAGAAAAACTTTCGACGATTAAGGTAGATTTTTTTTTCTGAGTGTAATTCAAATTTTCATTTACATTAAAGTATATTCAAAATGTATTCAAATCAAATCAAGACTTGTCGTTAGGTGCTTAAGAATTATAAGTAACTGCTGTGCAATAAATGTCAGTCGACGCCATGAAGCAGACTATGAAAAGCATACTCAAAATTATTCAATGACTCTCGACTCTTTTGCCAAAGAAGAGATTTACTTGAATTTTATGCGTTTTGAAAGAAATATTAAAGATGTAGTGCAGCTACAACTTAAACAGAACAAAGCAAAACCACAAACTAGTTGTTAACTTGATCGACATATTAAAAACACGTTGCTCTGTTGACTTTTGGCCCAAGATTTTTACACACACACACACACACACACACAGTCGAGCTGTGTGGCGTAATTCCCCAAGGCCATTTAAAAATACACTCGACTAAAAATAGCAATTTGTGAAATAAACAACAACAGCCAACGGGGCCTGGAGATTAAGGCAAGGGCGATATGCACAACAACAAGCAGAGCCAACCAACAAAAACACCACAAACCGAACCGATCGCTTTGCCAGTTGAGGTGCAAGAAATTCTGAACTGAATTGTAAATTAATAAGTAAACTCTGATCGCATTAAAAATGCGTAGAAAAAGTCATTTGGTATGTATATTGTTGATCAGCAAGAACAGAAGATTCGATACAGCTATATTTGTCCGTATTAACATCGGTCTTTAAGTTGTGTTTATTGATATGGTAACTATGCAGAACAACAACTTTATTTGTATTTCCATCACAGCCATTCATTTCCCATATCGATACAAATCGATTACGATAACAACAAAAGTTGTATGTATTATACCCTAAAATATATTCATGTTTACAAAATTACACAGCAGCAATCATATAAAACTTGGTCTGCTGTATGTCCTAGACGACCCCTAACGACTCTTGAATTTTTACTTCCTCAATTGGTTGTTCGTATATTATTGTAAATTAGTGCAATACGTTCCGCTCTATGGTGTATAATAAGATATATATTCTTGTTTTGGCGTGTTATCAGTACCGGCTGAATCCCCGTGACTGTTTCATTAGTGATTGGAATATTTCAGCACACAGCATTTTGTTTTTATTAATGGTGCACTCAAATGAGCCGATAAGAAGGCGTCTATATCGGTTCGGACACTCCCTCTCCTCTTTCTCTCTCTCTCTCTCTCTCTCTTTACAATTCACACTTTCTCTTCGCTTAATTTCAATTTATATAATTCAACATATTAAACATTTTCAGTTGGTAAATATTTCTTGCGAACTTTCTATGATTAAAGGGACAAATATTTGAATTTGAAAATATTCAGAAACACAAATCAAATGTTTTAGAATGTACGACTAGTGGTTATCCTATAAGCAATAAAATAAAATTGAAAATAAATTTAAACTAATTTACAATTACAGTTACATTTTTTATATAATATTTCCTAGCTTCGTGATAAGCCTGCTTAGAATTATTTTGATGGATATGAGGCATGCCAATTGTTAATAATAAATACAATTTTATGGTTATATGGCCGAGACATATGGCATATAACAATGTCATGCCAACAAGTTGGTTTGATAAATGACATGACAGTTCTCTGTGTGGGAATTAATACAATGTCAGAATGGTGACAAACAAAAATTGTTCTGCAATACTTTGTCACGGTGATAATAATGCTCATCGCCATAATCTCATTAGGTTTATAAAAATTTTTTCAATTCCTGATTTAGTCCACCCATTCTCTCGAACTAAATGTAAGAAATGAACCAAGTTAAAAATTATCAAGACAGAGCAGCCACAGCTTACACGGTTCATTAAACAATAAATGGAACCCTTAACGATTTTTCCTTTGACAACATTTGAGAAAAATGCAATCAAGCAATAAACATTCATATTGATTTATGTAATATAATTTGTGAAAAACTGCCGCTTCTGGTGCTATTGATGAAGTGCAGGCTGCTGTATGAGAATGGGAAGGAGAGGGCGCAACAACGAGAGGAGGAGACCTTGCCTCAAAGGTCAAGGTGTGTCAAGTGGTTTCAACACTTGCCAGGAGTCGCACCCATTTGCCTGTCTCGCTGCGACATTGATTGCTCCTAATTGGAAGTGAGAAAGGATAACGCGGCCCATAAAATAATTGCGCATAATTTGCAACGACGACGACGACGACGACGACAAGTGTTGAATGCTGAATGTATGAAACGGGTTAATTGGTCGCCACGAAAACTTGTCGGCTTTTTGTCTATTTATTTTGTTATTAAATAATAAGACACAAATTAGTGCAATTTGTTTGCTCAGCTCAGCGGGGTGGGCTCAATGGGCTCAATGGTGTCGCTCTCCTCCACGCACAAACTTAATTAACCCCCCACGTCGTTGATTGTGTGTTCAAATGTAGGAAAGTCTAACTGAAAAAAAAAACAATAACAATAACAATAACAAAAACAACAAACACAAAAACAACAAACACAAAAACCACAAGCACAAAAACAATATCAGCCACTACAAACACATAAAATTTAGCTTCTTTACATATTATAGTGTGTATTAGTCATTGTCTCGCCACGCGCCGACCAATTCTTTTTCCTTTTTATACCCTGTAACTAGTATAAAAAGGCCAAGAACGCGTTTAATGAACTATGTAAGGGGTAGTCAGTAAGTAAGAGTATTATTGAAGTGTTTGAAATCATGTCAATCTCTTACAGAGTCTATTTCTCACACTTAGAGGAGCTTGAATTTAGATCAATCTTGTTTTTTTTTTTTATCTATGCTTATAAAATCGCATTAGTATCTATATCTCATAGAAGAGATCGAGCTTGAGTACAGGGTATCTCTGCTTTCGGTTGCCAACTTGTTTCTTTATAGCTTATTTTTTTGGAAAGCTAAAGGGCATTAATTAAAAGCTCTCGCCGATTACCATAAGCACTTACCGGGTTCGACCATAAAAAGAGCGGAAAGCGAAAAACCAAAAGATGAAACTGAAAACGTGCTCAGTCATTGGGGCGGCATCCAAATAACAAACCGACCAAAAACAAAAAACAAAACACCGCTTAAAAACCACAACATAACCAAAATTTCAATACAAAACACATACAAAATAACAACAAAAACAAAAAAACATTTGACATTGCATGATAAATTGTTTTATTTGATCGCTGTTGTTGTTAGTTTAACTATCTGTAAAAAAGATTGTGTTTGTGTGATTTTTGTTCAGTTTATTTTTTTGGTTGGTTGCTGGGGGCCCAATTAATCGATGGTGAATTATCGATTAATTGGCTTTTGATTTGACACCACTCATTATTATGAATTTAAGTGTTTTTAATTGGATTAATAAAAAAATAATTTGCCAACAATTGACCTTGAACTTTTTAGCTTATTATCATAATTGACACATATTTTGAATGATGTTTTACTCTTCATAAACGCACATCTTTTCTACAAGTTACTCTATCTTCTTAATGTAGAGCATCTTCCATTCAATATTACTTTAATTACATCTTCACTTTCAATGGACTTTACTACTACTACTTCTAATGACATTTTTTATCCGACCCTAAATTTAATTTTACTTTTATTGGGTTACTAGAAATAACTTTAAATCAAATCAAATCATAGACCAACCCCAAAGAACACTTATGAATATTTCTGCATAGATACAGATTCTATAAGCCTCATGCGGAAGTTAAATCTTTGTAGGGTATACATTTAAGCATTTTACGGTAGTCTATCAAATTTTTCGGCAGCTTGACTGTTTCGAGTGATATGTTTTTTCAAGCATTACCTGTCATTATTCATGGCCTAACAAAATAATAAAAAGAGGAGAGAAAATTGATGGATGAGTAATGTATTGTACAACAAATATCAAACACCCCGTCACTGCTTCTTTGGCTGTTTTTTAATGAAACTTACAAATTATATGAAAATTAAAGGAGATTTTTTGGGTAGTTGAACTGATAAATATTTTATCAGCATTTTGGTACATTTGTTTTTTTTTTTGTAGAGCATTTGTTTTTTTTTTTTGTAGAGCTTGTCTGTTGTGTCAAAAATAATAATAATTTTTCAGCACGAGTATGACAAATTTGTTAAAAAGCACTTAAATTTATTCGAAGTGTTACCAGCTCTCATATCTGGCACTTTAAAGTGATTATATTGGTTAGTGCTCAACACACACACTTCTATGCACACCTCACACACACTCACACAAACACACTTACAAACACAGATTGTTTGTCGAGTCGAATCGATTTGGTTATCTTTAAGCTATCAAGTGTTTTACTTGTCTTATTGTTATTGTTGTTGTACGTTGTATTGTTGTATTGATAGCGTTTTAATTGTACATTGTGAAGGCATTGCGTTCGGTAATCAGCTTAAAACTCGAACTTGCATTCACACATATGATGATGAATAACTTGGCGCCACATCATCAATCAAAAGCGACACACTGGCTGGCTAAAACATCGGCATCGTTTACGGATTCAGCTCAATCGTGGCACGTGGCTTTAGTGCTAAAGCCTCAAATATTAATTATTTTGTGGATTATATGCTGCTATTCAATTTTGTATTTTTTGCCATGTTTGAATAGTGAAACTCATGTCTCAATAAGAGTTTAACACTTACAACATTTCGACTATCTCAACAATTTAAACATTGCCTGAATTTTCCTCTCTTATCTTACTTTTATTTGAATAATTTATTTAAATAACACATAATCGAATATATTTTGCTAATCGCATTCGTTTAGAATAACAATTCTCTCGAATTTAGAAATAATGTTTCTTGGCCAAGAGTGGCCTTTTCTGTCTTTTTTCCGTCTACAAACTTAACAAGTATAATGGAAAAAACTCATAAGCAAAATTGAGTTTAATCCCTTGGGAGATTTCGCTTAAGAAAATACATCACTGCGTGTGTTTCCCATTAGGATTGGCTATTATTAGCCTCTGGGCTGATGTCAATAGATGTTTTGTGTTATAAATCTTGCTTCTTTTTAACATGTTGGTCTATTTATAACGGAAAAAATAACAAACAAAGGACAGGTCGCAACAAATTTATTGTTTATACAAATGTTATCTTAAAATTATCATTAATTTATCATCATGCATAATCAAAAAAAATTGCGGTTTCCATACATAGAGTGAGATGTTTCTGTGCATGTGTAGATTTGTGCGGTTGCCTCTATAAGTAATATATACTAGAATATTCGTTCAGTGAGAGAGGTTGAAAATGTGTGAATTTGCGGCGTCGTCAGTATTCTCAGCTTCCCATACATTCATATTATATATATTATATATTTACATATATGTTTAAATTTTTTGTGGGTAGATCTGATCTTGATCTTTCATTAACACCAAGATCAAAAGAGCGCAAAATATATATTTATATATATATTTATTTATATATTTATATATATACATATATAATTTCATTTGAGTTTGCATTATCTATTTCCTTCATCTAAATTTTTAATTGCACTTAGTCTCGAGATAATATATAAAAAAAAATTTTATCTCTGCATTTACTTTGCTATTTATGTGCGACGTATACTTAATATTTGTTTACCAACTTACACTGCAAAAAGAGAAAGGAAAAATGTAGTTAGCAACAAGTTTGAAATTGACATTTTAGCAACACGACTTCTCGGCGCTTTTCCTAGCAAGCGCAGATTGTACAAAATTTCCGAAGTTCTTTGGCAAAATGCCGGCAAAACCGCTTATATATATATATATATATATATATATATATATGTATTTATATGTATTTATACATGTGTTTATACATGTATATATATATGTATAAATGTGTGCCTTAGAAAAGCTGAACGAGTTTTGGCCAATGAGCATTTTGCACGTGTCTTTCATTATATTGCGATTAAGTGCTCAAGCAATTAGCACATTTTAAGCAAATCACAGAAGAAGGTGTGGATTGCATTTAATCAATGCGAAATTACTCGTCAAAATAAGAGTCGAGCTAAGCTAAGCTCTGTGAGCACACTATAAAAACCAATGGGGATGCCTTCATTTATAGTATAAGTTGAAACATTGCATAGAAAGGTAAGAAAAACTCTTTTGTTTTTTAAATATGTATACATATCATATGTAAATATGTATATATAAAATATGTAAATATGTATATATTCATAAGTAAACATATTTATATGTTTTATACTTTCTCTTCTGTTTGCGCAATTCACAGAAATCGTTAACTTATTATACATTTATATTATGTTCAATTGTTGCCTTTTTTTTTTAATTAATCCTGAGACTAACGCTGATAATATAAAAAGCTTTAAAGCCAACCACTGCAACTGTAATTTATTAAGTCAATTTGTATTACCTTCTTCACACAAACCATTGTAATTATTAACAATATTTTTCAATTTACATATTCATTAATAAAAAAAAGGCATAACAACGAATGCAACAGACGAGGACGAGAAGGACGACTGTGAGATATCCTACAACCAACTATTTATCTATTCATAAACGTACGCCTCTCACGTAACTAAACATTTTCAATACAAAACAAATTAAAAATATTATGTCAAATTCTATTTAAATTATTATATAGACTGCTAAATGGTTTAATTGAAGTTCTTCAATGAACCCTTTGGAATCATTTTCGATGAGTTCAAGGTAAAAAAAAAGTCTGTCACATTCACACAAATTAAATAGCTGTAAATATATTACAAATATTTTTCATTTTTTATTGTACTCACGTGATTTTTGTTGTTGATATTTTTAATGTTGTTTAATAAGTTTACGCTGGTTGTTGTTGCACCAACAACAACGCCAACTTGCCAGTTGGTACTCCTATTGAAAATTGTTTCAATCAGGTGTTTCTGCCTCAGTTGAGCCGTTTATAGTGCAGAATGTTGCAGCTGTTTTTACCTTTGAGCTGATTTAAATATGCTGCTGTTGTTGTTATTATTCTTATTGTTGTTCGTTTATTTTGCCAATGCTGTTTACATTTATCCATAGCTGCGAAAATAAGCAAATACTTCAATTTAAATTTCCGTATTATATCGAAATCAAAAATATATAATCTCATCATTAAAACAGAAAAACTACAAACTTATTTTTACTTAATGGGTCTACCCAATATTTGTATATCGTTCCATGCAGAATATAACATATGCAAATATAAATAACCTTTGGAAGTGTATAACTACAAACAAATGTTTACAAATACAAAAACAGCAAAAATTTAAACTTTAAAACATATCAAAAATAAATAAATCGCTGCAAATAAAAAAACTTGAATTCGAGAGTCGCCGACTGCAGAATTCGCTGTTACCAGTAAGAGGTGGGCGTGGCCGGTAAAGACAGCAGTCAATCTAAATTGCATTGCTCTATCTTTAAACCTATTCTATCGTTTCGTAATTATCGATTTTATCGATAGTCTATTCCCATATTTTAGGTAGCAATTCAATTTGGACAATTAAAAAACAGAAAACCAATATACCCCTAACTGTTCGATATTATATAGAGTATAATAATTTTATTTCATAGAAATGTAAATAGAAGTCAAGAGTTATTTTTTTAATTGGCATATTTGATTCAACGATATTTATTTAAAAAGTCCATAAAAAGACCATTTTTTGCCTCTTTCTCAATATTTTTTTTTTCAGCGTACACTATTCATTTTAATTAACTTGCTTTAAAATGCCAAATAGTAAAAGGAAATAATATTATATAGTATCTCATATCGTGTTAAAGAAGAACGGCAAACAAGACTCTGGCAAAAACTAAAGAGTATATTTTACTTTCTCTTTCACTCTTTTAGTAGGAGTCCATTCTGTGCATATTTACTATTAACAGTCACAAACAAACTGCAGCTGTAAGCCTTTGTTGACCAACCCAACTAATATTAAAGTCAACAAATTGGAATGCATAAGTGAAAAGTACTCGCCTTCTACATACCCATTAGAGAGTCAGTCGACTTAATTGCACTCAAGATTCATGTTTTAATCTTTTTGCAGTTGAAATAAAGTTGCTGCCCTTTTTAAAATCTCTGTCAACTTTTTATGCATTTGCCGAGTTTTAATTTTTTCCCAAGAACATTTTCTTTCCAGCTGAGCCAACAAAAATAAAATATATACAAAAAAAAAAAAATAAATTAAAAACGGCTGCAGCCGCCTGACAAACTCTTTGAGAGGTTTGCACATGGCAACGCAGGATTCGCTGTGAATATTCCATTATCCTCCTGATTAAATGTGGTTGGAGTTAAGGAATAATTGGACTTGTTAATTGAGAGCCGCCGGAAAAAACTGGCTGCGGCATGAAAGTAAACATTTGAGTCAGCTGCCAGATGACAACTGCCAATATAAAAATCTTTATGGAAACTGCATGTGAAAAGTCAATTTAAAATTTGCAGTAAGAATTAAGCTCAAAATAAAAATATATGAAAAATAAAAGAAGAAAATGCCGAGAAGGAAATTAAGGGCAGATAAATAATCTTTACATAAAATCATATAAAAAAATCTTAAAGTGCTGTTAATCAATTATCTCCTGTTGATATTCACAAAGCTGTTTAGTGACAGTTTCTTGTTCTTGCAACACTTAATCAAAGGTAAAAAGGAAAAGGTATGGGAGAAAGTAGTGGAAGAAAACTATGTAGAATCGCCTAAGTTATTTATAAACCACTTCATAATACTATAAAAATGCAAGACTTTATAAAGGCTATTATAATATTTTATTATAATATTTTATTATAATATTTTATTATAATATTTTATTATAATATTTTATTATAATATTTTTTTTAAACAGAGGCAGGTATAATTTAGTCTATTAAAAATCACTACTAACTTATAAATTAAACAATAATTTTGTAATCTGTTTTTTAAAGTATGCCATTGTTGCGCAGATGCGAATAAGTTTAAACGATTTAAAGTTGGAAATTGCATTTTATAGCTATACAAGATAAAGGAGACACAACATTGAAAAGGTATTTGCTTCCTCAAAGCTTGTTTGTCAATCGAATCGAATTTTACTTGCTACACGATATATTCATGTGATAGCAAATGCAATCAATTAACCTTTATATTGAGTTGCACTTGTTTTTGTCCACAATATAAAATGTGGTCCACCCGAAAGTAGGCGAAACTGGTGGTGCTGGCGGCTACTTCTCAGCTTCCACGTATGTGAAGAAACCTAATTAAATTGCCTGTGAAAGCTGAAAAGAGCATGCAAATATGTCAGTCGACTGTGCCGCAAACTACATAAAACATAAAGCTAGCTTTGCAAAAAAATAAAAAATTTCTGAATTCTGATTTTTTACTCGTTTAAAATTGTGGTTAAATTGTGGAAGATGACGCGTATGAGAAAACTTACGACTCAATAATAATAATAAAAATATTAATAATAATAATACATAACAAAAAAAATACTTTTTACAACTAACATAAATAAAACTTAATTAAGAATCTACTGCCAAAGCAGGTTAAATTAAATCATTATCAAGAGTATCTCAAATAAAGGGCGAGAATCGTTGTTGATTTGGTATTGCTTGATAATAAAGAATTGCACAGGGCCACGCCCACTTAAACGCTGAGCCAACAGGCCATAAAATAGCGCTCAATAAATTTTGCGTAAATAGATATGACCACAAAATTGCAAAACAAACAGTTGTTAGGACCGATACACACTCGTAAATTTCGCGAGTGTGTGTGTTGTAAGGTGTCTAAAGGTAGACAGAGATATACACACACACACACTCACAGATACTCAAACACAGTTCACTCGATTAATGCTAATAGGACCCACCCAAGGATGGCGTTCGCTGCGAAAAAAAACCCTTCTGGTCTGAGCGACTTTGTGGCGTCGTTGGGTTAATCTGCCAACTTATTTGTTTATTAAACAAAACCACTAAAACTATTGCTGATGACACGCCCAACACTCACCCAAGACGATGACCAAGAAACCGCCTCAGGTACAGAAACAGAAGATGAGAATGTAGATAAGTATGACGATGATGACAACGGCAGCGATGAGGCCTGGATGCGGCATGGAAAATTTAATGCCAAATTCAAAAGGCACGTTTAATACGGGACTAGAATAGGCGCCCCATTTAGCTAAATTTCACAGAACAGGTGTATTTAAAATAAACACAAGTGTTTTCATGATTTTTTTACGTAGAATATTGAATTGCTTTAAATATTTATATTAAGTGATATTTATAAATTTTTTTATTGCATTACATAAGTAGTATATTCCCTTGAGAAGATAAAAAAATATTACAAAATATTTAAAACTCACCACTTATATTGTTTAAAGGCAGTAATCGATTAGAATAAATATCTAAGCATTTCTCCTAGCCAATTATATCCTAACATTTTCATATAAAAATGAAAACTATAATATTCCATTGGCGAGTTGCTCTTGAATTTGCTTGAATCAGTGCGTGAAAGTTAAATGTTGAAATTTAATTTATGCGTAGCAGCAGCAGTGGAGCTCGATGCTAGGAGTACCCCTTCCCTATTAAAGAGCTGAAATTGCTTTGGGCAACAAAGAAGTGCGTTCGGCCATATCGACGGGGACACCGCAGCCAAATCAATGGCGGATGGAGTTATTTTCGCCAAGCTAAAAACAACTTCATTTAGTGGCGAGGTCTGTGGCCTAACCATAAACAATGCCCATGATAGCAACAATAATAATAACACCAGCAGCAGCATAAAGCGAATAAAGACAACGACAAATTGCTGATAGCTCTTTAAATATGGCTATCTTAATTGTCGGAACTACTTTTTGGCAACATTATTGCCTTCAAGTAGTTACCAGATTTATAAAATTGCTTGTTTGTGCCGGATGTTCCAAACGTGTTTGATGGAATTTCTGGGAATAGCAAAAAATTAACTTCATTCAAGATAACCAAAAAGAAAATACGCTATTCTAAGCACTAATGGACAAAATAGGCATTTTGCCAGCTGTAAAATATTAAATTTAACCAGTTATATCAATAGATTTAATGAAAAAAAACTTTCCCGCGCAGAAATTTAATCTGGGATTCTCAAAAATGCTACTGTCGAGAAATACCTTGCAGTCAAGTCTTTATCTATTATATACTACACATTATATATGCCCTGTAAAATACAATTAAAGGCATTACCTGAATAAATGTCCTATTTGACATTGCTCCTAAACTCCCACAAACTTGTATCACCATCCCAATATTGAGACAAATACATTTTTTATAAAATGAATATATAAGTTGGAAAAGGAAGAAACAAAATAAATATAAAAGAAGCTAAGAGTGGTGGCAGTTGGTGGAGTAGGGAATACACTTGTTGCTCCAATGAACTGTGGTTGTTTTGGATTTTGTTCATATTGTTGTTGCACGCGCTGCACTTGATAATTTTGTTGTTTGTTTTTATTTCCTTGTTGTTGTTCTTTTTATTGGTTGCACTTGCAGACAAAGTTAAATAAACTTGAAGGTTTCAAGACAGTCTAAAATCAGACGCAGGAAAATGCTTTAATACTTTTGTTTGTGTTTGATTATTGGCTTTTTGTGTAGTCATTTTTGGCAACAGCTGCAATTAAGAGCGAAACCGAAACCAAAATAGAAAACTAAAAATATAATTTGAGGCTTATCAGCAGGCAGGACAGCAAAAAAAAAAAGGCCTATGAAAACCCAAACGCTTGCAACAGATAAGAACGCTTTTTTTTGACAAAAATACCATTGGCCTGAGCAAGGTTAGCACAGAAAGGGAAAGAACAATGAAGGGAGTGGGGGCCGGGGCAAACACATCATAAAGCTTAACATGGAAAAAAAAAAACTATGCTAAAAGATTGCAAGGAAGCTTATAAAGCTAACTTATGCAAATATTGCACATACATATTTTATGCAAAATGTTAACTCTTTTCAATTCTGTAATCTACCTTTCAAAGCAAATTTGCTGCACTCAAAGAAAGGGCAGATTAAATTTTGTATATGAATATATAAAGTTTAAAGTAGGCTTAAATTGTGTCAAATTCTCTATTTTAGTCAAGGAGTAAACTAGACAAATAAGCTTAATTGCCAAATGCATTTCGCAAGCCCTAGGATTGAATAAAGCTTTCTTGTCACCAAATACATTCACAGCTTATGCAAAAAGCTAGAAGGAATAAACGCAGCGCGATGTGAGAAAATGAGAGATAGAGAAAGAGAATTAGAGATCAAAACGCGCACATTGTTCCAGGGTATTAAGTTGAGCTTTGCGGTCTACTTTAGGCATTAATTTTGCTTGAATTCAGTTGAGCACACAGCGCGCACAACCGCGCACACACACACATGCATATGTTTGTATGCTTATGCCTATGTGCACTGGATTAGCTGTTCACAGCTGTATAAAGCCAACTGTTCTTCTTCAGCCACGATATCATTTTTGGATCGGAGCGCCCTCAGCAGGATCCTAAGTTCTAAGACCGGAATAGATGGATCATTATGAAAATAAATTTTAATGAGCCCAGCGGCAATTTAAAATAACAAAAATTTTTACAGTCAGCGAGGGAAAACTGAATAATGCTTTTGGGGAACAAATTACAAACAAATAACTCTATCATACAAAAGTTGTTATTAGTATAATACTCAAATATAAATTAATTAGAAAATGGTAGTAAGTGTATAACAGTTTATGATTATATTATAATTACTCATGGATAAGCTTAACACAAACTAAAAGAAGTTTCTAGAAAAATTTAATTATTTTGGGACCGCAATTAAATAAATTTACTTTAAAATATGTTATGAGAACAGTCAATCAAAACAAATATCGATGTTAAAAACGACAATACTTTTTTTTATCTATCAGATAAGTAATTGTTATCAGTTGCTTTTTCAGCACATCAATTAAGTTTGAAAGTCTACAACAGCTTAACTAAATTGTTTGCTTATAATTGGCAATCAAGTCATAAGTCTCTCATGTGCACGGATTTAATTAAGCACTTGAGTGATTTGTTTTGTTTAACCCGCATTCCATTTTTGATCGTCACTTTGAACTTGCACACACAATTTAATTTTGCCCATCGACCGAACTGAACATGGAAAATAAGCGAGAGAGTGGGACAGAGATGGCTAGAAAAAAGCGTTCAAACCAGAAAAAAAAAAATGGAAAATTGCAAGGAAAATAAACAAAGCCGTGAAGAGCAGGTAATACGAAGGAAATGTGAGATGACCAAGGGTAGGAGGGTGCTATACTGAATGAAAATACGTTTGTGATGTGCGTATTATTTGCCAACAATTTTCACTACATTTTTTGTTGATGAGAGAATATTTATGTGGGCGAGCATAGATAATTGAGCAATAAGTTTCTGTCTCTTCCTTCTGTCTCTGCCTCTGCCCACACACACATGCACACACCATCAGATACTTTATGGGAGGTATTTGCTTGCATTTTTCCAACGCTATTCGAAATTCATTTTCATGTCAAACTTAACAAACTATTTGAAGTCAAATTGTCCATGCATCGAAGGAAAGTCTGCTGCTGATTAAAATTGTCGGTTAACAAATTAGAAAACAGAATGTCTGTTTGTCGAAAAAGAAGAGGAAATATCCATGAAATTGGTTTTTGTTAGCTTCATTTTAAACGAATAAATGCCGGCAAAGAAAAAAAATATGACTTATTAGTTCAGAAATGAACAAATGTTATCTACTTATTTGATTTACTTTTGTGTTTAGTTTCTTCATTTCATTTATTTTATTTATAATTTACTTGTATTATTTTTTATTTAAAATTTAAATGTATTTATTCATTTTTAAATGATCCTTAGAGTCGTAAGGAAACTGACACCATGCGGACATGGCTATATCATCAACATATCTGCCGATGCTGATCAAGAGTAAATATATTTAGACTTTTTTGGTTGAAATCGTCTTCTTCAAGGCATTAAAAGCAAGGGTATATGGTCAAAAGCTCAATAATAATACTTTTCAACAGTATATACACATATGCATAGTACTTTCGAAAATGTGTTGATTTTTAAATACAGTTAAATTTTTGATACTATCTCAGAGTGCAGACCATTTTGTGAAAAATATTTTTTTTGAAGTCATAGATTTTGTGAAACTTTTTAGATAATGCAATTTAAACCACTCTAAGCTATGTACAGGCTGGCTAGTATTTAACTAGCGGTCAAACTTTAAGGAGCCCTGTTTTTCAAAACTCTGTTGAGTTTATGAATATTCTCATAGTGAATTCGCAAGTTAATTCTTTAAGTTATCTATACCCTGCAGCTGCATTTGTTGATAAAATTACCTAATATTTCTACGAACTCACAGGCAAAGTTCAGACGAATATTGCAAGCAGCAGGCAACAAATAGAGATATTTGAAATTACACGTAACCATGGCAAGTCCCTCTTGGTATAAGACATTAAGTTTCTGTTCGAGTGCAGAATTCTGCTTGTTTCTCTTTACGCAATCAATAATTTGAATGCATCATGCAACACGGCAACAGCATGAACAACAACAACAAGGAGAACAACATTACCACCCAAAAAATAAGCAAACCATGGAGCTCACAGAATACAAGTGCATAATATGCTCACAAAGGATGCTACACAACATGCCACACATCGTTTGCCATAATTAACAACAAACACTGGCCACAAAATGTATTGACGGTTTTAATCTGCTTGTTTTCTATTCGTTGTTTGAAAATGAAATGTCCATTTAATATTTGGATTATTTGCATTTAAACTGCAAGCTAAACAGACTCAACGAATTTTTAATTTATTTAAAGTTATCCCATAAATATGTTAAAAGCGGGTATATTGAAGTTAATTAAAAATAAAGTAAGTTTTAATAAAATTATCTACTATCTTAACTCATTATGTAGTTAAGATTGTAAATTGAAATATAATTTGATGGGTCTTTAATAAAGTGATAATAAACCAATTTAAGTATCGCTCGCAACTAGATTAGAGAATTATCAAAGTGCAGCCGATGGGGTATTAGGAAATGAGTGTCTAATAATCTTGTGGCACAAAGCCATATTGAATCAAAAATTCTCATCTGTTTGCAACAGCCAAATAAATCGGATGACATTCAAATCTGTAGTCATGATGAATTTAGGCAACGTCATGTACCATGCGCCATGTTCTGTCTAAGACCTTAAAGTGTGAAATTATTTATAATGGAATTTTTTTCTCATACAATTCGACGAGACAAGTCAAAGTCGAAGATTTTTATAATTTGCTTTAATGCATGCAAAGACAACGTAGAAAACAACATAGACCTATAAAAAATCTACAGCTTGATGTTAAATGTTTACGCAAACGCTAAAAAAAAATAAAGCGAGTCAAATTATTAATGCAAAATATATTTCGATTACCTACCTATTTAATGTTTCTTTTGTGGCTTTTATTTATTATTATTATTATTATTTATTATATTAACAATACTGTTAGAATTGTGCGGCACGCATAATGTGAAACGTTGATGAATGACAGTTATATATTATATACGAAATTATATATTATCATTTATAGTAAAAGTAAAAAGCCATATCATTAATAGAATATACCAAATGTTAGAATCGCTAGGCATAAATTATTGAAAAAATTCCAAAATCAAACTTTATAGAATTAATAAAAATTTTTAATATGAAATACTAAAAGAAACTTGTGATTATAGAAACCTTATAATAGAATTACAATATATATGAATTATAGTAGGAAATGGAAGAGTTGTTAAGAATTAATGTCACAATAATTCAAGAACTTTAGAATGCAGAAACATTTACTGGTGCGCGTACGTATATATTTTAATCCACGTATATATCATGACTTATTTGATTTACGTTTTGCTATATATTTCATCGCAGACTTTTGCCATAGCATCTAATGCTGGCAAACAAAATTCATACACATTTTGGGGCACAAACACGTAGGCAAATTGAATTAGCACAGCGCTAAATGATCACACGATCTCTCTAACAAAAAATTGAACGGCAATACAGAAAATAGAAAATAAAATAAATAAATAATAATTTAGTTGGTTAAAAAATTTGGGAAGACATACGAGGATGAAAATATAAACGCAAGTACATTTTGTACATAAGATAGATATATAGATAGAGAGATAGATAGAGATGTAGATATATATATATATATATATATATATATATATATATAAAAAGGTTGGGCGCGAAGTTCCAAAAAACACACATGGATAGAAAGACGGACACACTCAGGGGCGGCAAATGCTATTTTTAGCATATTAGATGATAAGATTGCTGAGGCAAACACGCAGAACTTTGCGGTTTTAGCGAAAAAAAGAAAACACTAAAAATTATATATACAACTGTATGTTTGTGTATATATTTCAATTCATATGCACGAGCCAGAAAACAAGTTTTTTTTCGCATTTTTGGCAATACGCAGAAACAAAAAAAATGCTTCAAAATCATATTCATTTTGCTGTTTTTATGCCCTGCACCCAACCCATTCAAAATGATCAGAGGAGTTAAAAAAAGACGTGCCGAAGTATGTAACTGAAAGTGTGCAGCATTTTTATTTGTTTGATTTTTCTTTTTGAGCTAAGGCACGTTTTGATTTACAGCCTCACTGCAGAAAAGATGGTCAACTTGTTTTTGCCGTTGTTATTACCTTTTTTAGTGAAGAAAACTAAAAATGTAACTATAATTAGAATACTCTGCATATATGTACAGAAAATATTAAAAGTAGGGTAACTTTTTTTGAGCATTCTAGAGTTAAAACATTCCCGAATGTTTTAATTTAAATGTGTCTTATTTTCAGAGTTAACACTATACATTTTAGCTTATGAAGGCGCAATTAAAAATAAAATAATTAATAATTCTTACAGGCAAAATCTAAGTATTTTTGACATTAAACGGAATATATATGTACATAAGAAAATGGTGTCAACTTCAAATTGGGAATTCCAGCTTCGAAAAGAACAAATACTAAAAAAGATCAAAATTGTGGGAAAATTTATTTTATAAGAATTTTGTTTTCTGTTAGTGAATGCCTGTGTTTCGTTGTTGAATGAAGTAGGAAACACCTGTTTAATTTTGTGGACTTAACCTGCGGGATAAAGAACTCAATGAAATTGCCATATTTGGGTTTTAATATATCTGTATGTATGATTATTTAATATAAAATACAATACAAGAGGTAAACAATGAAATAACTACGTCAAGAGTAAAAAAATGTCCAAAGTCTGTTGCCAAAATAAAGCATAGACGGAATTTGCCGCATAGAATGCGAATGATTCAAATTGGCTGTAAATAAATTCATTATGTCAAGAAAGTGTCTTGGGTATAGGAAAAATACATACTTTCTTAATTATATTGCAAAAAAAAAAGTATTTTATTATTGTTTATGTCTTTTATTCTGTGTCCAAATACTTTCTTGACCAACTGTAAATATATATATACATAGGTATTTGATATATGCAATATAAATTTGCAGCAAGCATTTGCAAGTGACAACTTGTAAAGAAATGCTGAGCACGCACAAAAATACAACTTGACAATTAAAATATACTAGATGCAATTCCCTCAACAAACAGCTGCCAAAACCAGAAACCCAGCAGTAGTCGGAGTTGGAGCAGAAATTGAATCAACTAGAGCAGATCCAGCCACAACACAACACAACACAAACGCATTATCAAGGTTTCCATTCATGAAATGTAATGCGTTTAACCTCTAACTTAACAACTCCCCTTCGCCTTCCTTCTTCCCCTTTCTCCTTTTGAATTCACAACTGGTTGCGGTTTTTTCTCTGCTGAACCCAATAAAAGATATTTAAGCTTTATCTTAAATTTAAATACGACACACTTTGTCCAGTTGGTCCAGTAGAATTTTGCATCTGTTTAAAAATTGTATCAATTTTATTAGCAGCATAAATAAAACTAATAATATTTAATAATAAAATCATTTAATTTTATATTAACTAAAGATAGTAAAAATAAATCATTACATACATAAGGATGAATTGCTTACAGTTATTGGATGGCCTTGTACCGTTGCTCTTGGCACGATCAGCGCAATTTCGATGGCTCTGATCTCTCTCTCTCGCTCTTTCTGTGAGTTTTTGTCTCTCCCAGGTTGCGTCGTGTGTTTTACAGTTATGCAGTTAGAGCTTTTGCGTTTTAATTGATTTTCATCATAAAGTGATTTACATTTGTACATTTATTGCACTGTGCATTTTGCAGTTGTACATTCTTCGTATTTGCATTTGCCTTTTCCTTTTCATTGATTGTTAAGCACTTGTTCACTTTTGTTGTTGTTGGTTGTTTTTTATTATTGTTGTTGTTATTATCGCGCCGCAATTTGTTTTGTTATTGTCGTGTATATGTCGTATTCGTATTTGGTTGCTTTCTTTCTTTTAACTTTGCTTTTTATGAAATTATATTAGCATTAATTATACTGAAAAATATGTGCGACACACACAAGCATACACAAACTCACAAATACAATCTATACATATACGAAGGAGAGCGAGAACAGAGTGAGACAGCGCTTATGATACATTTAGCGGTAAATTTGCAATGAAATAAAAAAAAATATTCAAAAATATATTCTTATTTTTCTTATTACATTTATCAGTTATTATCAAAGGGCTTTGATAGGGTTGAAAATTTTCCGAAGCCTGAACGTCCGTTTTTACTGAGAACCTTCATAAGATGGGGAATATATGATGCACTCATAGAGATTGATATATGGAAAGTTCGTTTACACTTTTTTTTTTCCTGCCAACTTGCAATAAAAGGCCGCCCGATAAAAATGTTTCTGGTTTGGATTTAACAAAAGGTCAGTTTTCTTTGCATTTTCGTTTTAAGATATTTTCTCTATGATCGTGATTTCCTGAGCGCTGAATCAAAACTCACATTTGCGCTATGCATTTTTATATATGCATATATTTTTCACAAACGTTTTTCCGCATGCTTTGTGATTATACACACATACACACATTCGGACATCCACACACACAAGCACACATACGCAAATGCATGCAAAGATCGTAGCGAGAGAAAGAGAGAGTGGAGAGAGTAAGAAAATAAAAAATACAAAACAGAGCTGAATATTAATTATCACAAATTAGTAAAGTTGCACATATTATTGCCAACAAATTTTGTTGTTGTTGTTTATGATGTTTACTTTTTCTCTAATTTACGATAATTATTTAAAATACTATTCACACACACACACACGGGCAGCAGCCGAACATTAGAAAATTGTTGCATAAATATTTAAACTGTTTGTTTTTTTTCAGTATTTTTTTTTACTTTGCAGTTGTTGTTGCTCCAGAAACAAGAAACACCGAACGACGGCGCACTTTTTTGCCCCAATCCAATCAAAAAATATAATATACAGATACAGACATACACATGTCTGCGTACATATGCAGATGTATGTATGTATGCACGTATATATGTGTCTCGTTTGTGTCTGTGTGCGTGCGTGCACGTAGACTTTTGTAATCCGCGAAGACCAACTTGTATCGCAGGCGAATAGAATAATACTGAAGGCGTGGAGCACAACGAACGATGAGCTGGCCCCAAACCTCGCTCGCTCGCAGACACAAAGAGAGCGATATAGTGGGAGAGAGCGCGAAGAAATGAGCACGCAATCACAGACAACGCAAACAGATCGAGCAGAGCAGACTTTTTATTTCGTTGGTATGCGTGAGCAACTTTTTAGCCTGCTGCTCACTGACACAGATGCACAAGCACACACACGTACACACATACATAGGCATACAAAACAGGCATCTGCAGCAAAATTCTATTTTTAAACTTAAATTAATATTGTTCTTTATTTTATCAGCAGTAGCAGCAACGCCAGCCTCTGCGTCTCTCTCACTCTAGCAAGTGACTTGGGTAAGTGTTGGTATATATTTGTCTGTGTGGGTGTGCAGCAGAAAACCAGAAAACAAATAAATAGTACAACGAAACTAGAAGCGCTTATTGTGGTTGTTGCTGCTGCTGCTGGCTTAGTTAATGCTAATCAGCGAAGTCAACGACAACGCGTGAGATATCAGTGCGTGTGCCTGTGTGCGTGCATGTGTTTGTATGTGTGAGCGAAACAAGCTAAAAACGCAGCTCAAAAGCGCGCTCTGCTCTTTCACAGTATTTGCTGCTGTGTTGTTGTTGCTGTGGATGTCGTCTGCGCTGCTATCAACGCTTGATAAGAAATGCGTTAATCTTTATTATGCTGCGCGACGTAAGCAGCGCAGTTAAGATGCATACATATACATATATATATATATATATATATATATATATATATATATATAGAATATATGCATCTCTGTGTGTTTGAGAAGTTTTTCATTTGCTGACATTTCCGCTAAGAATAATTCGCAATATGCGAAACGAATTCAAAAGCTAATTTTGATTTATGCGCTCCAGAGAAAAAACATAAACAACAATAGCGACAAGAATAAAGGGCGAGAAACAGCAAATAACAAAAACAACATCACAACAACTTGTTGATGATTCAACGGTAAAATGCTGTGGGACAATGGGGCAAAACAAAATCATCGCAAATGCAGCGTTAGCAAATTCCTGGGCAGAGGACGGCGGCGCTCAGCTGTTTTATCTTCAACGTCAGAATCGAAATGCCGCAAGAGTAACCCACACACACATTTGTATAATCATAAAGCAGGAGAGCGACAGATAGAGAGAGCAAAGAGAGAAGAGAGAGGAGCGAGAGAGAACTGCAGGCAGCAGCTTGTCTTTCGCTCACCGATAGCGAGAGTGATCTGTTGCTTTATCAGTGGCGGACGGCTATTTATAGACAAGCGCAATCCCACAATAAAAAACCAGCCGACCAACCAACAAAAATACAAAATCACCAATTTTCCCAAATATATGGTAAAATATGCCAAACATAAGTTGACTTAAAAAAAATTTACTTATAGGCAAAACACTTGCAGGCAACACTGCTGCAAGAGAAAAAGAAAGAGAATGTTCCTGTTATTGATGGTAGCCTGTGAATATGCGGCAGGTTGCATGCGTGTGTGTGGGAGTGATAATGCATAAACACAAAGCAAACAATGTAACTGTCCAACGAGATAAAATAAAAAAATAAAGGTGCTGTAAAAACAACCAAAAAAAAAAATTGACGACGATTCATTGAACATCATTCATCATAGATATGAACATGCTATGCAAATTCAGAATGCAAAAAAGCACTTGAACAAAATTCTTCAAAGTTCTTCAGCAGATGCAAATAAAGCATTAGTATTTTAAAGCAGATTTTTGTTTGTTTACCCAAAGTTGAAAAGCGAGTGCGCATTAAACAAAATATTTCTAATTTTTACTAGCGTTTAGTGAATCTATTATCAAAATGGCGAAGATTTGTTTCCATTATTTTAGATCGCTGCACATTTTTTTAAACAAACTGACCCGATAAAATAACCCGTGCGCACAAGTCACACGACGACGACGGCATAGAGAAGCAAACTGGCGGTTAAATTTTGTTCACCGCAGCAACCATTAGTAGCAGCTATCGATAGCCACCTAACTACCAGTCGATATTTTGCGCGCAAACTATAGACAGTGTGACAGTATGTTTGAAAAAAAAACAAACAAAAACGTTTCCAATTTGAAACAAATAAGAATTGGATTTTGTTTTATTTTATATCAAGATATTATTAATGCCCGTTAACATTGGCCGCTCTGTGGGACCCTTAATAAATGTGCCCCAAACCTGTGCAAATTCGCTACGTTTGCGCAGCTGCTTTTGATTCAAAGTGCTAACATTTAGATTTTGCGCCTGAAGCTGAACGCTTCCATTGAAGTTAAAATGAAAATGACTATGAGTGATGTAAACATTGCGAGCAGCTACAGGAGAAGACTGCTGTTCATCTGATATCGCCACAGAAAGACCAATAGAGGTTGTTTTATTACTGTTTGGGCAACTGTCGCCATCAGATCCACAGAAACTGTTTACGGATGTGCTGCAAGGCAGTTCGGTGGCCATAATATTGCTATTGACGGCACGCAACTCCCTGATGAGATCACGGCAACGTATCTGCAAATCATTCAATTGCTCCTTCAGCTCAACGTTCTCCTGTTTCATAATTATGGTTTGCTTCTTCTTTGCCACTCGTTGCTTGGCTGCTTCCGATTTGTGTTCAATTGCCATATTCTGCAGATATTCTTTTATTGTCACTGGTGGTGATTCATCTGCTTGGCGATAGCTGCATGCCTGCAGCTCTAACCACTGCAACAGTTTGGAGAGCACGACAGTTGTTAAAAGCACAATGCCGTAGCTCATAAGTATATCATAGATACGGTCGAAAAAATTATTCTGTGACGATTTATGTAGGCAAAAGTTGGGCACATCCACATCGATGGAATATTCTAGGAGAAGAATCGATTAATATATAAATATATAGGCTGTATTTTTTTCGAGACTTTGCACCTGTATAGAGTTCCACGTTGTAATCGGTAAAGGTATCTTCCTGATATTCGATGGCATCGAAATAGCAAAGCATCGACCAGGATATAATTGCCAAGCCACACAAGAACGTAAAACTTATGTTTTGAAACATTGTACACCCTTAAAAATTTAGAAAGAGTGTGTTTGTGTTTATTATTATTGTGTATTTTAAACTACAAACATAAGTGTTAGAAATTTGAATGACTGAAAAAAAATTAAAACATGTATTTGGTATTTAAAAAAAAAGACGTCGAAGAGCAGTATTAATCGATTTATGACTCACATCATATCGATTAATATATATCGATGTGTGCACTTGTCGCCGCGAATTGTGAGTGGTGCCCCTGAAACGTGCTAAACTTCATTGTTTTATAAACACGCTTTAAAAATGGAATTACTGGTATGTTGTTTCGACCACAAATTGTTAGCGAGCATAATGACTATAAACTAAATACGCAGCATGGCGCTTCGATGCTTTCCAGACCGGCCGAGGAGTTCGGGAACGATTCTCTGGTAGAGGAAATGTGGGCGGCTAAGGCTTTTGAAGATGCCGAAGTGCATTTCAATGTGAGTTTAATTTACGCATATAACTGTTAAGCTAAGCTCAACACCACTTAAATTGTAATTAGCTGCTGACCAGCGTGCCGCCTGCGCAGTTGCGATTGACGCCCTACGATGATCAGATCTATGCCACCTTCCGACAGGACTTTCCCGATCTGCAAGTTGCCCGTCTCAGCGACGAAATTCTCAAGTCGGCAAGCGAGAAGCTCAAGTGGCGCCAATTTGCCGAGAAATTCAACAAAATGGATAACTATTCGTATGGCACTTTAATGCGTGGAGATGCTAGCAAAGAATTCTCACCGGACAACTCAATATTTGTTTTTCGTGTGCAATTCTTGGCCATTGAAATTGCGCGCAATCGCGAAGGCTGCAACGATGCAGTCCACAACAGCCACAGGCCAGCAAAAAAAAGTGAAGAGCAAATTGGAAACGACGCAGTAGCAATCTGATATCAAGTTTACTTGTCAAATAGTTAAGCTATTTAGTTAATAAAGTGCAGATTTTTTCTTCACTAAACCTTCAGGAATTTCAAGTTCTTTCGTCGTTTGGCTGTGCTACGTTTGGCGATGCCAGATCGTTGCAATTGCATGTACAAATTTAAATCTCTTAGAAAGTAAATTATTTTATAGTATCGACGCCCCCAGTAAATAGACAGACAGCTTTTATAGAAATAATATAAGATTTATATAAGCTATAGCTAAGTATTGTCCGCACTAAAAGCTGTTTTGGCCCCGTTCCCGCCCGTTCTAATGCCCTCGCTCGCTTCACAATCATCTTCGATGCTGCGCCAATTTTCTTCAGTCTTCTTTATTCTGTGAGTAGCCTCGTTCCAATCTTTTACAGTCCGTTGCTGTTGCACATCATGAGAATGAAGGGAATCATTGCATCTATTTGCATTTGCCCCACCAGGTTGGCAAAGAAGAGCTCCTCGGTCAGCTCCGATTCAAGCACGCTCAACGGCAACAGACTGGCAAAAAGGAGATTCGCGCGCTCCTCTCCACCGCCTTGGCGCCGTAGTGTGGCAAGTGCATATAGTTGTACGCGCTTTACATATGCGCGCAACGAACGCTCGCGTCGATTCTGCTGCAACAGCAGCGGATTGAAAAGCAACACCAGACGGAGCAGCCCATATTCCAGATCACTCACTTCCTGCGATTGCAACTCCTGAATAAAGTCGTGCAGAGTGCGTGTGATTTGTGCAAGCTTTGCAATCTTGGCCGGCTCAATCTTATCGATGTCGGCCACCTGACGAACACTCTGCACCAGCTGTCCAATGATAGTGGGCACAGCCAGCTGGCGTTGGCACTGCGCCAGCGCCACAGCCAACAGAGCTGGCCAAGCGCCGCGCAACAGTTTCATTTGTGTATGGGCATCAAGTAACTCAAAGGCGGGCACTTTGCGCAACGTGTGCACCGTAAGAAAGATGATGC
Organism: Drosophila melanosoma; assembly: GCA_035042045.1. Lineage (NCBI taxonomy): Eukaryota > Metazoa > Arthropoda > Insecta > Diptera > Drosophilidae > Drosophila > Drosophila melanosoma. The sequence continues at coordinate 424,637 of JAWNLY010000100.1, read as the reverse complement.
GTGCACCAGTCTCGCAGACATAATGCATATTCAAATAGGAATGGACGAGGGCAGGTGGCTGCACATGGAAGGCAGTGCATTGTGCCTCGGCGGGGAAAAGATCCTGAATGAAGATAGCCTCGTTGGCAACGAAATCACCACGATTACAATACTCGAAGTCCATTTCCATGTGCTCAACGAGATCAGCAGCGTCCACATCCTCGGTGCCGCTATCCTCTGCATCTGAATCGCATTCGGGTTTAATGCTCAACGAGGAGGCAGCAGCAACTGTTGCGCCACCAGCAGCTGTAACTCCAGTTGTTGCTGTTCCCGTCTGCTGTTGAATCCTGTCCAATTGCTGCTGTATGGGCTGCAGCAACTGGAGTGCCTTATCAATGGCTCGCTTGTCCAGCGTGCTCTGGATGAGACCAACAGTCGCCGGCGTGGGCAGCGCTGTGCTCGCATCGGAGGCAGCTGCGGCAGCAGCAGCCGCTGCAGCAGCTGCGTTAAAATTCAAATGTTGAGAATTATTATTGCTGGCACTGTTGGCCAACAGCTGGAGACACAATGAGCTATTATTGTCCATGGAGTCATCATCGTCCTCGTCCAGCTCCGGCTTCGCCAGTTCCGGTGAGTAACAATGAGATGTGGCATTGCTACTTGCAGCCTGCTGATGCTGCTGCTGTTGCTGCTGTTGTTGCTGCTGCTGTGTGGCAAGCACTGTAATAAAAGGAAAACTTGTAGAAAGGGGCACAATTTGCAGTTTGCTGCACTTACTCAACGTTTGTGTGAGTTCGGCAAAGTTCAGGCTCATTGGGAACAGATTATCGCTGAGGCCAAAGGGCGTTGTTGCCGCATTGTTGACGGGGGGCGTGGTCGCATGCTGAAATAGTGTTGCAGCTGCTGCAACAGATGCATGTTGCTGCTGCTGTTGTTGCTGTTGCTGTTGCTGCTTTGCACGCACCTGTTGCTGATAGGCTGACTTGGCAGCCGAAGCGGAGCTGCTGCTGCTGGAGGCGCCTCCTCCGGTGCCCTGTGCCGAAACACCCGACACGCTGCCCGCTGCTCCAGAGACGCAGCCATCTTTGCGATCCACAATCGGTTTGCGTTCGTGCTGCACGGCTGCAGATGCAGGTTGTTTGGTTGGTTGCAACAAAGAGAAAAAGAGAAAGCAATTAGCGAGTGCTTGCAGCGCGTATAACGGTAAAAATGTGATGTGGTCGAGTTAGCATTGTGTAAGCATGAGTGTGTGTATTTTATTTGTGTGTGTGTGTGTGTGTGTTGTGGGTAAGCAGCAAGTAGCAGGCATAAGTTTAGAACTAGAACACTTGTTGCTACAGTTGAACTTGCCTACAGTTAACTTCTTTTAATCACTACTTAACCTTTTTAAAATCGTCTTTATTCTTCGCGTATTTAATAGATTTCAGCCCATCGCTTTAGTTGATACCTGATTTTCATCTAGTTAAAGCATTCAAAATATCCTAAATATATTATTACAGCTACAGTTAAACTGGCCTATAATCAACTTTTATACGAAATGCTTTGTTTTTTTTTACAGTAATTAATATTTATCTATTAAGTTTTACCTAGTTAAAAGTTTTCTAGTTTTCTACCTGGTGGCAACGCATGCAAATGACAGTCCTAACAAATGGCAATCCAATTGTAAGCCAATTGATCAAGTTCAACTGGTTTCTACAAACTGCCTGCTGTAATTAACTAACAAGTGTTATTATCATATAAAGCAGTGCATGTGTGTGTGTGTGCATGTGTGCAGATGTTGTTTTGGTTTGTTTTTTGAGACGACGACTTAAACGAAAATTACAATCACTTCGCATGCCGCTGGCCAAACACTTTTGCAGGCGACAGAACTGACATCGGTTACGATGATGCTTGGTCACCTCACAGTTCATGGCGCCGCGGCACTGGTAGCCCAACTGTTTGCGTATCGAACGCTTAAAGAAGCCCTTGCACCCCTCGCAGCTGATAGCGCCATAATGACGACCTGACGCCCGATCTCCGCACACCAAACACAACTCAACGCCGGAGGATAGGGTGGCAGCAGCAGCGGCTGCTGCTGCGGCCGCAGCGGAACTAGCCGCATTTCCGGCTGCAACAGCAGCAGCATTATTATTGTTGCTATTGTTGTTGTTGTTGCTGTTGTTGCTCATGGCGCGCGGCTCTGCAACTAAACAAAGGAGAGAAAAAATAAATAAATTAATAGTGTTTCAGCGATTTGGAAGTTGAGCTGCTTTGGTTCACCTTCAGTTTTAATGCCGCTGCTTGTACCCATCATGAAGCCCAGTTTTACACTGCAGCCAAAACAAGTTGTTGCTTCTTTGTGCCTTTCTTATTAGAACTTGTTTTATGTCGTTTGCGCGAGTGTGTGTGCGTACCTTGGGTGTGTTTGTGTGTGCGTACGTGCGCTGCTTACTTAAGCGCTTCAGAAAACCACTAGGAAATTGCTGAAGTACATTGTTTTTTGTTATCAATCAATTACTGCTAAGTTAACTTAACACATTAACTTTTAATGTGTGTATTTTAAAATATGTAAACACATTGAAAATGAGCTTTTTGCGTAGGCAAAAATATTTGACCTTTTCGGTGGATAAGTTTAAGCAAACTGGCAACGCCGTAATCAGTAATAGTGTGACCAGCATTTATTTTTTGGTACTTTTTTAGTCCATTGTCATTCATTGCTAAATTTACGATAAATAAGTACTATTGCGCGCTAACTTTTAAAAATATTAATTTTTTTATTGTGATTTATAAAAATACAATTTATTTTACAATTGAAATCATTTGACAAAAATATAAAAAACATAAAAATTACTTATATACTAAGGTGTTTTTCTATATTTTTCTGTGAATTTAATTACACTTTGTTATATTTGATTTTTGGTCTTACAGTCGATTAAGCCACAAATTGCTCTCAAAAAATAGTTGATTGCATTGCAAAAAGGTAAAAAAAAAATGGAGACACTAAGCGAGGAAGCACAAAAATAAACACACATGCACACACAGATTCAAACTACTGACACACACACATACACAAAACACATTTGATGTACAGAACTACAGATCAACTACCATTAGATTATTAATATCATCTACAGTCCATTTGTGTATTATTTATTCTTTAAGCCCATTGCACGTTTAGTGGCGCGTCCCAGTAGGATTCCAGTGAGAAAGACCAAGCCAGTCGCACTCATCAATATCACAAGGAAGAATTTACGTGCCGGCGATGTGACCACCTGTTGCACCAACTGCTGCATATCCTCTGGCGGCTGAGCCAGCGTATCATCCGCATTGCGAAACATTTCGATGCGCCGCTCCAGCTTCTCGCGGCAGTCCACCTCCAGTGAGTTGGGCGTCTGACGCAGCAAAGTTCGCAAACAGCCGAGCTCTAAATACAAACGGTGTACATATTTTTTATTAAATGCATATTATTAATTAGTGGTCACTGCGGCTCTATTGAATTGATTTTGATTTGCTAATAAATCCAATTCATATAACAAATGCAATGATTTTCATAGAACATTTTGATTGATTTGAACAACTTCCAGTTGCCCAGCGACCATTCTTTGTACTCTATAACCATGTGAACTTACTTCGTCCATCGCCGCTGATCACTTTGGAGCAGTAACGCAATAAATCCACAGTGCAAGCCGTTTCCAGAATGGGATCAACATGAATATCCGCCTTGGCCTCGGCTATCAGAGAAGCCACCTCCATTTGGCACTCGCGATTGATGAGCTGTTTGCTCAGAAAGGCAGCCTTGAGGCATTCCTCCACCTCGCCATGCTCATCGGCATCCATGTGCGTTTTACATAATTGCTGTATCTCATATTTGCAAAAATGCTGCAGCACCGGATTAAGTTTGTAGTTTAATGCCTGCTCCTGCAATATTTTGATCATTTCCTGAGCGCATTTCTTATCCAGTTTCGATTGGCGAAATTTGTCCTTTAAGCATTTAATAACCTACCAGAAAAGTGACACAGTTAAAAATACAATTAGCACATATATAAATATTTGTAATAGGTAAACAAGCATTTTATTTGCGGTGATAAGAAAACGTTATGAACGATCGAATTTGCAATTGTTGATGAGACACGTTTGCTGCTCGGTTTATTTTGTCAGTCGAGTTCAGTTCAATGCGCAGACGAGTCGTGTACGCTATGCTAGCATTTGGCGGCATTTTGGGCATTGCTCTTACCATTTGGTTGGTGCTATCATTGGGCACCCAAATCGATGCAGCCGAGCCAACATTGACCGTACAATTAGCCGGAGAACAGGGGGTCGTACGCGGGAATTACGGACAGACAGCATGGACCGGTCAAAGTTTAATGCAGTTCCGTGGTATTCCCTATGCTGAGGCGCCCATCGGGGATTTGCGTTTTCGGGTAAATAAAGATTTACTGAGCACTTATATTAACTTAGAAGCGAGCTGATAATAAAGCGTTTATAACGCTAATCACAAAAATTAAGGCACCTGTTGCTCGTGGGCCCTGGGCTGATACATATGACGCTTTGGACTTTGGACAACGTTGTCCGGTGATAACCAATTTAGAGGTGAACACACCATATGCTCAGTTGGAGGATTGCCTAAATCTATGCGTTTACACAAAGAGCGTAAGTCAAATCCATTAACCTACACAATTGTTCAAAAACAATTTCTTGAGAGATGGTGACTTTGATTAAATATATATACATTTTATAAACGGGTTTTTAAGCCTGCCATTTGATTAAGTCTTGTTCAAGTTTATATAAATGACAACTGAGCAAACAAATTAATGAATTGATAAGTTATCTGAAATAAACAAAAACAGACAAAACACATTTTCAAACTAAATAATTACAAAAGAGGCTCAGCAGCTGTTTTCAGTCGATTTCAGCTTTATGAAAACCAATACGGGAATTGTAACTAAATGTTAAAGATTGGTTTTTTTTTCTGCAGAAACCGAACTACCAATAATTTCAAATTCTTTCTTATATAATTCTTTGCTTTGTCGTTTTTTGGTAACAGCTCTCGGCTCGCCAGCCGGTGATGTTCTATGTCTATGGTGGGGGCTTTTATAATGGCTCAGCGGAAGATCATCCGCCTAACTATTTGCTGGAACGTGATATCGTTTTGGTGGTGCCGCATTATCGCACTGGCGCTCTCGGCTGGCTGTCCACATACAGCCAGGAGTTGCCTGGCAATGCGCCCATTGCTGATATACTATTGGCATTGGATTGGGTGCAGCAGCACATTCATGTGTTTGGCGGCGATCCCAGCCAGGTGACCATATTCGGCCAAAGTGCCGGAGCGGGTGTTACGAGCGCTTTACTTTTGAGTCCCCGAACCAGCGATCAGCACTTTCAACGCGCAATTGTCCAGTCGGGTTCGATATTTGCCAGCTGGGCGATAACATCCGATCCAGCTGGGCAAGCGCATCGCATTTGCATTGAATTGGGCTGCCAGCGATGTGAGCAGCAACATCAGCTATTGGCTTGCCTGCGTGCGGCATCTGTGTTGGAGCTGCTGCAGGCGACCAAATCGGAAAGTTTTTCACCGATTGTGGGTGATCTGCTGGGCATATTGCCTGCACAACCAGACCAGCTGCTCGAGAATTATCAGCGTGGTGTGCCGCTGCTGACGGGCTTCACCCAGCACGATGGCTCCTTTGTGCTGGCCAGTAAGTAACCATTACCCGTATTACACATATGACACTGTCAACTATACTTTATACACTTTAGCGTACTACGACGGCATCGTGGCCAAAGTGTCTAATGTGAGCGCGTTGAGCGTGCGTCAATTCTCGCAGGGCATGGTGGACATGATCAAGGATGCGACGGGGCTTGCAGATCAGCTACTTTATCGTTTAATGTACACGCCGCAGCTATTAAATAGTCACGATCACAAGCAAGCCTTGCCCGCCTACTTCGATGTGAGTGTTGATTGGAAAACGTTAGTTGAGATCAAAATTAAAACACCTTCTTAACACACACAGCTCACTTCGACGCTGACGATGAAGTCACCAGTGATCAGTCTGGCCAGCAAGCTGCACACACGCCAACCATCTGCTCCCGTCTATGTCTACAGCTTTGAGTACGAGGGTCAGTTTACACGCTTTGGTTATGAGTTTGGCAACGAGCATTATCCGTTCAATGGTGGCGCTCATCATTCCAATGAAAATATTTATCTGTTTGCGACGCACCCGCTGCAGGGCGAGGATACGCAGATGGCTGAGCAAATGGTCGAGCTGTGGACATCGTTCGCCATCAGCGGTGTACCCAAGCATCTGAGCGCTTTAGCCAGTCCCAGTGGACCATATAATCGACTGGCGCTGCATATAAGCCAAGCTGATGATTTGCTAGAGACGCTCACAGCCACCATTGATGATCCAGACAATGGGCGTTTGGAGCGTCAGCATGTCGAGTTTTAATATATAAAATGCACAACGAGAACCTGGCTTTAAGAATAGTTACTATTTTTCCATTTTCATTATTTCCCCCTAGCTGTATTCCTATAAATTCTACATAAAATTAAAGTACATTTCTAGAGTTAAAATTAAATATTAGCTCACCTTGCCATTGAGTTCCTCATTTGGTTGGGCTGTGTCCACAATTTTGGAGCAGTACATATTGATGTTCTTGCCACAGGCATTCTGGAGCGAGGGATTGAAACGAAAGTCCGTATTTTGTTCGATCATACGATTAACGACGACCAAGTGGCAGCGCTGATCAAACTTGGGATCATCCTTGTAGGTCTTGAGGCAGTCCAATAGTTGCATAGATTCGGTATTGGGACAGAACTTGTAGACCATCTCCTTGCAGGTGTTAAGCAGTGTGTAATCGGTGCCGCTGTCCCCCAGTTCCGATCTCTTGATCATAAAGATGGCATGATGACAAGCCTTACCCAGCTCCGATGTCCTCTGTATCAAACACTCCAAAGCCTGCAAAACAATAATTGTTTCTCTAATAAATATTTCACAAATTTCATTAAAATTGTTAATTGTTATGTGTTTTTTTATGTGGCGTTGAGGTTAATAGTGAAACGGATGACTTGCATTTTTATTCACCTGGCCGGGACCCTTTAATTCTGCACAAAACTCCTTCAATTCACTCTTGCAGGCAGTGCCCAGTTTGGGATCTAGTAAAATACTCTCGCGCTGCTGATATAGCTGCGATTTAACCTGCTGTCTGCATTCCTTGGGTATCTGCGGACGCTGGCCGCGTATGGTATCGTTGCGCATCACCTCACTGAGGCAGGCAACCACCTCGTTCTTTGTGGCGCTTGCCGCACAGAAGCGCGACACATGCGCCCGGCACGCCTCCTTGAATTTGGTGGTAAAATGATAGCTCTTCAGCGAAATTATCTGAAAATGCTCGACGGCGGCGCGACATCCTTTGTGTAAATCAGCATCGTTCTTGTGCTTGATCAGGCAATCCATCATGTTGCCTGCGAAATTATGTAAATTTTAGTTATTAGTGAGAAATTGTAATCTTAATCTCCATTTACCATTATCATGGCCTGTGTTGAGTATATCAGAGCAGTGCTGTTGCATTGCCTCCGAGCAGGCCGACATTATAACCGGATTGAGTTCAATGTGGGCTGCCTCCTCCTCGGTATATTTGGTTACCACCGATTTGCATTCGGGCTGCAGTTCATCCAAACGATTTTGCAGGCACTCCATTTCGGTGCCCTTCGTGGTGAGATCGCCGCAGTATTGTGACAAATCGGATAGACAATAATCTTCCACCTCGGGCATCAGATCCACGGAGATGGCACGTTGACGCATCACACGCTTCACCTCGCGAAAGCATTCCTTGCGCAACGTTTGTTGCTCATCCTCGCTGTAGGCCATGCGATGCAGGCAGGGCAGTATCATGGGACCACGCTCCGGATCCATTTGCACATCCTGTACATCGTCCCATTGCCGCTTGGCGCTACAATATTTGACGGCATCATCGCGACAATGTTTGTACAACTGCGGATCCAACTTGAAGTCGCGCGCCACAAAATATTCAATAATCAGCAGCGCCTGTTCACACTCCGGCCGCATTACGGCCGTTCCAATGCGTTCCATCAGGCAGCTCATTACGCGCGCCTCGCCACCCTCGACATCCTTGCAGGCGACGTCGACGACCTTTTTGCAGGCACGTCTCAGCACGGGATCGACACGCCAATCCTCGCCGGCATCGCTCACCTTGATGAGGGTCTCAAGACCACGTTGGCATTGCGATGTTATTCGACGCTGAGGCCGCCGTGCACGCACATGTTTCATCAGGCAATGGATAATTTCGCCACCAGCGCTCGATTGGGCATTTACCAGCTGCGCCTCATCCGGACAAAATTTGGGTATGTCATCGGCACAATCGCTGAGCAATTCCGGCGATAGTTGATAATCGGTCATCAGCATGCGACGATGATCATTCAGCTCCACGAGGCATTCGGACGCCAATTTGGTGCCGTTCTTCGACACGGACTCGAGACACAGCAAAATTTGCGCCAATCGCACCTGCTTATCCTCCGAGACGCCGCGACGGCAGTGGTGCAGCTTAATGTCATCCTTGCACGCCTTGGCCAGTCCATGTGACACACGATAATCTCGTCCCAATTGCTGATCCCGCATCGTTATCTGCCCCGCACACTGGCTGCTCATCTTAGGATCGCTCTTGTGCCGCACCAGACACTTGTAAGCGGCTGCCGTGCCCATGTGCTCCTGTCAAATGAGTAAAAGATTAGAAGCAGATTAAAAATGGACTATGTCCAGGGCTTCTTACTTGTGGACAAACTGCTGTCAAATCGTTGGAACAAACTCGAAACAACTCAAGCATGCCACGTTGCTGCTCGATGGTAGTGATGGCCACCTTGCAGTTCGTGTCGATGGTCATTTTTTGGTTGCCCAAAGCCTGTGCAGTTAGACATTTGGCCGTGTCCAATTGGGAGAGCAGCGCTGGCAAATGCTCCAAATTCATGCGACCACATTTGTGCTGCTCGACTTCGCTGCCACATACCGCATAGAAGTCCCCAATGCTGGCATAGTCCTCGCCTAGCATCTCGTGCACCCGTCTCAGCTGCTGCCGGCAGCTGCTGCCCTTTGGCATTTGCTGACGATGGTCCTCGAGGCAACTCCATAGATCGATGGAGTTGAGGCAGCCAGACAACTTCACCTGCTCGCCGGCACAATAGCTAGGCAGCAGTTGGTGTTCCACCCAATTGCTTGACTGCAGTTGACGCTGCTGCTGCCAAAGGGCATGCTGGCATGGCTCGGGCAGTGCCTTCAACTGGCTGGAGCTGAAACTCAAGGCACACTCAAGCATCGCCAAATTGTCGGTGGTCTTCTGGTGTGTGCAGTCTTTGCGCAAATTCTGGCAGTCAGCTAAATCAATAATGCTCTTCACACCAATGTCGATGGCAGCACGGCGCAAACGAACTTTTGCGATGGAGGTGCAGTTGGAGGCATCGTTTCCGGCTGCCGCCCAAAGGCACGACAACAAAGACAGCAACAACAAGTGCGAATTGAATTTCATTTTTGGTTTAAACTTTGCAAGTTGTGATGCAAGTTCGATGATCAGTCGTAACTGTACATTTAAGCACACTCATGCACACACTTGCATCAATATTTGTATGTATGTATATCAATATTTAATATCAACTCAATACGTTTTCCTTTGCAGCGAGAGAGTTCTTAAAGTGCAAGTGCCAAAACGACAAAACAAAAGGCCGGTGGAAAATGCAACGTTTTCTTATGTTCTTGTCATGTTGTGAGGCGGTCACTGTAATGATTTTTGGATTGCCCAGTTATTGTACTTTATACTAAATGCAAATTTAAGCAATATGTCAACTATTAGCTTATTTCTTTTTTATATTATTTTAATACCAAATCTTCTTAAACCAACAGCTGCATACTATGACGTTAAGAACCAATTTTCGTTTATCGATTGTTGTTTTATTATCGAATATGTATAGAAGAGCAGCTACTTGTGACGTCATTCCGCGGGCATGCTATGTAGATAATCTAAGAATTCTTTGTTTTTTTTTGTTTATAAGTATTAACATTTAACCGAAATGGTTTAATTAAAAATCTCTTTAAGTTGTATTTTACATTGACATTTTATTGTTCTCTTTTTATGAGCACGTTTTTCTTTTATTGTTGTGTATTGCTAAAATTTTGGATATTCTAGCTTGCGGCTCGTGTTCTTGGTTATGTTTCTCGTTCCTTAGGCAGAATTGTGTATATTCAGCCGAAATATGTCGTGAGCAACAAAGAAGCTGCCGGCATTGGCTTTCAGCAAAAAAACTTGCGAATACGAGTGTGGTGGATCTTCGTCGCACTGAAGGCGTCCCAGCACATTAATCAGCACGCCACCGTCGAATGTCGGCTGAGTGTCGATTGTGGTAATAATCCGATTGATCTTTTGAAAACTGAGGCTCTGCACTTTTTCAAGAATTTTTGGCGCTCCTTGTATTTGATCTCCCTCGAAGGTCATAAATGACTCTGTAGTGCTGTAGAAATTAACCACGTTGGCACGGTTCGCCGGATCGTCAAAAATGGCATAATATTGCTGGATAAAACCCTTGCCAACAGCATCGTATTGTGGATTTATTGCCATGTTGTGATCTTGAGATTATTTTTGGAACTGCTGCAAATATATGATTTATATATTTCGATATATGAATGTTTGACAAAAGTAGTTTTTATTTTGTTAAATATCGATATTTGTTAGAGATATTCTTATCGATACTACTTTCCGCTTAATTTTACTACTTGAAATGCTTTTATTTAGTTGTAGTACAAAATGCTAAAAAAAAAACACCAAAGTTTTACAAGCGTATTACTGCGAAGCATCAATAAATTGTATCTATTTCTGAAAGATATTCCCAGCACCAGCACCAGCAGATAGGATAGAACATAAGAACAATACTTTTGGAGCACAACCAATGCAAATTATTTAAAATCTACAAGCAAACTAATACTATTAAAACATACTAGTATTTTCTAAAAAAACACATTTGAAATTTTAATTGTCTTTACAAATTGTACCGTTACAATAACAATTGGTAAACAGCTAAATGCATTTGTTGTATATCGCTATCGAAGCGCACGTGCGATGACCTATCAAAATCGATAACGCACCCTCCTGTCCGTATGAAATTGGAATATAAATATAAACAGATTTTATTAAATATAATTTTTATTAGGATAGAATGTTTGAGGCAAGAGATAGCAAAATGACAAAGACTGACACTGATTCCGATGACGATGATGACGTACAAATGAGGATGCTATTAGAAGCCGCCGACCCCACGCTCCTCACAAATGATATGTTCAAAGAACAAAAGACTCAAACTCAGCCATCGACAACGATTCAATTGGCATCAACAGGAATGGGGACTGTAAAGAAAATGCCTAAAACTGAACGTTACCTGGATGAGCAACCTATAGCAGCTGCCAGCGACCTGCAGATCACCAAGGAAATGCAGACACACATTTGGGGGAAACTAAGTGTAATTATTCAAAACCAAATAGAATTTTGTGAGCCCAAGCAGCAAATCAACTGTGAGCCACAAAAAGAGCAGTCAACTTGGACCAATCAAGTGAAACTAGTTGCCAATGCCGATTGCTATATCGTTGATACCATCGAGGAGGAAACACTGACGCGGAAGAAGCCCACAATCAAGAGGCGCTTACCGGACGAAGAGAAGCCATTGACAGAAGCTGCTGCACTGGCAGCAGTTGCCGTCAGCGGCGAATCCATACTGAACGGCAAGGATATGAAATGCTGGTCTGAGACACGTAAATCACGCAAGCACAAACTCTACAAATACAAAGCCGGTGTTGGACGGAGTAAAATTCTCACTCTCATCGAAGATACAGACGATCGTTAAGTTACGGTCCAAGATTCGACAATGGATACGAAGTAAAATTAGAAATTAATCCAAATATATATGTATATATATGCTTATGGGGATTAATTTTATACTTGTTCAATATGCTGTTAAGATCGGCTGCGGATTAATAAGTTTAAGATTAATATAGAGACCACTTTGCCACATGTCTGTTCTAAACGAGATCCAAGCGGTGTTGTAATATAAACTAAGACAATGGAACACATTAAGTATCTAAATTATTCTGGTAGTTGGTCGAAGAACTGGCCAAATTGGAGCTGGCATTGCCCGGTTGGCCATCGAGCAGGCCGTATAGCACTTGCTGCTGGCTACTGGCCACATTGCTGAGGGAGATGCCTCCAGCATCTGTGCTGCCGCCCTGCAGCTCCTGCAGCATGTCGCCTACAATGTTGCTCATGCTGTTGCTGCCGGCGGCACTGCTGCTATTGTTATCATCGCCTTGCTGCATATCGAGTATGTTGAGGAATTCTTGACGATTGAATTCGTGCTGTTGCTGCTGTTCCTGTTCCTCCTGTTGCTGCTTCTGCATGCTGCTCTGGCTCTCCTTCATCAGCTTATCGTACTCCTGCAGCACACTATCGAATTCGGCAATTTCGGAGCGATTGCGCACTATTACCTTGTGCTTGTAGTAGTTGTGCACCTGCGTCAGGGATGTGCCCGTCTTGCTGACGTAGGCCTGTTCGAGTGGCAAAAGCTGCAAAGTTGTCACATTTTTGAGCTTACTATCCATGTCATAGAAGCTGCGATACTTTGCGATAAGGCTGCGCAAAAATGACTCGGCCGAGTCGGTCAGCAGGATAACGGCCGCCTCGGAACAGTCGGTGAATCCAGCCAGTCGCAGTAGGCCGCACATGGCTTTTCGCATCGCATGCCGGCACATGTTACTTGATAACTCGGGATAGGATTGAGGGTCGCCTCGGGAATACGGCGTGTCCACAGTTGGTATGAACCAAATGGGTTTCTGAAACTTTTGCTCGCTAACCAAATCGGCGGCATTCTCCGGCGGAAAGTCCACCTCGGGTATCATTTGGCACGGATTCAAAAGGTAGTTCGAGGACCCCTGTAAATGTGAATACAGTTAATAATCATTGTGTCCAGCAGAATTATCATTGAGCTAACATTTGTGTTGGAGTAGGTATCGATTAGGGACTGAAGCACTTCAGTTTGTTTCATCACTTCGATGGTTTGCGTGACCAGGGAGCTCTTCAGTTCAATATTGTCGCTATTTAAAATATTGCAAGCATACAAATATTATGAAATTCAAATCGCATGGGTAGAATAGAGTCCCTTTTGCACTCACTGTTTATCCATTGGCATCGGATCTCCTTGTTGCCGGATCTCATCGAGTTTTCGCTTTTTGGCATGCGTGGACACATAGTTGTCCGGCGTGAGCGGATTGCTCTCCTCTTCTAATTCGCCCCAGTGTTCTCGTTGAATCTTTTGCATTATTTTTAATTCAGCTATTGCCGTTTAATACAGAAGTTTCTTTAGATACACAAGTTTTTGGGATAATCTCAATATCGATATTTTGTGCGATATTTATTATCGATGATTTGTCTGAATTTGCCGCCTAGTTGTATTTTAAATGGTTCTTCATAAATTAATTCAGAAGACTGCAGAACAAATTAAATAATAAATTAAAATTACGAACTTTATTTATTTGTCGGTATCCATTTATTAGAGTTGGCATATTGTGTTTTTGACTTTTGTTTTGGTTTAGCGTTTTAGCATTGGCATAACATACATATTTTCGTTAATTTAGAGGGATATTGGTAACAGGTTTTAAGTTAATTGGTAACAGTTTGCTTATTCAGATAGCCCATCAATGCCTGTAGACGCTTCTTAATGTTCTTTTGATCGTCCAGTGTGCAACCAAGGAGAGCACTCTCGAATTTCTTATCGATTGGACCGACATCCGCTTCAAGTACGGTGTTCAGTCGGCCACTGGGATCCATGGTGCTGCTGCAGCAGGCATTTAAATATATCTGGCAACGTTGACGGCCAATGACCGGATCACCCATTTTGATCATTGTATCGATTAAGGTATTAATCTGACTAAGTGAATCCTCTTGAGAATTGTCCCTCACGGTGCGCACATTCAGCTCAACAGTGCCAAGACGATCACTAACCCGCTTAGTGTACAACATGATCTCCTCGCGCTCGCCTGTGTTACAAATTAAAGTTTATAAACTTTTAAATGTAATGTATTAAGGAGATTATTTGTACCATCGGTCATGTTTTGCAGCATTTCGTTGCTCTTTATGAGGTCCATGGACATTAAAAGGTAGTCTTTCTTCTCCTGTAAATTAAGCGCATCCTTGCGAAATTTCTCCACACGTGCATCCAACTGATCGAGTATTGTTACAAATCTGTAAATGAACATATCACATTAATTTATGCTAGAGACGATTGTTATACTTTTGTGATTTTACCTTTCGTTCGCATTGCAAGGTCTACCAAATATTGTTTTATTAAAAGAATTTGTTATTGGTTTTGATGGTGATATGAAAAGAGAGAAGCAAAGTTGTTTGTTAGGCTGTCAGCTTATATAGAAACTTAATAATACTCAAGTGACTCTCGCACAACGCTTTTTTTTGTCTTTTCTTGTTACTTCCTTTTTTGGACATTGTGTGGGCGCCACTCAGATTTAAGCTACCACCAATATTATTATTATAATAAGCTTATTTGAATGTATAAAATTAATGATATGCTACATAGTTTACTAAATATTAAATAGCAGATAATAACTAAAGGCGACAAATAATAAAATATATTTTGTTTCGAGAGTTGCTCTCAATTATTTTTTTTTTGTTTTTTCTAGTAGTTTTTTTTATGAAGTTTGGAATAACAACCTGTCCAGCGCTCTACTGTAGTCGACAAGTCCATACGAGTTACTGCCACTGGGTGAGGATGAGGATGTTGAAGCTGCCGCTGCATCCGCATGCAGACCTTGTAAATAATCAAAATTCATTGATGTTTCCGAATGATAAACGTTTGAACTGTTGTTGCTGTTGTTTTGATGATAGGGATAATGCTGCTGCTGATGATTGTTGCTGTCGCTTTGCTCCTGCATGCCATGCACGAATGGAGCATCAATGTCCATATCCTGCGGCTGATCCAGTGTGCCACTCAAATCTACTGCTGCTGTCGCTGCTCCTCCGGCCTGCTACAGTCGTTGCCAAGTCACAACGTACTTCAGAAATTGAGTATGAAATGCTTTTATTTCCTGGTTCTCTAGCAGTTTTAAAAGTGCGCGCTTTTTTGTACAAACTTGATCTTGAAAGTATTTTTCGTTTTTTTGTGGTAGCCTTTTGGCTATTTTGGAATGTGGTAAGCTCTTTTTGGCGTGGGTGCTTGTTGCGGTTTGTCTGATGTTGCTTAAATTGTTTACATGATAGCTTAACACACATACAAAAAAAATCTCTCGCACTCACCAGCTGCAATCAGAGAGAGAACAAAGAGAAGGTTTATTTATCTATTAATTACCTATCGATTTGTGTGCTGTTTTTATATGCCCCAGCTGTCCAATTGGCTGGATGCGCATAATTTTCATCAGCAGTGTACTCTTCCTCATCGGAGTAGCTCTCGTAATTGGTGCTGAGATGAGGCGGTATTTGCTCATCGCAGCGTCGACGCTTGCGGAAAATGCCGAGCAAATTTTCAAACATATTTATTTTTGACGTACGCACACAAACACAAAAACACACACTCATAAACAACAACAGAATTGGAATTAATACTATTTTGTGTGAGCTTTTGGAGCAAAATCAATTGTTTGTTGACGATGTGCGTAGAAAATTCCAGCAATTTGTCTTCTCTGAAATTGTGAAATTTTTGGTAAAGAAATATGCAACAAAATATTTACCTTTAGCAGTAGCTGATGTCAAGTTGAATAATCAAATGTATTATTGATTCTGTTTATTTTGTATTACAAAGTGGTGTTTAATTGATGTTTACTTTGTTTCGGAAAACTTGCAGGCTAATTGTAGGTATGTACATATTTGTGCTGTATTCTTCGATATAGCTAGGGTTCGCTTTATTTAAATTGTTATTTGTTCCTTATTATTTAAATGCGAAGCTCATAGTATTATTTTTATTAACAAATTTCGTAAACAGTGGCCAGACCACCAGTGCGACCGTATGATAGACTATTTTGGTATTTAATGGCATGACATCACAACAGTGGTATTGAGAAACGATATATTTACTGAAACTAAGTTCCGATTATTTAGTACCGATTCGGTGTATAATCGATATCGATTATCTTATTACTAATTACGCGGAAAATTCAAATCGAGCACACACATCGCTGTGCGTGACCATTTGCAGGACTTGGAAATCATATCGAAAAAGTAATAAAACGGACACTGCTGCAAAGTGGCATGACCCTTAACACAATAAATGAAAAACTCACATCGCTGCATATGCGGATAAAGATGCTGTCCATGGGCCGGACAATGTATAAGGTCATTGCCAATATCATTTGAGGACAACGGCGGCCCATTACTCTCCGCGAGCGTACATTGCGCGCGCTCTGGTAAATCACATTTGGCTGTCACGGCATTCCAGTGCAACTTTTGACTGCACTGTTGCGGTATAGCCCGACCATAATAGCAAATGTAGTAATTATTACAGCTGCTCGAACTGCCAATATACACGATGCGATCATTGGCTCCGGTCAGTGGCGTCATTGTAGCACAATATATCTCCGCGTCCGTCACCATGTTGTTCAGCTCATTGCTGCTGTCTAGTGGCGGATTGCTGATGCTGCCGCTTTCGCTGCCATTGTTGCATTTAGCATTTTCAGGCGTATCACAAATTCGATTCACCTTGTTGTAAAACATGTTCGCTGGACACGATGCCAGCACAGCATCCCCGTTGTCCTGACACAAATAGAACAATCGACAATCAGTCGGGTGCTCCACAAAACTTCCACTTGCCTGATTCAAGCATTGGCCAAGAGCGCTCTGTCGTATTGTCACGGAATTGGTAGGTTTGCGCATCAATATCGCTTGCGATGCTGTTGTCGTACTCCACAGCAACAGCCACATGAATACTGCAAGTTAAAGAATTTATCACAGACATAAATATTTGGCAAAAAGGTTGCAGGATCAACGTACATGAGATTTTACTGTTTTTAGCCATTTTGCTTTGTGTGTCAGAGCACAGTAAAGCGCAATTTTATTCTAATTTCGTAATGTGCAAAGAACTTGGCCTATATGCGAGACAGCATAGTATCAACAATAGTATCAGAAAATTAACATTTTTCTTGCGTGTCAATGCTTTGATAAGGCCTTCAACCAAAACAATCGTTGCCGGCAGTTTTTCTGCAATACTTTATTTTCAGTCACAATCGACATATTGATTCCACAAATAACGCTCCGTAGTCACATATTAACTGGAATGAAGAGCTCGTTATTAACTTTACAATGTCGATAAAAAAAAATCCAAATAACTTCTTCGATTTGAGATTATCTACAAGAGATTGTGCACGCGTCAATTAAAAACCCAATTAATTATGTTATGGTCTTTGTTAGATAGATACAAGCAAACCTATCTGTCCTTGGTTAGAGAGCTTTCATATCGGTCAATGGGCTTTTCATATTTTGTTTTTAGTATAGCTCCAGATAGTTGGCCCATTTCTAAAATTTCTGAGAACATTATTTTGCTTCCGGCAATGATTTAACACTTTCGTTGTAGTAAAAAGATATTTAATAACCTTGAGTACAACCCATATTTTTCTTGACAACTAAACATGCAATTTAATAATGTATTGTGATACTGATTACTCTGGAACTTATCCAAGTAAATGTTTATAAAAACACCATTAATAATTAGCTAAAAGTGTAATGTTATTAGGAAAATATCTTCCGACATTTCTACTCGATTTAAAATGAGCGACGAAAAAAAATTTTTAATTTAATAATGGATTGCGATACTGATTTCTCCAGAACTTATCCAAGTTAATGTTTATAAAAACACTATTAATAATTAGCTAAAAGTGTAATGTTATTAGAAAAAATATCTTTCGACATTTGTAGGCAATTTAAAATGTGCGAGGAAAACTATTATTAGTTTAGATAAAACAATAATAAAAAGATAAATAGATCACTTTTAAATGTTGTCTTAATTAAAATTTGATTTTCAGTTTTAAATATTAAAATTTGCAGTATTTATTTTAATATTTCGTTTTTTTAAATTTATACTCAAAATGTGTTTTTTATTCATTTGCTTTCAATATTTGTGGTTTACGCTCAATAATTATAATAAAAATATATATATATATATATATATATACTAACAAATTATTTTAATATAAAACAATTATTATTAGTTTTTATATTTTCATCAGAAGCCGACTTAATTCATTCCATTTTCAGTTCAAAAGCTTAAAATTTGTAAAAAAAAAAATCAAAAAATATTTATATAAACAATACGATTTTATTTTAACACAAATTGTTTTTTTATTATTATTAAATTAGATTAAATTAGTGTTCATTGTCGATGACGGTCGGAAGCACTTGGCCCGACTGATCGTTACACAGGAGCGCTTCTCGTGATCCCAGCCGTAGAAGAAGGGGCACTGCTGCAACATTAAGAATCCATTGCGGCAATAGTAGAAATAGTTGCAATTATCCGGATGGGGATATATGTCAACTGTATGCGATTTACACTGTTCACGCACACTAATCGTGGATCTCTAAAAAGCACACAATCAAAGAGTTTAGATTCAGATGTAGTCTATATATATATATATATATATATATATATATATATATATATATATAAATGTAGATGTCGTTTATATGGCATTGTTTAACTCACCAAACAGTTGACAACTTCGGCTCTATCACATTTGCCAGTTTTGGCATTAAAATGCATGTTGGCGGCACAATGCATTGGCAGTGGCTTCCCATGATAGCAAATCGAATACTCTGTGCAGGATTTCTCATGAGTCAGCAGCACAATTAGATTTTTGTTATCTGCCAGTGGGCAATAACTGGCCACAATGGTTACCACTCTATTGGGCAAATTGAGAGGAGTTATGGTCTCGAAAGCAGCCACCTCTGTCACAGTTTCGCTAATTACATTGACAGTCGTCGAACTGACGACAGTTTCTTGCTGTTGCTGCTGCTGATCCGTCGGCGTATTCAGCGGCAATCCGGTGCGACAATCCACATCTTGCATGGGCTCACACATTGCCAGCTGAGCGTTGAAAAAATCATTTTCCTCCGGACAAACACTCTCATACGAATCCTCGCCGCTGCAAAAGATGAAATGAATGCAGCTTTTGTTGGAGGCAATAAAGAAATCTTGGCGGCCAGCCTGGTTGCACTCCTCAATGATATCGGCCAGCGAACGATGCCAGATGCTGATCATCACCAGCAGCAGCAGCAGCAGCAGGAGCTGTAGTCCACTGGTATTTAGCATGTTCCCTCAATCGTTGGCAATTGGTGACTAAATAACTTGGCTGTGTTACAGTAGCGTTTTAAATGATTCCCACCAAACATTTGGCTTATCATCAAATATTCATTATAACATGTCATGCAAAACTCCGCCGCTGATTGTCAAGCAAACTTTATTATTACTTCTGCTGCTGCTGCTTAAAGATAAGATTTTGGGCCAATGCATTTGCGGAGTGACTCATCGAAATGGAAATGCTGCGGGCATTGCTGCAAAAGTAAATATCCCGAAATGCACTGATAATAATAGTTATCGTTTGCTGGATAAGGATAAACTCCATCCTGACCGCTCTTTCGGCAATAAATACGCAGATTGCTGCTGCTGATTGTGGTCCTGCTGGCTGCAGTTGAAGTGGTGCTGGGCGTTGAAGTGGTGGTGGTGGTGGTAGTGGTGGTGGTGCTGCTTCTACTGCCTGGACTCGGTTTGGTTTGCTGCGGCTGCTCTGTAACCACAGTGGTAATAGTAGTGCTGGTTCTGGTGGTTCTGGTGCTGGTGCTGGTGGCTCTGGTGCTGGTGCTGGTGGCTCTGGTGCTGGTGTTGGTGCTCTGCGTAGCCTGTGCTGTGGTTTCATTCGCAACATAACAGGTAACGGGTTCGATGCATTCATCATTACAATAATAGGAATCATCGCCATTGCAATGTACATATTCGCTGCAATCGGGATTCGGATTTGGCACCCGACTAATGATGACACCCTCGCATTCCTGCAGGAAAGCCGCCTCATTGAGCCGCAGCCAACAGCCAATTACAATTAGCAGTTTCAACATAAATAACTTGGCCTCGACGATAACTGCCGGAGAAGACACCAAAAGACGTGTGCTTTATAGGTGGATTGGGCTCATGTGCCTTGATAAGGCAGTTACCTCATATTTTTTTATTGTTCAAATAGGTTTTAACACAACATAGTTCTTAATTAAAAAAATAAACGTTCTCTTTTTGGTTTTCTTTTTTTTTTGTTGTTGTGTTATTGCTACCTTCTTTGCCTGCAACCCGGTACGTCAGCGATGCGTCCACTGCAGGTGCCATTTGACTCATGGAAGGCATAGCCAATGGGACAAACTCCGACAACCAAGAAACCATCCATGCAATAATAATAATAATTGCAATTACCGGGATATTTGTACTTTTGGGTTATACCCTGACGACACATTGGTCGCCCATCCATTGTGGAGGCAGTTGTGGTGGTTATAGGTTTATATGTGCTGGTGCTGATGCTGCTGCTGCTGCTGTTGATGCTGGTTGTAGTTGGAACTGTAGTAACTCTTGAAGTTGTGCTGCTTTGATTAACTGCAGCACAGGTGTAGCTTTCATCACACAAATCTTCGCCATCGCAGAACATTGACTGCTCGTCACTGCAAAAGATTACGGCATGCTCGCATTGGGTCCGTGGATTCTCAATATATGTGTCAGCCTCAATACTATCGCATTCGGGAATGGTCAGCGCACTGACGCAGGCGCTGCCAATGCCAATGACGATGATGACGGGCAGGATGTCAATCCGTATAGATTGTTTCATTTTGTGCGGGCTCAATTGGGTTGTGCTTAGGTTTTTATATTTTTTCAATAACCGTGTTTTGTCAAATAAAAAGTTGCATTTAATTAAACGAGACATGTTTCTGTTTATTGGGCTTATCATTAACTAGGGGGCTTATCACTTAAAAAAAGTACAACCTATGTTTTTCTCGATAGGTTTGTGTGTTGCTTAATTTGACGAAATTCCCAATGTGTTTGGATATGGCTGATTTTGCTACGCCCGCCTTGAGTTCCCATAGCATTTGGCCACGTTTAGTTGCACACAGCTGCGCCGCTCTGTGTCCCAGCCATAGTAGAAGGGGCACTGTTGCAGCGTCAGGAATCCCTTGATGCAATAGTAGAAATAGCTGCACTTGTCCGGATGTGGAAAGAAATCGGTTATGTGTGGCAAGCACTTGTGCGACGACGGTTCATCTATCTGCAAGAAAGGACAGAAAATTAAAAACTAATCAAATAATAATACAAATTAAAACATTTACCGCACAGTGAACATTCTCGGGATAATCACATTGTCCTGTTAGTCCATTGAAATGCAGCTCGTTGGTGCAATGCATTTCCATGGCATGCCCATGATAGCATAGATAGTAGTCGGTGCATGATGTATTGCTGGCCATAAATATCACCTGGCTGGGATCATCACTGTTCGGACATTTGGGCTTGACGAGTGGCGCTATATTTACAATATCTACTTCCACAGTGGGCTGCTCCATAACCGGGGGCGTTGGTTGGGGTTCGGGTTCAAGATCGGTGGGCGTCTCATCGATCTCGTCGAGAAAGCATTTAACATTGGCCGCATAATCGCACGATCCTGATTCTGGATCAAAGTACTGGCCCTCATCGCATTCACCCAAAATGGAATCATCGCCATCACAATACACATACGATTGACAGCTCTGCCAACTGGATACAAAACTTTCCAATTCGACTTCTTCGCATTCCTCGAAAGTTTCACCATTGCACACGGTAAATACTAGAAATAAGAACACAAACGATTTTTGATACATTTTTGATTTTGACTTTGACTTCGACTTGGTTTTTACACACTGATGTTGTCCGCATTCAATTGCGCTGAATTTATGGGTGGCAAAACTTCTGAAATATTTTGTGAAACATGTATTTCTTTTTAGTCTAATTGCATATTGCTTATCAGCATGGCCAACGACTTGTTTTTGGCTTGTTTGATATGAAGCATCTTACAGCTTGATATAATTGTATGATTCATGGACAGATGGACTGACATACAGACGGACTGACGGACAGGCAGACAGCATCCACATTCTCAAATTTCCAACATGTGGATATTATGTCATCAGTTGCGTGAATAGTTTGACATTACAGCAGGCAACAACAACAACGTTGGTCCAGCAACTCTTCACTTTTTCGGATTGTTTACATAAGCCAAAAAGCTAGGGCTTTTAATTAATATTCAATATATGCTCACAGAGTGTTTTTATTTTTTTTTTTAATTTTTTTTATTTTTGACCAATGGCCACAGTCGAAAAAACGTGAAAAGGCAATAGCAGCAACAGCAGAAAGAAATCATTGACCTCAACCGCACCGTATTTTGGACGTATTTTGCTTATGGAGCCCGAAGACATCAGCATAGTGGCTAAAAAAAAAATAACTAAAAAAAACGTGCTCCGTGATTTATATACACATATATATTTCGGTACAGGTGCGCTCAATGGCAATAATGATTTGATTATTCAAATCGATACACTAACAACTATATAGTAATTATAATTATAATATTATAAAATCAATCTCAATTTAATTGACAACTTATGATTAATAAAAAACGATGTAAAGACTGCAGTTGGGGAGAAATTGGAAACAATCTTAGGTAACTCCTAAAATTAATCAGATACTAAGAGAGACAACCACAACAAATTTTTTGAATATGCGAAATGCATTTTAATTTAGTTTAATTTATTATTTTTTCTTACTTAATGATAAAAGAAAACTTTCAATGAAGATCAGTCAATTTGTCAGTTTAAACATTAACTAAAACTATTTTGTCGATATCTCTTTGCGCTTAAGAATGAGATTAATTAAAAATGTTATTGTGTGCTGGGTCAGATAAGCTGAAAGTGAATTTATTGTAGAATTTATATATATTTATATTTATATATATCAGCTTTGTAGTTCAAACCGATTGGCAAAAAAATGGCTGATTTCAAACCAAATTGCGTGGAAAACAATAAAACTATCATGTTACTGATTTCAGAGAATTGGGCTAAAATTAAATAAATTTCATAAATAGTAGTATATATATGGACATACCTACATGGCTAGATAAACTATCCTATGGATTCTAAAAAAGAATATCGTCAGTGTCAGATAAGGACTGTTAGTCTCGTCTACGTTAAAGTTAATAAACAAATAAACAAAGAGTTTTTAAAACAAAAAAACATATCAACTCTTTTCATTAGCTATTAGCTGAAACGCAGGGTGTTCGCTGTGCGTTGCAACTTGGCCTTGTCTTGGTTGGCTTTTGGCTGTGATATAAATCACACATTACTTGTGCGACGACTTTTGGCTCTTTTGCACTATCATGTGGCAGGGGCCAAACAACGCTAGAGTGGATCGCATGGTATTCTTTATTTTTTTTTTTTCAATTTGAAGTTTTGCCGCAAATCTAATTTATTGTCAAGCATTTGCCCAATATGACGACGATAAGACAAGCCAGGTGCAAACTTTATCATAATCATGCAACGGTAAGCCAAATAAAAAAAAACAAAAGAAAGAGAGAGATGACAAATTCAACAAACAACGAGGCAAACAAAAGTGGGGTGGTTTTGGGGGAAACCGTTTTGTATATTTGTTTAAACAAGTGCAAACGAAAACAATTTCGTATTGTTTTATTCTTTATTGACGATTGCTTATAGTCGATATTTGCAGGTACTAAATGCATTGACAGCAGGAAGGATTGACAGATGGACAAATGACACGATCGGCTCAATGCATACGGTTTGTGGACTCAACTGCAAAGACAACTGACGGACATCAGCAGACGGGAGAGGGAGAGGAAAAGGAAGAGAGAGAGAGGAAGAGAGAGGAACAGCAAGACGGGCGGACGGCGAAGTCGGCAATATGTCTGCCGGTGCTGATCTGTTTGTCTGTTTACACAAGCACAGGTACATACACATACACACACACTGACACACACACACACACTAAGCTCGATCAGTGAACTGTGTGTTTAATTTACAATACAGCTGTACCATTTATTTACAAGCATGTGTTAATTTCATTGTACAGCTTTCAAGACATTTATATTAAGCCAGCCGAAAAAACAACTGCCATATTCTCTCTTTCTCTCTCTCTATATATATGTATATATATATATTTAATGTTATGTACAGCCTACCTGAATGCTGACAATGACAATGCCTTTAAAAGTCCTGAGGGAGGCAATATTATTATTGTACTTATTTTCGGATTTTAATGAAGTCATTCTTATAATTGTATTATTTTGAACAAAAGGCGCAGTAAGAGTGAAATATCTATTTAGAGTCAACGAAGATTTAATGCACTTGTATAAATATCAATATATACAGATGAAACAAACAAATTTTTAAAAAATAATTATAATAATGAAGGCAACAGTTGTGTCATTTTTAGCCTATTTTGTTTACTTAACTAATACACAGAAACATTTAATTTAATAGTTTGAAGATTTAAATAAAATTTGAAAAAATGTTTAATATGGATAACTTGCAATGTCCTTTTACAGAGTGTTACAATATTGGCAATATTGGTTTATTCATATATATATGTACATATATATATATATATATATATATATATATTATATATATATATTATATATATATTATATATATATTCTTGATCTGCATCACTTTTCACTGTCTACAAGCTAGCAGCTCCAATTTTGGATTTATGTGAAAGCTAATAATGCCAAACTTCACTTCGCAATGTGACAATAAAGCAAAAATGTTGTATGTATATATATCAATATATATATATATATACATATGTATATATATTCATATTTCAAATGTATGTCATTTTATTGTTGTTATTTCATTAGTTGTCACAGAAGACGGAATTTAAATCATAAAGTGTAGATAAATTGCGAATCTTTATGCGCTTGATTTAGGTCAAACTGATATCTTTTGTTGTGTTATGTATATATATGTATATATATATATATATGTATATATTTATATATATATATATTTATATATTTGTATATATAAATATATATTCACACCTGCTTCAGCCACAACCACATACAACATTTTAAGACATGCAATAAACATATGCACATATTTTTAGCTGCCACATGTTCTTATGTATTATTTTCTTCTTAATTTTTTATTTGTTATACGCTGAACCCCATTAAAAATTGGCATATAGGGTATTATGAAGTTGTTTCAATGTGACAGCTAGTAAGAAACAGCTTTGAATCCAACAGGTGGTATATACATAAACCGCTTTGTCAGAGACCAACAATTTAAAGACATCCAATTAAAAAGTTTAAATTGTATCGATAAGTTAGTCCAAGTTAGCCCAATATCCATACCAATCAATTATCTATAAAAGTAAGAAAGTTAATTCGAATTTTATATAATGTTGATCAGCAGTTATTATTGCATAAAAAAAAAATCGTACATTCTTATTTACAGCAACAATCGCAAACAATCGACTTCAAAGACGAAGGCAAAGACTTGCGTACAGGGTATCTCGTAGTCGAGCTCTCTTGATTAGAACATTCTTGCTTCTATTTCAGAATATGAACTAAAACAACAACATAAAGTCACATAAATACAGTTGTGCCATTAATTATAGTAATTGGACAAAAAGGTATTGTTTAATGTGCAGTTCAAATGGTCTTCAATTGTATCTATAGGAAAAGTAAAAATACTAAATTAATATTACCAAAATTTTGTGAAACACTTGTGGCAACAAATTACCCGCAATGTGTATGTTTTTACCGAAAAAAACCCCATCTCTCAACTCCTCCACAATGTGTGTCAGGCTTATTTATGCTAAAAAAAACCTTTTCAGTTAAGTAATTCCCGCTGTGAATTGCTAATGAGACTCTATGGAATTTGGTTTCCAATGATTTATGTTTCTATTAAGTCCTTTGTGGAATATATTTCATTATAGAACCCTGAAATATTAATAGATCGATTCAAATTACACAATTCAGCTTTCAAAAAGTAGATTTCATGGATCATTACGAAGTGCAACTAAGAAATACCTTTGGCCACGATAAGAGACAATAATATTTATAGAAATAAAATAGCTGTACAAAATAATTTTTTACTATCATAGAGGAATTCATTAGATGATCAAATTAAACAAAATCTAATCAGAAAGCGCTTGGCATAATGCTAAATTGTATTTCTTTTTTAAATAAAAAATTAAAGTACAGATTAAAATGTTGATGCAGATAAACAACAAACGCACACATACACAGAGACACACACAAACAAATACCTATACAAATTGCAAACACCGAAGCAGCAGACCAACAGCCACCGACACCTAAATAGCAACAACGTAATGTATCTTGTTTTCAGTGAAACCCAAACACACACACACCCATATAGAAGCTACGGCTTTTTGTTGTGATTCACAAATCAAATAATATAAAATAATAATAAAAAGATATATATATATATATATATGAATATATGTGTATATGTTCAGTGACTTGGGCGCTGTGCGAAAAATATTTGTGCCAGCCAAAAACAACAACAAACAAAAAAAATGGTCTCTCCCATCTCGCTGCCTCTCTGTCTGTTCGCGGTTTCCTCTCTTTCTATACATGGCTATGTATACTATGTAACTGTGTATACTATGTAACTGTAAAATCCACTTGAAGCGCCAGCGCACGATCAGCGAATTGAGAAGAGAGCAAGCACACGCAAAGAGAGTTAGATGCGAACCAAAGAGCATATTTTATAATTTTTTTGCTTATTGCTATTTCTTTCTTTTTTTTGATTTGCTTATTAGGGGCGGTGGTGTTGGGCTCGGCCTGGTTCGGCCCGGCACGCTGCGTCTGCTAGCATGCGGGTTCAAATGCGGCCAGCATGACGAATTATTATTACACACACAAACACACACACATAATTGCAAATACAACAACAGCAAGTAAAATGAAATGTTATTTGTACACATGCATTTAAACGCGTACATACAATGCTCATTCTCAATGTGTATGTGTGTGTGTGAGTACGTTAAATATTAAAAGAGATCTGGGACTGAGGCTGGCGTCTTTTGAACGAGAGCTGAGCTATCAAAGCTCATTGATCTGGGCTAACGAGAGGATGACGGCCTCTCCCTACTCCTACCCTCTCTCTCTCTCTTACATATATATATATATATATCTCTGACGCCTAGCATTTGATACTTTCCCGGAGCTCTTCAACATTTTAATTTCGTTTGTTTTTTGATTTTGATTATTTTCTCAGACGCAGGCGACCGGTTTAAGCCTGGCCAACAAATTCGATATACATATGAGATACAAAAAAATAAGAAAAACAACAACCTTATAGCCAAAGCTCCCCATGCTGTAAATATCTATATATGCATGCATATATATGTAATTATGTATGTATGTATGTAGCCTCTCCATATGTATTACACAAGCATTTGTGAAAACGTCGTCGCCATCGTCGTCGTCATCATGGCTTCAAACCGGATCTTTGGTTTGAAAGTACATTCACTTTATGCCACTGTTGCTGCTAACGCTGACGTCGGCGTCGATGTCGACGTCGCTGCAGCCGGGCCCAGGCAAACAAACAGCCTTCAAATGACAAAAACCTAGCCAAGTTGCTTTTGGCTTTGGCCAACTGCCTGACGACTGGCTTAGCCTGGGTTGGCTTGGCTAGCAGGCCAGACTACAACAACACCAACTAAAACGACGACGGCGAAGTCGACTGCAAATGCGCATAGTTCAAATAACTTGGTCAAGTTGACAAGATCAACAGCAGCAGCAGCAGCTACGGCGGCAGCAGCAGCGCCAAGTGTTGCCAAGCGGCAGAGGCTGGATGCCGGCCACAGCGTATAGAGCAAGAGAAATAGCTAATGAGGGGGGAAAAACGAAATCAAAAAAAAAACCAGAAGAATTTTGCAGTTGGGCGTAACCGACTGCGAAATACTTTAATGTCATAAGTAATACCAGTTGATAGAATGCAAAATATATAAAAGATACGGATAAAGATATTGGCTTTTATAGTTTTTGAGGCGGAAGTGGGCGTGGTACAAAGAATTTAACACTCTATTTTAAAAATAGTGTAAGATATGCAAATTTATTGACTTGCAAATGTAACACTATACATTTTTATTTTTTTTTAATTAAATATTCCGCACGTTGCAAGTTTTTGACTCTGAACGCATGACGCACAAAACTAATATACTTTGATGCATTCGCTGTCAAAGTATAATTACAAAAATCTATAATAAAAAAAACAGGTTAACAAATGTGGCCGCAAAAGCAGCAGCGGGAGCAGCAGTAGCAGCAACAACGTCAGCGTCGGAAGAAACTTGTTTTATTTTTTTCCTATAAGTCTTGGCTTGACGTCAAAGCCGGCTTACGGTGATGACTGCGACGTCGACGACGCCTGCTTACATTCACTTTACAGCACGCTCAAAGAGCGTGAAAGTTAATTTAAGAGAGCGAGATAAGCAAGCAAAGCCGGCAACCGGCATTGTCAATGCTACCAGGAGCAGCAGCAGCAGCTGAGGGAGCAAAGAGCGCAAAGTATGTTAAGTCATTCACATGAGCTCTTGCGCTTGATTGTGTACGTGTATGTATACGAATAAGAGAGAGATTGTGAGAGAGTGTATGAACAACGACGTCGACGATGACTGCGGCGATTGCTGCTGCTGCTGTTGCTGCTGCCGCTGCCGCTGCTGCTTGGCAGTTCGTTCGCATTCACAAGAATTTCACCGACATATAGTTTAGTACCGTTTTTGGCTGCAGTCGCACTGCGGACAATATTCTAATTGTGCTAGCGAACATTTTTTCAAAAATCTATTATATATATGTATATAAATACACATTCATAAATTTAAATTGATATGTGGCAAACATTAAGCATATACAATTTAATTACAAGCAGTTAATACGATTAACTACACATTTTAAATGTTATTATACATGGCCAATCCAGCCATATGGAAATCGAAATGAAATTGCGAATGGGAATTAAAAATGTGCTGCTGTCTCGTCGTACAAACAATATATAATTAATAACAAACTGCTAGTGAAAATCAAATGTTTTGTTGATCAAATCAGCAAAATATAAAAATAAAATTAAAATAAAACTACAAAAGTAATAAAAAAAAACCCCTCTAAACGAACGAACGCGTGCAACAAGTTAAATCCAGCTACAAGCTACAAGTTGTAAACCAAGCTAGAACTACACACACACATGCAAACAAACATACTTGTATGCACATACACACATACACATACAAGTACTCGCTCGCGCTCACACACACACATAAACAAAGACACAAGGAGACTTTAACAATGTCAAGTGAAAACATTCTTTGGAAGCAACAGGTTTCGCCCTAATAAGTGTTATAAAGAAACGCGTCCAGAACTGTTGTTGACTTGGACTTGAAAGAGAAAGAGAAAGAAAGAGAGAAAAATAAAGAAAAAGCTAAAAGATATTTATAAATTGATCAACATATACATATTCAGTTGAGCTGAATTTGAGGTAAATTAAGAGATTTGTGTGTGACTGCAACCAGGTGGAACGAGCAACTAAATAACTAAACTAAAAAGTTCTTAGAGCGCAAAAAAAAACACAAAAAGAGAGAGAGAGAGAAAAATATAAGCGAAAACCTCAATATGGACTCATTCTACGAAGATATATGGGACTCCGATTTGGTTTCGGTAAGCGATCAGCAACAAACACCTCAAATAAGAGTTCAATTAATGGCCTTATCAGTTGTAATTAATAAGGCTAAAAGAAAAAATAATATAAAAAAGAGCACGAGTTCTGTACAAGTTAATTTATTGTGACTCGAAATGACGTTAAAAGTTAGTTGAAAGTACTTTGCGACTTACGATAACAACACTTTAATTAAGCTTAAAAAAATTATGCGATATATATATATATATATAAATATATACTTCACATACGTAATAAACTTGAGTTTCTTCTGCTTATTGATTTAAATATATATATATATATTCTTATATATTTTGAACGCTTGATTAATATGGAAACCATTGACTTTAACTGAACAATGCCATTAATGATATCTGATAGGTTTGCTTGTGTTTTACTCAGGCATATGAAATCATATTCAGCATCAAGTCAAATTTGATTTAGGCACACAATTAATGACCCATATTAAGCTAAAAAAAATGCTTATCATCTTCGGGCCCAGGCAAATGGCTTCGATTATATTTACATATGTATGCAACATACAGCAACGTTCAATATAATAGCATCGACTCAAACACAATTTTTGATTAATTCGTTTTGTATTAAATTAAATAAATTATAGATATATAATTATAATTAACACATGATAGATCATGAATATTTCAAATTTCTTTTAAATATTGGTCAGGTATCTCAACAATATGTAAGGCTAAATACATTTAAAATAGATTTTTTTTTTGGTCTAACAATTAAGCACATTATATAAATGTTTATTTAGTGATTCAACGCCACCATAATTTCTTGGCCAAGAATCTCTACAATAAATAAGACTAAATACTTATTTTAAAATTAAATTTCGTCAAGGCCACAGACTAAATAGATGATTATCATGTGGGGCCATAAACTAAATAGAGAATTATTTAGTGATCGAATGGATACAAATTAAATTCATTTATTTATATTAAAGGTCTTAAAAGTAGACACGTTCGAAGAAATGAAAACGGCGATCATTGGATGGTCGTGTTTCACGAACTCGTAAATGATTATTAAATTGACCACAAGTGTATATAAACACATACATATGCATGTATTTCGAGTTGGAGAAAACGCATTTGGGAAGCATTGGTGTTGCATGAAATGAGAGAAACCGTTTAAAAACGCTCAGCCAAGTTACGCATTTCCCTTACTGAACCAAAGAGTTGTCTTCGTGCCTGCATATTAAGCAGGCGTTTTTACATAGATCCAAAAAAGCAGCACTACCCCAAAATAAAACATAAAACTGAAACCCGTTCTATAAAGCCACATCATAAAACTGTCTGTCTGCTGAGACATTGAGTCTTAGCCCGTTAGCAAACCGTCAAATCTAATCGACCCTGTTGGTTCCTGGGTATGCACATATCTGTGATATACGACAACATTGGCATTGGACAGATATGTACACACCCTTTTCTCGATACTCTGTTTATTATTATTTTTAACATTTCTTAATTGTTATTTCGATTCGATTTCGCACTTACTCCAAAAACGTGGCCCAAATCACTTTCGCAAATGCAGGCGTTCCAAGGTTTTCTTATTCTTCGTCTTGTTTTTTTTTTTTATCTCTCAGCTGATATGCTATGAAGCATCCATCAGCAATATAATTTTTCTTTTCAGTTTTTTAGTGATTTCTTGTGTTTGGAAACACGAGACTTGATAAGAAATTGTCGTCAGTCACAAACTATTTTTGGTCTTACGAAAAGTATTTTTTTGTTTTGTTTTTCTTGTTCCACGAAGTGTTTTTTTCGTCTGATAGTGATAATTAGAGTTTTCCAAGAAATTAACAAAAAAAACCGCAGAAATTTATCAATTGGCGAGTAAATTTTTGTTTTGTTCATTGATTTTAGGTTTTAGTTAATTTTTTTTTTGCTTTACTTCGGCGAAAACAATTTGAAAATGAAGAGACATGTGTGTGGGTGTATGTGTGTAAGTGTGTGTGCGCGAGTGTGTGTGTTCTGGTTGAGCTTCATTTTGAGAGAGCTGCTTATCGCTGCGGAAACAGTAATGAATACATGTCGCCGAGGAGGAAGCGGCATAACATATATGAGACGACTCGACTCTAAAATACAAAAGAACCAAAGAATCTATTACGGCACACACAGACTCTATAGGGAAACACTGAGCGGGGCGTGGCGTGGCGTGGTACTCGTAGCTGCAGTGATAAGACGAAATGTTATCAGCTGCGCTAAATGCAAAGTAACTAATGAGTTTTTTGTTTTTGCCTGCCTGGCTGCCGGCTGCACTTTAAACTGACAGACGAACCGAACTCGGGGCCGTCAGATGTCATTACTGGGCGAGATAATGCAGCCATGCCAGAAATAGGCTCACACACACAAAGCACACAAAAAAGAAAAAAAAAATCTAAAACAACATTAAAAATGTTTGCAAATGCAAAAAAAAAAAAATAACGAAAAGCAACGCAAAAAATTCCCGGGAAAAACGCGCGTGCAATTTTTGTATTTTCTTCTAGTTTTCCCCGTCCATCGATTACGTCAGTAGCCGTTTTTGTTGTGCATATGTGTGTTTTGTGTGTATCGTAATGATGCCAGCATAAATAGATATTTATGAAAAGCAATCATCCCTTTACAGTCTTCGCTCATTTGGCATTGTTATTATTTAAAATTCAAATTATAATTTCATATAGTTAAAAGTCATTTTACTGTCTTATCAAGAATCTTATCAAAAGAGCGTATTTTGTAAGAGGCGAAAACGTCAGATAAGGCCTCAAAATAGTTTTGATTACGTTCACAATCATATTTTGGTATACTTGGGGACCTATATATATATATATATATATATATATATATATATATATATAAATAATATACGTACTTTTTCATAAAAAGACTTAACTCTATTGGGGGGTTTCCATAAAAAAAAATATAGCTTCATAAGCTGGTTAGTCGGAAATAGGCACTTCGCAATAAAAGTAAAAATTTTAATATAAGTTTATCAGCGGTAAAATCCCGTAGAACCCGCTTTATTTTTATATACGTATACATATACATTTATATATACATGTAAACAATCTGTCATTTAATTGAGACAGAATACAATCAAAATGCCCCTTTGAAGGGGTTCACAGACAGCACGCGAGTCTGCCACAATAATTATTTCTCAAGAGTATTGTTATCAGTGCTTTGATGATCGTATTCAATTCAATAATAATTTCATTACTACAAAAAACAATTAAATTATAAGAATTCTTTGAATAGATTTGTATTTAAATAAATACAAATTCATAATCATAATTATAATCATATATATATATATATTCTTGATCAGCATCACTAGGAGAGTCGATAATAGTCATGTCCGCTGTTTCTATGCTACAAAATTGTCTATTTTAAAGCTGTCTTGATGAAAATTGGCATATATTTGTCAGGTCGGATCGGAACATATAGGATGAATCCGTCGAAAGTTGAGCTGTGTAAAAGCCAAAACTATTTATCTACTTTATTCTATATAAATGAAAAAATTAAAATTTTAATTATTCACAAGTTAGTTCGCCTAAAAATTATGCATACAGAAAAAATATTTTAAAAATTATGTGTCGTTTATTATGGCGGTCCATTGATATTGATAAGGACTTCAACAAATTGCTGCTGCCAGCTAAAATTCTAATTTCACATTTTGTTCACCGATAAGAAGCACACGCTGCTTGGAAACAAAATTTTACGCTACACGAAGCTTTCAAATAAATCTTTTATTTATTTATATACAATGTAGTTAAGACTTGCATACATATATTTCAAAATGTATAATGTATAATCAGTTTAAAGGGTTATTCACTCCTTGTTTACAGTGCACACTATAGAATTACTTTTTACTTTTAATTACATTAAATAGTATGCATACTCTGGCAACTCTAGCTGTTAGCTACGAAACCCTCGCATGATGTTGCCATCCTTTTTACAGTTATGTGAAGTTTGATTTGTTTATATTGTTGCACCAAAAGTGTCCCAAAAATACAATCACAAATAGTTTTTGGCATTTCATCTGCGTTGTTAAGCCGTGCTGGTCTAAAGTCTTTTTCCTCGTTTTAGCTTTTCTCTTTTTTTTTCTTCTTGGCTTTAAAGAAAGAAACTTGGTAAATGATTACCTTGCCTCGACAAAAGCTAAAAAAAAAATCGCCTTCACAAAAGAATGCTGACCGTAAAGAAAAACAAAAATGAAGCCGAAGCAGACTAAAACTCTACAGTTTTTATAAACGTTGAGCGTTGATCGTTGGGCAAATTGGTAAGACCAAAAGTCAAGTCGAGAAGAAAAGTGCTGCATTAACAAACAAGTTCAAGTTAATAAGTCAGCAAGTTTACTTGACTTCTGAGCACACACAAAAACGTGTGTGTGTGTGTTTGTATACATACACATATCTTTTATTTTTGTATAATTATTTCAACGTATTTTACACTTTTGATACAACTTTCGCTTATATAAGCAAAAGTTGGCAACCAATTTTGCTAGCTCTATTAGCGTTAATAATTATATTAACAATTTTCCAAAGACAATTTGACACCCTTTGTGGAAAGCAACAAGAACAACAGGAACGACAACAACAACTACAGCAAGCAAAGAACAGTTAACCATTAATGCAAATTTTGTGTGTGTGTGCCTGTGTTTGAGGTTATGTCGAATTTATAACGGTTTAATGCAGCAGCGTGCCGCTTTTCTAAAATGCACACGAGAACCCACGAAACTGAGAAACTAAAAAACGTGCTTGGCAACAACTTGTCTCAAGAGACGGTAGCTCAGCATATTTGAATAACTAGTTCGAGCCATGTCTGTCTCTATTTATGTATGTATGTATTTAGCTATACACGATACTTTCAATATGGTATAAGCTCAAACAATGACTGTATCTGTCTATGTGTGTGTGTGTGTGTTGCTTAACTTTGACATTTCCAATAAAGCGTAGCGATCGTTGCAATCTGCAAAACAGGTTAAAAATCCAATGCGAATGCGAACAACAACAACAAAAACATGCGACGATGGCAACATTGCAAATATTTCGGGTTATCAGCGGCATTTTTCTATGCAAAAAGTTCAAACATATGGCAAAAGCGCGCATAATTAAATTTGTATACCCATACACACACATTTATAGTATCATCATATTACAGTTACAAAGAGAGACTGAGACAGAAGGAGAGAGAACAAAAGTGCCCCCACATCATTCATTGAGTAGTCCAACTTGGAAGTCCATTCATGCGAATTTTACACGCGCTGCGCAATGCAGGATGCGCATTGCAAACTATTTTGTTGTTTTTTTCCGTTCTCTCACTCTCTGTCTCTTTTTTGCACCTCGTGCTCTTTGGTCCGCTCTTAAGTCTTGTGGGCGGTTGGCTGTCGTCGAGCAGCTGTTTAACTTACATTTGACGTCAATGTCAGGCACCCAGCAGGAGTCGCAGGCTCAGCGTAAATTATTCATTATCGGATTCGAGTTTACCCTGTGTACGTACATACAAGTACACGTTCACTGTGTGCTGGTGTTTGTGTGTGTGTGAGGGGGATGTCCTCAAAAAGCGTGGGCGCACCATATTGTTATTTGTCGTATGAAGTATTTGTATTTGTATTTGTATACATATGTGTGCGTTAATGAAGTGTGTTATACATTGGCAACCAGTTTGTGCAACAGTTTGAGCTGTTAACAGACCGAACAAGTGAAAGGTTGCTCAGCTGTAAGACGGTGCTTAACACAGCGGCACTAATTTCGCAGAAAGTGAATCTATTATTAGATTATTATTTCCTAATTACAAACAGAGGTTTTCTATTTGTGATTATTTTGGTCCAGAAAGAAAGATTTGTTTTATAACACCGTAGTTACTTTTTAACATTGTTGTGAAGATGCAGCTATTGACAGCTTTCCCCTGAAAAACCGCAATAAGTTAACTGAATCACTCAAACATCAAAATTGATGATCCCCAGTGAGTCACTTAATGTGCTAATAGAGCACACTTGATTTATTACGTGTGTGTGCGTTCTGTGTGTGTGTGTGTTTGATCTACATAACTGTTGCTTCCGCCTCTCTTTTATTGTTGTTGTTTATATATTAATTTATTGCTTCTTGGATTTTGTTTGAATTTCTGTGAATGGCGTCAAAGTCAACCGCTTTAGCCACTTTAGCAGTTAACGCACAATTATGGCCATGCCATGCCATGCCGCAAAATGCGATTAGGACACCAAGTGCTATAAGTACTGCATACATACTGTGTGTCGTCTCCACGCGTGGGTTGTGCACTTATTTTTCGCAACAACTTTCACAACATTTCCGTTTTGTTGAATGTGCTGAAGTTTGCAAATTGATTAACTGACGGGTGGTTGCTACGTCAGAGCACTCCTCTGTGTATGTGTGCGTGTGTGTGTGTGCTTGTTGGTGATAAGGTTAAGCCCGCATAGGACGCACGCCCCCGCTATCCATATCGCTGGTGTTTGCTTGTTGCTGCTATTATTATACACATTGGGTTTATATTCATAACCGAAATACGCCAAAAATAATTGCAAGTATGTCAAAGCTACTCGGCTAGCAGATATCCTGCATCCACATTTTTAGTCTATATAAAAATGTAATTTTTTCTTCGTGTAATTTCTACATCTTGTTGTACAATTGATGTCAAGTCTTTTAACAATAAGATTAAATAAATACATTTTAAAAAAAATTTAGTCTTTTGTTGTGTACCGAATTCTTATCGATTTTGCGACAAACAATCGATCAAAATAAATCATTTCCACCTTAAACTCTCTAGCTCATAGATATATATTGTCTATGCTGTTGATGCTGATCATGCATATATATCTGCCTTTTACATGCACTTGCACAAATTCAATATACAAATTTGGTTTTTGTTTTTTCAATGAGTGCAGTGCTATAAGTAAATAATAAGAAAAAAACACGCACTAATTGGCGTCTGTTTTGTTGCCAATCGAGCCTTGGTTGTTTGGGTCGCATTACGGCTTGCGATACGGCGTATACGTAATGGCTTAGAGCTACTGAATGCACCACAGCAAATAGGGATCTTATATTTAATAAATGCACAAAGGATCAATCATTTAAAGTGGAATAATAAAACCAAAATGTAAAATAACAAATTAGGTATATGAAAAACATAAAATTTGTGTATTAGGAAATATGTCAGCAAAGTATATTTAAAGGTTATTAATTAGTTAAATATATTTTTAAAACTATATATATATATATATATATATATTTGAAATAAATACAACAAGGCCCAGGGTTGCTTTTTAGCATTCTTCTTTTCGTCCACTTTCTTTTTGGGCCATTTAACATTTACCAATTACCATTTACCACGCTTTTTGATTGCCAGGCAATAGTCAAAAACGAAGAAAAAATTAAGAAAAAAGAAAAAAATACCAAACGCCACAAGAAACCAAAGCGCGCAAGCCAAAGCTTAGCAATTTTTCAAGTTAAAAAGCATTTTTGAATTGTGGGAGCACCTTTCACTTTACAGCGATAATGATCATCACGCTGATGATGAAGAAGAAGCATAAGCAGAAAAACAGTCATAAAAATTGAAAAGAAATAAAGAGCAACTAAAAATGCTGTGCACAAAACACAAAGAAAACCGATACATATGTTTGTATATATGTATGTATATGTACATGCTGAGTTACAGACATAAGTACACATGTATACACACTCTGACGAACACACACACACAACTGCATTTTTATAAATGTGAAAGGTTTTCGCTTGCTGCAACATTATTTAATCAATCCAATTTGTGGAGCAAGCGAAAAGCAAAATCGAAATATCTGTAGACAAGACATAAGAAAAAAGAAAAAACTATAACCAGTTTAATTATTTTATGAAATTGTTGTTTTTGTCTCTTTTTTGTTGGGTTTTTACACCCTTTTTCTTAACTTGGCGGGGACTACACAAATTTGAATAAAGTTGTATAATGGAACGAAGGCGATAGGCAAATAAGAAACTGAATATCTATGTATGTGTGTTAAATAAAAAAAAAAACATACACACAGCCTAGGCGGCTCATTTTGAATAGATTTTCGAAATTAAGTGCAAGCAAAGAAACGTTCTCATAACGAGCAGCACACGTGACGTTAAGCGCAACAGGTGCTCATTTGCATATCGATACCGTTGTGTGATCAATAGCTGAATAGATTTGTACAATCGTTAACCACATATTAGTGACGATCATTGGATGCTTTAGCATTTGCTGAAGAGGTGGCCTCCACTTGAGCCTGGACTAGGGGGATCACTTGGCCTGTCATTCACCCATTTGTCTCTGGTCCCCATCGAACGTTAAGTCGGTGAAAAGAGCACCTGAGACTTGCAACAATGAGTGCTGCTCAGTGATGCTCCACAATATTTATTCGTAACTTGGCCCCCAGCGCCGCTGCCGCCATGCTACGTCGATCCACAGCTGAGAGAGAGGCGGAAGGGGAAGCAGGCAACCAATGCCTGTGAGCATTTTTTTTTCTGTCTCTTGGCTTTCTTTTATCATCATCAAGCTCCCCGCAATATCTCTCTCACTCTGTCTCTGTAAAGAGCCATGTGTTTGTGTGTGTTTATGTTGCCCGTTTTGGTAACATTTTTCAAGAATTGCTAATTCTCAACAATTCCAAGGTTCGTTGAACTCATCATAAACACACACACACACAGGCACGCACGCACACACAAACACACACTTGTAGAATTTATTTACGCTTCTCTGCTGGCGCTGCTACTTGCCGATTCTTGGCCACTGCGAGAGACGGCTAAGATATATGGAGAAAGCACTTGTGCAGGGACATACATTCACACACATATATGCAAAGGAGGGCGGCTCATAAAGCGAAACATGCGGAAAGTATTTTGCGGTATTTTACTCACATGCCTGTGCATGCATGTACATATATACATTTGTATGCGCAAAGCTCAATTACTGTTAATAAAAGCTTTCGTTTACTGTATTAAATGAAGCTATCAATGCAGTTGACATTACATTTGCCTGTCACGTACTTTACAATCCTCCCTCGCACATACCGATGAATACATATGTACATACATACTTAGGCATGTATGTATTTATGTAAGTATAAAAGGCAGATACAATGTACGCTTGCAAACGGTAATCAATGTTTAAGTTTATGTGCCGAGTACGAATAAGTGGTAAGCTTGAAAGAAGACCCACACAGAAGCGCATCGCAGAAACGGGAAACGGAGACAGGGGGGGGGGGGGGGAAGAGCGAATCGAACCTGCCGCGGCACGCAAGCCGGCTGAGAAACACACACACATACAAAGTCACAGTTGTTGCCGCAACCACGACGTTCCCTTTTCTTATGGCCAAAACTGGATTTTCATTTGTTTGTTGCTTAGAATGTGAACATTCTTAAAGCAAAAAAAATATATATATATCTGTGTATTTATTTTACATACAAATGCCTTTTTAAAGCCAAGCGTAATTACATGCATTTTTTATCATTCTACATAATATGTATATATATGTATGTGAGCAGCCGCAACCAGAAAGTGTCGCATTTATATGGGTCAACAATTTAGAGCTGTAGATTTGCTTACAGCAATTAAGCAAATTCAAGTAGTCTTTTTTATTATACTCACACATGCATGCTATTTTGACAAAAACTGGCACATTGAGATTACATCATCGAGCTTTTAAGATACGTACCAATTTCACATTCTGGATATTTTATAGTAGAAGAAAACTCGTTCCTGCCAGCAGAGGCTGCGGCAAAAAACAAAACAAACACTTGTTGTAAATTGTCGCATTTTGGCTCATCAAATGCTCGTTATATGCATGGTAAATTATCAAGGTTGTTTTCAGGTTATTCACGCTGCCAACGAAACAAAATATATGTGATCCATTTAAATTAAATTAATTTGTAGTTTATTTAAATCTTTTTTGTAGTTTTTTTTTGTTGCATATAAATTTTTTCAAGCCTTGTAAAATTAGGGATGCGTTCCGGCTACGTTAAGCTGTTATCGATAGTCTCACGCAAAAGGACATTCAATCGCGAATTAATCATCGTTATGGCAATACGAAATGGCGGACCTTTTGAAGTCATTTAAACCGAGGTTGGCTTAGATTCAAAATACAATTCATTCAATTGCACTGAGGCTACACTTAAGTTATTATGACTTAACGATTGATAACATAAAATTGCTTTTATTTTTTATTTTGTTTGAATCAAATTGAATTTCAAGGGTACAATAGAAACGCTGTCACTTCTTTTGATAAGATTGACAAACACAACGTATTTCGCAACGCATGCAGCAAGGCAGCCATCTATCTATGTATATATATATACTTAAATATATACACATATTTTCAAATATTGTATTTTTCCTATCTGCATTGTCTGTGCGTATCTGTATTGCTGCGTTTTGGGTTTTACGTGTGCCAACGTTTCGTGCGATTCGCTTTTAAATTATTATTAATGTTTTTGTTTCTGTTTTTTTTCTTGCTTGCACAAATAAATATTTTTACGATTGTTTCTAAGTTATATAAGCGTGCTATCGCTGTGCAAAATATCTACAATATACTTTTTTTCAATGTCATATGTACATTTACTAATTATCTTTACTTTTTTTTCTCTTTTTCTATTTACACGAACAGACGGAATCCTTGAAAATAAGCAGCGATCATGATATGCATGACTGGTTTTACGAACGCGATGATGTCAAGGATCCAACAGTCATCCTGCACGACAAGCTCATATCCGATGCACTCTTAAATGGCACGGGACCAATTAAAACGGAGCATTCCTATAGTCTCAACAGCGATGGTGATTCACTTCCCGACTCACCGAAAAGCCTGCAGGCCAAAATCGATGGTATGTATCGATATATATAAAGCATTTACGTTTATTATAGATTTGCTATCGATTATTTTTTGGATAACGGTTACGCTAACGTTTTCCTTTACGCTTAGATTGTAGGGCGGCTAAAGCCAAGCAAATACAGTTGCCAGCTGGTGGCTCCATTGAAAATTTGGGCCATGTACATAGTGATCGACAAACGACAACATGACAACAACAAAAACAAAAAAAAAAAGCAGTTAAATAGCTTCTGTTTGTGTGTGTTTTTTTTTGTACTTATTACTGACGCGGTAGCATTTAGCAATTTAACGCAGTACTCGTGCATGAAGTTTTTACTTTGACGCGATATCAGTTATTGTTGTTGGTAATATTCCCGTATATATGTATGTATGTGTGCATTGTGTATAATTGCTGGCTGGCATGTTTTTGTTATTTGTAATTTTATGAAAACTGTACAGCAACTGTGTAAATAAAATTAAATTGTTTTTAAAAAAATTAAACATAGCAAGAGAGAGATAAATAGGGAGAAGGGTAGGGGAAAGGGTCGAGAACGTGTCTGAAAAAACAAAACATTTATGTATCAACACATCTGTTAGGAACTGATCCAAAGGTTGTCCCTGTTTGTACAGTCGCCTACGCCATGAAGCAAAACAAGCAAAACTAAGAAATACAAAAAGAAATGCAAATGGTTCAAAACAATATTTTATATTGTTTGATTCAGGGCTCGAAGTGAGGTAAGCAGTAGTTGCGAAAAACATAACTATTAAATGCTAACGATTGCAAATCTCTATTCGAATAATAAATCAAATTCGAAACAAGTTTGGTGGTCGCATTCTTCACATGATTTGCAGCACTTTAGGGTAATAACAGTATGTTTATTGTTAAGCTTCTGAGTTGGTATTTGATCGGATAGTTAATAAAATACTGTTGCCACTGTCGACTCCTTGCAGATATGGATGATGAGTGCTACTCCGGAAGTGGGCGCGTCACCATCGATCCCAAATGCCTCACTCTACACCCGCCCGCAAGAAACAATCGCAGCACCGCAATGCTGAGCAGCGCCTGCGCCAATCCCGCACTTAACACAGCCATTACGGAGTTAACGGCTGCAAGTACTGCCCTCGCACGGCACGCCAATTGTGAGGTAGTGCAACAGAGTGGCAACACCGGCAGCATCAACAGCAGCAGCGGCAGCAACAACAGCAGCAGCAGAAGCATGAATGTTGCAATGGAACATTTTCAACTACCTCAACATTTGGCGGAAATGTACGATGATAACGATTGCAGCTCATCGGTGTCGTCGGCCCGGGAGGGCAGCATATCGCCCGATATCTGCTCAGACATCGATATCGATGAGGCGATCATCAAAGATGAGCCCATGTCACCAGACTCCAGCTGTCCCGCCAGTCCAAACTCACAGATCAGCAACCAACAGATGAGCCTCAGTATGGCCAATTTGCAGGCAGAACTGCTCTTCGACCAAAAGGTATGACAACAATAATATAAATAATTAACAACATAACAACTCAATTTTTCTTATTGTCCTCAGCATGGTGGCCTTTTGCTTGCCACCAGCAACAACAGCAGCAGCCTCATAAAATCCCAGCAGCAACAGCAACAGCTTTTACTGCCTAAGATGGCCATTAAAACGGAGAAACAGAGTGCAGGCAGCAGCAACAGCAGCAGTAGCAGCAGCTCGGCTAAATCGCATGCCTATGGCATACCACTAACGCCGCCCTCCTCTCTGCCCAGCGACGATTCCGAGGGCAATCTATCGCCGGAACATTTGTATGCGCCGCTGTCGCCGAACGCTTCCGCCGTGACCAATGCACCTGGCAATGGCGACTCAGTGGCAAATAATGCCAGCGCGAGACGCGCAGCTGCCATCATAACCAGAGCCGCCAGTGGCAATGGTACCTCCAGCACTCCGCCATCGACAAGGCAACCCATACACACGCCGCTCATTAGCACGCAACCGGTAAGTCGAAATCACCGTTAGCGAAATAAACAAACTAATTGGTTTACCCAAAAAGTTTGTTGTTCTCCGATTTATTTTTTATGTATACATAAAATATATGTCTGCTAAATTAATATTATTTTGCGCTTTGCAGAAGGGCTCAACGGGCAATCTACTATTGACAGAGGAGGAGAAGCGTACACTTCTAGCTGAGGGTTATCCCATACCACAGAAGTTGCCGCTCTCCAAGGCCGAGGAGAAATCGCTCAAGAAGATACGACGTAAAATTAAAAATAAGGTATGTGCATGCGTTGATTTAACTTTGACTTTTGATTACTACCATTCATTTCGCGACAGATCTCTGCTCAGGAAAGTCGTCGCAAAAAGAAAGAGTATATGGATCAGTTGGAGAGGCGAGTGGAAATTCTGGTTACTGAGAATCATGATTATAAGAAACGCCTCGAGTCGCTCGAGGAGACCAATGCCAATCTACTTAGTCAGCTGCACAAATTGCAGGCCTTAGTTAGCAAGCACAATGTGAAAAAGTCCTAAACTTGATGCCAAGGCCCAGTGGCCATGGTTCAAGTTTGCCTGCCTGCCCGAGAGATATTTTTATTTTATTTTATCTTATTTTATTTTATTTGTTGTTG
Source organism: Drosophila melanosoma (assembly GCA_035042045.1). Taxonomy (NCBI): domain Eukaryota; kingdom Metazoa; phylum Arthropoda; class Insecta; order Diptera; family Drosophilidae; genus Drosophila; species Drosophila melanosoma. The sequence continues at coordinate 381,448 of JAWNLY010000100.1, read as the reverse complement.
AAACATGACGAACACACACACTAGTGTTTTGTTTCTTTTTAAGAATTTATCAGTTTATAACAAAAAAAAAACACAGTGTATGCAATAGATATTTTGGCTTTTGGTTAGCACAAAGCGGTAAACATTCCCCAAAAAATAATGATACCCTGCCAGCATCTCTTAAGATTGAGCAGCCCATAAAAATGCCCCTAACTGAAACCATATATAATTATATCTATATGTATATCGATTTAATGTTTAACTAGCTACTTATAGTTCGTATCATATATATATATATATATATATATATATATTATTAGTCATGCATTCCTGTTATATAACCTGATATAGAGAGTAGGCAATGTTCAGCAACCAACAAGCTCAAAAGAACTCCCACATAATCAGCGTCAAAAGAGAAGCTACGTAATTATATTGTTAACAATATCAATATATAAATACATACACATACTCACACACACACACACAAACACAGACACACATACACACACCAAAAACGCATAAGGCATGCTATCATGTGGGCTCTAAAACAAAAACAATTTGAATTTGATTTAAGAGCAATGACATGTACATTATGTTTTAATAATGCTTGATTGTACGAACTACTTTCAGAGCTGTTTCCCAAAAATATATTCGGGACAGTCTTTTGAATTGTTTGGCATGACTCTTGTTCCTTTAAGTAGACGATATTTCTCAAAAACAAAAACGAAAAAGCAACAGAAAGAAAAAAAAAAAAAAAAAAGAAAAACCGACAACAATTCCATATATGTTTATGTAAATTTAGCTATATGTGCATTATGATTATGTAGTAGATAAAACCGAACTATGTCTTTATGCAGCATTTAAGTTTTTTTGTTTACCAGCAGCAGCTGCAAGCATTGATTGAATATTCCAAATGTTTGAGCGTAGAAAATGTTTTTGAAAATATATGAATATGCATTGCTGTTGTTGCCTGGACGAATTAAACAATTTCCGAGCCAATTATAAAAAGAAAAATATTGTTTGTTAAGTTTTATAATTTAAGTGGCGCTGCAGCAATATGAATGAAACAAAACAAAAAAAAAACACCAACAGAAAAAACTACAACTACAATATAATTTACTTTGCAGCAAAGATTTTGTTTTATTATTATTATTTTTACAACAGAATTTTAAGTTTTAGTGCAATTTTTTGGCATAACTATTCTTGTTTTTTGCAGCTTTTAATTGTCTATATATATGTATGTTTTGTCATGTATGAGTCATTTTAGTTTAAATTAGTTGAATTAACCATTCAAAAAATTACTTAAACAAAATTGTAAGCGAATTTCGATGTCGCCTAAAATCATAAATCTATTTGTATAATTACTGTAGCTATTTTAATGTATGTACATAAATCATGCGGACGAAGTTGTGCAATTGTTAGTAAAATTTTATATACAAATTCTATAGAAAATTACAAGAACGAGTTGACACCAATTTGAAAATTACATTTGTGCAATGAAAAATTTTATTGAAATGCGTTTAAAAAAAAAACAGTTTAATGCATTAAAATATATTTATACAAATACATATATATTAATATATATAGTATGTATCATATGACCGTACGTTATTTTTTGGCTAAAAAAATTTGTAAACGCATAAAAAATGAAAAAATTAAAAAAAAAATTGTAAAACATTTAATTGGTTGCTGAAATTGGGCAAAGTTAAAGTGCAATTCCAAATAAAATTGATACAACCATAACGACCATGAATGTATTTTATTCACTTAATGTTTTATTTGATATTAGTTTCCATCAAGAAACGCAAGAACTTGTCGTTATAGAAAAGTTAACAGATCAAAAAGTTATCGGTATTAAAAAACTGCATGTAAAATAACTGTTACAAAAAGGTCTTCAAATATTTCTCAACGCAATTTTATTGGCCGATTTACGATCGCAAAATGTTAACTCACTGTTAACCTGTATGGATTCTGTTAGAAGCTGTTCGATATTTTCAATTATTTTGACGGCGGTTATCGACAAAATGAAATTTTTCCCTCTTACCACCCTTTTTGTTTTAGGTTCAACAAACGAAGTATAGTCAAATTTCGTTAGCTAAATTTTTCGTCAATCTGTAAACATGATTTTAATTAATTAAACGATCTTCTGCAAATTTACTAAGTGGCGGTATATTTAAATTTTAAGATATTTATACCAAATTCAAATTGTAGCATATGTCGAAATAATGATTTTAATTGTAGAACTGTAAATGTTTATGTTTATGATAAAAGAAATCCTTAATTACTTAGCAATTATGTGGCTTTTAATATTATAGAAAAGTAATATTTTTGAATCATAGTCCCTGCAAGCTAAACAATATCCCAGTTGAACATAAACATTAACAAATCTTGTGACGTAGATTCGATCTCAACGCCGTCTGCCCAATCTGGCTAATGGTATTTCTATGCGATATTTTAGTTATCGATACATCGCATCGAATCGATTGTGAAGGCGCGTCCCAACGTTCTGTGGTGCAACTAAAACAAGGATTATGCCATCTCCAAGTGATTCGTACTTGCTGTTTTCAATCAACTCTTTAATCTCCATGCTCACATTTTACGTGTCTGCAGTCACGGCAAGAAGCGTGCCAAGAAGATCGCCCACGGTAAGGTGGACATGAATGAGGTGGACTTGTTTGATGCATTCCGTGTGGCAACCACCATACATGGTCGCCATTACTCAGAGACTGGGTCGCACCTATGGCGTTTGTGTTTTACAGGTTTTCGACGCACTCACACCCAATCTGCGTCGGCCTGATTATATTGCTGCTAATAACAATGTAGTCGCTTAAGCAGCTCTTCACCATGGGCATGGATGTGTACATGCGATTCCGCACCGAGGCACATCAGACGGTCACCTGTCGCTTCAATGAGCGTCTGGTCCTATCACTGGCCGACTGCAAGCGGTGCCTGGTGGTAAACGATGACCTCACCGTACTACCCCTCAGATGCAAAACGATCAATGTGGATCCAGTCAACGTAAGCTCTCCGAGTTACAGTCGAGTCTTGCCAAATTGTTAATTGTTTAATTTTGTTTTGACAGCAGCTTCAAGGAGCTGAAGGTGAGCCTATTAAATTTGCATCCTCCTGGCGCACTGGTTAATCTATGACCCAGTTTATTTGATAAGCAGATGAAGCCGCACGTGGACGCGGTATATCGGCGGCTTTGGGCCTCTCCATCGCTCCATAAATATAATGCGCAAAAGCCGCCAGACCATTAAGTAAGTATATGAGGGCACCGGACGGTCGCTAAGCCTGAAGCTTCTTTCCCAGCTGCAAAAGAACAATGCTCGTACACCGCTTAAATTGGAGGAGTCCATACGCTATCAGGCCAATGATAATATCGAGCGCTGGCTTATTAATTTGCTCTGTCTGGACGCAAGCACCGTAGCAAACATCAACTCTGGCTGTCCGACGCCCGATGTCTGTGAGCTCTACTATATTGATCGTGATGCACTCTTCTCCTATCACAAGGCCGCCGAGTCCTTTCTGCATCGCATGGTGTACATATCTATGTCATCGCACTACAAGAACACAGCCAACGATCTGCAAATGATAGGCGATGCACCCACCCATCATTTGTTCTGTTTGCTCGGGCCCGTTCAGCGCATGGATCAATTGCCCGAGATTTTCGTTGTTATACAAGTGGCGCTCGAAGGCCAAATCTCAGCGCAGAGCATTAGTAATTCAAGAAGGCCGGCGGCGATCTGATACCCTGGATTATAGCAGAGCAATACAGAGATCGTGACTTCCCAAAGCTCTCCGCTGTTCGTATTGTGCGCATCGCTACCCATCCTAATTACCAGCACATGGGCTATGGCAAGCGTGCCATCCAGCAGCTTAAGGACTACTACGCTTAGCGTCACGCAAATCTCGGTGAAGCGCAAATACAACCACGCAGTCGCATTTCCTTTCTGCTGCAACGTGTGCATGAGCGCCAACCGAACGCCGATTGATTATATTGGCACCTCCTATGGCCTCACCTTCGATCTTCTCAAGCTCTGGAAGAGCGCCGGCTTTGTGCCCGTCTATCTTAGCCAGAACGCCAATGAGTTGACCAGCTGCATCATGAGAAACACACTGGCGACCCCAAAGGCAACGCACTGGCTAAGTCTCTACTACAATGAATTCCAACGACGTGTCCTCAAGCTGATGGGAACAACATATCGCGAATTCTAAACAAAACTCTGTCTGGCTCTGCTCAAGAACAATGCGGTTAAGGGCGTTGATGCTGATGATGCATCCACTGTGCTGGACAAGCGAACGCTTGATGAATACTTTCTGTCGCACGATCTGCAATGGCTGGAAAGCTATGCACGTCTACAGTCCGAGTTTCGTCTGATTCTCGATCTGCTCACCGACATTGCTTAGCTGTAGTTTCAGGGTCGCATTCCCGGCCTGAAGTTGGATAATGTGTAGAATGCTGTTCTCCTGGCGCTCGGGGTGCAACTTGATGCACTCGGCTTAGAGCTGAACATGCCGGGCAACCAGCTGCTGGCCAAGTTCTACGATGCATTGAAGAAGTGCAATTAATGCACGGTGATCGAATAGCACTTCATGGCATGCGTGGCGATCAACTCCAGCCGCTTAGCTTGTCCCTGGTCAATGAGCTAGATCAGACGTCCCAGAAGCTAATGAAAAATCAACGCAAGGAAATGAAACGCCTCAAGGCCGAGGTGCTCGATGAATCAAGGACAGCGAAGAGGATTGGAATCATGCGCTACAGACCCATGGTGGGGACAATGGCAGCGGTCTTCTTTTCATCAAGAGGTAAGGTAGCTATTGCTTTTCTATAACCGTTTTTTGCTTGGAAAATTCAACTAAAAAAACTTTTTTTGCTTATTAATCTGAACTTTATCAATTTCTTTATTGTAGCGGCATCAAGCGGTTGGTTGCGCCTGTGAAGCAGGATCGGAATGCTGGTGCACCGCAAACCAAGAACAAGAAGAATCCCAAAATTAAACTAGGCTTGGGCAAAGCGCTGATCTAGTTTATTTTTTTGCAGGGCGGGGGGTTATATATGTGTATACGTTATGTATTTATTTTTAAATAAAATAAAGCGAAAAGTGCATATAATGACGTAAACTAGCTTTTGATGGTGTCTTTATTGGCATTTGCCGCAGCAGCCCAAATCCTAAAAGTTGACACCGTGCTCTTTGAAGGAGTTCAGCTGGAAAAGCTTCGCTTTGAAGCAGGAGGCCTTGGGTTTGCTGTTTACAGATCGACGAAACGTTTCATGAACAAAATTTCAATTTATTTCGTTTCAAGAGCCAAAATACAAAAAGTTCTGCTGAGAGGCAAAATTTTAATAAATATATTTTCTCGACTTACCGGCGATTAGATTTTCTTTAAATAATTTATCGATATAAATATCGGAATACATCACTTCTTAGTTGAAAACAAATTGTGTAAAATATCAGAAGGAAAATCGTCGCGAAACGCAATAGAGCAAATTTTAATTTCAATCTTCTGTAAAATTAAAAAAAAAAAAAATAATGGGGAAAAATAACAGTGAGTATTAGCGGATTAAAAACATACAAAAAAATGCACAACTTTTGGTTACACCTGCAATTGCAGAAAACAAGGCAAATAAAAAGGACACCGCCCCAGTGCCAGCTCCACAACCGCAGAAGCCTCCACAGCAAGGTAAGTGGAAATGTATGTGTGCACATTGCATTGATTTGCATTCGTGTTTGTGACCATTTTCTCATATCTAAATAATAAAGTAACAAAGAATGCCCAAAAGAGCGAAAGCACACGTTTCGAATTTTAGTTTTTATAAAAGGGGAATCACCAAATTAGTAAAAAGTATTTCATCATTTTTTTTGTATAATGCTCTTATATACATATTACAACGTGACTTGTCTTACTTGTATGCGTGTGTGAGTGGCAGAAAATTCTGGAAAGACAAAACCACGATTCGAAACTTTTCCGCATAAAATCTGTTTACCTGGGTGTATTGTATTTAATTTGCATATTGCAGCTGCGACTGCAGCAGCAGATCCGACCTCGTCGACAAGCGCTGCGTCTGCACCTGCACAAGGAGGCTGGCATCAGGTTGGTGGGAATCAGCCACAGCAGAGTAAATCGGGCGGCCAGCAGAAGCAGCAGCAGCAAAGTCAACAACGTGGTCCTGCACCGCAACAGGCTGTTGGCGAACGTGGCCCCGCAGGACATCCGCAGAGTGGTCCACAGCAGAGTAAACCGGGCAGCCAGCAGCAGCAGGCTGGTGGGCAGTGGCCACAGCTGAGTAAATCGGGCGGCCAGCAGAAGCAGCAGCAGCAAAGTCAACAACGTGGTCCTGCACCGCAACAGGCTGTTGGCGGACGTGGCCCCGCAGGACATCCGCAGAGTGGTCCACAGCAGAGTAAACCGGGCGGCCAGCAGCAGCAGGCTGGTGGGCAGTGGGCACAGCAGAGTAAACCGGGCGGCCAGCAGCAGCAGGCTGGTGGGCAGTGGGCACAGCAGAGTAAACCGGGCGGCCAGCAGCAGCAGGCTGGTGGGCAGTTGGCACAGCAGAGTAAACCGGGCGGCCAGCAGCAGCAGGCTGGTGGGCAGTGGGCACAGCAGAGTAAACCGGGCGGCCAGCAGCAGCAGGCTGGTGGGCAGTTGGCACAGCAGAGTAAACCGGGCGGCCAGCAGCAGCAGGCTGGTGGGCAGTGGGCACAGCAGAGTAAACCGGGCGGCCAGCAGCAGCAGGCTGGTGGGCAGTGGGCACAGCAGAGTAAACCGGGCGGCCAGCAGCAGCAGGCTGGTGGGCAGTGGGCACAGCAGAGTAAACCGGGCGGCCAGCAGCAGCAGGCTGGTGGGCAGTGGGCACAGCAGAGTAAACCGGGCGGCCAGCAGCAGCAGCAGCGACAAGGTGGCTATCAACATCGTGGTTCTACACCACAACAGGGTGGTGCCACCGTGTCGCCATTGCCACAGACGGGCAGCATCAAGCGTGGAACAATTGGACGGCCAGGCACTGTTGGTGTCAACTACTTGAATGTGGACCTTACCAAGATGCCGAAATTTGCATATCATTATGATGTGGACATAAATCCCGAACGGCCAAAGAAATTCTATCGCAACGCCTTCGAGGTGTTTCGCACAAAATATTTAAACCAGTGTATCGCCGCCTTCGATGGAAACAAGTCTTGCTATGTTTTGAAGGAGCTGCCGCCTGTCTCTGGCGAAGTAGAGGTAAAACTATCCTTTTCTTTTTTATTACTTACACTTTTGACTCAATTGTTGCATTGTTTTATTTTGCAGGTGGTCGATAAGCATGGGCGGACACTGAAGTACAAAATTACACTGAAAAAAACGGATAACATGGAAGTGGATCTTAGCTCACTACACAGGTGAGAGATAATTGCGTTTTGCAATATTTAATATTCAATATTCAAATAATGCTTTTTGCATGCATGCAGCTATATGAAAGACAAAATCTACGATAAGCCTATGCGTGCCCTGCAATGTTTGGAGGTGGTGCTCGCTTGTTGTTGCCATCAGCGGTCCGTTCGTGCTGGTCGCTCCTATTTTAAGACATCGGGTAATGGTGTATGCCAAAAACTGGGCGACGGCTATGAGGCATTGGTGGGTCTCTATCAGAGTCTTGTGCTGGGCGACAGGCCGTTCATAAATGTGGATGTTTCGCACAAGTCTTTCCCAATTGCAATGACTCTAATTGAATACTTGGAGAACTATGTCATAATGGAACCGCTCAAAGAAAACACAACTATACCACAATATTCTCAGCGAAATATGTATTCATTTTTAAAGGGCTTAAATGTGGTGTACGAGCCACCTAAATCTTTTGGCAGTGCACCTCGTAGCTATAAGGTGAACGGACTTTCGGAACGTCCAGCGCGCGGCGAAAAATTTAAGTGTGGTGAAGTTCTTATGACTGTGGAGGAATACTTTAAATCACGTTCATACAAGTTGAAGTATCCGATGCTGCAGTGTCTCAGCGTTGGTCATCCAAGTAAAATCAATCTTTTGCCCATGGAGCTGTGTCGCATTGAGGAAGGCCAGGCATTGAATGTAAGTAGAACTATCATTTGAAATATATCATACATATGCAAACTTATCATATATAAATTCTATATATAATATCACATATACACAGCGAAAGGACGGCGCGAATCAGGTTTCCCAAATGATTAGGTTTGCAGCAACATCGACCAACGACCGCAAGGCCAAAATAATGAATTTGTTAAAATATTTTGAACACAATCAGGATCCGACAATAAGTCGTTTTGGTCTACGCATTGGCGATGATTTTATAACAGTTAATACACGCCTATTAAGTGCACCGCAACTGGAATACAGAAACAGTAGGTTTGCGACACCAATGAATGGGTCATGGCGTATGGATCAAAACCTATTTCTGACCAGCGGCCCAAAAGTTCACAAGTGGGCCATACTCCACTGTGAGACCGCTCGGATGCAATACAACAAGCTTCTGGATTTTCAATCTATGGTAAATACTCTGATTTTTTTTTTTCTGATATGTATCATATTTAAAATCACATCGTATTTGTATAGGTACAAAGACAAGCCAAGTTCGTCGATGTTATTCTGGAGCCCGAGGCAGACATACGATCTTTTAAGGACGACAGGAATTTGGATATACCATTCAATGACCTGAAGAGAAACAAATGCGATATAGTGTTTGTTATCATACCGTCGCGTGGCGGTGCCACCTATGAAATGATCAAACAAAGGGCCGAGTTGCATTGCGGCATATTGACACAGTGCATCAAGCAAAACAATGTTGAACGACGCCTGGACGCCCAATTGGTTGGCAACCTTTTATTGAAGGTCAACTCGAAGCTCAATGGCCTCAATCATAAGATTAGGGATGATGCACGCGTTAGACTAGCGAATGTTATGTATTTGGGAGCGGATGTGACGCATTCTTCGCCCGATCAGCGCGAAATACCCAGCGTTGTTGGTGTGGCCGCATCACACGATTTACATGGCGGCTCCTACAACATGCAAGTCAGGTTGCAAATCAACAGCAGTGGTCGTCCGCGTGAGGAAATCGATGATATGCAGTCCATTACGTCCGAACATTTGCGCGTCTATCATCAGAAGCAAGGCCGCTATCCAGATCACATTATTTACTATCGCGATGGCGTTAGCGATGGACAATTTTTAAAAATAAAAAATCTAGAACTGAGGGGCATTTATGCAGCCTGCGAGAAGGTGAGACTCAAGCAGCAAATTTCTTGTTATAGCTAAACACTAATCACTATTTTCGATAATAATTATTTAACAGTTGCGCATTAAGCCAAATGTGTGCTGTGTAATTGTAGTGAAGCGTCATCACACCCGCTTCTTTCCGCTAGGCACGCCACATCCCAGAAATAAATTCAATAATGTCGATCCAGGTACTGTTGTGGATCGCGTCATTGTGCATCCGAACGAGGTGCAATTCTTTATGGTAAGCCATCAGTCCATACAGGGCACTGCTAAGCCCACACGCTACAATGTGATTGAGAACACTGGAAATCTGGATATTGATCTGTTGCAACAATTGACCTACAACTTATGCCACATGTTTCCACGATGCAACCGGGCCGTATCTTATCCGGCACCAGCATACTTGGCACACTTGGCTGCCGCACGTGGCCGTGTTTATATCTCTTCTTCATTTAATCGGAAAATAAGTTCACCAGTGATTCATCCGGAGTTCGTGAAAACTAATCCCATGTACTTTGTTTAGAAATGTAATCATATTGGCATTTCCTTTAACACTTTTTGTGCAACTTATCGGCCCATCTCAAAGCATAGAAGGCCTACATTTTTCATTTTTATATTTTTATCACATTTTTTAAACTATATATACATTTATTAAACAATTGTAATGCAAATTCGCAGCTGGTTCTGAGTTAAGAGTTCAAATATGTAATTGGACATGAAAGTGCTTATATGAACTCCACATAGAACCAAATGCGATTGCTCATTATTATTATAATGGGAATTAATATGTTATTAAAGAATTACAAAGATAACTATCAAATAAAGCAATTGCAATATATTTGCTTAAACTGCATGCATGTATGTCGGTTGATTTAACCGTTTACATCGCATCGAAATGGAATCTGTGTGACTCTTGCAAACGCTCCTGCCTATCCTCGCGCTTCTCCTTAATGTAGAGCACTAATATGATGAGCACAATCACCAGGCAAGTTCCACCGAGGGCCACAACACTCATTAGGATCAGTTTGCTGGGCGTGACGAAGAGCAGCGCCTTCCAGTGCTGTGCATCATCGAGCGGCTTCGGCACAACTATGATCTGAGAGTTGGGTATTAGCTGTGTCCAATTGTGAAATTTGCCATACAGCCCCACCACTAGTTGATCCACAAAATTGGGTGTGCGACCCAGGCCAAAACATGTGTAGGGCAATTGGAGTGCAAGATATGATGATTGTGGCAATTGAACACTGCTGCCAATTTGCTGGTCACCGTCCTGTGTGGTTGTGATGTAAGTAATAATCGGACCGGGTAAATTGCTACCATAGGTGCGCTTCTTGCGGCCAAGCGTAGTGCGCGATGCGGGATTTTGTGGATTTACTAGACCTGTCAGCACAATCACCTTCACAAAATTGGCATCATAATCGAGAGTATTTCGAAATGCAAGCGGACGATAATTTCCATTCACTTGTTTCTCCATCAGTATCACATCCATGACTCCATCCTGGTAAAAGTCATAGAATGCACCAGCTACTGTATTATTGCCCATGGGCCACAAGGCATTCCATCGCACCTCAAAGGTGCGTTTGAATTTCTTGCTGCACGTCTTGCACGCAACATTCTCCAGAAGAAAAGTCTGCATTATCGGCTTCGAAACGCTCAATGGTTGCAGGGTGACCAGCAAATCTGGATAGCCATCTAAATTGAAGTCACCCATACGCGCAGTAATAGTCTTCAAATAGACATCATTGGGATCTGGTGGCACAAATGCCCATGTGACGCCCTGCGGATCCTTAAAGTTGACATGAACGTCATAAAACATGTTGCCATCGTGCACAAATATTGTCGAGTTTTTGCAATTATCCTGCACGCAAAACGGCACTACGATATTTTGTACGCCGCGCAACTCAAAGTCCATAAAGACGGCTTGACCGACCACGTACCCGTTGCTGCCCACCAGCTCATAGGTTATTGTGTACTGATAGCTAAAGTTCTCGCCGTGGGGCTCATTGATGCCATACCAAATTTCGTAGCCGGTTTGGGTTTGTAAAAACAGATCTGCCAGATAATCGCCGTTCAAATCCAGATACGCATTTGCATTGGGTATGGCAAGAGTTGCCGCGGTGCCGCCAGAGGGCATTGCCGTTGGTGGTTCACGTTTGTTATTGAATTTCCAAAAGCAACGTGTGTCGTTCGTATTCAGTCCATATAAATCGATGATCATGTCGCGATTAAAATCAAGGGCCATTGCTTCGCCTTTCGTTTGGATGACTGGCTCCTTGGCGCAACTCAGCTCGGATGTGTTGCCCCAGTTTATGTAAACGTCATAGATACCACTGTCTTTCTCCACATTGACCAGAACATCCATCAGCGCATCGCCATCAAAATCACCAGGTATTACACTGACAATCCTCCTTGAACCAAAGTAACAATGAGGACCAGGTCGCAGCAGTGGCTCCGTGTCAAATCCTGTTTATTTAAAATAAGTCTTTTAGTTATCTTCAGATAAAGCAGCCCTACAACAGAATCGAATATAAGTAGTGCAGTAGGATCTCTTATTGCTGTTAATAAATGCAATACTCTTTTGCTTCTATAAATAAATTATTAATGATAGTTGATAGTTGTACTATCGTAAATTATGACATTATAAAAAATTAATCAACTTTGTGTTTGGAATATCAGCAATTCGTTTTTATCTATAATTTAATTTGTCAGTACGCACCAAATAGTATTTGTAGTTTTTTTCTATCCTCCTGAATGACGAATACGTCCGTAAGTTCATCCGAATTAAAGTCTCCAAAAGCTGCCACTACACCTTCCTTAATATCACCAAATACAATATTGGTGATATTACTGGATTGGACAACGGCCACGTAGAGCAGCACTAGCAGCAGCCAGGCGCAATACATTTCGCGGATTGTTGACTACTTTTGCACTAAAAAGTTGAGTTTACTTTGTTTTCTTAATATTTTTGTTGTCGCTTCGCTCAAAATCAATACTTAGTCAGATGTAAACTATCGATAACAATTAATTGTTACCACCTGAAGTGCTAACAAATCGTTTCGAAAGAATCGATATCTAAGGCATCTCTGAGGGTCGACGGTCGAAACAACAACGCAAAGAAAACTGTAAAATATTAACTTAATAGAAATAAATAAATAATATAACTAAATAAATAATGGTAAGTAAAACGACATAATGCAACATGTATTTGGGTATGATAGCCATCGGATGAGTTTGCAGTGATATGTTCACAATTAACTAATTGTGTGCCTGTATTGTATATATTGTGTTGGCCATGTTAACAAATTTTGTTTATTTTTGCAGAACAAACTGAAGTCAAGACAACACCGTGAAAAGGTGAAACAATTCATCTCGCTAACACAAACTGGCGAACAGACAGCCATTTTCTGCCTGCAACAGAAGAATTGGAAAATGGACTTGACCAGCGACAACTATTTTTAGAATCCCGAAAACTATTATCGAGAGCTGGATCGTAAGCGTATCGAGCAATTATTTATGCTCTATCGTGATCGAAGCGAAGCTCTTAGGGCGTCATCCGATTCCTCGAGGATCTGGAGCTGAGTCCCGACTCCAAACTTGTGCTCATAATTGCCTGAAAGTTTCACGCCGAGGTGCAGTGTGAATTCTCACGCGATGAGTTCATTAATGGCATGTGCGATTTGAGTACGGATAGCATAGAGAATCTTAAGTCCAAGTTGCCTCGCATAGTACAAACATGAATTATGGCTAACGATTGTAGCGCTTTATACAAGTATGCGCGCCGTGCTTTCTGCGGACGTGGCCCCACAGGACATCAGCAGAGTGGTCCAAAGCAGAGTAATCCGGGCGACCAGCAGCAGCAGGCTGGTAGGCAGTGGCCACAGCAGAGTATACCGGGTGGCCAGCAGCAGCAGCAGCGACAAGGTGGCTATCAACATCGTGGTTCTACACCACAACAGGGTGGTGCCACCGTGTCGCCATTGCCACAGACGGGCAGCATCAAGCGTGGAACAATTGGACGGCCAGGCACTGTTGGTGTCAACTACTTGAATGTGGACCTTACCAAGATGCCGAAATTTGCATATTATTATGATGTGGACATAAATCCCGAACGGCCAAAGAAATTCTATCGCAACGCCTTCGAGGTGTTTCGCACAAAATATTTAAACCAGTGTATCGCCGCCTTCGATGGAAGCAAGTCTTGTTATGTCTGCAGGAGCTGCCGTTTGCCTCTGGCGAAGTTGAGGTAAAACTATTCTTTTCTTATTTATTTTTTACACTGTTTCCTCAATTGTTGCATTGTTTTATTTTGCAGGTGGTCGATAAGCATGGGCGGACACTGAAGTACAAAATTACTCTGAAGAAAACGGATAACATGGAAGTGGATCTTAGCTCACTACACAGGTGAGAGATAATTGCGTTTTGCAATATTTAATATTCAATATTCAAATAATTCTTTTTCCATGTATGCAGCTATATGAAAGACAAAATCTACGATAAGCCTATGCGTGCCCTGCAATGTTTGGAGGTGGTGCTCGCTTGTTGTTGCCATCAGCGGTCCGTTCGTGCTGGTCGCTCCTATTTTAAGACATCGGGTAATGGTGTATGCCAAAAACTGGGCGACGGCTATGAGGCATTGGTGGGTCTCTATCAGAGTCTTGTGCTGGGCGACAGGCCGTTCATAAATGTGGATGTTTCGCACAAGTCTTTCCCAATTGCAATGACTCTAATTGAATACTTGGAGAACAATATCATAATGGAACCGCTCAAAGAAAACACAACTATACCACAATATTCTCAGCGAAATATGTATTCATTTTTAAAGGGCTTAAATGTGGTGTACGAGCCACCTAAATCTTTTGGCAGTGCACCTCGTAGCTATAAGGTGAACGGACTTTCGGAACGTCCAGCGCGCGGCGAAAAATTTAAGTGTGGTGAAGTTCTTATGACTGTGCAGGAATACTATAAATCACGTTCATACAAGTTGAAGTATCCGATGCTGCAGAAACAGTAGGTTTGCGACAGCAATGAATGGGTCATGGCGTATGGATCAAAACCTATTTCTGACCAGCGGCCCAAAAGTTCACAAGTGGGCCATACTCCACTGTGAGACCGCTCGGATGCAATACAACAAGCTTCTGGATTTTCAATCTATGGTAAATACTCTGACATATTTTTTTTCTGATATGTATGATATGTATCTATGTATTTAAAATCACATCGTATTTGTATAGGTACAAAGACAAGCCAAGTTCGTCGATGTTATTCTGGAGCCCGAGGCAGACATACGATCTTTTAAGGACGACAGGAATTTGGATATACCATTCAATGACCTGAAGAGAAACAAATGCGATATAGTGTTTGTTATCATACCGTCGCGTGACGGTGCCACCTATGAAATGATCAAACAAAGGGCCGAGTTGCATTGCGGCATATTGACACAGTGCATCAAGCAAAATAATGTTGAACGACGCCTGGACGCCCAATTGGTTGGCAACCTTTTATTGAAGGTCAACTCGAAGCTCAATGGCCTCAAGATTAGAGATGATGCACGCGTTAGACTAGCGAATGTTATGTATTTGGGAGCGGATGTGACGCATTCTTCGCCCGATCAGCGCGATTTGCGCATTAAGCCAAATGTGTGCTGTGTAATTGTGGTGAAGCGTCATCACACCCGCTTCTTTCCGCTAGGCACGCCACATCCCAGAAATAAATTCAATAATGTCCAGGTACTGTTGTGGATCGCGTCATTGTGCATCCGAACGAGGTGCAATTCTTTATGGTAAGCCATCAGTCCATACAGGGCACTGCTAAGCCCACACGCTACAATGTGATTGAGAACACTGGAAATCTGGATATTGATCTGTTGCAACAATTGACCTACAACTTATGCCACATGTTTCCACGATGCAACCGGGCCGTATCTTATCCGGCACCAGCATACTTGGCACACTTGGCTGCCGCACGTGGCCGTGTTTATATCTCTTCTTCATTTAATCGGAAAATAAGTTCACCAGTGATTCATCCGGAGTTCGTGAAAACTAATCCCATGTACTTTGTTTAGAAATGTAATCATATTGGCATTTCCTTTAACACTTTTTGTGCAACTTATCGGCCCATCTCAAAGCATAGAAGGCCTACATTTTTCATTTTTATATTTTTATCACATTTTTTAAACTATATATACATTTATTAAACAATTGTAATGCAAATTCGCAGCTGGTTCTGAGTTAAGAGTTCAAATATGTAATTGGACATGAAAGTGCTTATATGAACTCCACATAGAACCAAATGCGATTGCTCATTATTATTATAATGGGAATTAATATGTTATTAAAGAATTACAAAGATAACTATCAAATAAAGCAATTGCAATATATTTGCTTAAACTGCATGCATGTATGTCGGTTGATTTAACCGTTTACATCGCATCGAAATGGAATCTGTGTGACTCTTGCGAACGCTCCTGCCTATCCTCGCGCTTCTCCTTAATGTAGAGCACTAATATGATGAGCACAATCACCAGGCAAGTTCCACCGAGGGCCACAACACTCATTAGGATCAGTTTGCTGGGCGTGACGAAGAGCAGCGCCTTCCAGTGCTGTGCATCATCGAGCGGCTTCGGCACAACTATGATCTGAGAGTTGGGTATTAGCTGTGTCCAATTGTGAAATTTGCCATACAGCCCCACCACTAGTTGATCCACAAAATTGGGTGTGCGACCCAGGCCAAAACATGTGTAGGGCAATTGGAGTGCAAGATATGATGATTGTGGCAATTGAACACTGCTGCCAATTTGCTGGTCACCGTCCTGTGTGGTTGTGATGTAAGTAATAATCGGACCGGGTAAATTGCTACCATAGGTGCGCTTCTTGCGGCCAAGCGTAGTGCGCGATGCGGGATTTTGTGGATTTACTAGACCTGTCAGCACAATCACCTTCACAAAATTGGCATCATAATCGAGAGTATTTCGAAATGCAAGCGGGCGATAATTTCCATTCACTTGTTTCTCCATCAGTATCACATCCATGACTCCATCCTGGTAAAAGTCATAGAATGCACCAGCTACTGTATTATTGCCCATGGGCCACAAGGCATTCCATCGCACCTCAAAGGTGCGTTTGAATTTCTTGCTGCACGTCTTGCACGCAACATTCTCCAGAAGAAAAGTCTGCATTATCGGCTTCGAAACGCTCAATGGTTGCAGGGTGACCAGCAAATCTGGATAGCCATCTAAATTGAAGTCACCCATACGCGCAGTAATAGTCTTCAAATAGACATCATTGGGATCTGGTGGCACAAATGCCCATGTGACGCCCTGCGGATCCTTAAAGTTGACATGAACGTCATAAAACATGTTGCCATCGTGCACAAATATTGTCGAGTTTTTGCAATTATCCTGCACGCAAAACGGCACTACGATATTTTGTACGCCGCGCAACTCAAAGTCCATAAAGACGGCCTGACCGACCACGTACCCGTTGCTGCCCACCAGCTCATTGGTTATTGTGTACTGATAGCTAAAGTTCTCGCCGTGGGGCTCATTGATGCCATACCAAATTTCGTAGCCGGTTTGGGTTTGTAAAAACAGATCTGCCAGATAATCGCCGTTCAAATCCAGATACGCATTTGCATTGGGTATGGCAAGAGTTGCCGCGGTGCCGCCAGAGGGCATTGCCGTTGGTGGTTCACGTTTGTTATTGAATTTCCAAAAGCAACGTGTGTCGTTCGTATTCAGTCCATATAAATCGATGATCATGTCGCGATTAAAATCAAGCGCCATTGCTTCGCCTTTCGTTTGGATGACTGGCTCCTTGGCGCAACTCAGCTCGGATGTGTTGCCCCAGTTTATGTAAACGTCATTGATACCACTGTCTTTCTCCACATTCACCAGAACATCCATCAGCGCATCGCCATCAAAATCACCAGGTATTACACTGACAATCCTCCTTGAACCAAAGTAACAATGAGGACCAGGTCGCAGCAGTGGCTCCGTGTCAAATCCTGTTTATTTAAAATAAGTCTTTTAGTTATCTTCAGATAAAGCAGCCCTACAACAGAATCGAATATAAGTAGTGCAGTAGGATCTCTTATTGCTGTTAATAAATGCAATACTCTTTTGCTTCTATAAATAAATTATTAATGATAGTTGATAGTTGTACTATCGTAAATTATGACATTATAAAAAATTAATCAACTTTGTGTTTGGAATATCAGCAATTCGTTTTTATCTATAATTTAATTTGTCAGTACGCACCAAATAGTATTTGTAGTCTTTTTCTATTCTCCTGAATGACGAATACGTCCGTAAGTTCATCCGAATTAAAGTCTCCAAAAGCTGCCACTACACCTTCCTTAATATCACCAAATACAATATTGGTGATATTACTGGATTGGACAACGGCCACGTAGATCAGCACCAGCAGCAGCCAGTCGCAATACATTTCGCTGATTGTTGACTAATTTTGTACAAAAGAGTTGAGTTTGCTTTGTTTACTCATTATTTTGTTGTCGCTTCGCTTAAAATCAAAACTGAGTCAGATGTGAACTATCGATAACAATTATTTGTTACAACCTAAAGTGCTAACAAATCGTTTCGAAAGAATCTATATCTAAGGCATCTCTGAGTGTCGACGGTCGAAACAACAACGCAAAGAAAACTCTGTAAAATAATAACTAAATAGAAACAACTAATTAATACAAATAAATAAATAATGGTAAGTAAAACGACATAATGCAACATGTGTTTAGGTGTGATTTCCACCGGGTGAGTGTGCAGTGATAAGTGAGTGTTTGTTTTGCTCGCTGCTGCTTCTTCCTGCATACAAGCGCCATCACACGCACAAATTGTTGTAGTTGGTGTATTTATGCAATTCGAATTCACAATTAACTAAATGTGTGCCTGTGTTGTATATATTGTGTTGGCCATGTTAACTAATTTTGTTTATTTTTGCAGAACAAACTGAAGTCAAGTCAACACCGTGATAAGGTGAAAAAATTCATCTCGCTTACACAAACTGGCGAACAGACAGCCATTTTCTGCCTGCAACAGAATGATTGGAAAATGGACTTGGCCAGCGATAACTATTTTCAGAATCCCGAATACTATTATCGAGAGCTGGATCGTAAGCGTATCGAGCAATTATTTATGCGCTATCGTGATCCAAGCGATGCTCTAAAGATCAGCTCACAGGGCGTCATCCGATT
Source organism: Drosophila melanosoma (assembly GCA_035042045.1). Classification (NCBI taxonomy): domain Eukaryota; kingdom Metazoa; phylum Arthropoda; class Insecta; order Diptera; family Drosophilidae; genus Drosophila; species Drosophila melanosoma. The sequence continues at coordinate 363,037 of JAWNLY010000100.1, read as the reverse complement.
CCTCGAGGATCTGGAGCTGAGTCCCGACTCCAAACTTGTGCTCATAATTGCCTGGAAGTTTCACGCCGAAGTGCAGTGTGAATTCTCACGCGATGAGTTTATTAATGGAATGTGCGATTTGGGTACGGATAGCATAGAGAAACTTAAGTCCAAGTTGCCGTTGCTGGAACAGGAATTGAATGATGCCGGCAAATTTAAGGATTTCTATCACTTCACCTTCAACTATGCAAAGGATCCGGGCCAAAAAGGCATTGATTTGGACATGGCCATTGCATATTGGTGCATTGTGCTTAGTGATCGTTTTAAGTTCTTGGACATTTGGTGCAAGTTCCTCGAAGAGAAACACAAGCGTGCGATTTCAAGGGACACATGGAATCTGCTGCTGGATTTTGCGACCAACATTGATGATCGGATGAGCAACTATGACTCAGAGGGTGCTTGGCCCGTGCTTATTGATGATTTTGTTGAGTGGTGCCAAGAAAATAATCATCTTGCCACAGATCAGCAGCACACACAGCAATCAACGTCCCAGAAGAACATATCTAACGCTTACCAGACCTCGCATAGTACAAACATGAATTATGGCTAACGATTGTTGCGCTTTATACATATATTCTCATTAATGATTAATGCTTTTTATTCGGATTATTTTAAATAATCATGATAATAAGCAATGCAAATTATTTTACATTTCTCGATAAAAAAAAAACAAAACAAAATAACGTAATAAATAAAATTAGTAAATGTAACCAAAAGTTTTACTAACAACTCTTGCAAAAATATGAATTCTGTGCCAATGACTCGGACGATATAAAATAAGCGATACATCGGAGATATTATTATCGATGCATATTTTGTATATCATCCCCAACTTGGTGAGTGTCAAGTGTGACCGTAGCATGTAAAAGCAAATTGATATTGTTACAACGATTTTTCGTGGCTCTGGCTGCTTCTTAGAATCTATATTTATTAAATTGCTAAATATTTTAGTGCGTGCGGCGCACGTGCATGTGCGAGGTTGCCTTACATGCGTAGATCATGTGTTGTGAAAATAATACAAAGTGCATGTACGGTGTGTAACAATCAATTGTTTCTTTACACTCCCCGTGTGAGTGTGACCAAGAGTGCGTGTCTGTGCGTTTGTGTGCGTACAAGGCAGTCAGTGGGCGGCCGCCCATAAGGAGTCTACCCTCTACCCAGTAGACACACATCACAAAGCCCGTGTGTTTGCAGCACAATAATAAGGATGTATTTGCCTTGATTCTAAGGTGTGGAGCAATCGGTGCTGAATGACAAATGTATGTGTCACTGTTGTTGTTGTCGCTGCTTGTGAACGTTATTAACTAGATTCCTTTTTCATTTCGCATTAAATCCTTCTCTCCCCCTCTATCAAACTGCCCTTGAGCTTAACCACCCATTTGGCAAATAAGAAAACAAATTAAATTATCATGCGAGCAATATTTAAACAAATACGCAGACCAAAATACACGCGAAGAAAATACACACGCATAGGGGCACAGTTATATATACATGTGTAAATAGGGGCCACTAAGCGCACATAAATAAAATAAAAACAAACTCAATGCTTAACTGATAATCGCAGACCAGACGTCGACGTCGTGACTACGACAACTAGCGACGTACAACAGTTGCACCTTTTCCGTATACCCTATCTATGTAAATCATTAATATATAAATAAATGCATACATATATACATATATACATATATACATACATGCATTCATGAACGCATGCACACATACATACATAAGTACGGAATTCTCTCTGTCATTCTTACACAGGGTGTAGCGCCTTATTAATTGATGTTTCACTTTTTTGGATACCCTTGTAGAGGATATAATATATTTGTCGTGTGACGTATGGGAAGCGTCTGCGACACCATAGTGTATATATATTCCGATTCGATATAGTCATGTCCGTCTGTATATATGCACGAATTTGAAGTTGAAGCTTGTCTTACATCTGTCTATCTGCTTTAGTAGGGACGTCGAAGGACGTAAGATCCACTACATGATACAGGTGCCTCATTTTTGGAAAGATTTATTTGGATGGATCGAGATAGTCGTGGACAAAATGTTAACAATTTCTAACAAAATCTAACTATTAAAATGTTCAATATTAAATATTCAACCAGAGAATTTCTTTGAAAACAATCTTGGGAGTACCTAATAAATCTGTTGTTTCTTGTTTTTTTTTTTTTTGTAATATGTGTATAGCGTTAATTACTAGTTTGTAAGTTAACTTAAAGGTTTCTCGGATTGTTGTTAATTGGTTCCTCGACCTGAAAGACCATTTAGTATATTTCTTTTTATAACCTCGTTTAAGATCTGTTGAGACTCGTTTTTTTTTTATTTATTTGAGTGTTGGTTGAGTTTAATAATCTAGTGAAACGGATAAATAATTAACGACACGACTTCTTAACTTGTACATGTTAATTTATCAAGTCAATAAAGTTAAAAATAGCAATTTGTATGAAGACTTTGCACGCTTACTGTATATAAATTATATATGTACATATGCACGATATTTGTGATCACTTTTTCAGCAGCTGAACTATTTAATTATATAGGTGTGTGGCTTATTTATAATGAAATTTCCACCGATGTGTGTGAAATGGAAATTCAACAAAAATAATCATTTAGTATTTCTTATATGTATGTTTTGGATGTGTGTATCTTTGTATGGGTTTGATTTAATAATCAATTGCCAGTGTCTGGGGACGTTCACAGCAATATTGTCGACGCCATGCTAATTATTGTTTTCGGATATTTTTCAGAAGCATTTGCAACAGTCGCCATGACAGAAAGCATTAAAAGCAATCAACTTAACAGCATCATGCAAGTGTCTTAATTGCAAGGATCTAGCAAATCAACGGCAAGAGCATGAGTCGTCAGGAGACCTCGTCGCCAGGAGCGACATCGACAGCAACATCAGCAACAACATCAGCGACAGCAACAGCAGCGAGCACAGCATGCGGTATAATTTCTACATCAACTCCACAAAAACAGGATGCACAACAACAGCAGCAGGAATTCATCAATCGGAGCATGGCCAGCGAAATTGATGATGCCAGTGATGCCAGCGCCATGTGCGACATGTCCATCAATAGCAGCAGTTGCAGCGCCGCCAGTCCAGTGGCTAAACGGCAAATGAGCTCGGCTACTCAATCACGCATTCGTCCACAGTCCAGTTATTCGGCCCGAGTGCTCATCTTTGATGATTCCGATCGGGAGGCAGCTGCAGCAGCAGCAGCCGCCGTCGCAGCTACAGCTACTCCTGCAACTGCAACTCAAACAGCAGCTGGTTCGCTTAATGCAAGCAGCGCTGATGTAAGCAGCGGTGTTGAGGTATTGCCCATATCACCGGCCAAGCTTGCCAACGATAATCAGAACAACAGCAACAGCAATCATGGTTCATCATCGCTAATGCGCAATCTCAATCTGACCAAGAGCTCATCTGGCGGGTTATCGGGCAGTGCAAGTTCTCTGCATTCGCGTGGCTATACGGCGCTGCTACGCAAGATCTCTTATCAGCAGCACACGAACTCCATGCGTGCCGCCAGCAACGGTATGTCCTTTTCGGATTCTTTTTAGTTTCATTTTCAACTTTTGCTTTTCGTAGAAGCATCCAATTTGCTACGCATGCGTCACTCGTCGTTGGGCAAATCAGCGCCCTGCTTGACTGGCAACTATTTTCGTCATGAGCTGTTTAGTGCCCCGGTAGGAGGATGTACCGCTGCGCATGTACCGTCGATGGCTTCATCTGGTTTGAATATTTCACGTTCCGGAAGTGGCATTGCTCTCTCGAAGCATCATCATCTTCACGGGGTGGTTATGCGTGGTGCAGCTGGTGCTTCGGGTGCTGGTGGGGGTGCTGGCTCCAGTGGCGTCGCCCATCATCGCCTCAGTCTGGTCACGAATGCAGCGGCCGTAGCTGGTGGCTCACGTGCACATTCACCGTATTCGGCCAGTCCGGCGGATAGTCCACGTCTCAATTCACCCATGCCGTTTGCCTTTGCCCCTATTAAGCGCATCGCCTCGTGTCGTGGCGTTGTCGATGGCAGACGCTGGTCGGTGGCATCGTTGCCTTCTTCGGGCTACGGCACGACACCAGGCAGCTCCAACCTATCCGTAAGCAGCTACACCCGATTGCAAGTAATTTAGCTAAACTTCCTTTTTGTTTTTGGCATACAGTCGCAATGCTCCAGTCAGGAGGGACTTAATCATTTGGCGCACAACATTCCACATGGTCAGGATGATGCGGCCGCTGTTGCCGCTGGCGCCTGTTGTGCGGAGCACTTGAAGCAGCATTGTCCAAAACACTGTGCCCTGTTGCTGGCCGCGCACAAGCCACCACAACAGCAACAATCGCAGCCGCAGCATGCACCAAAGCTGGGACAGCTGCAGCAGCCACAGTCACTGAAACCACCGACCGCTTGCGTGAATTGCTGTGTGGATCTGAGCGTCGCCTGCAGCGGTAATGGTAATGTCAGCAGCGCCAATGCATCAAATGCATCGATGTCCTCCATGCCGGGCAACGCCGGCGGTCGCATGTCTCCCTGTTTTCGTCCACGCTCTCGATCGCTGTCCAGCCCATCGCGTTCACCCATTGTGGACAATGAGATTGCCGTAATGAATACGCTGTACAAGGAGCGCTTTCCAAAGGCCACACAGCAAATGGAGGAGCGCTTGAAGCACTTCATCAGTGAGAATAAAAGCGCCGCTTGCAGCAGTTTTCGTGATTCACAGCCCATTGTGCGGTAAGTGCCGATAATCTCTCTGTATATGAATAGGTATTTGTAATTGAAGGAACTAGCTTTTGTAGAATGTGAAATATTTATGTACATTAAAAATAATAATCAATTCTGCTTATGAAAAATTTAGAATTACAATAAATAAATATCTTGTGTTGCAGCTTTGTGCATCATCAAGTGCTGGAAATGGCGCGTGATTGTCTGCATAAGTCGGAAGCCAAGCTGATAACCTCACAGTACTTCTATGAGTTGAGCGAGAACTTGGAGCGTCTGCTGTTGGAGACCAAGGAGAAATCACCTGAGGCTGCTGCAGAACTAAGCGGCGTGATTAAGAAGCTGTTGTTAATCATATCGCGACCGGCACGTTTGCTGGAGTGTCTTGAATTCGATCCGCAAGAATTCTATGAGCTGCTTGAAGCAGCCGAAGGGCATGCGAAGGCAATGCCAGTGATTAAGGCGGATATACCGCAGTATATCATACACAAGTTGGGGCTGAATCGCGATCCCATTGCGGAGATGCAGCAGGAGCAGCGTGAGACACAGCAGATGTGCGAGGAGCAGGTAACTGCCGTTGATAGACAGCTAGAAACACAATCGGGTGCAGTGCTGTTGAATTCACCGCTCAGTTGTGCGGCCAAGCATTTGAGCAGCCTAACGCTGGACGCAATCCCACTGGATCCGGGCCATTCTGGTGGCAGTGGCAGCTGCACGCCACAGCCCATGTTGCCACAACAGCCGCCACAAACGCCGGTGGCTTGTGATGCAGAAACGACGCCCACATTTGCCTTGGCCATAAGCCAACTAAACACGACAGCTGAGACAGCTGCAACGCAACAACAACAACAACAACAACATCTGCAGCATCAGCAGCAACAACAACAGCAACTGCTGCCGAAGGAAAATGACTTTGACATTGCCAAGCTGATCTCAAATGGCGCCTACGGCGCCGTCTATTTGGTTAAGCACAAGACGACACGCCAGCGCTTCGCAATGAAGAAGATCAACAAGAACAATCTCATATTGCGTAATCAGGTGGAGCAGGTGTTCGCCGAGCGGGACATACTGTCGTTTGCCGACAATCCATTTGTGGTCAGCATGTATTGCTCCTTTGAGACAAAGAAGCATCTGTGTTTGGTTATGGAGTATGTGGAGGGCGGTGATTGCGGCACACTGCTCAAGAACATTGGACCGCTGCCCGCCGATATGGCGCGCTTTTATTTCGCCGAAACAGTATTAGCCGTGGAGTATCTGCATAGCTATGGCATCGTCCATCGCGATCTCAAGCCGGACAATTTGTTAATCACAGCGCTGGGTCACATTAAACTCACCGATTTTGGGCTCTCCAAAATGGGTCTGATGTCGTTGGCCACCAATTTATATGAGGGCTACATCGATTCGGAGACGCGACAATTTTCCGATAAACAGGTAATATCTACTAATATCACCCTATTGACTCAACTATAATTCATGTACCTTTCCACAGGTCTATGGCACTCCCGAGTATATAGCGCCTGAGGTGATTTTGCGTCAGGGCTATGGCAAACCCGTTGACTGGTGGTCCATGGGGATCATATTGTACGAGTTTCTCATTGGTTGTGTGCCGTTCTTTGGCGAGACGGCCGAGGAACTGTTTGCCCATACTGTCAACGATGACATTGAGTGGCCAGACAGCGAGGATTGGCCCGTACAGTCGGAGGCCAAAGATATTATTACACAGCTGCTGCAGCAGAATCCACGTGATCGCCTGGGCACTCAGACCGGCGCTTTGGAGGTGAAGGAGCACGTCTACTTTGATGGCATGGACTGGAATTCACTTCTACGCCAGAAGGCCGAATTTGTGCCGCAGTTGTCCCACGAGGATGATACCAGCTATTTTGACAGTGAGTTTTGCTCTGCGCTATTCACTCTAAATCAGATTTGATTATTAACTTGCATTTTTTACAGCCCGCATGGATCGGTACAACCATGATTTGGGTGGTGAGGATACGGATGACACAGATGATACTCCCGTCTTTGGTAGCTTCAATTCCTACACGCCACAATATCGCAAACAACATTATAGCTGGTCACGGCATGCCACAGCGACGACAACGGACAGCGTCAGAGGAACAACGACAACCACAATGACAACATTGCCTTCGCGTGCCCAGGAATCGACCACAGCGACATCGATGGCGACGGGCGCTGTGCCGAAACTCAAGACTCAAGAAGGAGTGGTCAACAAGTTCTTGAATACGCCACAGCTGCGTAAACTGGATGTGAGTATTAAATGCGTTAGAAAATAAGTTCAACATTTTGTGTCAGAGAGTTTAACAAGCTTTAATTTGAATCTTTCATTTCATCGTATTTCTCTTTGTGACCAAACCAAATTTTGTACACTTGCAGCTCTCATCCAGCTGCTTGAAGGTGCCCTCGACGCCGGACACGGAATTTCTACCGGAACTGTTGCACAACGTGACCATTGGCAACGATGCCGAGCTGCGTATGCTTAAGCATTATTTGCAACAGCCAACTCCTGCGGCGGTGCGTTTGCAGCAGCGTCACAGTATGCCACCGAATACGACGACGATCATTAGCACGCCGGCAACACCGCCGCCTCCACCGACACAGTCGTCTACAGCGACACCGCAACCGACAAGCGTTAGCAGTTTCTCGCGCAGCACGCCAGAGAGTTCGCAGACGGACAGCGATGATTTTTCGCCACAGATAAATCGCAAGCGCAAAGGCGTTTGTGCCCGTGACATATTGCCGCGCTTCTCCATCTCCATTGAGGATGAGACGATCAGTGCGTGCAGTTCATCGACAGAGAACATGAATATACGGGAACAGTCGCCGCTGGCGCTGCAGCATCAGCCCAAGTCCATGGACAGCAGCAGCGGACCAACATCGTTCAAGCATCATCGGTCGCGTTCGATTGTCAAATCTGCCTCGGCGCTGGGACTGTCGCTGATGTCATCGCTGGACAACACGCAATTGGCGGCACAGCTCTGCGGTGGCATTCAATCGCCGGGCAGCGTTGGCGGTGGCAATGGGTCCAGTACAGCCAGTTCAAGGGACACATCGCCCTGTCGCGAACTCTCGCCACTGGTCACCAATCTCAAGCCGCCGATTATTATACGCCGTGGACCACGTGGCTTTGGCTTCACCGTTCACACGATACGCGTCTATTATGGTGACACAGATTTTTATACCATGCATCATTTGGTTATGGCCGTCGATGAGGGCAGTCCCGCATTTGAGGCGGGCCTGCGGCCAGCCGATCTAATCACCCATGTAAACGGAGAGGCTGTCCAGGGGTTGTATCATACGCAAGTGCTGCAGCTGTTGCTCAGCGGTGGGGAGCATGTTACGCTGCGTGCAACGCCCCTGGAGCACACCAGCATTCAGAGCGGTGGTCGAAAACGGGATCTCATGCAGAGCAAGCTGGCCAAGAAGGGCGTCAATCGCCAGAAGAAGCAAACGAAGCGAGAGCACGACAAGAAGCGCAAAACTTCTTTATTCCGACGCATAAGCAGCAAACGTGCCAATGCCGAGATGCAACAGGTAAGAGAAGAATAGTTTTATAATTGTTTTCAGTACATACATTTATTATTATTATTATTTATAAATAGTACTCGGCTGGCACTAGTTCACCCACCACACCATCGGCACGCAATCTGTCGCCGCTGGACTCTTCGTATCATAGCAGCAGTTGCTATCAATCGGCGGCCAACTCTTCATCGCAATCCACTTCACCATCGTCGTCCTCCCCCAACACGCCAACCGGTTCCAGTGGCGGCAGTAATGGTCACAGCAATGGTAACCATGGTGGAACTAGTTCCATTGTCGCAGCACCCATCGCTGCTTTAAGCGCGCAACTGCCGATCCCGCCGGCCAGTCCAGTTGTGTTGCTGCCGCATGTAGGCGCCGTTGTGGGCAGCAGTGCCACATCTGTGGGCAATGTGGCAGGTGCGCTTTTTAAAAGATCTTAACTTTATTTCGATGTATTTATGCCTATTTGTATTTAGTTTCGCCCACTGGTGTTGTGCCGCAGCTGTATCAGCGTCCCTCGACTCTGCATGGTCTGAAGCACAAGCTGCACGCAGCTACCTCTGGTGCTGCTGGTTCCGCAGCCAGCGGCAATACGGCTGGTGGTCTCAAAACACTGCACACATCGAACAGCAATGCGCTGCCCAATCGCCGCAAATCTGTGGGTCATATACCGTTATCACCGTTGGCACGAACGCCATCTCCATCGCCGCTGCCATCGTCGCCCACTCGTTCGCCATCTCCACTAGCCTTTCCGCTGGTGGGCCATCAGCCTGGCGCCTCCAATACGACACAGTCGTACAGTCCGGGAAGCACTCTGCCCACGCTGCAGACGGCGGTGAGTGCCAGCAGCAAAAAGGCTGGCTTTGCACGCACTAAATCCGCAGAGCCAAGTTCGCCTCTATTGCGCCGCGCCCTTTCGCCGGATCGACTGCATCCGCGCAGCGCCGAGACAAAAATATCTCCGCTGTGCTGCTCACCGCCGATCAAACAGCAGACACCACATCATCAGCATTCTCGCGTAGTTACGGGAACTTGGCGACCAAGTGCTGGTGGATCTGGTGGAGCTTGTGCAACACAGCAGCAGCAACAACAACAACTGCACCTCAGCAACAGCAGCACCTCGGAGGAACCTCAAAGGCAAATGAGCTCCGCGGCAACTGCAGCAGCAGGAGTAGGAGCAGTGTTAATAGCTGGAGGAGCTGCATCAGCAGCATCCTCATCTGGTGATAATCAAGCAACGAATAATGTGGCCATAGCCAGCAGCTGTGAGCTATTGCCACGAATTGCCGAAGAAAAGGATTCCCCCACAAGCATACAGGACATCAGTAGCAGCGTGTCGGATGGCTTTATGCCAGCTATTGAGGAGCATGTTGAGGGTGAATCATCATCATCGCCCACTCAAACGCTGGAAAAGCCATCGCCCAAAGCAGGGCAGCCGTCGGAGAAGCCAAAAAATCGTGTCGATTCGGGTAGGACTTGATCATATCCAATTAATGTATAGGTATTATTATTTATTATTTTCATTTGTAGGCAAAGCAAATGCGTCCAAAAAATCTGCAATTACAACGACAAGGCCAGCAAACGCCGGTGTTATCTCATTTGCCATGGGACGCAAAGAGCCGATGGTAATAACAACAACAGGAGCAGCCACATCTGGAACAGCAACAGTAGCTGCGACAGCAACTACAACTGCAACCAGCGTAGCTTTGGGTGCCAAGCAAAAAAAGTAGCGCCACGAAACTGGATGTTTGTGTTTTAAATTTCATGTTTAGCGTTTTATCTCAATGTTCAGCGTTAATATTAACAATCCAAAACCGAAACAACCGAAAGCTAATGGAAGTTGGCCGCAGGAATTTGATAATTGTATTCAAGGGATTGTTATACAAATAAGCTTAATTGCATCCTTTTGGTAAAAAACTAAACAAAATTAGCAAAGAAAATGAATTAGAAAATTGTGGAATCTAGTAGTTTGTAGTCTCGTATCTAACAAAAATGCCTAATGCCAATTGTAAATTAGTAAACCAAGAAAAACGAAAAAACATGTGCAAAATATTCCAGTTTAAAGGAGAAAGCACTAGGAATGTGTGAATGTTGGCAGCAAACATTGATGAATATTGTAATTGTATATATAAATGTATAACATTGGTAGAATTAACGATTATTAAAAAGAACGGAAACGTCCGAGAAATTTAAACGCGTTAAGGGTAAAAGTCGAGTAAAGTCAAGCTGAATTACGTACATACAAAAAAATAACTAAGCTGCTTGCTCAGTCAAATATTAAAGCGTTTTTTGCGAATCTATAATCTATGCCGAACTCAATATATATTATATTAAATAAATGTTATATGTGTGTGTATACAATTGTGTACATTTATTTATTTAAAATTGTCAACTTTTGACCGCCACAATGCCAAGAGTATTGTGGCCACACTGCTGTCGATACGAATGCAAGTCCAATGAATGACGATTACATGCCTATCGATAACATTGCCAGCTGTGCAATTTGTAAGCAGATACTTTATTCACGCCTAGATTTTCGTAAAGATGCTTCCCAAGTTGAGAATATCTGCATTTCTGCTTAAGGTGAGCACTGCTCAATGTGTTTTTAGACTTGCTTTGCCATTTGTCATAATACTTGCAGCGCCTCGAGCGTGTCAAGCTGCAGTGCAGCGGCTGTTTATATGGCGTATTCTATGGCGATGGCACTTTGCTGCTCTTGAGTTTTAACGTTGAGACGAGTGTGGGTCAATTGAACTATGAACACATACAGCACAAATTTCCAGCCGAACTGGATTTGTGTGGCTTGGTTAAATTTGGTGATTGTAGCGATACCCAAGCGCATCTCAACGAGGTAATATCATCTGTGGATATAACAGATAATCCGATATTGCTGCAATGCCAGCTGGGAACATTGGTGGGCATGAAGGCATCGTTTTTCATGCACGGCAAGCTGGAGCATGTACCGTACGAGGTGATGGAAGCGTCACAGCTCTACAATGATTTCTGTTTCACACGATTAAAGTGTGGATTTTTCTTGTATACAACACCGACACCAGAAGCCATTGCGAAGGAAATGCATGCGCTGCGCAAGCGTGTCGCTGATGGAAGCCTGGTGTTCAATGTATCCGAAACGAAGATCTATGTCAGCAGCAACTTTGGGACGCAGCACAAGAGTTTCAATTGCGATTCGCGCATTGAAGATCTCATCTCTGAGATTCCGACACCGGAAGACACTTCCAGTGGCAACGATAAGAAGAAGGCGACGGCTTCGGAGCTGGTGAAGCATTATGGTGCTGTGAGCTGTGACTACGACGTGATTAATATTGATGTTTTGCGCTGTCGATCCCGTGAGCCAGCTGCTGGCGATGCTATAACGCATCCAGCGCTCAGTCTTTGCATCACAAATGAGGAGCCCAGCAAGCAGCAGGTGCCACTGGAACTTGAGGCAATGGCCATACTCTGCAAGAAGACAAAGCTTTTGCGTCTGTATGATGTGCTCATCGAGAGCATTTGCCGCTCCTTGCGTCTCTTCGAGCAGAGCCTCAGCGAGCGTCTCAACGAACAGGATCAGACATCAGAGCTGAAGTTGCTGGTGCCACGCAGCTATCACTTTTATCCGCAGGAGTTCGGACACTTTCTGAGCTGTGCCTATTTGGAGCAACTGAGTGATGATGAGCCTAGTGTGCAGGAGAATCGTAAACGATTGCATCGACAATTTGCATTGCCCGTCACGCGTCCGTATTTTCGGCGTGCCAATCAGTGTCGCTTCCAGTGCGACATCGATGCAGCTGGTGCGGCCACATGGACGCCGCTGCTTAACACACATCTGGGTGTGCGTCCCAGTGGCGTGACCGATGGCAAGGAGTATCTGGTGAATGGAAACTATCACTATTACCACTATTTGCAGCAGCAGATGCAGGACAAGGGCTGGGGCTGTGCCTATCGCTCTTTGCAGACGATTTGCTCATGGTTTCTGCTACAGGGCTACACTGAGCGTGCGATACCCACGCATTTGGAAATTCAGGAATATTTGCACAAAATCAACGATAAGCCAGCCTCATTTGTGGGCTCATCACAATGGATTGGCTCCACAGAGCTAAGTATGTGTCTGCAGGGTTTTCTCAATGTGGACTCGAAGATCTTACATGTAGCCTCGGGTGGCGAGCTCTCAACCATTGCCTCGGAACTGGCGATGCATTTCCAGACCCAGGGCACTCCCGTTATGATTGGTGGCGGCGTCCTTGCGCACACAATCATTGGAGTTGACTACTGTGTTCAGACGGGGCAGGCAAAGTTCTTAATACTCGATCCACATTACACTGGCGCCGATGACTTGGCCACAATTCAGATTAAGGGCTGGTGCGGTTGGAAAGGCATGGACTTCTGGGACAAGAAGAGCTACTATAATCTCTGCATGCCACAGCGTCCGATTTTATACTAAACGTTCCAATGTTATGCATTTAAGTACGAATCATTTCTGCCAAGCTTTAATGTTGCATGTTTGTGTATGAATTTAATATATATATATATATGTACTGTATTTTATATATGCTAAGAATAATTTCTATAAACTAGAGCAATCGGTTTGTATTGGAGTGCGTTCTCTTTTAAATCATTCAAATTCAAACAGATGGCTATTTACGATATATATGCGATATGCAAATTAGTTTGGCCTTTGTTTGTGCAACATTATTTTCTTATTCAGTTGCCACAAACTGTTAGATGTGTTCTTAAGCATATTTTTTTTACAGTTAAACGAGTTTAATCTTAAATACGATGTATGATTTACAGGCTGCTAGCCGCCGCTTTTTGAATACTTCTTCCAATAGCGTTTGACATCGTCGTGTCCGTTTTTCTGCACCACCATGGTGCGTGTGCGCTCATTCTGCCACACAAGCATGTTGATGGACTGTGCGTAGTCGCGCAACGTGACAAAGTCCGTTTGTGAGAGGAACTGATTGTAGACAACGCCCTCCGTATAGGTGAAACGATTGCGTTCCAATTCCCAGAGTTTTATTTGATCCACGACAGTGGGCGGCAGGCAGGATTTTGATTGAATTGCGGACTCGACCAGTTTCATGTTGGGATGTGCATACTGTTCCAAATAGCTAACGATTTGCTCCGCAGTAATGCCGCCACGCAGCGCTTGACGCACCGAGTCGCGTGTAAGAACACCCACAACAAGATTGGGAAATCGATACAGGAGCTCAGTGAACAGTCCCAGCACGGCCACCTGCAGCTGTGAGTCTGTATAAGCGTAAACGCGATAGTTTGTTTCCACCACAATGTAGCCACGCTCCTGCATGCGCTCATCATCCGCGGACGTAGAAGCCTGCGCCGCATCCTTGTTGGTCACATTTAGCGCCAGTCGTGTGGGATAGAAGCGACCCTCCTTGCGCTTTCGCTGAAACACAAGCCCAAACTCGCGCAGATGCTGCAGAAACATTAACATTTGATGGTTCATGCCGTCCGAACTATAATCGCGCCCCAGTGTCGAAAAGCTCAGCTGGAACAGCATGGATAGGCATTCGGGCAATGGAATGCCGCGCTCCTCGCATGTCTCCAAATACTGCAACATAAAATGCCAGACCTGAGCGCGTGTGTCCAGCAGCAGAAACTGAAATCCCTGACGTGTGATAGTAATGCCATCGCGTTCATCGCGCTTCATCAGATTAGCATGCAAAAGAATGCGTACAGCATCCGGACTAATGCCCTCAGCATCGGTGCCGCCATTCCGGCCGCCCGTGCCAACCATATAGTGGAGCACACAGCGCCAGCGGGCCATCGCGTATGTGTCGAGGAACGCAATGTCGCGCGGTTTGGAGTCCTTGTCCAGCGTATTGGTCATTGCCCATGGCTTGCCGCCGCCCAGCAGCACCTGACGCACGCTCTTCTTAAACGTGGGCGACAGCTCCCAGGCAGCCAGGCCTCCCGGTATGGCTGTGACGCGCCAAACATTCAAAGCAGTCAGGCAACTGGTGGCCTCCATTTGCTCCCTGTCGGCAAGTTTTACACGATATTTAATAACAGCTTTGGGTAGACAATTGCACACTCACCGCACTACTTACTTGGCAATACGCTGGGCGCCCCATGAGCTGACAACGGCCTGGGGCACTGGTTGATCGACAAACAGAATGCGTATTACAAATTGCCTGGCAATTTCCGGCAGTTCGCGAAAGACGGCCAGACAAATGGGTGGATAATTGTAAAGCTTCTCCAATGATTCGGGTGTTTGACGTGTGCGCAGATAATCTTGAAAGTTCTTACACTCCAAATTTTCGGGACTCTGTACAAGCGGGGATATTGTTGTACTGCTGCTCGCATAACGGCCAGACTTTGTATCTGCCATAGCACGACGTACTAAAATTATGTTTAACAATTTCGCGTCTGCATGTAAGCTGATATCGTTACCGGCTTATCGATAATTCGATCAACGATGTATTAGATTACGAATCTTTTGCGATATTTTAGATATCGATTATGATACGATTAGTATGGATAACTCTGAAACCTTTATTAGTTTCTACTATTCTAATTTAATATTAGTAGTAATGTTTAGATTTATTGTCTTACAATGCACTTCGGTAAAATACTTCGATTCAAGTATGCTGGTGATATACGATTAATAACTTTTGAAGTATTTATCATGATCAGCATACTTATCTTAAGCGATAACGATAATTACAATATAATCGGTGCATTTCTACTGTCGATAGAGGTCTGCTGGTGCTACCACCGCGTGTTTTGTAATATTTCTTCAATTTCTCCACAAAAAATGAGTGACGATGAGGAGCAATACAATGCCGTGGCGCACAACAAGTTGCTGCGGGCAATCAGCAACCTGGGTAACGTGCAACACATTCGCAAGTCAACGCGCGACGAGCGCCAGCAAAAACAGGATGAATTTCAGCTGG
Organism: Drosophila melanosoma; assembly: GCA_035042045.1. NCBI lineage: Eukaryota > Metazoa > Arthropoda > Insecta > Diptera > Drosophilidae > Drosophila > Drosophila melanosoma. The sequence goes on along the minus strand of JAWNLY010000100.1, from coordinate 347,817 downwards.
TCAAAAGTGTCAACACCGCAGAGCATGCAGCCAAAGCGGTCGGCTTGAATGATTTGGTTCAGATATTGCGCACATCCAAGCACATTGAAACTGGCAAGAAGCTGAAAAATGTGCACAGCACCAAAAAAGTTTTGCAGAAGCCACTCGAGAAGCCAGCTGCCGATCGCATAAAGCGGACAATTGGCTACGAAAGTGTTTCGAAGAAACTAAGTCGCTGGGATGCTGTTGTGGCCAAACAGCGTTCTGCCGAGACACAGGTAAGCGAATCTATTTACCAAAATTATTCCTCTACTATAAGACATATTCTTGCAGATATTCCCCTTACCTGCGGAAACGATATACGTTAATACATCGGCGCATTCAAATGCAATTAAAACTAGCATCAAATCCGAGTTGGCCAAGGAGCTTCAAGCGAGCAATGAAAAGTTGCGTCAATTACGCAAAGCACAAATTGGTGACAACACTGATGAGAAGACATTGGCCGAACAGGAACAGGAGCTGCTTAACAAGAAAATTAGCCGGCAGGAGCTTTATGCGCGTCGCCGAGAATTGGCATACTTGAAGATGCGCGAGTCACAAAAGTCGGCCAAAGCGCGTATGCAAAACAAAATCAAATCGAAAAAATATCATAAACTGCAGAAGCGGCAAAAGATATTGGAGCAAATGAAGGAATTCGAACTGCTGCAAAAAACGAATCCGGAAGCTGCGCTAGAGAAACTGAATGCATTGGAAAAGAATCGCGTCATGGAGCGTGCCAGTTTGCGGCATAAAAACACCGGCACTTGGGCCAAGAATCTTCAGGTGCGCGCCAAATATGATAAGGATGTGCGCAAAGATCTTGCTGAGCAATTGGCTGTTAGTAGACAATTGACTGAAAAGAAAGTGGACACCGATAGTGAGGATGAGCCAGCCGCAGTAAAGATGGAAACAAATGATCTTGTGGATTACGATCCGTTAAATCCCTGGACGAAAGCTAAAACTGCAGGAAAGGCTGAAACCCAGGCCGAAGAGAATGAACCAAACTGGCGGACATATTGGACAGAGCGCAACAAAAATGAGAAGCTGCTAGCTAAGCATCGTGCTGAAATTGAAGAAGCTAAACAGGAGAAAGTTGAGAAGTTGAATGTGGAACAAAGCAAAAAGCAGACTAAAACCAAATCAATGAAAAAGAAGAAAAAATCTGTAGGAGCTGTGAAAAGTGGCTGGGTGGTTGAAGAAGTCAAAGAGCCGTCAGTCAAAGCGAAAACAATTGAAGACATTTTCGACAAGCATGATGAAAATGTCCGCGAAAAGGTTGCCAAAAAGCTGGAAAAGCTTCGAAAGCAAGCGGAAAAACTAGGACAGCCCAACAAAAAAGGCAAGGTCGTAAAGAAGAAACGAGATGAATTGAAAAACCTAAAAGACTTAACATTCAAGAAGACCAGACAGCGTGTGGAAATTGATGAGCCACTCAACCAAGATGATGAACAGCCAAAACTCGCTGATAAAATTGAGGGCGAGTTGGTCAAGTCCCAGCAGAAGTCAATGGAAACAGAACCAACAGCCGAAAGCGTGATTGATCCGAATAAAGTGACCACCATAACGTGGAAGCAAAAAATGCATGCATCGGATGCAATAAACGATGCGCTTGCGGATGACAATGAGGCAGATTATGATGATGCTGATGCTGCTGTCGATCGACAATTGACAATAAGTCAGGCCTTTGAGGATGATGATATTATAGCTGATTTCAACAAGGATAAGACTAAAGATTCGGAGTTGAAGAACACGGAACTACAGCTGGCTATGCCCGGTTGGGGCTCATGGGCAGGCGCTGGTATTTCCCAGGAGGTTATGAATAGACGCAATAAGCGACTGCTACTAAAATTGGCAGCACCCGAGAAGCGTCGCGACGAGAACAAGAAGAATGTTTACATCAATGAAACGACAAGCAAACAGGCGCGTGCCCACATGGTCTCCAGCATACCGTTCCCCTTCAAATCCCTGGCCGACTATGAGGCCAGCATTCGTGCACCTATTGGCCGCAATTTTGTACCGGAAACTGCATTCCGTATGCTGACGCGTCCGTCGATCATTACACGCAAGGGTCAAATTATCGAGCCGATGGATGAGAGTGAATTGATTAAACCCGATCGGCGTTTGCGTCATGTTGTGGATAGAAGAATTGATCGCTTGCAAAATCCATTAAATGCCAAGGAAACGTAAAGTACAATGATAATGTTAAAACTAATATAATATGAATGAAAATATGCAAAAATATGAGCAATGTTTTTTCCCTTCAAAACCATTGTTTTAGCTTTTTCACTCAGCTCAAAAGTATGCTTAAAGTTTTTTTTTTATTTTCAGTTAGCCCAGTTAAAGATGGATAATCATAATAATAAAAAACAAAAGCCGTTGCAAATATTGTTTGTTTGTTTGTTTTTTTTTCAATCGTTTATTATACAAAACATTTTGGCAATGCCAATAAATGGCTTGCCTTTGACTAAATGAATCAAAGGAAAGTCTCATTTGCTAAATTGCGCGTTGTTTTTGTTGTTACTTAATTATTTTGGAATTTTGTGTACATATTCATATAGACGCTAAATATTGTATAAATCATTTAACATATGTATGTGTGTGTTCTCGTGTATAAATAATACAATTTTTGTATTTACTAAATTCAAATCACGCATAGCAAAGTAATTGCAATTGCTAAATCGATAGCTGTTTTTTTCAACCATCATAAAAATTAAACAATTAATGTTGTAAACGAATTATAAATTGGAAGCTGCAACAGGTGCAATATAAACTATTTGACATTCAGATGTATAATATACACACATATAAATTTAAAATTTTTAATTCTTGAATTGCTTATGTGCTTGCAATATTCCAATTGCTTTTGCGTTTCTGAATTTTTTTTTTGTGTTTTGCTGTTTTGCATGTAGTTACAATTTGGCTAATATTTATTTTTTTTTTTATTAATATGTATGTTTTGTATATTTCTTATACTTTTGCATAATACTTTGCTTTGCCATTTGCACACGAAGCAAACAAGTTAAAGAACTAGCAATAAACAAAAGTTCTTAACATTTATAAACCTACTTAACGTAAACGGCTCACATCAAATTGGTTTTCATTTATATAGTTTAGAAGCATCTATGATCTTAGCGCCAATTGATATCGAAACGATTCTACAAAAAAAATGTGCATGGAACACTTTTCAGATAGAATTATGAATCCTACTTTGAATTGAATTTGCAACATTCAGAACATTGATGATGAACTTTCAAATATAAAGTTTATATTTATATATATATATTTAAATTGATATCCATTCAATTGTGTACGTTTTAGCTGGCTTAGGAAAATGCCACGACTTTAAGTCGTATTTTTCGTTCGTTTTAATAATGTTTTCTTTTTTTTATATATATATATATATATATATTTATATTTTATAGGGCTCATAGAATTGAACCCGAATTTATGTTTTTTAATAACATAGTTTTGCTGTTACTAAAATGCTAATAAAAGACACTTTTTATTTACTTGCCAGGCATTTGAAAATTGCTTATCTTTTGATTTTCCATACACAACACATACATTAACCAATTTATAGAACCCCACCCCACCCCTCCCAACACTTATCTCCCCATTAGTTTTGGTAAGCTTAACGGCTGGCAATCTTTTTTTAATACCCTGTTTGTCTGCTGTTTAATTTTCCCTCTCTCTTTCTATCTCTCTCTCTCTCTCTCTCTCTCTGTCTGTCTGTCTGTCTGTCTGCCTCTGACTTACATTAGGACACAGCACTTGCGACTGTTGCTGGTGCTATCGCTGACCACATCGCCGGTGTTGCCGCTAAATTTGTTGACCGCACTCGCATTGCCAACTGCGGCCGCTGGCGACGCTGACTCAAACTCCAGTAAGCTGGGACTCATGGCGCCCAGTCCAAGGGGCTGTGTGGCAATTGGTCCAGCACCATTGTTGTTGTTGTTGTTATTATTGTTTGCGCTGCTATTGTTGTTGTTGTTGTTGTTGTGATTAACGGTAGTGGCGGCTCCTAAAACAGAACCATTAGTTGTTGTTGTAGCACTTGCTGCAGCTGTTGTTGTTGTTGTTGTTGTGGATGAAGAGAGTTCGAAATTATTAAGCACATTGGCGGTGCGCGAAAGTGAACGCTGTTTTTTCAAATTCGACAAAGTAACGGCACCAGCATCCATAGCAACATATTGCTGTGGCTGATGTTGCTGATGCTGATGCTGCTGCTGCTGATGTTGCTGCAGCAGCAGCGCATGTTGCTGCAGCTGTTGTTGATGTTGCTGATTTTGCTGATGCTGATTTTGCTGATGCTGATTCTGCTGCTGCTGCTGCTGTTGCTGCTGCTGATTATGCGTGCTGTTTGTGTCTAGATGAGGGGCGTTTATTGTGGGCGGGTGGGTGGTGTCGATGTTGGGTGAATGGTTGGTTTTTCGTTTTTTTTGTTTGATGATGATGCAGGCAGGCAGGCAGGCAGGCGGGGACGACACAAAACGAGCGACACAAAAAAAAAAAAAATAAACATAAAATGACAAGCAAATGTTATTTAAGTTTGACTTTTTCTATTTACATATTTTTTACATTAAGCAGTAGAATTGGAGAACGAATTTTGTGTACACTAGCAGCAGAAGCTGGTTAGTATTGTGTAAGAGCTATTAACATGGCCAAAAGTAATGAATATTAATACGAAAACAACATGTTATTGGACTAGAAGACATTAATACTCGTTATGCATTTTTTAAAGTTCTCCAAGCTGTTTGACTATTTAAAAACTCATTTTTATTAAAGAAAGAATTATTTTGTTGTAATATTCTGTATTACACGAAGCATTTTTCAAATTGTCTAACTTTCGCTTCACGTATGCAACCTGTGCACATTTATTATGAAAGATAAGTTAATTATCTTTCCAAAAAGCATAAACTTTTATGTTTACTATTCCCAAGACATAAATAAAAAGCTGCTGAAAAATGCTCAAAATTCGAATTAAAAGTGTGTTGGTTTCCTTTACAAAGAAATAAATATTTTAATATTACAGAAAGTTAAAACTCAAGAGAAATGAGCAAAATACGACAACAAATTAGGTAAGTTAAAAATGAGAATTTTCAAAATGTTTTACTAAAGAAAAAGAATGGATGAAAAAATAAAAATGAAATTGCAACTTTACAAATTGATAAACATTAAACAAATATTAAAGATAAAACTCCGCATGAATCAAAACTGATTAATCTCTAAAATAAATAAGCTAAGACAAATATTTATGCTATTCTTTTTTAAAGAGTATGCGTTAGTCGACTAGGCATGCATTTTATGACTTGGCTTTCTTTTTAGGTAAATAGACTCGTTAAACAGACACATTGCAATGGGGCACAAGGGACACGTAGCATTCAAGCGGCGCTTCTTGATTGTGTGGCAAGCTGTGATGTGATTTGATTTGTGAGTGTGTGTGTGTGTGTCGAGGTGTGTTTGTGTGTGTGTGTCGAGGTGTACTTGTGTGTGTGTGTGTGTTTTTGATATACTCACCCACTAGAACTGTGACCTGCACGTTGATCTTGCCATTGCCGGCCGCCTTGGATGACTCAATCTGTACCGCTTCGGCACTGGCAGCGGTGCCTTTGTCCGTCAATATGACAGCTGCCGCAGATGTGGCACGTTGCACTTCACGGCTACAATTGGCGCTGGGATCATCGCCGGCCTTGAGCAACAGCTGCTCGTCATTCTCGCGTCCGTCGGGCGGGCGACGCGGCAGATAGGAATGTGTCGTTGTAAGCGTTATGTTGTCCACCGCATCCGCGGATTTCGAGTGCGATAGCAATTGGCCATTTTGGCTGGCCGTGGAAGGGCGCTTCTCCGCGTTGTTGTTGGTGTTGGTGTTCGTAGTGCTGCTGATGCTGTTTGTGTGATAACCATAGCCATTGGTCAGATGATCACCAGCAGCGCCAGTAGCGGCAGCACCAGCAGCAGCAGAAGCCGCAGCAGCTGGTGCCGTTGTGTTGCCAGTATCGGTGGCCTCCTGCGCCTGAATACGCAGACGAGCCTCCTCCACGGCATCTTTTTTGGTTGTCAGCGTTTTGTCGCGCAGGCTGGTGCGACGCACCGATTGTGCTCTAAATGAACAAATCAAAATAAACAACAATTATAATAAAAATGTATAATTTGTATATGTTATTAATTTTACCTTGTATTATTGCTCTGCGATCGTCGAACGCGCCTTCGTTGCGCCTCTGCCAGTCGTTTGCTCTCCTGTTCCGTTTTCAGCTGCTCAATGCGCTCCCTGATCTCCTGATCCTCACAGATATCTAAAGAACACGAGAGTAGCATAGATTAGTAGAGAACAGTGCCAGCAATAAGTATGTGGACACACACCTGAGGGCGTCTCATCATCCTTGTTGCGCACATTCAAATCAGCGCCGCATTGCGCGAGCATCTCCAAAACTTCGAGCTAAAATTGAAGTTAAAAGAAAAGTTTTACTATCTTTGGCACAATAAAAAGTTTAGATACCCTTACAAAGCAAAACTTGTTTAAACTGACTAGTTATGAGTAGCTTTAGTAATGAATTATAAGTTTGCTCAAATTGCAAAAGTAAAACAATTCAAGCTTTAATTTCTAAATCGTCGAAAATATTCTATTTAGCAAAAATTGGAGTCTAAAATTTAGAAATCAGCTTGAAATTAATATTTTTAAGTTAAGTCAAAATTTAATTTCAATTCTATGCTAAGAAATCTATTAATGGGCATGCATAGAAATTTTCCAATAGCTTTGTCAAAACTGATACGATTTTCAACGGGAAGTTTTATGTGTAATTATTTTTTGGTCTGTAAATAAATTCGGATAGAAACCAATTCTTAAATTCAGACATACATTTTATAAGTCTATAAAATCTTGCGCTTAATCGACCATTACAAAAACTTGTAATTTATTATAGTATTTTTGTTTTTGAGATATGCTTTAACCGATCTGGTGAACCGTTAGTTTATCTAGTTAAAAATTGAGATTAGTTTGAACAAATTGACTAGTTTATCGCTGCTGACACTGAATTGGGGAATCGAAGAAGTCTGCTTCGGAAGAGGCATAAGAAATGGTGATGCTTTGCTTACATGACCCCAACAGGCAGCCGCATGCACTGGCGTCCACAGATCCTTGTCCATGGCATCCACATTGACATGCTGCTCCAGCAGAAATTCCACAGCACGCACATAGCCATTGGCCGAAGCAATGTGCAGCTGCAAATGACAATAATAAATGATAAATGAGGCGCTGCTGATCAAATAATCTTATTGGATTAGGGTATTTGGCATACCGGTGTGGCGCCTTGGTAGTCGGGCTCCTCCAGATCGCCAGCGGTGCGTGCCAGCTCCATTAGCTCCTTCAGCATGACACGCTCCGTGGATGAGCGTGTCTCATCTATCAGCTCCTGGGTGACGCCACGCTGGGCCATTTCACCCTCAATAAAATCGAGGGTGTTCTCATCGTCGCACAGATCGTAGGGCATATTGCCGTCAGTGTTGACTGCCAGCAGATTGGCATTGTGCCGGATGAGTATGCGCACCAGTTCCAAATGGCCGCAGGTGGCTGCCGCATGCAGCGGCGTCCATTTATCACTGTCCTGCGCATCCACATTCGCCCCATAGTCGAGCAGCAGCCGCAGCATGTCCACATTGTTATCAATGCAGCACTGATGCAGCGCCGTCAGTCCATCCTCGTTGGCCGCATCCGGTGTGATGCCGTGCTGCAGCAGCGCCGCCACCTCGGGCATATCGTTGCGCGACGCGGCCTCCAACAGCACCACGCTATTCTCAAAGGATATGTGCCGCCGGCCGCTCAGCGTCCCCGACCCATTCGCATGACGAAAATGATGTGTTGTATCTCCGCCGACACCGCTGCCGATGCCAACCCCGCCACCGCCACCGCCATTTAGTAGATTGCTTACGGTTCCGGCACCGCTACCCGTTTGACCCTTGGCCCGTTGCAGCTTCAGCCATTCCTTCTCCTTTTGGCGGGCGAGTTTCAGCTGCTGTGCACGTCGTCTGCACCATAGAAAGAAACAAGATTTATTTGCGGTTTTCAATTTATTATATAAATTTCTAAACGCTTGGCTAAAAAATGCACCGTCAGATTTATGGCCTTAAACAGATAAAAATGCGAATATTTCCAAAGCACAGCAATGAAGGAAAAAAAATCAACTTAATTGGTAATTTAAAACGTTTCCGATTTGGAAATTAAAATTAAAATTGCGAAAGCCAAAAAAAGATTGACAGAATTAATTAATTAAAAATGCTTCAGTGACAGTTTTGTTAATAAAAAAAAATCACAGCAAAATAAATAAACTAAATTTTCTGTGTTTAGTAAATTAAAATAAATTTAAAGCAGAATGTTAAACAACAAATGTTTTCTATTAGTTGTGTGTATGTGTGTGTTTTTAACAAATAGTTTATTAAAAAAAAAGCGAAAATCGAATTGATTTCATGGAATTTCTCCGATTAAGAGAAAAACTCTTTTTTCTTGTTGCACAGCAACAATGAAAACTTGCTGCAAACTTTTGTTGCAGCAAACTTTAGTTGCTGTGGATTGCCTTATAGTTTAAGTGTGCCGCAATCTGTTGAAATAACCGAGGATGTCTTTAACGGTAAATGAGAATTTAATTGTTTGAAGGGAAGAAGAAGAAGAAGAACAAAAACAACCATCGAATTGTGCGTGACTCCCAATCGAAATAGCTTACCAAGCCAATTCTTGGTTTGGCCTTGAGCTAAATTGACAGCAGCTCAACATGTGAATTGGTCATCAAATCCCAAAAACAATTTCAACTTTGGTTTTCGTTTTTTCTTTTCAAACAAGTTTAAGAAAAATAAGTTTGTTTTTATGTGTGTTTTGAATTATTTCAAATACGACGATTTATTTCGTTGGACGAGTTATTTCCTAAGCAAATTAAAACTTTTCTATACGAATTATAATTGAAATGTGTTTTCGGCATTTAATTGGAAAATTCGTATTAAATATTACGAAATGTGCAATAAAAATTAATTGTTTTTTTTTATAAATAATACATTTTGAATATATTATTTACATAACTATATCTCATGTGGAGCACTTAGTAAATATTGAAAATATCTCTCCAAACTTTTAATAAGTTCAAATACTAAAAATGTGTATTTTGAATTAATTAACTAAAAATCTTAATAAAATACTCAAAAAAATATTTTAACTGAAGTCTAAAAACTGTGTTAAAGGACATCTTTTGCTTTACATATTTATAATTATTATTTTGGTAATAATATTAATTAAAAAATAATTTGCAGTTGCAGAAATACCAAGGCATATTTGCTGCCGTGCTTAATTTAAGAGATGGAAATAACTGTTTTGGTTTTTCTTAGCCATACTTACAGTCTGGCCAGCTGGAGTCGCTCGTGCGTTGGCAGACTTTCGACGGTTTGCATTTCGGCCACAAGATCGGCGTGTTCCATTTTGAGCTGTTTCGTGTAGCTGGCATCCTCCTGGCTTTTGCGCTGTATTAAAATGCCTTTGATCATCTTGTTGCCACTTGCTCAGCTGGCTCAGCTCAGCTTGCTCCTCCCCAGTTGATATGTCGTTATGAAGCCACAAGTAATTTCTTGGTCTTTTCAGTGAGTTGGCAACTTCAAGTTTAGCCAAAATTTGTAGTTGTTGTTGTTGTTGTTCGTCGTCTTCGTCGCTTGCATGCAAATTGTAATTTGCATTTTTGAGTTTGGATTTTCGTTGTTTTTGTGTCTCTTGTGGCTTGATTTTTTTGAGAGCAGCGCCTGCTGCAGCTGCTTTCCTTATTATAAATATTACTTTGTTTTAGTATGCTTCTGGCTGTTGTTGTTGTTGTTGTTGTTGCTGCTGCAACGCTGCAGCCGATGAGGCAGCTCTCATAGTTGTCACCTTGTTTTTTTTACTCGCTGCTTTGTTTACTTTTGCTTACAATATGTTTTCCTTTTCCTCCACTGCAAAGAAAAACAATTGAAAAAAATTATGTCAAACAAATACATGAAAACTATATATATAAAAATTGCTTTAATTGTACACATTTCCTGGAAACTATGCAAAATTTTCTGCTTGCCAAACATAATTGAATAAACTTTGATTTCATTCGAAATGGAAGCTAGAAATACTTGAACAAAACACAAATTATGCAGTTTGATTTCAATGAAAATTATTCATGCAATTTTGTGTTTGATCAATTTCTATTTAACTTCCGAAAATCAACTACGAATTTTCGTATTCAGTTTCCGTTGTGTGTAAATCTGAGACAAGTAAATATATCTTCTAGTTGGTTACACAAGTTTGAGTTGCAGTTGCTAATATTGGGGGTAAGTTTATCTGTAGTTATGGCCCGGCTTAGTTGTCAACTCGCCACATAAATGCATAAGGCCAAAAATCCAATTGCATGAGAAAATTATTCGGGCAAAGTAAGCAAGATAAATTGATGCTGCCACTAAAGTAGCTGTGGCAAAAGCAACAGTCGCGGCAATCGTGCTAATGGAACAGCTATCAACTATTTCACACACACCCACACACACCCACACGCACAGCTATTTTTTATATTTAGGTTGTGCTGAAGTATAAGAATAATGTGAACATGTTTGTCATTCACGTCCTTGGCTAGCTACTTGGCTTGGTTCAATAGTCAAAACTTAACTCAGCAGCAGCAGCAGCAGGAGCAGCAGAGGCAGCATCGTCAAACGTTGCAAGTCGTGTTGAGTTTATTTGATTTAGTAGACCAACCTGCCACAACCCTTACCCACCCAAACCCAACATGCCACATTGTGTGGCTATCTTTGCGCTTGCAAAGAGCATTTTTAAATAGCAGTTGAAAAGCGCTTTAAATAACTTTCAATTCTCAGCTGCCAACTGCACTGAGTTGCTCATTTCCTATGCTCTCTTTTAGGACCCCGTCCCAGTGGATACTACCTGACTATGTGTGTCTCTGTGTGTGTCTGTGTGTGTCTGTGTGTGTGTAAGTCCTTAAATAAAAAGCATAAGAAATGTGTATCTGAAGTGGAAGCCAACTGCAGTGCTTAAACTTCATAAATGTGTATTAAAATTGCAACTGGCAACATTTAAGCACATTTGAAGACATTTTAATCGGCTTTCAGCGACTTTTAAAAAACTAAGCAAAAACAGATACATTTGCTGGGCAGCTATAATGGCAAAAGGCTCTTAGCAAATTGTATACAACCAAATAAAAAGAAAAACGTTGAGCGATTTTCAGTTCATTTTTTGTGGGCAATTTAAATTGAAAAGCTTGAAAAATGTTTACAATTCAATTTTTATATAGCATTTATATTTGAAATGTTAACATTAATAACAAAAAATTAACATTAACAAATCGAAATAAAATCTATACAATTCAATAATTTTCAATTTAAAATTATAACAATAATTATACAATTTATTTCCTTAATTGCATGTTATGTGAAGCGAGCATTTGTTGAGAGACTTCAAATTAGTTTTAATTCGAATTAAACTTCTATTTTAGTCATAAATCAAAATGTGAAAATTGTTTTATATATTGTTAGTTTATTAAATATGCAATTGATTAACCCAAAAGTTGAACTCATCTGTAAATGATGCGTTTGCTAATTAGTTTTCTGTTAAGCTTGTTAGTTTTGTTGAACTGTTGGTTACTTGTGGCAAAGTCCACTGGTGCATGCAGTTGGCGCCACAGAGAGTTTTGCACGTTAAATAAACTTAAATTGGCACATGCACAAGAAAGAGAAAGAGAAAGAGAGAGAGAGAGGGAGAGAGAGAGAGAGAGAGAGAGAGAGAGAGTAAATTTGTGATCCTTTCAGCTCGTCCCTTTGCTTTGACTTGTACGGATTCAGTGCGATGAAGGACAATCAGCACACGAATTTAATTTGCATGGCAAACCATTTGGTGCAACATCAACTTCAGCTTTTGCCTTAGTTTCAGTTTCGGCCACTGCCACTGACTCTGCTGACTCTGACGTTGACTCTGACTCTGTGAGGAGGTCGCCAGTCTCAGTTGGAATCCAAGTTGACTTTTTTTTTATTTGATTTTGATTTCATTTTTCTCCTTTTTTGGGGCGCACACACAGCAGGCAAAAACCTCAACACAGCAACTAAAATAACAACAACAACAACAAAGAACTATAATTTACGTTGCCCTGCATTGCTGTGGCACAGTTTTCTTCTCTGGTTTTTTGTTGTTTTTTTTTTGTTTTGGGTTCCCCAGACCACTGGCACAAAAAACACTGGCAACAGCAATAACAATAGGCCTGGTCTGCTCCAATACCTTCGACGCTCGGCCTCGCCGCATGCCACATGCGCCCCCTGGGCAAACGCTTACAACTAACATCCTTAATCCTCATCCTCATCCGCATCCGCATCCTCATCCGCATACTCATCCTTAGGCATATTCACATACTCAATTCACACACCATGCCACACATTCACATTCCCATTCCCATTCCCATCATACTCCCTGCCACACGTTCCCAGACACATTGCGCTTCTCATCCTGGCAGTAGCCGGGTGCTAATGCACTCAATGCAAGCATATAATTCGCTGCCCTCCAGCCTGAGAGCATGCAACACAACGTCAGCCAACAAACGTTGGCCAAAACCACCCATAAACATTATTTGCCCACCCACTGTTACAGTGGCTGCCAATATTAGATGTGAGTTGCCGCATTTCTTTTTATTTCTCTCATTTTTTTTTTTTTTTTGGATTCTATATAGGCGTTCATTATTTCCATCAAGTAGCAATAAGGGAATTGGCATTAAGCCATAAAAAGTATATAAAGGAAATGCAAGGATTCAGATTTGAGTACAAATGGATAACGTCACAATAAATGGCAGACTTAGTTGGCAAAAGAATATATAAAGTTCAATCTGTTTTTACTGGAGAAATGCATTAATATTAATGAACAAAAACTACAATATTAAATTTATTTGATTTATGCAGAGAATTTATTAGAAGCGCAAAAAAACCGACGAAAAACAGCTTTTTGATTGATTCTTTTTTTGGTATAAGATAATCTTTCCTTTTCTTTTGAATGGTTAAACGTTTTTACAAAAAAGCTAAGCTATTTACAAAAAGTATATTTGCCTTGCAATAAAACAGCAATTTGAATTAAGTTATTTATTTGCTTTCTCACTCGAATTTATGGGATTAGCTTCAGATTGTGGATTTTAATTTGCTGGTTTTTTTTATACTCCTCTATAAGAACCCATTTTTTTAGTTTAGCTTTGCTTATTGAAAAAATTAACTTTAAAATAATTAAGAATTTTTAAATAAAAATTTGGTACATATTTTTGAAATTATATTTGTCTGTCAATTCTTGATTTGAATTATGTTTGCTGACTGCTTACTTAAAAATGTGTTCAGAATTTAGATTTAAAATTGCTGTTGCAATTTATTAAATTAAGCTAATTATTTCTATAGATATTATTGCATTGCTTTTCGAAATCTTTTCCACTGTGCCACTCATTAGAGGTTCTCTGCTCAGAGTCGATGCCAAACCAGCGACACCAGTCTGAAGGTGTTTTGGGGCGCCTGTTGTGGCTTGGCCCACTTGGCCCGCTGTAACTGTCGCTTTTACTGCTGATGTTTGCTGTTACCGCTGCTGTTGCCGTTGCCATTGGACTCATGTTGCACATGGCACGTTGCCTCGTCGTTGCCTCGTCGTCGTCGAGAGCCATTCATATTTGTGCGTCCACACTTTAAGAGTTTGCCCCCGACACTGTTCAGCAGGTCGGTCATCATCACCGCAGTCGTCATCATCCTCGTCGACGCCGTCGTCACTTGCCTTGATGTCGAGCCACTTAGTTTGAATTACGCTTGATGAGTTTTTCACTTTTTTTTTTTTTTTGTATGTTCTCTGTTCGTTTTTTCTGTTGGAAGTTTTTTTTTATCTTATATCTTAATGCCTTTGATGCCATAAATTATTTGCATTTGTCTTCTAATGGAATACAGTTGCATAAATCTGAGGCTTAAGCAGCAGCAATATTAATAACTGAAGAGGCTGCCGCACGCAAAGATGAAACTATGCCACAGGCATTATGACAAAGGAAGGAGATTCGATTGGGGAATGTGGTAGGGATCGGTTTGGAACGAAGGATGCTATCTTGTCTGGTCAAAGATACGCATGGACACGCATGACGCTCTGACAAACGACTATGAGTTTTGTTTGAGTTTTCGGAAGATGTTGCTCTGCTTGTGGATGTTGTTGCTGCCTTGATGCTTGCCACAAATTGTGTGCACATTGTGAGCTGCTGCAGATTGTTGCCTTTTATTGTTGCGACTGCATCACCAGCAGGCAAAACCATAAATGAAAATTGCAACGCAATATCCCTGATGACCAGTTATTGCTTTCGTCCATCAGCTCGTTATGCACCTGCCACAGACACCGCTGCCTCAAACATGACAAACGTATAAAGTACGTCAAGAACATTTCCATCGAAACGTAATTAAAATTGCTGCTTTATTAAAACTGCCTTACGTAACCAAAGACACCCACCAATCGCAAACAGAATAAGCAAAGAAAATGTAATATCAATTAAAAGTAACTGCATATATAATACCAAAAGATAATGCTCAACAGTCAGCTTATTCATTATCCTTGATGCCATAGTAAATTAAAGTAATTGAAAAAGTCTAAGAGCGATTTGTAAGCAATGCTGCCACTTTGCATTTCATTAAGCAATTAGCCTTTTTGTTCTTTTGCACTAATTTAACCATGACAGTTCTTTGGCACCATTTGTTCTGTTCAATGACTGTAAAATTATGTTTGGAACAGAATCAAATAACTAGAAATAAATTGCTTGTTCTTTTCAGTAATAAATATATAATTGATCCTTAAGGCCAATAATTTGCATAATAATATGATAGACTAGATCATATCCTATTTTCATTAAAAATCAATAATTAAATAATAAATTAAATAATAAACAAATGTAATTAATACATATTCAACGAACAGCTAATAACTACGTATATATCCGAATAAAAAAGCAACTATTAAAAAGCACAAAATTCGTATCAAAAATATGTGCAACAACTTCTTGACTTCATTTTGCCGTCTAGGGTGTAAAATATATGTTTTGTCAAAGTAGTAAATTTCAAATAACAAATATAATTATGCTTGTTTACTGAAGTGAAATGAGAGAAAATAAATGGAATTTACATAAGAACACTTTGCAATACTGTTTACAACAAGAACAACAATAACAAGAATGTTATATTCAAACACTGGCATTAGCATAAATACACTCAGCCTAACCAGCTAAATTAGATGATGTCTGTTTGATTTATGTAATCGATGTGTTCACTTTAGATGCAGGAGTTAACTGTATTCACTCCCACTACTCATTTGATAAAGTGCCGTACAGTTCAGCAGCAGTTTCGGTCATCTTTCACTCTCAGCGTTGTAGCCGAACGTGTTAAGTCTAACACAACACTGGTTGGATGACAAATTCGCACACACTCACACAAGTTTACACGCATTCGCAGCACAGCATGTGGTTGTTTTGTAAGCGTCGCCTTCCTTTTGGCGTTGTCATTCTTACTAGGTTTAAGCTGTGTCCATCATTTATGTCGCCTTTCTTCCAGCAGCGCTGCGCAGCGCTTAACGAATGTTTGTAATGCTATGGGTTAATTTCATTGAACAAGCCGATTGTTTTCGTTCTCGCTTGCTCGCTGTGTCTCTCTCTTTTCTTTGTTCTTTACTTTGTTGATTGCTATTTGCGGCGGCCAGGTGGGGCGCCATCTAGTGTTCAATTGTTTGCGTATCGGTTTAATTATTGCCAGCGCCCTTTTTTCCTTTGTTGCCCAAGCTCATTTATTTATATTCACGCCCACGGCTCATTTTTATTTGACCCACTCGCTGGCAAATGGGCAACTGGGCAAGTGGCAACTTCTCATCCCACCCTTCCCGCATCCACTTTCCTATGCGAACGTCCATCTGGCTTGTGTCTTTGTATTTTAAATTGCTGTTCCTGTTCCCATTTTCGCCGCGTTGTTCTTTTTATTGTTGCTGTTTGCTGTTGTTGCTTTTTTAGCGGTTTTGTTTCTTCTTTTTTTTTTTGTTGTCGTACGTTGTGGGTGCATTTATTTATGTGAGCGCAAAGAGGAAAATTGTGTCGTCGCTTTTCGCAGGTGGAATATTTTTAATTAAAAAAATCTCTTGTATTTAAGCGAGTGTCAGACTTTGTGGCACGTTGGGCAAACAAAATGCATTATTTTCGTTTTGATGTGAACCGACTCTTTACTTTCCCCCCTCTCCAAACAACACCATTTTCAAAAGGTATTATGTAGCATTAACAAATTTCAAGCATAGCACACAATTAAATGAGAGCATATTGGCTGCATGGTTTATTATTTTAAATTAATCTAAGTAGTTTTTTTTTTCAAATATATTTATAAACTTACTGTTTCGAGCACAATGCTTATAATTCTAATTGTATATCTTTTTTTATTGTGCATCTTTCATAGTGTAGCATTATAGTATTCAAGCTATCTTTATTAAAGTCTGACCTGATGTCTGCTTTGTAATTACTTGGGAATTAAGTTGTCAACGACGGCTTCTGCTAAAGAAAACTCTTTCACACAACACCGACTACTGAGCGACTTTTTTGCACAGTCTGGCAACTCTTAGGGATCCTTGCTTGCGCTCGGTAACTGACTGATTATAGCCTCTGCTTAGTGTTGTCAGCCTTTTTGAAATGTATTTACATATGGTAATTTTGCTGGCCATTTTTTTGTTTGTATACTTATTTTTCTGTACGACTTTATTGCATCATCAATTATTTATTGATATAATTTAAAGTATATGTTTTTAAATAAATGATCATATTTCTTTGCAAAGTTAAATTTTGCTAACAATCTTGCTCAATCTTGGCACATCAGATGAAATCTGAACTGAACTTGCCTCTTGGGGCGTAAGTCAGCGTATTGGAAAATTCGATCAGAGCAAACTTGTACCATTTGCACCGATTTGCATACAAATTAAAAATACGTAAAAAGACTGCGGACATATATTGGAGTAAAATGTCCATTCAAATGGTCAATATAGTTTTTTCACAGCGTTGACGTTTTCACTAATTGGACACAATTTAAATTTAATGGGCGAAAAAATAACAGGGATACAGTTTAAATATGATATTCGATTGAAAGTTATGTTTTCACAATCCTCTCAATTAGGCATTTAAAAAGCATAGCAAGCATTTACTTTTAATATTAAACTTTATTACATTTTGCTGTGCTAGTCGTAACTTTAAAGAGAAAACAATATTCTTGTCTAGCTTATATGTATAACAAATTGGCATTTATTGATTTCTTGGCTGTCAGCACATTTTTAAAGAATCTCGAACACATGTCAGCATTCAATCAACTGCTAAATAAACTTTTCAATTTTATAACAGTGAGTTTGTTGCAAAACCTTCGAAACCAAACATGTCCAAACTGCTCTCATGAGTAGTTAATAGTAGTGGCTTCAAAACATATCAACACAAAGTCCTTTCGGTTCAATGCAGGCAAAGGAGTTATTGTTGTGATAAAAGCATTTTATATTAGCTTTATACACGTTTCTATGGACTCGCATTAGGTTAATGCTGTTTCCTTGTCAGGGAATCCAATGCACAGACTCGAGTCGAGCACTTTAAAAGAGATAAAAAGCAGAAATGCCTCCTTTATTTTATATATATTTTGTTTTGTTTTTTTGTTTTTTAAATTTTTTTTATTGTTGCATTCACAGTCAACTGTTTATGCCTGCTGAGCTGTGCTGTGTGTTTGTGGCTGAAGCTCACCTTAATCATTTCCCCACGGCTGCTAGTTTATATCTGCGCTCCACTTTTTAACAAGGTTAGCGCCACACACGCACACACATAATACATATACATAAAGTTTCATTACGTTTTGCCCCTGTTATTCGTTGTTGTTGTTTTTGTTGTTATTGTTGTTGTTGCTGTTGTTTTTTTTCGGTCATTTGCAATATGCGCGCCATTTTGTAGCGACCCTTCTCCACACCCCTTCTCCACACCCCCACCCCGTCTCTCGACCAACGAATTGCATTTAAACTCCCCACTCACTTAGTGTTCTGGGGTGATTTGCGAAATGGTGTCAAACGGATATGCATGTTGATTTAATTTGCACCTCAGCTTAAGCGCTCGGACCAGCCAGCACCTAAAAAAAAAAGCCAGCACAACGTGCAAAATGAAATTATTCTTGCTTTTTACGTTGCTAGTAAAATTAGACTGCTCTAGTTGCACAGAGATTGAAAAGCAAGCGGCATTGGCCATGCCTGGCCATCCCATAAACATATATCAAATATGCATGTGTCCTGCGCGAAATCAACGCCAGCTAATTGCGCGATTTTTATCACCTAACAAACGAGGTCATCCATTTAACTCGGACTCGCACTCGGACCCAAAATGAAGCCACCACATAGCAAATGAGCGAACTTGAGTGGGTTACAGATACCCTGTAATCAGTCTAAACATTTGCTGTTTAGTATTATTAATATTTTGTTAGCTATATGACTTTAAAGTAATCAACAATTTTGGAACCATAATCTGCATACTTTTTATATAGGTTAGATAGAAGCATCAGTTTCAATAACAATTAAAAATCGAATTAATAACTTTTTAATTACATTACCAAGCAAAAAACGTGCTAAACAATACAAAATAAATAAAATACAAAAAAACAGAAATAGTTCATCTCTCTTTGTAACTCTTTGTATATAGGGTAGTTAATGCAATGAATTAGCCATTTTTTATGGCACAACATATAAAAAAAAATCATTGGCAAGAATAATGATTATTTTTTGTGTGGTTTTTTTTTTTTTGGTTCTGGTGTATTTTGTTTTGGTGTTGATTAATTAATTAGGTTTTATACAAAGCGAACGATTCATCTCACTGTGTATACGCAATATATATGCAATCAGCGCTGCCTGCGAATGAGTAATGTGTCCAACTAACAAAGAAGTTTATTACGGTGCTCCAAGCTCCATAAATGAGTCCCTCATTCTCACTCGGCACGTGTCCGAATGCTGTTATTTATTTATTTATATAGTGGCTTAATAATGGAGCACGTGATCATATAAATGTTATGGTCGCTCATAATCCCTTACTGTTTGTATATATATATGACAATTTTCTCTCAGTCTCTGCCTCTGTCCACCTGCATACCAGGGCATCCTTTTAACACTGGCTGGCTCTCAGTTTTGGTCTTAGTCTTTGTCTCAGTGCTGGTCTGTGTCTATCTCATTTTCCGGCAGCCAGTTGAGCACGTAATTGGCTTTTGGGAGTACACAGAACGGGCAAATTTGTATTAAATGTTGCTAGGTACGCCGCCCCTCAACGAAAGGGGTTTACAAGCAGCTTATATATGCTTTTTACGACCAAAAGCCAGGACGGTTGCCAACAGGCATCAAACAGGAGCTGCCGGGTCGAGGCGAGTTTCGAACGAGGCGACAAGGCTTGAAAGTCAACGGCACGTAGTAGTCCGAGTCGAACCTATAAATGATTGCCAGCAACATGGGGCACAAGTTTCGGTCGATATAAGCATCTGCAGTTAACTGTGCTTCCTGCTCAAACTGCTAACCACAATAGAAATTTACATAATAGACGAAAATAAAATTAAGCCAATTATTTGCAATTAACAATAAAATGAGCTCAAGGACTTCAAAATTAATTTCCGTTTGAAACCAGTAATGCTAACAGAATTAAATGCTGAAATTTTGATTTATTTCAGCGAATTGATAGTTCTTAAAAGAAATGTCCAAACACATTTATATTCAAATGTAATTTGCAAAAAGATTTCCAGCAACAAAATGAATCGATTTCACTATATTATCATTTAATTCTGTGCATCTACACATAAATTATCTCTTTCACTCATTTAATTACTTTACTTTCTACTTTAATAAATAAATGTTCTGCTTCACCCGTTCAATTATATTTTATATTGGCTTTTGCAATGTTTATCTTTGCAATATACAATTATCATAAATTCGTTATCAGTGTTCAACCATATGCTATTTACGGTTATCTTTATCATTTTTTACTTATATTTATATATCATATTTAAAGTATGGTATTATAAATTTATTATAGTATATTTTTTGCATAAAAATTGCAAACACGATTCGATTATTTGCTTACCTTTTATTTTGCTTAACAAGCTTTGCTTTGGTCCAACACACAAAATTCGCAATAAACTACAAAAAAATGTCGAGCAAAAACTGTTACTGCAGCACATGCTACCAATCTGGGATCTGGGGGCCAACCCAGTGCTCCGCCTTACCCCAAAAGTAGACATATGCGCCGAGTAACCTAGAGAAATCGCTGCTGCTGCTCTTCCCTAAGGGCGCAGATTTGCTTAGTCGCCTCTTTGACTACCCCGCAACGTGTGAAGTTGCCAATAGGTCTAACGAATTTTCCTTAAATAAAATAGATTATTTCTTTTGTATAATAAAAGAGGATAAAAGGAAATGTCGTAAGACAGCTACAAAACTTTAAAACTTGACTTTAACAATGAAACAAATAGTCTCTCATACACAATTCTATAACTTTGTAGGGTATTTGATAGAGCCTAGACTCAACTATTGACTTTTGATACCCTGAACAGAGGGAAAGTGGGTAAAAGAGTACAATGAATATGTGTAAAAATATGTATCAGGCATGTGCAATGTTATTAGGCTGTTATTATATATACTATGAAACAGGATCAAAAAATGTATTTATGTCTGATACCTAATTTTATCAACAACATAATATTTGTGAAATATATATCAATATATCAATACAAATCGATTTACTTTCAGTTCAAAAGATTTCCAGGGTATCTGCTTATCAAGTTTTCTTGACTAGAGTATTTTTCAATTTTTTTTGTATGATTTTTTTTCGCGATTTCTTTTTATCGTGCGAATGCTTCTTCTTCTTCTTCGTTTTGTTCTGTTTTTTCTTACTATTTTTTTTTTTTTTTGTTATTCATGTCGCCAACATTTCTGCTTTAAAATCTCAAATATACCTAGAAATAGCAAAAACACACACACACACAAATATGTGGGAATTTATGGGTATGAGTAAGCAAGTTTATCGCTGTGTGTTTGTGTGTGTGTATATTTGAAAGACCTTCACGCATACTTCGACTTCCACTTCAACTTCCGTCAGAGGCTCGTCCGGCGAATGCACTAAAATAACTGTAAATAACAATTTGCAAGTGGGTGCAAAAGAGGCGACATACGCTCAATTGTCGGGGCGTGCCAGACAGAGACGGAGACAAAGTCGTGCGTCAAGCAGAGAAAAAGACTGTGAGAGAGAGAGAGGGAGAGGAAATCAAGTGCGGATGGGTCTATAAAAGCGGCAAGGATGCAGCAATAAAAATGCTATCGCTGTAACGGTAAAGCAAAAAAAAAAAAAAAAAACCGATGGCGGCGGCAATTTAAACGCTGACGACAACCGCAGGCCAGCGTGCCACAAAAGTGGAGAAGGTGTGATGGCCAAACCCACTCACAGCCCTCCCACAACCACCCACCCAACAGTCCCTGCAACAGCAAGTGGTTCTGTTTGTTGCCGCATCCTATGCGGGCCATATGTGTGCAACGGCGCCTTGGCAAAAAGCGGGTCGTTACGTTGACAACACCCAACAATTGTAGTGTGACCCACATTTGCGGCATGCCGTGAAGCCGTAGGCCTTCCTCCTCCACACACAACCACTACTCTGCCACACACGAGTGCCACACGCTGCCACCCACTTATTGCATGTCTTTAGCTTTTAGATCGAAATTGAAAAACTGTTTTTTCTTTTATTCCCCTGATTTCAATATGCCGGCAATAAAGATCCACAACTAACTAAGCTAAGCAGTTTTCAGTTTTACTGGAAAACAAACTTTCAACAATTATGAAAATAAATAAATATGTGATTATTATTTAAACTAACTCATTATTGAACTCAGCAAGCGAAAACGCTTTAAAATTTTCAATTTTCAATGAAACAAAAATATGAAAAACAAAGCTTCAACAATTGTTAAAATAAATAAATATGGAATTATTATTTAAACTAATTCGCAAATAAATGGAAAGCAAAGCTTCAACAATTGTTGAAGTAAAGAAATAAGGGATTATTATTTAAACTAAGTCAGCAAGCAAAAACTGCTTGATATTTTAAATGCCGCAAGTGAATGGAAAGAAAAGATTCAACAAGTCTTCAACTAAATAAAACAAGTTAAACAATCGATTTATTATACTTAAGTAATTTATATATAATCAGCATTCCAACGAAATTTTATCAACGAAAGGTAATTTCACTTACCAAGTTTAGGCTCGAGTACTCGAAATTCCAAGTCGCCTAATGCAATGAATAAATGTAATTTCCGTAATAAAAAAAAACCGGACAAAATAAACATTCTTTGAAATTCCTGAAATTCTATGCGTAACTTGAAAAGAAAAAAATTCTTTGTAGCAGGGCTCAAGGGGCATTGTAAATATTTTTGTTGTGAAAAGCTGTCAATTGGGGAAGGCAGACCTGCAAATTGCGGTTATTTCTGGATTGGACGCCAATCACTCTTTGCGACTGTCTACACATTATAAGCCACTTGTCAGGCTGCTTGTTTTACAATCCTTTGAATGAAAAGTGGTTTTCAAGACAAGCTCTCGTTATGAAATTTGAAGAATACAAATCGACGCATTAAATTGTTGGATGTTTCCCCTGCATCAGCATTCAGTTGTTTTTTAGACTCTTAAAATATAAATTATATATTCAGCAAACAAGGGCAGCGCATTTAAATGTCGCCTTGTCATCATTTTGACATTCAGCGGTGCATATTTATTTGGGAAGCGGACAATTGTTTTGTTCGACTAGCCAAAAATTGATTGCTGAATCAACTGCTTTCGAATGCGGCATTTTATTGCCACTTCTATTGTACAAATAGGCATATAAATATATGTATATATATATAATATATAAGCAAATTTGTGGCAGGTTATATAAGCGTAATGCTAATGCTGTTTTACTCTGTGCTGCGGCTTTTGAGTGGATTTAAGTGGATTCATTTAAAACATTGGTTGGTTAGCAGCATTGGTGTTGCTTGTTTTTTGTTGTGTTTTTCATTCTGTGTTGCGGTTGCGGTGGCATCTTTTGATATATGAGTTTTCCATTCGCCGAATTTGCAATTTATGTAAAATTATTTCTTACTTTTGTGTGTGTGTGTCAGCAACTTTCTGTGTGCTTGTAACATGTAAGCGACTCTTCGGCATTTTAACACTTGACTGGCTTTACAATGCGTATACAAATATATATATATATATATATATATATATTTATATATATAAAGTATTATATACGTTGCCACATAAAAATTTGATGTGTAATGTTTGGGTGCTAGTGATAAGCAAGAAAAAGCAAAAGATTTTTATGGTTGCGTTAAACTTGAAGGCACCGGCGCTTAGTTATAACTTGATGGCCTTATCGCCTGTCAATTGCGAATTTGATATTAGCTTATTTATCATCTTTACCGCTTAGCTATCAATTTAATGTATCGCCCACAATTGAACAAGCAAAAATGCTGTAGTCAAGCGATCTCGACTACAATATACCCTCAACTTAGTTGTTAAAAAATATTCAAGCACAGGCAATCAAAGTAAAAAAAAAAACAAACGAGATCTACGCATATTTTTATTCACAAGCCCGAACTGATCGCTAATTGGCTGACTAGAAACACATACATACTTACTTATACCTACTTACATACACGCTATTGTAGGTAACGGTGTTCTGCAAAAATACAGGCAAAAACATACTGACATCATCAATTTTCATGCCGTCTCTTTCTCACACATGCGCTCGCATATTTATGCATAGAGAAATGCTTGCGGCTGCTGATAGAACTTGGGTGTTTCTATAACTTGGGTGTTTCCTCTCCGATCTTGATGAAATTTGGGCAATTGTTCAATATTATGCATATGCATATAATGTGTTAATTGCGCATTTAAAATTGTGGAATTTATTGCTATCGAAAATCAATATATATCGATAATCGAGAAACGCAAGCAGTTATCGATAAAATAAAGCAAACTTTTTCTGCGCCGGATATACGAGAACCTACATTTCAAATTTCGCTCCGAAATCCGCCTGTTCATCTAGACAAACGGACATGGCCATATCGACTGATGCTGATCAAGAACATATATACAATATGGGGTCTGAGTTGACTTTGCCTGCCTGTTACATACATTTGCACAAAACCATTATACCCACTTTAACCATATTCAATGGGTTCAGGGTATAAAAAGTGTGTCGCAAAAATTTAAAGACGTCATTAGATATGCGGGATTAGCTTTATACATAAGCCTTACGCCGTAAACAGCTAGTTATTATGTGAAAGAAGTTAAGAAGAAGTGGAAGAAGCACAGCAAAACAACGTGGGATAGAATAAGGGATTAAATACCAAGCATCCAAGCATCCTCCGCATGAGTTTAAGTAACCTAAGTGGCAAATTAACCTTAAAATGGGCTGACATTAAAAATATTTGAGTTTGGGTTGACAACGAATATTCAACGAAAATTCAAACCTCTACGTATCCAAATTGTTAATGGGTTGCATTAGGCTTTAATGGTATATTTTCATAAAAAATTCGTGGAAACGACTTTCTGAACTTAAATTTCATTTTTTTTTTGTATGTCAGCACTTTCCAGGCTTAACAGCTAAAGCCATCGTATATTTTTTATTATTACAGTTTTGCATAATATATTTTCATACGCATCGGTAAACTAAAATTTAATTTATTTCATTAATCAATCTTTTTTTTATTATTATTTCAAAATTGTCAGCACTTCTTTGCAGGCTGAATATGTAATACAGTTTTAATGATTTTATTATTATATTTTTGAATATTGTTGTTAAATAAAATTTTTATTGATTTAATTTTTTTCAAGAATGCCAGCCTTTCATGCAGAATTAACAGTTAAAGTTGTCTTATATTTTAACTAAAGCAGCAAAGAGAAAGCAATTTTTTTTAACGACGCCACAATTTGCAAATTTGAAATAAAGATATTTTGTCTGGTACAGTTTACATCCAAGTCAATATTTATCGTAGGCCTGTTTTTCTTTCAGCATTGTTCTTTCTTTAAGAATACCAAGAGGACGCTTATTTGTGCTTTCAATTTTATTGATTATATTGACTGTAAATATTATCTCTAGTTAAAGCTGACTTACAAGTGTCCATTTGCCTTATTTGTAGTAAGTCAATAAAACCAAATCCAATATGCTTATGTTGTAAAACTCAAATTTAAAACAGCATGCAAAGACTTTACTTCAGTTATCAAGATGCTGTCAAGCAGGAGATGTCAAACAATAAATTTTCTTCAATGGTTTTCCATTGCCACATGAAATTCTTTGCACGTGTAGCGCTATTAAGTATGCAACAACTTGGGACTGGCTAACTGAGCTGAATAGGATTATTTGATGTTATTTTTGGTGTAGCTTCTTTTGCACAATCAGCTGTCAGCTTAAAAGCCAAGCCTAAGCTGATCTGCATAAATTTTACGCAACTAATTAGGGCAGCCAACAAAAATTTCGCACAACAAAGTACCAAGTACATAAATAAAAAACCTCTTTGAATACAACAAGCGCCCTTGCGCCTGAAGGGGGGAGATAAATTAGACGAGGGGGTGTCGATGGTGGTACAGCAAGAACGCACAATTAGCATAATAAGAGTAGAGCAATGCGAGCACAAAAAAAGTAAAAACTTTTCGCCAGCACACAAAAAGTGCTTTTATATATAAAAAAAAACTAAAACGATAAAAAATAATACAAAAAAAAACGGATAAGGTAAAGTTAAAGCCTTAAGAGCTGACAGCAGACAAACAAATCACACTCAACAAAAAAAAATAAGTAGAAGCAGCAGACAAACAAATCACACTCGAACATAAAAAAAGGAAAAATGTATCAACAAATTGGCAACAGATTAGCCAAAAAGCGTTGGCCCCATTTGTGGCTATAAAATTGCAACAATTGCTCAACATCAACAACAATATTTGACTCCAGCAAATAGCCGGAAGCAGCAAGCAGCTGTCACAGAGCCCAGCGCGTTTCCGCTTGGCCAGCCTTGCGCAGAAATGCCGTTGCCAAATTATGGTCAGCAAAAAAAAAACAAAAAAAAACATATTAAATAAACTAAAAGAAAATTTGAAATCTGCAATCGGCAACAAAAATATAAACCCAATGATAAACATCTTTAAAATCGTTTTGGCTGACTTCACCTGGAAACTTCTAAAATTCTGCGTAATCAATAATTGGCCAATAAATTATGAAACCCGTCAGCAGAAATTGATTTTATTTTGTTTATTTTTTACACTCACATCAATATCTGCCCATGCACACATTTGGGCATAATGATGAGTGTTTTGGCACACACACACATGCACACACACACTCACACACACACACTTAAACACACACCCAAATGAAAAAAAAGTTGTTCCTTTTGTTCTTTTCTTGTCTGCTAGTTGATTTAGTTTTTGGCAGCACAACTTGCATTGTTGCCATTAAATGGCATTGTGGGATTTGGCTACTTCCCTTTTTTGGGATACATAATCGTTGTTTGTTGATTTAGATTAAAACTTTCTAATTTCAAACTTGATAATCCTTTTAGTTCCAGCTAAATAAATCGCACCTGAGCGACAGTTCAATTTAGTATGAAATTACAATTACTTAAGTTCTGAGTAGATATAATTTATAACCCATAAGAAGTACTGATAAATGTTTGGTTGTGTTAAGGAAGAATACACTTAATTTAAGTTAAGTGAGATTATTTATGTTTGCCTTGGATTAATATTGGTAGCAAAATCTTGATAGGCCGGTTATCTTAAGCAAGATTACTAAATTTCATTATAGATTGAACAAAAAACTTCATCGATTGTTTCTATGTGAACTGATAAGTTAAGTTTGTCCGCATTGATGATGATTTCGTGTCCAAATGTGAGCAGCATAATCCTTATTTTATTATGTATGTTTTGTTTGCAAATCTCGATAGTCAAAAAAAGTTTTTTTTGAACAAGAACTCAACTTTTGACTTATTGCTCTATTTGAATTATTATAATAAAGTGGTATATTCTCTATTACTTCTCGCATAACTGGTAACTTAACTCAACTCAAGTCAAGAATTTTGACAGATTGCTGGCATGGGAGCAACAAAATGTGGTAAGTTAAGCTACAGCACTATATTTTCATTTCAGAATTTGCAGAAAATTTGTTGACAAATTGATTGACTGAGAGCCACAAAACATATAAGATAAAATAGTACGAAAAGAGTAATGCTTTAAAGTCTATTTTGTATACATTTTAAAATGACCAAAGCGAAATATATGCAATTTAATAAATACAAAAATATAAATACTTTCAGCAAAAACTTGTACAATAAATAACTAAGTGCATTGCATGAAAACCATTTTAATATATTCTATTGACAAATTGTACATTTATTTCAAATAAAATTGTAAAATGTAAAATTATTATTAAAATAAAACTAAAATTCATTTTTAACATACAAATGCAGATTTAAAGCTTTATTTCTGTTTAGGCAAGTTTTGTAACTGGCTGTTAAAACTGTTTATGTGTGTGTGTGTCTGTGTCGACATATTTATTATTTTCATTTAATGGCCAAGTGATTAGAATATTCAGTGAGCAGCTCTTAGCATATGGCTGTCAACGGCAGAATGAATTCCACATATTGCTTCCTTCTCGGAAATTCCGAAAGAAATTTTGTGAAATTGTTGGCACTTTATTTGTGCGGGGCGAGGTGAATATGTTTTTGACACGCGCAAATTAAGACTTAATTTATACGTTTACATTCAATGAAAATTATTTTAAAAATTTCTTAGTTATTTGTGGTAGCATTTAATCACCTGACAAATATTTCAAATTTTTAATTTGATATATATTTTAAAGTATTTTCAATTAAATTTAAATACATTTTTCTTTTTTATGTATTTTTTGTGTCCACAGAATTAATTTGACATAAATAAATAAATAAAGATTTGGATTCAAGGTGCCTTTTAATCAAAATTGGTCAACTATATATGCATTATTTAAATCATAAAACCATGCTAGAATATAGTCTTAAAATGAATTTTTCGCTTTTACTCAATAAAATGTTATAATTAATTCTTCTTAGTGACTTGTAGTTGGTTTTAAATAATATTTCTTTGCAATTTGTAATTATCAATTTCATTTGGTTATTATTTGTACCTGGTTTTTTTTTTGTTCCACGTATCACTGTCGCAATTTATACATAAGTTTTGTCTTGGAATTTATTTATTTAGTTTTATTAAATAATCAGACAGCTGCCCACACTTAAGCAAACACTTGCGACAAATTTTCCCCTCCCTTACCGCTTGTTTAGTAATGTCGCAGTCGCCGCATAACACTCACAGACACAAGCACACACACACACACACCTACCCGTGCACCCTTCGTCTGTCTGACAAATCAACAACAATCTGTCTTTTACCGTTTTGCTTATCTAAGACGGTCGCGCATATCACGTGAAAAGCAGCAATAACAACTACACAAGAAAAAAGAGCGCAGAATGGAAAAAAAGAAAAATGTCAATTGAATTGCTTACTATTATTTGTCGTATTTTTTCTTGGGTGTATTTTTTTTTTTGCTAATAATTTTTTGAATTGCTTGCCGCGTGCGCCACCTTATCGACATTGATTTGTTGTTGTTGGTATCGTTTTAGTTTTTGTTTTTATCTGTTTACTGTGTTCATTGCCTCGCTTGCCTGCTTGGCATTTACATTTTCAGTTTTTATTTCATATTTGGCATGCCTTGTGACACAAGTTGAATAAATTGCCAAGCACAAATACCAAATAGCAAAATGCTAACGGTTCGCGGCGTATACGTAATGAAATTTCATGCGACACAAAACGCGCTTCGAATAACTTTTGCCCCGACGCGCTCAAATTGTTTTACGTAGCGGAGACGGCAACAACGACAAAGTTTTTACAAACAATTGAATAAGTCCGTTTTGTAACTGACGCTGCAGCCACAGAACTGAAACTGAACGCACTCGAAACGCTTGAAACATGGCCAAGCGGCCAAGAGCCAAAGCCGTGGCCAAAATGCCGCAGCGTCGTTCTGTCGACGTCGTCATCGTCTCGCTGCCAATAGGCAATGGCAGGCGGGTGCATGGAAGGAGGAAGGGGAATGAGTTTGCCAGTCTAACAATGAATGAGTGAATGCCAAGTGACAAGTGGGCGGTGAGTGCCAGACAGAGAGCAGCCAGCCAGCCACTACAAACACACACAAAGAGTAAGAGAAAGGGAGCGAGAGCGTGCAAAGCGGAAAGAGCACTAAACAAGAGAGCGCCTCTCAACGAACACAGCCGAAGTAAAAAACATCGCAAAAGTTCTATGTTTTACAGTGACTACAGTTCTAAGATAATGCCAAAAAAAAAAGATTATCTCAATAAATATCTAATAAAGAATGGGATACATCATTTATTATTTATAATAAATGAATTGTAATTGCAAACACTGCATTTAGCTGACCCAACAAAAACAAGGTGAACAATCTGGTATTATGTAATAATTACAGAAAATGTGTAATTTTGTTACTTTCAACCTTCTAAAATGTAAATTTATATTATATAATTATGTTTTCTAACGATAGATTCAGTTTTGAATGTTGTTTTCAATTTAACTTGATTTATAAATAAATTAAAAATGACTGATTTTCGATTTAAATGATTAAATTGACCTAAATTAAGGCGACTCCATTAACAAATTGCTATAGTGTTATTATTGCTTTTAGCAAATATCAAAGTAGCTTGTACTACGGTGCGTATTTACAATGCAAAGCAACGCACTGATTGATACCGTTGCATACAGTTTGCGTGGGCAACCGGCAGAGCAAACTTATCAAATACCCTGCTCTCTCTTTCCCTTTCTTAATCTCTTGGCTAAATGCATTCGCTCTCACATTCAATCGCTCTCGCTCTCTTCAAAGTGTCGTCTCTCGAAAGCGCCAAGAAACAGCTGCTTAATGTTTATTTGTTTGCGTTTAATACGCGTTTTTCAGTCACGTCGCTGTATCAGTCGCCATCGCAGTCACAGTTAAGGCGTCTTTCTTTCATTTTACGCCCGCTTATTCATCCGACGTTTTTCGACGTGCACTGCTCAATTGCTGTACACCCACCAGCATCGCCACATCAACTTTTATGGCCTTCGAATTGTTTCCGAAACGCTGCGTTTCTTGGGTTACATGCTCTCATCAACCCCCTGATAAAGACTGACAAAGCTGTACTATGCTGTGCTGTGCACCTTGCCGTGGGGCAACATTATCAATTGCCCACCCACCTTGCGACTTTTTTGCCGTTACCAAAAGATTTGCTACATTTCATTGCTGTAGATTTATTTGTTCATTTGCAGTCTAGTCTATTTCTGATATTGTTTTCTTTTACTCTGCTTTGTTTTGTGCTTTTTTGGTACCCGACTTTTACGTATAATGTGTTAAGTACTTCTACTTCTCCAACTACAACTAATACTAATACTACTACTATTGATATTTCTGCCTGAGCAATCTGTGTTACTGGCTTCTTGTTTGGCTAACTAGTTTTTGCATCTGCTTGTTGCTTTTGTTGTTTCGCATTTTGCCGCAACTGCAAAAGTTCTACTTGAATACTGCGCATCGTTTGCATTGTTTACATTTGCCGCTGTTCCGTTATTTATTTGCTTTTCCCAACGGATATTTGCCTTTTGCTCTTTCGTGTTTAGCTTTCCCTTCCAACAATTGCGAACTTTATTATTGGGCCGTTGAATACCACTTTGTTAAACAAACTTTGGTTTTTTTTTCCTCTCTGTTAGCCACCTAACACCTACGAATATTGTTCAAGTAGAAAAAGGTAGAAGCAACAGCAAAGGGCTTATATATTTGTCAAGAAATTTAGATTATATATTGAAATTTAGTTAGTTAATTTATAAATATACATATATATATAGATGCATTTTAAATAATTAACAAGCATTAAATGCTGGGTATCTTGCAGTCTAGCAATTTATTTACCTATTAAAACTTATTAAAATTGTTGTTCCTGCCATTTTTATCTTGCATCAAAGGGAGAAATCAAATATTTTTATCGATGGGGTTTTTTTTCCCCATTTTCCGCACACTTTATTTTTAATTATTTGATTCTTGATATTTCGTGATATGCACGTCGGCATATTATATAATTATATTACACATAAGAGTATTGCATAGTTAACGGTAAGCTATACAATTTTCGTATATAGGGCACTCGCTGAGGGGTGGAGAGCTCTCATTGCTATCGAAAATCAGCGTCTTGAATGTTTGCATGAATGCGCGAATGGAAAATTGTGAATTGTTCACAATTTTCATTTAGCACAGCTGCTGAGTATTGCAAAATGCAAATGGATTTTTGGCTCTGGCTTAATCAGCGACGCATTTGCGCTGATAGGGGAGCAAAATTGCCACAGAGAGAGAGAGAAAGAATAATCAACTTTATGGGACGCAAGTAGCGAAGATAAGGTTCAGCGAGTTGGACAAATATTTAACTAATGCCTGATAACTGTGCTAGCTGAATGCAATATGACAAATTACAGTAAATATTACCAACAAACTATTACTTTTAGATAATTCTTAGATTTGCTGCTGTTATGTTATGATTTATAAGACTTGAGCAAAATTCGAATTAATCTAATTATCAACAAAAATTATCTATTATTGATTATTTCAAATTCTTTGAGTTTTACTAGTTTAATGATAAAAGTCACTTATCTCAAATGGTTTTTTGTTTTTTTTTTTTATTTCTTTGTTTCTAAAGTTTAAAGAATATTTGACATGAATCATATATGTAACTAATTGTGATTAATTTACTGAATATAGTATGTATAGCTTAGTCGAGCTATTTCTATTTAATATTTTTGGATAAGGACTTGTATGCAGTATATCCCCCAGTAGAGCGCTCTCTTCTACAAAGAAACACAAATAAAATATATATATTTGAATATCTGGCTGTTTCTTCCACTATTATTCCTTGACTATTTGTTAGTACAAATTTTGCTACGGCATATTTACCAGTCGAGATGCCTTTTATTTAAGGGACTTACAGGCATTTACCAGCATAAAATATTAAATAACCAATTTCCAGTTACAGTGCTAACAATGCATTTTAAGTAAGAAACTTAATGCCACAAATTGCCAAAGACTTGATTTACTGCAGTTCATAAGCCAATCGCAGCCTGCAACCATAAACTGTGTGTGTGTGTGGATCGCAAATTAATTTGAGGCAAGTTCCATGCTAACAGCTAAAAGCGTATAATCAGATGCAGCAGAAGCCGCAACAGCAACAATAGCAGCTGAACTATTATTCACAGTTCCCCACCCAAAAAAATAACACGACGCTTATCATTTTCCAAAACACATGCCATATTCTAAAGGTCAAACCATAGTGATGTGGTTGTGTGTGTGGGGGGTGTTGGTGTGTGTGTTAGTGGGAGTGTTGGTGTGTGTTAGTGTGTGTGGTTGTATGTGCCAGTTAAAACCCTTCGAGCGCAACATGTCGCATTGTTTCACTTTGTAGTTTGCTGACTCAGTCGTTGGTCCATTTTCCGGCTCTGTTTTCATCTGGTAACTGGCAACTGGCCACCCACCGGCACCACGCCGCCCACAATTGGTGGCTGCGAATGGCAGTGGTTGTGGCATTGGCATGCGGAGCAGAAAAGCTTCTCTGCGGTCTGCAAATTGTTATTGTTCTTGTTGTTGTTGTTGTTGCTGCTGCTGCTGCTGCTGTTGCTGCTGTGCGTGGCTTTTCTTATTTGCCGCCATTTGCCGTTACATTGTTTTCTTTTTGTTTTGTGGCGTTTTAGGTGTTGTCACTCCGCAACCTGCAACTGCCGCGTAGCCACACTTCCCCCACTTCGCCCCCCACTTGCTCGCTTTTCCCTATGCTGCAGCGGAAAAAACTTTTAGTTCAACACGAGAGTACAAAACACAATTTATTCTAAATTTAATCACTGTGTTTGCAACAGTAGCAAATAGCTGCGAGAAAAACGGTTTCTTTGTTTTTTCAAACGCTGAAAACAGTTAGCAACTGGATAGTCTCTCTGCACTTTTCAAAGAGTAAATTTTAATATATTACGTTAAGTAACAAACTAATTAAATATGAATTTGAAAACATATCCAAAGTTGTAAGTAATTTAATTGTTAAATTAAATTAGTGGAAGAGTCTTGCTGATTCGTTGTGAATTATGCATTTTTGTTTTATTGTTATTGTTTGTGTTTAAAACAAAGTTTCGTCTGAACAACAATGTTGCCAGTGAGCTTCTAGTTGAGTAGAGCTTTGGGGATTGGACACTGAGTACTCTGCTGTGGCAGAGTGTGCAAAGTGCACAGAGAGCAGCGTGTTTGGAATGTGGACTCAGAAATGGGGAAATTGTTACACGAACAATATTTGTACAACAGGATGTATGCAAAAAAAAAAATGTTAAAAATACATGGCTATGACTACGACTATGACTGTGATGATGCTGATGATGATGATTATGACTGTGATGATGTTAATTATGGCATTTATACAGTCGGCTCTTTGTACAGACTTATGAATAGTTTTGAAACTTTTATTGTGGAACGTGCTGCCCACTTTTTGAAAATGGGTAAAAGGTTTATTATGAAATTGTGCCCAGTTTTGTAACAGGAGAGAAATAAGCATTTTCAAAAGCTATACAAATATATTCTTCATTAGCATAAAAGTTGAGTCTAGTGTGTCTATCGGTATATATATGGGTATATCTATCAATATATTATTCGGTATATCTATCAGTATATAAATCGGTATATTTATCGGTATATATATATATATCTATTGGCATATCTATCGGTATATCTATCAATATATTTATCGGTCTATCTGTAGTTATATCTATTGGCATATCTATCGGTATATCTATCAATATATTTATCGGTCTATCTATCGATTGGTCTGTCTATCTGTCTTTGTACGCGATGTAGAAAATATAAGTTTCGTATATAAATACATTTATACCATACACATATAAAGTTTATTTCATTTTATTAAAAACTTTTCAATATCAATCAAAATCGATTACGATAGCAATAACCTGCCTTTGCAATAAGCTGCAGAAATTCAGACAAGCTCTTTTGAGCAACAATCAATGAAAACTTTGGCTTATAAAGAGATTTATACCAATATATGTAAAAGCTGAGTTTTAATTGCTTTAGTATATTTAATAGCTGGTTGCACGTTATACCCTAGCCGTGCTTTGTTCAAAGTATTTTTAATTGCTTTTTTTTATTAGTTTTTCTCTAATTTTAAAGAAGAGACTGAACGAGATTGGGTTAGTTGGTCAGCAATAAACTTCTGAACTCTTTAGCTGAACTTTTAGCTGCCGATCTGTGAATTTATAATACAATTTTTTTGGCAACATTTTTTTGAGTGTGATTGTGTGTGTGTGTGTTTGTGCGTGGACTCAATGCAATTTGTGGTGTGTGAACAAATAAAAGTAAATGCGGCGTTGGCCGGCATTATTTGTTGTTTAACTTTATGAAGAGCAAACGAGTTCATTAAAATGTCACACATAACTGCAAAATGGTTATCCGCAGACATGCAAAAATATTTACATAAAAAGTTAAGGGCTTTAATTGTGGCTATTGTTGTTGTCTTTGTTGCTGCTGCTGCGTCAAATTTGCATTTAATTGAATTTGCGTTTGCGGCTTTTATTGAAACTACAATTTTAATTTTAATCGCGATGCTTTCTTTTTTTTTTTGTTCAAGGCATAAATAATAGAATAGATGGCTGGTTGAAAGACTATGATAGCTGCTGAAAATGGCTGATTCAAGCTAAATATTTAATGGATTCATGCATGGTAAAAGCGCAACGTAAGGAAAGAATGCAAACAGCAAATACTTTTGACATTTCATTAAATTTTCAAGTTGAAAGTTGAAAGCTAGTTGCAAGTAGTAGCAGATAAACAATTATTTGCAAAGCATTTTCTATGATTGGCTATTCACATTAACAAAATGTAAGCTACACATTTCTAGTTTTATTTTTATATATGTCAAGAATATATATTGACATACATTCCACCTACAATCGAATCGACTGGGCTTCAGAAAGTTCTTCACTTTGAATTGGAGTAACGATTTCTCAGCTCGCCAGGCCAGCTGGCCTCAATTTAATCGTAAGCTTTTGAAAGAACCGCAGGCAACAAATTTTGGTGTTAGCCCGAATTTGTTAGCAACTTGATATTTGCCACTTTTGGCTGGGGCTGGGGTTGGGTTTTGTCTTAAATTGTTCTTTGTAAATTGATGCTACTTACTTGCCACAAGTTGTCTGCTGCTGTTGCTTTAAGCCTTCGCCGCAAGGGGCTAAGCACTTGGTAACAAACAACCGTCCGGCCATTAATCAAACTTCTGCACTTTGTTCAATTTTTCAGCCGTGTGTTTTTTTTTTGTTTTGTCTTGACTATTTTTCTATTTTCTTCATGCGGATTATTATTGTTACGGTCATAAAACTTTAGCTTGAGCATCGCTTGGGGCACCAACACACATGGGTGAGTGGACAACTGGACGATTGACCAGTTGATGACCCCGCACGCAATCCCAACCTACACATTGCCATCTCTTTTCTTAACTATTTATTTCCCTCACTCTCTCTCTCTCTCACTCTTTCTCTCTCTCTTTCTCTTTGTGAGTTACTCTTTTGCTGGCTATGCATATATCACGCTCTTTTTAATTATTTAGCGCTTTTCGCTGCCATATCTGTTAAAGTTTTTTGTTTCATTTGTTGATTTGGCGATATGGTCGCAAAATGTCAACAAAAAGCGTCAGCAGATAATAGAATTGAATATAATTGTTTTGTTTTTTTTTTAACTGTTTGGCTTATTTGTGGTTTACCCAGTGAAAAAAGCGGGTATATTTAACAATTTATCAAGCAACCAGTGGGTGAGAAGCCATTTAATCACATCTAAAAAGTATTGCTTTAATCTACTCTAAACGGATGTTTTGTATAATTTTATTATTTTTGTATTTGTATTTGTTATGCTTAAATAGCATATAAAAATAGAAAATCTCCTTTAACATAGTTCATTCTGCTCATAATTATAAGGGTATCCAACTGTCTAAATAACAAACTTAGTTGGGTTTTTTTTTTGCGTTCTATTTTGCTGCAATTTAAAACAAAGGCTTGGCTGCTCAAATGCTATATAGATATGGACTTTATCATTGGTTTTCTAGTTGAAATTGGGACTCTACGTATTTTAAATGGTTTTTTTTTTTGGTCATGTGTTTGATTATAGTTTGATAGCTTAGCGCAGTTTACCATGAAATTGAACAGCATGTTTATTTATGGCCAAAACACCTATCTTTTGCGAAAATTTAACAATCGCATTTGACAAATGGCGGAAGTGAGTAATTAGCTTAACACACGACACACTCGATAAGCTACCAATACTGATAGTTTAGCCAGAGTGGCTAACATATGGAAAGGTATATAACTTTTAAAATTTAAAAAGAAAAACAGATTCATTGCAATCTTAAACAGTTTCTGTTTGTGGCAAAGTATACTTAAAATAAAAAAAGTGAGAAAGTATGAGCCAAAAAAGTTCGATCAAAGTCTACTTTAATTAACTAACAAACCTACCAAACTAATAAATATACATTTTACTTAGTAAGCGAGTTGGTAAATAAAGTCTGTGTTTATTCTGTCTATTGCGTATTTAGGCACATGTTTGGTAAAACAGACAACTAATGCCTGGAATTTAACAGACAATTCTCTCTGAGCCACTAACTAAATTATTGTTTATATTATTTATTGTGCTTCACATGTGTTTTGTCAAATGACATAAGGAAAATCCAAGTTTACGAAAAGCTGTTTTTAATTAAAAATTTATTTGTATTTACATATCTCCATAACTAGGCAATTATAAAGTAGTCAAATTCTCTGATGCGATCAATTACAATTTAAAACTATGCACTTGAAATATATTTATAAAATGCATACCAGTTTGGTCAGGTATCTTTATATAGAAACCAATAACAACAACAACAACTACAACAACAACAACAAATCGTAATCGATTGTCCCACACAGCGTCAATGTTTTGTTAGCGCCAAGAACAACAGCAACTAAAACAATATCCACAACAACAACAACATTTCAAATCAACTTTTTGTCTGATTAGATCATTCGAGCAAAAATATCAGTCAAGTTGCGTCAGGCCCGTTACGAGGTGTGTTTTTGTGGGTTGGGGAGGAGAGGCAGAGGGCAGTCGTATGGGGGCAGTTACGCCTCGCACGGGGCAGCAGTAAAGTTAACCTGCTGCGGGTGCGATAATTAACTGAAATAGACCCGTGACTGGCAGCGAAAAAGCAACCAACTGAACAACTCAACAAACAACCGACAACAACAAGAATCACAATCATAATTCTACATCGATATATATCGCTCGACAGTTCATATGTGTGGTAGAGAGAGATAGAGAGATAAAATCAAAATGACTTTAATAAAGAAAAAAAATGAATTTGAGCTTGCTATGTGCGATTTTTATTCAGCAGCTAGTTAAAAGAATTGTGTAAGAGAAAAGTTCATCAAAAGGCAAAAGGTAGTTTTGTATGAGTAAGTGTGTGTGAGAGTTTATGTGTGTGTGTGTTTTGTGTGTTGCTTGAAAGGGGCTGTCAAAAAACTTTCCTGGCCACAAAAGACTCATTCTGTGATTCAATACCCTGTACACATAAACATTAATCAACTGGGCATAATAAAGCTATACAAATAAAAAAGAAACAACATAAATAATGATAAGTGTACAGATAAGAAGAGAATATCCCAAACAATTTTTATATTTTTAATCAAAACCATCTTTATTTTCGAATTAATATATTTTAATTTTTATATATTTTTTTTATTTATTTATTCAATATTTTATTATAGAAAACGTTAAATATAAAGGTTGATTTGTTAAATATTGTATTTGTGAGTTGTTTTATATATTTAATATTTTTAAATAATTATTTTAAGCATGTCAAGTTAAGAGAAGTTTAACAGATTCTCGTTAACAAATTCTACCTTTTTAAATATTTTCATTAGACCACAAATTGGAAAAAAGGCCCAAAGTGAGCAACAACAAAAATAAATAAAAGGGAATTTGTTGTTCAAATAAAACTAATGTTGGGCTAAAATCGAAATTTCTGGCTTTTCAATGACATTGGCAATTTTTGGACATGAGCTCAGCAAGTTGATAGAGCCGCGAACACTGCGCTGAAATTGTGCCACAGCCACAAAACGATAATTGGCATCCGATTCAAAATGAAAACGCATCTGATTTCAAAGCCGGCAAAAATTCGTTTGCCATTTGTTCCCCTCAAATATTTTGGAATTTGGGTGTAGGTGGGAGATGAGGTTTGTGTGTGCGAGGAGAAGTGTGTGCTGCATGTGTTGGTGGCACTGGTGCCACATTTTATAATGGCTAACATACACACACTGGGAGAAAGACATCGAGTTTACGGCTGCCACTAATTGGCCATTAAAATGTTATAAATTTAATGCTTTGGGTTCGCCGTATTTCGGCGCTGCCTTCAAGCCAATTAGTCACTTGAACGCCGCCAATCCAATCACCAATTATATATACAAACATATACATAAATTTTACTTTGCTCTCAATCTTTCAATATGCTCTACTTGTTGCGTGCTGTTCGATTTGAAGACGCGCACTTTGTTAACAGTTTTTCGAAAAAAAATATTAGAATTGTCCAATATTTTTTGTAAATTATTTTTTTTAAATAAAAACACAAAGAAATTAGTTTATACTATTTTAAACAAAAGTATTCATCATATACTGATTTTGTAACCATATTTGTGTGATGAGCTGCAAATGTAAATTCGATAATTGAAAATATTTAAGAAAGCCAGTGTTATTAAACTAGAAAGGTAGATTACTGAAGACATCCTTTACAGATTGGCATATTAATTTCACAACAAAATACACCGCACTTAAAAAACATATATCAAAAGTCCGACAAACTGCATGTTCCAAATTATCCCCTTGTGTTACCAAAAAATCAGATTTTCCAGCGTACTGCTTGCCAGATATCTCAAGCAGAATTTCCTTAGAAACCTGAACATTTCCCTGAGTGCATCACAGTCACTGACTTTATTGCTGTCTCTTTAGCACCTTTCGCCAAATAATAATTTCGATTTCAATGCGTAAATTTCTGGTAATACAAATTCTCAGAAAATAGCTGAAGCCGAAGCAATAAAAAATACAAATCCAATTAATTATTGTTATTTTTTATTGTTCATAAATGTTACAATAGCACTTTGTTTTTTTTAAATGTTTATTGGTTTTTTTTGTAGGCATTTATCCTAAATAATTGAACGCAAATGTTGGCAGTGACAATAACAAATGTTAAAGTGCATTGATTGTGGCTTAAATGTATTTATTTATTTCATTCAAAATAGAGCCAATGAAGAGTGCTAAAAAAAAACCTAAGCATAAATCCGAAATTTCACCAATTTGGATCTGTCAGATAAAATTTCAAATCTCTACGTACTTTAAAGTAAGCTTTAATTTTCTTTTAGCCCAACATAATTAAAGCTTTCCCAAGCACAAAATTGTATGGCTTTGAGCTGGTAAATTTGCATTAGCAAATAGCCTAGTAATAACAATTTCCATTTCACTTATACTTTTAAATAATATTCATATAATTATTCATTGAGCTACCTAATTGCAGCAAAAAAAAAAACAAACCAACTTCTCAATTACCAAAAAAAACAAAAACTCAATAATTGTTTTTGTAGTCGAAACAAAAGTAAGAGTAACTTTCGAGCTATTAGTTGGCAATTAAAACGGCAAATGAACTTTCAACTTGAGAACAAAAAACAAAAGCGAAATAAAACATTGTAGAACTAAACCAAGCCAAAGAAAGTAAACAAACAAAATTGTAAAGTCAAAGTCGCAAAACAAACAGAATAACAAAAAAAAAAAAATAGACACTGCAACAACAAAACAACATCAACCGCAAATTAGCAAACAAAAGCAAAATTGCTTGCGACTTTGATTGTTTTTTGTTTTAGGGCGGAGCGGAGCGTGGCGGGGAGTGAAAGGGATAGTGTAGGGTGTGTGCGACACCCCTCCCAGCAATGTTGACACCCACAAAAATGTCAAAATAATAAAGTTTGTTGCGCTATAATTTTAATGCCTATTCAAGGGCATTTTAGTTTTGTGGAGATGTTTGCAATGCTTTAAAAGAGACATCTCAGAAACCACAAAATATATATATCTCGGACAGCATTATTAGACTAGTCAATATGGCAATATTCTTATGATTCTATATGAACTTAATGCTCAATTGATAATTGTTAACAAAGTTAACATCGGACGACTATATCCGACAGATCTCATCTGGCACAACTACCTTTTTTTATGTTTATAGTAATGTTAGTTACCAGTTTCAGTAAGTAAAGTAAATATTATAAATTGGTTTCAAAATAAGTTAAGTGAAAAGAATAACAGTTTAAGTTTGCGAAAAATTAGAAATCCTAACACAGGTCTTAAATCAAGTGTGCAAAAGGTACGCTTATCTTTGGCATGGCTAAATTAGCCGTTCTTTCTTGCTTTTCTCAGTCGCTGAGCTGAGACAATGGCGGCAGGTGGGTGGTAGGTGGGGGAGGAGGCGGAGCAGCGGAATGGATGCGGTCTGTGGAAATAGTTAAGACTCAACTCGACTCGAGAACAATGAACA
The DNA here is from genome assembly GCA_035042045.1 of Drosophila melanosoma. Classification (NCBI taxonomy): domain Eukaryota; kingdom Metazoa; phylum Arthropoda; class Insecta; order Diptera; family Drosophilidae; genus Drosophila; species Drosophila melanosoma. Next base: position 307,046 of record JAWNLY010000100.1, on the reverse strand, counting down.
AAGTGAAACTAGCACAGAAATGTGCTTTTGAATAGGCCAGCTCCGCATTACTTTGTGTGAGACTTTTAGATAATAAGCCTGGTAAAGGACCGGTCCAGTTGGCCAAAAACTCAGCACAGACCGTGGTAAATGTAAAATTGTTGGCCATGAAGCAAGTATCTCCAACAAGCTAGAGATGAGAACGTGTCAAATTGTTGAGAGAGATTAGGGAACAAATTTAGTACAAGAAATGCGAACGTCAAACAAAATTAGAAATTTTTTCTTTGGACTTGATTATGATATGCCTGGTAAAAACATTTATATAAAAAGAATTGCCAAGATAATTAAAGAAATTTCTATGCATTTTCCAGCGTTTTCTTTTGCGATAAATAACTTTCTTTCTGTGTTGATATTACTACCATTATATGATTATTATTATGATGTTTCTGTTCAGAATCACTTGCAGTTTCTTAATTGATAAAGTGGGGTTCTTTTTTAAGGTTAATGCTTAAGATTTTACGCCAGGATGTCAAACCGAAAGTAAAGTTTATAAATTCGTTCCAAATTTGTTCAGTGTTTAGTTCCGTCATGGTAGTCTACATGGACTAACAATATAATAATAATAGTTTTTATATATGGTTCTTTTTCGTTGACGAACTGTAATTGTTTAAGTTTTAATGTTTAACAAAGTTAACCTCAGTGAACGCTGCCTTCTGATTATTTAATTAACTAACCAAGTAACTAATAATAATAAATTAAATTATATCAATACAAGTTCAAGGTCTCGAAAAATATTCCACATGTTTATCATGTAATAATTAAGGTACCCTTCAGTTCTCACATCAATTTTAGTTTCATCTCTAACGTATATGCATATATGAAATTAGACACAATAGCTTCAACACGTCAAGTTTGCTTTTACTCATTGTTGCAACAAACCCCTTGCCTCCTTTCTTCCTCCTCTCCCCCTTTTTCACCCACTCAATTTGCCACATGTCCGGCACAACAAGAGATTTGGGCAAGTAATTCACATGGCACTAATTGAATTAGTTGACTGACTTTTGAGGCTGCTACCGATGAATGTTGCCAGCTGTTGCCGATGCTTCCACTCTTTCCATTGATATTTTGCTGCCTCTTCGTTCTCGCAAAAAGGGGGCATGAAGATATTACCGTTACACATCATGAACTAGCACTATAATGCAAAGTGAACAATTAACAACCTGTACCTGGTTCAAATCCGCTTTTCCAGTTAGCTTTACTCGTTGTGCTCTGCTTTGCTCTACTATGCTCTGCCCTGTTTTGCTTAATAAGCCATCTAAGCCTAGTGGGCGTTTTTTGTTTGACTTGGCTAATAAGTTTGGCAAATGTGCCTCTAAATGTGGTGAAGATATTAGAGTTAAATTAAAGTTAGTTTAAATTTGAACTAGGAGAGATGATTACATATAGATAAATATATATAGATGATATATAAATACAGATAAATAAATATAGTTAGTATTAGTTTAAACAAAACAATTTTAATATTATTGTTTATTTATTAATTTACATTTGAACTAGAAACCTAAATCGCTTCTGTGGCTGAGTCTGCGCAGCTGTTTTAAGTGTAAATAGTTTAGTTTTGTGTAAACATTTTAATTTAATTTAAAATTGTTCGAACCCAATTAAAAGTGCATTGATTATTTATCTAGAGTGTATTTGATGTTCTTCTAACAAGCAATATAAAATTTAGATAATGATCATGATCGGTTTGATTGCATTTTTTAAGACTTTGATCAGCTTTAATTTTGTTCATTCTTTCTGTTTATTACTTCGGGTTATTTATTATTTATCTTTTGTGCTGTGTGTTCTGTTCTGTCCTGGGTTCTGTTTGAGCAAGTTGACAAACACAGCTGTTGCCAGTGTCAGTGTTAACAAACAAACACTAAACACTAATTAAACAGATGGCCAAGGCATGCAATGGCATTGAATTACAAAGACATGGCCAATGGGGATATATGTATATATATTCATACATACATATATATATTTATGTATATATATTTATGTAAGAAAGAGTCCTTGGCTGAGATTGAGCAACTACTAAAGCGTAATAAAGTCGTCTCATAAATTGGCCAAAGCAAAAGCCAGTCTGATTAGTTACCGTTCGACTTTGGGCTGGTAAATAATAAATTTAAACGAATTACGTCAAGCAAAAATGGCAAATCAATGCAAATGACTGGACAAACCACAACCGGAGAAAAAACACGACTAGCGAGACAGAGAGACAAAGAAAAAGAGATGGAGATGGTGAAAAGAGAGTTGGGGAGAGGGGCATAATCGGACAACGACTGAAAGCAAAAGCTTTTGTTATTAATTAGACAAATTTACGTTAAAGCCACATAAAAGATGTCAGTGTGCCACAAGGATGTTCAAACGTGTTTTTTGATTTTGTATATTAGAAATTGAATTAGTATGCAAAGAAACAGGTAAAACGAGTAAAGTCTCAAGTTATGATGACTTGAAACGAACTTTGAATACTCTGCCGCCTGAGGAAATTAATACGATTATTGCTAAGCATGAATTATTTACAGAGAAGCAAAGAAACTGCTATCGGCTTAAAGAGAGAGAGAGAGAAAGAGAAATCGTAGTAAATTTTGGTAGTGCTCTAGGCTTTTGATAAGAAATGGAGAGAAATTGTAATTAGACAGATAATTATAATTTTTGCAAAAGTTGTCAAGATTTATTCGCTTGTGGTTAAAAATAAATAGAGTTAGTGATTTAGGTTAGCTAACTGTTAATTGTGATAAAAATGTTTTTTAATCTCTGAGGAAAATTTAAAATAACATTTAAGTTCTATGTATAAAAATTAACATACTTATTAAAAATTAAGTGTTAAAAATGTTTTTAGCTTAAAAAGTATTGTTTTAAGAGTTTATCAAGTTTATTAGTTATCTAAAGTCTTGGTTTAGCTGCTTTTATTTATGTTGTTAAATTTGTATAACTGTTTAGTTTTATTTATTGTCGATTTTTTAAAATTCACTTTTTGGCTTTAAAATTCCACAATACGTATGTACAATTCGGAGGGTTTTGAACTATACATTTTTAGAAAATCGCGCATAAGCTCGCCAAAAATATTCCGATCTACGAGTTATATTCATACTACATATGCATTTTTCTATATTAATTCTAAATTAAAAAAAAGGTCAGCAAACACTAGATTTTTCCTATCTATATAGCATTAGTTTTATTTGCAGCTAGCCTTAGTTGTATAATAGAAGGAATACACCCGGATTAAGTAGCGTCTGCGATACATATTCAGCTAGCTGGCCGAGCACTCGTTTAATGAAAGTGCAGCAGCAGCAGCAGCTGCTGGCAACAAGTTGCACGCATGCGCATGCCCAGTCAAGCGAGAGAGAAAGAGAGCGAGCGAGAGGGAGGGAAGGAGAAAGAGCGAGAAGGAAGTCAATAGTTGATAGGCGGCAAGGCAAGGCAAGGCAATGTAAGGCAAGCAAAATGTGCATATGGCAATGCCTTTAGAATATATTTTGTGTCTGTTTGTTTCGAGTCTCATGATTATTGTAACCGGTTTTTAGACTTGGCCGCAAACAACGGCAACAACAAAAACAACAACAACAAGTTGCGACTCCCATGAGTGGCTGCTGCAACTTGGGTTCATTGTTTACCCAGACTGCGCTGTTGTTATTATTATTATAAATATTATTGTTGTTGTTGTTGTTTTTGTTGTCGAACATACATGTGCTTTACTCTTTGTTTGCCTACCTACGATCTGGCCAGACTCGGTCGCAGTCTGAGTCTTGGTTTAATTACATTTTTCCAACGAAACACACACACACACAACTCTTCACATCTAGCGGAAGTTGTACAAAAGCCGCAAGAGACCGGCCGCATAACAACAACTACAACAAAAGCAAGATATAAGAAATAATAACAACTATAATGTAACAAAAAGTTCAACAAACATGTGTCGCATACGTGCACCATAAAACCCAGTTACTTTTCAGTCAAAACTTTTTGGTAGTAAATGAAGTTTCGTTGAACTCCCTGCGATGCTTTATATAAGCCGCTTAAGAACAATACCAAAAAAATAAATATATAAAATTTTATAATTGACGAAAATCACCAAAACTGAACTTAGAGTGACATAAAATACTCATAAATTTTGTAACTTTAAGTGACACGCCAATTATTATCAGATCAAAATTTAATTTAAAAATATAAAGTTTTATGTTAATTGCAATTAAAATTAAAGCCTCGAGATTGTAAATAAACCTATAAAGTCTCCAAGTTTTTATTTAAGCAGTAATAATTGGCAAGGAAAATTACGCTTTTTATTATCTGATCTGATATAAGTAGATCTGTATACATTTGAAAAAGATTTAAATTAGCAATATAAAGTTGTTTTTATAGAAATGCTCAGGTCAAGACTTGGAACATATTTTGAATATTTCTTCTTGTTCATACTTTTTCAGCATTGGTTGAATTGTTGTTGTTAAGTATTATTATCTAATGTCTTTAAGAACGCACGATAATATATCAATGATACTATATCAGTCAATAATAATTACAAATGGTATTTCTATTAAAGTTTCTAAATTTCAACTGATTTTCAAAACATAAGTCATAAAATTAGAAAGTGTCTCACTTCAAGGAAATTAAAAGCAATGTTTAAATAGCTCACTTTTGGAATACATATAATAAATTAAAACAAAAACAGACTTACGGCAATTAACAAAATGCAGCAAAAAGCGGCAATTGGCGTTGACGTTGATGTTGTTGGTAGTTTTTTTTTTCAATGCTGCATTCAATCAAAACACAAATCACACTGCAATTGTAAAAAATTTTATTTATTATGGACTTGAGCACACACTTTCACGGGCACAACAAACAATTAATTGACTAGATTTTTGCAGTTTGCACATGTTCAACTTCTCTATCTCATTCTCTCTCTTTTTGTACCTCCTGCGATGAAACGATCAACAGCTGGCCAATAGGCAACAGCAAGCGGGTTTGGTATGTTTTGCACTGCGCAGAGACGGTCGTAAAAAAAACTTTCGCTCAAAACGGATGCAGCAGGCGACTCACTCACACTCCTTCAAATGGGAAACTTAGCTGCAAACGGATTAAGAAAGAGCGAGAGGAACTGGTTTCTTGTAACAGGAATTTGGACAGTGTTGCCAAATAGGCATTGCATTAATTATATATGTTAAGTTATTTGTTTCCTTTATTTGCAAAAAAAAAAATACACACGCATTTGAATATTTTCCACCTGAATTATTTCAAATTCTTTGTGGTTGTCGGTGTACTAATTTATTTGTTTCAGCGCTGGCCTACAAAAAAACATATTTCTTTAATTCTTCTCGTTTTTTGTTTGTTTTTGTTTTGCACTTTCTTTTGGCGCTTGTGTATTTTTACTGCTATGCCTGCAAGAAGTGATCTTTTTTCCTCTTGTTCTCTTTCTCTTTCTTGCCTATTTATAACAACTCACGCATACACACACACACAACGAAAACCAAAAACCAGCGAAACGTAGCCGACAACAACAGCAACAGCAAACACACAGGTGAAAATTAGTGCAGCAAATTCGTGGTTGTACTTTTTTGTGGCTGTTTGCTATTGCTGTTTTTTGTTTGCTAATATTACAGTACTTTGGCATGCGTATCACTAAAATATTAATTGAATACCGAATGTTTATGGAATAAACTCAAATTTAAAGAAACGAATTAATTCGTTACTGCATTGCTTTGCATTTATTAAACATTTTTATTTTACTAAGATCACTTTCTTATTAATTTTTAATTTATTTGAATTATTTTTTAAACATACATTTGACTTATTTCAATTTTCAAATAATTTATTATACCAGATAACGCGCTGAGCAGACGACAACGTTCACAATGCGGCGGCAAAACAATAACTAACCATGGCATATAATAATCGGTATGCGCTGCTAAAAAGCTATGACTGAGAGCACGAGGAGAAATGTTTCCCTCTCTTTGACTGTTATACTCAAATTGGTAATATTACTGCTAAAGTGATATGTTAATGTTAACATGATCTGCAGAATGTTAATATGTTTTGGGCCTGGAGATAGGTTGATTGTATAATTAAATACAAATATTTTTATTCTTGATAGTTTTAGTCTGGCTATAAAAGTAAAAGCTCTAATATAATATTCTTATTCCCCAATATTTATAACATGAATTGAATATGTCATTCTTTTGTTGAATTCTTTTATTTGTAAGAAATCGAAATGTATTAAATTAGTTACAGGACAATTTTATGATTACGATATAATTGCAGACGATTGGAACTTATATAACTATTTTGGCAACTACGAAGATCTTATGAATGAACATGTAAACACAAACACATTTAATTATCTTAAACTAATACAGGCCTTGGTGATTTAAACGGTGGGTAAAATTGCAGTCAGTTTAGAGTCATTCTTCCAGTTATTGCATTCAAATTATAAACTACAAAACTAACTAAAAATTTATATTTGTAAAGATGGAAATGATTTGGTGTTGCTGTCAGGAACGTGTTGAGGGCGTCGAGCAGCAGGCCATGGACACATCCATTGAGTGACAGTCGTACTTACTGCTGCTGGGCAGCTCCTGGGAGAAGACGAAATTGGAGGAGTTCGTGTTGGTTTCGTTGAAGCCGCTATCGGTGCGATATAATCCGATCCTTGGTGCAGCCTGTTCCGGTTCCTCATCTAGTTGAACTTGTGGTGCCTGCTCTTTCTGCTGTTCTTCCTGCCCGTCCGACTCATCCAGAAGATTGGCGTTAAAGGATTGCGACAAGTTCTTGCGATTTGCGGAACGATGTCGACGATGGCCACGCGGCGTATCCGAATTGGAGGAGCTGCAATTAAAGCTGAGAGTGGACAGCTGTGACAATTGCATACCATCAGCATCAGCATCCGCATCCTCCTCCTCCTCCTCCTGATCGGTTTCATAGTCAGGCATCTCATCCTGCTCGATCAGCGAATTCGTTGGCAATTGACGAGCGCTGTTCACTCGTAAGCGACTCACACGCTGATTGATGCTGCTATCCGTGGAGTACTCCAGTGCCATTGGCGATGAGCTGCGATCGGGCGTAAATTTACACGCCACTCTTCCCGTGCCCGTCAGCTCCGAGAGCGTCGCATGCTCACCGCTGCTGCTGTTGCTTTGATTGTTGCTTGCAATCCTTTGCAGTCGCCTGCTCAAATGCGCCGATGGTACTATTGGCGAGGGCAGATCGACGAGTTCTTGGAGGAGTTGTTTGCGCTTGCGTGTGCTGTACGGCCCGTTGCCATCGTCCGGTGTGCCCGGATGCAGGCCGCACAAATTGCGGATGGGCGATAGGCAGCCAAAGCTATTAGAACCCTCGCCCGCCGAATCAGACAATCGGCCGGCAAACATGGTCTGCTTGGCTTCTGGACTCGAGCCCACCATCTGCGAATGCTGCTCCTCGGCTTCGGCTAACTGCTGGCGCTCCTGCTCTATTTCACCCAAGACAATAACATTCTTTAGGTCGAACAATTTGCGTCGCATAGAGTTGTTGAAAAGATCCGAACCACTGCCAGACTTAATGCGTCGCGATGATCCTGCCAAATGGGACTGTAGATACGGACGCAGTGCCTCCTCCAGGGCCTTGGGCAGCACAGGCGGCAACGATAGCTCCGTTTGCACCTCACAATCCCGCGACCTGGTCTTGCTTCTATTCGAGATTGGAGTATTCTCGGCGGTTTCATTGAGTATGATGCGATGCTTGCGCAACGGACAGTCCACGGGACTGGGCACTATGTGAGATTCCTTAAAGAATGCACTGATGGCCAACTGCGCCTTGGACTCCTGGTCGGCGTCCGGTGAATCATGAAACTGTGTCTCATGTGGCTCAACATCGGCTGGCTTCAGTTGTGACACTTCCTCAATATCCCATTCAAATTGGGTCGACGACAACTGCGGCGTTCGCGATCGGCACTGAAACAACGATGGACTGCAAAAATGGATAAAGGATAAAGGAGCTGCCTGATGGTAATAAATCCACAAGGAAAAACTCACCTGGCAATCAGCGGCAAATGCAGGCGTTCTGTTAATGCACCCTCAAATGGATTTCGCACCTTTTGCAAACGTTTTGGTGGAGGTGTGCAAACAATTGATGTTGTGCTCATTTGGGGACTGTTTTTCAATTGCATTTTATTCGCCTCTTTGGCGCCATTGTTTCGCGTTGCCGACGCCGTTGATGAGAAATTGATGCTGTTGTTGTTGTTGCTGAGGCTGCGTCTACCGCTGGTCGTCACTCGGCATTTCATTTCGTTGAGACTGGCATAGTAACGCGTCTTGAGTGCGTCCGGTGTACGCACCTCATCTGTGTACATTGCGTTGCAAAAACTATATTGGCCAATTTCTGACAATTTTTAGAACTCTTAACTAATTTTCTCGATCGGCTCCTTCAAGCAGGCAGCTGCCAGTATTTCAAATGAACAGCAGTGTTGAAAAACATCACTGAGCATTAACCGATAAGCGCGATAAATACATCTAGTATTTGAAAATAAAAATTGCGCGCTCGCCATCAAATCAATCAGATTTTCTGATTAAATAATTCAAACAAGTAAATTACATGCTATCAATTTATTTAGCATAGTACAATTGACACATTTCATGAGTGTCAGCATAGCATACAGGAGTTACAAATCAGAAATATCGTTATCGACGTATGCTCTACTCGACTTAGAATTTGAAAGTTTTTTTTAGTAAAAAAAAGTGTCTTTAAAATGGAATAATTCTGTCGCACTTGCGCCCAAGCTCCAAACATTTTAGTTAATATATTTGCACCAATGATGACCACAAGAAACGGACAGCAACAAATATACTGCATGGCGGACTTAGTCAACGAACTCCTTGGCTTCGACATGGTGATACAAACCAGTGATGCACAGACCCAATATATTTGCCAAGCTTGCATTGATTCTGCAAAAGCTGCTGTCGACTTCAAGCGCATTGTTGCAAAATGTAACCAAATAGATCTCCAGCCACACCAAACAAAGGTAAAGCAGGAGAAGAGAGTACTAGAAGTATTCCATGAAAAAGTGATGGAAATAATTAAGAGAAACCAAGAAGAACATAATTCCTCATGCAATATGGTCGATATCGGGGAACTAGAAGGATGCTTGTTGAACAATCCGAAAGTTGAAAATTTACCCCAAAAGTACAAGACTCCGTTAAGATCAAGCTCCAACAAAATCAACAAAAGCAACGAACGCCAGCAAAACAAATGTCCGCACTGCAAATTAATGCTGAGCACCCCTGGTAACCTAAAGATTCACATTCGCCAGCACACGGGGGAGCGTCCCTTCAAGTGTGCCTACTGCCCTAAAACGTTTCTACAGAAGATAAATATGATTGTGCACACGCGTGTACACACTGGCGAGCGTCCCTACAAATGCTCCTCTTGCCCGAGATCCTTTGCCCAGGTTTCTGGTCTACTTTTTCACGGTCGCAAATTTCCAGGACATCAGCTGGAAAAGAAACCAAAGATAAAATAAAACAATGGCATATTAAAATTAAAGATATTGAAAAAGATAATAATAAAATACATAGCTTAGTAAACAACAACAAACCGAATTTGCGTATATTTCTAATTTCTTGTGAGACGGATGTAATCGACAAATGCTCGATGCTTTCAAAGAAACATTACAAATCGATCATTGAGCGGCGGTAATAATAATTAAAATTAATTGGCTAAGTTAAAATAATTAAAAATGTATGTTATATTCCTAAAGAGATTATATATTTCAAGGAGCATATTCTATGTTATTAAAGAGAACGTAATTACATGCATTGTAACTTTCTTTTAATTTTTGCACTGATTACGTCACACTTGGTATTTTTATTTAATACGAAATGAAGGCTTTGGTATATTTTCCATAGTCAGTTGCGGTCACACTAGAACTCATTCTTTGAATTTAATTCCTCGCCACGGCACGGAAGGTCGCAATATAAGTGAGAATCTCATTTTTTTTTAATTGCATAAGAAAAATTAATCACATGCTCAAAGCAAAATAAAAAAATATTAATATACACGTTTTGGAAATTGTGCTATATTAAATTTGTGTAAGACAACAAAAGTGCTTGCCGTACACATTTTGCACAGTGCTCGAGGCTTGCCAAATGCACCGCATTATGTAACCTAGAAATGTGAAGAGCGAAAAAGTGAAAAGTTGTGCAAATCCTAAAAGCAGCAGAAGCAGCTGATCGACCAAATTAGATTAGATATACGGTGGGCTAATTATACACATTTTACAAATCTTTCTTGTTTTCTCTTACAGTTTAGAAAGAACAACAACAAAAACCACAAAAATGTTCTCATCATTCTTTCAAACTGCCAAAAATTCACCATTCCGGACACCATTCAACCGCGTCCAGTGCGATGATGGCCAGTCGACTGTGTTGACTCCGGCAGCTGTTGTCAGCCATCCGGCTCCTGTGGTTGGACGCGAAATTGCCGCTGCTGCTGCTGTGGTATCGCCTTCCGATTCCTGTGAATTTGGAAGCGCCAAATATTTTGCATTGTGCGGCATTGGTGGCATTTTGAGCTGTGGCACAACGCACACCTTTGTGGTGCCATTGGATTTGGTCAAGTGTCGTCTGCAGGTCGATCAGGCCAAATATAAGAATTTATTCCATGGCTTCAAAGTCACCGTGGCCGAGGAGGGCGCACGTGGTCTGGCCAAGGGCTGGTTCCCAACCCTAATCGGTTACTCGCTGCAGGTGGGTTCAGTGACAGTTATCTAATCGCAACTTTTTAATTGACATGTGATCTATTATGCATGCAGGGTCTGTGCAAGTTCGGTTTGTATGAAGTGTTCAAGGTAAAGTACGCTGAAATTCTTGGCGAGGAGAATGCGTATCTGTATCGCACCTATGTGTATCTGGGTGCTTCCGCATCGGCTGAGGTCTTTGCCGATATTGCACTGTCGCCATTTGAAGCGGCCAAGGTTAAGATTCAGACCGTGCCCGGCTTTGCCAACACATTCCGTGAGGCTGTGCCCAAGATGCTGAAGGAAGAGGGCATTACGGCCTTCTACAAGGGTCTGGTCCCATTGTGGATGCGTCAAATCCCATACACCATGATGAAGTTCGCTTGCTTCGAACGTACCGTCGAACTTCTCTACAAGTGAGTTTGGGGTCTAAAATGAATTTTTATTTGTATTTAATATTAATGTTTGTGTTATTTTTTCCAGGTATGTGGTGCCCAAGCCACGCACTGATTGCACTAAGGGCGAGCAGCTGGTTGTGACCTTTGCCGCTGGTTACATTGCTGGCGTCTTCTGCGCCGTTGTTTCGCATCCCGCCGATGTGGTCGTCTCCAAGCTGAACCAGACCAAGGGCGCCACAGCAGCCAGCATAGCCAAGTCATTGGGCTTCATGGGCATGTGGAATGGTTTGACGCCACGTATCATCATGATTGGTACGCTTACAGCTCTGCAATGGTTCATCTATGATGGTGTCAAGGTCGCCTTGGGCATTCCCCGCCCACCACCACCAGAGATGCCCGCCAGCCTGAAGGCCAAGCAAAATTTGTAAATAAGTGGTTCAGAAAATGATACACCCAAAAATGCAACTGGAAAATATCTCCATTAAGTCTAAATTAGAGTAATGATCAGGCAATTAGCAAAGGAACGAGGCGGCAAACAACATTTAGTGGCATTATTTATTTAAATTTCAAATAACAATATTTTGTTCAAGTTAATCTGTATCTACATCTGTATCTGTATCTATGACTATTTTAGCCATTCCACAACTATTCTTTATGCATTTTCACAAACTGCTCGGCAAAACTATATTCTACATTCGAATTGCGGTATTAAGCTATACTTCTAAACTTTAAATATTCCAATCTAATAATGTTTGTGTGTATTTTTAGTCAACATCTAATGTGTTGTTTTCCCTACCTCAGCGATATGTATGTGTTTTGATGGGTATCTGAACTTGATATTATGTAACAGATGCGATGCGCTACTTGAATGTCACTTAGTGTATTTCCCAGAACCTCTGAATAAACTAAATTATAAAATGAAAAACAATATGAAACTCTTCTTTTTTTTCAATTATTTGCTAACCAGTTTATTTGCAATTTGCAAAATATATCGATTTTACTGTGTGATGACCTTTGACGTCAAAAGGAATGTTCTGATAACACTTGTTTTATTACTCATGATTTTTAACGTCCATCAAATTACGATAATATATTACCATTATTTATAAATATTATCTTATCGTTATGGTATACATTAATCTACTATACTATAAATAACTGTAATTCAATATAATAGTAAATTGTTCTTAAATTTGGTATTTTAATTTGGTTCCTTAAAAGCTATATAACAAAAGTGTTTTTACACTAATAATAGATTTTAATTTTTATAGTTTTCATGATGAAATATTTGTGCGTCTTAGCAACGAAATAATATAATAAAATAATAACCTAATAAGCTATATGGGAATAAAGAAAGTACTCAGCCACTACGAAGCTAACATACTCTTACAGATAAGAAAAAAAACCCAGTCTGCCGACATTGGATTATAAATCATGATTTAAAATATATATATGAGGTCGAAGATGTCGCCTTCAATGCAATTTTCACAAGAAAATAAAAAATATATATTATCTTATATTCGCAATAAATATTAAACATTTGAATTTCTAATTTAAAAATATTATATTTCTTTAATAGGTAGAAAGAGTTTCATAATACAACCCATAAATGAAATATATTTTGCTGACTTCACATGAGGCGTTTTATAAACTACAATATACTTCGAATCCTGTCGGGTTTCACAGATCCTCACACTATAAACAAACCTGAAACCGAAAAAAATATTTTAATTTATAGGAAGAATATACAGTTAAATTACACTATTTGTATCCACTTTCATATCAAATTAGTCGAAATTTCTTCGATTCTACAATATTTATAAATAAAGAAAAATCATTTTTTTTTTTTAAATATTTATTTGTATGACCAATGAGCATAATATGTATATGTATATGTAATAATATGGCTCGTAGTATCATGAGTTTCACTGCGTACATGTTGTTTTCAATTGGCATCTGTTAAAAACTAAATAATCATAAAGTCATGGATAAGAAAATCTAATTTCTCATCACATATTTTTTTCTCGGGGGATACGGGGGGAGAACTTACAATTAAATAACCTCTAAGTACTACAGCTAAATGTTTACAAAACTAAACGCATAGGTAAAATGTATATAAATGTATTTAACAGGCAATTTTCTGGTGTATGATTTATATATGTATATATAACATATATGTATATATATATATATATATGTACAGATTTCTTAAGACTATGTTTCAAAGTCGGGTTCACATGCACAAGAACAATTAGAAACGTAAATGGAGTTGTTTTTTTTAGGTGATGTTTTTCGTATGGTTTTTATTATGATTATTATTAATATATTGTATTGCAGAACGTGCTTTCTCCGTAACAAGCCATTTCAGTCTTCAGAGTTTCAAATAACCAAATTAATAATAAAAAAAAGAAATTCTTTACAAATTTTCCATGCAAAACTTAATTACTAAAATTGTTAAATATATTCGTTTAGTTTTTTTTGTTCCTGTTTTTTTTTATATATATGCATGTGAAAAATTTCGAAATAATGGTTTGCTAGGATAATTCACGCTTTTTAGTTTTTTGTTTTGTTTTGTTTTGTTTTTTGTATTTGTTTTTACTTTTGTTGTTTCGTTGTTTAAACTAATATCAGTTATATAGTAGACAATCACACAGGCGTACAAGCAAACATAAAATAGACAATAATAGTACAAAAAAATTGATATTGATATCGTGACACAATCAAACAAACAACTACTAGTTGTTTTTTGTAAAAAGAGATATGTGTGTGTGTGTGTGTGTGTGGTAATATAGGGATATGAACTTGAAATTCAAATGAGTTGGTTTTTATAAAACTCAATTACGCTTAGAACTTAAAGTAGTTTCTGTTTGATTGTACGTAGAGAAATATAAACCTCAAGTCAATGGCACCTTTTGATTTGTACCAGTTTCTGGCTTTAAAAATTGTGTACGTTTTTTAATATAAATGATGAGTTTCATCCTCAATTCAATGTTTGTTTTTTTTTTTTTTTTTGATTCTTCGGAACCAATGCTAGGATAGGTTGTGCTGCTGCTGTTTCTTTCAAATGGAAATCAATTCCAGCCGCAAGGACCTCGGACAGCCACAGGACCTGCTTTCTGTTAGCTATAGCAATTTTAGCTTAATCCTCGCTTCATCCTACCAATATGGTGTATTAGTCTCCTGGCTATTCGCCGTCTGCGCCTTGGCAAGTGCATCCGTAAGAGTTGACCGCATCTGTTGGCTCGAGCTGCGATTCTGAGACTTATCATACGGCGACAGGGCATTGTAGTAAAAGGGCGAACGTTTGCTGATGGTATAGTTTTTGCCCTGAAAATATAAATTTATACACGATTGTTAGTTGCAGTTGTTAATTGTCGGATTTCTTCTGCTCAAACTTACATCATTATTGTCCCAAAATTCAGTGTCATTGCTGCGATAGCAAATGCAGAATTCCAAACGCTTGGAAGATGGTGGCAGCGTGATCTTGAATGAGAATGTATCGAAGACGACGTGGGCACAGGTGGCTGGTCCATAGGCCCGGGCAAATGTACAAAATATGTCCTGTTGGCTCTTCCAGTCGTCCCAGGTGGTGCGCACAATGACCTCCTTTTGAAAATCGATGTTCTTCACTTTGATGGTGCCGACCACAATCGATTCCTCATCCTTGACAATCACATTCTCCAGCGACACAAAATCACTTTCAATCTTTTGTCTATTGATTAAAGATAATATTTAGTTTTGGGATATATTTTAATTAAAATTTTTGTATCCCACCTAAATGTCAAATAATCGGATGCTGGCTGCTTAAAGTCAACGGTCCACTGATCCGGCGGATGCGGGCTGACCAGTCCCTGTGTGATTTGCTCCAGAAACTTCATGCTCCAGTAGGGTGGCACATTCGAGGGCTCCGACATGACGCGCACCTCCGTCAATGAGAGACCCTCATCATCGGCAAAGATCACATGTTTCTTGCGCAAACGACTGCAATCGAGAGAAATGACGCAAGAGAAATGAGAAAAGGCGGCCAAAGAGAATAAAAATCATTTTATATAGATGACATTTAAATATATATATGTTTATTCGAGAGCAGCCATTAAATTTTGTATGCATTTTTAGCCTCGAACCTGGCCTTATCAGTTGTTCTTTTGCCTTGGCTTTGGCCACCCCACGTAAAAAAAACACCTAATAAATATTTATACACATCTTTATTCGAGGGTCATCAAGTCAAGTATCATTAAGGATTTCTATATTTATGCTTAAAAAAAAGTTTATAATTTTGTTTGTATTCGATTTGAATAGAAACTGCGACGTTGCATTTTGCTTTCGTGCGCGATATTATTTTTGGCACATCCCATGCTTGAATTTGACAAACACAAATACAGCCAACAATCTCAAGTGACCAAGTTTTTTTGAACTGGCAAATTGCACAAATCGGAAGCTGTCAGCGCCCATTGCCAGTTCATTTGGCATTTAAATCTTTTGCCTTTTTTTTTCGATAAAAAAAAGAAGAAGAAAAAATCACATATTGTTTACAAAAAAGAAATGAAAAAGACAAGTATTTTTATTTGCCCATTTCGAATATTGTTATGCATTTTTATTTTTTGGGTCATAATATTTGGGTATACACACACTGTGCGTATGAGAAAAATGATTGTGTATTTGTTTCTATTTTGGTCGGCATAGCATTTTCAGAATACATGGATTCGAGAGACAGAGTGGGAGACAAAGGGAGAGGATCTTATGTCTACTATTTAAAGTGTATCTCTGGATGTTTTGTGTTGGTTCCAGACACCCACGGTTATTTGGATGTAAATAAAACACGCCCATTTCAAATGCCTTATATTATATATTATTCATCTGAAGAATAACGCACGATTTGCTAATTTTTATGAAAAACAAATGTATGTGCATAGCAAATGTGAAATAAACTGAAATTATAGCGATAATTTTTTTGTGTTTTAGAACAAGTATAGATTGTCTACACAATTTGGAGATAAAAATGCAGATTAATTATTTTTGAGAATACGATTTGTTTCATATTTCTTAACCGAATTTTGGCAGATTTTTAGAGGCATGAAAAGAGAGATATAAGTTAAAATATATTGATTTTATTGCTATTATATTATACTATCCATATTTTATGCTATCACAATTTCTCGATGTCCTTATTCCCTATGACCAATAATGCAATTCTATTTATTATTATTTATGACCAATTTCTTAGGGGATTGTTTCTATTGTCATAATGCATAAATAGAACTGTAGCCAAACAAATGTTGAAATGCTAAACAAATCCTTAGAAATTACACATAATATTGTCTGCGAACTTTTTAATGAATGGCAAACACTTAGAGCTTTTAGTATATATATATATATATCTGTATATAGATAAATGAGCATACATTTGTGTACTTTCTATAATAAGCGCGGCCAACACACAAATTGTGGCTATTTGCTTAGTTGGCTGGGCTTATTAGTTCGAAACCAATATCAAACAGCCGGTTGGGGCTTTTTGCTGCCAACGTTCCGCGATCACGCGTCGAAGGCGTGCAATGATCAACGCTGCATTTTCTTCAACAGGTTTTTTGTATTTCATTTCTTTAATCAGCCGATCGAACGATCGCTGCTCGCGTAAGTTTGTCCGTGTGTGTGTGTGCGCGTGTGGGGGGAGAGCCCCTCAAATCAGATCTCGTTTTTGAACGCACTCTCCTGCGCTCCAAATGCTGTTTGTGTCAACTATAAATCTGTAGTTGTTGAACAAAAAAAAACTAACATCGTTTTTCAGCTTTTCAGTTTTTAGTTTTTCAGTTTGTCATAGATTTATAGGCCACATTTGGCTGGAGGAAGCCTAAGAAATGTTAAAACGGGTTTGCATTTCTTTCTTGTTTTCTGTCTGCATTCATTGAAATAAAAAAAAAATAAAAATGCTTAATTTATATGGGGGTCCGGTTTACAACAAGCCACCAAAAAATAAAAAAACAGTCCCCAAAACCATGTAAATTTCTTGAGTATGAAATGCACAAAAAGGTGTGAAAGAAACAAGTTTACTGCAAAGGGATTACAAAAACTCTAAAATCAACCGATAAGCTATGCTGTAAGAAAATTAGCTGTCTTTATAAACAATTAACAAATATCTTTAAGGGCTAGACAGTTAAAAGTAGCCATTTAAGGGTCAACAACCCTTAACCAAAACATATAATTTTGCTTTCGACCTTGTGAAATATTTTTGTCATCTGATGGTCAGGCTGGCGACATTTACAAACTGCCTTGATGTGCGTGTGTAACCAGCTCATAATTATGAGAAGGTGTTTCCGCCTGCTCTCTCTCTGTCTCTGTCTCTTTCTCTTTACCTCTCTGATAATACAAACACCATAGAAAATTAGTTTTATTCAAATAAGTCAAACTAAAATTCTACAAATGCTATATTTGTTTGCCTTTCTTTTATGTTTCTTACATATTTAATTAAAAATTTACATTTCGAAATCTTTACGTTTTTCAAGCACAAATTTTTACACGTGATGAACGAATGCCCAAACTGTCTGTATAAGTTAGACATGAGATTATATATATTTTTACAATTAAATATATATACAAGTGTATGATGAAAACATTTTTCAACTAGTCTACACCCAAAAAAAAAAAAAAAAAAACACACAAATAAATAGAAGAACGCAATTATCACGCGTTTAGTTTGAAAATGCTGTCGTACGTTTTGGGGGCCTTGGCGTGACCTGGTACGCTGCCATAGATCTCGGTCGAGTCTATTTAGTGCCTCATATCTTGTCGATCATATTTAGTGCGGCAATTAAAAGTGTGGCATGTGACGGTTGACAAGCAACACTTGGTTAGGAAGTCCGTTTGTGATTAATGAATATCAGCATTAGTTGGCTACAATATTGAATATTAACGAATCATTAGATGTATATATATATGATATATATGTGTTTAAGACTTTCCCTATCAACGATTTACATTAAGCTTATTTTTTCTTAATATAATTCACGTTCTTACACCTTTAAGTGCATATTTTACAATTTTAATATCAATTGCTTTACCAAACCTTTGAGTTACTTGAGTTGGCAAAGCTGTTAAGTAGATTTTTAAGCCAAAATTCATCCATCAAATCCAAATATCTATAAGCATTCACCTCTTAAAGTGTGAGTATTTTATTGGGGAGGAGTAAAATGAGCCAAGAAATCATAACCAATAAAAAAGTGTTGCAGTATTAATATTATTTGAACCGCAAATAATTTTTTTTTTCAGTGATTGATTGCCGTACGCAACCGCAAAATTTTCAAACACATATATGTATGTGTCTGGTTTACATTGATAATGATGTATGTGTGTATGTATTCGTTACATGGGTGTTATTGCCTTTAGGAGATATCAGCTGTGTGGCAATCCCCCGTCTAGACGCTAGGCAAATGGCCAACCAAAAATAGTATCTGTATCTCAAAATGATGTTCGCCGTCTGCTGGCAACTGCACTTTTCATTTTGTATTTTTAGGCATTTTTTTTTGCTGCTTCAAAATGTCAAATTCAAGTGCATAGAAGCTTTTAGCCTCAGCACAACAACTGTTTGTGTTTTATATAGAAATATTTTTGGTATGACAAGTTTGGAATTAAATTTTACTGTTTGAAGTTTAAAATTCACCTATAGAATAATGGCGTCATTTTCGAATACTTTGGTACTAAAAACCTTAATTGTTTTGTCTTTTTTATCTCTAAATAGCAAGTATACACATACAATATCCTGACTGAAAGATTGCAGCCAGCACTATAAATATTTTTATTTGGATTTAAGTGCAAATGCCAAATTCTATTATATTTAAAATATATATATTTACAGTTGCAACAATAATTCTCGCTGCAAGAACAATTTTCTTGCTATTGAAAATAATATTTAAATATACAAATTTCTTAAAAATTGAAATTCATTTTTAAGTTTTTCAGAAACTTAAAATTTGTATCATATGTATAAAAGATTGCTTTAGAAAGAAGACATATTTTTCTAAATTATAGCAAAGTAAATCCCGGGTTTTAAAAAGACAGAGTTTTGGAAAAATTCTTTCTAAAGAATATGGTAAGTTGGTCGTAGCTTCGAAATTCATGTCGTATTTTTTGCGAGTGTACTTTTATCCCTGTGACATGTGCTTGCGATGACGTCTATAAAATTTGTAGCGACTGCCAACGAAAATGTTTAGATTTATCTTTTTTCTTGATCTCTGGCCAAATTTGTATTTAAATGCAGCTGAAAAATATATATTTATCTGTGTGTGTATATTATATATCATTTTCACGATCTTTCTGTTTACCACATTGCTTTCCATTTAAAGTATTGAGTGTCAATTTTAAATAACACCCCAGCCAATTACAATGTAGTTCAATTTGCGGTGGCGCCATTGCCAACCAAAAAAAAAAAATTGACGTCAAATGATTTTGTGGTTGTTTTGCACTCGGCCCACTCTGGTTACCCTTATGCAAACAAACCAAGTTGGCCAACTCACCTCTGATCTGAATGTGTCACGAATTCATCGCTGCTGTCCAGCTCCGTTGTGGCAACATTTGTGTTGGTGTTGGTTCTGTTGTTGTTGTTGTTGTTGATGTTGTTGTTGCTGTTGCAGTTGTTGGAACTTTCGTTGCTTTTGTGCAGGCAGGATTTGCGACTAAGGCACGATTTGGGATGTCTGTTGAGCGATGGGGCAGAGACCATGCGCTCCAAATAGCTGCGACCGGAACGACTGCCAACGCCAAGGGGCGTGCCACCCGTCTTAATGGGCAACTGTTGGCCCTGAGCGGCATTTGAGGCATTGTTGACCATCGCCATAGAGGCCAATGTGACCGCTTGTGGACGGCAATAGCGTGAAGCTATGCTATTTGGATCATCATTGTAGCTGAAAGCAGATAAAGAGCCACAAATGAGCATATATTATATATATATATATATATATATGGTTCTTGAAAGATCTGCGCATTATGTACATCTATATATCCCATGTGATCTGGTACTCTCTATATATGTCTGTCTCTCCCTCTTTGGGGGCTCACGTTTACTTTCTTTTTATCAGCTGCATACTGATAAGATTTTTCCATTATATTGTGGCGCTGTCTTTTATTTTTGAGAGGCGATAACGAATGGCATTTACTTAGCATTGTATTGTTCAGTTGCTACACATATATATATATTCTTTAAAGAAATAGAGTCGGACTTCTGTGCATTGATAAGCAAAGAAATTGTTGAATCTATTACTTGCGACCTCCGCTCTTTATTTGACAGAAATACTAGTAATTCATAAATTTTTGTTGATTTCAAATTGCTATTTGTGTTTTCAGAATATTCGTATTTGGCCTCTTTCGCACATGATTCATCACAGAACATGGGATATTTTTCGGCATAAACTGATTGCAGTTTCTTTTTTTTTTTTGGTGGCTCATAACAATTACTATTTTTCTCATCTATTGGGTCAATGTCTGATAAGGCAATTTTTGATGCTATTTTTTATATTTAAATATTCGCAATTTATATGACTTCTATAAAAAATGTATTTTGAAGTGCTTCATTTATTTTTAATTTATTTATTTATTTGGCTTAGTTAAGTTTAAAAAAATCGCTTTACTTGGAATATTTACTAATAAAATAATGTTTATTTTATTATTTCTTTAGAAATTTGTGTATATATGCTAATCCATTTTATTTTTAGCTTCAATGCGATTTAATTAAAATGTATCATTTATGTTTTTATGGTCCAAACTAAATCTCCCGGCACATATGGACAAGCATGATTGAAATCAATTGCGTCAAGCAGCAGCCCAAAAGACCCAAAGTTACCCGATATAATTGTCAAAAACAAAATATGTTTAATTTTTCAAGCGCCACGCGCGAATTTTTTTTTGCTTTCAGCATCATTTGGCCCCACAAACAAATAAAAAGGAAAAGAAATCACCACTCGCTGCTGCGTCCCCCTTCTTTCTAAATCTCTATATTTCTGTCTGGCGACAGCAACAACGAAAGTTTTGTTTTGATCATTCCATTCCTTGCCTTGATCTTGACGGCTTTCAATAATTTTTCGCAATTCTGTTGTCAACCAGAGCAACCTAAGCATATTTTTAGTGTATGCCTCAGAGTTGTTAAAAAATATGTATACTAAATTAAGATGTTCCAATATTTAACCTGAACTCGAAATTGATTTTGTACTTAATATATTTCCGATGTGTTGTTAAAATGTTAAATCAATATTGAATCCATACAGACTACCTATCTGAGGGGGTTGACAGGTAATTATGGATATTTACCCACACATTTAAATTGTTTACATTGACAGAATATATATAAAACCTACATCTTGAAATGCATTGACCTCAAACTGTCAAAATTGATGATATGTACAATGTTAAGTATAATTGTTATGGTTTCTTCCAAGGGTATTTAAAAATCTTTACTTTTACAGAGCTTTAAAATTTTGTTTTATGTTTTTATTGAAGTTATTTTCGATCACAATATAATTTATCATTTATGATATTAACGGAAGTGAGCTTTTACTTAGTATTTTTTTTCCTTTAATTTTTGTTTATAACGAAATCACGTACGCAGCTGCTTGGGTTATATCAGAAAATGCACTATGCTAATCTAAAGATAAAAAATAAATTCCAGAGTAGAACTTTAATGCACAAGGTTTAAGATGTAGAATGTTTTCGATTTTCATGGAAACTTATATATTTATTATATTAACTTAATTAAATAAAATTAATAAAAAAAAAATTGAAATTTTGATTGGTTGCCGAAACTTTGCGTTTTCAATTGAAGCCAATTAACGGTGACAAGTACAGATTGTCTGGGCACCAATTTGTGTTAATAATATATTTACAAAAATCATTTTGTGCACTTACTTCAATGTTTGACGCTGATGTCCGCTCATATAGTCCGATAGGAAACTAACGGGTGGACTGTGACTGAATATGGGTGGACTGTGTGAAATCATTTTATAGATCGCTTTCTTCCTATAGGCGTAGATCGCTAATAAGGAACTTTTATTGATATTTTGCTGTTGTAATTAGCAGCAAAGGCCTGGAAATTGGAATATATATACATATAAGTAAATATTGATAGCAAAAATGTTTAACCGATGCACGAAGAATAAGAATTTTAATTGGAATTAAATATAAACAAAATGCGCGCATGCAAATGTTTATAGTATTTGAAATCAATAGTATTTGCGTAACTTGGCTGCAAACATTATTTGTATGTTGTTTATGTGTAACAGATAATTCCAGGTACTTACCGTTAGTTTGTATATAACTTTGTTGTGGTTTTCCTTAGTTCTCTCTTTCTCTGTCTATCCGGCAATCCCCGTGTGTTAAGGAACTTTACTGGTATCACTGTTACTTCTTCAATTCTTTCTTCTCTTCTTCAACTTTCTTATGGACCTCTATTTTTATTTTATTTATTTTTTTGTCATATGTGCATCACGCGCTCTCTTTTTAGACAATGAACAATTTATGTTGTGTGAAAATTTTTAATATTGTGTTGAATATTTCAAACACACACACGCACGCACATACACACAACTTGAGCAGCACCGCACAAAACAAAACGACGAGCGACAAAACTAATTTTCCAACAGATATCGAAAAAATATTTATGTATTTTTCCTTTTCCCGCGTTTTTCTCTTTTTTTATTTAATTATTATGTGTGGTTTGATTTATATGTTATTTTTATAAATCAATTGTAATTAGAACGGACACGAAGAAATTAGGACCACATCGCGTTTTGTTATTGCCCTTTTGCTGTCCGGCTTTTAGTACCGTACGCCTCGACGATACAGAGACGAATAAACTGTCGTTGTTAGAGCAACTTACCGCCAAGACTGCCTGCCTGCCTGCCAGCTAGCAAGCCAGGCAAATGCCGCCACAGCGATCAGCAAGAGAGCAGCGTTGTTGCTCGTATGCTCGAGAAGCTATTCTCTCTCGGGATCTTTCTCTCTCTCGCTACTCTCTGCTGCATTTTAATGATGATAGCTAGTGCAGTGCTGTGATTGTTGTTGTTGGGGTGGGTTTAAATTTAGTGTTCGCTGCTATTATTGTGTATTGTTAGGTTTAGTTTTAGGCGCCGTGTGCCTCTCAAGCAAAATCACTTCATGTGTCAGGCTTGTTTGACATGATCAGATCAGCGTATATGATCATTAGCTCGTGCGCGTCTCTTGCCAAACTAAATTAATTTTAATAATATATGCGAATAAGCGCTTATATGTATTAATTTATTTGCGTGCGATCAGCTTCTGTGACTTTAAACAGCTGCTGTATTTTATCTTATCATTCGCATTATCTTCAATCTTCTTATGCCGATAAAAAAAAAAAAAACAAAACAAAAGAGAGAGGAAAGAGAAAGAGAGAAACTCACTGAACAAGTACTCGAATTCAACTTAACTCAACTCAATGAGTGCCCATAATAACTTGCTGACGTTTTATGGTTCGAGTCTTTTGAGTGGCCTTTCTTACATTTCTTTATAGGGTCTGTCCGCTGTTGTGTAGCTGCTGCAATCGGAGACCTGAACCTGAACACCTTTACATCCTACGCTTTTCTCGATGCAATTTATGTTTGTTTCACGTCGTCTTTGTCGAGGGTTGTCAGCTCTAAATCAATTATGCAGCTCTTCGGGGGGGAATTTGTATAAAATGTTGATGCTTAGATATGTAATCTATTTTATTCATCGAATTTCTCATGCGCTACGTGAAAATTGAGCAGGTATATTGCTTGAACTAGAGATATGACAATAAATTGAACTAAAGATATAATTTTAATTTTTAATTTGCTTACCTCTTTTTATAAATTAAATAAGCAGGTTATATAATCCGCTTTTATAATTTAAATATACGGACTATATAATCAGACTGTTTAATTTCAAAATGCAAAACAGGGGTTTACCTATTCTAGTTATAGACATGCATTTAACTGACATGAATGAGAAAATGTAGGCAAACTGTAATAGTTTTGATTAGTATGCACGCAGTGCGTGCGTATTTGCTTCAGATTTATGCAGTGCCTTCCATTGAATAACCAACATGAAGTGACTTGCGATTGCTTTCATTTGAAGTACCCCCATCATTTTCATAGAAGACAGTGACAACTCTGTGAAATTGTCCACGATTTCCGACCCGAGTGTCATTGGATTCGGGCAACGTCGAATCTATTTCTTGTCACGGTGCATAGATAGTATGCGTGTGTGCGTCTGCATGTGTGCCTGTGTGTGTGTGTGTGTGTATGGCGTTCGTGACTTGTTGACATTTAGTGATGGTGGGCAGGTTTGGGTTTTTGTCCAAGTCCCAGTCACAGTCGAGTCTTAGGTAGTTGTTGAGAAACGCGTGATCTCTGCTTGTAGCATCTAATATGATAATGCAGTTTTTAACTGTTAGCGTTTGTGTGTGTGTGTGTGTGTGTGTGTGAAGGGTTCACGAGACATGTCTGCTCAAGTATCTCAATTGATTCGTAACCACTGTGCCACTCTCATTGGGTAGCACTTCTGTGTGCGTGTGTGTGTGTGGGGGGGGAGGGAGGGAGTCAAAACACTACACACACTCGCTGCTGCTTCAAGTCGAAGTAATTTATTTGCTTTTGGGAGCCGGCGGGTTTTTGAAAAATGCGCTTCGCAATTTTGCCGGCCGGCCGGCACTTGTTCACCTAGTCGCCCCACTCACTACCTCCCCATCACTCCACTGCATCCAGCTCAACTAACCGCTTGCAGTGGCTAAAAGCCGGTTTATCAATGCATCGTTTCTGAAGTGGCTCGTTGCATTTTTGCCGGCCACTTCATCAGCATTTGTCTATATACTATATATATATATATATACTATATATGTTTTCCGTAGACTCCTCTCAGTTAGTTGTGCTGATCTTTATTGCTCAGATGCCTCTCTTTGTCTGTTTATTGCACAGCATGTATAAAAATTGGCCATGTGGCATTCACAATTTGTGCTTCTCAATTATGAACTGCACTTGAAATCACTGCGAAAATGTTACTCAAATATTTGTACAGATATATATTATATATATATATATATATATATAAATATATATCAACTGCTGCCTGTCTATTTCTGTAACACTTTTCATATTATATTTCTTCGAAAACTATCTCAGCCGAGCAGCAGCGGATGTGATGCATTATTTAACAGGCGACTTTCCATTTTTGACATGCGTCTGGGACACGGCACACATCCAATGATTTAGTGTTTTAGTTAGTGATTGTGGGCTAAAACATGTTTTGGCGCTAACATCATATGTTACTTGTAGCTTTCCAGGCCAGAAGCTGTGGCTTATCAGGCCGATCTCTCATAGTCCACGCAAAATACTGTTATTTACGAAATGTTTGCAAATTTCATGACTATTAAATTTTTTTTTATATATGGCAATTTGGTGTTATATGCATTTTAAATTTTACTGACTGTTATGGCCTCGGGAACTCGGCTTTATAAATAACACATGTATATATATAAGTGAAGGTACTTTCAGGTGTTGTCCGAGTCAAGTGAAGTGAAGTAAAAATATTTTTTACCAAGAACGCATTGAGGGAGAATTTTTTACTCGACAAAATATATATTTTCACATTAGCACCACTTACCGAAATATATAGTCGATGTCTGATAATCTGGTTAAGACCTGGAATATACCCTTCCTCTTTTTGCAGGCAGTAAATAAGTCAGATCCAGTCGAATCATCTAGCTGCCAAAGGAAAGAGCTGTTAAGAGTTTAGTGCTTATATCCGAAAATCTTATGATTCATAAGATATTGAAACAAAACTGAATTTGAATATTAACAGGCATCTCAGAGTTGGCCAAATACTGTCATTGAGATCAAAGCTTTCATAGGAGCGATCGATGCAAAATTATTTTGTTATGATCATAATTTATGCACATTCCTTCTAATATTTTTTTATAGAGAATTATGATGTGTGGGGAACTCACGAAAATGATATTTTATATAATAACAAAACCGATGTATATATAAATTTCTCACTTTGTCATGCTAGAAAGCAAATAAACACAAGCGTAGCAAGCAGCAAATAGTGACCTGAACCATTGGGGGGGGGGGGGGGGGGGGGTGGTTGGCAGGGGAATAGCAATAACAAGCTGATGAAATCAGTTGATGGCCGATATCAGCGGCGCCAAAAGTGAAAAGATTATCAGTGATTAAAAAAGGCATTACTACAAATTGCTGCTACATTCCTATACGTATGTAAGTATATATGTAGAAATATTTGTAATATATATAAAAACAACTGAAAGTTTAAATTTAGATGAGAGGCGTGCGACTTTCAGTGCTTATCAATTGAGACGGCGATAATGTTGTTTAGACGGGCACATCAGGTTAGAACGTGGGATGTTATAGCGAACACGCTGATAAACTGCGCAGCATAAACTAAACGCAAGACTCATAAATATAGCTTTGTGTTTATTTTTGGGAGACGTTGAAAACCACGGGCGTAACTGACCTAGAGCAGCTGATCGAGGCGTGATCAACTTATTGGCAGCGGCAACAAGCAAAAAATTTAAGAAATAAAAATAAAAATAGAAAGCATAAACTACGAAATAAATTGTGCACGCGTATGAATCGTAACAATAAATCAAAGCTATAACATTAATAATATTCATTATTAATAATTATAAGCATATATATGTATAAATATATATATATATATATATATAATGCATGCTCGTTTTATGCGAGGGTCAATGAATAGGCGCTTAGAAAAATCGAACTGCGATTTGTGATATGCAATCGTGTATTGAATCGAATCGATTAATTAATCGAAGTGTACGCCGCGTAATTTTCCATTAATTATGCGATTTATTATGCAAATAGTATATTGAAAGGCGCGACGCGACGTCTATTTAAAGATGGAAGTCTTGTTTGTGGTCTCAGTGAAGCCACCGAGCACAAGCTGATCACGTTTACCACTTGTGGCACAAGTAAAATATGTAAACAGTCGAGTCGCATTTTGAAAAAGTTTTTCTTTCACATCAGAGAGACGCGACGTCTGCCCACAATTATGACATGGCACATTACGTCTGCTGATAAGGGCCCAACTCCATCCAGAACATGCGTGTCTGCAGTAGCCAAGACCTCAAAAAATAAAACAAAAATATTAGAATATTAATCAGCAGAATATTATCAACATACCCGAACTAGTTTTATTGCTCTCCAATTTTTTTTGGCTGAGTCAGTCTGTAATTATAGTCTACAGCGGTGCAGACGAGACGATTTTTTTTTTATCTATATTTGATGTCTGCAAAATATTTGATTAGCTATCATTGGTAGCGAATCCAAATTTGTTTGCCTAGATTATATATTGAAGCCTCAAACAGGTTGCAACTTCAACACAGATTGTAGGTTTTTATGCACTGAACCCAATAAAAATGATCAAAGTTGTATACAAATAATTATAATAAATGTTTGAATATATTATGGATTTATGGAAAAGTTTTAAAAACTTGGAAAAAGATGTCACCGAATTTATATATATTTTTGAACAGCATTAAAAAATTTGTAAACTAAGCTATTTCCGTCGGTCAGCCAATCTCAGGAATTTTAACAGGCAAATACCTTCAATTTGGAATTTTAACTCTCAAATATCATTCGCAGATCACGTTATTTAAACAGCATCAGTAAGTTCCTTCCAAATAACGATTAAATTTACTATGGCAGTCAAAGCGACCATTTTAAAGATATATTTCTCTTATCAGGTTAAAATCTCGACATAATATTTGTTATCTGTATAATCATCTTCGATAAAGAAATACACGAAAAATGTTTTTTTTTTTTGTATGCAACAAAGCAAGAATTTTAACCACACGATTTCTAAAAGATTAAAATTGGGTTTCGGTGCACTAACTTATCTTACCAATTTAAAAAAAAACCCATTTTATCGCACATCTGTTGTTGAAACTTTCTTATCTTTATGTTGTTGCTAGGAGAAGTTGTTTAACTGGCAAAAACACAATGCAATCAAAAACCGGCTTCAAATCAGTTTGATAAACACATTAACTAATTAGGCGACTCTAAATGCATGTGTTAAAATATAATTTTGATTATACATTGTTTTTAAGAATTTGTATCAAGATTTTAATTAAATTGAAATGTACATTTCATCTGAAGGTTAATTGATGATAACTAAATAATTTTTAATTGTAAACAAATAATAAGATAATTTTGTGCTGCTAAAAATATATATAAATATATTTTATATATACTAAACAAAAATGTTCAACGAGTAACAACATTAATAAATGAATCTAAGAAAATATATACAATATACCTTAAATAATTCCGCCTTTCTTTGAAAATACAAAATTTTACAGCATCAGTTGTGAATTGAATTCCGGTTCCGGTTTATGGGGCATTAACATAAAAGCGAACGAGGCAACATAAAACATGTTTGAGAATTGCATTCAATGTTGAATGCGTGCATTGCACCGCACATATACAAATATATAGAAAAGTATCTGTATCTGCTGGCTGTCTATCTGTATCTGTATCTGTAAGTGTGTCTGTTTCTAGCTAGCTGATAGTTGTTGCTAAAAGTGCGTAGACTACCCAACAGCGAATGAGTCAGCCAAGCAAATAGTTTGTAAAGCATGTCAATAGGTAAATATTTAATGTTTTGTTTTGCGTTTTAGTTTTTATTTTAGAAAATTGCACTACTCAAGCTTTGATTTGACACAAATTGAATTAAATTAACCTTCTAACAGGAGGTCAGTCAAAACTTGCTTGCCAATTGCAAGACCATATGAAAAACAAAACTAGAAAAGTATTCGGCACATTGAACCGTAAATATCCAGCTTAACCTGAGAAAAATGCAATAGAAATTTGCATTTAGTTTGTGTATTTCAGTTATTTGCATGCCCCGCAAATAGTTTTGTTTATTTATCAGCAGCGTCGTGTCTGGAAATTTTTATGTTGTCTTTCCCAATGTGGGCAGGGCAAGATGAATTGGAGAAGCGGAAAGAAATTTGATCACATTGATTATCCAGACCTGTTGTATACCCCTTATGGCATACAGTTCTCACTCTAAGGCCTGACCATATTTGAACACTTATTAGTCTCAACTGGGTCACCTTTTGGCTTATCAGGGCATTAACAAAGCTGATTAACTTTATATGGCCGTCTGTATATAAATAACTACCGATACGATTGAATAATAATATTTGTATTTTTTATTTTTTTATTTGCAATCGATTGCATTGATTTTGTATGCATTAAAAAATTTTCCATCCTTTCAAAGTCAGTTTTGATAACAGTCTATAAAACGCATAATGTTCTTTTATAATTTTCTTATATTTTAAAACGTGCGCAGTAAAATTCCATGTAAAGTTAAGGGTTACGGGTCTTATCTGCAAGCCGGAATGTTGTAATGTGACGTCAATGGAATAGACTTTCTGTCTGTGATTGACAGCAAACAACAACAAATTATTAAGGCACATGATAATAACTTAATAAATGTTTCTTTTTGAAAAATGTTTTCCGCTAGATAATAATAGTTTTTCTATAGTTTCCATCTGAATTATTGCATTTTTTCCAACTCTTTTATAATGCCTGAAGCTTGTAATGCCCACACAAATACGATGTTGAAAAATGCACAAAACTACAATTGAAAACCTGTCCCAACTCCCGCTGAGTTTAGATTAATTTTATTTTGTTGGAATGCTGGTACACCCACTCGTGGGCGCCATCTGGCGGCAGGAAGCAAAAGCGCATGGGCGTTACTTCAATTTGAGCGTAATTTGAAGTTTGTTGGTCGCTTTTACTTCTTTTATGTTTAGTATATTAGCGTATCTAATCTCGGCAGCTACTCAGGATTTTGGACTAATCTGGTCAAAGTTAAGTGGGGGTCTATTTAATTTCGGATCTCTTGTTGTTGCCAGCCAATTTCAGACGTCTGGGACTCTTCCTTGTTCTTGTTCGTTTAAGTGTTTATTTTAATTTTGCTTGTCACTATTCTCAATCAGCTGATGGGCAACGTGTTATCAATTCTATGTATATGTTGCCCTAGTTTTTTATGTGAAGGCCAGACTTTGAATTTAAGAAAGAAAAAATGAGAGAGAGTAAGGGCTAGAGAGAGAGAGGGATATGTGCGATAAGCCATAATAATCAAAATTTAATTTACATATATATATATATATATATATAACAGAAAATCTTAACAAAAATTTCTCATTTGAATTATCTCGCATATAAGAAATGTTGATTAATCTCAATATTTATTTTGTCTTCTGTTTTGGTTTTGTATTTTTTCCAGCCTATTGCATTCTCTGTAATCATCATAAATTTGATTTTTTTTGATTTTCTCTTGTTTGCTCAAATCTTTGTCGGTGTCTTTTTATTTTTGTTGCTCATTACTGACCTTTTTTTTTAATATACCTATAAGTAGATGCATACGTAATAAGATTGCAGATGCACGTTTAAAGCGCATTAAATTGAAGATTAATTAATTTATTTATGAATGCATGACCTCAAAGGAGGCAGAGCTGAGGTCTATGCGGATTTACAAAAAGTGATAACGAAATTCGTATATGGACTGAATCGATATAATTGTTATTTAATTCATTCATTAGTCAGATCTGAATTGAATCCGTTCCACCTGTGATTAAAACCAAATCATCATATTTACATAATTAGTTAAAGAAGTGCTTCAGAAATGGTCTAATTAAAAGGTTCGATTATGAATTTAATTAAAATTAAATAAATATGTCGAATGTATTTATTGATTTGTTAATTGGATTACTCCCAAGTTTTGTACATTTTTATTATAATTGCTTTTTTTCCAATACAAACTTTTGATAAGACTTTTGTTAAATTTGTTCTGGGTTATCTGTCTTGTTGTATATATACCAATTGAGTGGTATATAGCCTCTGACCGGATATTGAGTTGCTTACGGGGTTCAAGGGAGATATTCAATTGGAAGTCTGTCAGGGATCGGGAATGCAATTCCTAATTAGACTTTGATTGGACGGATTAGTTCCGCTATTAGATTGCTTCAGGTTGTACACGAGCTATTAAATATAGATCCGCTTCAATCAAGCGACATTAGTATTTTTAGAATTCCTAGTGCATTAGACTAATTAGTGACTTGTTATTGAAAACCCACCCACCTAATCAATCCATAATCATTTGTTTTTGATTTCGAAATTCCCAGCTTGCCGGCTGGGCCGGCTTTTCAGGCCTTCCCACCAGATTAAATCTTGACAGCCTAAGCAAATCAGAAAAAGCAGCTTACTTATTTTTAATTTTGTTCTATTATCAATTGGTTTAATGATTTTTCGAATTTAGATTTGTAGCGTAGTTCAGGCGCGATAAGTTAACATTTGTTTTGAGCGTGTACAGGAGCCAAAGGCTTGAGCTGAACCTCAGAGCCGAGATAAGATAACTTGTTGCACATGCCTTGTGAGTGACAGCTTGTAGTATGGAATTGCACCCACCGCCCGCCAATCTCTTGTCTGGGGTATATTTATAGACAAGGTTTATAAGCTTGTTTTGTTCTGTTCACCTTTAATCAGTTTTGGAGTCTGTCTATCAGGGCATCCTTATCGCCGATGCAAAGTTCTACCTTATGCTGCAATATAATGCAATTAAATGCTACAAATGGGTGTGTTTTGGGTGTGATTTTTAAGCGTTATCAGGAATTTAAGTGCGTTGATCGTAGATTACTATCGACATGTCCCTTACAATCTATATACTGTTTACACGTCAGAAAAAATATTATAACCAATGTAATAGTAAATTCATGTGTTTTGTTAACCGACATTTTGCATAAATTCGATCTAAAATTACCAATATTTCAAATAGAGCGCCAAATGTCAAAATCAAATACAAACTACAAATTCTATCGCACACACGTGCGTGCAATCACGTTGAACGATACTTAGTGGCGGTTGTCGATACTAGCTATCCATTTCATTTGGTGAATGACATGGATGTAACGCTCTCTTACGAACGGCGAATGTTCTATAAATAAATAATTTCAAAAATTATTACCCATATCCTGTATCCAACTCAATTAACTTGCTTGATTTATATATTTATATATCAAAAGACTACAACTTCAGGCTTTTTATGTACATTGGAAGTACGTCTCCATTTTAAAAACTACATTTTCCCGCGAATTGCCATGTGATCATCGTAACTGAGAAATATCGGAAGGAAAACATCAATACTTAAAATTAATTTAAAACATCGGTGTATCGATATTAAATCGATGCTTCTTGTTGCATTTATACTAGCTTAGTACTCACAGTAAAAAGAAGCACAAAATTATAAACAATTAAAAATAGAAAAACATTCCATAAGGATGGTAAGTAACCTTTCGCTGCAATTCTTTTATTTATATTGGTTTTTCAGTTCAACATTTAGAACTGTAATTAATTGATATACTGAGATTCATACTTTGTGGAATGAAACGTGGAACAATAAGTGTTGTGACCCTTATTTTTTCCCTACAAATGTCTCTGATTAATTATAATAATTGCGTTCCAATCCGGCGTCGGAAACGGCTGATGAGACCGCTTCTGGGAATGTAAGAAGTGGTCCACCATTCGAAACCAGCTGACCCGGCGTACGTTTGCCACCCCACGAATGGAATCGCTGCTTCTTGCCGATCACAACCGAATCGCGTTTATCGTCCCGCTGCACCCGCATCCGACATCGCTCAATGACCGCATCCCGTATAATGGCCGCAAAGTCCACATCATTGAACTGACCCATTAGCAGCTTGAAAAATGCCCAAATCTCTCCACGCTGTGAGGTCGGCGATGGTGCATACTGATGAAATGGCCACACATCCGCACGTTGAGCATCATCTAGGGCCATTGGACGAGCAGTGTACGCATCACACACATCCTCAAAACTGAGAATGGCCTGCAGTATGAATTTACGATATTTGGCCAATTGCAGTTCGCATGTATTCAGCTCCAGCTGCACATCCGTTGAGGCACCAGATGATGTGTGCGGCGTTGGCTGTGCATAAAGCTGCCGGCAAATGCACAACAGCAGCAACAGGCGCCAAGTGGGCATCATTTTTGTGTGCTGTTTGTCGTGGAACCTTTGGTGGAGTTGTGTTGAGTTGTGCTGTGATCGGGACGAGTGACCTCGCAGCTAGGCAATGAACAACTGTGCTGTTCAAACCAACTTTCAGTGGCTTTATATACGCCCAGCAAAGGACCCAATCAACCAAGCCAGCAAACCATCCACCCATCCAGGACGACTGTCAACTTTTAAGTTCATAAAATAATAAGCGTTGTCGTTTACATTTACAAACCGTTACACACGGCTAAAGAGCGAGAAGTTTTTAATGAGCGCAGCGGGTTTTGGGAGGTGGTGGCGACTCCAGCAACAAGTGTCATAAATATCTTAAGCTGCTGTCTGTTGAAACAAATATTTCTTGTTTTTTTCTTTTTTTTAATTTCTTTCCATGTGCTCCCCGTTGGATATTTATTAATCCTGTCCCATAGACAAACGTGACATGTACTTGAAAGTGCGCTACGCGTTCCCTTTATATCCACACACACAGCCTGTGCTCATTAGCTTGTGGCAGTCAACCACCCAACACCCACATGCCACATGCAACCCCTTTTGGTTGCCAGTTGTACAAATTGCTCGCTGATTAGCAGGCAAGCGTATGAAATTAATCATATGCAAATAGCAAAGTGTCCTTCCATTTTGCGCAATGTTTTTTCTCTGCTCCCTTCAACATTTTATTATCTTTTTGCTCGAACTTCTGGTTTGGCCCACTTGTTGAAGCTGCTCATGCTCTCTAATTTACTTCAAGTCCTGACAAATGTGTGTAGGCGTTAAAACTTTAGCTGCTTGCAGGCAGCAATAATGTCTTGAATTACTTAATAATAAATAATAATATTCTCTATTTTCGAATTATTTTCAGAAATTTCGTTTTTGTGGCGATGGCGATTGTCCTGATTGGGTTTTAGCTGAAATCATATCCACTTTATCCAATTTGAGCGTCGATAGCTTGGAACAATTGGCCCAACTGGTGGCCAGGCGCATCAATGGAGAACCCTTTGAGGTAAGTGACCAAATATTGCTCCAAATATGACTGATAGCAGAAATTTGAAATGAGTGATCTTTCAATGTGAACTGCTCTGATCTTTTTTGGTAGCTGTTGCTACTATTATTACGGCCTTCAATTCAGTTTACTTCAAATTATATTAAATATTAAATGTTTGTCTGTTTTTTTTAGGAAGCTCAGATCAGATCCCTTACTACAAAGGTAACGAATGATGGCAAAACAGCCGTTGCCTGCATTCATTATATGCTGACAAGTGCGGCACGTTATAGCTGCACCGATGTCATCTTTGGCGAGGAAATTCAACAGCTTGGCCTGCCCAAAGATCATGCGGCGGCCATGTGTCGCGTACTGCAAGCGCATGCAACAACGATACGACAGAAACTTATTGATAAGGCATTTAGAAGTGAGTCCGTTGCACATACCACATAGCGTGAGCTATTTGAACAAACTCTGAACTCCACTTTCAGTTAATGAGCTGCAAAGCATACGAAATGTTACCTCGCTGGGCGAAACGCCCCCAAACTGTGCCACCTTGGAACTGAAGATCTCGCAGGAATTAGTCGATGGATTACCGAAGGATACCACGCATATTGTAAACATTGAATGCGCCCAGCTGGGAGCGCTGCTCGATGAGATGAAATTGGCCCGTGATATTATGCTCAAATATGAGAATAAAGAAAGTATATAGATTTAGTAGAAATGAAGGGAAAAGTATTTATTATATCTACGATTTGAATATGTTTAAGTTTAAGTCGAATTGAAATATGTATTTACTATTTGGCAGTTTAATCTGTGTTATCAGCGTTGATCGCCGACAAGCCTCGTAGAGTTTACTTACTGAGCAATTATAATAACGAGGTTATAGTAAATTGATATTATTAGTAAAACTATATTGAAACTTAAGAAATGCATAATTTTTTGTTGCATTAGAATTAATCCAGCCGATTCGAAATAAATTCGAATCATTGGTTACCCATGACACCAACCAGCATCTTCGAATCGTTAGTGTCATTGCTAAAGTGTGTCCTAGCGCTGCCAACGATTTTAAAAGCACTGCTATGTTAATTTCTTAACATCGCTGTTAAAGATACAGCCCTGTTAGAGCGTGGTGAATTTTTGATATTTAAAATGATATTTCTTATTGGGACATTAAATTCATTAGTATAAAAGATATCTTTGGCAATGTATATTTTTCTAACCCTTATAGCACGAAGTATATAACTTCAATCTGTAATTTTTTAATTAATTGAGGGACTTGCAACTATTATATAAATGGTTTCAAGATAATTTCTAATAGATAACAATTATTCCCAAATTGCATCATATGGGAGAAACGTTGTTGCTCTCTTACGGCGACTGCCTCATAAATTACTCTCATAAATGTCACCAAAAATCAACCACTAATTTAACCCTTTTCTAACCCAAAAAAGCGAGTAAAATTCCCACCTAACCGCCCACCCTCTTCCCTGACGTAAACTTGAACTGTGTCAAATTTAATCAACTGGCGTGCAACCTGCGCAAGGATTTTTAACTACCGTTGCCCCATTATTAATTAGAACGTAACGTGCAGCGTAAATTAAGCGAAATTTGTTAATAAAAACGATGGGCAAAATGGAGAAAAACCCTTTCCTCATTCCCCATAAAAGTCTTCTCTCTGCCGCTCATCCGCTTTGCCACGGCAATTACTGGCGCATCCTTTGGACTCTCTGCGGCGTGTGCAGGACAGGTTATTAAAAATTATCTGCAGCAGCTAAAAGAAAAAAACATGAAAAAATATGAAAATAAAAGGAAAATTTCAATTAAAAAACACAAAAAAGAATAAATTAATTTCGCTCTCTCTCAGTTGCTACAGTTTCTAATTATGAGCAGCTGCGCAGCGTTAAATGTCAAGCCAAAAGTCGCCCGTATTTGTTTTTTTTTCGAGTATTTTTTTTAATAAATTTGGCTGTATTATATTTTCAATTAAAATTGACCATGTCAAAAAAAAAAGTTGCAAAGCTCAAACAAATAAAATGTATTTGTTTTTTTTTTGTGCTTGCTGCGCTGTGTTTATTTCTTGAGCTTTATTTTTTTTCGTCCTTGCCACATGTTGCTGACACTTGCAGCACTCGTTGCCTGCTCCCCGCACTTTATACGCCACTTGAACTTTGATTTATGATGGCCTACGGCAAACTTGTTGCCACTCCTTCCCCACCACACTCCCACCACTCCCGCGACATTGTCACCTGTGCGCCTTAATTAAATTTTCCCTCGACGCTGTCAATGAACATTGCAACATTGATTTCGTTCTGTGGATGGTAAATAAACGTACCAATTACTCGGGCAACTATTTGCCAAATATTTAATTTTAGTTGCATCTATTTGCGCAAAATGATATCCAAACAATACAAATTTGTACATTTGTATGTGGAGGGGGTTGCAACGATTCATGTAAACAGAGAGGCAATGTCAACATTGTCACGTAATACCAGTTTTGGATGCTGTGGACCAAGTGAGGGGTTGGCAACCAAAGCTTATTTGATGCCTACCAAAAAGTATATCTTTTTTGGTTGTTCCAAAAGTATTTTGGAGTAAAAAATAACAGCAGTTGAATTCAATAAGATTTATTTCTATATTTAGCCAAAAATCTATTTATCTAATATCAGAAACTTTTTAAGCGACAATTCATATTATTGATATTTTATATAAGAAAGCTAAAAATATTTATAATGATTTTAATAAGATTTTCTTAAAAATTGAAATTATCAAAAGCAGGAAATTAACTAAAAATTAACATTTAACATTTATTATTACTTATTAATAACATATTTTAAGTAAACTTTTAAGGTTCTAAGCACTAACTTTGATGAGAGAAAATACAATTTTTCCTTACAAAATTAACATTCCCAAGAATATATATTTATTATATTTTATATTATATTAATTTAAAAAAACTGTAGCTGTTAGCTATTTTACACATTAAATTAAAAAAACTTTAATTGCTTTAAAACAAACATAAGATTAGCTAACTTACCAAAATATGTTATAGAATTTCGAAGAATTTCTCTTCTGACCACCCTCGCTGCCCACACACAGCGAAGTACGTCATAGACTTTCCTCCCCAACTACATTGCTCAGCCATTGTAATCAGCGACTGGCAACGCCTAAACATGTGATGTTTACCGTTTGTTTGCGTCTTTGCCGGCTGGCAATGCTGTCACATTACGCGCCTTTTACCATATCTTTACAACTGTATCTACAGATCGTCCTCCACGCACTTCTATGACAAAGCACAAAACTTAAAAACCTTATGCATGTGATTTGAGGTCGTCTCCTGAGGGGGGTGGCACAAAGAACCAACTGCGGGCCTTTTTTTTTTGGTTTGCCTTGCCTGCTCGAGGATTGAGTGAGCTGCTTGACTGGGTGGTTGGGTCTGGTGGTGGGATTGGCCTGGTTGTCTCTGTATTTGCTGCTAGTACTTCCGTTACGGTTCTTAGCTGTTGCTTGGGTTGGGGAGGGCATTGGAGGGGGTCCACTTTAGTCACCCTTCGGGCTTTCGTGTGGGGTTTCGCGCTCAAATGCCGGAAACACTTTTTGACTTTTTCAATTTGACTTTTGTGCATTTGGTAGCCTTGCTAGTTGGGTGGCTGCAGTGGTTTGCCACTTTCCCACTTTTCCACTCCCTCCCCCCTCATGCGTAATAATGAAATAAACGTTTCGGTAAATGCCGACGTATTTGACACGGAGTAA
The DNA here is from genome assembly GCA_035042045.1 of Drosophila melanosoma. NCBI lineage: Eukaryota > Metazoa > Arthropoda > Insecta > Diptera > Drosophilidae > Drosophila > Drosophila melanosoma. The sequence goes on along the minus strand of JAWNLY010000100.1, from coordinate 269,122 downwards.
AAGGGGCGCTCGACGGGGAATCCCATCGTTTAATTTGATGAGCTTTTCAATAAAGTTGGGTTGTCTGCAAGCACTGAAATTTATATAAAATAATGTGTTTTGAGATTCGAATATTTCACATTATTTCTAACATTATTATTGAAATCTCATAAGAAGTGCTTATATTTATTAAGCTTTTTATAATTATTTCTTAGAATACACAAAAGAAAGATTAGCTATAAATTTAACCTTCTAATGACCAGACAGAAACAGTTCGTCGTAGGGAACTCGATTGAATGTGTCATTAATCATGCTTAGAAAGACTTTGGCAAATGTATCCAATAAAATCGGTTCCCATTCATTCCAAATTTCCACCCATCGATCATTGAACAAACGATTCACTGAGATTGTTAGATCGGCGTTTTCAGGAAAAAGTGATTCCATCCATAATATCCACCTAGAGATAAAAAATAATTAGTTAATATTTTTCAAATATATTTATTTCATAATACGCACCTTTTTATAGTGACAATAGGAGTCAGCTCGTAAATTTTGAGATATCTTTTATTATTTCGAAACTCCAGTGACACTTTCAGTTTCAATGTAAATTCCATATTTTGAAACTCAGACGTCGCTTCACCGGTCAAGTTCACTTTTATAAACCAGAGTCGTCCGTCTCCCACATAGACACCCTTGTGCACCAAACTGGGTATGCGTCCCGAGATTAGAATAGCCGATGTTGTTGGATCTTTTGTGAAACCCTTAACGCTTGTAATCGTTGCGTTTTCAAAACCATAATTAACTTGATCAACCAAATTAATATCTGCATAAAAAAGTTCAGCTTCACTTTTTGCAAGAAGTTTCACATCCGGCACATCGACAACATCAATGGGTTTCAAGCCAATTTCAGGTATTCCTTTTGGATATTTTTTGATTATATTATTTATTGTATCGACCAGACATTTGTTGTCCCCGAATGCACATTTCCTAACATCCTTTGCTGAAATCGTATTATGTAATTCAATTGAATTTGTATAAGATGAATTTAGAATTTTGGACTACTCACGGAAAGCATTGCATAATGCGATCAGAATCAGTATATATATGCTGACATATACTGCTGAGTCGTAGTATAACATTTTCCTCTTATAAAAAACAAACTTATTCAATTAGCAAAACACTGCTCGACACGTGTATCCAGTTTAGAAGCTCAGTTTACATTAAGCCAAGCCACCTTCAGTAGACGACTTCGATCGCAGTTAGCTTTAGTCAAACCAGTTGAACAGCTTGAGTAACCCAGCATCTGAGAAACTGAAAACTTATTACTCATTTAAGAATTTGAAGCAGAAAAACAGCAGCTTATATATTTTTATTTCCTTAGTAAATTGTTAATTTTCTATGCACAAAAGGGGATAAGGTCGGCCAGTTATAACTTACTAGTTCATTTACAAAGTTGACTAAGTGTTAAAAACTATGTCGAATCTGTTCAAATTTATTCAAATTTTACTCACTCGCCTTGCATTCAACATTTCAATCTATTTTTGACTGAAAAAAATTGATCTATCTTAAGTTTTTATAGATATTTATACAATACATTACTAACAAGCAATTGGTTCTTACTGATCAAAACTTCGCCTGACTTCAGTTCCTCAATATTTCAATATCAGTTATTATCAGAACTTTAATGGGAATTTTAGTTTAAAAGTAAAAAGAGGTGAAGAAAATTATTAAACCTCTGACAATGATTCGAGGGTCAACATCCATTGAATAATGAAATTGTTCACACGCCTTTCCAAAAAGATAGGACTAATAAGAATATTGTTGGTCTGGTGTGGTATCCTGGTTAAGTCCTTAATCTGTCGAATAGAATACCATAATCTTAACTCCAATAACATAAATTGGTTTCAGTTCTATCTGATAATTAAACTTCAAAGCAACATTTCTAAATTTCCTTTGCTGTAATTGGAATGTTGAGTTTTAGTCTCAAAGATCATTCACGAAAAGCACTGCGCACAGTTGCACTTTTAGATTTAATTTATGTTTAGTCGTCTATTAAAAATGAGTCAACATTGTTTTCGACGATCGTATTAAACATATTAAATCAGTTGAACAACTTTTATATTTATTATATTGCATTTATTAGCCTATAAGCAGTATTTCATTGGAGTGACAGATAGTTGCATAATAGTTACAGGCAAGTTTAGCTAAAACTACTTGAGTGCGACTATAAAATACCCTTTACTAAACTTTGTATTTATATGAAAATATTTATAATTATTTATTCCAAATACTCACAGTATTCAAAGAGTTTTGTCTATAAAGACATTTGCCAACTTCGAACTATATAGTTTTTGCTTACATAATATTAATCTTCTGTGCAAAGTCAATCTTCTATATATAGTTGATACCAGGTATTATTAAACTTCAAATCAATAATTAATATTAATTATTGGTTGATTAATTATAACTATTATTACTATAGATTCAATAAATAGATTCATACAACTCGTTGTGTATTTTTTATTTTCCATTAACTATTAGATACAATTTCAATATTTTAAGAGTTTTATCTATACAAATACTTGTGAAAATCGATTTATAACGATTTTCTTTGCTAAGCTTAACTTTAGATATAATTAAAGTCAGACTAAACACCAAATTATATTTATTATTATATGGAAATCAATACTTTTATATGATTTTAGTTTGCAACTTCGAAGTTTTCGAAATGTTAGCGCAATATTCATATAACCTTATCGCTTTGAATGCTGGCAACACCTGAGCATAAAAGTTACTGTTTCCGTCTCCGTTTCCGTTTCCGTTTCCGCTCGCTTGGGTTGATCGACTGTTTCACATTAATCAGGGCATAAATTTAACGCATTATTATTTATGTGCCTGCTCTCTTTGTTGTTGTTGTTGTCGTTGTTCTTGCGCATTTTATTTTGAAAATAGAAATTGTTTCACAAATGTCACGCCCCGAGTAGAAGGAGTGGGGGTGGCGTGGTGGCAACAAAATAAATGGCGCTAAAATGATTCAATTACTGTAGCGCAAACAAAAAAAAAATGAAAAAAATATATATATGGAAACAGGTGGCAAAGCGGGCGACAAATTCTTGAAATGTGGGCGTGGCATGGGAACATTCTTTAGACGTGTTTATTGGCGGCGGCTGCAGCTGCAAAGGTAAAATGTAATAAGCGAAAATAAGATTTTAATTGCCACTTTATAAGTGGCGTTGAATGCCATTTTAATGTCAAGGATTCGGGGGTGGGCAACTGTGGGCACCTGAAAAGTCCTCTGTCGGAGACCAAGTGTAGCACGTTGAACAACACTAATTAGTGTTTGCTCCATTTCCGTTTCCGTTTCCGTTTGAATTCTATTTATCTATTTATGCAGATCGATGAGATTAGTCTTCCATATGAGTCGAGCTGGAGTCCGAACCTGAAATGTTTGCTATTGCGCATTTGCTGGAATCCCATTCCGCTTTCGGTGTTCTTCCCCGTTTGCGAGGCTAATGCGCAATTTCCACATCCCATCCACTCTTTACGCTCCACTGCACAGACCGAGGATGAGATGTTTTCAAGCGGATTCGCCATGGTCTGTGAACCCAGTTAGGGTTATCCACGGAATTGCACTCTGTTTAATGTTGGTTTTTATTGTGGACGCAAGTAAATCAAAGTTGTCATTTATTTATGATTTCATTTAAGCGATTAACCATTAGTTAAATTGAAAGTGCAATTAAATAGGTATGAGCAATTTTTAAGACTATTTCTATAAAAATATTCTTGGAGAATAAAAACAAATATTGCAGTAAACTTTTAGTTAATTTTAATAAAATTACATGTCTCTGTGGAAAGTAATGTTTTCAGTTAAGTGTTTTCAATCATTTGTAATGCGATTTATTTTTAATTTATTTTTCAATATTGTTATAACATTGATTTCTGTTCATAATTTTGGCGAAAGCTTATTAAACTGAAAATTGATTTTCCTTGGGATATTTTCATTACATTTTATGCGAACTCACAGCAATCATTCATCAACTTACACAGGACATGTTGTTGTGGTTCCACTAGTTTCTGTTCTTGATGTGGATGGTGCCCCGAGATGTGTTGTGGCCCATGGTGTGAGTGTTGCCTGGACTCGGCTTAGTGCAGCTGGTTGGCACCGCGACTCTGTGGATCAGATTGCGGAGCAAAATGCTGTTGCTAAACACATTTTGGTTGGGTTAAGGCAACATTCAAAGAAAAGTTCATTGAAACTTGTCTATGAATGGTTCTAAATATTTTGGAAATATCTTTTAAATTTCAAACATAAAATAACAACCACTTTACCAGTGAAATCTCATTCTTTGAGATGTGTCCAATGAAATCTTAGCCTATTTTAACCGTATTATTTGGCAAATAGCTCAATACCTGAAACCTAAACTAAAATCAATCGTAAAATAGTAATAAATATTTATTGTTGTCGTTTCTGTTGCTGTAACATATGTGAAGATTATAAAAATGAATTTTTATTGTTGACCAAGACGCAAAAAACGCCAACAAGCAACTCAAGCAAGCCCTATGCGACCCTTATGCACTCAAATTTTAAAATCAAGAATTGACGATTATGCAAAAATCCACAACACACACAAACACACACACAGACACAGCACCTTTATGGTTGCGTCGGATTTGTATGTGTGTGTGTGTGTGTGTGTACATATGATTTCTTACCACCTCCTGAGTATGACATTTGTTTTATGCCAACTTCAGGCTGTGGCCGCATAAAGGCCTCCATCTTTGGGGGCCAACACATGAGAACGGCCTGCGATAAAAGTTAAATATGCAAAGATGAAAATCTATAATTTTTTATGAGCTTTCCTTGCGTCACTGGACGCTGGTGGGAGCGAGGTATGCGGCACAACAGAGCCATGTTGCCACATTATGTCGCATTTTTATGTTGCGCCCCGACTCGCGTGTATTTTGAACTAATTTGCCACATCCCCTTTTGCAATTTGTTGCGGTTTTTGGGCATTGCCGAAATTTGCACAATTTTTATGATTCGAGATTTGCACGAATTATGTATATATATTTATATACATTTTTTTATAGTTTTACAATATGTCGACCCAGTTCGACCATCAAAGTTGCATTTGCTGTTGTATTGTTTTGAATAATGCTTGTTTCCGCTGATTTTTGCTGTGTGTTTGAAAAGTGGGAATACGAAGCGAATCCGGAAAAAGTTAATACAAAAAAGTTAGTATGGAAATTGGATTAAGAAGGCAGTTTTTATATGCTTCTTAAAGGCTGTCTAATTGTTTTTGATTCGTAACAAAATAAGTTGTAAGTCTGAAGTTGAGAATAAAAAACAAATATTGCAGTAAACTTTTAGATGATTTTAATAAAATTACAGGTCTCTGTGGAAAGAAATGTTTTCAGTTAAGTGCTTTCAATCATTTGTAATGCGATTTATTTTTTTTTTACCTTTTTTGCTTAGGGTGATGTGCGGTGTGTTTGAAAAGTGGGAATACGAAGCGAATCCGGAAAAAGTTAATACAAAAAAGTCAGTGGGGAAATTGGATTAAAAAGGCAGTTTTTATATGTTTCTTAAAGGCTGTCTAATTGTTTTTTATTCATATCAAAATAAGTTGTAAATCTAAAGTTGAGAATAAAAAATTGAAAAGATTATTTTTTATTCATCAATCAATGGTTTTTAAAAAAATAAAAAATATTTTATATGTCACTGTGCATTTGAAAATGTAATTCTTAGGCGTGTACGGCACATGTCAATAAATTTGTAATACCCAGCTTATGGTCAACATTTTAAGAGCCGCATCTAAGATGTGCTCAAAAATTTGCAACACGTGTTTTGGTTGACACCCTTCACAACATCAAAACAAAAAAAAGGCCAATCCCTCAATCCGCGCATTGTTGTGCCCACTTTTTTAATGGCAGTTGTTGCCTCAAAACAAATCCCACGATTTTGTAAACTCTGTAAAATGTTATCTCTAATGCTAGAAATTTAAATTTTTGGCGCATAATTTACATGAACATTAAACGAGCAGCAAACCACGACATCCACATGAATGATGAGGCGTCGGCACGTGGCCAACCGCAGATACCCTGGCTGCTGGTCCGCCCCCTTTTCCTGTCCCGTTCCGGCTTGCCGCCTTTTGTCGGGCCGTGGGATGTGCCAACAGGCAACTATTAAACGCTTAATGGCAATTTCATTGTACGGCCGGATATCAGCTATAGCCGCCGATAGCTGAAGCGATTCATGTTGCCACATGTTTTGTTGTGATTACATGTGAGTTGACACGCCGATTTTATGCTACCGCTTTGCCTCGGCCCGACTGTGCCACGTGACCTGGTCACGTGTCCTCAATTCGCCCACAAAACAAAATGCTACAAGTTATTCCGTCTACGTTGCCACAAAGAAAGCTGAGTCTATCGACTGGGTCAAGCAGTTTGGGCTGATTTTTAAATGCAGGAGAGAAAACTTTTAATATTAGATTAGAATTTATATTTACTAAAAATCAGAAAAAGCATTTAGCATTTTTTGTATATAAATGCCTTCAGATTTATAATACTCTAATTTTATTTCTTTATTGGTTTTCTTGCATTTTATATATTTAATACAATTTTTATTTAAAATATTTATTTATCATAATTGTAGACTGTTTTTAAATAAATAAATAAACCCGAAATCCTTCTGAATATGGAATATTTAAGAAGATTTATTTCAAATCAATAAGCAATTTTTTTATGAAGAAAATTCTAAGGTATATTTCCAAGCCAAATATGCTACATTTTTTGTGCAAATTGTAATTTATGTCATATATACATTTTTTAATTTTAAAAAATTCTCTAGATGTTCTATTGTATATTTATATATATTTTATTTATATATTTATTTTTATATTCAATGTACAATATTTAATCTGTTAGGGCATACAAGAGACGCATCTATTAACGAAATTTATTGGCTAGTGTTTTGTGCCTTTTAATGTAATCAAATTATGAAAATAATATGAGAGCGTCAGTAGTAAGTCAAGTTGCCAAAATGTTGAGTGATTGTTTGTCGCACTGCATCTCCCTTCTGCCCGCTTCCCTGCTGTGATTCACTTAAGCAACCCCTTTGGGGGCAAACCAAATAAATTATATTTAAAATGCAGATACCCCCTGGTACCCGTCCTTACCCAAGTCAGTCCCTGGGCATCAGGCCTCGTCCCAGTGGGTGTTTCTATTTCAACACTTGAGACCCACTCAGTGTGCCCCAATTGGATTTACGTTTGTACTTAGAGGCCTGGTTGAAGGCGCAGAGGGGAAGGAGCAGTTGGGTGTCATGGATTTGCTGGGTTCACTGGGCTTTTCGACCGCCCACGAGGCTTTGCTTATTACTTTTGAAAAACATAAAAATCTTGCACTGTGTTTGCTTTTAGCTTCTTCTTTTAACTGGTAACATCCCCCCGCTACCCTCAACCCATCATCATCTTTCTTGTGCTGTTGTCAAAATGACATATCACGAACTTTTTTAATTTGTTTATGATAATTTACGTATTATGTAATGCACTGAGACATGTCTGACTGTCATTAATAATAGAGAACAAGGGAAATGGCTTAAAATGACGCATAAGAAAATAATAATAATAAAATGAATATCTATGTTGAAAACATTATAATTATCTAAAATTGTTTATGCTTAGTATTTATGGTATAATATTAATTTTAATTAACTGATATTTATATTTATATTGAAGAAAGAGACAAATAGCCATGGGAAAGGGCTTAAAGTGACGTATAAGAAAATAATAATAATAAAATTAATATTTATGTTGAAAACATGATATTTATCCAAAATTGGCTATGCTTAGTATTTATAGTATAATATTAATTTTAATTAACTGATATATATTTATAGTCTCAACCAAGTACAAGGAACGATCTGTAAGGCTTTAAGGGCGAATCCTTGATTCAGTACAATCAATCTCCGTCTCGTTGCTCTCAAAAGTTGTGCGCAATATGCGCACATTAATTAATTTGTATTAACACACACACACACACACACACATACACACACAATACACACAACAAGAAGTCAAGTCAAGTTGTAGTACAATAATTAATCAAATCAAATGCATGAGTTTCAGTAATCATATGCGTTCTGTTTGTAGGCAACAACTGCAAAATCAAATCAGCGCCCAAAATGCGCTCGACTTGCATGTCAATTACAGCTGGCGAATAACACCCCCACACCCCCACACCCCCACACCTCCCACCTCCACATTCCCACTCCCCCCTCCATCAGCTAATATTCAAAGTCAATCGGCACAACTCATGAACTCATGTCGCAGCGAGGGTCGCTATAATAATAGATTTGGGAGTCTGAGTCTCGATTATTCATGCCGCACGCACAAAATCTATGCAAATCGAATGCGAATTGCTGGCATCATAATCACAGCGAACTGAAATTGGTTAGCGGCATAGCGGGACACAACTAGATATCAATATAATTTTCATTTTGGCCAATTTCATGCTAAATATGCCGCCGTTTGCATTTAATAGTTGATAAGCCCACAAAAAAAAAAGCCGCGCGCAAGATGCAAATTCAATTTTGCCATCTAAGCCGTAGCTGCAACAAATTTGAATACCCTTTGCTGAAGGATAACTATACTTTTGTCATAAATTGGTATATATATATAATATATATATGTACTTAATAAGAAATAATAATCAGCATATTCCATGTGTTGTTCTTATATATGCTCAGTTTTAGAGAGAGTTTTATATATTTTATTTATTATTATTTTTATTATTTGCTTTAAGCGTTGTAAAATATATATATATATAAAAGGCAATCTAATATTATTTTTTTTTTCGCTTACTATAAGTTATTTTTGTAGATCTTAAGATATCAAAATACACAACATATTTTATTACTAGTACTTTTTGCAATATTCAAAAATACTTGAAAATCAAGCATAAAAATAATAATAAATCCACTACAGATATTAAAATAGCATTTTATAGAATGAAAGGGTATTCAAATTTTGGCATATCGTGCGAAACTGCTCAATCTGGCATTTATTTTTATTGCATTTTGAATGGGTTGCTTTGGCCCTTGGCTGGGCGTCAGGCTTTTTTAATTTTTCTAAAAAATGCATTGGCAGATCTGTGCCGAGATTTATGCACACGCAGCTGTGTATTGTAATTTTTAGCATAGATCCAATTCCATATATATATATATATTTTTTTTTTTTGCAGTTTTCTGTTCGATTTGTACATTTTTTTTTTGTGTTTGCTTTGTTCAATTTTAGACTCTTTTGCTGCTGGCCGCGATTTATTGTGTGCAATTTTTTTCTATCTTTACGCGCTGGACGCGCACATTGAAAACGAATCACGTGAAATCTAAATAGCATCATAAATCAGAAAACGACGGCAGGTTGCTTCGCTGTGGATTCGCTTGGAATCGCTGGGATTCGCTAGATTCGCTTGGGCTCGGACTGCGACTGCGACGGGGTCTGGGTCTGGGTCTGGGACTGGGACTGGGATGCATTGCATTTGGTTTTAGTCTCTACGTTTCGTCCAGACAATGATAAATGTTGGGGACCAGCCCCCTCTCAAAAAAAAGAATGGCGAATGCGTCGCTTTCGACTCTCTCATGTATATGAAAATGGCAAATCGCTAGACGGCCTTTGATTGCGCGAAACCTACACCCCTCTTCACCCACACAAGGATTGGTGAAGGGGGAGAGGGGTAAAAAGGTAGAGCACCGGTCATTTGCTCAGCCTGTTCCCCTGGCATGTAAATGCAAATGCCGCTCGATGGCGGCCCATAAATAAATGGGCGTGGGTGTGGCTCGTTGGGTGGGCGGCTAGTTTCGTCCTTGGAGACCAACCATACAAAAATGGCAATACCTTATACGCCTTTTGTTTATTTATTGGCGCCGTGTAGCTTGCCAATTCTTATAACTTGTGTGATAGTCCTTCTTCCACGTTTTTCTATTCTATTTTTTTTTGCGTTTTATTTTTCTGTATGATTTATGCCCGATGAAGCGATTGCCAAAAAAGCTCACTGTAGCAAGTGGTTTTCTAGGCATTTTTATGGTTTTTAAAAATATATATATATATACTCAGAAGTAGATCAAATAAATTTATTATATAGTATATATATTTGCCTGAGAAATGTATATGAGGCAACCACTTTTAAACACAAGCTAAAAGTTCTTAATTTGAAAAATAAACCTTATTGGATTTCCTTTCCTCCTCCAACACAAGCTGAAGGTTTTCAATATCACAAGTGTTTTTATAATAAAAACCGAATTTATTTCGGTATACCAACAATAATTGCATTACTTCATTTTGTTTGCTTCAAGATTTGCAGTAAATCACATCTGCCATTTCTTTGCTAATGATTTCTATAGTCAACAATTTGACTTGGGCTTCCTTGATTACCATATAAAGTTACATGCAAAATGATTTACAGGACAAGCAAATGCCACAAGCAACTGTGGGATGGACATAAAATGAAACTGTTTTATTAATATTACGAGTATTACTTGCAATTACTTAGTCACACCCGATCCCAGTTATGGGCTCAGTCCAATTGGCCCATTTGGCCGACACATAAGCAGATTAATTATGCGACTTTTGCTATTTGCCGCGCACACAGATTTACAGTGCAGGCGGGGTCTCCATGTGGTATCCATGATGAGGATAATGATATGGCTGAGAGTTTCGGGTTTCTCTAATTATACGATAAGACCAAATTGACCCCAACACGCGATGTGGCACCCCATTTACCCAGGCCTTATGGCTAAGTATATTTCCACAATATATAATATGTAATATGTCCGTGTGTCCAGGTCCTTGTCAATGTTCGTGTAATGTTATTAATACATAAATCTGAATATTAATATCGACATGGATTATGAACTCTTATATGGTTAAATGTTAGACCATTTATATGGCTGCCAGTTTAGCAGCAGTTTCCGTTTACTGTTTGTAATTAGAATTAGAAATTTTCTGTACGCATTGCGTTTTCCGTTAACTGCCGTTCATGCCACATGTGTCCCGTTGCCCCGTTTTGTGGCACACAATTATTTATGAAAGCAAAGAATGCCTCACATTGGTAAGCACAAAATTAAACATAGTTTCCGTTATGTTCCCATCGAAAATATTGGTTAATATTGGTTGTAACTTGGACAACTGTTTTTCTGTTTTTCTGCCTTGTGTGCCGCACATTAAAATGCTTTATGTGCCAGCTAAATTAATGGTATATATTCTTTGGTAAATACAAATCAAATAAATCGACTGATTTAGCTTTTTAGGTGGATTAATAAATATTAGGTATATATATTTCGCCATTTTAAAAATAAATACAGCTTAAGAATCAAAAGTCTCAGTTCGAGAATTAATTTAAAAATAAATTTGTTTACATTTCTCGACTACTTTTTACACATTTTACCAAACTGTGGTTATTTTAAAAACAATCTATTCCTGTGATTTGCCTGTTTACCTCGATGCTGGCAGAAAGTTTCTTTGGAAGCCACAAAGAAACAAACAACCCAAAAGCGAATAGCTCATCCAATCTATGGAAGTGGCACCAACTAATTGCAATTAGAAACTGATTTACCCAATTTGTTTATTTTGCGGTGTCGTTTTGCCCAAAAGATGCGAGCCAAGTTCTCAATTTATGGATGTGGGTAGATTTTTGGCAAATTTTTGCAAACAAAACTTTAGACATTTGCGGTTGAATGTTCTCCAGTATGCGATAATTTTTGTCAGAGATTTGCCAAAAAGAAAATATTTGAATATTTATGACAATGAGAAGGAATTTAGCCCTAGCCCTATTCGCTAATTGAAATATGACTTAATAAATAGAAAAAACTTAGATACTCGAATACTTTATATGAGAAATAAACTAACAGATTTGAGATGGAAAACATGGCAAAATCAAATACTTAATGTGATAATCGATAAATGAACTTAATTTAAAACATAATGAAATATTTGGCAAATCTTTCATTTATTTTGATACAGTTAAATCCAGAATATAAAGTTAAGAAAAGTCTTTATATGATTCAGATAAAATAAATAATTTTGATATTTATCACAAGTCGCAAAAGTGATGGTTCTTGTGTTATAAATAGATTCGTTGATTTATGCTCTTTTCGCTTTTGACTCAACTTATGCTCAAGTATATTTCATTTGGCCAACTACTAAATAACGCAAAGCATCGCAAATGTCTAAGTAGGGCCATATTTCAAATTGGGGTAGCGGCTAAAACTGACGTATCATGCATTACCACAAGTCGCTGACAAAGCTTTTAGCGTCACTTGAAACAGTTCTGGGAATGCCCCCTGCCCCTCCACCCCACTAGGACCTACCATTGCTGCCCAAGTGATAATTGAATTAGAATATGGCGTCTCTCACACACACACACACAAATGCCAGGCACTTGGCTATAACTTTGCTGAAAATACAACACATGTGCGACATCATTTGGACTGGTTTGGCTTTGGAGTTTTGGGGTTTTTTTTTGTTTTTTTTTTTTTTTGGGTGCGGATTTGTTGCTCAGGGTTGGTGGCCAAAGAAATATTATGCTTTTAACAATTTTAGCATTTTCTCCATTTACATACATCTTAATTATTTCTCAAGATGGTTTTTGTGTGGATTACAAAAGCAGATGACATGTGTGTGTGCGTGTGTGTGTGTGTGCGTGTGTGTGTGAGTGTGTGTGTGAGCGTGTGTGTGTGCCAGAGGGTTGTAAAATTTAACTGGTAGCATCCTTGGCGTCGTCGTCATTTTTACATTTGCATTTCCAGCTAATTTGCTTAAATGTTTTTAGGTGCCCGCATTTGGGTTCTTCGCTTAGCTCTATCTGTCCCTTACGCCCACTCTCTCCCTCTCTCTCTCTCTCCCTCTCGCTCCCTCTCTCTTGATATATTTTCGTCTCTGTTTGTGAATCTGCTGCAATAATAATAACGTGCGACTTTGTCGTTGAACATATTTTTACGATTTCGTAGATTACGACATGGGAGGACTTCGCTAATTACTTACCACCCGCCACCCTCGTAACCCCTTCCCCACACACACACACATGTGTGTTATGGTTTGATGTGGGAGTTGCCGGTTTAATTAGCGATGTGCCCCATTAGTGTACCCAGCTTAATTTTCATATGCAGCTCCTCAAACTGACTTATATTAATGGCCATTTAAATTGCCATTCGAGTGTCTCGCAGAATTTGCATTTTGGCGCCAATATAAAATTGTGATTTACTCAATGCAAATGCATTTGAAGTGCTCCGGCGTTAATGATAGCAGCTCTTTTATGGTATACTGAAAGTCCTAACTTTCACACAAATACAAAAAGTCGCAGAGTCAAAAAAATGATAATAATGTCGAAAAGCAACCCCTAATTATGTGCTTACCCTAAATATGATCGGTTAATGATAGGGTAAAGAATGAGCAACCAAGCACTGCAGGGAGGGAAAGAGAGGGATATATATAGAGATAAGGGAGGGGGGAAGCGAGCTAACGATCAACCCCTGGTTGACTTTTTGTATATGTCCAAAAGTCAATTGGGAAAAATTAATTTAGCAAAATCCTTTTGTATTTCACATTCAGCCGAGTGTTTTGCCACGTTTTTGATGAGGGACTGACAGTGGCAGTGAAAAGTAATTTGTGCACTAATAAGGCGGCCTTTTACAGTAGATCACATACACTGCAAGAAACTAGGAGAAAGATAAAATTATTTGTTAAATTTAGAACAACTTTAGATACAAATAAAATTTGTTGTGGCAGCTTAGACTAATGTAAATTAATATTATTGATAGTTATATAAAATCAATATCAAATAATTTTCTGTTTAATTTCTGTATAAATATAATTGGGTTTAGGAAAGTCTCGTAAAAAAATTTACATTTAAAAGTACTAAATTTTCTTTATATTTTTTATTCATTTTCCAATTAAGTTTTGCAAACATGCCCATAATTTGTTCTCAGTGCATATACACTAACAAATTGTCCGCTACTTTCCCCAATGGAAAAGTGCAATTGTTTATGTCCTCACACTCATATACATAATCGCATTTACACTAATTGGGTGACGGTGATCAATCAAAAAATGAAATAGAGAAAAATGGATGGAGAAGAGAAAGAGAGAGAGAGAGAAACTCTCAAAGAGTCGGGCGCATTGTCAAAGCAACAGTCGCTCGTAAACCTGAAATTGAACTCAATGAACCGATTTCCGGTTTTGTGAATGTGTCTCTTTTTTTTTTGGGTACCTGAACCAGATTGTGCATTTGAATCCCTGCTCTATACAAAAACGGAAGCAAAGCAGGCGAGGCAGCTGAGTCGACTTTTGGCACGACCTGAGTTCCCCTTGGTTCCCCTGGTTCCCCTGGTTATCCTGGTTGTCTGTCCGTCTGTGTGTGTTGTCACCGCTGCCATTATCCTTGCTAATTTCGCAGCTCAATGGGTCTTTGGAATTGCGTTCGCTTCTATCATTTTTGGGCGATCTTTAATTGCGCAGCTTGGCAGCGAATTACAAGCAAAACGATGGACTCGATCACAGCCAGGGACCAAATCGAGGCTAAAGTGTGATAAATGCGTTTTTGAAAACAGGCTTCAGTTCATACAAATTTTTCTTTTTTTTTTTTGGTATAATTAGTTATCGTCTTGTTTGTTGTTTTTTAATTGATTGCTTTGTGCTCTTTATGATATGTTGATTTTTATCAGCGGTATACTTAAGCTACATGGAAAATGTTCCTTGACATTGAAAGAAAATGCAGCTGCGGATTCTCAGCAATATCTATCTAGTTAAGTCACTTTATATGTCGGCATCGAATGTATCATTATAATATACACATTCAGTCACGCAGAAAACGCCATGCAGGCAAAATCAAATGGTGTGGAAAAAATGTATCGCAAAAATTGTACGCATTTCCACAAAAAATCATAACATCTGCAATTAATCCGCTTGTCATTTCATTGATTCACCAATTCTGAGCCCAAAATGTCATTTAAGGGCTAAACTGTCGCGTGAACACAAAATTGATTTTTATAGATATTTATAGATTAAAAATTTTCCACATAAGCACCCAAAAATAAAAAAAAATAAGGCAAAAAAAGAAAGTAACTGTAAAGGACGAAACATTTGTAGCATAAATTTATTCGATTATTTCGATTTGCTCGTATTTTTTTTTTTGCTTTTGGTTGCAACCCTCATATGTGATAGATTATGAACTTGAAATGGTGAAACAGTGGCAAGCAACAAAACACACACAACACCAACAATATCCATATCCATATCCATATGAGACACAGAAAGAGACGGAATTTGCTGTAGAATTTTATGAGTTCGCTTTTTGGCAAGGAGACAACCCACCCGGAATTGAGTTACTTGCTGCTAAATGAGGGACAGTTTTCAGCCCAACCCATTAAATTAAAAGGCCATAAATTAGTTGGCTTTAATGTCATTTAAAGATTTTCGCAGGCAGTGTGAATTGCATCAACTCAACTATTGATTGTCTGACTGCTCCATTGTTGGGTAGTTTTATAGAGTTCGGTAACTATTTTATGCGTTTTTCATTGAATTTGTGGAGCTACCTTAAAGTCGGGCACAATGCCATGTTGCGTGGATTATTAAGGATTCACATGTCGCAGCTTTAATAAAGTAAGAAATTAACAGTAATTTTTATAGTGTTCTTGTTTTTTAATTCATTTTTAAGGCTTACGGAATTTGTATTTAGTGTAAGATGAGATTTATAAAAATGAATAAAGCAGTACATACAACCTTACAGCAAACTTTTCAATCTTTCATATATTACTTAATTGTTTTTTATTCAATTCATATTCGAATTCTTAGTCATCGTTATAAAAGTTACTTACCCTTTTTTTTTATTATACTTTACTTACTCCAGGCAGCTGATAAACTAAATAAATGATTACCATTCGAAATTTCTGAGTTGACAGTCAACTCAATTAGTATTCGTACAACTTTTGACTACCCTTCCGAGCCGTCTACCTTCAGAGCCTAATAACAATGCTTTTGGAAAAACTCCAATTCGTTGCAGTCATATTTAAAAACTTAATGCCTATTAATAACAATAGATGTCGTTGGGCTGCTTTCGATTTGGAGGCATAAAAATGGACAATTAATAAACTGTGGCGCATCGCAGCTCATTGGGCTCGAGGTGACAAACGTTTAAACAATAGAAATTGATGAGATCCTGTAACGCATGCATTACATGCCAAATTAATTATATGCCCCGCTCTGCCAAATTGTCAATCAAAGAGCAATAAATTCGCCAGCTGGAAGGCATGCCAATGAATGTGTAAAGTCGCTTCTAAATAACAGTAAACTGTTGATGAGAACAGCACAGCACACAGAGCAAAAGAGAGACAGAGAAAGAGAGAGGGAGTACACAGAGAGAGTGCAATGATTGCTACTATTCTATTCTCTATTCGCAATCCTTTGCATAATCCACATTGGGACAGTACAAAAACCAAAGTAAAGTGGATAAGTTAAAGCCAAGCAACTAGCGCACATCAGGCAATTACAAAAACAACACAACTAAAAGAGAAACAACTACAGATGCTTACATACACACACACACACACACACACAGAGAGACACACAGATACACGCATACAATATTTGTATGTATAAAATGTTCAAATCATCAAACAATAAACTCAAAATGGACTCCATCGCTTGTCGCACGTTTCGTTGCTCATTTTCATGTCGAGCGCGTTAAAAAGCTAACCCCCCCCACCACTCACTTACTCACTCTCACTCATTCACTCGTTCACTAGCACTCTCTCTCTATCTTTCTCTCTCTCTCTCTTTCGCTCTCTCTCTATCTCGACGGCATCTGTGTGTGCGTTCCTCATGCGCAGTTTCCATGCAACGAATTGGAATTGAAACACAGGAAACCGTTTAACTTGGCCATTTTGATTCCACCTCTGCGCATGACTCAATTTGGTGTCTTTGCGGGGGGGGCGTGGCCAAGGAACTCACAGCTCACAGTTTACAGTTACTCGCACTCAAACACTCAACTCACTCAATTGCAGCGCTTCTTTTGTTGTGTGTGGTGAAGTTAATAAGCTGCTTTGAGCTTGCCTGCCTTTTTGGGCTTGATTACATTTTGACCTTCTCTACTTTATTTTTTATTTTGTATTATTTTTTTGTTCGTTGGGTAGGGGAATATTTTTAGGTGGTTTTCTTGCGACGTGTTTGTTGCATTTTTAATAGGCTACCAAACGCTCCGGGGTAGCTCATTAACAGTCCACGTTGATTGCGATTGCTTGAGATTTTAATTAAAAATTGCAAAATAGAAATTTGGCTTTGGGCTGAAATTTTATTAATGCGACTACACATTATACAAGTTAATGTTATTTAAGTTTTTAAAATAAGCCTTTTAATTCATTGTTATTATTATATAAATACATCGATAATTGACTCTTGAGTAAGTCACAAAAATTTGTGTATTTTATAAATTATACTATTTAAATTTATAGTTATAATTATTGTTTTTGAATTAGTGTGTAATCACTTATTAAAATAATAATTATATTCATGTTCTATTTATTGAATGCCATTTCTCAACTACAAACCTTACAATAAAATTAACTTTTTCTTGTTTCAAATTTATCATTTGTCAGCTCTATTAACTTTAATACAAAGCAATGCTCATAAATAGCAGTGATGGTCATTAAAAAGACATACATGCATTGTTTAGCAATAAACATAAACAATAATTCAATTTAATGTAAATAGCAAAAAAAAAGTGATCAAAAAACACGGCATAATCAATGTTGTCTGTCTGCAAAAAAGCGCCAATAGAGCGAGACAGAGATATATAAACACACACACACATATATAAATATACACATATGTATGTGTATGTGTTTGTGTATGTGGACATCCCCCAAAATAGACAGGGGCAAGTTGCAGTGCTCGTATATCAGCATTGGTATCCACCCGGCAAACCCTAACAACGAAAACAATTTGGTAAGTTTTCGAAAATTTGCTGCACAAGCGACTGCCACTCTTTCTGTGTGTGTTTGTTTGTGTGGTTGTGTATGTGTGTGTGTGTGTTTTGTATGTGAGTGAGTTGGAGCGAGTCTAATCCTTCGAGCGGGATAGCAATACATTTTTGGAAGTCCATGTACAAAGCTTAGAAATAGACAGACAATAAAAGCTTCATGAAGCGACATTTGCCACTCTCGCTGTGAGTGGGAGCGAGCAGGCGATAGACCATCCATGAAGTTTCTGTTGATTTTTATCATTTATCGATTTCGAATTTGTGTCGAGGGACAATTTAGTAGACCCCCCTAACCAAATGTGTCTCTCTTTGTGTGTGTGTGTGTGTGTGTGTTTGTGTGTGTGTTTCAGCTCTCCCGGACATTCATGAGGTGTCAGTTGAATTGCGGGTCTGCGGCGCCTGCAGGCCAACCAATTTGATGGCCAACTTCACTGGCTGACTGGCTGGATGCGTTTTTGGGTATTGGCATTGGATTGGTATATCTGGCCTAGCCTGTCATTGTCAGCCTAAGTGCCCCCGACAGTGGAGTGCATTTCTGGCTTCCGGCCTGGTCTCTGTGTGTGTGTGTGTGTGTAGGCGACTCTCAACGAGTAACTATTTGGCTATTTATGACCATCACATATCCTTGTCCTCGTCTCATTTTTCACGTTTTGCACAGCGGCCAAACTGTTGTAAAGCTGCTCACTATTTTGGCCACCCTTTAAAACTGGCTTAGAAATTGAAACATTGTCGTTTTCAGTTTATTCAGAGTTGTTCATAAAATATATTTAAGTATGTATTTTTTTTAATTTAATTTTGTACAAAGATTTTGGCAGTTCGTAGATAAGTTAAATTGGATATCATAGAAAGAATTTAAGATTTACTACGATTATAATATTATGACAAACATCAAAAATAACTCAATACAATTTTTATTTAAAAATGTAAAGTTGTTGCGATAGTTGATGATTTTGCCAAGGCTTCCTCAAGATAGATTTAGCACTGGAAAAATAGAAGTAGATCGGCTGTTGATAATTTATACGCTATTTTCTAATAGTGAGAAGGAATTATGAACATCAATAAGAAGATTATAAAATTCCTTGATATATAAATAAGTTTTGAAAGGCATAAGTCAGAATTGTTAAGCATCTTTGGTATTTCACAGATCACGTTGATCTTTTAAATGCTTCGCTCTATATTTTTATGCAATTCCTTTTGGCCTCATTCATCTCACAAAAACTCAACAATAAAGCAATTAATCAATTTTATTGACACCAACAAACACAAACAATGCGAAAAAGAACCAAACCCGGTTTCAAAATTCGCCAGCAGCTTGCAATTTTTCAGCAAGCAGATTAACAGAATCCTAACTCAAATGATACACCAGGGACACGTACGAGCGACCAGTTTATTTTGTGTGTGTGTGTTACCGAAAATCTATTAACCTCAGGTTCAATAAGCGGCTTATGAGGATTTACCTGAAACCGAGTCGATCGGCCCCAGTCCAAATCCCGAACAGGGCACGTAGGCCCGAGGCTATGCCATGTCATATAAGATATTTCGTACGCCTGCGCAGCTGGAACTAAATGGCAAATTCAATGGCAATTCACACTCTTTGGTCAATTGCCAGAAGTTGACTTTAGGCGCGTACTAAAACAAAAAAAAAACACTGACAATGCCCCCGAAGCGGAAGTGTGCGGAAGTTTCTTCCATGGAAAGAATTGCAATGTTGAAACGTGCGTGGGTTGCTCTTTGCATGAGTTTGCAGTTTCGTCCTTTTGATATATAAGATCTGGCAGAGAATGTGAAATGCCAACTGAGTGGTGTATCAGCATAATGTAATTGATGTTTGATCTGGAATCTCACAACGTAATACGGCGGCTGTTTACTTTGGAGCGGATGAGTCTGCTAATGGCTCGTCGAGGCAATTATCGGCGGTATGCTAATGGTATTTTGAATAGATCATAGTCGAGTCACCTCTTCTCTCCTATCCTCTCTATGGAGCCTCTGAGTTTATTGTTTGCACAGCTAGAGAAACTTAAAGTATGATTAATGTGGCCACATTAGGCATAGATCTATATATAAATATATACACAATGAGTGTTCGGTAGTAATTTCAACATTGCAACAGAGTCATTAGTGGACTATCCTAACAAGCTTACACTTGGAAAAATTGTAATATTTAATAGAATAGTGCAAACTGTTTGCCACATTTTCTATTACTTTTTATAAAGACGATTTTAGTAGTCCTTTTAGAGCTACATTACTAAAGAATTTCAAAAATACTTATACATTTTATGCAAACGCTTAAAATGTACTTCTGATATGCAAAAAATAAATAAAAAATAATTTAAAAATTAAATTAAAAATTAATAAATGAGATCGTTTCACATATCTTTCTAAGAAATAAAACTAAGAATCTATTGAGATTTCCCAAACAGTATACTTATTTTTCTAAGTGCATCGACTGAAAAGAGGCTTACTCCAAGGCGGTTGTACGTGCCCCAAGCTCAACTTGTTGCTCTTTTCAAGTTATTCACACTCCTCACACACATCTGCCACATACATATATTATAATACATATGTGTATGTATGTATTTGTCAAGTGCTTGAATCCCCGATGGCATTCATAATTTGATATTGTTCATTGTTCCAAACAACCTGTTTCAATTTCATTCATTACTTGCCCAAGTTTCTACAATAATTTTGTGATTGACAGTTAATCAATCTTATGGATTTTTGGGTTGATTCTTTTCACACATGATTCTATTCAATTCGGTTCCGTTTCTGCTTTGTTTGCAACTTGCTGGCAGAAGAAACTCTTTGAGTTAATCCTTTTGACTGCAGTTGCGAGTATTTGACGGATTGTCATCTGACTTATTGACGGACTCACTGACTCAGTGACTCCCTGACTCTCTGACTGGTATAAGCAGATTTCCGGTTTGGTTAATTGTTATGAGCCCTAAACCCCTGCAACCATTGTTGTTGCTCTTGTGGGTGTTGCTGAGCTGATTTCCACTGAGCAATCTATTCCATTATCCTAGGCTGTCCAATCTATGTGGGTTTTACTGTACATAAGAACATTAACTGCGGTCTTTTCGGTGCCAGGTATTCACCTCCATTTCAAGACAATAAAAATATATATGTGATATCTGTTATTTTATCATTTTATTCTTTATCAATTTGAAATAATTAAAATTACAATTTAATTTAAATACATTTTACATAATTTACTGCAGTATTTCATCACCAGCAATCAATAATCATTTATAATTATATCAATTTAAATTTGCTCGCAATATTTATATATTTAAATTGAATAAAAACCTAAAGTCATTTTAATTACAATGTTTTTTTTTTGGGATGCCCGATAAACAATAAAACTAAATGTACAATATATAATAAATTCAGTAAATTGTATGACTTAAAGACGACTTAGCATTAAGAGCCCGATTATTAAATACAAAATATGCACCTAATTACTAATTAGTAGATTTCTATGCGTTTTTTAAAAATTAACATAAATATTTACACTTCGAAAAAAAAGGATGAGAACTTGAGGAAGAATTTAAGTTGCGTAGCCTTAAAATTGACGTCTTCAGAAGACTGTAAAGTGGCAAAACCTTAATTTTTGTTGTTGTTTTGTTTTTGTTTTTTTTTTTGTAATTTTTTTTATTGTTGTTGTTTTGTGTAAGTTGCTAATATGAAGAGTGAAATGGCCGACAAAGCTTGTCTCGAGAGCCTTTCCATCGTGTTGTAGTTGATTAGCTAACGCTATTGTTTTAATTTTCATTGTTAATCCTTGTCATTTTTATTTGTTTTTTATTTTGTTTCGTTTTTTCTTTTTTTTGGTAAATTCGTTTTAATGACGATAATTATCCTGATGCTGCTGCTGCTGCTGGGAGCTGCTGCTGCTGCTGTTGCGGCTCCTTTTACTTTGGGTGGGTGCCTCGCCCATGTCCAGGCTCTCATTGTCGCTATCCATGGTCTCGCTGCAGTCGCCATCGTTGTCGCCACCCATGTCATCCTGTTTCCGCTTGGCCGTTGCCATTTCCGCCGCATGACGTTTGCGCCATTTGGTGCGACGATTTTGAAACCAAACCTGCAACAATTCCAAAAATTGAAATGGCAAACTTTAGAAATGTGTGTGAGTGTGTGTGTGTGTATGGCAATTAAAGTTTTAAATAAGCTGTCGGCCAAGTTTCATGTGTAATTAGGCACAGTCGACCAGAGCTGGCACACATTGTCAAAGTCATTAAGTCGAGGCACCGTTTTGCGAGCATTACCCATTTCGCCCCCGTCTCTCACAGCCCATAAGTCGCATCATCAACGCCGGTTAACCCTCAATTAAGACAATATTAAGCCCTGGACAGCGTTTGGCGAACACCCAGCAGCAGTTACACCAGTGCCAGTGCCACAGCCAGTGCCACAGCCAGTGCCACAGCCAGTCCCAGCGGCAAACGGCAGCAAAAACTATGCAAAACCATGACTAACGTCTTTGGTTGCGCTTCATTTTCCATTTTGCAACAGCCTCAAAGCGCTGGCAACATATGTTGCATGGCACACCCTGCCACTGCTGCTGCTCTCTCCCTCTCTCCCAACTGGGGGATTATGCTGCATAGGCCTAGACACGTTTCTCACAAGGCGTGTGCTGCTGATGCTGCCTCTGCAAAATCAGGCATAATTCCAACATTTGTTTGATGATGGAGCACTTTTGACAGGAACTCGAAACGAGCCAAGAATCATGTTTTAGTTCAAGTCATTAACAGCGCTTTTAAGTGGCCATTTTAAAATAAGATGAAGCAATTTGATAAGAACTTTTTATTTTTGTAAATTTTACTAACTTATCGATAAATCGAGTTGCTTGAAAGATGTCAATTGTTTTTTCTTTTTACTTAACAAATATAATTATATACTCAATTATTCATTCTCGAGTTACTTTAGCTTGTCAGGGCTTTAATTAAGTGCTTTTGCTTAAAAAAAAAAAAAACTGTCCCATTAAGCAAATTGGCTCTGTCTGATTTTAATACAAATTATAATATAAACATTTTGCTGGGCAGACCAGACAAAAATCACCGTTGCCAAAGGACCCAAAGGTGCAATTAAACCAGATACAACATAATTTACAACTTCATTTGCACATTTGTGTAATTATTATTTGCAAACATTATGCGAAATAAAAATACAATTAATATTTTTTCGTGTGTTGCATGCGGCATGTTCTCGCATGCCAACGAAGAAAACAGTTACCAAAAATGGGATTGGAGTCTTCTTTGGGTTTTTTTTGCCCAGCTCCCAGCACAGACAAGGCAACAACAACAACAACAACAACATTAGTTGGCATCATTAAGGCTGCTTTTCATGGTCATTATTTTTTGGTAACAGCTGTGTTCATGTTGTTCGGAATTTGCCCGGCCACAATGTGAACTTGTCGCTGGTCTGGGTATTTTTTGGGGGAGTTTTGAAGAGAAACTTGGCCATCAGCCCTGTCGTTTTGCAACATCATAACGATGGTGTATGCGTCATCTAGCACCCACTAAACTATAGTTTTCTAAGTGGAAGGCAACAGACTGTTGTACTCAGGATATGTCACTTGGATGTTTTTTTTTTTTTTTAACCAGAGTTGAATACTTGAAAACTTTACAAATGCACAGATTGAGTCTTTGCAGGAAATGTTACTTAACAACTTGTATATTTAAAAAAAAATTAGAATAAGTAAGAATAAGTTATTCGTTTTACTGTAGCTTTAATTTGACTGCAAGATATTCTGGAAAATATTTAACAGCTTTTTTTAGTACATCTTCTTACTGTGCTCATAAAAACATATCACAAAATCATCAAAATATTAATAAATAAAATTAAAATATATATATTTAAAGTGGCTTTAACATTTGCTCATACAAATGTGCAACGTTTTTTATGACCACACAGCGAGATCAAGATCGCCTTCAACTTAGAAGCGGAGGCAGTGCAGCAACAGCAGCAGTCGAGGAAATTTATGACAGGCAACATGTCAAATGTTGTGGCAATCAATTTGACGTGGCAACGTTGCGTTACGCTTCGATTGGAATTGGGGATTGGGATTGGTATTGGGATTGGGCTCACTGTGTGCAACTCGGGCAGACGGATTTATTTATTGCGGCCAGGATGTGATGCGCATAGTTATAAAACATATGTCGATGTTTTGACCAGTTGTTGTTGTTGTTTTTTTGGCACCACTGCGGGACGTCCGTCAGGTGTCAGAGAGTGAGCGTCCCAGATAAGGATGAAAAGCGTTATGTAAATTTCGTAGGAACGGATGTCAAAATCATACCTTTTTTTTATTTTATTTTTGTTTTGCCGACATCTACTATTATGTATGCATTGTGTCTCGGCTGGCTGGCAAATATATGACTCTGACCAAATTGGAAATTTATTTGTTTACGCGCAGTTCTGTGTGCCTCAGATCGGATCGGATCGGATCGGTACGTATTGGAATCGTTCGCTTTTTGGTACTTAAAAGTCATGAAAATTTACAGCACACCTTTAAAAAAAAAAAAAATGCTCTACCCATCCCTGACATCGACTGACAAGTTGCAGTTGCGTTTCTCCTATTGGTTAACCAAACATTTTGTTGCTGTTTCTGTTTTTTGTTGTTGTCGCTTTTTAAGAGTTGCTCGTAAATTTTAGTTTGAGCTACGGTTTCAGCCTCCCTTTTATATGACGGCATTCGGTATAAGTATTTATGTGATTTTCTGATTTATATGCGCTTTGTAGCCCATCAAGTTGAATAATAAAATGTCTTTCTGTATGTGTGTGTTTTTTTTTTTTTATTTGACTAATTGTGAGCTAAAAAACGTTTGGAGCAATGGCGCTGCCTAATGGAAGACTTCTCCATTTCAGCATTAGTAATTCTATTTCTATGGCATTTCTCTTCGATTTCCATTCATTAACACACAATCAAATCCATTAGCTGACAACAATGGAGCAGAGCAGGCCAGCTGGTATTTTGGGTGTTCTATTTGTCTATTCCACTCAATACAAGTTCCTAAAAAATCAA
Organism: Drosophila melanosoma; assembly: GCA_035042045.1. Taxonomy (NCBI): domain Eukaryota; kingdom Metazoa; phylum Arthropoda; class Insecta; order Diptera; family Drosophilidae; genus Drosophila; species Drosophila melanosoma. Next base: position 244,095 of record JAWNLY010000100.1, on the reverse strand, counting down.
TTAGACAAAATATCAATATTTCACATACATACATATCTGTCATAAGTTTTTATGATCAACCTGGCCCATTGTCAACTTGTCGGCTTGTCACTTAGAGCCATAGTTCCCCATCAGCCAGGCCTGATGCCATTGCCATTGTCATTTTTGACAGACATCGATTTGGTCTATAAGCTTTCATTATATACGTGCTAATTATGCGGCAAGTTTTGATTTTGATTCCACAAAAAAAAGGGTATAACATTTTAAAATCATCTGAGAGCCATTAAAAAATAAATAAATGGCAACATAATAAAAATAGATTTTGATCATTGCCTGAACTTGGCTTTGTCATAGATATTTTGGCATTATTAATAAATTACTAGAATTTGTTGCACACCATTTTAAATTAGTTTTCAATCAAGACTTGACTTTAGAAAGAGTTAAATAAACTGAAGATGTGTTTAATATAATTTGTTTAAGTACATTTTAGAATTAAATAAAGACTCTAGAAAAGGCATGTTTCAATTCGAATAAGCTTGCAAAAACACATAAAATTACCTAAGCAATAAAACGAGCTAATCACACATTGCAAACACTGTTTACAAAACATGTACTTTGGGCAATCAATGTGAAAATCGCAGACATTTATGCAAAAGCGAAATCACGAAAAAGCTATAACAACGAATCATGCAAAATAATATTATGGATTGTGGCACTAACTATACAAGTCCATTTGGACGCACAGCTAGAATGTCATTAATAATGGTCGCAGACGTTATAATTCACAGAGAGCCAGAGAGGTGGGAGAGATGGAGGAGAGAGCGATGTGGTACCGTTATAAGAACATACAAAATGGCGACCATTTGCATTAAATGATTGCTAAAACGGAAATGTGCCTCTGGAGCAGTGTGAGTCCTTTTGTCCTGTGTCCAAAAACGGTTTTAATTATGATAACAGCACAATTATTCTTGTCAAGATCATTTGGCATGCGCCCAGTTGCAGCCACACCCACACACCCAAACACACACACACACACACTCAGTCTGTGAACTGTTTTGCATTTTGTGTGTCTGTCATATTTTTGGGGCTGTTTTGCAGTGCTTGTTGTGTTTTTGTTTGTCAATTTGCATACTATCATCGTCATGGCTGTTTTTCATCCGTCTGTTTGTCTGTCTCTCCAGAAAAGAGAGCTATATCCGCCCGCACAACAACACACACACACATACACAAACACACACACGCTTACTAATTGAATATGTATGAAGCTGATGTTGTCGTCGTCGTTGCTGCTGCTGCGTCCTTGCACAGAATTTAATTTACACTCACCCAAAAGTCATGCAGTCATTTGGCATGTCTATCAGACAGAGGGCAACCCAATCCTGCCCAGGCACTCGCATCCATCTCACTGTCCATTTGTACTCGTCATCAGCCGTTTTGTTCTTTCACCTCCCCTTTTATTCCTCCCCCCTCCCCCCTCGCCAACATTCTCTTCTCTCCGTCTCGTTTCGTATCTGTTTAGCTTCTGCACAAATGACGCAAATTTAGCTGCAACTCAAGCCATCAATCCTGTGAATCTATCTCTTTCCCTCCCTTTGCGCTCCTGGGCTCTGCGACGTACATAGAAATTTGTGGCAGCTTCGTATGCCTTGCAATGCCAACGGACTCATTCATTGGTAATTAATCATTTTGCTCATCATAAACGTGATTTCTTTCCACTCGCCTATCTCCCAGGCTGAGACCCTGATTTGTGCACACGAAATCCCAAAAGGGGATTGCAATCTACAAATTGCCCGACAAATGAGACAATCAAGTGTCTACTAATGAAATTTCAAAACTGACCAGATTATCTCATGTGTGTAATAGTAACTAACAGCTAGTTGAAGCAACTAAGGATGTGCAACTATCAACTTGAACTTTAATTAAGTTGAGTTAGCTCAAAAAATCGATCTCAAATTTAACTATTTAATTTTTAATTTAATAAATATATTTGAAATATTAAGTTTCAGTTTAGTTTTGATAAGCAAAAAATCGATCTCAAATCTAACTATTTAATTTTTAATATATAAATATATATATATATAAAAAATAAATAAATAATATATTTTAAATATTTTTCTTTCAGTTTAGTTTTGATAAGCTAAGATTTAATTTAATTATTGGCTCACCTTTGTTTTTTAGCGACTGTCAATAAACCCATTTGACTAAGTCGTCGCGACGCCAAGTTATCAAAATAGAACCCATCGCAAAAGCAATTAACTGCCCCAGCTTATGACTAATTTAAATGACAACCCCAAGTAAAAATATATATATATTTATATATATATGCATAAACATATAAAAGTCGCGTCAAGCACGCGACTTTTGGGTAGACACGTGCAACCGAGGATTACATGGACGCTTATGGATGCTGATGGCTGCTCGACAAATTTGACGACACAAAGGATTTATTTGTTGATAACAATTGCGGGTGAGAAACAACCTTTGGCCAAAACTTTAAAGTGATGCGCACAAGCAAATTTCTTCTTTTTTTTTTTGGTTTATTCGTTTCATGGGAAAAGGGGACTGACGTGTGCACTAAGCCTTTAGGGCATAACCCACTGGGACTGGGGCAGGTCTACTGTTATACACCAGTGGCAGACCTTTGGCGCCATTTTGTTTTCGGGATTCGACACAAATAAAAAACAAAAACAAAAAAAATTACATGAGCTTTGCGTTTCAATAAAAATGCAAATTGACGCAAAAGTCGATGGCGGCAGTGGATGGATATTTGCTCGTATCTTTTAGCTTTGGGTACTTTTTTACGAGCTTTTAATTTGCATAGACTCGCATGGGGCAAAAATGTGTTTTTTTCGATGCTTACCTTCACCTGGGACTCGGACATTCCTAAGGCATATGCGAGCTTGGCACGCTCTGGTCCAGCCAGATATTTGGTCTGCTCGAAGGTCTTCTCCAGCGCGAATATCTGCTGACCACTGAATGTTGGGCGGGTGTGTTTCTTTTTGCCATCCTTATCGCTCGATGGATGATGCTGATGGGATTGTGACAAATTGGCAGACACTGTAAAATGTAAATTGAAACAATGTTTTAGTCGTTTGATTAGATTAAATGTAAGGGAACATTTTTTTTATGTTTAATTAAGCGTCATCTTTAAACAAATTAATTAATTAAACGTCTTAGAGCCTAAACATTATCTAAGGCAGCTACTATTAAAAATATATTAAATTATTTATATATATATAAGAAAGAATGGTTACTAAAAATATTTAACAAGTTCATTAATTCTTTATATTGATTGTAATATGAAGAACAATTCATCTATTCAGTATATCAGTAAAATTCAAATATAATTCGGTCCCATAAAACTTTTCAAATATACAAAATTTACGTTTAAGACTCGTGTTTACAAGTTGCAAAAGTTGTCGCAGTTTTCATGATTTAATTATGAAATAATAAAATTTATCGAGATTATATTGTACTTAGGGGCAAGTTGGAAAGGTAAAAGTGGGCTGAGGGTGTGGCTGTTGCTGTTGCTGCTGCTGTTGCTGCTGCTGTTGTGGCAAAGTTTTTTGACATTTATTAATTGTTTATGGGACGCGCTTTTTGGCGACAGCTGCCATTTCGAAGAGGTGGCTGAGAGCTGAGAAAGTATTCACTGTGGTTGCTGTTGTTGTTGTGGGTTGCTGGGGTTGTTTGTGTGTGTGTATTTTGGCTAAATAAATGCATGTTTTACAAAAGAGCTATTTCAAATTATTTGTCAAATTGATTTTCATAACAGGCAACAGCCAAAAAATCTAGCGAACAAAATTAATGCAAATTTTTGTAATTAATTTGGGGCAACTCTTCTTAATTTGACGCTAATTACAGGTTGAGGAAGTTGGGGGTAAATAAGGACAGTAAGAAAGAAAATGTTGCTGAGCTAAGCACACGTTGCGACAATTAACAAACCCAAATTGACCACACAATTTATGAGGACCACTAAACATTGGGTCCAATGGGGCTCCTCGGGGCTTTCATTAAAATCAATTAGCCAAAACGACAACGACGATGACGACAAGAGGCCAATAAAAGCAGGGACCACGCCCCCCACTCGAGGGCGCTACGTGCACAACCGACCAAACCCCCCACCCGACCCCCAGAAGGCTCGTAAAGGCAGTCAAGTGGACATGGCTTGGGTTGGTGGTGGTCATAAAATTAAACGGTAGCAGTTGACTCACTCTTCCTCTTCCTCTCTCGCTCTCTCTCTCTCTCTCTCTCACTCTTTCTGTCTCTGGTCTGAGTTGAGCTGCAGGGTGGGTGGCTACAGGCAGAGCAGAGCAGAGCAGCATCCTTATGGCTCGTGTGTATGCTTTCAATTAATGTCACCCCATTATTAAATGATCCCTAATTATGTGAAATGATTTAACTAAATATGCGCAGGGCGCGCCTGGCGCTAGTCGGAAAAGGTAATGCCACAAAACTGTACACAGTCTGTGGGTGGGTGCTGTTGGTCCTGGTAGGCTTGAGGGTTGCTCTTCCTGTCTTTTTTGTAAGGACACCAATTTGCCTTTTAAGCGGAAGGTTGACTCTTTTGTTTTTTTTTTCTAGTCGTGACTGGTTTGCTTTGGCAACTTGGGTCCCTTTATGATACTTTGGTGCAGTTGCTGGGAAATTATTAATTTAAACTGTGGCAGTTAGGACATGGAATGTGTGGGAACAAATAACAGAAATAAAGCATCACACACACAAACTAAGATCAAGCACATATACTGATATAGATATATGCTTCAAATAAATATGAAAATCCAAAGTTACTAAAAATGAATTCTTTGAAAGTTCAATTCAGGTGAAAGCTGCTCCATTTTCCACCATTTTCACAATTCACAAGACTGTTTTTAATTTTTGTACATTTAAAATTGTAGGCGAATTTGCAAGACTTGAATCTTGATAATACTTTATTCATAAAGAAAAAAGAGGCATTTAGCCAAACATTTAATTTGTGAGTTCTTTCTTAAAATTTTATAAAAATGTAATTTTCTAGCCAATTTATTATTTTTTCCAGGTGCAAATGCACATTTCGTTTGCATAGAAGAAAAAGCCTAATGCAATCGCATCAGCATAAAAATGGGCCATTAAATTTATGTTTTTTCTTTTCGCAGACAATTCAAAAAGCTTAACAAGCCAACAGCAGCAACTACAACAACAACAACAGCAGCAAACAACACTTGTCAATATTTCCCGCTCAGTTTGTGGGGCTGCTGAGGGAGGCGAGGCGGCATTTAACAACAAGGCCAAGCCTGGACCGTAACAAGCTTAATCCCAAGCAAGAAAAATTGTAGCAGTGATCATTTTTTTTTTCTCTTGTTTTGTTTGTCGCGAGTGTATACTCCTCCCCTCCCCCTATCACTACCACTCTCTAGCTATATTGAGCATGCAGCTGCGTCCCAAGGACCCTCATAAATAACCGACAAATATGAAGCGTTTATTTGCTCATGTCACGGCCCTCACGCAGCGCTACAATATGAAATGAATTGGCAATGGAAATGGCAGCAGTGTCACTTTCCCCTTATCCTCTCCCTCTCCCTCTCCCTCTGCCCCACAACAGTTGGTTCTCCCTGCGGCAGTTGTCTATAATCGCATAAGTCACCCTGTTGCCAACGCTGCATTTGCACTTTTCTCCACAATTTTTTTTTTTTCCAACTTTTGTTCTCGTTCAACACACACATTTTTTTTCTTTGTGCCTGCCACTTTTTTATGGCGTTAATATTTTGGGTATCGGCTTGCCTACTTTTTTTTTTTTTGTCGGTATTGATATTAATAATGTGTGGCAAGAGGGCGTGTCAGGTGGGCGTGTTGTGTTTTGGCTCAATGCCGCTTTATTGAAAATATTAAAAAGTCATTTATTATGGGATTGTGTCTCCATAGCAAAGAGGTTGCCAGAAAACATTCACCCAATCAGTCGTCAATAGCAACTGTTGATAGCCAGTCAGAAAAATATAGTCGATAATGAAGAGTGGTTAATAAATATGCTGTAACTAAAGTGATTATTCATATTTGACATTTGTCTATTTGCCAAAAGACTTAGTCATGTATAGAAAACCTTCTGTATTATACTATTTCAAATAATAAAATTTAAAATAATATATATTAAATAAAATTCCATAAAAACTACAAGTGACAATATTGCAGTTACCAAACTAATTTCTTTTGGTTCTCATCTATTTTTCGCTAGCATCATTAAATCCTACAAATTATTTTTACACATATTTATCGTAATTCCAACAAATTATATTCATTATTTCAATTATTTGTGAAGGGATGTTTCATAGAAGACTTTGTCTATATATTTTATTATATATTAAAATTTTTCTAATATTTTTTTTTAACAGATAATTCCTTATAACTTTAGTCAACTGATTATATATAAAATATTAGCAATTCTAAAAGAAACAAAACTTGTAATCAAAAGTAAAAAACCTTAAAATCTTCGGAAAATTATAGTTATTTCAATTACATATTTTTTGATCTTGGGAAATTTACAACAATGACTTCTTGCTTTTTTCTCATTCAAATACCACATTACAATATGGAAATATCTTTATGTCAATCAACCAAAAACACAACAATAAGCAGCTTGTTTACCCCAATAAACTTAACGATTGCTTGTCATAAATTTCATCCCTGCCCCACGACTCTTCATCTTATAATCCGCTCCATAGGTAGCAGGGCTCATTAAGTGTCCTTGCTGACTTTGGCTCAGCATCTGGCTTCATTGCATTGTTTTATGGCCTGTTTTATGCCCGATTATATGCTCAAAGCACAAGTTTTGCTGGTTAGCGTTGAGGAGGAGGCAAAAACGATGCCGGCACACAAAATGCCACTTGAATTTTAATTAAACGCAACAGCTAAAAGAGCTACAGCTTACAGCTCTCTATCTCTCTCTCTCTTTCTTTCTCTCTCTCTCAATCCTGTAGGTTCTCTTTTTTTGTTTTTTCTTATTTTGGGCCTCGTTTCTTGCTGTCTTCATTAAGCTTAATGAATTGTGTCAAATGCTGACTGCGGTTTTTGGCTCGTTGCTTAGTTGTTTGCATGATTCGTGCAGCCATTTGGTATTCCGGTTATCTGACAACTATATAGCTGACTGTGTTTTTAATTGCTTTATTTTTTTAAGCTCGTATTTACATTTTATATTCAAGTTAATTATTTTACTAACAGCATGTGGTTTTACATGAACGAGCGGGATATATATGGAGAGAGAGAGAGATAGAGGGAGGTCGAGATTGAGAGACAGTGTAACATTCAAACCAGTCACAAATTGTTTAGCATTGTTTACAAAAATGTTTTATAAATTATTTTATTTCCCTCAAAACTCAATAATCCATTTAAATAACCTCAAATGAATTCCGATATACACACTTATTTTAAAAATAGTTTCCAATTTTATATGTTGCAGATTTCAGCACACTTTTTTATGTTATTATGGCTTACACTCAAACAACTTCTTTAGTTGGAAAATCAATAAGAAATTTGCGCTTTCTCGTCTAATGGTGCACATGCTATAAATTCCCTTTTTAAAAAACAAAAACCAAGTTGAGAAAACACGTTTCACTTGCTTGTCAATGGTTTTTCCTCATCGTTTCCACATCATTTTCCAAGCCAAAACATTGTCATATATTCCCCACATTTACATAAAACACAACACGAACACAAATTGATTTGTATGTGTGAGTGCGAGAGAGATAGAGAGAGAGAGAGAGTTTGTGTGCTCTTATTATTTACATAAAAATTGTATATTTATTTATTTATTATTTGTATACATGTATTTATGGCTGAAAGATGCCTGCCGACGTCGACGAATATGCGACAGCTGCTCAGCCAGACAAAACGAAAAGCAAAACGAAAAAGAAAAAGAAAAACTTTTACCGGAAAAAGCGCCTGTTGTTGTGTGTTGCTCTATATAAATGTTGGCTGAATATATATACTACTTGAGGGGGGAGCTTGTGTTGGGGATGGGGGACGGAGAAAAAGGCATAAGATAAAGGCAGACGCAGACGCTGCGAGAATATGTTGCCACATTATTATCTAGACGATGGCAGAGCGAACCAACAAACAACTCGATGGGGGTTGACTCATACGCTCTCAGTGCGGGGCATGCCAAAATGGGGCAGCTGTGCGTGTGTGTATGGGTGTCTCTGTTGGTGTGTGTTTATATGCTTGTAGGCTGTCATGTTAACAAGGCAACAAAAGCTTTATGTGTACGTGTGTATTGAGTGTGTCTGTGTGTGTATGTGTGTGAGTCTGTATTTTGGTATACTGTGTGTGTTTTATTTGAAAGCTGCGCAAAGAGGACATCGCACCAAAAATGGCGGTCGTTCATTTAAATTTTTATCTGCGCACAAAAGTATGCTATATGTTTTTTTGTGTGCCACTTTACACTGATTTCATTTTCATACATTTTTCTTGATATTCATTTTTTTTATTCGTTGCTTGTTTGTTTGTGATTGCGTTCTTTATTTGGTATTAATAATGCCATTGCATTTCATTAGCTAATATCACCTGTATTTTATTGCATTCAATTTGTGTGGCATATTAATTAAATTTGAGTGGCATTAGTTCTATTTGCCACACGGGTTGGTTTATGAGGACTAGTTTTTGCTTTTATCACTTGTTTCTATCATTATTTAATTGCTTATAATATTTGCATTGCAATTCATTTAATCCAATTGCACAACTGCCAATTTCAAGCGAGTTCATAATAATTTTTATGGGCAATTGTTTGAATAGTCAGTGGTGCTCCATTGAAGGGCAGAACTTCATAAAAATGCATTAATTTTGTCGTTATCGTTGCACTTATCGCATTGCAAGTCAGTTTAGTCAGTCATCTATATAAAATCGGTTAAGTTAGTTATCAAAGCTAATCAAATGTGCAGCCAATGCTATCAGTAGTTGCAATAAAGCAATGTTTGCAAATATTGTTCGATATTATTTTTATACATATGAGTATTATACATAAATCAAATTTTTAATTATTACCTATGCTTTTTATGATTGTTATTTATTATTATTATTTTTATTATATTTATTTTAGTGATTTGTATTTGAACTTAATTACCTTTCTGTATATGCTTCTTCTTAAGCTGTCTTTTAACAATTAACACTATTTTCTTATTTTAAGAGAAAGTTGGAGAAAGAATATTAAAGTTTTCTGATTTAATACATGCTTGACCATAAATAGGGTCAGTTTTTTTGTAACTATAACCACTTCCTAGCTTACTCCCACTTGAGACTAGCCCGGCACTGGTTGGCAAATCAATTGAAATAATATTTACTTAATCGAAGCTGGCTACCAAACATTCCACGACACACTTCAGAAATCAAATCAAAAACAAGACTCACACAACAATAACAACAACAACAACAAACACGGTGCAACATTTCTCTGTTACGATCTGGTGTTGATCTCGTCACTAATTCAATAAGAAAATTATGTTCAATTTCCGACTTTAAGCCCAGTCGCCAAATGGCAAAAAGTGCACAGTCATTGCCGCAATTAAAAGGCAAACAGCAGCTGTCTGCCTCCACTGACTACTCCACAGCTACACAGCTGCTGCCTGCCTGCCTGCCTGGTTGGTTGGTTGGCAGTAGCCCAACAACACACTAAATCAAATCAAATCAAATCAATTGCCAATGCGAACGATCATTAACCATAACTATAGCAGTGACAGAGCGGTTGGCAGGGGGGGGCAGCGAGGGGCGTTTAAATAAATAAACAATGTGAAAACGAGTTCGAATTGGAGTTGAAGCTGGACGATTACTTAATGAGCTTAGGTGTGAAGTGAATATTGGGTTGGTTGACGAGAGGAAGAGCACGGGACGGGACGGAGCGGGTTTGGCCAGCTCAGTGCCTTATAAATAGATGTAATAATGAAGTAACCAGAGATTGGGAAGAAGTCGAAAGAGCCTCGAAAGCATGCGAGTAAATTAATTTTTCATCTGCTTTGCAGTTCGAACATTATCTTTTATGTTTAGTCATTGTCAGCACTTTGCTTCGTTGGATCGTTGGATGCGTCGTCGATTGCCGATTGCCGAATGCCGAATGACGTTCGTTGATCGCTGATCGTGTTAAAGTGATTCTCTTGACTTGTATTTTTCTTCTCTCTTGTTTTTTCTTTTCATTTCTTTTCTTTTTTTTTTTGATCTTCTTTTATTTGTTTTGTGGCTCGCTCGCTTTTAATGAGTCGAACAATGCGTGCCATGGGCAGGCAGCCTGCACTAAGCACATTGGACGCGTCATATTGGTATAATCAGTTGAGTAGAGCGATCCATGATCATTAGGGGCAGCTGCCTCATTCGCTGCGCTTTGTTAACGGTATCAACAAAAACAGGAAGTCGGTAAACCAGCTGCGATATATATATGGATATCGAGCGAGGTGTGGCTTTCATTGTTGACAAATCATCGGATGGCAACAATTGTAACCAAATTACGTGCCACCGTGCCACTGAATGCACTGATTGCTGAGTGCCTCTTATTTGCGAAATTAGTGCACACATTCATTTCATTTCACTTTAATTCACTTACTTGTATTTGACAATCGCTCACGCCACGCTATCGGATTCGCCACCAATCCCTGCAGACCCGGCCAATACAGATGCGTCCGATCCACAATGTGTCCGGCGTGCGTCTTCAGCGGCGCTCCCTGGCTCTGCGATAGATATTGGGCCATGCCCGCCGCAGCGGCGGCTATCGAGAAGCGTGGTATGCCAGCTGTGGATAGAGTATTTGCGAAATATAAAAACGTGTCTCAAAAATTCTTTTAAAAAATGAGTCTTACGCAAGAATAGAATATTTTATATATTATTAAATATTTTTAATATTGAAAATAAAATAAAAGACATTTAATACTAATAAATAAACTTTATTAAAGTCAAAAGGAATGTAAAAAGATGTCTTAAAAGATGAACCAACCACAGTTTTCATTATTGAATGGCAGATTTTTATCTGCACCTCTAATTAAAATCTATACTCTCAAATCTAGAATATTTTTAATTAGCTCTACAAAAGATTCTTGGTTGTAGAAATTATTCAATTTAAAATTTAAATTAAAATTACGGCAATATCTTAAAATGTTTAAAGTATGAATAAATGTGTTTTATTCTGATTTGGCAAGTAATAAAAATCAATAGTATATAAGTAAAAATGATTTAGTCGCTTTCAATATAAATAGCAAAAATTGTAAAGCTTTAATTCATTTTATAGCTATCTTAACTACAATAAAATATTCTTCATATTAGCTTCTGTTGTTAGCTCTAAAAACAAAATTCGTGAAAAAAAAACCAGCTTCAAACATCTGCCTACTCATTGTGCAAAGAAGTTGGGCCATTAAAACGATTTGAACGAATTAATTAAAGGCCATTAAATAATTTGTCATAGAAAGAATGAGAAACATTTTATTTTGTTTACAACTGAACCAAAAAAAAAAAACAAAAACCAAATGAAATCACATAAACGCCCTCGTTAAAAATAATTAAAAATTTTATGGTACATTGTCAACGCCCCGTCGCAAAGATCGGTTAACTATGCACCTCTTTCCCCTACACTGCCCCTGAGCCAACATTTTTTGTCATTTCAAACAAAATGTTGACCCACTCCTTATTAGTCTTGTCGGCTCTGTCATGGCGCACAATTGGGCTACATTTAACTGTCAAAAATTGAAATAATTTTAGTGAAACGGCAAAGTCATACATATATGTACCTCAGTACCTCTCCGCTTACCACACCCCTCACACCACCTCAGCCATCCTCCTCACACAGCCAGCGCTTTTCGTGTGTGTCATTTTGATTTAATTACAAACAATTTGACAACTAATTGCTAAACGTTTAAGTATCGAATTACGTTTTGCGTCATTTTGCAATTTTGATATTATATGATTTTTGGAAATTGTGCCCAATAAAATGCTCTACTCTCGGTGGTGGGGGCCGAAGGGCGAAGTGGAGAGAGCCTACATTGTTTGTAGTTTGATGCTGTTGTTATTGTTGCCATTTTATTGTGGAATCATGTCAAACCGGATTCGTGCACAAAAAAAAAACCATTTGTTGTTGCCATTTTTGAATCAACCAGTTCCCAAAGCATTTAAAACAAATTTTTGGAGCCATGTCTAATGTCAGATTGCATAATGATGGCCAAAATGATACTTGTAATGTGGCCCATATCATTCATTGATAGCCATCTAAATTTAACACAACTTAATATTAGATTAGCTATAAAATTCTGAGAACTTGTATTTTTTAGACATATAAAATCATACTTTATAAAATAATAATTCTATAAATGTGGTTTTTGTTTTGAGAACATTTTTATTAAATGTGTAAGCATTTGTTAAATATTTTTTTTGATTTTATGATATTCGATTAAAATATTCAAGTAAATGAATAATTAGACAGATTACACTAAATAGAATTTTCAACTAAGTCATTCTCTAAAAAAAAGAATTGAGGAATTGGCATAAACTTGATTATTTATTATGAGTAAAAATTATTGTTTTCTTTCCTTTAAAGTAGTCGGAAATGGTAGAAAACATTTGAGTTAGGAAATTCGAACATATTGGACTTCAATCATTTATATACTACATAAAATATCTTTGAGCAGAAATCACGAAATTGAAGAAATTGTTAATAAAATAATATATTATATCAAATCAAATTAAATTTTGCTGTGAAATCCACTATCCAAATTCAGCTAAATATAATGCAATATTCTTGAGATTGATTCTATAGCGGATCAAATTTTACTCACCTCCCGTTAAAGCACTTAGACCCGCCGATGTTACCGGCGGCGGTTTGGATAGTATCGTATCGATGCCATGTGGATTGGCAGCTCCGTGTGTGTTTGTTGTTGTTGTCGAGCTGCTCGAACTGGAGCCAGAGACACGGTCACTAATCAGATGCGAATTGGGACTGTGGCCATAGACGAGGCCATTGCCGGTGGCAACCACTCCATTGCCACCGATGCCCTGTGCAGTCTTCATTTCTGTGGTCATTGAATGCAGCGCCGCCAGCGGTGGACCCAAAAAGCTCAATGGCAACTTATGCTCCATGTTGTTATTATTGTTACTGTTGTTGTTGTTGTTGTTGTTGTTGTGATGGTTGCCACTGAGAATGTGATTGTTGTTAATGTTGTTGTTGCTGTTGTGCAGGCTGAGCGGATTGAGGCCGCTGTTCTGGTGCTGGTACTTGCGACTGGTCAAGTTCTCGGGACTGTAGTCCGATGGCGGCGGACTGGACTCACTGTTCTGGCAATGATCCTCGCCGCCGCTGCTGCGCTGGCTCAATGCAAACGACTTGGCGCTATCCACACCAGGACTGGAGTTGTGCTCATAGCGCGGCGAGGGCGACGATTCCGAATGCAGGCGTGACGATGCCGGCGGTGGCGTTGTCGATGGTGAATCCTCTGCTGATGATTTCGCCTCAAGCAGACGACCACCCACAGAGCCACCATGCGCTGCCTTCAACAGCATTAATGGGCTGCTCAAACCATTGCTGTTGTTGTTGTTGTTGTTGCTGCTGCTATTGTTGTTGTTGTTGCTGGCATAGGCTGCTGCTGCAGCAGCCGCACTGTGATAGTCGGCCAGCTGTTGCTGATAGTCGGCGGCAGCCATCGCATGCGCATGAACATCAGCGAATCCATTGCTCAAACCCGCTGCAGCCGCAGCGGCCAAATGGTGACGCTGTGCCGCCGACGGCGGACTGCCCTGTGCAGCGGCAGCGAAACTATGATGCCGCATATAGGGATTGATGAGATCCATCTCCGTGGGATCGTTGCCGGGTGAATGCAAATAGTCAACTGTGGCGCACTCGTGCCCGTTAACCGGACTCGGACCGGATGCGTTTGCGTTTGCGGGCAGGCGATGATAGAAGCTTGGCGGCAAGGCAAGATTGAAGGCCGAATTGGCCGACAGCTGGAAGGTGGTCTGGGCTAGATGATGCTGCTGCTGATGCTGCAGGTGCTTGCTGATTGTTGGTGTGGGAGATGGATTATTGCTGCTGTTACAGCTGCCATCCGCTGGCTTAATATTCAGAAATGGACTACCCAGCTTGGAATTGGAATCGTTAGGAACGCGTTGCACTGATTAAAAATAAAGTCAAGTCAAGCCAATTACTTGATTCTTTGCAATTGCACAACTTTACATATATTTATATAATGTAAGCACCTCTTATAGATTTTAGAGTTTCAGCTCAGTGATTCACTTGGTGTATTTTAGCACTTCAGTTCAATTTGATTGCAAGAACTCGAAACTTGGCGTGATTTGGATTCGATATTTGTGCAGCGCGCGCGCGTGTCCGCTTGTTAAGGCCTAAGACTAACGAATGATTTCGAAATTGAGTCCGACGACTTCACTTCACCAAACGCCAGAGCAATCTCAGCAAAAGAGCCAAGCAGAACCAGCAGCAGCAGCAGCAAACAGCAATAGCAGCAGCAGCAGCAGAAGAAGCAGCAACCCCGTTGGTTGTTGCTCTTTTCCACTCATTCGAGCGCAGCTTCCCAAAACGCAAAAGAGCGAGAGATGAGAAGCAGACTATTTCAGTCGCTCTTTGGTAAATCAGTGTTGTTTGTGTTTGCTTGTGTGCGTTCCACAATCAGTGTAAACATGCATTGAAGCCTGGAACGCATTGGCATTGGCACAAAACGAATGGGAATTTTATTATGTACATCATTAAAATCAACTATTTCGGATTGGATTGGAGCTGGAACTGGACTGGTTGTGTTGCGTTGCCTTGCCTCGCACTGAGAGTGTGCGAGAGAGTCATGTGTGTGTGTGTGTGTATGTTTGGTTGAGTGCATTTGCAGTGTTGTTATTGTTGTTTTTGGTGGGTGGCCTCTGTTTGAGGCGCGGCCCGACTGTGAATGCTGTTTATTTGTTTAAAAAGCTATAAATATTAAGTGAAGCTGTAGCTGGCAGGGATTGAATAACAGTACTATTGTTTTTTTATTTTATTATTTTTTTTATATTCACTGCGTTTGTTCATTTAAATAATTAAATTGTGTACAACGTAATAAATATCCATAGAATGTGGTGAAATATAAAATAATAAAAAAGCGATTAATTGTATGTAAATGAATGATTGTAATAAAAAAATATTATCTTAAATAATAACCAAAGATTGCATTAAAGATACACAATAAAATTGGAAATATTAACTAGCTTTATGAAGTATTTTATAATTAATTTCTCTAATTTTAATGTGAGAACTTAACTAGCTGTAAGCACAAGCATTTATATAATGTTTAATTATATATATTATAAGCCAACTAAGCTAATGAAGATTTTAAATCTTCTCCTCTTAGTAATATCCGCCCGTTATTTAAAATTGCCTGCACGCCCATTTATCAGCACTCAAATGCAAACAAATGAAATAAAAACTTAATTAATACGCTAATTAACATTTCAATATTATTATGTGACTGTGCCAGCAACGACGAACGATTTACATATTCGCATATATATGTATATGTATATATGTATGTGTATAAGTATATAAATGCATACTTATATTGGAGTACATATAGCAAATAGCAAAGATACCCATACAAATACAAAAATGCGCTTCATTTAATAATAAACTACACAATTTTAATTTACTCAGACACAAAAGAGCAACAAAAACAACAACAACAACGATGACGACGACGACGCAAAGGCAAGCGACTGAAACGCATGGGAATTGAAACAGCGTCACTTAGGCCACACCCACCACACTGAACAGATGAGCGTATGTGAGAGAGAGAGAGAGAGCGCAGCAACCGCCATTGTTTGCCTCACTTTTCATGTGTGTGTGAGCAGTGAGAGCAAATTGTTATTTTATGCTCAAGTTTTTAACTCAAACTCAACTTGGCAACTTGCACAAATTTTTTCACCATAGCTGTTGCTGTTGATTCCGACACTGTTATTCTCGATTTAATAGACTTTATTATCGATATATATTTATTTGTATGTGTATGTACATTTATATATATATATATATAAGTATGTATATATTAGAGCTGGCTCTGCTTTATTTGTCCTTCATCTTTCAGTTTGATCATCTTTTCAATTTAGCATTTATATGTATGGATCTTTATCGCACTTAACGAATCTGGTAGACAAAAAAGAGAAAACTATGGAACTTTTTTTGTTCCATAAAATATGACGTTTCACTCATAAATAGCTACAACTAACAGCAGGCATGCTATAAAAAAAGAATCTAACAAGCTACTTAAAACTTGTTAGAAAAGATAACAAAACACAGCACAAATGACTTGGCCTACGAATTTACTATAGCATTGATTGATTTATTGTTTTATTGCGCCAAAAAAAGGAGAAAAAGAATCCCAAGATTTGACAACAGCGATAAGCAGAGAATATTGTTTAGAATAACTTCTTTATGGCAATGCGGGAGTATTTGAAATCAAAAATGGCCCGAAGTTGATTTAACTCAACTCGGCCCAAACACAAAAAAACGGTGTAATTAATAAATAATTTGTGAGCCTCTTTTTTCACATGTTGGCACTAAAATCAACTAAGAGCTAAATAGCCATGGCAAATGTGAATGGTCAGACACTGAATCTGGCTTTGGTTGACTTTGGTCACACAGTTCATTAAACTGTAAACTGACAGTGGGCCACAATGCAGTAGAGATCAAGACAAAATCTGAACATGGCTGGAAGGGTAACACTGCCTGGTATTTACGACTCTTTTCTTGAGTGGAACACGAACAATGCACACAAGTAATTTTTAAAAAGATCTTAACTGATATGCAGAGAAAAGAAATGGCTGTAAAACACAATACAGCATAGGTAAAATATATATAAAACAAAATATTTATAAATATACCGCCAATGACAAACTAAATATTAAAATAATAATAATAATAATGTTGACATTTATAGAAATAAATATATATAAATATATACTGACTTCGTAGATTTATATTCAAATAAATAATCAATTTTGTCAAAAAGTATGTTACCAATTTTAAATATGGTATTGATCAAAAAATTAAACGAAGACCAAAAAAGTATCAATTTTTCTAATTAATGATAAATAATTAAGTATATAGAAAAAAGTGAAGAATTAACTTGTTCTTACATTAGGCTAAATGTAAATAAATTAAAATAAAAAATATAATTATATAATAGCAATGTATATTTTGAGAAAATTAAGAATTGAACTGATGTCATTTAGAAAACACATTCAAATATTATTTGAAGCATATGCTAAAATATAATAATTATTATGTTTTTCACTTATAAGCTTTATTTGTAGTTAAGGACATTTTGAAATACTTTGTGTGTTTATCTTAAATATTTATGTAACAACTTATTCTGCTTTTTAATTGGTATTTATTAGGTTAAGACTCAACAAAACACCAAACACCTTCGTACACAAACACACACACACACACACATACACATCGACAGACTTTAAGCCAAGTATAATCAATTCTACCCTTGACCAGTGTTTTGAGTTTAACCAATGCTCAATGGCTCTCGGCTCAAATAATCCTATTTGAAATTTGAATTTTCCTGTTGCTAGTTGAGCAGCAGCTGCAACCATTGATTGAATCGACCTTTCAAACGCTGACCGCTGGCTGAGCAAACCACAGACACACACACACAGACACACACAGCTTTTCACACCTACTGCAAATGTTTTGGTTTCTTTGCATTGGTTCTTGGTGTTTTATTATTATTATTATTATTATGTTGTAGTATTAGAATGCGATTTCAAAATGAAATTGGGGCAACCAGGAATACAGCCAAGATGGGACACATGTGCACAACACTCTGGCCATATTGACATTCGACACTATTTGAATGGTCAGCACAAAAGTGAAAAGACAAACAAAAATGGAAAAGATAGGAAAAAAAAATGAAATCTCAACATTTGGCATACAATTTGCATTATTTGTATTTTTTTTCGTTGTGTGTTGTGGATATTACTCAAAGTTAAGTCGGTCGGGGTTATCGGGATTTGATGTATGTCAAAGTTACGTGCGCGTTAAAATCTTGTCTAATTTAATATCTATAAATCCCGGATATGACAGCGTTTACCCCATTTAGAGCCAGCAAACAAAAAAAGGGTTGTTGTTCGGGCCTAACCTTATCAACGTGGCAAATTGATTTCGGCTCGTTATACGGTCATTGGGGTATATCGTGTTGGTTTAGCATGGTCAAAAGAGACCAAATTGTAAAACCGAAATTGGCCAAACGTGCGTTACAAATTAATGTTTGTTCGGGATTTGTTGTTACCCACTTACTAAAAAATAAATATCTATATATATATATATATATATGTATAAAAATTGTTTTTCGTTTGCTCGTTTTTTTTTTTTGTGCGGTTTTGTTTTTGCAAACAGGTCATAAAACCCTTTTTACTTCAACACAGGGCCAGAGCCAGAGCCAGAGCGGGGCTGATGCCGAGTTATGTGGTGTAAATGCTTTGGGGTCGCATTGAAGGTGAAAGGGTTGCCTTATTGATAAGCAATCAATATGGTATTAGTTGGGCTTGTCATTGTGTGATATCAATATGGGTTATTAAAATTGATTTGCTTGGCTTTGCGAGGGTTTACAGTGTAGCAAAAGGAAGGGCTAAAATGTTTTTAAAACAAGTTTGATACCGTAAGTAAACAGCATGTTGAAGATTTATGAGGGTTAGTTAAGAGATAAGTATTTATTTATATAACTATAATTAGCAGTTAAATATTTTACAAACAACATTTACAACATTTAATAATTTTTCACTTTTAATTTGGAAATTAATTGATAAAATATCTAATCAAAAATACTTTTCTTAAATAATATCTTTAAGAAAATGGAACATAAAACACGTCTGATTTTTATTAGACTCACACAATTTGATGCCTTAATAATGTGAGCTCAGTTAGCACATAGCCATATAAGTGTACATAAAATATTTGTTTGTATGTGTGCGTGCAATCCAAAGACAATCCTCGAGGAAACAATTGCGCTTCTCTTTGCACTTTTCTCATCATATTTTTTATAGCATACTTTTGTGAGTGCCACGTTAGATCAGAAAATGTCGCTTCTGATTGCTTTGCTTTGTTTACATTTCCAGGCTATTGACGTGGGATTGAAGTGGGGGGGAAAAACAATACATTGTGGCATGGGGATGAGAAGTGTGTGTGTGTGTGGACATAGAACAGAGGCACAGACGTGTACGGCATATCAAACGACGAGCACACGACACATGTTTCAATCATTTTCCATTTTTATTTATTGTCAGCGTTTATTCTGCTGACACTTTTCAAATGTGTTTTTTTCTTTATATTTTTTTTTCTGTGTTAGAAAACAATTTGCAAATTGCTTTAAGTCGAAACACCCCGCCTAAATGCCAGCCAGAAATGAATCACAATTTAAATATCACTAAGTGCAAAAAGTGTATTTTTGACGCAGTAATTAAAAACTATTTCGTTTGCCAGCTAATCAGCTAAAGAAAGCTCTCGGCAAAATTTTAATTTCTTTAACATGGCTCATAAATTATTGCCACTTATAAAGTGTGTGGGTGCGTCAACTAAAAACCAACAAAAAAAAAAATTGTCAAGGCTGGAAAAACTTTATTGTTTGGCAACCTTGGCAAAGGGGCGCATCAAATATGTCAAGTTGTTTGTAAGCGATTTCAAAATACTGATAAACCAACTGAGAGTTGATTTATTTGAATCACATGCAAGTTTCACAGACACAAATTAGCATAACTACTAAACAATATTTTTTTGGCAAATGTTTGCATTTGATTTTTGTTTTTGCTTTGTAAGAGTATTTGAGCTGCCTTCTTTTTAGTTGTTGTGTTCATTGCCGCAGTGTCGTCCGGCTGCCAATTTATCCCCACTCAGGCTCCCTCTTTTACTCACTCTCTCTCTCTCTCTCTCTCTCTCCCTCTCTGTCTTTTTCTCTGTGTGTTGCCCTCACTTTCTGTCTGCCTTTGCACATTGTTGTTCATGCAATTTCAATTACTTTTGCTGTCGATTTTCGAATACGTTTTGGCGTTTCAATTCGATTTGCAAGCCTCGACCCCGCCCACCGCATCCCCTGCCTCACCGCCTTCAACTTGATTTCAATTAAACTGAGTTGCCCCATTGGCGCGTCAGCTTCTCGACGTGTCGCGAATGCAGCTACCAAGTTTATTCGCTTGTTTTCTTTGGCCAACAACTGCTGCTGCTGCTGCTGCTGCTGTTTGCTGTGTGCTGTTTGCTGCTGCTGCTTGGCATTTAATTGTTTTTCTTCGTTTTTCATTTTCCGATTTTTCCTTTCCACTCTGTCGCTCGTTTTTTTTTTTTTCGACCACTTGCATTTTATGGCGACGCGAAAAAGCTGTTTTCCTCGAGTGCCCATTCAAAGAGGGGCAGCCATGTTGTTGATGATGTTTAACTTACTGGAGTGAGCTCGTTATTGGAGTGCGGCATTTGGGGTATATGTGACAGTGGAGCCCAACATCAAATTGAACCAGTCTACATCTAAAATATGTATTCCTAAGCGAACAGCTGAAGCAGAAACTATATCAGGTACAAAAATACAAAACTTGCCTGGAGTGAGCTATATTTGTCTACAATTCTAAATATCATTACTAGAGTAGATAACGCGTAATTCACTAAAAGCTGATACTCAGAAATTATAGCCAAAATGTCGCCAAAAAATGTATAATTATTTTAAATATTTCTAAAAATATTTAAAATTAGTTATGCTCAGAATTTCTATCCACTTTTGTACCACTCCTGCTGACTTGGCGAACAAAAAATGAGTTAAAATTTAAGACAACTCCAAAGCATTAAGTTTTTATAGAATTATGTACTCAATTTAGGTTACTTTTTTTTAATATTAATTCTCTCAATGCCACAGTACTTTGGTAAGCCTCATACCCATCTTTTTTCAAATCGCAGCCAATCGGGCGCGTTCGAATCACCAATCGAGCTGCAGAAATAAAAAGCAATGCGCTACTTGTTTAAAACAAAGAAATTGCCATTGTAAATATACACAAAAAAAAAGAAGAAAAATAATAAAAAAAAATAAAATAAAAATCGAACAAAGCTGAGGGCTGAGGGCAGAATATAGAAAGCCGAAAGTCAAGTGTTGGGCGGAACACAAAACGCCAAGAATAAAGTTTTTCAAAAGCGATAAAAACGAAATGTCGCATATTTTTATGACATTTGCCGCGACACTATAGCCAGTGAGGTGTGTGCCCTCTCCCACCCTCCCTCTCCCTCTCTCACTCTCCCTCCTTATCTTTTTTTTCCCTTCTACCTCCCTCTCAGTGTGCTGTTCGTTTGGCCCTCCACACACTTCTCCAATGCACAAAAGCTCAAATTGAATTCGCAAAACGAGCAGCAGGAGAAAAAAACAAAAATGTTAAAAAATTCGATTTGCTCATATTTTTGACTTTTACTTTACCATTGCCAAAAACTAAAAAAGCAGCCAATAGAATGGATTTTAATATTTCAGTTTGCCATTTGTTTTCAATGCGAATATTTTTTTATTTAAAATATATTTTGATTGCATTCTTAGTTTAACAAAAGTGGAAAATAGATTTTAGAGCATTTATTTATTTACTCTCGACTAATATCAGTCGAATCAGATAGTTAACGCAGAAATAGTTTAAATTATATTAAAATTTTAATTTTACATTTAAATGTATATTTAAGAAATTGAAAAAAAAAAACTTAAAACATTTCTGGGTATTTATTGTATATAATAAAATAAACACCCAAGATAATAAACTGACTAATAATAAATTAATTGTTATGAATTAGTGAATATATCTCATATAAATAGGTAATACAATTCTTTTAAATAAATAGAAATATAGATATTTAATATTGAATATTTTATTTCAATAATTTCTATACTTTTGTTAGTAGCTATAAATGTATGGTATTTTATTTATTTAGAGAACTTTTACTTATATTATTAAGTTATTAAGCTCCAACTTGAATATTATTCATTAAACGCAATTTTCAGTTCATTAAGTTTCCGCTTGAATTTAGCTTACTTATTTGTGCAACTCTTTGCTATATTTCTCCACTCTCATTCCTTGGGAAACCCATCATTGAAGTAGTCCCTTCATAACTTCAACTTCCATTGTGCTGCCTTTTTCTTCAATGTGCCACTTGGGGGCAATTAAAATTCGGCCTCGAAATTATTATTATTGCTTATGAAAAACACTTTTCGACGGTTTTGGCTGCTCCCAAAAACTTTTACCAAACCCCAAAAAAAAAATAGATGTGAGAAGCACATCAACTCGTTTGCTGAGTTTTAAAAGCACTTTATACGCCAGTCCAGTGCGTAAATTTTCCCATATATATATATATATCTATGTATCTATATAAATATATGTATCTATATATCTATGTATCTATATATCTATGTAGCTGTGTTCGCATCTCTGTGTGTCTTTATGATTATTTTTCATAAACTTGGCAAATGTTTTGGGAAATCCATTTAGCAGCAAAGCGCCGCATTACTTTATCTGTGCCCATCAGGATTATGATTTGTGTGTGGCAGAAAGAAGTATTATATGCGTATAGAGAGGAATACATATTATGAATTAAACAAAAAAAAGTATGGCCAAGTTGCCAAGTTAAAGTACAGTAATTTTTGGCCAATAAATAATTATCATTCTTATACTCACTTTGATCGCCTTATCAATTTGTATTCACAATTGGTAGACATAATAAAACTTGACTATAAAATACGAATGATATATTTATTATTAATTGATATATTATTATATTATTATTGATTAATTTATATAGTTATGGATAGAAACCTAAATATATATGCAGATAACTCATAAGTGTAAAGTTTTCTTCAGTTTTATAAAAACTATTAAAACATATTTTATATAGATATTAGCAACAAATGAAATGGTTTATATTTTCAAAATACTGATTATAGTAATATCAAATTTATGTCGAATAAAAGTAAAAGCCAAATAATAATTAAATACAATTTTTATTATGTTCACCAACGATTTTTGTCCAAGTTCTAAGCCATCCTTCAAAAATGTAATTATTTAAATATATATAAAATATATGAATAACATGAACTTTCAAGTCAAAAATGCAGAGTATCTGGAGTATCCCAACTGATGTCATTCTGCATATCATGAATACATTTTTTCGCAGCATTTTCATCAATCACAACTGAGAAAACCTGTCGGAATACGCGGATTTTATCTGTTTGTGTCTACTACCATGCGAGATGTATAATAATCCATTAAAATACACAAAATTCATTATTATTATGAAGAAATGTGTGTGTAGGCAACTGCTGGCCCGCTGCTTGGGTGGTTGACTTGTCAGGTGGATGCTGGGGAAGGGGTTGGGTTGGCGAAAAGGGTTGTGGCTTCCGTTTTTGCGTCTATTGCCCTGTCGCGTCGCCGTTTTTTGTTCAATGTGGTTGTTCTTGTTGTCGTTGTTGTTGTTGTTGTTGTTGTATTCGGCGCCAAGTTTCATGCTCAATTAAAACGTTTGTTTAATGAAAACAAATGTGCTTAATTAATAAACACGCATTTTGTGGCTTTTACCAAAAGCGTTAAGGGGGTGGGGGTTTGGGTTTGGGGTTAAGCACGCAAAAGCATCCCGCTACTGGCAATATTCGTAATACAAACTGCCAAAAAACAAAAAAAAAAAAATAGGTCTGTCACAGCTGTTGATGCCATGCTTTTGTGCGTAATAATTGTTGTTGCTAGCGTTTATTGTTGTTGTTGTGCTTGTTGTGTACAATTGTTGTTCTTAATTTTCTTGTTGTTGGTTGCTGTTGCTGTGTGTTTAATTGCGCGCGGCATGGCTGAATTGCGATTTATAAAAATTAAGTGGTGGCAACAAAAATAAATGGGCCATTAATTAAATTTGAGCATTTGTTTATACTAGTGCTATAAATGTGTGCATAAAGGTATTTCACATGGTTCCCACGCACACTTTTCTGCATAGGTGTAGCACCCTGTATGCTTTATACAAGAATTAGCAACATTTTGCTGCATACTTTTAAGCGCGGCATTAAATGCATTTATTGTCAATTTAGTTTGACAAATGGTCGTTGTTTCGAAGTGGAGGCGCTATTTTCGAAAAGAAATATTAAATATTAGAAAATAAGTAATAGTATTGTAATGAGAATTTAAATTAGCAACTAACAAAATAACTGCAATAGCTGTAATTACATATATATATTTATTCGACATGTATTTTATTAAGGAAACTTTTTGGAGATATTTAAAGAAATCTATTAAAACGATTTCATATTCCAAAATCAAATATTTTAGATTGAAAAAGCCATAAAATAAATAAAATTTTGTTATTTAAATTAAAAAAATTATTTACAAATATTTAATATCTATATAATAAAACACATATATATTTATATATATAAATAAATATATAATTGTAAGAATGATTACAGTTTTATGATATTTTGACAAATAAAATAATAAGTATTAAATCATTTTATATTTGTTTCTATAAACTCATCTTATTCAGGTTTTAATATTCTGTGCTTATAACATGTAAATAAACATACCATAGTTTTGCGCTGATTTGAAGAAGACTCGCCCTATAATAAAAGAATACTCAATGAAGCTATTAATTATGGAAATCTCTCTTATCAAATGTAAATATTATTCAAAAATTAAGCATACGAAGTGTTGTACACGCAAACACAAAACATCTATGATAAGAGAAGAGGCACTCTTAACACATTTAAGAACCATGCTGGTCTGGGTCTATGAATAAAGTGCAATTGACTATTACGAAATTAGCATGAGCCGCATTTAATGCGGCAATTGCAAAAAGTGCATGGCTAAATAACCTAGAAAAGAGCTATGAACTGAAATTGTAGACAACCAGACCGATTCACACCAGAGTCGGGTGTATGACGGGGCTGGTAATACGAGTAGCGCCATACCTGAAGCATACACAAAGAGAGAGAGAGCTATGACAACAAATCGACACGATAATATATTGAATTATTTGACCTATGCAAAATGAAACCCATTGCACATTTTGTCGACCCATGCAGTATGTGCTCTATGAGAAAGCATGGGAAAGTTGACCAGTGCTAAAAATAATGAAAACAAAAAAAAAAACAAGAAATCGAAAAGATGTCAATGGAAATAATATGGGAGCTGTGACAGCGATAATCGGAGCCAAAGTCAAAGCCTAGGCGAGGGACTATTAAATAAACGAGACCCGCCAGAGACCAATGCAATTTCTGTTTATGATTCGTATATTCTGCTTTGTGGTATATTTTGTGACTTTATGTGTGTGTGTGTGTTGTATTTATTGTTGCTGTTGCCGCACACTTTGGCTGGTTCGCAAAGTTCGAGCGGGTTCTCCACAATGCGGAAATGCATTTTGCATAAATTGATTTAAATTTTAATTTGTTTTTGCTAAAAGTGTCTGAGCAACAAAAATGACGCAACAATAAAGGGCTCCAAAAATGAAAACCAGATAAAATGGTTTATATACAAATACATTGTGTGATTACATTTGTACTCAAATAAATATTAAGCTATTTTAGCAAGTAGTTAGCAATATTTGATATTTTAAATTTATTACTCTTGCACATAAGTTAATTGGAATTCGAAGAGTGTTTTCAATTTTGTTGCTTATGAAAATGTTTGCATTAATAGTTATCGCATTATTTAAAAATATGAACATCTAAAAGTGTCTATTAGAAACGTTTTTCGAAGGAAATACTTATTATTTAATAAACAAGTATAGCCTAAAAACTACCGAATTGCTTGTTGTTGTAATTCTATACTATTTTTTGAATGCACTCAAGAAAAAAAGTTTACAAGTTAAAAAAAACTACTTCTATCCCCTTCAACTTTGACAAAACAAAGTCAATTTTTGAGTAGTTATGGCTTGTAAAAATATTACAATAAACTTTTGATTAAAAGTTCCCTAACCGCTTAATAAATGCAGTAATTTGATTTATAAATTCCTAGGCACTTGAAACCTAAGCAAACTCTATTTTCATATTGATTAAGGATTGTTCTCCCGCTGTTTTTTTTAACAGCACATGTATACCAAAATATTACTTACCACAATTAGTTCACAAATAGAATACCCAATCATGACTTACCTTGCCATATCTTTATAAATCGAACACTGTTCTTATATTTTAGATTATCATTTGCTATGCTCAGTAATTGATAAAGTGCAGCGTAAATGTGCTATAAATACGAAATCAACACGCATTTTATTGCCAAAAATATACTAAACAGTCATATCAGTATCAGAAGTGCAATAGATCAACACATAAAGTGTGAATTTAATTTGTTTAATACGCAAAACAGAAATAAGTATGAATGTTGTACGCGTGTAAGGTCGACTACAATATACCCTGGACTCAGCTGTTATATATATTTAAGTTTTATATCTTTATAAATGATATTTGTGAATATATGTTGGATGTTTCACAGCCGATCTTGCGGTGTGTATGAATACTATATATAAATCAAAAGAATTTTCTTTAATCGACATGTGAAATCGAAATGTATCGATATTCGCGAAATGTAGGAAGTTATCAATATAAATTAAAAAACTTTTATTATTATTATTATTATCCGCCCAAAACTTAGCTGTTAAATGACTATATTGACTGCGCTTTTGATTCTGATAAAGAATGGTATAATTTGTTTATTACTTTTTTGCTTTCTTTTGCCTGTTAAATTTCTTTTTAGACAAAACCATTATACTCTTAAAAAAAAGTGTAATGGGTTCAGGGTATCAAACGAAAGAAAGAAGAAAATAATCAAGACGACAAAACAAACTGTAACAAGAAACAGGAGAATGACAAAACGGCGCACAGCAGCACTTGAGAGATAAGTAGCCACTTGCACAGATTCCAACAGAGAGATTGAGAGAGAGAGAGAGAGAGGGAGAGAGAGCGACAGACAGAAAGAGAGAGAAAGCTAAAGAGATCCACACAGCGTACAATTTATTAATTATAGCAGTGTGTGTGTGTGTGTGTGTGTCTCTATACACATGTATAATAATAATAATAAAAAGGGCCACTCGCCAACGCTGCTGGGTCAAGTTCAAGGACAAGCAAAAGCGACTACAACGCACAATATATGGAAATGAATGGGAATACGAATCGGGGTGCGGTGCGGTGCCCGAGGAAGAGGAAATGCGCAATATATTTATACACACGCATTCGCCTGTGTTTGCGAGTGAGTGCTTCAATGAATGGCCAGCGATATGTGTGTGCGCGTGTGTGTGTGTGTGTGCGCGCGTGTGTAGAGCAGGGCTCTTGTAATAGTAGATTATGCGCCGATTCGTGCTGAAGTAATCGCTGCGATTGATTTCGCTTTTCTTATCAACAACAACAACAACAACAACAATATTAAGCTGCACATTGTTGTTGGTTTTATTTATTTCTTTTTTTAAAACCACTGCCGCTGCCCGCGCCCTTTTGTAGATCATTGGGTCACATACATAGCCGTAAGTGCTGTGATGGCCCTCAGCATCGATTTACCGCTTACAACTGGCACAGAGCCGTCATCAGTGCTGCTCTCTGCTGCTCTTGAGGATGCTGCCCACTCACACACATGCAAGCAGAACAGACCAGCAGCAAACAACGACGCAGATGAAGAAGACGACAACAAAACAAGAATAGTAATCAGGCAAAATGAATTTGCAGCTCGTGTTAATCAAGCGAAACACTCCACATCATGCGAGTGAGTGTGTGTGAGTGTGTGAGTATACTCACATACTTGCACTGCGAGTACTCGTAGTGCACTCAGACTGTGTGGAGCTTGCCCAATTGCGAGTAGTTTTCCTGCCCAGGATACCCTGCGTTGTTGACACTGTTGTAACTTTTAGGTAATCGATTATCGACTAATCGTTTACATTTATACTTTGTAAAACTTGAACTAGATAAGCCTAATAAATCGTAGTGAAACTATTTATGCGAAAAGTCAGCGACTCATAGTTAATCGTTTTCATTTATCGATTAACGATGTGGGTTATCGTTATCGACACACACAATAGGAAGGCATGTAATGACTAGTTATCACTACTAAATATTAAATATAATAAATGAATGATATCAAAAATATAACTATCTATTATCGATGTACAATCTATAATTATCGAGCAATCGATAGACACACATACAGGGCACCTGCTAATCGTCTAAACTGTTTAACTCTGTGGGCTTCATGCTCCCTGCTTCAAATGGAGCATTCTTGCTTGTTATCAATTGTTGTTGTTATTGCATTTAAGTGCAGCTTGTTAATGCTCATTAAATGTTAAGGGAACGCCGACTGTCGACTGGCGACTGAAACTGCCACTTGACATGGCTGCAAGCGGCGGCTCTGGCTCTGGGCTCTGGCACTGCAACTGGGCTCTGTGGCTCCTCTTCCATTCGTGGCTCCGGGGCGGCTCCCCCAATTGCGTTGTGTGTTCTGTGTTGTGCCTTGAGTATAACCCGATCCAAGTCTGATTAGTATGTCCAGTCCATAAAATGAAGTGAGCCGAAAGTGTCGCGGCGGGCGCGTTGAAAAGAACTTTGTGTCGGGCGAGTTGTCGGTTAGCCTTCATTTACATTCATACACACGCACACTCACACACACACACACACACACACACAAAGAGAGAGACACACACGCACGGCCGATTAGAAAAAGTGAAGAAGTAAAGAAAAAGTTCTAAGCGACGCCAAAGGTGGAAACTTGTCGTAAAATGAAAATTCAAATGAAAATCTTGAAAATACAAGCAAACATAAACATGGAACGCTGGCGTCCTCCACATCCACAGCGCGTGAGAAAACCTGTTCGTTGGAAAAGAGGCTTGTTGTTTGTTGTTTGCTGTTAATTGTGGTTGTTATTGTTGTTGTTCTGCTTGTTGTTGCGTGCGTGCGTGTGTGTGTGTGTGTGAGTGTGGCGTCCAGAGCTAATTGAAAAGAAGTATTAAGACAGCGTTGCCTTTTGTTTTTCTTTTTTGATTGACTGACCAACCCAGGCCAGGCTGCTGAGATTGAGACCAAGACCGAGACCGAGGCCGAGAGACAAACCAGCCCAAGCAGGCAGGCAGTCTGGTATGGCATAATTGTGGGATTTACAAGAAGAACAAGACGAATGGGATGATGAAGATGATTAAGAAGAAGAAGAAGAAGCAGTCAACTCGAACAACAACAGTCAAGTTAATTAATAATGCAAAGCGCATGCGCATGCATCCATTCACTCAGTCAGTCACTCAGTCAGTCAGTCAGTCACTCAGTCACTTAGTCACTTCATTCATTCGCTCAACTTTGTTGTTATCGCTCATCAAATGGAGCGCTTGAGATACTTAGGAATGTATGATAGGATGAGCAATAGACTAACTATCTCTAATCCTTTTAGTCATTTAGTCCTTTAACTCCTTATTGCAATTAAGCTGTATATTATTTTAGATCTTATGTGAAACTTTTAAATTAGGACACTAGTCCCTAAGTCCCTAAGTCCCTAATAAATATAAACATGCAGAGGCAGCTCCCCTCTCTTAACATCAGATGTGTTATTTAATAACTTTAGAAATAATTTTAATTATTTCAATACAATGCATCCCCAAGTCATTTATCAGGTCTATAAAATATGTATAATATTTGTAGGCACAGCTTACATTAATATACATGTTTAATATCTTTATGTTTTATTTTTTTATTCAACTAAAAATATATATTTATGCTTATAAATTTAAAGTATAAGATTATAAAATACAATTAGTAAGGTTTACGACGTGTAATTTAAACTATTTTAATCAGATTTGTTTATATTGAAAAGTGTTATGATTGCTTTTGTAATTTTGGGAGTAACACAATTAATTGCTTAAAAATTCAGTATTAATTTTATATTATATAAAACCCAACTTATCTTAAAGATCTTAGGACAGCCATGACTTTAGCGCGTGTGTTATTTTTATTTACTTCACATTTCATTCTTTTATTGTTTTTTACACGTAATGCACAATTTCAATTTGCTTTACTTCAAATAACTAACCCTTAACTAAACCCTTATGCGATCCACCCACAAAGTTACTACACAAGTTGCAGTCACTTACTTAATTCGAGTACGAACCATGAATGTGTATATTTATGTGCCTATATATATTTTTTATATACAGATATAAATATGTAAGTTTAACGCACATATCGCATGACTTAAAACAACATAACAACCACAACTTCCAACTCAAATTCGCATTAATTTAAAACTCAATCCAGACAATTAGCGCGCTCACTCGATTCCCTATCTCGCTCTTTCCCGCACAAACACACACACACACGCACACACACACACAGACATAAACACACATGTGTACACAATTCACAATGCACAAATAACACGAACCCTAACCCACTGCTCCTCGTTCTCCTCCAACTCCTACTCCTACTCCGTTTTCTACTCCTACTTCTGCTGCTCACACACACAAATCACAGGCGGCAATATTGTTGCAGCAGGTCAGATATCTGGACAGAGAGACGGGAGCACAAAGCACAGCTGATTCTATTGCTGCTGCTGCTGCTTCGGCTGCTGCTTAGACGAACCAGTTATGCAGTTTGTTGTAGTCGCAGTCGTAGTCATAGTTGCAGTTGTGTTTGTAATCCAACCTACCTCACGCCAAGCAGCTAGTGCTGAGAGGCACCTCCATGCGCAGCTCACGCGGCCACGCATTGAGGTAGCTGCTGCTGCTGTCGTCGCCTCTCCCTGCGTGTGTTGTGTTGCATCAACAAGCTATCGATGTAAACATTTCAATAAGCCTCCCAACAATGGCAACCAATCGCCTTGGCTGTCATTGTTTCTTTAGCAAACTTACATTGAGATTTTATACGCAAAAAACCAAAAGAAATAAATATGAAATAAAGTCAAAATAAACAGAAAAGAAAAAACAACGCCAGCAATCACAGAACTACGTGTTGTTGTTGTGTTCTTATCAGCGGGAGAGCAAAGCAATTCGGAGAGAGCAATTAAGTAAGAGAGTGCTCGCGCTCGTGAGCAAGAGCGCGTGTGTGTGTAGAGAGAGTGTGTAGGCAACTGACTAACTACTCATGGCACTCAGGCATGATGCTATCATACCGGGAGACCCGATCAGATCCCACACACGCGCACACACACTCACACACCACACACATGTACACAGAACCTTACCTTACTCACACAAAACGGATTCGAACAGCTGGTCGGTTGTTCGATCGATCGATCGTTCTTGATTGTGTGTGTAATCAACGAACGTTCGATCGAACCGAATCGTAGACATTTCGTGCATCTGTGTGGTTGTTGTCCTTGTTGTCGTTGTTGTTGTTGTAGTGTGTGGCTTGGCTGTTATTAAATCAGTTGAAGAGATAGCCGCTCGCGTTCGCATTTGCCGAGGCGCTCAAACAAACGATCGTAATACATCGTGATCATCGTCGTCGTCGCCTTCGTCATCGGCGTCGCTGCTTCGTCGTAAACTGTGGGCTCAACATTTATTCCCATTCATATTCAGTCAGTCTTTGACTAAGCGTCGCAGTTGTCATCGTAGCGGGCACTGTGGTTTAACTGACTACTGACTGCTGACTACCGACTATCGACTACTGACAACGGATTCTGAATCGAATTCTGATTCTGTCAGTGCGTTAGCTCCTCCTACGGTTTCGTGTTTGCACAGACGCTAGACACACACACACAAGTACACAATCATATTTCTATTAAACGGATACGGATGCGGTTTTGATTACACACACAACACACCCAAAACATACACACACCACACACAATAGGCAATTACGAATCTGCAGTACGAGTGCAAAAGTGCAATGTCTGGGTGTGATTAAAAATAAAGTTCAGCATATTCTATTGTTTTCGGAACGATGACAAGTGCAACTTTAACTACAACTACAACAACAAACATAACAACAACAAGAAGAAGAGAAGCAGCTGATTCTGATTAGAGGAGGCAGATCGATGCAGGCATGCTGCAATAAAGAGCTTTAATAACAACACATAAATATAATAATCAATGTGCAATATAGTTGAAATATATTTATAAAATATAAAAAAAATTACATATCAATATCAATTCAAATGCCGGTTAGTGATAATAGTTTTTATATAAATACATATAGAATGCAGTGCAATAAATCAATAACTAAGTAAATAATTAAGTGAACGAAAAAAAAAATGCCTAAAATGTTAGCTGAAAGTCCATCATTATTGACTTAACGACAATCACAGAAAATATCGGATCTTTAATTGGATTTAAGACAAGCACTCAATAAAAAGGTAAGTTTTCAAAAGAACAAAAAGTGTCGAAATAATTAAAATGTAAAATAAGTGGTTCTATTAGGAATCTTAAAAACAGGTCTAAGATCAGAAAATTAATTGAAAAATTGTGTTCTAAGAAGTGGTAAAATCTTAAGATAGCTTTATGTGTATGTAATGTGAAAATGTGTCCTGGTTTTTGTTAAGAAAGGATGGTCAAGGACAAAGTATTAGCATTATTTTATTGAGCACCCTGTAAGAAAAACCATTCCGCTATCAAGAAAATGCAAATGCAATAGCCTAAAATGAAAATGTTTTTCTTATTATTATGTACACAAAAATGGCTAATTAATTAAGAAACGAATGCATAAATATACAAAATATATATTCATATATAATACATATTTAATGCAAATTTAATTATATATTTGACTTTGGCAAATAATCGCTAAAAAAATTCCCAATTACTTTCTTACCACTTCTCACGGCTGTTGCACTTGTTTATCGGGTGCTTTAAGATTTTGCGCGTGTGTGTGTGTGTGTGCTCACAGCTCATTTTTTTTTATTTATTTATACAATTTTATCTCATTATTTATGAAATTTTACAATCTCCTGCTACTTATGTTTATAATTATTTAAATAATAATTTTCTTTTGTTATCAATTATGTGCGCTTCAAGTTCATTATCATCATTAAAAAAAAAAATACTCCATCTATCTGTCTCCCTCTCGCACACACACACACATATATATATATACAAACACATTGCATAATTGCCACTTGCCTTTCATTGCTGCTGTATTTGTTATTGTTGTTGTTGTGATTTGTAATGTACACAAATAATATATTTAGCATTTTCAAAGTGAATGTCAGTCACTCCTTTTTTCATATACATTTTTTTTATATTTATACATTTTTCAGTTCATTTTTTTTTTTAACAACGTACATTGACCGCCACTTTTCGAGGCGATGATACATTTTCGTTTATGACACGATTATCGAGGCTTGAACGGGGTTTTGAGAATTCAGAAAAATTCGGGCTGTATACACTCATTCAAGCATTTTGCTTTATTTTTAGGTGACATTTAAGTGAGCTACTAATTTACTAATTAATTAATATTTCAACTTACTGTCATATCAGATGTGAAAGTTTTAAGAAGATTCTCTGCTCATTTTCAATCAGTTAATTTGTTTTTAGCTTCAAAATATATATACATAAATATATGCTATATATGGATTTTGATAGAGTGACAAAGCTCTTTGGTTTTTAGGAAATATTGTTTTATTTTATTTCTATCCTATTTGATAGATAATTTAATCCCATTAATAAGATTCCCACAGAACTAAGGAAAGTACGTGAGATATTTTTATTTTTCTAGAGTTTGTGGTTGAGTCATTGTTATTCCATGAGCGATCCTCAAGCTGATAGTTTATGCTGCTCAACTCCTCTCAAAAGTTCTTTCACTTTTCTTCTCTATTGCCTTTCTAACGATTCTTTGGCTATTGAATAATTCACACAGAACGCAACGCGAAGCGGCCAAAATAAATATAATGGTCAACAAAAGCCAAAGCTTGTTTTGTGTTGGTCAGAAGACAAAACCAGAGTCGGCTGCGGGACGGCGGGAGAGGGGGATTGCGGGCTCTTCTCTAACAAAATCTAATGCGAAATTTCTCTATTTCTATATTTCTCTATTACCATTTTGAAAAGAACAGAGACTCTCTGCTGGCTGAGGACGTTGCGGAGGTTGCCTCACAGACTCTCCTATTCAGTTATGGTTGTCTAAGGCACGTCGTTGGCCGTACATTGAACTTGGCCAAACGTCGGACGGACTTGTGGCTTAGCTAATGGGTTGGACTATCTCCCTCTCTCCCTGTCTCACGCTCTCTCTCTCTCTCTCTGTCTGTCTATTTCTCTATCTCGCTGTCTATTGCTTCATGGAACAGCTGACAAACGCTATGCGCGAAAAATTGTTTGCCCGGTGACTGCGAACTTGGCTTTGGCTGTTAGCTGTTTGGCTGTTTGGCTGTTTGGCCATTTGCCGCTTGAGGCCTGAGACTTGGCCGTGACCATGAAGCGGTGCGGTTGGGTTCCGTTGCGTGTGCAATGTTATATGGCCGCTAGCTGTGTAGTGACATAATCTGCTGATGTTGAGCGTTCTACGCTTTGGGGCTGTAGTCTGCTCTTCTTCTTCTTCTTCTTCTGTAACTGCGCAGCGGATCGCGTGGCTTTTATTATATTTTTATATTTTATTCTTATATATATATATATATATATATATATATATAGGTTTTTTTTTTGTATTTTTCCCATTTGGTTTGATTTGCATAAATGTGAAAAAATGTGCCAATAAAAAAATAGCCAAGAATATAATCAAAACTTTATGTAAATTCTGATGAAAAAAAACAAACTTGTTTATTTCGCAAAATAAACAACAACAACTCAAAATAATCGGCTAATTGGTAGAACACTTTTTTCATTTTTAGTTTGAGTTTTTTTTTTTTTTTTTTGTCACATTTTAGCAACGTTTGCAGGCCACCTTGTATAAGTACCAGTTTTGATTTTATATTTTTTTTACAAAAGTTACTAAGCAATTGCTGAATAATTTAATTTGCAGTTGCACTTGGACTTGGACTGACTGACGCCACAGGAATCAGTTCAATGCAAACTCAATTTGCTGAATTAGTTGAAATGACTTCAATTTTGGTTTTTATTATTATTATATATTTATTTTTGTTTTGGAAAGCATTCATCGAAAGTTGTATGCTAAAACCAAAGAAAACAAATATATGACAACTGAAGAAAGCTGAAAAATTATCAACAAATTAGGCTAAGAAAAGCCACAGTATGGAGTGGACACGCCCACGTACAGTGGGCAACAAGCTATGAAAAACCACTTAAAATGAGGCACTAGGAGAAGCCAAGGGATTGGATTAAGCGTAAAGACAAATTAACTTGTATTTATAAAGAAAACGAATATTTTATAAAAGATACTTTTATTTAATTATCCAAAGAGATAGTTGGAAAATTTATCACTCAGAAATATAACTTAACTTTCAATAAGTTTCTGATGGCTCCAAGTCAAGATTTTAATTTTATTTTTCTTCTTATTCAAATATATTTCAGGGAGTGCTATGTAGTTTAAACACACATAGCAAAATTCAAATATTTAAATTATAAACGAAGTTCACCAAACAATAAGCAATCATATCTCAACTTTTCCTTAAACCCTTCAACATTTAGTAAAAAAAAAGTAGAATTTCCAACTGTTTATATTAGTCTATTAAATAATTCTCTCTACGATCAATCAATATTCTGATTGGTAAGTAATCTTAAGATCACTGAAATGATTAATATTGAAAGAAAGTCGACTTCCGCTTTGGATTCTATTTCTATTTGTTCCGGCCACAAATAGTCTTCTTCGTTAATCAACTTCCACATTATTTGCAAAGAAATAACGATAAGGGTTACATATATATTTTGAGCAAGGGTTGACTTTTAGTGTATTTACAGACTTCACTTTGGGCCTTTCCTCAATCTTGTCAATTGCTTAAAATGTTTGTTTACAGCCGAAACAACTAAAAATTCGAACACGAAGCATTTCTTTGCATTCATTTGAAATGATATTACATGAAATTTAATTATATATACAAAAACTATTCAGTTGTATCTAGGCAAGAACTTCAAATATCTTTATTGTGGGTTGGTTTATATATATATAATATGGAGGCTTGGTTCTTGAAGAGATAGGCTCGTTTAGTCGATGCTTGGTTGTGTTGCAAAAAGTGGAATCGCAAGAAATTGAAATCATAGCCAGTTCAGCACTTCCTTCTATGTTGCTAATCACTTCCTCATCTATGGGGCGACGCGTGCGCCGTTCTAAGCGCTTCTCACTTTTCCAAGTAGATGAACAAAAAAAAAAAACTCGCTTTTTAATAAGAATTCTTGCGAATTCTACACAACTCTGGTCTGTCGACAGCGTGTTTTGCCGGCACCATGATTAATATGCATATACATAGCATTTCGAACAGCAGATACGGTAAGAGGGGGGGTGGTGGAGATGGAGAGGGGCGAGAGAATTGTCTTGGCCCGCTGCTTTGTCGTTAGAGCCGCGTTAGAAGCGCGGCCGGGTTTAAGTCGAATGTTTGAAAACCGGCTTCGAAACCAGACTCAAGCAATGCGAAGAAAGCATCGCTGAGAATCGCTTGAGAATGCGACATTAGAAAGCATATTATGAAATTTATTATGTAAAACGAGACGATGGGAAAGTTCTTGTTATTTTTCTCATGTTGTTGTTGGTTTTCTCATTTTTTGTTTTGCTTTGGTATTTCACAACTTTTTGCCATCAACCACTTAAAGAACTAATGCGCAAATACAATAATTGTGGGTTTTTTCGGGTTTTGGTAATCACAACAAATTTTTATGATTGACTCGAAAAACGACGCTGCTAAATTAAGCAAACCCATTATTTTGCCTATTAAGTTCTTATTGTATTCGATATTTTTGGCGATACAAGTCGATTTTTTGTGGTAGCTGCTCAATATTTATATTGTCAGCTGAACCGTGCAAAATCCGTAACAAGTTTATTAATTATATTAATAAATTGAAAAGTGGCTTAAAGACTGAAGCGAATATATTAATCTTAAATTTAAATCTTAATCAAGCTAACAATATATACAAAACAGTAGTTTGACAAAGTGCCAATAAATGTGAGTTAGGTAAATATAAACTGGTATATGTAAATATTTATTTTTATATAAATTTCAATTATTTGTTTTGTGCTGCACAAAAATTAAAATTTATTTTATATAATAATTTCTTATGGCTGGATTTAAGCCAAACTTATTTTATATATGTTCTGGAAAAGCATTGAACACAGATCTTAGAAATTATGGAAGCTAGATTCCCAAATTTGAATATGTATTTAGGATTGGAAAAGAAACTTTGATTTTTTTAAGAAAAACTAATTTTAGTTGGCAGATGATTTTTGTCTCAGCTTTTTGCAAATGTTTTAAAAAAAAGAACAATTTACATATTTAACAACAAGTTTTTAGCAGCCAACAGCATTTTTTCCAATTATCTACTTTTCTATAATATAAAAATAGCAACTAAAATTTGTGTTTTTTGTATAGCAAAATAGTTATTGCGAAATTGCTTATCTATATTTTTTGCACATAATCCAAGTTGAAGATTATTCTTTATATGTACAATATAATTGTGATCTAGACTTTGTATAACTTGAACGATAGCGAAAAATTAACTCACTTTTCATTTCACTTTTTGGCAAGTCACAGAGACTTTTGGTTTTTTATATGATTTGTGGCAACCTTGAATTGTTGTGTTTATCTTATCTAAACGCTTATTGCATGGAGACATTTGCTAAGTATTTGCACACACACACACACACACACGGAAATAAAATAAAAATAAATAATTCTTATCGTGCCAGCCAAATACAAATGCAAAATCAATTATTGGCTAAAATTTAAATGGCAAACTTCTTCTAATATGTATAGCAAAAAACATTAAAGGCTAGGCCAGAGACCGGTTTGGTTTTGGGGTACGTTCATGAATGCAATTAAATTGCCTACAAAAAAAAAAAAATTAAATAAAAAAATATACAAATTTTTGGACAAGTGCTTGAAAAATTGCATAATCAAATTGTGAAGCGACTAATTCAATATATATTAATTTTAACACGCGCTTTTCAACTATCTCGCTCTGATTTTCTATCTCTAACTCCTCTCTCTTTCTCTCTCTCTCTCTCTCTCTCTCCTTTATATATGTGTGACTCTCTCTCTCGCTCTCTGTGAAGCGTCCAATGGTAATGGCCGTGATACTGTTGCTCGCCCTGGCACTCGTACTCGGTTTCTATTGCGCGATCCATCGTCAAAAGATCTGTGCGATTTATTTGAAGCCGCTGTTGAAGAATACACCGCTGGAGGATTGCTATCATGCCACGCCCATTGAGCAGCGCAGGCGCAAGGGCATCTGGGATATACCAGGACCTCAGCGTATACCCTTTCTGGGCACCAAATGGATATTCCTCATCTTCTTTCGACGCTACAAAATGACAAAGCTGCACGAGGTCTACGCAGGTGAAAGACTCTCCCAATATCAAAGAGCACACGCCAATAATCGATACTCTCCCTCTCTCTCTCTCTCGCTCTCTCTCTCTTTCTCTCTCTCCCTCTCTCTCTGCAGATCTTAATCGACAGTATGGCGACATTGTGCTGGAAGTGATGCCCTCAAATGTGCCCATTGTTCATCTG
The DNA here is from genome assembly GCA_035042045.1 of Drosophila melanosoma. NCBI lineage: Eukaryota > Metazoa > Arthropoda > Insecta > Diptera > Drosophilidae > Drosophila > Drosophila melanosoma. The sequence continues at coordinate 205,599 of JAWNLY010000100.1, read as the reverse complement.
TATAATCGCGAGGATCTGGAGAAGGTGCTCAAATATCCCAGCAAGTATCCCTTTCGTCCGCCCACCGAAATCATTGTGATGTATCGTCAATCGCGACCGGATCGCTATGCCAGCGTTGGCATTGTCAATGAGCAGGGACCAATGTGGCAAAGATTGCGCACCTCGCTCACCTCGAGCATCACCTCGCCGCGCATCCTGCAGAACTTTCTGCCCGCACTCAATGCCATCTGTGATGATTTCGTTGAGCTGCTGCGTGCCAGACGTGATCCCCACACCCATGTGGTGGCCAACTTTGAGGAGCTGGCCAATCTGATGGGTCTGGAGGCGGTTTGCACTTTGATGCTTGGCCGGCGAATGGGTTTCCTTGCCGCCAACACAAAGCAGCCGCCGGAGAAGATCAGCCAATTGGCGGCGGCTGTCAAACAGTTGTTCATCTCACAGCGGGATTCGTATTATGGGCTGGGCCTCTGGAAATACTTTCCAACCAAAACGTATCGGGATTTTGCACGTGCTGAGGACTTGATCTATGAGTAGGTATAAAATATAAGCCTCAGCTGCAATTTGTTGTTTGCTAATTGAACAGTGTCTCTGCTGCAGTGTCATCTCCGAGATCATTGACAACGAGCTGGAGGAGCACAAAAAGTCTGCAGCGTGCGAGGATGAGGATGCTGCCGGATTGCGCTCCGTATTCCTTAACATACTCGAACTCAAAGAATTGGACATACGGGACAAGAAGTCGGCTATAATTGACTTTATAGCCGCCGGCATTGAAACGGTGAGTGTCAACGGAAAAGTCTGCTGCTAATAATATATATATAATATAATATATATAATATAATATGTATAGAATAATATGTATAATATATATTATATTATAAATTGTGGTGCCAGCTCTACCAGCTCCATACTGAGCCATCAACCACAGCTTCTGATCGAATGATAAAATCTTTTTTTGGGTTGAGGGCTTGTCCCTATACCCTAATCCCAAAACATATGATGTTGGATCTTTTTCTAGTTAATTAGAAATTTATAGTATATTTCTTACTATTAAAGGAGCATTCTGAGTTTTTACTTCTTTTCAAGAAAGTTGGAAACTATATTTTTGAATAACTCTTTCAATACATGTTTACTTTTAAGATTGTGCGCAATCTGAGTTATTTTATAAATACAATTTTTTTTTGCTATTAATAAATAAATATCATCACTAATGTTTTTTCCAAAATACACCAAAATTTGATAAGGGATTTTTATAGTAAAATTTAGATGATGGTAAATTGATTACGGCTCACAATATAATTCATATTTTCGATAGCCGAATTTTCTTCTTTGGTCTCCTAAATTTGGCGTTTGCTTTGTACAAAATAAATAAATAAATATTCTTTCCTTCTCTCTCTATCAAACTCAATATGTCTCTCTCTAGTTAGCCAACACACTGCTCTTTGTGCTCAGCTCGGTGACGGGAGACGCTGCGGCATTGCCTCGCATACTCGGCGAGTTCCTTGAGTATCGTGACACGAACATCCTGCAGGATGCGCTCACCAATGCCACATACACCAAGGCGTGCATACAAGAGTCGTACAGGCTGAGACCCACAGCCTTCTGCCTGGCACGCATCCTCGAAGAGGACATGGAACTGTCCGGTTACTCTCTAAATGCGGGCGTAAGCACTTGAAAAACTTCATCCAAATTACAGTCACTTAATAGTTGTTTTTTTTTTTTGTAGACTGTGGTGCTGTGTCAGAACATGATTGCCTGCCACAAGGATAGCAACTTTCACGGGGCGAAACAATTTAGCCCGGAACGCTGGATAGATGCCACAACGGGCAACTTTACGGTGAATGTGGACAGTGCGAGCATTGTGGTGCCCTTCGGCGTGGGTCGACGCACCTGCCCCGGCAAGCGGTTCGTCGAAATGGAGGTGGTTCTGCTGCTAGCAAAGGTCAGCTAATATAACCAAAAAATATTATAAATAAATTAATTGTTTTCATTTAATTCTTTTTCAATTTGCAGCTGGTGCTGGCGTTCGATGTAAGCTTTGTGAAGCCGCTGGAAACCGAATTTGAGTTTCTTTTAGCCCCCAAAACGCCGCTAAGTTTAAGGCTGCGCGATCGCGACTCATAAATCGTATTGTATCTAATACAATCCACACCCCAAAAAAAACAGAAAAAGTTTAACACACAAATATTTTGTTATTTTGTACATACGAAAGAAGTTTTAGGGAGTAGAACTCATTTAAGTCTAGGCACGCTCGCAATTGGTAAAATGTGGTAAAATATTTGCTCATCTGGTTTCTGAATTGATTTTCCTTACAAACTTAAATCGTGTCTTTTCAAGCTTTTCAACTTAAGTCACTCCTACACCTGCACTTAAAGATCAATTTCGAGTTTAAACAGAAAATATATTTATGCCTGCATCCGAAAAGTATGCTACAAAAAATGCTAAATTCTCTTTGGGAAATTTGAATCCCAGAGTCGAGCGTTGATTATATGAGAAAAGTTAGATATAGCCTTGGTAATAGAACCCACAAATGTAACAAAAAAATAAAAGAAAAACAAAAAAAAAAAATGGATGAGAAAAAGAAACCAAAATGTACATAGAAGAAAAGACTATAAAGTTACATCCCAATAGCTGTATTTGAATACTTATTTTTTGTGTTGTTGTAGGTAGTTATTGTTAATCTTAAGTAGCGGCAATTATTTTTGTGGCGAGTAAACGGAAAGACTGTGTTTAAGTTTTGTTGTTTTAATGCTGATTTGTAACTCTTAACCTGTAATCTATATAATCTGTATAAAAATGAAATATCTAATTCGTAATGCTCTGTACAGTTAATCAATATGTATTTATTCCAAGTTTTTCTATTTCTTAGTTTTTGTATCTGTGTATATTCTTTGTTAAATGATAAAAAAAAAACGAAAAACAAAGCGAGAGTTAAAAACAATAACGAACAAAAAAAAAATATAACGAAATAAAGCAATGCTTTTAAACTGTGTTTGCAATTGTTGTAATATTTTCTTATAGCGGGTTAAATTTATTATTATTATTATTATTATTATATATCTGGGAATAACTGCTTTTGAATTTTTAATAATATAATATTATTATCTATTTCTTGGGTAAATTCTCAAGTTTCCTTTTTTCTTTTCGGAAAACTCTATTAATTTTCGCTATAAAAAGGTACTTTTTTCCGAGCTGATAGAGCCATTTAGCCATTTCACCAACCATATCTAATCGTACTACAGTGCTGTCTCATATATTAGACACACATTGCCGGTGGGTTGTGTCTTTGCTAACCTGGTCAATTACACTGCTGTCCATTTAACGTGCTTTGATAGAAAGATGCATTTTTAAACAAAGCTCAAACAATAAAAATTACTATTCAAAAATGTTAATAATAAAAAAATGTACCATAAAATTTGGGTTTTTATGCGTCGTTTATTTATTTAGTTGGGTTTTGGTAGTTGTGTAAACAATTTGGTATAATAAAAAACAAACACTTGGCTCGCATTTGGGTTTCTAAACATGTTTCAAGCGCTGCCCGCTCAGGGCTTGCTCTCTCTCTCTCTCTCTCTCTGCTCGCTTATGCTCTGACTGTCTGACTCTCTCCGTCTCTGTTCGTGTATGTGTGTGTGTGTGTGTTGTGGGCTTGGAGCTGGGGCTTGGGCCTGAACGGTTTTGGTTTTGTATACGTTACAACAGTTGTCGTTGGCGTGTCGTCGGTTTCAGTTTCAAACTTACCCGTTTCAGCGGTGCACAATAAATTTCCAACTAAATACAAAAATTGCGCGCTTGAACATTTTGAGTGCAACTGTATTTGTGTCTCGTGTTTTTTTGTGAAGTTTACCAAAAAACTAACAACAACAATTGGCTGCACTTTACTCTGCACCACTAATAAGTATTAGCCATGTACGCAAATGCAAAAAAAAAAAAAAATATGTTGCAACACACACCACACACACATAACTAAAACCTGTTTTTATTTTTTTGATATCAGCGCAGGCAACATAAACTTTTAAATACTCAAAAATACAAACGTAACTAACTCAAAAATGCATCATTTACTATCAACAAAATAACAATGAATTTGCTGTATTCATCGACTTCAGAGTCAGAGTCAGAGACAGAGACAGACTCTCAGATGAGTGATCTGTGATCTGAGTGTTCTCTCATCTTCTCAGATCTACGCTCTCGCTGAGTCTGCAGCCCCACCCGAAAACTAATTGTTATTGCAGTACAGCACACAGGCAACAAGAACAACAGCAACAGCAAACAGCAACCAGCAACACCAACAATAAGAGCGTAACATATTGCTGCTGCTGCTTTTGCTGTTATTATTATTCAACTTGCTAATTATGCACCACTTATTTACACTAGCTAACAAATTGTTGATTCTATGTTTCACATCAATTTAGTTTCACTCATCAAGTTTGCTTGCGTCAAATTGTTAAAACGTGATGAAAACAGCAAATAAATATTATAAGTTATTTGCAGTCATAAATATGCCAATAGTTAAACAAAGAAAATAAGAATAACATATTAAAGAAACAAAAAAATTATTAGCATGACTTAATAAACCAGAAATTAAGTTAAAAAAAACAAAACCAAACAATGCTTATAAATTAGCAGACTTTTTTTTTATATATAAATAATACATTATATATAAAAAAAAAAATCTATTAAATATTATTAAAACAATTACCATCCAACGCTAAATAATTTGTTGCAATTAAACAGCTGTTTTCAATTATATTGTCAACGTAGAATAATAGAAAATATATGTAAAACACATCTAAACACTCGCTGACACTGACCTTCAGTTTGGCCGTGTCATTGAATTGGCCAGCACGCCCAACCCTCAGCAATTATAGCACAGACAGACTTGCCAATGTATTGACTATTAACTATAAAGAATTGAAACCCCTTACTTACTGGCAAAATACCCTGTTCATGTGTGGGTTAGTCAGCCAAGTGTTGGGGTGTGGGTCCAAATGAGGTCAACAAACAAGTCGCGCCAGAAAATCGCAACTTTTTACTCACGGCAGTTATGGTTATTGCTAAGGGCGGCTGGCAATAAGCCATAAGCAAGCAGAGCCACTCTGGCAAGTACAGTAGGCGCCAATGTGAACCGCCCCTTACAAAAACGTACAAATTCTACCCAAAGCCAGTTTGCCAGTTGGCCAGTTGTGCATATTAATGCCACAGACGTAGAGCGTTGAAAAGTGGGGAAGGGGAGCGGCTACAGTGGGGGTGTTCAGTTGGTATTGGTATATTTGGGAAACCAAACAAAAAACAAACTCGTTTTTTGTTATGGTTTTCAATGAGTAAATCGAGTGAAATGTGATAGTGGCAGGCAGGAAATTGAATAATTGAATTTTGGAGTCCGCTAATTATTTTAAACTCAAGTTGTTAATGAAGAATGGCAGATCAAAACAAAACGGCACAATTGCAACAAAAACAACAATATCAACAGCAAAATATCAACATAACTGGCAAGTCGATGACCCAATCAGAGGCGATACCAGCCAGACCAGTTATAAGGCTGCCCGCCAAGCCCTTTTAAGATCCCTGCAAGCAAAAAGCGAAACGAGGTTAAAGCACACTGAAGGCAAAAATATTGTGCACACAGCGAGCGAGAGAGAGAGCGCGCGAGAGTCTTGTGGCTGCGCGAGCGCAAAACAGGTGTGGCTACCTCACTACTCACATAACACATACTCTCTCTCTCTCTTCTTTCTCCCTGACACTCTCCTGCGTCCGTCTCTTCACACGATGCATGTCAAGAAACCCGTTCGACTGGTCAAGCGATTTGTTTACATTTTTTTGTGCATGTTTTGATCGCTCTTTTATTCCCTTTTATTTATATTTCCTTTTGTTGTTTTTTTTTTCTTGCTTTCGTTCAAATTGTTTTGATGCAAAACGTGAGAAATTTGTTTTCAATAAAGTAAAAAAAAGTTGTTGTTTTACAAAATGTGGTTACTGCTGAACTTTAATACTTACAAACAAAAATATAAAACAAGTTCTGTCATGCAATATTCATTTTGTTAATGGCGCCTAATGTTTTTTTTCCATTTTGTTACCAAATGATAAGCTATTTTGCATAATGCATATAATATTTGTTAGCAGAAGATTGCAATTTTGCATATGGCAAATAGCAAAGCAAAATATTTTTTTTTGCTAATTTTATTTACTTTGCTTTTACAACTTTTATGTCTTTACAATTGTTGTAAATTAAAATATTCTTTACCTTGTTGAATTTTTTTCCAGACTAATTGCGCATTTTTGTTTATTTCATCAAAGCACGCAATTGTTTAACACCCTTATTTGGCTCAGAGCTTGCATACGGAAATCTTTGTTGGGGCCACAAATTGGTGTTAATCAACAAATAATTGTGAACTGTATGCTAATCGTTAACTTTCCCTCTCTCTCTCTCTCTCTCTTTGTCTGTTTCTCTCGTTGTACTCTCTCTTTCGCACACAACTCCAAGCAAACTCTTTTGGGAGAAAGTTGTTTATTGTCTGGATTTTTGGGTTCTGCTTTTCCCGTGTGCATTGTAATTGCTCATTAAAGTCGGGAGAGTTAACTATATAGCATATAACTCCTCTTAAATATATATATATCTCAGTTTCTCCTCCTCTCTCTTTGGTATTTGTGGCATTTATTTTTATTATACGTGATTTGTGTAATGCAATTATTGTTTATCAATGAGTGTCGCCAATGAGGCATGAATGAATGCCCCCAAATAACTGAGCCATGAAGCGACACGAATTCACATCAGCAACAACAATAAAAGTGTTAGCCTGGCCAAGTGTCGCATTGTTGTGCGTATTGTTGGCTAAACTGTAATTATGAACACGTCATGAGAAACAGGACTTGGCCAGCAATTAGAAATTATATCCAAATAGTTTAATAGCATTTGAGTCATTAATTATGTATTGCGAATAGCATTTGAAATGCATCTACACCCACAGCCAGATATGACATCATTCCTGGGGCCCTTTAACAATCAATTAGATGCCGTTTTTCAGCAGCTGTTTCGAGTAATAGTTTTTATTATATTTTTCTATGTGGGCGACAATTGACACAAATTCTGAGCACATTGCGTGGCATTCTACATGCTCCACTAAGCACCCCTAAGCTAATAATGAGAATAACGAGAATAACAAACAACAAACCAATTGCCAAATATGGCAAAAACACATAAATACAAACGTTGCAAAACCCAGCTAAACTGTTAATCTTTTATTGTAGACTGCCAAAAAAAAAAGACTACAAATAAATAAATAAAAAATCGAAAGAGGAAAAATAAACATTAAACGTTCAAAATGAGCTACTTGCGTTCCATAGGTACTTAATAAACTCCATAAATGGAGCATTTGGCAGACTGATCCAGACAAACACACACACACAAACACACACACCCACAACAAATATTTAATTGAATTACGCGCTAATTGATTGCTTAATTGGATTTGTTTATTTGCCCAGAAATCTCGAGAGTTGAAATGTCGCCGGCAGATGATAATTCCTTTGCCACAACAAGTGGCAACAAGAAGGCAACCTATACACTGATAACCATCAAAGTTATTGAGCTGGTGAGTCGACAAGATTTAACGAAAAAAATTATTGCAAACTTCCAAATTTCGAATTTTGAGCCTAGTTTGCATAGTAACAGACAGTCAGAAATGGCCATATTGAGTTGGCTATTCATGCTGTTCAGAAATATATATAATTTATTTGGTTAGAGATTAATAAATAATGACTATATTTTAAAACGATTGTGACAACGAAAAATAGTATTGAATACTTGAAAATTATAGAACTATGGTAAAACCACATAAGTAGAAAATAATAAATATATATAAATATATTTAACAAGAGCATTATTCAGATAAACATAGAACTACGGTAAGACCAGAAAAATAAAATATATATATATATATATATATATATATATATATATATATATAAGTATATATTTAAATCAATAATCATTCAGATAGTCTTAAATAAAAATTGAACATAAACATTATTCAGACATTTCCAAAACTTGATTCAAGAAAACTATATATGTACAAAATTATGTCATTAGAATTAGAATTCTAAATGCGATTTTTTGGCTAGGATAACATTTTTTTAATCATAAAATCTGCAGATTTTACTTGTTCACTAGATAAATTAATCGTCAGGATTTCAAAGAAAAGGATTTAATACAAAATTATTATAATATCTGCAGATTTTACTGACTGAAATGGAAATATATCTCAATTAATTCTGACTTTTTGAACTAACTTTAGCATCATTTGTGTTTAGTTAATATATACTAAATTAAGTTCAAAAATTTTAAAATATTTAAATTTACAAAATCTAATAAAACGAAATTTATAATAAGCTTAAATGTTTAATATTAAATTACATAGCTAAAATACAAATTATAAAATATTTATATATAGCTGAGTAACATCCAAAGAAACTTTTTATTATTATAAATATTATTATTATTATTAAGTTACTAAATCAAGGATATACATTTTAAAAATGTTTTTTTTTTTTTAATAATTTTGCTCTACAGTGCCTGCTAATATGCTGCCTGGGATTGATCGATGAGCCTGCCACCAATTCGCAGTTGCGTGTCTTCATCACGCCCAGAGTTATGGCGCTGTGCTATGTGACTTTTGGAGCTTTGGCCATTTATACGGCCATCTATTTGATAATGGCGCTCTTTGGTGATCTGTAAGTAGAACAATTAAACCCATGCATGTTGAATCATTTAATAATATTTAATATGCTGCAGTTCACCGTGGCGCACGGCGACACTGTGGTCTCTGGTGGGATTCGTGCTGTATGTGGCTGTGACGGCATTGTTATTCCGCGACTGGAGCACCACCAAGGATCGCAATTACTGGCATCCGAATATGCATCGCCTGGATCTGGTAATGGCCTCTGCCTCCGTATCGCTGGTCACCGCTTTGGTCTATCTGCTGGATGTGCTGCTCACCATTCGCTTTGGTGTCCACGGCGATTTGGATTGACATGGCATGCTCCACAGTGCCAGTGCCAGACCATTTTACTGTAATATTTACAGAGCATCGTAGTTATAAGCTGCCCCAACAACACCCTCCCCCCCTTAATTCTCCCTGCTAAGTGTAACAAATTGTTCAAAAGCACATACAAAAAAATCAACATAATTGCCATCATTGAAATGCAAATGTACAAAATGAATTGTAAGAAATTTTTTAAATGCGAAATATTTGTAAAAGTCTCGCTTATTGCGCTTAGCATATGAAATCACGAAATGTTTTATCTAATCCACTTAACATAAGTTTTACACCGAATATTTTTGATAACGAAAGAAATAAATTTTCATTGAAAGAAAAAAAATCAACGATCTATTAAAATATGTGAGTTAACTTTTATTTGCTTGTTAAATATATATAAAACAATATGGATTTCATTTTTGAAGGATGACATAATAATAATCTAATTAGCAAAACATTTTATTTATTTAATATTATGCCTTTTATAACGGTCTTTAATACGTTCAAAACTAGGCTTGCAAACGCAAGCAACAACAATTTTCAAAATGTTTTTGTGAGTTGGTTTTCTATTTTTAAATGTTACGCGATATTTACAACAACAGACGACAGAGGGCAATAAAAAAGAGAACATATATACATATATATATATATATATATATATATATATATATATATATATATATATATATATATATATATATATAATATATATATATAATATATGTATATAAAAACAACACGTGGAATCTGAGAATTCAACTCATTTTACAGCGATGGCAAAGTACTTTTCAATATCCTCATCGCTGTCAATCATTTTGAGGCTGTGAAATGTCTTCCGGATGTAAGATTTGCACACATCGCCATCACCTGTGTGGTACAAAGGAGACTTGGTTTTAGTTTGACTGAATGATTAAGGATCTGATCTACCAGAGACTTACCCAGGCTGCCGTCGCAGATGCGTTGCGTGATGAGTTTGGCGAGCGCTTTGAATAGTTCCTTGGTGGCTATTTTCCGCTTGTAGTATGGATTTAGCCACTGCACCACCGCCTTGCTGACATCGTTCTTTTGCTGATTTACTGGCGGTTTCCTCTTCTCCTTATTCTTATCCTTATCCTTCTCCTTTTTCTCCAGCAACGCAGCTGACTTCTCCTTTGTTGGCTTAGTCTGCTCTTTGCTTATCTCTGTCTTTTCCTTCGCCTGCTCATCTCGGAGTTTCTGCTCTTTGCTGATCTCTGACTTTTCCTTTGGCTGCTCATCTGGGAGTTTCTGTGGCTTTGTCTGCTCTTTGTTGATCTCTGATTTCTCCTTTGGCTGCTCCTCTCGAGGCTTCTGCTCTTTGCTAATCTCTGGCGGCTCATCTTCTGGCTTCACGTCGGGGCTCTTCGACTCCAGCAATTGTTTTGCAGACTTGAAAATCATCAAAACCGACTCCTGTTTTAGCTCATCTTGTTTTTTCGCCTTCGTCTGCTCCTCATCCGAATCTGCCGCTGGCTTCTTAGCCGCCAACATTTGACGAGCTGTTGTAAAACCAAATGAATTCGTGATTGTTTCTGATTCTACTTTTGCGTCCTTTTCCTTTTCCTTTTCAGGTTCCGATTCTGTTTCTGAATTTAATTTGAAACGAGCTGTGGACTTTGCTGGCTTTTTGATCGTCTCCTGCTTTTCCAACCGGGATACGCGTGTCTTCCGATGCATATCGTAAGTGCCATCACCATTTGGCATTAGTCTATATTTTCTCTCGCCAAACTCCAGCTCCAATTGTTCCTCTGTCGTTTGGATGTGCTCCTCTTCACCCAATTGTTCTTCCTTTAGCTCTTCGACTGCTGTTTCACTGGACATTCTGACATCATCTTCGTCTTTAGCCTCTTCCGCCTCCTCAACTGGTTCGATTTTAACTGTTTCGTTTGGTTCCTCTTCTTTGATCTCCTCCTGCTCCTCCTGTTCCTCCTGTTTGATTTTCACAAAGAAACTGGCAATGGAGGTTTGTTTGCTCTGCTCTTGTTTGAAACCTTTCCGTTCACGAATAGCCTTTGGTGGCTCCTTCAATGAGTTTGGTTTTTGCTCATCCAGCTCCTTCAGCTTGCGCTCAAAATACGCCACACTGCCACCCGTCCAGACGCCCTTGGCGCTCGTCTCTGGTCGCGGCACATAGTCCAAAAGGATTGGCATTAAACTCGTCTCGGCAGTGAGTTTCTTAATGCTGGCCAGCTAAAAGAAATATATTAATTAATATTTAATTGCAAGTGTAGCTAAAAAAAAATGTATATTTAAAGAGCGCATTATTTCTGAATCTCTGCGAGTTTTGTATTTCTTTTAAGATTTTATTTTGCTACAAATTGTGTTGTATAAATAGGAAATGCTAACTTCAGCTGCACATTTAATTCTGTTGCAGTTGCACGCAATATTTATATATAGTTTTCTCACAGATGACTCAATTGGTAATTGTCTATTTTGATATTATGATATTTTAATTATTATGATATACTAAATATTAATTGAGATCATTTGTTACTAAATCTGTTGACCGCTAAATTTCATTGTAAATTTAAACAAAAACCATAAAGAACGACAATTATAAGCTAATATAAAATTAGTCAAATTTTATACTAAATAAAAGAATATTCCTATGAAACGTTTATGAAATAGTTGTTCAAACTCAAAGATTTATTTAATAAAATAGTGCAATTTGTGCGCATATCTTGAGCAACAAAATATTGTTTTTTTCTTTAAAGAATTCATCTATCAACAGAATAATGTTTGAGTTGCTGATTATTGTTTGAGACTTGTTTCCAAAGCACGGAATTTATCCGATTGCTTGAAATATAACTTGTTCATTTAAGAGGTGAAAAGATAATCTGGATTAATCAGTTTTGGGTAGTTAAGATAGATGTAAGATTACAAAGTCTCTGGCAGTGAATAAAAATAATTTTTTACATAAGGCTTAAAGCAATTATTAAATAAAATAGTATTAAAATGGTATTTGAATATTTCCTCAATATTAAAAGCTCAAAATAATAAAATAGTAACAAATATTAATATTGGTGAATCTATAATTTAAGGCACAAAAATTTGGCTTAATTTAAAAAGGTTGTATCAATTTCAGCATTATTAGAAGCATAATATTTGCAACTTGTAAATTTATTAAAGATAACTCGGTAAATAAAATGTTATCTTTTTGACGAATAGTTCAAATGAAAAGGGCATAGACTATAGTAGTCTGATCTGGGTGACTCTGATGTGAAAAGCAAGAATTTGAAAATTTGCATAGAGTGCTCGGTTTATATATATATATATATCATCGTCTCGCGATTGTCTCTTTCATATACATATTTTGTGGCAAACATAGTTGCAAGAATTGAATTTTTTTGAATCCCTTTCAATATTCGCTCTCAATTTAAATGCAATAAAATTAAATCAAAATTTGCTAAGCTAGTTTCTAGCTGGCTCCAAGCTTGACACACACCTGTTTGGCTAACGCATGACGATATAGCTGGACAACACGCTGCTGGCGGAACACTTCGTACTCCAGATCGACAGCGATGGCCTCGTAGTCGTTGTGCCGCAGGGCGCTGCGTGGCTGCTGCTGCTGATCCTTTTCATCGTTTGCACATTTCTTAACATTGGCCTTGAGGGCATCGATGAGCGCGTCCAGAAATTTCTCGCGTTGCGTGTGCTGCAAGCCTGAAACTTTTGATTCGGTGGACTGCGCATGACGCACTCGGGCAATCTGTGTGGTAGTCTCCTGCTCCAGCTGGCGTGCGGCACTCAATTGTTTGCGCAACTTGAATTGCTCGCGTATAAAGTCCTCGGAATCCTTTTTCACACGCTTGGCGAGCGCCGCATGACTCTGGCCTGACTCGTTATCTGAATCCTCGCTGCCATAATCCTGTGCTGCACGTTTGCTGCCCGCCCGACCACCTAAAGAGGCAATTGTTTACTGAATCAGTCAAAATTTAAGCAGAGTGCAACTCACCCTCGTAAAGATCGGCGCAATCCTGCAGTGAGATGCTCGACTTAAATGTGGCGTCCATGCAAAGGCGCTGGAACATCTCGAGCGCTTTGGTCGCCTGTTTGGGACGCTTGCAAACATCGCACTGGCCGCTGCAGTCGGGCGCCGGATCCCCAAAGTAGTCGGCGAACAGTTTGTGGCGGCAGCGCGTCTGTTCGCAGAAATCCACGATGCGCTCGAATTGGCGCAGGGCACGCTCCGTGAGCATTTCACGATCGCCACGCCCCCGCGCACGTTGTGCATCATTTTGGAGCAGAAAGCGTATGGAGCGCACATCCTCGCGTCCATAGTAGAGTCGGCAAAAGGAAGGCAGATTATCGCGACCGGCACGACCCGATTCCTGGTAATAGGCGGCCACATTCTGCGGCACATCCCAGTGGATGACGAAGCGTACGCTGGGCTTGTCCACGCCCATTCCAAAGCTGTTTGTGGCACAAATGATAGCCTTATCGCCTCGCATCCATGCCTCCTGCACCTCCACCCGGTCCGCGGTCTTCAAGCCAGCATGATAAGCAATGGCGGCGATGCCCTGCTTGGAGACTCCCACCGCGACACGCTCAACCTGATCCCGGGTGCGACAGTAGATGATACCACAGCCACGTTTTGGTTTGGGCAACGCCTTGAACTGCTCCTCATTGCCCAAACAGTGCTGGGCAAAGGCCGCCAAATGCTGGAAATCATCCTCAATGGAGTTCTTGTAGACGATGTCATAGTAGAGATTCGAACGGAAGCTGGGCGTGGTGAACTGGGCCACAGGCTGGCGCAGTTTCAGCTGCTTGTAGATATCCTCACGCACCTCACGCGACGCAGTCGCCGTCAGTGCCAGCCAGACGACATCCGGATATTTGGCACGCAGTTCGCCCAGCTTGAGATAGTCGGGCCGAAAGTCGTGGCCCCACTGGGAGACACAGTGCGCCTCATCCACGGCGAAGTAGGCCAACTTTTTGTGCTTGTGCAGCGAGTGGAGAAGTTCCTGAAAGAATTTGGTAGCCGCTTGCTCCGGTGTTATGTACAGGAATTTGATGTTTGTCTTCATAGCACGCAGATCCATGATGACACGCTCGCGCTCCTTGCTGCTCATCTTGGAGTTTAGTGAGTCTGCCGGCACTTTGAGCTTGGCCAAATGATCGATTTGATCCTTGATAAGCGCCAGCAACGGCGAAAAGACAATCGTCAATTGATCCTCGCACATCAGGCCGGGCAGCTGGAAGCATAGCGATTTGCCCGACCCAGTGGGCATTGACACATAGACATCCTGTTTCTCTGCATGATCAAATTTGACAGAGTTTAGATTTCAGTAGACTATTTATTCCTTTTCATTTCACTTCTTACTCTTCACAGCGCATCTTACGGCTCGGTGCTGCAGGTCCGATTTGAATGATTTGTGGCCAAAGTGCTTTCGCAGCGCCTCGTCGATGGCACTCCTGTCCTCCATGGCATTGTTAACGCTTGTCATAATCGCAGGAAACTTAACAGAAAAACAACTCACATAATTGAAACGATTAACAAAAATAAGATAAAATTGTTGCGTATTTTCTTTGGCGTGAATGCCGCCAAAACAGCTGTAAAAGCGATGACAAAATCGATTGGCATATGTAACAACGCAATAACATAATCGGAATATCGATATATCGCTAGCACAGCAGCCAGCAAATCACAATTAATTAAATGCAACTATTTTTTTTTTGAGACGATCACATTAAAGCATAGCAACAACTAAATACATTTGTTCTCTAGTACCACCCATTCGTTCAAATATGCCGCCGAATAACAGCTGATAGGGCTACCGCTGCAAAGAAAGGAGCCGTGCTGCCAACTTAATAAAAATAATGCAACAGAAAACGGCTAAATATATTTGGCTAAATTTATATTTCTTATTTAATGTTGAACAAATAAAATTTATATTAATGGCATACAAAATATAGAACACTTTTTTTTAAGAATAATAAATGTATTAGAATTTTTTGAATAACGTATTTAACAGCTTTACAGTCTGACCACAGTTTCTGTAACAAGTGCCACAACTTGTAGCATTGCGTATTTTGCAATTTAATCAAGCGTATTTACATTTGGCATTGTCATAACAGCCAATTGCCAGAATACTTAACATAATGTAATGTCTAACATTATGTTAGCTATCCCCATGCCACTAACACTATACTTTATGTAAGAGACATGACTCTCTTTATGCATTCAGTCAAATTTCCGCGCTCGATCCGCACGCACATATTTGTTCGTGTTGCGCATCGCATCGGTTACGTCGCGTCTGCGAATGCGAGTGTGTGTGAGTGAATGTGCGTGTGTGTGCGCCTTACATTAATTGTTTGTTGATTTTTGATACTTTTGTGTAAACGAAGCCAAAGAGCATATTGTCTGCCTGCCTGCATCTGCACACCATAAAATGCACATTAAGAAACAACAGGCAAGTGCAATGCCGGCAACAACAACAGCGTAATGCGTTATATCGTTGTGCGTGTGCCTGTGCCTGTGGTTAGTGCGTGTCCCTCTCTTTCTCTGTCTCACTCTCTGTAATTTACTCTGTCGCCAAATTTATAGTAACGGTAAACACGCAAAGCAAAGTGCAAAAAGATCAATAACAACAACAGCAAAAGCCGGCAAAGCCATAAAGAAAATTAATCGTGTGACAAACCTTTGCAACACTACCAAAAGCGACAACAAAAAGATTAAGACCACAATGTTTGCCCCAAAACAAAATCAACACCTTCCCTGCAGAAGGAGAAGAACAACAACAACAGCAGCAAAAAATGCCGCCTGCTTTGTGATAATTAACAGTCTGCTGTTATCGCTGCTGTCGACAATTGCAATCACAGCAACACTGGCACAGCCTCAGCAGCAGCCAGAATCTTCGCATGCTGGCGGCGCTCACATTGCCGCCTTGGCATCTCCTGGTCCCGGCGCCACTTCAGTTGGCTCCTCGTCGATCCTCGATCAGTTCAGTCCCAATTGCAGCGCTGTGACGCACATTTTCCAGGCGCGTGGCATCGATGCCAACGAAATACCGCAAAAGCCCAGCAATGGTAAGTTCAAATTCGAAGCTTATAAATAAAGAATATAAATAAATATAAATATAAATAAATGGAGCGATAAAAAAAACAAACAACACTTTTCAGGCCGAGTAAGAAATCTTAAGTATTATAGCAAAACAGCTGTGAAGTGTAAATGGAGAACGTTTTGTAATTATTTCGATTTCAATGAAAATATTAGAAATCCTCATTTTGATTTTTTAAAACACAATTCATAGGCAAGTTGCCAGTTATTATTAAAATTATGTCTTGCTTTCTAAGTTTATTTTAAAGTAATTCAATACAAAAGCTTGAAACTTTTTTTTAAATATTTATTTTTAAAGAAATCGATATTAAGAAGATAACTACAAATGTTGCATATAATTATTGTGGTGTTATAAGTATTGAAAACAGAATAGAATATTTATAATAAACTATGTATTATTTTTTTATTGGTTTGGTTTAATGTGAGCTAGTACACATATATTTTAAAAGATTTAAAATATGTAATTAAAAAGATTAAAAATAAATATTTAAAAAAAATACAAGAAAAATGTAAATTATTATATACCTAAAAATAAGAAATGTAAATTCATTGAAATTAACAATACTAAACTCCAAGAGTACGTTTTACTGAGCGAGGCCACAGTGGCCTTTTAAACCCAATCCAAACTTAGTCTCTTCGGGGGCACCAGGTCGTTTACAACGTTGGCTCTGATCAACGTCAATTTGCTTATCAATCGCTGCTTATCAGGAGGAGTTTCAAACGATATTCAAGTCACGCCTCACAACTCCCCACACAGCCTCGCAAGCAACCTACTTACATACGTATAAAAATCATACTCTTACTACCTGGTAAACGCAAAAGTTTTCATTTATTGAGCAAATGTCGATTTAAAAAAAACGACTCTCGTTTCGAGTCTCGGGTTCTCAGCTTTATCTAAATGCTGGCGCTTATCAGGCGAATGCAGGAGAAGAGAAGCAATCAAATTTATGACTCACACACGCTCGACCAACAAAAAGAGGCTGCAACTATTTATTTGGCTAACTTATCTAACCAAAAAGAGCAAAGGCAACGAAAGAGTGAGCGCGAGAGAGAGATGATTCGAAAGGTCCACAAATGCCGACAACAATAAAAAAAATCCTGAAGCGAACTGAACTGGATTGGAGTGCATAATTTAAACGATTTCAATGACACCTTGATTAATATCAGTTCAACCCAACAGCAACTGCCTGGAAATTTACCTGTTATACACCCCTCTCACGCTCTGTCTGCATTTCCATGAAATTATGAACGAAACGCAGCGCAACACTATGTGTTGCATTTGACCAAAAGATAAAGAAACATTGGAAAAAAAATATACGGTGAAAACAGAAAAAAAGGTAATCAAGAAACGTTGAAAACCAAAAATAAACAACGCAACACGGCGGCAGGTAAAGAGCAAAGAGAGGCCAAAGGCAGAAGAAGAGGCTGCAACAACAGTTTACCTGCAAAATAAATCAAATATAACTCAAAATCAAAGAGAGTAAGACTGAGAAAGAGAGAGATGGAGGTAGAGCGCTGGTCTGGTCACTCTGTCTCGCTCTCACTTATTGCAATTAAGCGTGATTAATTCAGGCTTTAAGCAAATTAACTAAAATCTACAAAAGGAGCTCTCTACGCCGCAACTCACATCTTGGCCTAGGCTCAAGCAATAACAACAACAACAACGACAGCAGCAACAACTGCTGCTGCTGTTGTTGGTCAGTGTGTAAAAGCGGTGTGACAACATTTTTTTGATGCCTCCGCGCTCCGAAAACAGATTTCTTTGATTTTTTTGGTGTGTATTTTTTTTTGTGTTGCGCCAAAGGAATTTGTTGTGAGACTTTTTCGTTGTGGCTTCTGCTGACTGAGAGACTGGTCTTGAAACTGGTACCCTTTTTTCATTCGTTTCTTCAGCTGTAAGAGAGCCTAGGGCAGGGTAGGGCCAGGGGGTTGGGGAATTGAGCAGCGCTGAGCTGAGCAATCGACGCATGCGCCAAACTCGCCAACCGACTGACGACTGGTCAGTGGTAGGCAATCCGAAGCGATGAGCCGAGCAGCCGAGTTGCCGATGAGCATTCGTACATTCATCGTCCATTCCTTCGTTCGTGCTCCTTCCTCTCTGTCTCTCTCGTTCTCGCTCTTTAGAGTTTGGATGAGAATTTGTTGTTTTTTGTGTCTGATTTATATTTTTTTTGTATCGCTTTGTTCGTTTTCAAGTTGATTTGCGTGGAATTTTATTTCTTTCTTTGTTGATGTTATTGCTTTTTATTCCTTTTTGATTTGTTGAGCATGAATCATGTGTGGCAATAGTCAGACAGACAGTCAGACGGACAGACGGGGGTGGGTGCGTTGGCTGTTGTGGACTCTTTGTCTGCTGAGATGCGATTAAATTAGATTTTATTGACAAATCTGCTGTAGAATTTGAACTTTGTAAGGGCCACATTTAAATTGAGCAACACTTTGTTGCAACAGCAGCAGCAGCAGCTGCATAACATCTTTCGCCTGCCACAAAACACAAAAAACAACAACTGCCACTTAAACGCTTCATTAAAGCTGCACTTCCTGTGCCAGCTAAAAGCTGATTGCTCCCCTGCCTCAAAAAAAGAAATACAACATCAAGCAATGCTTGCCTCTTGCCACATACCCTTTGCCTTTGTCTCACCTGCTGCTGCTGGCACTTAGTTCAAATTGTTTGCACAATTTAAGCAGTTCACAAAACATTAAATCGTTAAGAATGCAAAGAGCAAAGGGAGCGAAAGAAGAGGGAGTGCAGTAGAGAACTAAAAATCTTTACACACACACACACACACACACTTGCAACAGTCTCACAGAAGAATTCTTGACTAAAACATGCCCCTGCCCCGTGCCCGAAATGACTTGCCTACTACGCTGCTGTAGCTGCAGCTTGGCAAAAAGGAAATTTACAGCGCCGCTGATTTCAACGTTGCCGCTGCTGCTGCTGCTGCTGCTGCCGCTGCTCCATTTAGCCGGCAACTCTGTTCCATCCATCGAGGCTGTTGCCAGGGCCAACCGCACGACTATTAATCATTTTCCAGCGTCCAAAACTAAATGGCCCTCTCATTCACTGCCACTTGCGCCACTCCCCTCAACTACCTCTCTCTCGCTCCCTCTCTCTCTCCTACCCTCTCTCTCTATCTCTCTCGCTCTCTTGGTGTTTTTGGGGGTCCCTTTTTGCATTGTCGTTGCTGGCTGCATTCTTCAGTTGTGTACCGAGAGATCTTCAAGAAACGCAGCAGCCACTATATCATCATTATGCGAAATAATTCCTAAAGTTCTTGCATTGTTGACCATTGTGAGTTGAGGTCTTGGATTTCAACCACATATATTTTCAACATCTGTGTGTGTGTGTGTGTGTATAAATGTGTGCTTCATCATTTTATGGGCTACCCCGTGGATACAAAAAGAATTGTGATTAGATTGCATGAAATTTGTTTTTATTGACTGAGGAATGCTTATTTCAGAATGAATTCTTTAAAGTTTATTTTTTTGAATGTACAGCTGAAGAGGTAGTAAATATACAGCCTTAGATACATATATATTTATATATATTTATGTATAGATATTTTCATCTGTTCTGCATATTTCTGAATGAATTCTTCAGAGTTTATTTATTGAATGTGCAGCTGAAGAAAGGGTTTTATTGTAGAGGTAGTAAATATGCAGTATTATATACAAATATATTTATACATATGTACGTATAGATATTTTCATGACAAATCACAAATCGTTCAAACTGTTGAGGTAGTCCTATATGTATAAACATTTATGGACAGATTTGTTGAAGTAGTCCTATATAGCTAATCAGTTACACATAAATCTGCAAATTTAAACAAAACCATTGGCAGTTATTTATAGTCTGTTTGCTGATTATTTCTGTAAAGAAAATCATTTAAAATAATTAACTTTTCAAAGCAAATATAAACTTGTAAAGTTTGTAAAGGCATAAAATATGAATATTTATTATTTGTTATTATCATTTAGTTGAATACTTAGAAATAATGTAATATAAAACTAATACTAGTATTTATTTAACTTAATATTTTAAAATAATAATTATAATTACATATTTTAATTTTGTAAAACCTAACTTTGCAAAAGCTTTGCCATATGAAGTAAATGAAGGTATTTAGGCCGGTTCTCGGCAGGAATACAGAGTAGAAGAAATCAATTTATAATTACATATTGAAATTTCATGAGATCTATTTAAGCTTACGTTTTTTTTTTTTTAAATTTTGTCTGACTATATTTATGGGCAGTTAACATAACTTTGTAATTGCTTTATCCAAACAAATTAATTAAGTTTTTTGTCAGGGAAACAATTAAGAAGAACTCAATAATTCTTCACTTACAAAACTCACTATAAAAGTTGTAAAACTCTTTTCGGATTTCTGAGCATTGTTGCAGTTAGTTTCTTGGGGCAACTATTTTAGGCCACCCTTTGCAATTTCCTACCTTTGAGAAGAGTTGCACAAATTTTGCTAGGCTGGCATTTACCAAGAGAGATTTGAGACTCTAGAGTCGATACTCGAGAGTCGATACTCGAGACTCGACTTAACTGCCCAGCAAATGCTCATTATGTAAATGGTAGGGCGCCCACTGTGGAAACCCTCCTCAGACTGGCAATACTTGGACATACATATTATTATCTAAAGTCGGGTTTTAGTTAAGTTGTTGTTGCTGTTGTTGTCGCTTGTTTGTTTGCACGATTTAATGCTTCATTTGACTGGGCCCTGAAAATACTTCGAGGTGCAGCAGCAGTTGGAGGAGCCGTCAGACAGCTAAAGTATTTGCGGCGCTTAACTGCTTTCAAGTACATCCAAAGAGGGGGCCGCTAGGTGAAGGTGCTGATGAGGAGTTAGTGGGAGGGGGGGAGGGGGAAACGGAACTGAACATACATTTATCTCTATATAGTCTTGGTCTTGGCTCTTAACTACTTAATTATCTATGTGAAGTTTCAGTCGCTGCCCAAATGAGTTCGACTTTTGCCTTTGGGGCTAACCCTGATCCCTTCCCTCCGGCCAGAGCCACTGCTGAGCCAGTGCTTATTAATAAACATGTAAAATGTAATTGTTATTTGGAGCTGCTGTTTTAGGGGCGTGGCTAATTGCCATGTTCATGGCTCGACGCGCCACGGTGGACCACATTATGAAATTGCCCAAAAAAAAGCTGATGAATTACAAAGCAGCTGAGCGTGAGAAAAAGCTGAGAGCAACGCTATCTCTCTCTCTTTCTCTCTCTCTCTCTCTCTCTCTCTCTCTCTCTCTCTCTCTCTCTTGGTTGTATCAACTGTTTTCAAATGCAAACAATTAAAACACATTTTATGCGCATAAAACATGAAACATGCCCATGGAATGGTCCATGCCACAGTCTCCGCTTGCCACAATACTGTTGCTGGCTGCTTGCTGCATGCTGCACACTCCTGCCTTCGATCCTTGCATGTTTCGGAGGTGTTAAGGCAGCGACCAAATTGGTATGCTGGTAAACGAAACCACCACACACAAAAACCACCAATGTTGGCCGAGGCAGGCGGAGGCAGGCCGATCGGGGAGGAGGCAGTAGTAGTTACCAACCAAATCGGTAAAGTTGGCGGCATCCCGAAGCACTCCATATATGAGAGTCACTGGGAAATGCTCAACTCGAGTCGTCTCGGCTCAGCACCGCTCGGCCCGGTTTTGGGTATGAAGGAATGTGCCACAGCTTCAAGTTGCAACAGCAGCAGCAGCATGAGCAGCAGTAGTCTGCTCTCAACAGAAGAGAACTTGTTTAAGGAGCTGTGCTTGCTTTGAGCCGCGCTGTTTTTGGGCTGTTTTGTGTTTGCTGACGCAGCACAACATTTTTACATTTCATTGCGACGATCTTAGAGAGAGAGAGAGAGAGATCGAGAGAGAGCGGGAGAGAGAGAGAAGTGAGACCACACAGGGAATGGACATTGGACAATGGGTAACTCCGTGGTATCTTTGGGCATCTCGTAAGTGGCCACGTTTGACCTTTTTGCTGTTGTTGTTGTTGTTGTTGTCTCTCACACTGGGAATCACTGGTCCCATCAGCGCGGACAGGCCCTTGAAAAATATGCCGAGCGTGTAGGTTCTTTATGGTCTCGTCTGCCTCAGGTCTTCTGTTCCTATTCCTTGCGCCCTGTTTCTGTCTCCCTCTCTCTCTATCTGTCTCGCTCTCTCGCTGATTCACTCTGTTCTGCCTTGGGCCTCTGAATCCGTTTTGGTTCTCAACTATTTTTTTTTTGGGCACCGACACTTGTTGCCTGTGGACTGTGGACAGTGGCAATTAAGTCGTTGCTCGACGGCTTTTCTCTCTCTCTCTCACTCACACTATCTCTCTCTTTCTCACACAACCCCTCTGTTCCTCTCTGAGCTTGTTTCCATTTTGCGCGCATGGCGTCTACTCAGCATGATTCATTCTTAGAACTTGGCTGACGAGGCTGCTTTTGTTGTCATCTTTTGTTTTGATAGCGCGAGCGGTTTCTTCTTATATCTTTCAAATACCTAAAAAAAATAAAAACATAAGATTACGAAATACTTTGTCCACAGAACTGTCCGTCAGAACCGTCTGCCAGCTCTGTCAGCATTGTCAACTAATTGCGCGATATTGCGAAATTTAACAGTTGAGGGTGTGAAACAAACTAACACAATCAGTTCACATTGTAGCCAAAAAAAAAATAATTGTTAGGCAATTTATAAAGATCAGCCGAACTGATGATGAATATCCTCAGTGTTTGGACTGCGATTGCATCTACTCCAGTGCAGATAGCTGCAGGTTAAATGGTACAAAAATTCATATATCGATTGATTGTTTCTCTGAAGGCGGTTGGATATAATTTACCAATATCGATGATTTTTGATAAAGAAACAGGTATATATAAAAAAACAGATCTTTCAATCATCTATTTCTGTGGAAATGCATAAAATTGTAGTCGGATTTTATGAATTTTTGGTTTTAATATGAAAATTCTAATTATAATCATAGATCGTTAAAAAAAGTTGTTTTTTTATAATGAGCTATAAAAAATATATATATATATTATAAATATGCGAAACTAGTTTTTATTATTTAAAAGCAAAAATCAAAGCAGCAACTTAAATGCTATTCTCAGAAATAATAAATAATATATCAGGCATTTTACCAAGAATTTGTCTAAATATATCTTATATTGATAATAATGTTTTTTTGTTTTTATTTCCTAATAACAACAAGTTCGTTATTTGATAGACTAATGTAGAAAACAGTTGCTTAAGAAAAGATATTGTATAACAAAAAAAAAACTATGACTTTTAGCTCAATTACTAAATGTCTATTATCAAGTTTTCTTTAAATATTTTAACTTGAACAAGTACAAAACAACAATTAATCATATCCTTCTTGAATGCTTGAGCATCGTTTCGTGCAGATCATAATAAATGAGTTGCACATGGAATAACTTGGCTGAAGATCACTTTTGCTCATTGTCCAGAAGTGCACATTGCCAATGGCACTTCCCCAATGAGGAGCTCCACTTGAGTTGATTGTGTTGCTCTCAGAGCAATTGGCGAGTTTAGACACAGTTGTATTCCTTGCCAAACAAATTTACTCAGATGCTGCTGCTGTCCACAATACGTTTCCCAAGATGCTGCTGACCAGATCCGACCACTTAAATGACCCAAGCCAAAGTCTGAAGGGGTCTGACTAACTCCCTGGCTGGCTGTGCCTCAAGTTATTTTGCTTGGCCCGTGAGCATGACGAATGTTAAATTGCTGGAGTGCTGTGGCACAAATCACCAAGCTGGATCAAGACGTGAGAAAAAAGGGGGGCAGTGAGGAAACATTGAGACGACCTCGCGTTGATTTAATTAGGTCACATGGCAAAGATTTGTTAATTTGCGCCACCTACTTCGATGGTGCTTTTGTTGATAACTATGCCGCCTTTGTGTCTACGCCAAAGAATGCGTTGAATCCCTCTTATTTCTTATATATATTTTTTAATACTGCCTGCCCCCTGCTTCTTGCAGTGTAATTAATGTATACGGCAGTAACTTGACTACGTGCGTATCTAAAAGTTCATTAAAGGCCTCGCAAAAACTCTTATCCCAGTTTGCCCATCAAAGGTCGTTTGACACAGTCAAGTGTGCGCTGTGTGTGTGTGTCCGCTGTGTGTGTGTGCGCTGTGTGTGTGTGCGCTGTGTGTGTGTGTGTATGCTGTGTGTGTATTATAATCGGGATTGAAATAGAGTCGCTTGCCTGGGTCTGGTCCGGAGAGTTAAACCCTAAGCTAAGTTGAAATAAAATGCAATTGCCTGCTCGGATTTCAATTTTCTACAGTTCGTTAAGAGGCAGCAGCCGCATTAAGCCTTAAGCATCATGCAAATCTTATGCTTAACCTTGCCCATTTGTTTTGGCCTAATCGCACAAATAATGGTTTTCAATTAGTTTGCTACGGTCCAGTTACAGTTCCCAGCTGTGTTTGTGTCTTCGAGTAGAAAAGCCGTCCGGAAACTGATCTGAAATGGAATCCGCACAAAAGTTCGAATAATGCCAACGCTTGACCTTATGAATGGAATTACTGATAGCTATTTGGAATGCCCAGCACTTCAAAGTAATCTACAACAAATGCACATAAAAACACACATTTTTACTATGTGTGACTATTGCTTATTAAAATTTGAGACAAAATTTATAATAATCATAAAAACTGACAGCACATTAAATACACATAAAATAACACAACTGGAAAATGAATTTTTATTAAATATGTACAATGGGTTTTTTGTAATGCCCACACACGGAAAAAAGAAAGAAATTAAATAAATAAAAAAATATAACAAAAGTGCCAAAAGCGTCGGCTGTCATTAAATTGTAGGTTTTATAGGCCGGGCTACCGGAAAGTCAAGACCCAAAGGTCCAACGAATAGAAAGAGCCAAAGATGTGGCAACACGACAAAACCAACGGATAATAAAATTTAAACTAATTTTGACAGCAGTCGGTTGTCAAAGGTAAATTTTTAATAAAAATAAACACATGACACGAATTTGAAATACCCTAATAAAGATGGTAAATATAAGATTTTCATCTATCTAATTCAAAATAGTTTTTTTTAAACTTATAAATCAATCGTTCCTTTAAATAATATAGTAGCAAAAAAGCGTGTAAATTTATTTTCCCGATGAACAGAACATTGAATTTAACCTAGCAAAATACAAATATTTTGTGAAAATGAATTGTAAAAAAATGTATATAAAGCCAATTAATATTTATTTAAAATAATGAAGTATAGTTTATTTTTAAAGTAATTCTATCTGTAAATATTGCCATAAGAGTTTTTCTACTTGTCAAATTATAAATATCCAGCTGGCAGTGTATTATATTGGAAGCAAATGCTTAGAAGTCAAAAGCGATAAATTCAAGAGACAACAACCCACACGATGCAAACCAGATGATGACTTGGATGTGTCGTCGTCGTAATCTTCTACATCTTCTTTGTTGTCGGCGGAAGCTTAAAGCGATGCCACAACAAGTTTTTGGACTTGCTGCCCACGCAGCTAAAGCCTGAATATGGAGAATAGAGGCCGAGATCTGTGCTCAGGTCTTATGATGGCGTCAGGGAAGCGCCAATCATAATCAAGTCATCTTTAATCCTATAATAAAATGATACTTATGCGCCTCTCACTTTTCCCTTTTAAGTATAGTTTAAAGAGTCCTTTGAGAGAAGGAAAAAGAGAGGGCGACGCCAATTTAACTGTCTGCCTTTATTTTTTTTGTTAGTAAACTTTCAATCGAGTCGATGGCAAAGCCAATAAGAAAACGCACACATAAATTAGCAATTGGGATGACAAATAAAGACATTTCCGGCATCTTTGTGTGTGCGTGTGTGTGTGAGTGTGTAAACCCTGCTATAGAGGGGAAATTAGCCATACAAATAGAAAAGTTGCTGACAAATGGTTTACAATTACAATGCAAAGGGATAAACAGAAAATGAAAATTGAAAGCAGACTCAGCCAGCAAAAATGTCCTTTACCAAAAAGTAAATGATAGTTTTCGCTGTGTGTGTATTCTGTGTGTGTGTGTGTGTTGTGTGTCTATTCTATGTCAGTTTCAGTTTCAGTATCAATATCAATTCACGAATTTGTTCATTCGTTCGGTTGGCTGGTTGGTTGGTTGGTTGTGTATCTTATGGATACGTCTGTGTCGCATTTTTATCAGCTGTTTGTATTTGTTTTGTCTTTGCACTTGCAACATTTGCCGGAGCGGACGGAGTGGAGTTCATTGAAATCGAATGAAAGGAACCAGGAGAAATCTCTTTCACCCCGACACGCTTTGTACTTTTGCCGACTGTTTGCAGAACGAGTTTTGTCTGCTTCTCTGTGCTTGTCGGTGCCTGTCTCTGCCTGTCTCTGCCCGTCCATATCCTGTCTCGTTCTCTTCAACGGCGGCTGTACCTGTTTCACAGTTGAGTGGACGAACTCAACGCGACTCCGGCGTGTTGGATTCTTTATGGCCAGCACACAGACTAATACACACACACACACACACACACACAAATCTTTTGTCGGCTTTCGCGTAGTAACTCATTTCATTCATGGCCGTAAATTGTGCAAGGATGCATGCAGTTGAGGGAAATGTCTATGCAAAAGCTTAATAAACAAAAACTCCGCAAAAGAAAACTATTTTAGAGAAGTACTTTAAAAAATTGCATTCAATTTTTACCCAAAAATATATGTGTATAATTATGAGTATTTAAGTAAACGGTTTACGCTCACTCATCGAGATGCGAAGATCTTTTTCTGGGGTTCTTTGGATTTCACTCAGTCCGGTGATTGCTCACCCAAGTGGCATGCGAGGCGCTGAGAAATCGAGGCGAATTTATGTGTTTCATTAAAACAGTTACGAGACGCGTGTTTCGCTGCCATTAAATCCAATCACAGGCCACAGAGAGAGAGAGAGAGAGAGAGAGAGAGAGAGAGAGAGTGGAGAGAGAATGTATTGCAATGCCCAAAATTTAATAATGAGCATCGCTTGGACACCAAAAAAAAAAAAAAACCAGCCTTTGCTGCTTGAGTGGCATGTTCAAGATTTGGTTTTAAGGCCAGACCAGGCAAGTCCAGATTTTTGCGTGGCTGAAAGGCGTCTTGGACAATGCTAAATGCTTGCGATTTGTGCTCCACTTTTGGAGGAAGTAAATTGCCAGAGATTTGTGCGAAATTGTTTCTCTTTCTCTTTGATGCCGCATTGAAATCGGAGTGTGCAATTAACCCAACTAAAAAAATAAAGATGCATTAAGGGAGATCAACAGTAAAATACAAATAAAGTAATTCTATGGATAAGACATGAAATCAGAATTTATTTCATATTAATATTGATATTTATTTATTCTTTAAAACACCAGCAACTAATAAATAAACTGTCTTATTATAGTTAAATAGATGATATTAATGATGAGTTTTATTATTGATGTTTATATTTTCAAGATTAATTTCAATATTTTTCCACATTATATTGGATATGTTAAGCTATTAATTTAGTTTGATAAAATTTAATTAAATTATTATTATTATTATTTTAATCATTTATATATATTTAAAAAATATTGTAGATATTAATTCCTGTTCAAATAAGTAAACTTATTAAGCAACTGTAAATGCAAGCATTTAATTTCAATGCCTGGCAACGATTTTCTCATGCGCACAAAATTTAGCCATGTAAGCCATGTTGTTAGCCAGGTTATGTCTTAGGCAAACTTCAAAGGGCATGGTCGACAACGTTTGTGGCTCTACGCTATTCCCTTAGCTTGGCCCTGTGGCACGTCAAGAGCCAAAGAAACAGAAAACCAACTTCAACGAAATTCACAGACAACACTCTCAAAGTTGCTTCCGAGGAGCATGGTAAGGAAATGTAAATGCCATGTGTGTGTGTGCACAACACCTTTTACCAAGAAACAACAACAATTACAGCAGTCATCACCTTTGGTGGTTTCAACTCTTGTTGTTGTCGGCGCTTTTGTGAACCCACAACGACATCGTCCAAAGGTCTACAAACTACCTAAGCAGCCCAAAACTGCACTCAGCCAGAGTGAGTGAGACAGCATGAGACGTATGTGTGCGAGTGAGAGAGCATGTACGAAACGGTTGTTTATTATCTTCTGGCTTGAAATTTTTTATAAAACAAAGCGTCAATTGACTGCGATTCTTTGTGTGCCACGTTGCAATCATCTTCTTGCCGCTGTCGGGGGCACCACGCTGCGGAATTTACATGAATGTTTACCGAGCTCCTGTCTGTAGAAGCCGCTAAGCGAATGAGGAAAGGCAGGCAGACAAAGAGAGAGAGAGAGAGAGAGAGAGAGAGAGAGGGGAAAAGAGGTGCTACTAATAGAGGAAGTCTATATGAGTAAATGTTGATGGGTTCCCAGAAACACACGTGAGTTACATACTCAAATATGAGCTAAGATTTGTCAGAGATCAGCTGTTAAGAAAACAAGTTAGAATGCTACGAACCCAATTGTTAAATATATTGTTTTTATATCTATAAATTTCACTTCAAAATTTGCGAATTTATGCTGGGCTTTTATGCCCATATAGTCTTCCAATTTATTGAGCAATATCGATAGCATAAACATCTATAATTTTGAACTTGTCATATTTTTGGCAAACTATAATTAAAACATAGCAAATTTATTGCCTGACAACAGCCAAATTGCCTCTAAATACGTCATTGCTTATATAATTTTTGCTGTTTTTTTTTTTTATTACAGCAGAGCGATAAGTGCATAAGCAGCTATAAATTAGCATTTTAAATTATGGACAACCAAAAAAGAATGCTGTAGTCGAGTGCGCAATATAATCAATTTTAATGCTTTGCAGACTTTTAGAAGAATAAGGAACAAAACTTAATAAGGAACAGACAAGTGTTTTTGAATCGGTCTTTGTTCCTGGTCATAAATATATATATTCCAAAAAGATTCATTTTGTAATTATAATCTTTTTATGCATTTTTAATGGTGTCTGAAAAGAAACCGCAAAGTGCCCCAAAAACCACAGACGATTAACGTTGATTTTCATTTAAGCCAAAATATGACCAAACATAACAATAAGAAAGCAAAAAGCTGCGCTTACTTTTTAATAACCTTAATTTAAAACAATATTTCTTTATCTTTCTTTACAGGTAAGTTGAAGACTTGATTGCGCTCACTTAACGTAAGTTTTTTTTTACAAGTTTTTTTTTTTTCTCCATTTCCTGTGACCCGATTGCCCGCCCCGATCCATTAGCAAATCATATAAATATATTTATATTTTGGATAATGGACAAAACAAATTCCCAATAACAATTACACGTTCTGGCTGACTGGCTGACTGACTGACTGACTGTGGCTCCTCAGGTCATGAAAGTGTCGGCGGCGTCTGCAAATTAATAATAATCAAGCCAAATTACACAATGACACGCACTTGAAGAGTCTTCTTCTTTCCTCGACTCGTCGCACCTCGACTTGTCTCGTCTCGACTTGACTCGTCTCGTCTCGTCTGAACTGATCTGGTCTGGTCTGGTATTGGGTCTCTGGTCTTGACTTGTGGTTCTTTTTTATTTTTGGGTCTGTGGAAGACTCGTGCGAGTGCTCAGCTATCAATTAGGCACATCTTTCAATCAAGCAACCACTCTCGACTCTCGGCTCTCGACAGATTTGTATGCCTCTCACAAAGAATTAGCGCTAATAGTAATTATATATAAGAGACGCGACTGGCTGACATACTCTTGAGTAGTATAGAAATATTATTGTAGACGATAAATATCTACAATTATTATTATCAACGTACGCCAACACACAACTTCACACATCTTCTTTGAGTGGTTGCCACAAATTTTTGCCTTTTTTTTATTGTTTCTTCTCCTGTCAAGTGCATAATAATCATATTTCATATAAATATATATATATAGGGTTTTGGGACAGGTGTGCGTGGAGCACTTCAGCTACTCGGTTGCGGCCCATAAAACTTGGCTTCCCTCTGTGTTTGTGTGTGTAACTTGAAGTTTCCTGCTCTACCCGAACCGAACCGAACCGACCCTTCTGATGACGTCTTAAAAATTTATGTTAATCTACAGCTTGTTGCATGTCATGCCACAAATGTCGCTTAATTATGAGTATCGAGCTCCGCCTGCCTCGTTTTTCTCTGCTGCTGCCACGAGTACTAATCATAATCAGTTTGATGTTTTTTTTTATTTTTTATTATTATTTATAGCACTCTTGATAGTTTCTTTTGTAAGTTGCCTTTTCGCATGGCAAGTGGAAAATGTTAATTAAATTGTAATTTATGTGATGAGCGATGATAAGTTTGTTGAATAACTGAGTCAGGGTAGTTTTTGAAGGGGCAAATCTATATACCTATAACTGAAGTGGAATTCTCCTTGTGGCAGGTGTCGAAGCCTTACTTTCCTATTTTATACTTATCGTTTATATAAGAGTTTATTTTAAATTTATTTCAAGCCAGGTAGATTGTTAAATTTAATATTGTGTCGAATAAAAAGCCAATTCCCATCTTAATTAAGAAATTTTAATATTTAGTTAAAACTTACTCACTTCAAATAGTATTTACCAAAAACATACGTTCTAAAGTTAATGATTCCATTTCAGAAATTCCTTTTGTAAATTTCAAACATTTAGTTTGGGACCCAAGCAATTATGCTGCTAATTTGTCATTTTGGGAGTGGAGCGTGTGGCATAACTTTCCGTTCATTAACAAATTATGCAATAAATGCAATCAAACAGCGGGAGCAGGTTTAGCATCAGCCACATCGGGCTAACGATGTGCCAATAAAACTCGTTACCCAGCTCAAAATCCCAAAAAGCCATCTCATCTCTCCCTGGACCCTGGACCCAATGCCAATTCCATTTGCAATTCCAAATGCTTGGCCTTAAAAGATTCTCTGGCCCAAAACAGCTGCCACTCGCACTTAATTAAGAACTTCATTTAGCACCTTTGTGGCTTGGATCGGATCGGAAGCCGGTTTTTCGGTTGCTGGCTGCTTGCTGCTTGCTGTTTGGTACTCTGGAATTTTATCGCGTTTTGCATATCGTTGAGACCTGGGCCTCTGAATCAATATTTTGCTTTCTCACGCTATTCTGGAGTAGGAGTCGTTCCTGTGGAATGCGAGGCAGAGTCAGTCGGTGCCGCAGTTGGCAACAATTTTGCCTGATTGCACCAGCTTTTCAGCATTTCATACAAAGCAGCATCAGCATCTGCAAGAACCCATTCCCGCTCCGGCACCCGTTCCCGTTCCCCTTTCCTAGTACCCTGTACGAGCCACAGTCGCAGTCGCAGTTGCAGTCACAGTCGCATTTCCATTCCCAGTTCAGGCTAAATGATATCACATGTCGACGATGGAGTTCTTTGTTCTGGCTAAAATGCATTTGCAATCTAACTGCATTTTGTAATACCCTTTTTTTGGTTTACCAACTTGAGACATTAACATTAGCTTTTATCTATTTAATTATTAATTTCGAGTCTGTCTTGAAAGTATAACTCTTTAATTTCTATCAATTTTTTATTTAAATAAATCGATTAATTTGCCCAATTTTAAGTTGCTTAGTTTCGTTACTTTTCCATATATTTTTTATATTCAATTTGATTACTAGCTTTGTAGTCTTTTGCATAGAGTATTTAGGTTTGGATTTGTTTCAGCTTTTCTTTAGCTTCCTTTTGAGGCAGCTGCCTCTTAGTTGCCTGGCTGGCTGACTGCCTGCCTGCCTGACTGCATTTGATGATAAATAGGCGCAAAGGTAAAAAGTTAAAACGTGAATGCGAATTTCGTATGGCTTTAGTCCATGTCTACACACACAATTCGCAAAGGGGCAAAGGAGCAAAAGGGGTTGGAGGCAGGGTAAAGGGGTGAATGGTACTTACTGCTGTTTAGGCAAGGTGGCAGGTGAGCCAAGAGCAGCAGCAGCAACAACAGCAGCAGCAGCAACGGAACTGTGCAGCTCTCAAGTGCAATTCCAAGGAGGCAGCATTCAAGAGCTGTGGCAGCTCCTTGCCTCATGCCACATGCCTCATGCCGCCTGCCGCCTGCTGACTGCTTCATGTTCTTCTTTTATGCGCTGGCATGTTTGTTTGTCAACCTACACCAACAACAGCAGCCAACCCAGCAGCAGCTGTTGCCGGCAAACATTTGGCCAAAGGGTGAATGGGGGGTGCAGCAGTAGACAGCAGGCGGGCGGTGGGTAATAGGCTCCAGGCATTTCTGCAGTCAGTCAGCCAGGAGGCGCAGGCGCAGGCGCTGGCACATGGCAATATTTCATTACCCACGGCCTACACTGCGGCTGACACTGCCACGAAGACCTGCACCAAGCGACGCATACTCTAAGGCAGAATGAAGCATCACTGCAAGCTTTATGCTTCTATATAAACATATTCCTGATCAGCACTTGTCTGTCCATTTTGAGACTTCAAATTTTCAATACTCGTTTTCGTGTACAATTTACAAATCAAATTTAATTGAAAACTTTCATTCTTCCTTTGATTGATTTTGTTTAATATCGATTAACGATAAAATCGATTTAATATAATTTGTCAGAAATATATCTTTGCTGAACTTTGATCATCTGTTAAAATTGTAATTTATTTTAAAATAATTTTCCAAGCATTTTCTGTTTTGTGCAGGTTATCTGCTAGTCGAGCATTCTCTTTGGTATTTTTTATGCGCTTTTGTGCTGGCATTTGAGGCATGCAACGAGCACCCGTTCTCTGACTGCCTGCTTGCCTGGCAGACAGACAGCCTGTGGCAGCCTGGCAGCCCGGCAGCCTAGCAACCTGGCTTGTTGTATGGGCCACGTTATCTGCTGTTTGCTGCTGCCGCCTCGGCTATGAAGTTAGAATGAATTTTGTGGAAAACGCTTACGCACGACTCGACATCTGCGCTACTTGGTGGGCAGTGTGGCAGTTGCAACATACAACATTCAAACGTGTAGGATAAAACTGATACCACGCTACATGTCTCGCAAATGCCCACAAGAGATAAGTCAAGCAAACTGCTCAGTTTTTATAGTGTCATTGATCCTTAGAAAACAAATGGGTAATTCTTTGATTTTTTATAATGTCCAAACAAATCTATTCGTTTTTTTTTTTTTTGTAGTACTTAGCTTAGAATCTTAAAATTGAGAAACAGTTTAGTTGAATATTAGCAAATATGTCCATTAATTTTTTATACTACGTAGTTAAAAATTGAGAAGCAGCTTAGTTAAAAATGAACAAGAAATATAAGATAAAACATATATTTTAGTTAAATATTAAAAAATATATATATTAATTTTTTGTATTACTTAGTTTAAAATTGAGAAGCAGCTTAGTTAAATATCAACAAGTAATGAAAGATATTACAAATATTTTGTAGTTATAATTTTAAAAAAGTTTCTTGTGCAATTTTTCTTGATTTATGTTTTAATAACATTTTTAAATACCATCTGTGTTATTTTTCCATATGTAAATATTGTAAATATGCTTTCGCTGGTTAAATTTTTTTCTTCGATAATTTCGCTTTTGTTTTTTATGTCAGCAGACTTTCGTTTTTTAGATAATCTACATAAAACCCTCTTCTATTTGATGCACGGAAAAGTGCATCTGTAATTCGACCTCAACTAAATGCAAACATCAACTCGACACACACACATATGTCTGCGTGTGTGTGTGTGTTGGAGTCACCGAGACAGGTGATCACATTGCTGTGGTGCTTCACTCCCCTCCCTTGGCATACCTTTCAGTCACTAGCAAATAATTTCCATACCATCGCGGCGAAAAGAAAAACGGGGAAAATGGCGAGTTTTCTTTTTTTTTTTTTGTTTTTGCTGTGTTTGTGTGTTTAACTTCTTCTTCTTTTTTACCTTACGCGCATCTGCAAATTAAAAACGCATTTTATTTTACACAACAAAACACACACGGTGCCGGCAAGTGCACCCTTTGGGTATTAACAATGGCACCACACACACCACACACACACACACACACATTACACACACACTGCACTACAGTACACTTGACAACAAAGTTGCGACATATGTATAAATCTATGTTGGCATTATTCATGTTCTGCTGTGTTTTTCTTTCTATGCGTAATTATTGTGAAATTTGTTACAAAGTTTTCTTGTCGTCTGCTTGCAACGTGTGGTGTAGCTACACTTTAGACTTAATTGTTAGCTTTAGGATACATAACAACAAGAACATCTACATCAACAACAACAACAACAACAATAAGTACCACAATACAACACACAACACACTCGTCAGAAGAACAACAAGAGAGGAGCCCTGTTGAAATCAAAGCTTTAATGCCGACAAAACAACGACGACGACGACGACCAGGATGATGATGTTGATGTTGATGTTGATGATAATGATAATGATGATGATAATAATGTTGATTATGTGCAGAGGATGATGCTGAGAATGATGATGACAGGTAGCCGAGTGTTTAATTTATGTCTTTTTAAGCACTTGCCTTGCTGCATAGATAAATAAAAACAAAATGAGTAACTCAAGAATTTTCTATATCTGTTTTTTTATAAGCACTGAGTTTTCTTTCTGTTGTTTTTTTTTTGCAATTCTGTAATCTGAAGTTTTATGTGTCTGAAGTACATTTATTTTCTTAGCCAAATCTGCGGAAATCTGACACTTAATTAATAATGAAATATGTTCACTTAATTACTGTAGATACTTTTGTATCTGGCTGCAACTGTCAGCTGGATAGGCGTCTGCTTTCTACAGTGCCTTCAATTGATTCGCTTCCAAATCAAATATAATTTTATCTGTACAAATTTCTTTCATAAAACTCCAAAAATAAATATACTTAGCTATCAATAACAAGTGATTTGTAACCCAAATCAAGTCGAAGTTGTTAAAAACTTCCGCAGAACTGTTTACCAATAATAGATTTTGATGATTTATGCTTGTGTACAGCTAATTCAGCTTATATTTCAAGTGAACTACACACACAACGCACACACTTAGACACACACAACCCTTGACGCATAGCTACTGTGTCACTTTCACTTTTTTTGGGGCACACAATTTTTATGATCGATTTGTACAAACAAAATGACACCAGCAGCACTGATAACAATAGATATATAATATATATATAATTGATTAAATTCAAAGTGTCTCATTATCAGAAAATTGTGCTCGTAATTCATTGGAATTTCACGTATCAAATTTTTTTTCTTTTAAGTCTTTTTCGTTATGCCCTTGCTGAGGATTTTACAAATGTCTTAAAAATTTTTTTTTTTGGCAATTTTTAGGCTATATGCATTTGGAATTATTTACATATATATTAATATTTCAAAATTCATGAGATTTGTATCTTTTTGGCAACGAATATTTGCAAAAGATTTCTGTTCCTTCCAGTAAGTCTAACTGACATTTCTTTTATTTTTTTCAGCACTTGAGTTTTGTATTTATGACTACATCTGCTAGGGTATTTAATCTTCTGTAATGTTTCACTTTTGGTTTCCATTCAAGATTTGTATTTGGCTGGGCGTAGCGAAGAGAACCGCACACAGATTAGATTACTGCAAATTGACACATTTTCAGTTTTTTTCAGTATTTCTCTTGGCCCGACTCCGGCTGGCTGTCAATCAGCACTGAAAAACTGTCGTATGTGGCACACACAGCTCTTGACTCAATTCGTTGCGCTGCATTTATCGGGGTACATTAGTTGCGGCATCGAAAAAAAAAAAAAAAAAACTCTGAATATTGAGGAGCGGCCACACTTCTCATATCATTGTTGGTTGGCTTTTAATGTGCTCTCGATTCTCTCATTATGCGTTACGCATTATCCTTTGAGGCCATTGTTATGGTTTTAGCAACGCCTCTTCCTGGTAACCCGACTACCTTTTTCATATTATAGATTTTGTAGCACTCTGATACACACACACACACGCACCCTTTGCCCTTTGCCCAGCTGCCCGTGGCTGGGAAACCTTTTCTATAAGCATATTGCATGATTAGGACTAATAATCTCAGCCAGGCCATTAAGTGTGCGCCTGTTAATAGTTGGGATTTTTCTTTTCCCCCATCATTGCGAATGTAGGCGTGTTTTTTGTTTTTGTTATTTTGGGCGCAGCGGAAACGATTTTTTTCTTTTTTTTTTTTTTTTTTGATATTTTTGAAGTGTAGAAAAATGCTTTTAATGGCAAATGAGTGCGATATGATAGAAATTTGATTAATGCGCGCCAGATTGGACAGGATAGCATAATGGTTTAAATGGCCTTAGAGCAACTCAAATGGCATTAAGTGGGTCATAACGAAATGTGTTGAAAAAACGGGAAACTATATGTTAAGCAAAATAAAATATGTACTACATAATTCCAAACATAAAAATTGATTTATTTTGTAAGCAGCAAAATGCCGATGAATAATAACCACACCCATTAAAAGTTATATTTCAGATGTGATAATCTAATTTCTAAGCAGCTAACCAACGCTAATTGTGAAAATCAATTATGTTGCATAATTTATATTTATATATATTATTGATATGTGTCTACTAATTTTTCATTTTTAGAACACATAAATGCTAAGTGCTGCGAAAAACATTTGCAAGTGCCAAAATCACCAATGTTTGATGACAGCTTTAATGAGTTTAGCACGAATATATATATATATACAAATATTGGATAATAATCAGAAATTATTATGGAAATAGCTGCCTTTTAGCAAATTGATTCTAAGAAAAAAAAACACTTTACGACTTTTATATATATTTTCAATTGAAATTTATACATCGATTCATCCCATTTATTGCGCAGCACTCAAGGCACAGCTGTGGCTAAAAGTGAGAAATACATTTCCTTGTTTATTTTATTGGCCAATAGTCCAAAACTATTTGTCTGCTCCACGCCTGTTGATATATATATAATATAAAAAAGTGCTAATGAATTAATTACCTGTCAATGAGCAATAAATTGTATAAAAAGTCTTACAAAATTGTTTGTGTTATTCTGAAATTGAAACGCAAATGTAAATCTTATTTTCTGGTTT
Organism: Drosophila melanosoma; assembly: GCA_035042045.1. NCBI lineage: Eukaryota > Metazoa > Arthropoda > Insecta > Diptera > Drosophilidae > Drosophila > Drosophila melanosoma. The sequence continues at coordinate 168,490 of JAWNLY010000100.1, read as the reverse complement.
GGTGCGTCAGTTTCGAGTTAAACATTTCGTTAACCGCTTCAAAAACAAAAAAAAAAAATTTTATTATTTTTTTATAATTGTCGAGAAAGAAAGAAAAAAAAGTATAAATATATATATATAAATATTGTTGCTGGCAAGCGGGTACAAAAAGTGTTAATGGTTTTAATCGGATCGCGAAGATCTCACTCGGGGAATGCTCTGTTAATAACAAACAAATGTTGCCAAGTCATATCCCAAAGAATCGTCGTTGTCTTCTTTGGCTCACATCATTGGCTGTTATTAGTTTGGCGGCGATCTGATCTTATCTCTGAACCTGAAACGGAGTAAACTCTGCTCTGGTCTGGTCTGGTCTGGTCTGGTCTGGTCTGGTCTGGGCCAGGCCAGTCTGCTCGTCTGCTCGTTTACTCTTCGATTTTGTGGGCTACATCTTAATTTCTGTCCAGGTATCCGCTGGGGAGCTGTTTTGTCTGAATGCCATCTCTGAATAGGCCATTGATTGTGCTACAAAATATTTGTCTATCATTCAATCACGTCCGGTATTTGTTTCCATTTATTTTTTTCTCTTGCCCAGATACCTTCGAAAATTAGACTCGTTTTTAATGGCTTTTCAATTGAGGTATAAACTTGTCTTTGGCAGCGTACTTTTCTCTTTTATTTATTTATTTTTTTTTTGGAACTCATCTCAGTGACATTTTTATCGTGAGAGAGTTGTAATACTTATTTCATTGATCGATGCCCAACTCGATGAGCTGGCAACTTGAGTTTAACTGAGTATTACAAATGTGTCTGTATACTTTTTCGCTTATGAAAAGCTTAGCAACAAGTCGAAGTTATAATTGTTGAGATGAGATTTGAAGAATGCATGGAATATGTGCGCTAATAGCTAATTCCATTTTTGGTATTAAGTTGTTATGGAAAAGTGCCAACAACTTACAGATTTCCCAAGAATTGCAACGCTTATCGAAATATCAATGCTTGTGTGGATGTGTGTATGTGTGTATATATATATATTTTTTTTTGCTTAACATCGACATGCACATATTTGTGCCTATTAGGATTGCACTGCAGGCTTAATAAACTAACACCCAGCCGATCCTTTGGCAACGCCTAGTAACCGATCTAATTAGGCTGCCAGCACGTACGACAATCCAAACAGAAAGCACGCCAATGGACGATGTCGATCTATTGCCCCCACAGGCATGTCCAGCAACGCCCAGATGCAGTCATAATTGCCATGCACAATGGACCTGCTCCGATCTCTCAGCTCAGGCTCAGGCTCAGGCTGTGGATATGGATGTGGATGTGGATGTGGATGTGGTGTGTGTGTGTGCATGTGAATCTGACTATTTTATAATACCAACACGTCCAAACGTCAATTAAATAAATACAAGATACCAAAGCGTTGTAAACGCCCCAATAACCCAAGCAAAGATCGTCGCCTGGACACAGTCGACAGTCAGAGACAGATACGCTGGCCATGGCTAAGACCAAGCCCAAGGCGGTGGCGAAGGCGGCGGCGGCGGCGGTGATGGTGGTGGTGGTGGTGGCAGACACCCAAGCTAAAGATTCATTCAGGCTGAACGATTCATAAATTCACGTTGCACGTTGCACGTTGGCCCAAGGAATGTGACTGGCTGGCGGCAGAAGCAGAAGTAGCAGCTATTTTTGGTCTAGAACGAGTTTTTGTCGAGTTATGTCTGCACATCTACCACTACTCCCCCCTTTGGCCCTTGACCATTGCAAAATATTTTAATGGCAGCTTCCTGTGGTCAACCTCTGGACAGCCACTCTAAAAATTAAACCAATCTTTCGGTCTGTCTCTCTGTATGTATATCTGTTGATCTCTCCCTTAAGTCCAGATCTCTTGACGGAATATGCCGTTAATTGGTCGAGTACGAGTACGAGTACGTCCAGCTGAAGGATGTCATCAAGAAATTAATCAAAGTGCTAACCTCAAGTGACCACTCTCCAAGAAGCTTCCACTCTTTCACAATTCCATTCCATTCCATCTTTTTGTATACTTGCAGTATTTATTTGCGCACTCAATTAGTGGTTGGGGCTGATTCCACAAGCAGTTGCGGTCTTTGTTCTTCGTGTTTATTTAGCTTGGCCAGAATGGCAAAAGCGAGAGATGCCTAAGTGGAGAATTGGAGAAGTGGAGTCGCAGTGGAGAAGCCTTCTTCATTGTAACGTTCCCATCAATTGGGGGCCGTCTGTTTTGGTTCTGCATTTTTTTTTTTTTCAATTTTCAATTTTGCGCATTTGATTTGCCTTCTGTAAAATGATAAATTATTGTTATGGCTCTTACGTAGGCACGCCCAATCCATCCCATTTTGGCCTAATGTCCGGAACGGGTTCATTGATTATTTTCCAACGATTTTTTACGTTTCATCGCAAGATTTCAGCGCCTACAAATTATTTGTTAGCCGTCTAATAAATTTGTAATCAATTTATTTCTTTTATACACCCCTCTTTTTTTTTTTATCAGTTTTTATTTCTTTGCTCTGTTTTTGCATTTCAATTTATGCAAATTAATTTGACACAATTTTGTGGGTTGCAAAGATTTCTCGCATTGATTTCACACAGAAATTTCTTGTATTTGCCTCATTGGTAGTTTTTGCACACTTTTGTTTTGCGGTTGTATTGAAGTTTCAGCTGAAAATGCATTTATTTTTCTATTAATATTAGTCAAGTGAAATCTCTAAATTCATTTTTTGGTTTTTAGTGTGCACGATTCAATTGAAAGCAATTGCCTTTGATTGATATTGGCAACACGACGCAGCTGCTGCTTTTGCCGATTGCCTCAATGGATATATGGCTGCTAATTAAAGCCACTGCAAAAGCCACTTAAAGCCACTTTCATAATAATGCACAACAAGAATTGGCATTCCTCTTCTGCTGCTGCTGCTGCTTCCCCTTGCGCTCCTAAATGCCTGCTAAACAAGCTAACAATTTATCAGCAATAAATTTGCATGTAACGCACAAATGGCGACAATGAGTGGCATAACTTGCATGTGGCATGTGGCATGTAGCATGTAGCATGTGGCATGTAGCAAGTGGCAAGTGGGCAGTGTCGTCTTCCCCCTTCTAATACGCACTGCACAATTGACAATTGTATGCCCAGACTTATTTATGCCTTGTTCAACTACGAATTTCTCTCAATGCTCGCGGTCTGCATTTTAATTTAAATAAATTGTATTTCGCGCACTTGCCACAAACAAAGTTGCTTCAGACTAATGCGTTTTATGGAGAGGCGTGCCCCGGCAATTTGTTGAAAGATTTCTCTTAATTTGCAAAGTTGTCAGCAAAACGAACAAATTTCATATGCTAATTGACATGGCTTATTTTTAAAAATTTCTTAATTTAAGCTTTGAATAAATATTCAAAATTCTATTCCATTATTCATCGATCTTTGGACATTTACAAACTAGAAAATATAGTTAAGATTAAATTTAAACTGTAAAAGATAATATTGAATGTTAAATATAAACTGTCTTTTACATTTTATTTATATGCAGCCTTTTTTCTCATCGATTTGAGAATGAAATTTATAATCGAATCAGCTATGAGAAAAAATCTATAATTATATATGAAATTAATTTAAATTATTAGAGCAGATGTTTTCCAAATGAATTTGATTTTGGGTTTTTCTTGGGTTAAAGACAACTTTTAGGCACTGTTGGTGGTAGGTTGGAATGCTGCAATGAAGCCATTCTAGGCGACACACACTGTATCGAAGCATAGAATTTATTAATACTTTTACTACGCAGGCTGGAAACGAGGCAGACACAGACAGACAGACAGGCAGACATAGAGACAGACAGACAGACTCTCGCACACAGTGCGTTTATAATTAATACAATCAATAATCGATCGTAGCCAAAGCACAACAAAAGAGCAGAGACACAACATGCTGCCAGAAATACTACGTATTTGGTATTCATGTGGACATAATCAAGCGAAAATTCCAACAAAATTAACACACGCTGTGAAAAACTATGCTCAACCAAAAAAAAATATATATATATAAAATACAAAACAGGTAGAAAATATAGAGAAAGAGAGGGAGCAGAGGAGAGACGACAAATTGGGCAACGCTTGAGAAAGCGGCAACGGAGTTAGGCAGGTAGAAAGGATGTGGTTGGTGGACTCGTCGCTAATGTTGCATGCGACATAATCCTGTTAGCGACGCGTGAACGAAAAACCCGGAAAAAAGAAGAAAAATAAAAATATGAAATATGGAAAAAAAAACAAATAAAAAATTAATCAAAAAAAAAAAAATTACGTGTCGTATGAGCAACTTTCGCATGTGACAACATAATTTGTGGGAATCTTCTTTCGTTGAAGATTATTAATCATATTTTTTCAGCTTATTTCTTGTGGTTGCCTGTTGCCATAGAGAATAGCTGGCGGCTATTGGACATTGGTCACTTAGCTGGTCAGCATATTTAATGAGGTTTATTTAGGCAAATTAACAGCAAACAGAGGCGGCCGCTGCTCTTAATGGGTTTTATTTGACATTTTATGGCCATTGAATGGCATATTAAACATTCGAATTGGAAATTACAACGCATGTCAAAAGTCGGCCGCTGAGTTCAAGCAACGACAATTCGTGTTGATGGCACTTAAAAACCCATTATGTTGTAATTTTTATAGAGTTGCAACAGCACTAAATATATATATATAAAAATATATATTTATAGATATATTTGACAGTCGCGAGCAACCCAATTATATTTAGAGAATGGAGACTCTGGTCGTCACCCACGCCAGTTGTGCCTGTTATTTTGCCCAAAGCATTAATATGATTATAGGGTTTTCTTTGTCTTATAAATTATATATAATGACAAGTGCACTGAACTAAATAAATTGTTGCCAGACTTATAATAGCGTAATTCCTTGCATTCAACAAGTGGGCGGCAACGTTGTAAACTTAAACGATTTATGGCACACATTGGCGTCCCTCAATTGTGGCAAGGTGGAGGGAGTGGGTTGGTTGGTTGGTTGACAGCCACAAATTTGTAGGAGAACGGGAAACACCAGGCAACCAGATCTGGAAAACTGTCAGCTTCATTAATCTAGTGTGGTTTATGTGTTGCACAGATGTGCGGATGATCCCCAAAATCAATTGGGGATTGAGTGAGTCACTGCCCCAAGTAGAACGCCACAAATTTCTCAAATTCTCAGCTGCTCAGCTGTTCAGCTCGTTTTTAGAACTCTTTAACGATGCGAAACCAATTTCGATATTTCACAAAATATGAAAGCGCCAATTTTAGTTGATTGCGTTTATGGCATATTTTCGTATTTTTTAAGGCGTTCTTTTGAAGCGTACTTTTTTGATGGATTATTTGTGGCTTCCGACGCTAGTCGAGCATATCAGCATGTGTTAAATATAAAAACAGATGATAAACTTGAAGCTTACACGAAATTTGATGTTATCAAATTCGCTTTATTTTCCAAGTTTCAATTGAAACTGAGAACTTAAACTGAAGGTTATACTTTTAGTTAGAAATCATTTCAGAGCTGCTGCTAAAGTTTTATCGATTAATGTATTTATTGACTAGTTGAGAGTATTATTAAATATCATGCAGTCTCCTCTGTGCCTGATTTCCTCTGATGCGCCCAGAGATACTTTCCATTTATAGAGCCATTAAAGCATTGTTAACAAGCCACCAAAAGCTCATTCAAGCGTTGCCTCCCAGACACATATAAGTTGCAAAAGATACAATATCTTTTTTTTTGTTTTCATATAATGTCAATTGCAGTTGCGGGTTATGGGAGTGGATGGCGGGTTGCGGGTTGCGGGACGGTGGGCAGCGGGAAACCGCAAGCAGACGTTGCCTTTGTTAGGCCACATTATTTAAACCTTTTTTTTCCCCGGTTTTTGGTTTTTTGTTTTTTACCCATATTGATTGCAAATTTTCGCCGTTTACTTGTCATTTGGCTTCGGCTTTTTGTTCACTTTTTATTTATGCACTGCGAGCAACTTCATTTTACACACGATTAATTTCAGTGCCTGTGTCTGTGTGAGAAGCGGTGCAAAATGCTCATAAATTTCTCAAATTAATTCATTTTGCAGACAATTTTCCTCTGCCCTTTTTCTTAAAGTTTTGGTTTTTACATTTTTATTTTTTTGTGGGTTTCGAGCTGATGACTTTTCTGGCTTTCTCATTCATATTTCACAAAATTGTTTTGCGGTCGACAGTAATTTTTGGTAGCTGGCAAAGCTCGACAGCAAATTGAGGAAATCTCTGCTTTTATGGCTTTGGCGGTTTTTTTTCCCCCCACTGCGGTTATAAAAGGGTTTCGCTTACATCGCCCTGTGGCTGGGTGAGAGTGACGAGACCAGAGACTGCTGAGAGACGCTTGCTGCGGCCTAAGGCCACATTAAATGGCCTAAATGCTTTTTATGGGGTCCAAAGCAAATTTTTCAATTGTCGACATCGAGTCTCAACTTAATTGGGCCACAAAATTAAATAAAAAATGCTGCTCGTGTTGCATGCAGACTGACCAGAAAAGAGAGTTGACAGCAACACGTCCTCACCGTCACCGCCAACAACTTGCCTCCGTCTCCTCCCGTCATCCTTGTTGCAAATAAAAAAAAGTAAATATCAAACTCCATAACACGGATACGTGCTTTGAATAACTTGAATATATATATATATATATATATATATATATATATTTTGTTTTTTTTTTGCACCACTCACTGCTGTAAATCTCTGTCGCGCGCTTTATCTCGCGTCCAAAATCGAATTTAAATCCAAGCCACAAACCAGACACAACATGTTTCAATGGCTTTCAATGTGGCTAAGCGGCGCTTTTGACTGCTCACTTCATGCTTGCCCCTTCAAGTACCCCTCTTGTCACCACCACTTGCCCCACTTGCCACCCATCTTTGGCTGTCTGTCAATTTGATTTGTTGGATGGCGTGAAAATTTGTTTTATCCACAACTGAGATGTGCTGCAAAAATGCTCATTTAGATGGATTTTACATTTATCTATAATAAGCTGCACATTTTATGGATGATATATAAATATTTTTGCTGGTAGTTAAAAGTAATGCCTGAATAATCAGGGCAATATGTGAATAGTCAGCTAAGATAAATATATAAAATATAAATTTTACACAGAAGATGCTGCCTATCATTTACAAAGTTTCATTTATTTATTTTCATTCGTTATAAATTATCATTAATATCTAGAATCAGTTTATGGAACATTTTAATATTATAGTCTATTTGCAAGCAAATCTAATTGGCTTGAACTCCAATCACATCTGACCCAATTGTGGCATATTAAATGTCAAACATTTGCCATTCGACAGCTGCTCCAATTACCAAAAATAAAATAGACAGACACCAAATACTTGGCCAAGACATTGTATAGATTGTTGTTGTTGCTTTACATTGCACATGTGATCCGTTGGACAATTGTTCCCACTCTGTTTGTGTTTGTGTTTATTGGGCACAAAAAAAAAAAGCAAAGTCGCCAATGTAAACAATGCGAACAGGTTAAGCAAATATACGACCAGGCAATTGGCCATGTTCACAGTTCCCCACCTGGCGCTCCTCTCTCCCTTTATCTAGACCAGAAATACCATTAATCAAATTTTATTGTTTAATTAATTTCGCTTGAATGAATTCCGAATGCGTAGTTGGCTTTGGACAGCAGAGTGTTGGTGGAGGAGTTGGGCTGCAGGGAATAGTAAAAATAGCCAAAACAAACAAATCACACAAAAATCACCACAAATAAAAGTCAATTTAATTATTTCAAAGGAATCGAGCCGCAAAATTTGCTTACTTCATCGTTTGACAATTATTTTTTTTTCGTAAATTTGGTTTTTTTTGTTGTTGTGTTATTGCACATACATCAATAATCATTAAATATTCAGTGAGTTTAATTCGATTTGGCATGCGTATATAAATAACTCTGTGCAGGATTTGGTTAGATTAAATGTAAGCTTTAATTCTTATAATTTGTACAAGTTGAAAAGGTAAATCATGGAAGAAATGTTGAAATAAATTTATTATAGTTATTAAATAATTAATTAATGTCAGTAATTTGAGTTTAACATATGAATTAATTCCCTTAATAAATGAGCCACATTTTTCAGCAGTTATAAATGATGCTTCGTAATGGGAATATGAATATGTATATATATTTTGTTCAGTTTATATAGATAAGCATGTGTTGATTTGGATTTAGTTCGAAGTTTAGATAACAGATGTTGCTGGCTGTATTTGGGGTGTCTGTCTAACGCCCACATGGCGACTTACCTCATCAATTTGAACATTTCACTGCCAAAAAGGGGCCATAAAACAACTACAACAACAGCAAAAAAAAAAAGAAAATTACACAACTCAGCTGCATTTTCCCAGCGGCTAATTACGACTCATAAATATAGTAGCAACAATCAACAAAAACACATGGCAACAAATACAAATCACAACAACACGAACAACATTTTGTTGCCTGCCAGGCTATTTTAGTGATCTGCTGCTGGGTTCGGTCGTGTCATGTGTGTGTGCCCCGCGTGGCCTGATGAATTTTCGCACATTTGCGCATTGAAATTGTCACTCGGAAAAGCTGACGGTGAGGGAAATGCACTGATTGCCAGTCGTACTAAAACGTGGGGCCAAAACAGCGAATGAGACAAATGAAACTGATGTGAATGGGGCAAACGCCAAAGTTTGCAACATTCGTCACTTCATCAGGGAGAAAGGCTTGAATGCGTACCCAACCGGGAAGAGGGCACCATCGGCAACAGCACCGCAAACTCCTCACAAACTCCACATCATCATAGACATAGACTCCAGCTCCAGCTCCGTGCTCTGTGCTCTGTGCTCTGTGCTCAGTGCTCCTAACTCCATTCTGTGTTTACATGAAACGTGTTGGCAGCATAAACATTTCATTCTCCTCGCTCGCCCTCTGTGCCAACATCTCAGTTTGCAGTCGAGTAATTTTAATTACGCCTAAAAGAGCCGCCAGTACGTGTAGAAAGCTACAAAAAAATATAAAAAAAAAATCATTTTAAAAGCAAAGGAAGAAGACGAAGAAGGGAAATGTAGAAAAGTGGCCGACCTGAAGCAAGTCGAACTCCCCAACACGGAGCAACTGCCATGGCAACCCCCCTCCCATCATATACCATTGATGCAACGACCTGACTCGACACGTAATTACACACAGCACAGCATTTGGTTGTTGGGGGCAGAAGAAGGGCTGGCCAGAAGGTGGAGCATGCTAAATGCTGCATGCACCCGATGCACAATAACAGCAAACGCCTTTTGGATAGTTTGTTCAGCTGCTGCTGCTGCTGCTGCTGCTCCTGCTGCGGCTGCATGTCGAATTTGCAAAAAAAATTCTCTCAACTTCACCTGAAAATCTGTGCGCAATTCTTGTAAAAATAGCTCAAATTTGCATTGTTTGTTCAGTTGTGAAATATTTGTTCAAGTAATTATAAGTTATGCCAAATAGAAACTCAGAAATTTTTACATAATTATGCTGGCCATTTTTTCAGTTCAGCTCAAGGGGGAAAAAACCAAGTGATAAAGTGTATTTTCTAATTAGCAGTCTAACAAATTCTTATAAATATTTGTACAGCATACAAATTAGGGGCATTTACTTGGGCAATTACAAGCATCTGATTAATGTGGAGAAATTTAGTGAATAAACATTTATTTTAATAAATACCAGGGTATTTTTCAACTCAACCGGCAAGTTTTTAATTGCTTTGCGTTTTCCACATTTTAATTTTCTTTAGCATCGATTTGTCTAAAAATATGCACAGAGAAGTACTCAGTGGAGATTGTGGAATGCTTTTTCTTTTCCAATTTCCTCAAGGGAGGTCCAAAGCTGTAAAATTAATTGAGTGCGAATTGATGCAAGAACAACAGTTGCATGTTTTCACTTAATTTTGGTTAACTTATTTATCTTAAACTTTTCTTTATTTGGAGCGCACAGGTTGACGACGGGTGGCAATTTAGTTATTTATTGAAATTGGAAATTGAAATCAACACACGCAGTTTTACCATTTCCGATTAATGTGAATACAATTTCCATCACTTTGTAAGTTTTCATTTATGTTTGTGATCAAATTGAAATGTTGGTTAACAATTTGTATTGCTGCGGTGCATGACCCAATTCTGGCTACCACTCGAAGGCAACTGTTGGTGCAACACACACACACACACTTCAATTATTTAAATTTTCAGATTTACGTACACATTAAAAACACTCGTTTTTTTTTTGATTGCACTTAATAAAAAGCCCATGGGTAAAGTCAAAGCCCGAAAGCCCAAACTCAATCCCTCAACGTACTTATTTGCAGGCCCATTTTCAGTCCGGGTGGAGGGTTGCCCGCCCGGTGGGTGGTTGCCACGCTAGTGCGATGCGGCCCTCGGCTCAGTTCGGACTCTGCCGCTGCTCTCGCTTTGCTGTGCGCCTAATTAAAACTCATTACCATAAGCATAAAGTTGAGCAAGGAACACTTCAGAAAAAAAAGCAAAAACATTAAAATACAAATTTAAAATTCAGTAAGGGAAAATAACCAGCAGCAAGCGGAAATTGAAGTTAAATTAGGCGAGCAAACCGTGTGTAAATAAAAAAAAAGGATCTGCTGAATTTAATAGAGAAACTCACAGATTGTTTAACCTTTGAGGCGACAGGGTTAAAAGTTCACGTAATGCAATTTTCTTGCCAGACGCCGTCGAGGTCGCCAACTGTGTGTGTTTATTTTCTTCTTGACTGGGGGAGGCTTGTTCGTGTGCGTCAACCATTTTGTTGGCACGCCGCACTATCAACTGACACCCCAAACCCCCAGCCCCCCCTCCCACACACTCGCCACCTACCTACACACGGCAATCGCAGCAGACAAAATAACACAACTGCAACCCTGCTGAAAGTGAAAGCTTCGTTTCATATATCCATCCATACATGCAGCGACCCCTTTAGATGAGTTGCGCTCTCTTCGTAATTGCTCTCACTATCATTGCTCTCTCTCTCTCTGTCTATTTTATTTTATAATTTCTCTCAATCACACTGGCTTGCCGGCTGTCTGGCTATTCACAGTTCCCTTTTGAAGTGCGCAACAGTTCGCTGCCAGCTGCTGTTTGCTGAGCGCCTGTTAAAGCTGCCGCGTCGCATTTTTGTGCCAAGCCAAAAAGGACGAAGCGTTGAGTGAATTCTATCAACTTTCTCTCTCTCGCCTTCTCACTCTCCCACTCCCAATATCTTTCTTCCCCTGTCTGTCTACCCTATCTGCTCTCTGCATCGCTCTGCACTGCATAGTGGCCATTGAAATTCAACTCAAAAGTAAAGTTTTGCCAGCAATCTGCCGACGAGGAAACTTTTTGGGTTTCCCTTTTTGTGTGTGTTTTGGGGTGGTGGCTTCTGCTTTTGTCTCGCTCTGTTGTTTTTGCTGCTTCTTTTGTTTCTTGTTGTTGTTTGTTTGTATGTTTGGAATTTCACTCGCAAACTGTTTGCGCTTTTTATCTACAAGTGGAGTTGCAGGCGGGGGAGAACAATTCTAAAGTGGCTGAATGAGATAACTTTGACTAGCTGGAAATGAAGCATTTGGCAAAAGGATTTGTGTAAACTTTTGTGCAACAGCAAGTGCCACAGACTGGCGAATATCAAATGCTTTCAAATAATTTAATCTATATTTTATAGTTATATATAGATAGTTGTAAGAATCAGCAATAGATTTTTAACTAAAATTCCGATATTATTTATAATTACTACGAATTTTATTATTGTAAAACACCAAATCTCAACAAGTATGTTAAAATTTTATACCCAAACATGCCACTTTATCCCATTGCTTGGTTTTGTTGTTGTTGCACTTCAGTGTTAAGCGTCCAATTGAGCAGCTGCCAAGGGCTGTTACAGATTTTTCGAGGGGGTATGTGTACCCAAAAAAATGTCTGTAGGACAGCGTCAAAACTTGATGTCAACTTGGGACTAACAGCAGACACCTGCTAGACAATCTGACCGCCCATCAAACGCTCTCCCCTCACTGTTATCTCTTCAAGTTGTAGCAGTTGAGAAGCGAAGTTCAAGTTTCGCACCCTTTTAACATTATCATGGTGGGTGGCGTTTTACCTCCCCCTCCGCGTCCTTGTTGTGACTTGCCTTAGGGGTTGGTTGGCTTGGCTGACTGGTTGGTCTATGGTCGCCGCAGGAGCCGTTTGTTGATCGTTACAGTAAATCATTCGAAATGAATTTCGCTCCACTGCTTTCACTTTGGTCGCATAACGCACCCCGGCAACTAAGTAAATAGCGTGTGTAGAACCAACAACAACAACAACAGCAACAACAACATGTGACCCAGGTTTTGTCAGTATTATTATTATGCCAGGGGGGTGTTGGGTGGGTGGTTTTGGTGTTAGAGAAATTGCTTTGCCAGCTTACTTTTTATCAAAACCCTGAAACCCAAGCGATGCCTGAAATTTTCTATTAGACAACAGGGTGTTTTTGCGTAGAGTCAGCGATAAAAAAAAAACCAAAAAAAAAAAACAGCCATATCGGTAAGTTAAGGTCATTTATTATGTCCATGACACCTTCCTGCCGCTCCCTGGCCACATTTGTTACGCACATCCCCTTCTATTGTGTTGTCTGTGGATGGAATTATGCAGCAATTCATAAAAAAAAATGGCTAGCCCAGCCTAATGTTATTTTCACATAGATTTCAGCAAGACTTTATCGATTCAGAGTAAAATTTGTGGTTTGGTTTATTTTATGTGTGGTTAAAATTTTTGCCTTTTTGGTTATCAACCAAAGGATTTGCTGTAAGCATCATTTATTTTTACATATTCTTGGGCACTTCATCAACTAGAATTCAATTAACTTGTATGGCAAACACAAAGCCAGCTAAACATTGTTATCCATGCTAGTCACACACACACACACTCTTAGGCAGACAGACAGACAGACAGACAGACAGACATAAAATGAAAATCCAGAACGAGCGTAATTGTTGCCGTTGGTAACGAGCCAATTTAGATAAGCAAAAGGCTGCACAACAACAACGCCTCGTCTCCCTCTGTGTTGCTGTAAATGCTACACTTAATTTATATCTTGTGCAACATAACAATTAGTACAGAATATAAAATTAACAAAGCTTCTACAGACTACTGACTACAGCATTGAGTTGCCCCGAGAAACGCAACGGAAACACAAATTGTTTACAAAAATGTGCACGAAAGTAGCTAAATTTATATTAGAAATAAACAAAATACACACCCAACACACACTCACCACACACACACACACACACACACACAATATACAATTAACGTGTCTCTATTTAGATGTACTGCATTTAACTGGGCAGCAAAATTTGATGTGCACCGCTTTAGTCAAGTATGAAGCAACACATACAACAAGGGGCAAGGGGATACACATAAATATATACTCTGGAATTGGGTATATAGTCGGGTAACAGCAGAGAAGAACGAATATTGAATACACTTGCTGAGTATTTCAATTGTTGCTCAGTTTTGTTAACAGCGAAAGTTGGATTTTTCAAATTGGTTATTTTATCATATTAAAATATTAATTACATTTGATCAATTATTGCTTAAACTAAGCGACTTTTCTATATGATTTATTAATCTATATGATTTATTAATCCATCGACAATTCACCTAAATAAATTATGTATTTTTAAATAATGTAGTCTTTAAACTTTCACATATTTGATCTTAGCCCAATAGTAGTTTCTCGCAGAAAGGGTAACAGACAAAAAAAAAAAACAATATTCAACTTCAACTTGTTTGCTTTCAATTAGTGTTGAACTTTTGGACTGTGTGCAACGCTCGTCTCAATTCATCCATTCATGAGAATTGTCTAAATAAACAAAAAATTCTCGCCATAAAATACCCAAAAGAAATGCCAGACATCATTGCTAGATGAATGTTCGTTTTCAGTTTGGGAAAAAGGGGAAAGGGGTGAGTTGGGGCAAGTGTACAATGAACAATGCATAATCGTTGCATGGAACTAATGCATAATCTTTCTCGCCAGTAAATGGTTTCCTGGGCGCCGATCGAACTTGTTAAATGTTTGCACAAATATTACTCGGGGAGAGAGAGAGAGAGAGAGGTAGGGAATAGCCGGCGAGAATCTTGGCAACTTGTTCAGGCCTATTGAGGGTTATGCCACGCCCGTATCCGTCGTTTCGGGTTACGGTTACGGTTATGGTTACTCGTTACGCTGTTCTGACGGTGGCAAATGCTTCGTTTGCGTTTCCACTGAAAGATTGAGTGGAAAAAACAAGTAGAAAACAAAATAAATAAATAGAAAAAATAGAAGATATAAATACCAGGGAATGCAGTTAGCTGGTTTTGCTTGCAGGCCAGCCATTGGTTTCATTGGGTTTTTGGTTACCATGTCAAGTGGCAAGTGGCAAGTGGCAAGTTCCAGTTCTGAGAATCATAACGAGCTGCTGCTGTTGCTGCTGCTGCTGGTTGCTATATTTGTACGTGTTGTAAATTCTGGTTAGTTTAGTTGACCAGCAAACAGAGCAGCTCAACTCAGCTCAATTCAGCTCAACTCTCTAATGCCCAAGCAAATACAACAGGCTTTGAGATATTTGTGACAAGTGATGCGGGTTCCAATCAACAAATAGAACAGAAGCTCTTTTATGGTGGTCCCAATGTGTTCCAAGTTATCCCTAACTAAAGAAGCGTCTCTAATGAATCATTTGCCCAGCTTCGATTTATTCAGTAATTATGTGTGATTTGAGCTGGTTTTACAATTTGTTACTTATTATCGGCTCTGCTTAGGTAAAACTAGTCTAAAAGAAAAAACCATAGGAATTTCATTCTTTTTTAATATTTGTCCAGCAGTTTTAATGTTTGCTTTTAACATGGCCTTAATAATTAATGGTCTATTTGACAAATAGTTTCTTTTCTAGACTTATAATTACATGGTTTTTTTTTTAAAGCCATTATTAGTATTTGTATTTAACGATCAGTTTACGCTTTTTATGTTCCCACGTCTAGTCAAAATTATTTATGCTATTTTCCCTTCCATTTGTTGGTATTTCAGAACGCGTGCTGCGCTACTGTGAATCTCCATCGGTGGGCACATGTTGCACCTACAGCATGGAGACACGAATGGCGGCGCAGTCGCGCCAACAGCTCGAATGGCACACCAAGGAGCAGATAACGAAAATGTCCGGACTCCTGGGCGGCAAGGCAACCAAATTTAATGGTAAGTTTGAATCAACCAAAAAAAAGAGAAAAAAAAAACAAACCAACCAGAAATATATCTCAACAGCCACTTGAAGCTGTCAGCTAAATGCGATGCTAGTTGCATGCCACAAAGATTATCGATCAACAGATTTGTAACTATTTGCGGGCGTCAAGTGGCCTAGTTGTGTGTTGCCTCCGGTTACACAAATAGAGAAAGACAGAAAGAGAGCAAGATAGAGAGAGAGAGAGAGAGAGAGAGAGAGATAAATAGATAAATAGACAGTGGCAATGTCAAGTGACAGGCGACAAATGCGGATGTTGAGATTTATTTTGTGCAACGGATGCGACTACACAGTAATTGCCACAGTTCTATTTACAAATTAGTATCTGGAAACATTTAGTTGTGACTCGGTGTGGCGGATGTGGCACATTTCAAATAAAGCCAACTTCAATTCTTCTCTTTTTACAGATATTTTTCGCAAACTGCTGCTGGAATCGAAGGGACAGTTCCACACGATGTTCATGCGTACCTATGGCGTCATCTATCAGCAGCACTCGTATGTCTTTTCGGATCTATTCAATGAGCTGGAGAACTACTATGCCCGGGGTCGGGTCGATCTGCTCGATGTGATGGACAAGTTCTTTAGCACGCTCTATCAAAAGATGTTCACCGTGCTCAATGCGCAATATGCCTTTGACGAAAAGTGAGTATATTCATTCACACACACACATAATGGAGAATAGTAATCGACCCCCGCTCTGCCAAGACAGATTTGGAAAGACTACAGACGTGTGAAACCGCAAAGTGTCGGGCGTCAACAACGCTTCACTGGCGACTGCCGACTGACTGCCGACTGACTGAGTAACTGAGTAACTGAGTAACTGGCTCAAGCCAAAGACTATTGAAATGCTTTGACGAATCTTTAAGCGTTGTGTTGCCGGGTTGTTGCCGGGTTACCGGGATTCCCTTTGCTGGTGTGCAATTTCAGCCCTTTTGTTTAACAGTTGTTTGTTTGTCGCGTTGCGGTTGAAACGCTTAACTGGGAAATGCGCAAATCGTTTGCCAAACCCAAAAAAACCAACGAACACTTATTGCTCTTTAGAGACCAGAAACACACTGATAAAATCTAATTTCATTTAAATTTGCAAAATGTTAATAATACTATAAAATGCTAATGATGACAACAACAATGCAAAACATAAACAAGAAACAAGACAAAATTAACAAACAGATAACAGATAAAAATAAATGAAATTGGCAGGAATATTTGCCAAGCATGGCAAAAATTCAAATAAACAAGCAAAACTTCTATTTTTATATCAAGATGAGAAGTAGTTTGGATACATTAGGCAACTTGTCGTGGGACTTCTCGCTCAACCCACGCACAAAATGATCAAGTTGGGGCCAGCTAATCAAGTGACTCCAGCTATGGTTGTGGATGTTACCAATCGCAATCATAATGTGGATAAAGCATAGTGAAGCCACCACCTCCACATTGTGTAATAAACCCACTTTGAGGCACTTTGGTGTGACTGTTGCTGTGGCAGCTGCACGCCAAATTGCGCCCACTTGGCTCATTGCCCCAAAGACGAACCGTTTGCCGAGTTCATTTCAGGTTCAGGTTCAGCTACTGATGCGGGAATGGGTACAGCTGTAAACCATTGCTCTGGCATCAGCAGCAGCAGCAGCAGCAGCAGCAGCAGCAGCGTCCCCATCCTCGACACGGCTCGTGTTACCCACGCGCTTTCCAATTGCCAACTGGCTGCCTCCAGAACACCAGAACACCACCACATCCCCACCTCCCCCTCCTCGTCTCACCATCTGCGATTCGTTTTTATTGTCATCGCTTTAGTTTGTCGTACGTGCTTTGGCACGTTGTCCATTTATATTTGCCATGGACGATGAGGCCAACGCGTAATTGCCGGCACTTGCTGCTTGTTATTTGTTTTTTGTTGTTTGTCGTTTGTCGTTTGTTGTTTGCTCTTTGCTGTATGCGGTTGGTCGCCACACAGCCCCACATCCCCACAGCCCCCACTGCGCCATCCCCCAAACTAGAGCCACATTGTCGAGTGCGCTGCATTTAATGTAGGGGTTGCTTTTACCAGGCAGTGTGCGAATTGGTTGCAGCAACACTCTGCGAAGTGAATCGAGTGTTTAGCACAACAAATACATGTTCCTTATTTATGTGAATGGGGCCCATGAACCGAGAGGGCCTTTGACCAAAAGTAAAGTTAACATTGCTTTAAGCCAACATTGCTTTAAGCCAACATTGCTTTAAGCCAACATTGCTTAAAGATAAATTAAATACAGAAATAATTAAATGAACCTCGAAGAGAATTAAATTGATTGGCAAAGTGCACCTAAAAGAGAATTGCATTTTTGAATTTAGAATCATTTTTCAACAAGCTTTTACATAAGATTTAATAAATTTAAAGTTTGCTTTATTGTTCTTCTATTCCTGGACAAAGAATGTTTGTCTTTTTATCCTAGTCGAATTTTTTTTTACTATTCGTGATTATTTCTAATTAAAACTGCACCAATCCATTGCATAGCATTTGTGGTATGCCACTTTGTCGCTGCACTAAGCCAAACAGTTGCATAACTCTTTCTAAGCTCAATAATTGAGTTAAATTGCCACAATAAGAGGCGACAACAAAATAACGAAGATTTGACATTGGTCGTTGGAGCAGCGGACGCTTCTTGGGTCCACTGCACGCCTGTTGACCAACTGTCGAGGTCTCTGGCATCACAACGAGGCAGCTGCAAGTCGAAGCAGCCATACAACTGCAGCAGCAACAGCTGTCATGAAACGTGCAACATGCAGCACATGGCGAAACTGTGGCGCAGTGGAGTCAGTCAGCCAACTATTTTTATTCCTTTTTTTTTCCACATAAAGAAATCTGTGCAGACAAAGGCACAGATCGTTATCAGGTTGGGGGCGAGGATGAGAGTGTTGCGGATTGCGGGTTGTGGACAGCGGGTTTTGGATTGGGGTTGCGGGTTGCGGGTTACGGGTCGTTGCCATTTACATGTAGCTATTTCCGTTGCTAATATTTTGCTAACATTTCTCATTTGCATCCGTTTCCAGATACATGCAGTGCGTCAGCGAGCACATGAAGGAGTTGAAGCCATTCGGCGATGTGCCCGACAAGCTGTCAGTGCAAATCAAGCGTTCCTTTGTGGCCACACGCACCTACGGACAGGCACTGGCCACCGCCGCCCAGGTCTCCAAGCGAATACTAAACGTAAGTGCAAAAAAAAAAAATCTACTTGTTATTTGCAAGTAAATTTTACTTTAATCATTCACAGATTCGACTCAATCCGGACTGCACGGGTGCATTGACCAAGATGCAGCACTGCGGCGCCTGCAAAGGATACACGGAAAAGCCGTGCACCAATTACTGTGTGAATGTGATAAAGGGTTGTCTCCACTATCTGCACGAGTTCGATGCCGAATGGGAGAACTTTGCCATGGCCATGGACAAGGTGGCCGAACGCATGCTCGGCTCATTCAATATTGTGATGGTTGTGGAGCCAATCAACATCAAAATCTCCGAGGCTATTATGAACTTCCAGGTGCGTGAACAGGCTGGAAATACCAAATTTGTTGTAGTTAAAATCAAAAATTGTATTCGATTTTTTTTTAAAGTTCACTGGATAATTTACAGAATATTTGCTGGTTGAGCAAACTCTGTTTATTTTGAAAGCTTAACTCGTTTGGCAAAAAGCTGCTGCTGTTTTTTTTTTATGTTTATTTTTATGGCTTACCATTAATTGTAGCCTATAAATTATCTCATAAAGTTGTCGCCGTAACCGATGGTCCAAGCTCATTTGAATAGCTAAATGACCCGATCATAAAAAAAGAAACTAAACTATAAATAAGTATGGGAAAACCGCTAAATTCAGGCAGTTGCGGACAAGTTTTGGTTAAAATTTCATTTAATATTCAAGACTAGTATTTCTCATTCCGAACTTTATCTATTCCATATAAATATCTATTAACCATGTTCTATAAATTTGAGTAATAATCAAAAGTTTTATTATCGAAAATTCAATAGAAAAATGTGTAAAGATTTTGTGCATATGAAATTGGCAACAATTATTTAAGCATAAATAATGGTCATAAGTTATTGAATTTTAATTACTGTAATATTTCAAGGCCCTTCCCTGATTCCATGTTACTATTTAGATTCATGTGTTTTGTTTGCCATTTTAACGATTTATTTGCACAACATTTGGTTCCCATATGAATTTAATTTATATTTCCATTTCAAATTTATATATTTCTCGATGTATGTGCGCGTGTGTGTGTGTGTGTGTGTATATTTATTTTGTGTATTGTTGTTGTTGTTGTTGATATTCTACACATAGTGCGGCATTCTGCTTTTAATGTGTTTATTTTGCGTTGCTTTCTGTGTCGGCCTCATGAAAGGCCAGGCCAAGCAAAAGCCAAATAGTTTTTAATTTAATTCTTATTAGTTTCTTGACTTGTGGTGATTTATATATATATATATATATATATTTTCACTGTTTTGCTGAGATTTGGAAAACACAGCTCTTAATTCAGCGATAACAGTTAACTTCATAGTTGGGATAGGCCCAGATAGGCACGAGGCATGAGGCATAAGGCATGAGGCATGCGGCATGGTCGCTTTGAAGAGCGCTACCTATGCCTAACCCCAATATGACCCTTAACTGTAAATGGTAGTCGCAACTGTTTGTCCAATTTCATGCTCAACTTGAGGTAGTCATCGCCATCGTGTCAACAATTAAGGCCTGCAGATAAACAATCGCTGATAAGCCCAACAATTTATCGGACTGGCGGGGGCTACACTTGAATATACACATTCAGTGGAGCTGTTTAAATCAAGCCTTTGGCTTATCTTCTTATATAACAGGCCCATAAATAGTTCTTGGAAAGCTTCCATATTGCACTTGAACAATGCAAACTTGGTAAATGTAAATTGAACAATGTAAATTCAAATACTTTGCCTCGTTGGAGAAAATAAATTAAAAATAATTCAAGACGAATATTAACCCTTATGTAGTCAGGAGAAATCCCTATATCCCATCGGATATATAAAAGTTTACTTTAGGAAATTTTGCAAAGTGATTTGATTTTTTAACATTTTCACGAATTTCTTTGCATTCACAGGACTCTGGTCAGGATATTACCAATCGCGTGTTTCAGGGCTGTGGCAAACCCACATTGAGACGCGCCAAGCGCAGCATTAATCCAAAACTATTGCTGGCGCCATCCGCTGTCGCTGTGCAGGAACTGCGTGCGGAAAGCGCACCGGAAACGGACACATTGGACATTGATGCCACTCTGGATGAGGCAATTGTGTTGCGCGAGCGACGTGCTGCAGAGCCAGGACAAAAGGACTCGTCCGCGCAGCAGTCGCAGGAGCAGGGCGTGGCAAGTGGTAACTCGGGCAATGGCAATGGTGGCGGTGGCGGTGGCGGTGGTGGTGGCGGCAATAAGCGCCAACAGCAGCGCCGCAAGCAGCAGCGACGCAAGCAGCAACAGCAGCAGAACAATCGCAATGACAACGACGACGACGATGGCGACAATGGCAATGGCGGCAGCAGGGAGCCAGTTCTGGACAAGATCGTGCGCGACATACGACAGCGTGTAAAGGACTACAAGAAGTTCTGGTCGAATCTGCCGCATTCGATATGCAGCAACGAGGATATTGCTGCCTCCACCGATGTGGACGGCATGTGCTGGAATGGACACACCATCGACAGGTGAATATTACTGCAGAGATTACATCGATAGATGGCATCTAATCTAATCTTGATCGTTCGTCGCAGATATATGCACTCGGTGACGACGGAGCATGGCTCGAATCCGGAATTTAGCGGCAATCCGGCCAGCACACGTCAAACCTCACAGATGACCACGCAGCTGCTTCTTCTGAAGAATGCAATCAATCATCTGCGCAATGCCTACAATGGCCAGGATGTCGACTGGCAGGAGCTAGGTGAGTGTCAGCTGTTTTTGATTTCAGAAGTTAGGAATTAGACTTACTAAATCACTTTTATGACTTGCAGATGAACCCTATATGGGCAGCGGTGCTGGCTCCGGCTCGGGATCCGAGGATGATGAGGACGATGACGAAGGCTCCGGTTTGGGTCCGTTTGATCCCAGCCACAAGCCGGACGTGGACCATCCGTCGGTGCGTGTTGACGCTGAGAACGATGATGATGAAGATACCCATCCCGCCATCACCACGCACACGTCGCGGCCCAATGTGGATGACAAGAATCCGCTGGTGCATACCACGCATGTGACCCACGATCATAATGATCTGGATGAGCCTCGCGGTGGCGACGATGACGATGACGAGGAGGACGAGGATGGCAGCGACCACAACTCATCAACGGATGGCGCCACGCGTGCTTCGAATGCACCGGAGAAGATGACGCTGCGCCGCGCTCTGGTCGTCTATTTGCTGCCACTGTATATGGCGTGGTTTGGTGGCGTCTGCGCCGATTTGCTGTGATTACTCAATACGCTGCCCACAACGAAGAAGAAAACGAAGCGAGCTAGCGAACAAGTGCAGCCGAGGTGGAGAACATATCACGCCCCCATGTCCGCTGCACGCCCACATCTCTCAGTCATTCATCCATGAAACAAAAATGTTATTAGAAACTTCTTATATACGAAAATGCAAGTCCAAAATTTTATAAAAACTTTTGTCAAAGCAATGAAAAAGCAATGAGAAAATATAAAGAGAACACCTTTCGCACCCCACCCCCCCTTACACACACACACACAAACACACACACGCAGTTAGGGCAAGAATCAATCGATCGACTCGAATCGATTTTGATATCTTATTGAAACTGTTGCCCATCACACTGTATATTGTGAAAGGAATAATACGTAATCCCCCACATTTAGTTAAGTTAAGTCCAGCGCCCTAAGTCGTAAGTGCGAAATTGTAATCTGTAAGCGAATGAATGAGTATTTTGTGAATGAGTATTTTGTGAGTGCCTGTGTGAGTGTGCCTGTTCATTGTGATCGTTTAGCAAAAATTAACTATAATCATTTTAGAACACGTAAACCTAAGCAAAACTTATATTTGTATTATATTTATACATACATACATATATATATATATATATATATATACGTGCATATTAAATACGTAAAAGTTGCAAGCATATTTAACAACAACAAAAAGAACAAGAAGAACAACATTAATCAAATAAGCAACAGTAACTAATTTTTAACTGTACTGAAATGTAATTTAGTAACTTAGTTCACACCTCCTCCTCCTCTCCAAATCGATAATAATCAGATGCGTCAAAGTCCCAATCAAACATAAATACAATAATATTTTATTATATTATTATATAAATTTATTAAAAGTATAATATTATATATATATATATATAAATATATATAAAGAAACAAATCTGGTTTTCTAGCAGGCGCATTTTTAGTCTAAGCTGATAAAACGTAAATATTTATGTATATTTATTTTTGATTTTTTATAATTCTTGATAATTGTATTATTTTTATGTGTATGTATTAAAACAAAATACATCAAGTAACAATGAAAAACAACAAAGGCCGAAATATTTATTATCTTTGCTTTTACACATTATATATTTATTTATATAGATGGGAACAATTCAATTTCCAAACTTCGCAAACTGCACATAATTAAATCGGCTGCCTTAAAGGAAATTCTCAAATTTGGATGATTAAAAGCAGCGCAGATCTAAAGCGACATAGATTAAATTATATACAAATTAAGTTAATCGGTTTAAATTTGTTTACCTTATCAGGAATGCATCTGATGTTGGTGTTGTGCACATGAAGGGTTAGGGGAGAGTTTTCACTGTATTGCGAGAGTATCATATCCAGTTCGGCTGAGCTGAGATCCAAAAACTTTTCATCCAACTGACAGCTGGATAAGTTGAGAACTTTTAAGGACTTGCACATGGCAACCGCGTTCCAAAGCTGTGTGGGAGTAGGTAGCAATAAGCGCATATTCATCAAATGCAGCTCCTCCAAATGCGGTAACATTGTGCATATCGTGAACAGGTCTTCTGACGTAATATAATCGTCCTTGAGCGCCAGACAACGTAGATTGGACATGCTCTGAATGGTTTCGCTGACGAAAACGCCGATCCAGAAGGCGTCGACATTGGTCAAGAGCAACGATTTGACCCTGCCAGGAACCAAATTGATCACTGAATGCACCAACACCTTGCGATAGCATCGGAGGTGAACGCACAAACGCCGGAGCCTGGACAATTGTAACAACAATTGTAACTTGGTTAGAGATAAAGGAAAGTTGAGCAAATTATCATCGATGACGAGCTCCTCTAGATTGGCGCAGTGCAAGACGGGCGATATAACATCCTCGTGAAATTTATAGGTACAAAGGAGCAGCGATAGTTTGCGAAATGGAATTGATTTAAAAACCTGATTGAAGTCTGAAAGATCAAGTGAAGCGCAGTTCATTAAATCCAGTTCACGCAAGTGACACCAGTTGCACAAAAGGCGACCATTGGTGATGTTCCGCAGCAATAGATTGGTCACATGCGGAAACAATGTTGTCAGCAGTAATGTGTTTTTGTCGGTCTGCTCCTTGTTGAACGCGACCCAGTGGAGTATAACCACTTTGGGAAAATTATAAGATTTCCATGACTCTAAAAGATCCAGTGAGAAAACATTCAATACCAAGTGCTGCAGTGATCCACTGGCCGACTGCAGGAAATCGTGCATTACGTCCGGCCACTGCTTGAAGATGTTAAGAACTCTATAGTTAAATTCAGCCTTTTTTAGTTGTTTCCAGTGGTATCGGACCACAAAACTCATACGATTTGAGATCTGCGCCAGCGCCAGTTGCTCCTGTAGGTCCACATACTTTAGAATTTGTAGCCAGCAGTCGTTGTTGAGCTTGTCGAACATTTTCACATTATTAAGAAGGAATAAATTGAAAATAAGATTATATATAAGTTTTAAAAAAAGAAGCCTACTAAGATCGAAAAAAGATATGACAAAAAGATTGGACAGCTTTTAAATAATACTTGAGGAAGCAGTGTACTGCTTGATATATCAGTTCAGAAGCTTTAACATCGCAACTGCTCCTTATTTAATAATACAATTTTGTTTTATTCGTTTTTCGCAAAAATAAAATTAACACAAATTTTCGATTTGAATTTTTATTAGTTCATTTTGCGGCTTCACTTAAATAAATCTATTCCTTTGCATTTAAAATAATTCAGCCTTTGCTCTCGTATTGTATAAAAGTTCACAATTAAGTATTAAATTCAATATTTGTAATTTTACTCCGATTCATATTGCATCACACTATCGTTTCAATCAGAGTCAAATATAATACTACTGTGATTTTATTGCGCTTATTTTCTGTATGTTGGATCTCAAGCTTCCATATCCCTAAGCTGCATAGTTAATATGCTACAATTTTGAATTTAAATATTAATATTTTAACAACCCAATTTGTATTATGTTAATTTCATCATTTCATAGCAATATATATTTAATATAAAGAAAATATTTGTATAATAAATTAAAACACAATAAAAACTGAAGCGTTTCATAAGGCGCTGAAAGAATATTTTTGACTACTTTGTACGGTGTACCATAATAAAAACCAGTCGATAAGTCAAGTAGTGCGGCCAACTGTGCAACTATGCTGTAAAAGAGTGACAAGCAGTCCGTAAGTGGGTACCGCCGACTGCTCGTAGATGGCGCTACCAGTCCAACAAATCATAAAATTGTTAACTTAAACTATTCTCCAATTATTAATTATATTTATACTTCCAGCAGAACAAATCTATTTTATTAACACATTCCGTTTTCTCATCTCTTGCTTATGTATTGTGTTCAAGTTACATTTCGTGGCAGGTATTTTAAATAATTGTGTTGCTGTGTTGTAGCTGTGTGGCATCATTTAAGCTTAATTTGTTTTATAATTAATCATCGTGTAAATCTAGATTCGCAATATTTAAAATGTCAGCCGAAGTATTTTCATCAGCTTCACCATTGTCGTCAGTGTCTGGATTTAAATCAATTGGTTCAGTAATATCAATATCAGGTTTAATTACATTTTCAATTTCGACAGCATTGCTCAGCTCCATGTCAAGATCCTGACGATAACCATTATCTTGGTTTTCACGTAGTTGATTCAACGTATCCTCCAGCTTATTGGCCCGCTCCAGCAGGTAAGTCAAGCGATTGTCAATATCACCAAAAATATTCGGCTTCTGTTCCTCCTTAACAAGTTCTAATTTCTTAATTTCGCCAGCTGCAATCTCTTTTGTTGGCGAAGACATCTTAAAAGTAATTCCAATATTTCAGCTTTTATTCGATTTTTCAGGGTCTGAACGTTTTAATAGTTCAAACTGGGCTTAGACTGAAACTGAACTGAAAGCTTTTCCAAATAGGCCTACTCAGTTTGGCAGAGAGCAGAGTTGAAGTTTTCTCATCTCTCCCGAGCGAAACTCCAACAACTACAAATACAATTGCAAACTAAACTCATCAGCTGAGCAGCACCCCAGACGATACTCTGACGCATCCAATCTCTGGGAGCGATCACTGCATGGCGGCTTTTTTTTTTCATCAGTGAGCGCGCGAGCGGCAAACGGTAAACAACAGCTGCTGGCGGCAGCGAGAAGAGTGCAAACGTTACTAAAAAAAACTAAGAAAAAGCGAACGAAAATTACAAAACGTTGCCAACATTGCGGCAAGCAGCGCGAGAAGGCCAAGTGACCTGGAAGACGCCAATACATGCAACGGCAGCCGATTTAGTCGATGCTCTGCGAATGTATCTGAAAGAAGGGCGAATCTTCGGTGTGGCAAACAGGTTGAACTTATTACGCAAGTGAGTTGAGTGCGCAAAAAGTGTGTTGCGACAAAAGTGGCTAATGATAAGTGCCTTAAATATACAAACATATATATGCAATTAGTGATAAAAGATCGGTCAATAGAGTATCTTATCAGTGGCATTTTGCACGTCGCATGTTGCACAACTGTGTCTCACAGTATGCCATTGCAATTAGACAAATTGCTTAAATATCAAATGCAAACCAACTCGAATTGCCTACAAATATATTAAATTCATATATATATAAACATAGTAAATAGAACTTTCTGTATTTGTCTTCTGCTCGTTCAACCTGACACTGGGCTAACTTTTGCGTCTTGTTTTGCTACTCTTCATATGAATTATTAACTTTAGATATCTCTGCTATAAGTCTGTGTGTGTGTGTGTGTATTTACAGCTGTTTTTGGTAGCGAAACCAGTTTGCCTACAGCTAGTCTTTTGTGTATTTCTAAAGTTTGTTTGTTTTTGGTGCTCACACACAAAAACCGAAAAGTCAAATGTGAATTTAACTATGAAGTTAGTAGCTAACAGTTTGCAACTGCTGCTGTGTGCAACACAATGGAAATTTATTCGCATTTTGCCAAGCTTAAAGTAAGTGTGTGTCAATGTGTGTTGGAGTTAGAAAATGTTTGTAGAATTATCTCCGACAACTATAATTTACAATAATAGATATAATTAAATAATGGATAAAAATGCTGAGTTCAAATAGAGGAAAGCAGTTTGAGGTAGGCAAGCAGTGTGCACAACATTCACACGAGAAGTGCACTCTTTTTGTATATTCAAGCAGTGCACTGCTTTGTGGTCTAAAGTGTTGAAGTTCTAATTTAATAAATATGAAATTGGAATTTTAGACACTCGTAAATTAACCTATTTAAGTTTTAACTTTATTCAGTTGTTGTGTGTTTTCTTTTTATATAAAAGTACAAAATATATGCATAGCAATAAGACTACAACTATGGAACTAATACTAAGCTGAAAGAGAATTAGCAATCGATTAGTAATCCTCATCGCAGAAGCACCCATCCCGCGAGTTCTCCACAATCCAGTCGAGGTATTTGGTGACTCTGGTGTAGACACCTGGATAATTTGGTCGCGCACAACCGTTGCCCCAAGAGACAATGCCGATCTGTTCAAAGCGTTTGTCGTCGGGACGCAGACGCACCAAGGGACCACCGGAATCCCCCTGGCAGCTGTCACGTGCCCCCACGCCCGGATATCCCGAGCACATCATATTCTTGGTGATCATCTTTTGCGTATAGTTTGTTTGAGCCACACAATCGTCGTTGTCAAGCACCGGTACCTCCACCTCCTGCAGCAGGCACGACGGTTTGCCATCCTCCTTAAGCGTGCCCCAGCCGGTGGCAATGCCGCGCGTGCCAACAAACAAATCATTGCGATTCTCCACACGGGGCAAGCAAATGGGTCGAATGAAGCTAGTGATTGGCACGCGATCGTTGAGACGCAGCAGCGCAATATCATTGTCAAAGTTGGAGAAACTGAATTTCTGACTGAAGGCGCGCAGCACAAAGCGCGTCTCTGGCCGCTCCTTGTCGTTGCACCGATCGTGCTCCCCGAAGGTCACCTTGATCATGAACCACATGAATCCCTTGACGCAGTGCGCCGCCGTCAGCACGTAGCGATCGTTGATTAAAGTGCCGCCGCAGTAAAATCGATTGAAGTAGCTCAGCCTTGCCATCCAGGGATACTCGCTGACGCCAGCAGTGGTTCCCCCAACGATTCGCGACTCATCGTTGCGCTCCCCACATCTGCAATAGTGGAAAGCGTAAATGGTCAAGCCTCAATAACAAATGATTGTCATCCATTTCAAAACTTTTTAAATGTAATCCTGCATTTGCAAAAAGGGCTCAAATGGCTAGTTGATCTCTAAATTCAAAGCAGTTTAATGGTTTTGGCCAAAAGTTAGACATTCTTCAATTAGTTGGCCCTTTTAAACAATTAAGCAAAGTGAATAAAGAACAAACTGAATTCTATTAAAATTCTTTGTTTTGTTTTCTGTTGACAAATTCTGTCAAATGCAAACCAGCATTGCAAAATGCCTAAAAATGTTAGTTGATCTCTAAAGTGATTTAACAGATTAATGATTCTGGGCAAAAGTTAGAAATTTTTAAATTTTTAAAGTAGGCATTTTTAAACAATTAAGCAAAGTGAAAGAACATACTGAATTATATTAAAAAATTGCCTATAATATTTATGTTGACCTTTGAATGAAAGTTCTGTCAAGCTATTCTCATAAAGCATTTTTGACATGACAAATTATGCGAATGCTCCACTTAAAATCAATATTTTTAAGCTGAGTCCCATTTATATATATATATATATATATGATTTTTTTTTTGATTTAAACTCATTAATATTGTGTAGCAGCTTAACATAATTTTCCATGTTTAGTTCACAGTTCATTGAATGACAATCTGCGTTGATTAGTTGAAAGTTCAATAACCCAAAAGATTAACAGCCTTCATTAATAATGCCATAAAGAAAGTGTCAAAGTGTTTTATGAGAATGGCCCGAGATTGCCCGTTTTGCAGATTTTCCAACATATTTATAAATATTGTCGTTACACTAAACTGGTTTATAAATGCCAAAAATAAAGAAAATATACCATAAAACAAAGCAACTGCATTAAAAAAATATATATTTCAGTGAGAGCCGGTTTGCAAAAGGAAGCACAACAAGTTCTCTTCAGTCTCTTCTTTATATTCTTATATACTAAATAATTTCTTTATGGCCACAAATCAATCGACGGCCCACAAAAAACAAAAAAACAAAAATAAGAAATAAAAATACAAAAAAAAACAAGCAACAAGCAACAAGAACAACAAGCGGAGGTATTTTTGGTTGTGTTGGTTTTGCATTTAATCGAGTCATTGCCCCAAAATGGTGGCCAAGGCAAAATCGAAGGCGTCCCGAAAGCAGCAAGCAGCAAGCAGCAAGCAAAAGCAGAGACAATGAAATGCGCGACCCACTTCAGAAAGTGCGGCATTCCCTCTGCCACACTCCCAACACAAATATGACGCATTGACTACACCTTAAAAGTATAAAAATATATAAATATATTTATATATCTCTCTCTGATATATATGAGTATATTGAGTATGTGGACCGACTTCAGATTCAGATACAAAGATACTTTAAATAAAATGCTACGCAGCGAGTGTTATCAAAACTTATGCAAATCAGTCTCATTTTAATTTTAAGCGCGGAAAAAAGTAAAAATAAAAAGAAATGAAACTGGTTTTAGTCTTTAAAATCAAATCTGAATAAAGTGGCCAAAGAATTGTTATAGTATGTGAATTAAGTGCTTGCTCTCTTAAATCTTTAAAGTGCCATTTTTTGGGTTAATTTTAAAAATGTAATTTTATTGGGTATTATTCTTTTCTACACACAAGTAAAAATTTAAGCAAGCTGGAACGTTTTCATCTGTGAAGAAACTGACCTAACCTAATTTAGCCTAGACAACTATTTTGTCGCACATCAATCACAGGTTAGTTGATCATTAAATTGGCCATGGAGTGCAAGGAGTGCCGTCAAACGCATTCCGCATAACTCCCTAAAGTGTGGGCTTATGCAAACAGTTTCGACTCCATCAATACCCACGGGTATTTGACAATGGCAAAAACCCCTGGCAACTCCCCATTGGCAACCCAAGAGTCGCAGGCAGGCAATGCAATTTGTTGAAGGCATCCATCGACTGCTTTTCCACAATGCACTCAGAGATCTCCGTTGGCAGTGACTGAGTAGCCAAGTCACAAAAAGAACATGCAACATTTTTATGTTGGTGCCGAAGAATGTACTTTAACCAAGTGTGGAAATGTAAAAATTGCCGGCAACATTTTATGTGTTATGCGTGAAATTGATATGGAATTTTTTTTTTAGCGTTTTAAGAAAGCCGAAATTGCTTTGAGTTACTTTCTAGCTAAAAAATGTTTTATTAGCCAGACAATTACCAAATACTCATTGGATCTTTAAATTACTTTAAGCTATTTTTTGTATCTTTAATGAATGAATTCCTTTCATAATGGCCTACTTCAGAAACTTGAGCGTCATCCATGCAACTCCCATTTACAACATGTATATTTGATAAGAAATAACTGTTTAATTCTGGTGCAGGGAGTGGGCCTTGAGGCGTTAAGGAAATTGCTTGCGTGCGACACAGATACAAAAATATAAAAAAAAAATGTATCTGAATCTGCGGTTGTATCTGTATCTGTATCTCTGTACTGTAACTGTAAGCATTATTTGTATGACGTGACAATGGCACCCAATGTTGTTGTTAGTTGGTTGGCTAACTAACTAACTTGGCTAACTGGAAGTTGGCATTCATGACCATGACAGCTATGTGATTGGTAGTACCCACCTGCAGGAACATGTCGCTGTTTGGTCTTGAGCCGGCGGCGCATTATTGCGATTAAAGACGCCAAACCAATTCTTGATCGGATTTTGCCGGAATACTGGTTTATTGCCAATGGATTCCACGGCACTTGCGTTACCAATTGCAGCACGCAGCTTCTTTGGCTGATGTTGGTTCCCATATGCCAGATATTTGCCCGGTATGGAGGATATTGTTGTTGTTGATGTTGTTGTTGTTGTCGTGCTTGTTGAGACGGCGACAATGCAGGAAATGATGGCCAATGCTAATGGCCAGTGATGTAAGTGGAGCAGCAGCATCTTCAACTGGTTAGCCAGCAATGTTGTTGTTGTTGTTGTTACTTTTATGCAATGATAACTTAATGAGCCAACTAAACGTTACCGTTAGAATATTTTCTTGACTTTTCGTGACTGTTTTATTTTGTATACGTTGGTTTTTTTTTTGTAAGCTTCAGGTTTTTGCCCGTTCGCTTCACTTATTAATTATGTTAATCACATGCAACTAATTCGAATTTTTTGAACTATTTCTCCCATTTCACACTCGTTAAGCGCATAATTCAAAGTGTCAACAAGTCGCGCCCAAAAATATACCCAAAACTTCGTTTCTTTTGAACTTTGCTTTCGTTTTTGCGTTGTATTTGATTTTATTTAATTTTATTTCGGTCTCGTCTGATCTGAGCTGAGCTGTGTGTGTGTGTTTTTTTTTTTAATTTCTTTTTTTGGGTTAGTCACTATTTTTATTTTCGACCGCACACGCGAAAGTCTGCAAAGCGACTGATACCAACAAACGGGCCGACGATCTTCTGGCCAAGACAGAGTTGCGCATGCGCCTGCTTTTCGCTGCGACGGCGTCGGCATTTGCGCCTGCGCCTGCGTCAGCGTCAGCGCTTGCGTCAGCGTCGTCGTTAACGCCAACGTCAACGTCATCGTCGGTTGACTGGCAAACAACAGAGACAAAGTCACATTTTTGTTGGACCGTTGCGTTCTCAATATGCTAATGTGACAGTTTGCCATGGTGTCGCCGCGGTTCCTCTTGGTGAGAGTCTCCCGCTCAGTCTGCCTGTCTCATTTATGTGTGTGTGTGTGTGTGTGTGTGTATGTGCGCGTGTGTGTGCGTGTGTAGAGCACTGCTTCTGGGCACTGTCCGTTTAGCGTTTGCTTATCATGCCTTGGACCGCCAATACACCGTGAGAATTTAAATTAATTTAAATTCGGTTTTAATATGACTATCAAATTGGTAGATAACCCATTTTCTGAACGGTGCCTGCGCTTAATAATTTTAGAGTTATGTAACTGCATGAAGAGAATTTTAAGTTTTATGTTTTTCATAATTTATAATAATATAAAAAATGTACAATAATTTGCCGATAGCTAAATCAATTTATTTATTATTTTAAGATTATGATTATAATATAATTTTATTAATTGTGTAAATAAATTTGGCTAATCAACTGATTAATATGCGTATTTATTCTTTGTCATCATAACAATGATATTTTGGTATAAATTCATTGACCTTCTGCATTGTAAGAGGGACGAGGAAATTTTAATCCCATTTTACTCCAAATCATTTGTAGCTTTTATGTTTTCCGACGCTTTTCACTTGCAATTTGCATTTTCATGTTAAGCTCCGTTGCTGTTGTTTTAAATTTTCTTTTTCTTTTTTTTTTGTAAGTCATGAATTTACAATCGGTTGATGAAGTAGACGGCGAGGTGGAGACACCATTGGGGGCAGCGTGCGGCAAGATGAAATGAAAATACAGCAATGTCAATTCGCATTCAATGTGTCAGCTTCTGCTCCGCTTGATTCAACAAACAATACAAAAATACATGAATGTTGTCCTCATGGTTGATTTTTCAGCAAAAGGCTCAATTAAGTAATTTATATTGAAAATGGAGTGTAAATGATAATGGTGACATAATGATTAAGATAAGTTTACCTTCAGCGACTCATGGCACAGATTTTTATATTTTCATATGTCTAAGGTGCTTTAAGCCCATTGACTTGCCACTTCCTCTATTCCTCATATTGCACTCATATGTGCGGGCCATAAAGTCAACAATCCGTGGTAACAAAAATAAAAACAAAATAAACTTAGAAACTGCAGAAGGGGCAACTGTCGTATTTCCTTATTAATTTTGAACATGCAAATTTTCGCCCACTTCTCTTTGGCAGATACAAATAGAAAATACTTGGTAACTGGTAACTGGTAACAGTACCAGTTGGAAAAGGCAGGAGTGCATAAAGCGAATCTCTGTCGGCATCAGCATAATGCCACAACAACACAACAACCAGAAGAAGAGGAACATCAACAACACCCATTGCATAACTGATATACAAGAATATTATCATTATTTACAATGAGTGAGGCCTTTCTCGATCTGATGGGTGCACAGTCAACGAGCGTGGCGGAGACCGCCTTCGAAGCGAAGCTCAATGCACGACAGAAGGCGGACAAGCGACGCAGTTACAGCGGACGCAGTGCAGCAGCAACAGCAGCTGCTGGGATTCATGGCCATGGACGCAACAGTATTGGTAGCGTCAGTGCCGGCATCTTTAAATCATTTCACGAGCGCTTCTTGAGCAACGACTATCGAGTGCTGCGTCAGCGGGACGCAGAGTCCGGTATGACGAAGCGAGATTTGGACTCGAGTGGCAGCTCTGATGTGGAGAGTCTGCAGGGCAGCAGCAGTAGCAGCAGCAGCGTAGAGGATCTATTTTCCAACGAAACCGAGCGGGTAAAGTGGCGCCGAAAGTTGCCAGAACGCAGGCCCCGGAGAAAAAGAAAGGTAAGTGACAAAAATCTATAATCCCTTCAATGTTGGCTGCCTTTCGATTTCGCAGATACCACACTATGTGGATCTATTTAAGTATTCCAATCAGCTATTCTACAGTTTGCTACCGTTACGTGGTTTATTTATCGGAGCTGGTCTGCGATCTCAGACGAGCTTGGACTTAATTGGGGTAATTTAATTGACTTTCGTTCGTTGGCTTTGATAATTTGATTAAAATGTGTACATTTTTTATTTTTTTATTAGATAATCGCCAAACTAAAACATTCAGTTCACAAATGTGCATCAGTTGTTAAATTAAATGTTTTTACGCTCTGTTTCAATTTGAGCACATTTCACTTTATTTTTTTAAATAAACATTTGTCCCAATTCACTTTGTTTAATGATGTAAAGGTCAGTGAATGGTGAGAAAAGTTGTGTCTTTTCTCTCTAATTCTAACTTTACATTTCTACTTGCGAAATTATCAATATGTTAATTGCTTAATAATACTTTCTCTTCTTTTTTTTATTGAAAGACCTTTTTGATTTTATAATTAATTTTTAATATATTTTATTTATTTATTCAGTTTAAATTAAACTTATAAATAATAATAATAAATAATAAATAAATAATAATATAATCGCTTTATAAATATAAATAAAATTACTATACAGAATATATATATTTATATATATCTTTGTTCATATTTATATATTGTATTTTTTTTTTTAATATTTTTAATATTTATAAGTTTTTCCAGTACAGTTTAATAGAACTTTTGCTGACTTTTTAAAATTAGATTTGTTTTCTCTTTTTTCTTTGTAAATATCGATTTGCAAACATTTTTGCATATATTTAAGCCACTGTACCTTCATTTACCATCAGCTGTTGCAAAGCTTTCAACTTGTTTACAAACAATCACAAAGCAAGTCGAAGCTTCCGCAATTGGCTCAACAACAGCCGTTAGCTCTCCAACTCAACTCTTACTCTTCACCATCTCTCTCTCACTCTCTCTCTCTCCAGCATACTCTCTTTGTGTTTCGCTTCCGCTCTTGAGCGTTTTGGCGTTTTATGGCCAATGTGGCAATGGCCCTGGGCAATGGGACACATGCTGACTGCTCTGCGGTCGACAGACCCTTTTTGGCTTAGATCTCGGCCAAAACTGTGCTGCTGCAGCATTGTCATAGAACTTTTTTTTTTTTGTTTTGACCATTTTGTGCTCCATTGGACTTTAAAATGTGCGCTGCTTAAAGTGAAGCTGTGCGCGTTTTGAATTGTATTTTTTGGTTTTGGTGGGTCCTTTGCAGTTTGTGCGAGTCTTCTGGCTGATACGACTGACTTGGCTTGTTTGGCTTTATTTTTGTGCTGTTTATTTATTTTTTGGCTGGTTTGCATCGCTTCAGTGCACAAGCTCAACTGTGCGGCAATGGCATTTATCGTGTACGTTTTCCTTTCCTTTTCCCCACCCTGTTTTTTTTTTTTTTTTTTGTTAATATTATTATTGTTGCTCTGCTGCGGTTGTTGTGGGAATTGTTTAACTAGGCGCATTCATTTTCAAAACATATAAACCAACTGAGTGCAGAGAAGCTGCAGAGCACATTCTTTGTTGCCGGAAGTAGTTCTCCTTTTGTCGCTGTGCGCTCAATGTTGCAAAATGTTAAAAAAAAATATATAAATAAAAATAATAAAAAAAATTGTGCGCCACTGTGTCGCCCCGAAAATGCAATCAACAGACCCAGATCTATGACGTAGAATTTGGCTGCGATTCTAAAAAAATTTTATTTTGGTTTGCTTACTGTTCCGTCATCTAATGGCACAACATCTACCATCTACCATCCCGGTAACAGATCCAGTGCGTTAAACAAGACCACACCTTCATGTGCCACATCCTCATCCCACATCCCACATTGCACCCCAGACGAGTCACAACTCTCCACTAGCTGCATAAGTGTGCAAGTTTTCGATGATTTATGCGTGGTACTTAATGCCTCCTTAATTACATTTTATGTAGCTCCCCGCCACCCCCCCTGCGTTACACTAGAATGCGAGCATTTTAACATATTTTGTTGAAAAAAAAATGATAGCCAGCTGGGTCGCTTTCAGCACACAAATCATATTCAAAGGAGCAGAGCAAAAGTGAAGAGCAACAACAAAAAAAGAAATACGTAAAATTTGTAGCAGCTGGGGGTTTTTTTTTTTTTTTTTTTGGGGCCATTGAGGCGCCACTTTCACTTGTACTTTCACTGCGTGCCAACATGTGGCGCTACGTGCTATTGTCGTCTGACTGTAACTGAAGCCATTTTGGGGACTGGATCTTTTTTTGGTACCCGGACACCGTCCAACCAACTGGCAGTGCTGAGTGGCAGTCAAAAGAACTTTTCCCCGCATCCTTACAGATTGCAGTTCATTGCGACCAAAAAAACACACTAACAAATGTATTCATGCATCTCTTAGTGTCACAGTGTGTGCGTGTGTATGTGTGTGTGTGTGTGTGTGTGTGTGTGTGTGTGCGTCTGCTGGGATTTTGAGCGAGTACCCCCAGAAGAAGATGGGTCCATCTGATGTGGGCATACGAACATCTTAAATGTGCCAAACAAGGTTAAATCTCAGTTACGTGATTTGTTTATTAGGCTCAAATGGCATTCAAATTGATTTCGCTCCTTGCTGAACGATATGTGATAAGTTAAGGAAAAGGACTTTTTATACAGAACCGAATATGTATAGAAATGATTTGAGACAGTCAAGCGCCATAATGGTGCTAGAATGATATTTATAAATATTTATAGGAAATGCGATCAAATAAGTCTTTTATTATTGC
Organism: Drosophila melanosoma; assembly: GCA_035042045.1. NCBI lineage: Eukaryota > Metazoa > Arthropoda > Insecta > Diptera > Drosophilidae > Drosophila > Drosophila melanosoma. The sequence continues at coordinate 132,441 of JAWNLY010000100.1, read as the reverse complement.
ATTTTATTAATATTATTTATTTGCATACATAAATAAAAATTTGTTGAACTGATTTGAGACAGTCAAATACCATAAAGATGCTCAATTTATTTTTATAAATAACTATAGAACATTCGTTCAAATCTATTATTTTGATGTATCACCCAAATATTTGTGTATAATATAATAATATATATAAATTTTTTTCTGTTATATTGATTTAAAAATTGTATAACAGGCATCTATTAAAAATTAATAAAGCAATTGTTAGAACATGATTAGATTTTTAGAAAACCACCCTATTAAAAATTAAAATTTATTTGTGCAGGTTCAACATAAGCAACTTTTACAATTTTGTAGACAGTTGGTTAATTCGATTATAATGATAATCTCTAAAAGGAAGCCAACTGGGACAATTGTCGTTGGCAGACAGTGAATCAAAGAGCAAAAAAATGCCCTTGGGCAACATTTTTTTTTTTTTGCTGTGTGGCACATTCATGTTAAACAAATTAAACATGTCGAGTCCGACAATATGAAAAACATCGAAAGCAGCCATAAAAACATAAAAACTATAGTCAGATTCCTTTTGCATTCGACTGCAACCGAAGGATTTGGGGCCGCATGCTGCCAGGGATGCCAGGGCTGGGAGTGTTTCCACTGACTCGGAGTCATGTTGTTTACAGTTAACACGCGAACGTGGTTTCCTGCCTCGGCTTTTGGCCACTCGAATAATTTTTTGGTGCCTGTTCTGTTTATTAAATTAGTGGCCTTTCCAAACAACCGCGTAAAATATACAAATTTTCTTTGTTTTACTGCTGTTCATAATTTTTCGGCCATGGCCAGAGCAGCCGCAAAAAATATGCCGGCCCAAAACCCAATGAAGGTCAACAATAATTATACAATTTATACAACAATTGTTTTTGACAAGTGAAAAATTGTGTACTCTTGTTCAAAATACATTTTACCGAATAGTTTTCGAGTGTTTTAAGTGAGAAAGTTTCATTGAATGTTGGCAAGTTTTTTAATTGAAATGTGGAACAAAAGTTGGGTCTGGCAGAGGATATCCTTGACAGTGAATTATGCATTTAGTTGAGTGTTGCAGATAAGAACAAAACAGTTGAAATTTTTATGACTTTTGTTAGTCGCTTTCGACAATTAGTTATATCAAACAAAAGTTTGCCTTGCATAGCATAACAATTGAAGAATTCCATTAGGTGTATTAGGTATTTGCACATTTTATTGGCGAAAAAACTTTGTTTTGGTTGGCTTTTATTAAGAACCTTATTTAATAATCTTTAAGAAAAACGATGACATTTGCCTATTTTTGTTAACACTTAACGAGACTGTTGACAGACCGTTGCCGGGTCAACAAAATAAACAACTTACAGCAGCTCCCAAGAACCCAAGCCTAGCAACCAAAAAAAAAAAATAATAATAATAATAACAAAAAGTAGGCGGTAAAATCGATTTGAAAACCGTTTTCGGAAAATATTCTATTGTTAAATTTATTCATTCCTCGCTGAAACCTTTAGCTGTGTATACGAATTAAAGCTGCTGAAGAAATAATATTTATAAAAGAGTGGAATACATAACAAAAAGGAAAGGGGAACAATGTCGATGTTTGACAATCCCGACCAGCTGAGACAGCTGCAGGAGTTGCTGTGCCCCCGACGTACAAGGGGCGGCAGCAGCAGCAGCAGCGAGGATGAGGACGAATCTCTTGTGGTGCATAAGCAAAGTAAGTAAATGGAAATAGAAGTTTCGCAGTAACTCACGTTTCATGTGAACTGCCACGCCCACTCCAGCACCTGGTAGCATTGGGCCGCAGGCAGCTGGTGCTGCCAAGTCCGGTGGAAAGAAGAAAGTAAATTTGGTGGCAACGCCACTTGAAGAGCCGCCAAAGCCAGAGCCCGCTTCGCTTGAGGAGTGGCAGGAGGCGCAGGAGCGTGAAGATGCGGATATTTTGGAAACACGCAAGTGCCCCGAATACACAATGACCTATCGCCAGGCCGTTGGCACTGAGGATGTTTTTCTCCAGGTTAGCCTCGAAACCCCTTTTCAAGTATCGGCGATGTTTGCTAAGCTGCATATTTTTACATTTAGATGGGCCAACGCACTGGTGCCTCGGCGAGCTGTGAAGATCTCGTGATGGAGATATCGCTGCCCGGCGAACAAATGGATGTCGACAAAATGACCCTTACACTGCACGAAAAGGAACTGGATCTGGGCACAGCTTTGTACAGATTGAAGATGCCGCTGCCCCATACCATCAATGTGGATCGATGTCAGGCCAAATACGACAAGGAACTCTGCAAGCTGCGACTCACGCTGAGATTACGCAGAGAACTGGACTATGTCAATTTTTAATCACACACACACACAAGTCTCGTATCGTTTCGAAATTCAAAGTACTTATTAAATATTCATAATAAGTAGTTGAGCTTTATCAAAGCCAACATTGTGTAAGAAATTTAAAATTTAATATCCTGCTTAATTACACAAAATTGCTAAGCAGCTTATTGCTCTCATTCATATTGCTCATATTTGCACTGACAAATTACGCATACGCCGCATTGACCCCGAGGTCAAACTCAAATTACGCATATATATATATATATATATATATATATCTTTGGCTAAACATGGTCCTTTCAATTACTGCAGGCTCTGATGTCCAAAATCACTTAAGCCAAATATTGTTCAAATGCGGACTGTTTGGTTACGCATGTATCCGCGCCAAACAACAACTAATGCAGCTTCGCTCTTAATTATAACTCTTTAGATAAGTTATGCTCTGCGCAGCATAAGAGCAAGTTAACGTCATTAACTGTTGTTTTGCATATGATAAGACTCTCCTCATTAGTTTAGTGGTTGCTCGCCGGTCTGGGAGCAATAGCACCAGCAGCTGCAATTCGGCAGCTAATCAGTTCTCTTCGATCGATCGGGAATTCAAGTCGCGGCGCGGTATTCGATCGCTTGCCGAAATATACTTTGTTTAACTGCTCAATTCGGAGCGTACAACTAATAATTATAACTATTTTAAGTTTTGCCACGAAGGCAAATAAACCATATTTATACTAATGCAAATATCGTGCATTTTTATTTATTTATGGTGAAAAAGCTCATTAGCTTAACATTTGAACACCACGTGACATTAATTTAAATAATTTGTATTTATTAAAAATTTAATCGATAGCTATTGAAAAAGCTCAATAGCTCAACATTTGGTGACCCCGACGTGATTTTTCGTTCAAATAAATACAAATTATAGCGTGGTTAATAATCGTCGCGCCCGCGCTCTCGCATCGTTTTCGCTATTCTCGTTTCGTTTTGTGCTCACTTTCGGTTCAGGTGGTTGACCTGCATTGGCGCCTGCGCAGTCGATTCCCTTATCGCGTTTGCTTAAACAGTTGCAGCAGCCGTTACTGCATTGTTTATTGCCCTTTCGTTTCGTTTTGCTGCGCTAGTGAAAAAAAACTTTGCCCAATTAACATTGCGTTCGGTTCAACTTGTGTGTTAAAAACATTTGTGGAAAAGTTGAACAAATAAAAATGCATAATTCTGCTGCCGTTCAGTCTCCTGGTGCCCCGTTTTACAAAGCCAAGGCCAGGGCTATTGATGAGCAAGTAAAACGGATGGCCAAAGCAATTGCTCCGGAGCAAATTGTGCATCTCAACGAACAAGAGTTGGTTGTTCGGCTTAAGGCGTTGGAAGGTGCTCAGAAGGCATTCTACAGAATGCATGACGCATTGGAGGAGCTGGACTACGATGAAATCGGGAGTGAGCTACGGGCGTGTTTTGATGACTTCTCAATATTAGTTGAAACCAGCTTGCGACGCGAAATTGATAAGCGAAAGTCATCATCACCGTTTTGTTCGACTATGAGGCAAGATACATGTGGTGACAATCACACATTGTCTCAAGGCAGAATCCGATTGCCTGAAATCAAGTTGCCCGAGTTTAGTGGAGGGTATACAAAGTTTGCAGAGTTCATAGCGATGTTCTCTTCAATCATTGATGCGGACTCAGGACTTTCGGATGTGGAGAAGTTTCAGCACTTGCGATCGTGTCTGAAAGGATCAGCCTTAGCTAGTGTTTCGTCGTTGGAAATTAGCAGCGCCAACTATCCAGTAGCATTGGAGCTCCTTAAAAAGCGGTTTAACAACAAGCGTCTCATGTTCCAAGCACATGTCACGGAGATTTTGGGATTAGATTGCATCGAGTCGTCGTCAGCAGTTAAACTTCGAACCCTTTCGGATAGGGTTAACGCCAACATTCGCGCTCTACAAAGCCTGGGCAACGTTGAGCAGATTGCGGGCTTCATTATCGTGCACAGTTTACTGCAGAAAGTGGACAAAGCAACGCAGACTAGTTGGGAGGAGACAGCACCGGTGGATACTATTCCGACCTGTGAGCAGTTCATGGCATTTCTGGATCGACGATGTCAAAGGTTGGAAAACGTGGAACACGCTATGGCAACGTATACGCCTAGCTCTAAGTTGGGGAAAAGTGTTAAAATCGTTAACACCAGTAGAAAGGCCTTTCTTGCTACTAAATCCAACACAAATAAATGTGTGCTTTGTGAGACCTCTGGCCACTTAATTTACAACTGTTCCCGTTTTGGAAATCTGTCTCCGCAACAGCGTCTACGAGAGGTAAAGAAGCTCAACCTTTGCATAAATTGCCTGTGTAAAGGTCATCGGTTAAAGGAGTGCAGCTCCACTACCTGCAAACGTTGCAAGGCCAAGCATCATACGCTTCTGCATTTCGAGAACAAGATTGACGGCTCTCCAGTTAACTTTGCTCCGCATCCGCCTGCTACAAACCCCTCCGCAACACTTGTAGCCCAAAATCTTAGTCATGACATAATGCTCTTGGCAACTGCTGTAATCAACGTTAGAAGTCGTACGGGAGATTTAGTCCCTTGCCGAGCGCTACTTGATTCTGGTTCGCAGGTGCACCTTATTACGTCTCGTCTAGCTCAGCAGCTCCAGCTGCAAAGGCATCGCTCATCTACGTTGATTTCAGGATTGGGGGAGTCTACTGTTCCCTCAGAATGCTATTCAGCCGATATACACTTTCAATCGCTAGCATCTTGCGTACTCTGCCAACATCTCAGTTCTCATAGCTCCGTCTATAACTGGAAATCAGCCTAGCCACGATATTAGCACTGAGCTCTGGAATATACCCTCCAATATTCGATTGGCTGATCCAGAGTTCTTTAAGGCGAACAAAATTGATTTGTTAATTGGAGCTGGCCTGTTTTTTGAATTGTTGGATGTCGGTCAATTCAAAATCGGTCCTGGTTTGCCCATTCTTCAAAAAACTCAATTGGGCTGGATAGTGACAGGAGGAACTTCTTCAGCGAGCCCTGCCTCATTGATAGTCACTACCTCGGTTCTGATGCCAAATCCTAGCCCAGATCACACGCCTGATGAAATCGTTCGTCGGTTTTCGGAGGTAGAATCGTGTTCTCGTTTAGTCAACGAATCTACCAAGGAGGAACTTGATTCTAAACAAACTTTTGCTCGTTTGGACACTGGCGAATATTCGGTTCGCCTTCCAGTCAAGCATACTGTGGATCCACTTGGAGATTCACATCAGCCGGCATATCGTCGTTTTTGTAACCTCGATCGCAAATTAGAGCGTCTCATCCTGGTTGGAATCACATCAGGCATCCCAGTCTAACAGTAGATTGGAAACACAAGGGCACTCAACTACTCTTGCGGAGCATCCAGAAGGCGAATCTGAGTGATGAGTCTAGGGCTCTTCAAGACGGACGGACGATCGCATCAACCAGCTCTATTGCCTCGCTTAACCCATTCATCAATGAGCGTGGACACATCGACTCTGTCCGAGAGTTTTGTGTCTCTGACGACATCGAATGGGAATTCATCCCACCTCGCTCACCACACTTTGGTGGACTTTGGGAGGCAGCGGTGAAGACAGCAAAATACCATTTTTATCGGTCGGTCGGACCCTCGGTTTTGCCCCTGGATGATCTGCGCACACTCGTCTGCCACATTGGGGCAACAATAATTTCTCGACCTCTTTTTCCACTTTCAGAGCACCCTGCAGATCTGGATGTGTTAACTTCTGCGCACTTCCTTGGCACTGCGCCACTCGCTATATATCCGGAGCCGGATGTCACCAAGCTAAACGTTAGCCGCCTAGATCGCTGGCAGCGTATAGCTTACTATCATCACAAATTTTCTGGACTCGTTGGCGTGATGAGTATTTAACGCTTCTTCAGCAACGATCCAAATGGAGAACATCCTACCCGGGAGTTCACATTAATGATGTGGTCCTTGTAAAGGATGAAAACTTGCCACCCCTTAAATGGCCACTGGCTCGTGTGGTCGAGCTTGTTCCTGGTGCTGACGGCGTTTCCCGAGTGGCTGTTCTCAAGACGTCAACTGGAACAATAAAGAGAGCTGTGCGCAAGTTGTGTGCGCTTCCGAAAGAGGATGCTGTTGAAAGCCCGTGTCTTTCAACGGGGGGAGAATGTTTGGTTACGCATGTATCCGCGCCAAACAACAACTAATGCAGCTTCGCTCTTAATTATAACTCTTTAGATAAGTTATGCTCTGCGCAGCATAAGAGCAAGTTAACGTCATTAACTGTTGTTTTGCATATGATAAGACTCTCCTCATTAGTTTAGTGGTTGCTCGCCGTCTGGGAGCAATAGCACCAGCAGCTGCAATTCGGCAGCTAATCAGTTCTCTTCGATCGATCGGGAATTCAAGTCGCGGCGCGGTATTCGATCGCTTGCCGAAATATACTTTGTTTAACTGCTCAATTCGGAGCGTACAACTAATAATTATAACTATTTTAAGTTTTGCCACGAAGGCAAATAAACCATATTTATACTAATGCAAATATCGTGCATTTTTATTTATTTATGGTGAAAAAGCTCATTAGCTTAACATTTGAACACCACGTGACATTAATTTAAATAATTTGTATTTATTAAAAATTTAATCGATAGCTATTGAAAAAGCTCAATAGCTCAACACGGACAATAAACAACATTCAAAAGTTAAATGCAAAACCTGCCATCGCTCAAAATTTAAAAAAAATAAAAGTAAAACAATTTAGTACTCAACTAGCTAATGCCCTGTATTAAGAGACAAAAGTGTGCGTTTAAGAAGAAAACTAAAAAAAAAATATTTCAATTTATCAATATAATTATATACAAAATGTACTTAATACATTTGGAATACAATAGTTGGTTTTGATGTTGGTTTTTAACATTTCCTGCTGCTTACAGAATATGCTCATGATACCCTTTCTCACCCATATTATGCATACAGGGTGTGCTTATCAAAAGCTGGTATTCCTTTCAAAAGTTGGGTTTTTTTTTTTTACTTTTTTTGGGTAGCAAATCGCCGCTCGAGTTAATACCATACATAAGGACGAGGATTGTGGGCAATGGGAGTCGCTGTGAATGCGGCTGCGTTTTGCCTCATTTACTTTGACTGACTGAGGCACATTTCAATTTGTGAAAGCCGGTCAGCGGCAGTGACTGAGAGATGATAAAGTGTCGTTACAGGCACTGGTCTTTGGCAAAAAAGTTCATAAAATTTGACATAGAAATTTGCCGGCAAATAATGTTAAAGGCTCAAGTTTTGGGACTGGCCAAAAGAAGCGCGTGCATCGCATTGCGAATAGTTTTGTGCTTAAGAACTTGGCCAGTAGATTTTTGTTTTTTAATCATGTAGCCATGGAAAAGTTTTTTTTTTTTTTTGACGTTGATAATCATAAATCATCTATCGGCCGGCAACTTTTTTGGCCAGGACAAACTTTAAATTTAATTTAATGGCCACGAAATGAGATGCTGCCAACACAGCTGTTCAAATTCCTAAATTTCTAATTATGCTAAGTGCCTTTGCCAGACTGCAAAAACCTTGTAAGAAACTTTATTAGAATATGACAGAAAATTTGGAGAATATGAAAGCATTTTGATTTATACGTTTCATTTTAGTTCAACTGTTTTTTAAATTTTTGTTTGTTTGTTTGTTTGTTTCGGAAAGATATTCTTAACTTCAAAACAGCTGCAGAATTCGGAAAATAATTATTTTTATCAAAATATCTTTTGTTGACCCTTACAAAAAGTAATATTTGTTGCCAAAAGCTTTTTATTTTTAAAATTTGAAATCAAAATGGCATTGGGCAATCAACTGTCACAAAAGCAAACGACAACGTCAAACTTTCTTGCTCTCAGCAGCACTTAAGGATATTCAAGAAGAGAAGGGCAAAAGGACTTTACTTTTCTGCAGCCTCTTCCTATTGGTGTCCGCAGACATACGTTGAATCACGTTCACCAGAAATTCTCAAACTTGCCCCAAACACCACAGACAAACTTGGATCCTTTGCAAAACTAACAAAAATAGCTGCGTTGACAGTGGCCTGAAAGAAAACAAACAGAACGTATGCCAAAAAAAAAAAAAGACTTCACAAATAATAGACATATATCCTTCTATTAATACCCTTATAAGGGTAACAATAACAAGTCAAACTTTCTAAAAACAAAATTTATTTTTCTAAAAAAAATACTTTGTATTTTTCAAAATTTATTTTTCTGAAAAAAATACTTTGTATTTGGCGGAAAACTAAATATTTTAAATTGCTTCAATTGAAATGCAGATTGTTGGAAAAAAAAAAACTGATTTGTCTGATTTAAAAAGAAAATCTTAGTTTGTATAGCTATTGAATTTTTTATTCGGTCTGTTAGAGCATTAAAAAATCGACACCAGTAAAATACTGTTTTTTTTCTTGATTTTTGTTCTTTGTTATTTTTTTTCACTCATTTGCACAAAACGTCATTTGCATCATCACCATGATTATTATGCTTTTTCATATGCTCCATGGCAAACACTAAATAGCACTGGATTTTTTTCAGTTGAGGCGCAACATTTTTTGTTTTTTTTTTTTATCAACACTCGGAAAAGTTGAATAGCAAATAGAAAATTCGCATGCAAATTCTCCCATGTGCAACGCAAACTTTTGCGGTGTGTTTAAATTTACTTGCTCAAAAAAAATATATATAAATGATATAAAAGGAAGATGACAAAAATGTTGCCCAAATGGAAAAGTTTTGGAAGTGTGAAAATGGTTTGCTGTGTGTGTTGTGAAAAGCGGAAAAATTCGTATTTCTGATTAAAAGTGGCATTTGCAAAATGCCCAGTGACCTTGATTACACAAGTTATTGCTGTTATTTAAGTACATTTAATAAATAATATGCGGTGCACTTGAAAATGTAATAAGCCGCAAGTGCAATAATAACTGCAGATTTTATTTATATACGGTGAGCCACTGACAATGGACAAAGGAGTAGTTTTTATCCAGCGAATTGTTGCTCGACTTTTATTCATTTCGTTTCAGTGCCTCGCAACTCCTCAGTGGGGCATGCAACATTTACTTAACCTGCAAAGTGGTCGAACAGCAGTGGAAAAATAAAATGAAGCTCAAAAACAGGTGCGAAATGAGCAGCAGCAGTGACTGAGAATAGGGGCATCAGGATAATATAGGGGAAAGGAACGTGAAAATACTTTAATATTAAACATGTTGGGAAAATATGAAAGTGCGTTGGGAGAATGTGGAAAAACTGCCTCAACTGAATTACGACACTTCAAGCAACTTAAACAAAATCCAATTTAAGAATGCTCATTTTATACAGAAAACCGTTTTTATAGTTTATCTTTTGTAACCAACGTTTAAGCAGCTTTACTATATGTCTATATATTTATTAAATATATATTTATATAATTGGTAAATACAATGCAAAATGTTATTTGAAGAACTTTTTAGTTTCAGTTAAACAAAGCTGTTAAATTATATCTACATCTATAGAAATCCCCAGTTAAATATCTGAGTAGAGAAATCCAAGCCAAGGATTAGCCAAATCTGGTCATAAGCAAAACCGTAAAATTATTTCATTTTGTGCAGTGAAACGTGAAGCAAATTTTGTCTGACTACCTTTTATTATTCGGGTTCCATTTAAATCTGCAGCTCTTTTTAATTACCAGAATAACATTTTAAATATTGTATCGGATACAGAATCAGAATTAGAAAGCAAGCTTAGCTTTAAGAATGCAAGTTTTGTTTTTAAAAATGTATTATTTGCATGCAAACAATGTGAATAAACAACAGTTTCATATTTCACATGCAGCAAATTTTATTTTGCATTCGTACAAAATACAAAAATCATTTAAAAGTAAATTTGAAGCGAAGTAAAAATAAAAAAGTTGAGCAAACTGCACAAAACATATCCTAAATCAGCATAAATGAAAACACTGCTATAAATTCTATATTTATCTAGTTGGCAATCTTAAACTCATAGTGGAATTCAAAGTGTTTTTTTTAATAATCATATTTTCAATAAACGGAAACCGACAAGTTTTTTGAATGACATATTTTCTTAAAATGCTTAAACTTCACTAAGGAAAAACACATTGATAATTACTTGAGTAATAATATTTTAATTGATATCGCTTATCATCGTGATAATTTTAAAAAAACACCTTTTATAAATTTTTATAAATTCTTGAATGTGTAACACACACACACACACAGTAACAAATTGTATAATCCCACATTATATTATATTAGATATGATGACAGCAGCTGCTGCTCAGAATTACTTCCCCCCAATTGCATCAACTGCAGCTGCTGCCACACAGTGTTCACAATTTAGCAAATTCACAATTGTTTCGAGCAAATTAAATGTGTAAACAAAAGCATTTAAAGAGCCAAACCCAAGACAAATGTATGTCACACACACACACACACACACACACACACATACGCCATGTGGTGCGTAATGTTGTGCAGTGCTTGGAAGGAAATGGGAAAATCATTGTTGGGAATTTAATTAAAGCTCCACTGTAGTAAACAGTGTATGAAGCCAGCGGTGCCATTAACACATTTTTCAAGTTTAATTTAACGTAATAACAAATTTGCTAGCTGCTCCATACGAGTCCAAAGCATGTACATACATAGATCGTAAGAGCCATATAAATTAGAGAAGGATATGAACAGCAGCAGCTGGATGAGATGGCAAACCGGATGTCGGCAACTTGGCCACACGCAAGCCTTGTCCTTATCTGTTGCCAACTTGCCAGCTTTTCGACTTTTAACGCCTTGTCAAACGCACGCAAGGCGTTTGTGGCTAAGAGCCGCTCGTTTTGTCTTATGCGAGTAGCACTCGAGTTGCTCTTTGCTCCTTGCCCCCCATTCCAACATAATTAAGACAAATGTAAAAACTACAAAAGGACATGCCAAAAAGTCACTTTCACTTCGAGCCAGACAAAAGACGTACAGCCGAACAGCCGAACAGGTGCCAGATGCCAGATGCCAGGTGCCAGTTTGCCCATTACTTATCCCTCTCGCCTTGTTATAAGTCAACATAATTTCACTTTATTTTTCCGACCTGCCCCTGCATTTCACCTACGGCATTTCTATAATGTCGACAATAGAAATAGACAAGAAAAACTAAAAGAACTCATGTGCCGAGAATAGGTGGCTTATAAATATGCTGTAGATGATTCCAAAGTTTCATTCTACTTTAGCAAACTGCAAGTCGTAATAATAAAAAAATTTTATTCAACTTTTTTTTATGGCGAATATACATTGTAATAGAAATTCTTTATTATTTATTACCATGTTCGCATTATGCTCATTATGTCTTTTATCACACTCCGTACAGGGTATATAAAAAGCAAATGTCAATCTTTCAGCCAAAAGTGGAGTGGTCCGCGTGGAATGCTCACATGACCTATTCGCATTTATCTCGAGAAGATGTCTTTTTAATGCAGCCATGTGGGCGTGTTGGGCTCGTTATAAGACAAGCAGTTATTATGGTTATTTATTATTGTGTTAGCTGTTAGTTGTGCACAGCTGTTTGAGCCACATATCACGTCTGCTCTCTTTTTTTTGCCAGCCTTCAATTAGATCATCAATTAGATGCCATATGATGAACTTTTCATTGATATTGATAGACGAATGATGAAGAATAATAATAATGAAATAATGACACAAAATGAACTTTAACTGTCAAGTTAAGTGCAAAGAGTCGTGATTTTAGCTTAATTGAATTTAATTGCATTCCAGCAATTTTTACTTTATTCAATCTGTTTTTTTTTTTTTTGGAAAATAATTAAAAGCTTTTTTTAGTTGCTGATTCTTTTACTAAGCATTTGAGCAATGTTGACCCACACACATATATATATATATATATATATATATATATATATATATATTGGACGGGATAAGTTAATAAAATCGTTTGTCTATATTCAAACTTGAATACGATATTTTATTAGGATCAAGCAAAGATTTCGCTTATTTCACATATTTTCTAAAATCTGTTTCCCTCTTAGCCAAAACGCTTTTGGAACCATTTATTTTACAAACTACACTGTAATTTATAGTCTACTTTTTCTAGTAAAATGTCTTTGCAATAAATACAATGAAGCATCAGTCATGCGAGTATAAATTGCAATTTATAAAAGTTGTATTACTTTCGACGAACATTGAAGAAAAATTGATAGGATATAGGGTATTCACGCAGAGCACAACAAAGAAATCAGCACTATTTCGATTAAGGATATATATATATATATATTGTATATATTGCTTGTGCAGATTTATTGCTTTATAGCGCTGAGAGGCTTAAAGCTCAGGCGACAAATAAATTCACCCATCCCAAAAAAAAAAAGAAGGAAAAATATCAACGAGAATGTGGAACATTGGCAAAACCAACTCGTTGGCAAACAGCAATTGAAACTGTTTTCAAGTAGATCGAAATGGGAGATGAATCCTGCATTTCCGTCATTTGGTTTTTGGTCTTGGTCTTTTGTCTTTTGTCTTTTGCTGCGTTGGCGTCTTTTGCCTCCTTGCCACATAAATTTATTGGAATGGGTTTCCCTTGCTGCACTTTCATGATACGGTTCTCTGTACACTGTTTGAGATTTATTTGCCACAACGGCTCGTTGCCCACTCTGTGTATGTATTAAAATGTCTCTTAATTGATTTCCCATGATTTTATGAGTCTTTTATTTGTACTCATAACTCCAACAATTTTACATATTTATGACAATATGTATTTTGTTAGCAGGCTCTGCTTTTATTGTTTCCAGCCATTGCTGCTGAATTGTATTTAAGTATTGTATTGAAACTTCTACAAAGTTGGCAACTGTTTAAAAAAAAAACATTCAAAATGTCTCAAAAATCTATTGAAAATATTTCCTTGCCGGTTGCCAATGCAGATGCAAGCAAAAATCTGAATGAAAATAAGTGTGCAAAAAGTGCTGAACCTGTAGCTGAATTCAAGCAAATTAATATTCTACAGGACTCATTAATCGAACGTAATGAACGCATTGGAGAGCTAATTAAGAATATCACTCAAAGCCTGAAGTACCCAAAAATTAATAAGAAAGCTGTGCTCCAGAATGGATCCACTCAAACAGATCCGCTTATCAAGCCAGGACTTCAAATGATCGCCGAACGCAATGGCGACTCTGTCGCCTGTCAAACCGTCGAAAAGGATATGTTTGCCTGAACTGAAGAAACTTAGATTGTTTTTAGATTCACGTTGATTTAATTTTGTTTATTTATTTATTTTTTTTTGTTTAATTATGATAACAATATTTTCAAGAACTTGATGTTAAACACAATTCCAAGCAAATTTAATGTAATGTATTATAAATTTAAATGATAGAAAATTTAACTATCAATAAAACTTATGTGCGCACAAATATCCTTTAAAAATTGCATCAATTAAAATAATCGACAAATTGTATATATTATCAAAAGCACTTTTTTCAAAAACAGAGCAAATATATCAACACGAAGAAATTGACTGTAAAATATAATCAAAATGAATTTAGTTTCTCTTGACGAATGCTAAATAGCTTTTCATTGAAGAAGTCAACAAACAGCAAATTGCTGCAGGACATTTGAGAACTACCAGGAAAATTTGTCATGTGCATTTTGGCGCCAAACTATTCTCTATGGCAACACATAAGACAAAATGAATGCAAAAAGCAGCACTTTGGCTTCGCTTTGGGCCTTGGAATAAGTGGAAGTTGCAAATATTCAACTATATTTTGTTTGTGAATTTATGGTGAAAACTGCGCCAGTCAACAATAAAATATTTCCATAGGGAAAATTATGATATATTTGTATATTTGTATTGTAAGCTTTCAAACATGACTAAAATGCGATTTATCAAAAGAATTTTTATCAGGCGACAGCTTTCAGTAGCAGAAGCTGTAAAAATATTACTATCAATAAAATTTTGTTTTTAAACTGCATATTTCAATAGTTGCTTTTGCTTCTGTTTTTGATGTGGCTACTTGACGCGTTGCAACAGTGGCAAACACTCAGTCAGTTTATTTAATGATGTCCGTCAGCTGTGCAACGCGACTCAAGAATCCTGGCTAAGTTGACTTTGCAACAGTTAAAAAGCAACAAAAGAAAATGTGCAAATAGTAAAATACACAGTTTACATAAGAGGGGAAAAGAGTGAAACATTAAACAACTGTGTTGGCTCATTATAATTGTTTTGCGAATTGGGATTAGCTACTTTATTAGCTGTAATTTAATTTACTAGAAAAACGTTGACTTTAATGTTAAAATATTAATGCGAAGATTATTGAATAAATTTTGTAATTACACAAACTATTTACAGAATTAAATGATGAATTTGTCAATTAGTTGTTCAACTCAAATTCCATTACAAAATATGTGTCAAGAGAATATAATTTTATTATTTAGCAATTAATAAATTACAAAACTTTAAAAACGTTAGTAAATATTTAAGCTATTTAAGCAATTACACAGCAAAAGAGATTGTGGGATTAAATAATATAACAAGCAAAGTTGAAAAATGTCATTCAAGTGGAATTCGATTACAAAATATTACAAATACTGAAAAATGTATCAAATGCGAACATTTGTGAAATGTCACTCAACCAAAGATATTCGAATTTACCACAGACATTTACAAAAGTATCTGTCAAAAGCAGTAGGAAAAACTAATAATAACATTTGTGATAATCGGACGAACGAGAACTGAGTGTCCAAATCAGGGAAATGTGCCTTCATTGAAAAATCAATTGAATTGAAAACGAAAATGAAATCAAAATCGAAATCGAAATTGAAACAGAAACAGAAACAGAAAACTGATGCAAGCCAGCAATGATAAAGCGGAAATTCACTGATGAGTTTTCGGAGTCAGGCAAACGGAAGCATTCAACTACCTATTCGAAATGTGCACTGTCATTGGAGCATTGAAAATGACTAAGTCGGATTAGAGACAGTCTCTCTCGACGAGCTTGTCCAGTTATATATGTATTGGCTTAAACTGCTTAAACTGCCAGCTGCTTATGGTAATCAGCTGCAAATATTCCATTGTCAGCTTTGCTACAAAATTAACATTTCAATCAAATCTATTTTGATGTGTCTGACTTGGCTTATCCCCTAGCACCTCCCACCCCCCAAAAGGAGTGGCAACCTCATCATCATTATTCGGTTTATTCTTATTGTTTGGTGGATAAAAATGTATCACTCAGATTATGTGAGTATTTAACGAGCCCAAAAGAACTTGTCGAAATTGATTGATTAAATATTTATTCAGACGAATGCCCTTAATATGTCCTCAGGAGATATTTCATATTGAGCACTAAATTGTTTATGGTAGAATTGGAATTATTAGACATTATTTTTAACCACACTGATGCGTCATTCATTTGATTGCCAAATTATCGAAAACTACTTGGAAAGAACTTAGAATTATGCCATGAATATCTTTGAGTGTAGGCAGAAAATTCAGCTTTTTTTTACATCCATTAGTTAAAGCAGAACTATTTAAATTCAAGTAAAAATATTCCACTTTCAATCTTGCTAATCAAGTTTTTGCAACAGTCCAAGAATATAAGCTTAATAAAACACAAGCTAAATAACTAGTTCGTTTTAGGATTGACTGTCATATTGATGGCATATTTATTGTTGGGCACAGCCCGCATGTGGCAAGGACCTTGTCTTCATTGTTCTTCATTCAACTGGCTGCTGCTGCGCCATTTGGTTAGTCAATAGACAAAAGACAGCGCTGGGCAACGGTTGGAATTGAACACTTGAAGCGAGCGATGGGCAGACAGACAGACCCGCAGGAAATCTTAATTAAACAACTTGTAATGGCAAATCCTTTATAAAGAGCCAACAAACGAAACCAGGCCAGGCCAGGCTAGAAACCCCATTTCCATTCCCCGAGTTCCCCCAGCCTACCACTGGACTAGCACAGCAAACAAAGGCAAATTTCTGTGTTGGTATTGAACAAAGGCCAACATTTTGCTGCCAGGCTGCTGAGTTACACACAAACAACTAACCATTAAGCAACACACACACACACACTCACACACACACACTCACACAAACACACACACACACACACACACACACACACACACATACACACTAAGTGCATACGTGCAAAACAATTTGGCGGTTTTTAGCAAATTTCGACTTTGATTACGAGTTACGAGCTGTCTCAACCATTCATTGGGTTTAACAAGCGTCTCAAGCATCCTAAAAGTGGCTCTTATCAATTTAAAAAAATAAAGCTTTATTGGCCAAAATCATTTTAAGTGAATTTCCGGGAAGAGTGCCACAGTTTTGGGCTCCATTAAATAGCTAATAAATTTACATTTCGTTTCAATTTATGTTACCTTTGAGAGTATTGGCAATGCTCACGAAGCCGATTTTAATGGCATACAAAAAAACTGTTTGTATTATAATAAATCTCGACAGGTAAAATGCGAAAGTTTTGCATGTGTGCAAAATAAATATGTTTAAAAATTTAGTTAAGAACTAGCATTTAAGACGGGCCACTTGATGTATATTTTGCATCGGATTACAAATTAAATGTTTTAGTTTCTAACTATTTTCATTGGGTTAAATATATATTTATATAAAATATTTCCTTATATAGTTGTGCAAGTTTCTTTAGTTGCTCGCATTAAATACTTATTTCTCATTTAAGTTTATTTTTCATGATTTATATTTCACATCAGACACTGAATTGTTTTTTTTAGCTGAATAAGCTTCAAAAAGGGAAAAGTTTTTCTACAAAGAAAGAGTAAAAAAAATAGATAGATTTATTTTAACATCATTTGTCAGCGTCTTCATAAAGTCACAAGTTGAGAACTCTAAAATTAGTTTGATCAAGTTTTTCTCTAACTAAAACATTGACGACTCGTCCATGTTTTAGCCCGTAATGAAAACAGAGAGTATTGCCAAGTTGCAAAATATGGCTCTTAGTTGCGACTGCTTGTAAACATTTGTTTGTTTCAGTCCATTTCACTTACTCCTTGGATATTAGTTGAAATATGCAAAGTTTTGTCCTTTTATTTCCTTTTGCAGTTACTGGCCAGTTGCACGAGAAACTGTATTATGTTAACTAAGTGCGGGATTCCCCTTTTGACTTTGCCTGCATCTAAGGACCAAGAGATTTTTCTTACTCATTTTTTGTTAAAAAAAAAAAAACAAAAAAATGAGAAGGAAAAATGCAAAATGAAGTAAGTTGTGAATGTTGCTGAAAAGTTGCGACTTGGCTACTTTTACATTCACATTATCAGAACTTTTGCGCTGGCAATTTTTCATGTTTTCCTCATGCTGCCCGTGTTTGAGTTCACCGCCGTAAACAGTGAAGAACCGTTGTTGCTCTTGTCATCATCATTATGATCATCATCATAATCATCAACATTACATGACGTACATGAAAAACTTACGCTTGAAGCATGACGCAAATGTGTGTGTGGAAGTGTGTGTAACTGTGTGTTGATATGTGTAAGGAATGTGTGTCCTATTTGCATCCTTGTTGCCAGCAAGGACGATGCGATGCGAAAAAAAAACTTTGCTCATCTGCCATCTGCCAAGTCAAATGAGTTTTGGGTAAGTTAGCGAAAGTTGACGCTTATTTAATGGTGACAGTAATTTTTAATAATATCATTCAATGTGCCTCACGCAAATACAAGTTAAAATATTATCATTCTGTATTAAAAAAACCTACATAAAAAAATATGAAATGAATCCCCATTAAAAATTCGTCGAGAATTTCTATGCATTTCGAACAGACGGTCGGTCGATGTTGTCCGCCAATCGCCAGGACTTTGTATAGCTCAGCTTATTGCCCCAATGCTTGCAGATGAAGACTTCCGAACTCTGCGCATGTTGCAGCATGCGATGCTGCACAGTTTCCTGCCGCATGCTGACAGCCGTCAGGCGTTGCGTTTGGGCCATTGTCGTCTCCAGTTCGCGGCGCAAGCGGATGCACTTGCTCTTCAGATCCGTGCAAATGCAGTAAAGTTCATGTGAGGTGCGCCCAACTGCCTTGTTGCTGCTCCACCCCGAATTGGACAAGTTGAGCGACGATAGCGAAATGTTTGACGACATGCCCGAACTGAGTGTCGACAACGATGATGATGCTGATGTTGATGATGATGATAAAGTTAACTTCCTTCCCACTCTATTGGCATCCGACTGATTATATTTGCGATCCAAACGCTGTACGAACCCAACACAGCTAAGCAAATCGCTTTGGATAAGCTTGCACAGAGTCAGCGCTCGATCCAATTCCCGTTCCTCGGTTCTGATCATAATATTTGAATGTTTTGTGTGTTTGTTTGTTTATGTTAGACTTTTTCGACGTGTAACACAGCAAATAATTTCGAATGTTGCTTAAAAAGCTTTGCTTGATTTTAAAGAAATTTAACTCTGTTTAGCAAAAATCAAAATATGAACACATCATCAGAGGCAACTTAGAAATCTGCTGCTCATGCCACATTTTTCTATCTATCTGAGTGAGTTCATCATCAAGTGCAACATTGTTAAGTTTTCCAGACAATCTGTTCAAATTTGTCTTTAATTCCGCATTTTTCATCGACTCACCATTTATCAGCAAAAGTCACGTTTATTGTGGTGTCGCCAGCTGTTGGCTTGGCCATCAATTTTCTTGCATTCTCAGCTTGGCTAGAAACGAGGGCTGTCAATAAAAAGAGGCAAAGATGTCTTTTAAATGCTCGAAAAGTGAATAAAATAATAAAATAGTTGAATTGCAGAAAAATAATTTTTTATTTTTTTTAAACAAAAGTCTTATTTTCTTATTTATTTGCTTATTATCATATTACTTTCAATTCCTTTCTTCATTGCGTTTTCCAGACAATAAATCGCAGTTTAAAAGATGCTGATCCGCTGCGAAATATGCAATCGTATTTCAAACCTTTTTTTGCCAACTTATTTTACCCTTCATATTGTTTTTACTGTGACTCCTCCGTCGTCATTCAAAGGCCAAAGAAGAAAACTGCCAACATGCAATTTTCAACGCCCAAAGCGACGTTTACTCGTTAGGATCTGCAGGTTGTCGTTGCCCCTGGGAACTTGAAATGGATACCTGATTGGGGAGTTGACTCTGCGAGTGCCTGTCCGCCTGTCCGCCTGTCCGCCTTTCTGTCTATCTGTCTGTCTGTCTGCTCTTGGGGGGCGGGCAACCTCAAATAAAAAACAATTTCAGCTATGCAAACAACCCACTAAAAAGAAAGGAGAAAAAAATTAAATTGGTAGAAAATGTGAAAATTGAAATCCGGAAAAATAAAAATCGTAGCAACCAAAATTATACGAAGCGAAAACATATTTGAATACTTTTCCAGAATTTCTAAGTCTGTCCTTATATTTCTTTATAAATCATTGAATAAATGCACTTTTTTTGTGTGAAGACAAAAAGCGCGAGATTTAAATATTATTCGAATTTTTTGTAAGTCTTAATAAGTTAATTTTAATGGAATTTCTTTAAAGACATTTTCGCAGTCCCTCTTTTTTTCCATTTATAAAAATAAATAAACATGTTTTTAATAAATTCGCATAATAATAAAATACACTTTTTACCAGTCACCTAATTTGTATAGAGTATTAAAAAAAACATAATTCATAAACAACTTTAAACATCAGTTGGAAGTGGCAGAGTCATCTACAGATTACTTTAATTAGGCAACGCTGCGTATACGTAACACATGGGTGGGGATGAAAGTGTGGCAAATAGTGTGGCAACCACACAGGAAACGTGTCGCGAAACGCAAAGCGACCAAAACAAGCTGCTGGCAAACCTCAACTAAAATCGAAGTTGCAAAGTATTTGACTTTGCGTGACAGGAAACGTGTTGCAAAGTTGTTGGTGTTGTTGTGGTTGTTGCTGTTGACACCTGCGCGAGGTGATGCAGCAGCTGCTGCCACCATAGTGTGGCATGGTTAGATTGTTGTTGTGGCCTTTCAACTTTTCAAGTGGTTGGTTGCATAGTTAAACCAAATGACTTTTGGTGGTCGCAAGTAATTCATCCATGGATATGCCCATAATGAGCAAAGTTCGGCCAATAAACTCCAAAAGCGATGGCAATCACTGCCACTTTCTCGAAATTCTTGAGTACAACAAATTTTTTCAATCAAATCAATAAATACTATTGCCCATCAAATTTAATAAAATCGCTTCACTCAGCTGAAAAAATCACAAACAAAAAAAGAGAAAGAAAGAAGATAAAAATGAAAATGGCTCGTTTGCTTTGTAAATCGACCGTTGAAAATTAAATGTTTTTCCCTTATTGTTTTTTCTTTTTATTGTTTACTAACAACGAACTTCATTAAATTTTATTATTTCTTCTTTTTTGTATTACTTTCGTTCTAGGTAAATCTTGAATGTGTAAACAGAGAATGCATTGCGAGCAAAAAATATAAGTAAATATAACATTAATTATACAAATGAAATAATCTGCAAAGTGCTTTAGCATTTTTAGTTTTCTTCTAAGAATTCCTAAAGCATAATAAACTTAATTCTAAAAATCAATTAAATTCATTTTAAAAGACTGGTTTTTAAATAAGATAAATAACTACAAAAAGATGTTTTGTAAGTGAATTTATTATATTATAAAGTGAATTAAAGAATTTCCAAAGCATAATAAACTTAATTCTACAATCAATTATTATTTGATAAAGTGTAGAAAAATATTGAAATCGAATATGTAAATTCAATTAAAATTTAAGTCAGTTAGCATTAAATTTGTGTCACAGAATGAATATTGTTGACTTGACCGCCCAACTCATCAATTATACAGAAGCGAGTTTGTTATAACTTTTCTCAGTGATTGAACTGTACAAAATGTTTGTCGCCTAATGAAAAACGCACAGGTGAATTTTCGATTTGCTCATGTGTTTGGCAACTTGGCTGCTTGGCTGCTTGTTGGCCAATAAATCACTGTTCAACCGCACATCAATTTTAAGGCTACCCAAATCCAAATAATGGCGGAAAGTGCTTTTAGCATTTCAGGTGTGTTACAGATGTGTGTGGGCAGATGGGTGCGTTAGTTAACTGTATTATGTTGGCCAATCAGTCAACATTTTTACTGTGTGACGATGATTAAGCTCAAATATGTGCAAAGCACCATAAACCATACCATAAACTGTCAAATTTGCGGCAACGAACATGAAACGGTACTTCACAGTCTGCCTGCCTGCCTGTCGCCGGGCGTCGCTGGCGTATGCATAATGTAAAACACAAGCAGCTTAAAATTTTATTAATTAAAAGAGTTTTCATACTGCGTACTCAAAAAAATTGTCAAGTAAGGTATTTACTGCCAGCTAACAAATAACAAAAGAAAGAATTCATTTATTTATTATAATTAAATCATAATCAAATTGGGCTTAATAGTAGTAGAATTTGTCGAGCACTTGCCAAATGTGTTTTTACAGGGTATTTTCTAGTCGTAAAAATAAATGTGAGCTGTGTGTGCGGGGCAAAAGAAAACTTAAACCAATGTCGCCAACAAAAAGTGCTAGAAATGCACTCGATATATGAGCATTTTGGCTTTCCATATATATATATGTATAACTGTATGTGTGTGTGTGTGTGTGTTAGTGAGTGTGTCAATGTGTGTGTGTGTCACTGTCTGCACTGATGCATATAGTAAGCCGATAATGCGCCAACAATGGCGCCATCGAGCAGCACTATTCGACTAAAATCGGCTTATTGCCGACTTGACTTCGATTCGCTATTCACAGCTTAAGCTTAAGTGGATAGCTGTAAATTGATTTGGCATTAAATTGATAGTTTTATGGTTTTCACTTGACAGTTTCCTAAATGTATTTCGTGTGCAAGTAAATGACAACAATATAAAATACAATTGATTGTATATTAAATGCAAATATAAACTAGTCAAACATCAGTTGCAATCAGTTTTTTTTTTAATTTGCTATGGCTTCATAATTCACAATTAAATAACGAAATAATCTTATATAACAGTTGTTAGCAATAAGACAACATTAAACTCAGATTTTTTACCAGTTGCACACATTTTCGCTTGTTTTATTACGGCTTCGATTCATCGCAGATAATCTCTTCATAGCTCACATCTTGCAAATCAATTGGCGGATTCATTGAATCGATTAGTACCTCATTTTCCACTTTGTCTATGACTGTTAAAGTATTTTTCACAGTTACCTTCAATTCCTGTAACTCAACCATTACCTGAGTAATGCGGCCCAAGTTTTCTCGAGCACGGGCCAAAGTTTCAAGAATTTGCTGATAGCCATTTTCATTAATGATGCGATAATTTGTCATATTCTCCCGGGTGCAATTTAATATCATAAGGCGATAATCTGCACTGTTCTGGTCCATTGCAAAACAATATCAATTATATATATATATGCAATCTATAATATTTGAGTTTTGTATTGTTGTGAGTCGCTTTGTTGAATTGATTGAAATATATAATGAGATTTGAGTGAAACCCCACAGCTACTCAGAATATTAGTTGATTGATGGCACTTACATAATACAATTATTTGAGTAAGCCGATTAGCTGATTGACTAATCTGTATATGGCATATGACCAATTGTCAAATCAATGTCATTATTAACAGGCTCATAAAACTGGTCATAAATGATTTGGGTCTCATGGCAATTAAGTTATTAAAAGCTTCCAGACCTGATTTAACCTGCCTTGCCCCCCTCTGCTTTGTGTGTTTATGTTTCTGTATAATTGATTATCCCGTGAGTCAAACATGTCCTTGGCGCGCGTTCTCCCTCGCCTGTGTCCCCTGTGCGGCAAGGATAAGCCATTAAGACTTGAAGATGATTTAAATTGGAAGGACAATGTTAACAATTTGGATTTTAATTTGATTTTATTTATGTTTGCTTTCAATCCTTTTAACTCTTAAACCCAATTTAGTTTCGTCTTAATCCCCGCTGAAATATTTTTTTTATTCCAACAATATTAAGTGGCTTAAGTATTTGATTTTTGCATGACATTTCTCTTTGGGTTTCTGTTAGGTGTCCTTCGCGCAGTGTCCTGGGACTTTTGTTGCCTAATTGGATTAATTGGCCGCTGTGGGTTTTCGCTTCAGTTAATGTGAATGTGATATTTAACATTTTCATTCTTTTCTTTTTGTTCCTTAAGTTTAATTTACAGTTTATTTTGATGGTTTTTCTAAATATTTGAGAAGTTTAAAAGTTGTTTGTTTTACTTTTAATAATTAAATGTAAATTAAAACACAATAATAAAATAATACATTTTTCAAAACACTTTGCACAAATTAAATAAAGTATACAAATATTTTTATCAGCAAATTTAACTTAAAATCGCAATTAAATTTATACAAATTTTTCAGTGGCGAAACATGCATAAATTCTTATTTGGTTTATGCACAAGAAACTTTGTTAAATATTAAAGCACTTAATCGGTAGTATTTCGAGTTGTGCACACGCAACTTATTCACACAAATTGTGAATGCATAAATATAACGTATACGCAGGAATGCCAACCAAATGGTAAGCCAAAGAACAGGAAATAAAACCAAAACTGTAAT
This sequence comes from Drosophila melanosoma, assembly GCA_035042045.1. Taxonomy (NCBI): domain Eukaryota; kingdom Metazoa; phylum Arthropoda; class Insecta; order Diptera; family Drosophilidae; genus Drosophila; species Drosophila melanosoma. The sequence goes on along the minus strand of JAWNLY010000100.1, from coordinate 108,556 downwards.
CCGAGTCATGAAACTGGCAACGCAGACAAAACTCAAATCCGCTTCTAAACAATTTGTCGCAAATACAAAAATACACACACACACACAAACACAAAACAAAAAACATATTTGGAGAGAATCCCTTTCTCTTACAGTTTTATAGGGTGGTGAAAGACGACACCTGTTGCCCTGTGCCAGCAACTTACACACTCAATTTCATACACTCACTCACTCACTCTTGGCACTTTGCGCTCTTTGATGCGTTTGTTGTGCTCTGCTCATTCGCCGGCATCAACATACATTATTTGGCGCCTTGACACAATCTGGTTTTTTCTCACTCTTTGCTTTTTGCTCTGCTTCTCGCTCAATGTTGGAGAACTGGCGCTTCCAGCTGCTGTGTGGCTTTGGCTGCTATGGCTCAGTTCGCAGTTTAGTTGCCGCTTGTTAGTCGCCACGTGCGGTTCGGTTTCGGGCATTCGCTGCGGCTCTCTCTCTTTCTCTCTATTTTCTCTTACTCTCCATCGGTCGCTGTTTGAACAAATAGTACGCGACTTTCTCGTCTCCGTGTGTGTTTTGCAAGTGTGAGTTTGTTTGTGTACGCTGAAGTGCTGCGTCGATGTGTGAGTGTCATTCGCGTGCCTTACTAAACAGTTATATAGATATACGTATATATATACATATATATATATATATATATATATACATAGACAAACGGAATGAGGCATGTAGGCAAACTGGCGGACATGCGGATAGGCAGACAGACAGACATTCATTTCCATTGCGTTGGCGTTTGCATTCTAGTTGCGCTGTCGTCGTCGCCACGGCTGGTTTTCCATTACTTTACGCAGCACGATCTATATGAACTTTTGAATTTTAATTTTTTTTTTTATTATGATTCTTTTTTTGCCTACTAACATCCTCAATCTATCCCCCCGTTCTATTTGCTCCGGTAGCTTGCGCCCTTGTTTGGCTGCAGTGAATTTGCAACTGTAATCAAATTTGACGTTTCATTTATAACTTGGATTTGGTTTTAAATTTGCTTGCGGTTTAGTTTTTTACTTTTCTCTTGCCGCCGCCGCTGCCGCCGTTTTGTCTATGCCACTAAATCCAACAAATTATTTACGAAAATCCAAAGCACCAAAAACTTTGCCAGCCATTTGGCTCGCCTCGTTTTTTGTGTTTTTTTGTTGTGCCCATAACACGGGTGAAATTTTGTTTATACAAATGTCGAAAAAAAAGAGAACTAAATAAAAAAAAGGAAACGGCACAAAAAAAAACATTGAAGATACTCTTTTAAGCATGGCAACCTGTCAAGTGTTATGAAGTGTCTTACGAACTTGGCTCGAAAAGCTTGGCTAAATGCCGAACTGACAAAATGATGCATAAAACTAATTACAAAATGTTTATAGCGCAAGTCGATAAATCTAAAAATATTTCATAATAAATTACATAAAACATATAAAAACTATAAATAATATAAAATATAATAGAGGTAAATATATATAATAAATATTTCAAAATATGCTTGAGATTTGTAACAAATTGTCAAATGAAAATGCGTTCGATTTAAGATTAAACCAATTAAAATTATATTTATAAATATTCGAAGACACTTTACCAATTTTATAATGCAGTGTTCACTGGACCATCGAAAGTTTACAATTTTAGTTAGCTAAATAAAATCAGCTTATGTTTATTACAAATAATTATAATATTAAATATTGTTTTATTTAATGCAAATTTGTTGACTTATTTAATATCAATTTCATGTTTGTTGCCACAAATCAATTAGCCTGTTATTTTATACAAACATATTAAAAAATATTTACACGCCCTTGTAAAATCATCCCAAACTGACAAATGATTGTCCAGCAACATACATTTCCACAAGTTGTAATTGATACATAAATATTGTATCTAAAGTTCGTGTAGCAAATAGAAATAAAAGAGAAATAAACTGAAAACAGATCTGAATTCGTATCGAAAAAATGTGACAAATGTGGAGGCTTTTTAAAAATTCATACAGATAAAAGAGGCAAAAAGCAAAATGGATTTAAATAAAATAGAGAAAGTGAAAATGTAAATAAAAAATGGCTTAGGGCAGATGGCTAAAAAGCTTATTGAAATTGAAGTCGTTTGTGAAAAATAAGTGGCAAACGATAAGCCTAAAATATTAATAAATAAAATATAAAAAAAACTTGTCAGCGATAATATATATTGATCAATAAATGCTATTGTATTCTATATACATGCTTATGTTTAAATATATACAGTCCACTGGGCAGCCAGTATTCCATAAAATTAGTAATTTTAAAGAACTTTTCACACTTGTCAATATATTTTTATAGATATACAGATATTTTCTATATTTAGACACATTCTATAGTTGGCATGTGAGTGAGCATTGCGTATGAGTAATAATCAATTCTTTTCAAGATTGATGAAAGATTAGAAAACAAATCAGATAAAATGCCAAATTTCATCAGCACAAATAATAAAAACAAATAAAATAAAATAGAAAAAACCCAACAATCCTTATTAATACAAAAGCAATTTCAGAGAAAACTGATCACACATCAGGGTACAAAAATATTAATTGAAATTGCTGCGACAGCAGTCAAACCACAAAAACTACCCAATTAGCGAGATTTAAAGGCATTTAACAATAATCATTAATAAAGTTAAATGATTCAAACACATATATTATTCATTTATAATTATTTTTAATGAATTATACTAATTATACTAAATGAGCAAGTAATTTTATTATAATTGAGTTATTGCAAATATGTGAAACAGATAAGCAATGCAACAAAATTGTTTAATATTTTGTAAAATAATAAAAATCTTTCATTGCTACAAATGAACAATATATAAAAATATGTTTGCTGAATGCGTATGTGAAAGGAATAAGCACAATATCTGCTCGATATTATTTTTGACAAGTCAATCGGTAAAAATTAATAATTAACTCTCATTCGGCTTACATGGTTAAATAGCTTTATTTTGTTAATTTAATGAGTTGAATTTTGAAGCACCGCCGCTCATTATTAATGAATGGCAACATTCGATTCAAGGATAAAGCTTTCAATGCCATTCGTATTTTACATGCCACGTAAATCAAATAGAAATTTAAAACCAACAAAATGGCAAATTAATTGATTTATTTTAACGAGTGGCAACAGGAGCCACTTAAAACGACAGCAGCTCCATCAGGGAGCAAAGAGTGAAAAAACTGCAAATTAACAAAAACAAAAAAAAAACAAAATGTAAGCCTCCAGCGACAAGCACAACAACAAAAGAAACGCTTGACAAAAGTTGACAATTTTAATTATGGTTTAAAAGTCGACATCCGACGTTTTGTACTTTTCATTTTCTGCCGCTTAATTAACACTTTTGTTGTGTATAAGTGGGCAAGGCTTTTAATGTCAACCATAAACCGCAGGACATTTTGAGGACTGCTGTTTTTTTTTCTTCGTGTTTTATGAGTATAAAGCACAGATTTGGCTCGAAAAATTGGTTATTTTGCTGCTGTTTGCGTCCAATTTATGCAAAATTCGAGATTAAAGCTGCATTTGTGCATTTGATTTATATATATTATATTTATATATATATATATATATAGTTATATATATTGTGCGGTTGCTTCATTGCGCATTCAAGTGGCCCCGTTTGCCAAATGTAAATGAAAATGGGAATAAAACCAAACCCAAACCCAATAAAAAACTTGTCTACACGGCCAATTTGGCATTTGAGCTGTGAATTGAAAGCTGGCCCGGTTCTGTCTGTGCCTTGCCTGAATTTTGGCTAGCAATCTGTTCAAAGGAAGCGATACACATTGAAACACACAGATTTGATTAGGCTTAGCAAATTTTCATAGCCTAATTCGCGACGCCTTTCAAATTACGTATGCGTAACGTGTAACGCTCGCGTAGTAAAACCGTCAAAAGAGCATCACGTTAAAGCCAACAAACAAACAAAACACACACAAATACAGAAACACACTGGTTCATCAGAACGGTAAACCGAACGCGCTGAAATGGCAAACATTTGCCCACCAAATGAGCTAATTAAAGGCCTATTAAAAAGCCATATAAATTTGTAATACATATATTTAAATACACAACTTTTTCCTCTTTGTCCAAGTCTTTTTTTTATGGGCTGCTGAGTGATTAATTTTCATATTTTAACTGACAAAAAAAAATATGAAAAAGGGTTGTACAAAGCATAAAATGGACGTTACACAAAAAGGTCGAGCAGCATGCAAAAAACTGCTCCTCAGTGTTATCCATATTTATGCATAATGCGAGTGTCGACGTGTATAATTAACATTTACATTGAAAGCATTCCGCGCGTCAAATGTGAAACATGCAACATGCCACGCCTGCTCAATGGCCATTCACACGTACGCATACCAACCAACACATACACCCTTTTAATATATTAATCAAATGCCACACTTGGGAGAATGTTGGAAAAAAAAATTTGTATGCGATAATTGCAAAAACATTTTCCATGTTTTTTTTTTTTAAAAAGCTGAAGGATACTTTTAGTTCTGCACACCAATAATAGTTGCAAAAGCGTTTCCATTTAGAAATATTTCAAGTTTTGCAGAGGCATTTCCTTCGCAATTAGTTTTAAATACAAATTTAAATGTATAAACTGTTTTAGAATTAGTTAATTTATGTTAATTAGTTTTAAATCAAAATTTAAGTGTAGAAACTGTTATAAAGTATGTTAATTTATGTTAACCCTAATCAGTGTGCAACTGAGAAATTACAAATTGTGGCAAACAGCAGTTGATAAAATTTGCTGTTAAGCTGTGCAGTTGCCAAAAACCACTAAAAGGATAACAAGCGATTTTCGCTATATACATTCTCGACTGCAAATGCTAAATATGCTCATTATTCACTTAACAGTTAAACATTGTTGCGTGTGCGGTGCAGTTCGAAACAACAGCAACAACAACAGAAACAACCGCAAAACAACAACAACAATTTAGTAACTGTTTTGTGGGGTTTTTATTTTAATGCTATCAGCACAGCTGTTGCGTAAATCGGACGAGTGCTATAATTAGCAAAACCGATTTGATAACGCCAACTGCAGCGGAACATTACATGCTGATAATTAAAGACAGATCTGAAATAAAAATCAAAAGCGACTCTTCCACAAAATTCCCAACTCCAAGCTCACAAATATTGTCGTGTTTATTTTGATTTTTAATGCAAAATCTGTTTGGGTTTCATTTGCACAACAAATGCAATTAATATGGCAGATAATGAATACGCAATAATTACAAGTTTACATATTGCATTTGGGTTGTATATAATCATCAATTACAATTATTTTCTGGATTTTGAATAAATAAGTGCATAAACATGATAAGCAGATAAACTAATTGCATTCCAATTCAATTTAATTTAACAACTTTGCTGCCAGTCAAAGCTGTACTAAGTAAAATAAGCTGTCAATCGCAAATTTGACAGAGATCAGAAATAAAAACTGAAAAACTAAAAAACTTTTAAAGTTTGGACAGCAAATCATCCATTTTTTTTTTTGTGTGTGTGCAAACTTGAAAAGTACAAAAATGTTCCATCAAATCTTCTTACTTAGCAGACGTTGCAAAAATAATTGGGAATGTGTAAAAGGTGCAGGAAATCTCCTCAGCTGAGGCACTCTCAATTAGCGCACTCTGACTTCCCGCTTACATTTGGGGGCAAAGCCACTCGCACTTTACTCAAGTGGCACTTCAATTAAAATGATTGTCTTAAATGTTGGCGAAAAAGCGTCATGCGAAAGTGTCAGTCAGTCAGTCAGTTAGTTTCTGGATGCTATTACAAGTGGTCGAGTGTAGTTAATTCATTCAGAGATGCCAGAGAGTTTCCAATTGTCCGCCTACTCATTCATGCATTCATTCACTCACTCACTCATTCATTCACTCATTCATTTATTCGCTTACTCGTTCACTCATTCGTTGTGGCAGCCACAACAATAAGCGGCACTTAATGTGCTGAAAATAACGCACTTGCTCGTAGTTGTCTAATTTATTTGATTACACTTACAATTTCCGCTCTTTTTTTTAGTTGTTCCCCAAATAAACTAAAGTTTTACGCATTAGTTTTCATGTCACTTTTAAAGTGACACAAAGTTTTTGAACAAAACGCTTAACGAATTGCCTTGAATTGCTCGATTTATAAAGCAATATTTAATTTTTTTTTGCTTATCTTATCTGATTAGCCAACTAGTTTTGTTTATTTATGGCTTCAAATATTTGCTTTTAAAATACCCATTCAGCTTGTCTGAAATTTTCTGCTCAAATTCTACTGCAAATATAAAGTACCTAAAATTTCTTGTTTAACTTTAACTTTGAAAACTGTGAACTTCTTGTCAAATAATAAATAGGTTTGCTGCAACAATAAGCAGATTAATTTACACAATTTGCTTCGAGAATTTGCCACAAGCTTAATTGGCAAAGAAAAATGTAAGAATTAAAATACACAAATCACATGTTTTTTTTCCTGGTTTTCCTAATCGTGGGACGATAATGGTCACTTGGGGCCATTAAACATGTCATGTGGATGATATCGATAAGATTGTGTTGCGTTTGCCTTTAGCCGATTATCTTATCGTTGTATCAGAAATGCTGTATAAATTAAGTTTTCTACACAATTTCTACCAGCATTTTCAACTTAAAGTCTTGTGCAAATTGTAAAGGCGGCATTTTGTCAGTGATACAAAATGCCACAAACAAATTCATCGACGAAATTTCACAACGCATGCAAATTATGCACATTAAACACACTTAAGTCTATTGGGTGGGGGTGGGGGGGGGGGGGGGGGGGGTCTAAAGATCCATCTTTGAATGTTAACCACTGACTCTAGAAATTCGTTGAAGCTGAAACAAATGTATCACATCGAGTTGGGCAAAGACAAAGGCTTAGGCTCACAAATATTCACATATTTGCACATCTCTTGAGTCGTAAACATTTGCGGATGCCTCTGCCTGAAATTCATAAAGTTTTTGGGGGGCGTGCAAAATCAATATTGAAATTTGAGCAACAATTTTTCAAACAGCGACCACAAAAATGTACAAAACTGGACGACCATCCATGTTCATAAATATATCTATTTCTATATATATATATATATATATATATAGATATGTGTATATATATATATATATATATATATTACAAGTATATGTGACCACAACAAAAGGACTTGGGGACCTTGTAACAGTTTGTTTGGGGAGGGAGGTGTGATGAGGAGGAGGGATGACTGTTTGCTAATTTGTTGCTTTTGTGCTGGTTCGTTTTTTATGGCCAAGCACTTTGATATTGGCCGAGTCTTTTGTTGTTGTTTCTATTAATTAATAGCCATGCCCGGCACATGGTCACTTCCATTGTCATTTTTGGCAATGAGCTGTGACCAAAGGCATTCGTTCTGATTAGTCTGAAAATGTGCCTTAAGTCCACTAATAACAGCTTTAAGTAATACAATAGAATTTAATAATAAATGATAATAGCAATGAGATAATTTAAATTGCATTTACCCACATTTCCCAGTTAACTTTGAATTGAACATACTTTTTCTTGCTCAAAAGTTATCCTTACTGCTTATTTTGTCCTGCCTGTAATTGCCTCCTGACCTTTGACTTAACTACAAGCAATCCAAATAGCTTCCTCTATTATCACTCAAGATTATCACAATTTAATTGTATTAGCAAAAACATTCTCGAACCCCTTTTTTCGATATCTGCTTTACTGAAACTACTACAACTATTATCGATAAGTCTGTTTGGGTTGCCAGAAATAATACAAAAATGAAGCGTATTATTTTCTGCTACCCAAACAGATTCATCGATTCGATAGTTGAACAAATGTGTAAATACAATTTGAAAAGCACATAAATCCTCATGAGATGCTTCCTTATGGGGCAAGCAGTTACAACACAGACCCAACTTCAAAGTCCAAGGCTTTATGATGTGGCAGGCTGAAATACCATCTGCAATTTGTTGGCCAACACCAGATGTTGCCGGGCTTAAGGCTCATTTGTTGCACAATTGTATTTCAGTATTGGTAGTTCATAAATAAGCATATAAATTAAATAAAAATAAAGCCAACGACAGTTGTTAATGTTCTCGCAGAGTCCTGCACTATGAAACATAAAAGTGTCACTGCTTATGTGTGTGTGTGTGTGCTTTTGTACTCTTACAAAGCTTATTAATGTCAGCCATAAAGCAAATTGCAAGTACGTCCATTTAATAACCAAGCATTTGCCCAAGGCCATAAAAACTTTTGGATCAAGTTTGCTAGCTAAATTAAAATCTCAGCTTTTCCTAGTTTCTGGAGACTGTATGTTTGAGTGTGTGTGTGTTCTGTGTGTGTGAATGTGTGTGGTTGCTAAACTAGCTTTAATAATGTGCAAGGGCAAAGTGAAACATAAAAGCATTTTATTAACTTAAACTTTATGCAAACATCAAAAGTAGCATAAAGCCAAAAAGTAACCATAAAAAAATAATAATCTCAAGCTGGCTAACGAAAATGTTCACCTTGGACATCTGCATACGTTGGATGTTCCCCATGAAATTCAAATATTTGCAATATTTATTCAATTTCGGCTTACTCCTTAAGACATTCAGGGCTTATCAATGAACTGACTACAGGCCAAAGATCCTTTTTCCACAAAAAAAAAAAAAAAGTGGTGTCCTTGTTATTGCACACAAGAAATAAAAACGAAACGAAAAGAAACTGAAATAAATAAGAAAACAAGAAAGAATTACAAACATTCCAAAGCCGAAGACTTAATACCCTTTCATACTTTACTTAATATCTGGCAACATATTCTCTTAAAATTATTACCCAAATTGTTGTTACATATTTTGGCATAAATATAGTAAAATAATCAATTTAAATTATTGCAAATAACTGCAATTTATATATATTTTCGCAGAATGCTTTTTAAATCGATGATACCCGCAAATCGTATACAAAAAGCTGCAGAATTGACTTGTCCTCTGGTCAAATACCTTTGTGTGTTGGACATGGCTTTTAAGATGGCCAAATGAAACACGACAAATGGCTAAAAGCAGTAAAAGTCAAAATCAATTAGGGTCACATGTGCCTTTAATAAACCGAAATAAAATTAAATACATATATTATTATTATTATTATTATTATTATTATTATTATTATTATTATTATATTATTATTATTATAATAAATAATAATAAATAAATATAAATAAAGCTTCTTGTAATAAATAAATAAATGCAAGAAGAAAGTTTTCTTTGTGAAAGGTTGATTGTAATTATTATCTTTAATAATAATTAAACTACGTTTCACACAAACGTTTATGAATATAAATTTAAACTCAGATATGAATTATTCTTTCTCACAAATATTTAGTTTATTTGAAGTCTTGCTGTTCTGAAAATATACAAAATATAATTAAAGCTAATTCAATAACAAAAGCCAACAAACTCATTTATTTTCTATTTGGTTCTCTACCCCGTTTGTCAATAAATTAATCCCCTATCAAAATGTAATTGTGGTTACAGCCATTAAACAAGATTTGTTATTTGTTGGCCACTTTACAATCCCCAATCCCCCTCGATGCGTCTTTGTCAGCTTATCCAAACTGGAGCTGTCAACAAATTGTCGACGCTCAGATCAGGTCAAAGTCAAAGTTGGCCGTAGACAAAGACCAAGTCAACTGATAAGTTGATAATAGCCATTGACTAATAATGAAAACTGTTTTGAGGTCAGGACCAGTGCCCTTGCATTGAATGGAACTGTCGGGAAAATTCCACAATCCCGAATACGAAATGAGTTTGGGTCGCCGGCTGGCTCCAGTTAGTCCTGCCAGTTCGCTAATTGGCTGGTGCCATAAAAATTTATTACTTTCAAATCAGTTTCGATGTAGAGTTTACACAAAAAAAAGGGGGAGAAAACAGTTTTGCACAAGTGGCCGAAAACTTGATATTTATTTGTGAATCAAGAACCCAAAGAACTGAGAAATATTTCTTGTTACGTAACATTTTGTTGCATACTTTTTGGGTATTTTTTTTAACTTAGTGTTGTGCGCGACTCGTGAAAGTGAATCAAATAACAAGTAAAAAGTTTTTTAGTCAGCATTAAAAACGCCGAAAAACTTTTCTTTTCTCTAAATAAAATTTCATCATCTAGTTAAATTAAATTACATTAATTATGTTTGCATGGATAAACACTTCTGCGGTTTTTTGTTACAATTTGCATGGCTTTGAATGTTATTTAAGTGTGTTACCCACATGCTTAGCACATTTTTTTTTTTTCATTTCAAACTCGAGAAATTAGTTTTTAATTATATGCGGGCTTGGAAAAAAAAAAACGAAAGAAAATGTTGAAAATGACATTTGTGCAACTATCACGAGCACATTTCTAATTTAAGTTAGTAAAGCAAATAATTAAAAGTAAATTTGCTTTCAACATTTTTAATATATTAACAAAATGCACTTGCAGCAATATAAAGTTTATAAGTGCATAGTTCAGTTAAATGTGCCTTGAATATACTTTCATAATCTACGCGCAAACACATTTTGTAGGGATTGCATTTTGCAGGGCGACAATCTCTGCTTGCTTCGTCTCTTCTCTCTCTCTCCCACTCTCTCTCTCTCTCTCTCTCTGGTGTTGCTTGCAATGCGACTCCTTCTTGTCCTCGATTATCCATCGCTTGGCCAATGGTGCTGCTGCCTTTGAAGAGGCGCTTCTGCAATGCGGCGAATGCACTGGAATAATTTTTATTAAAATGTCAACAGTCTGGCAATGGAGCATTCAACATGAACATTGAAGCCTGCCAAGAGCCTGAAATGTTTGCCAGCACATTGCAGTCATGCATGCATCCATATGTGTGTGTGTGAGTGCGTGTGTATATGTATGCGTATGTGAGAGTGTGTGTGAGTGTTTGTCAAGCATGTAAGTGTCTGTGTTGCTTGGACAATGTGAGAAAGAGAGTCGAAATATGTCAGACAAAAGTTGAGCCAAGCGGCAAACAAATGTTTTTCAATGCTGAAGCGAAGATAAACCAAAACAGTTCACCGATATTTGAAGAATTCTACTTTTAGCATTGGATTGTAAAATTGTACTTAAACTTGAACTGAGTAGTAACGTAACCTTTAAGAGTTTTTGATCAAGGTAACCAATAATTTTTTTTTTAAAAAACAATATCTATAGATATTAACAGAGAAGATAAGCCAAAACAGTTCACCTATATTTGAAAATTCTATTCTTAGCGTTGGATTGTGTGGAGTATTATCTAATATTGTACTTAAATTGAACTGTATAGTAAAGTAACTCTTAAGAGTTATTGATCATGGTACCAATACTTTTGTTTTTAAAGGAATATTTATAAATGCACACCGAACAAAATTATATGAGAATAATGAGTTAACTTGCAAGAATACGTTATTATTTTACTAAGCATTGCATTTTCCAACACAAAATGCAAGAATGCCAAAGTAAAACTATGAAAAAGTTTTGTGTTTTTGGGCGCCACATAACACACGTTGCGACAGGGCGAATCCTAATGTGAAACGTGCAGCAATTAGAAGGCACTGATAATTCCTGTATGAGCACAAAAGTTGCTATTCTCTAAGGCGCATTAAAAAAAAAAAAATAAAAAAAAATTATAGCAGCCTGATTCGCATATCAATGAGAGCGGAGAGACCCACAAAAACAATTTTCATTTACAGCTTCCTCTGAGAGTTTTGAGCTTCTGATGAGCTCACGAATATTTTCTTCTTTTTTTTTTTTTTTGCATGTTGGTGCTGCATTTTTCTGCTTTACCCCTCTCTCTCTCTCTAGCACTATTTCCATTTGTTTCCCTCTCTCTCTCTCTCTTTATTTTTTGTAGCTGCAGCAAATTGCTCGCTTCTGGGTTTCAGCATAGCGTGAGCAAAACAAAAGAAAAAAAAAAATGGCGATAAAACACACATTGAATAGAAAAGCTTAGGAAAATTCTTGAAATTTTTTCCAATGCAGTCTACTGGCCAAGTTCTTCAATTAACTGTACAAAAATTTTAAGGCAAACATCGAAGAATGAACATAATATAAAACTTTATGTTAAATCGTAAATATTTCGGGTACTTGAAGTCAGTGCAAATGGCAGTCAAATCTCAACAAAGTATTGAACTTTGTTATTGTATTTGTTGTGCTGCGGTTGTTGATTTTAGCTGGTGTCAAAGGCGATAAAATGTGAAATTTATTTGGCAATTAAATGGTTCAATTAGGCTTTACTTTGGGGTTATTTGTGGCATAAGTTAGGGGTAAACTGCAAAGTTGCGTTGCTTCTTCAATTTAAATAAACTTTGAATGTGTATTGTGATCGAGCTTTAATAATTACTGTTAAATTAGTTCGCATTAATGCAATTACGCAATTGAGTGGCATTAATAAACTACTATTAAATTATGCACGTGCAATGAATATTTTTTTGTTTTCGCAAATAATTAAATCAATATAATTATGGGCATTAATTACAAACTAATTTCAGCTTATTTATTTATTTTTAATCGAAGCTCCACCTTTAATGATTTATATGCCAAATTCAATTGTCAGTTCTGAATAATATTATATGAATTATTTTATTTGCATATTTATTAAATTTGTCGCATTTACAATTCAAGCAGATTATTAATGGTACAAAACAAATAATATTAGTACTGAATGAAATAAAACAAAATGGCAATATAGGCTGACAGTGATGCTCGTAAATATTCGCACACATCTATAAACTGGACAAGCCATAAAAAATGGCCGACAAAAGGCGAATAATGCGCATATTCGAAATTCGAATGTGCAATAATAAAGAGCAAATGACAGACTCAAGAAATAAAAAACCGAATATTATACGAATTGGGGGCAAGTAAATTGCATTATCGTCGATTTGTAAATTTATTGCATGTAAATAAATTGCTTATACAACAAATCAATTGATGTTGCCTGCTTCTCTTATTGGTTTTGCTGTTTTTCTGTGTTTTTTTTTTGTGTTTGTATTTGCTTTGACATTCGTTTGTACTACCAAGGAAATTGTAAAAAAAAAAAATAGACGAAATCAAACAGTCATCAAATCAGGGAATGCAATATAATCCACTTTTAGGGCGTATCAAAAGTGAAACGAACAGGAACATTTCCACTTTGAGTATTTTCATTTTTTGTTTATTGCCTGTGAAATATTTCCTAATTCATTTTTTTTTTAATTAAATAGATTGCTCAGTCAACCATATAAATTAAAACTCAAATGAAATATTTTCGACACAAAAATGGCTATCAAAATTTGTTTGTTAATCTAAAGTTGAAATTATGAGTGGCGCATTTCATATCAGCATTTATTAGGCTTTATTGGGTGGTGATCATAAATCGTATATTTTTGATAACACATGTTACTTAGAAGTGTCGTGGCTAGCTTTAAATTCGATTTATTTGACACTTTTGCAACGATTTTGTTGAACTTTACACGTTCTAGTTCAACGTACAAATATATTGCCCAGCTGTGCTGTAATCCTTTTTTTTTTTTTTGGCAAATCCATTAAGTAAGAGGCAACGGAAAAATTTACACTTCTTGAATGTTTCCGCACAGTTTGCTTTTTGCAGCACTTGCAATTTTCATAGCCATGCCGCTCGAAGCCAGACCAATTTTGGGGCATAAATCCGTTTGGCTGAGCACGCACAACAAATTAAACAGCACTGAAAAATCGTGGGGCAGCAAAATACAAAAAAAAATACTTAAATAAAAAATAAAATTGCTGGTTGGTAAGTGTAGGGGGGGGAACTGCTAGACTGTGTGTGACTGTTTATGCCTGACCCTCGGCACACACTTTACACATTTTCGCACAACAAAATGTGCCTCAACTTTGTCTTAGGCATTTCAATTCTGTTTTTATTTGTATTTTTCTTTACTTTTTATTTTTTTTTTTTTTTTTTTGTGTTGCCACTGATTACGCAGCAGCAGCAATGCCCAATGTTGATCCCTCGTTAGATGCACGCCTTGGCAAAAACCAAATTGTCACTGAATTTAATTTCGCGTCAAGGTGCACGTTTGAGGACGATTTGCTGAGGGATGGGGCAGAAATGTAGCTCGACTTTTGTCATTTGAATTGGTAATTTTCGTTTCACTGAATGCCAGTGCATAAAAACTACGCACACACACGCAAATAATATACAAACACACACACACACACACACACATAGAAAAAGTCTTTAGTCTTGTTTATGCCACAACGGAAATTGCCTTTTTTGCGCACCTTCCGGCCGCCATTCCATCAGCAATACGACTGCCTCCATGGGCTACCATCATATTTGCCGCATCGTTTGGTTGCCCCTCCACCCTCCTCCCCCTCCCGAGGCTTTTACCTCTAACTGTAGCTGACAGCTAGCGCTGCAAGGATGACTGCTCCGACACTCGACACTCGGCGTGGCACGCATAAAGCTGTCAATGCCAATGTAACGTGTTAATTTCAAAGTGGTTTAGTTTGTTGACGCAGCTTGTTAGAAAGACAGAAACCGTTGCCAAGTACCAAGTCCCCTCAAATGGGCATACCCCCTCGCCCACACCCCTCTTAAAAGCAGCCATCAGCCATCAGCCAGCATCCCTCGAGGCAGCACCTCCAACCCTAATCTGGAGCATAAAATATTTTTGTGTTGAAGCACATGTGGTTTTAATGCCTCACATCAAGAGGAGCAGCAATCCTTTTCCACACACTTTGTTATTGTTGTTGTTACTGCCCCAACCATAACCGCAAAGATTGTCAGCTTGCCTGCAACTCCTTCTTCGATGGCTGCTCCGACATTTGATTGATTGAAGCCTTTTATGCTGACTGCTTACCAGTTGTTGGTCTGCCGACGATGCACACTTTTTGCTGGGCACATTAAGCTTATTGATTAGTCTGGCGAGCGGAGATGAGGAGTGGCAACTGGTAACTGGTAACTGGTAACTGCCAGTGGGTTGCCAGATGATGGCTATGGGAATTTATTTGCATTTTATAATGATTAATTAGCCAAGGGCAACCATCCCAAACATCAATGATAACAAATCGTTGAGCAAAGCATCAAACATTAAAAAACTGAAAGATTAAAAAATGATTAAAAGCTTAAAGATTTTAGGGTAAAGATGGTTTTAAAATTTTGTAAAAAATGTATATTCAATAATTTAAAAATTGCAGACTCTCGATTTATTTTAACTTATAAATATTATTATTAAATATTATTATATTATTCAAAAAAAAAACATTCTATTACTAAAACTGATTATTAAAAATGGGGCAGAATTATTTTTTTTATAATATTTATGAAATGAAATTGCAAGGCTATAATCGATTGGCTTAAGTTCAGAATAGACGTAATCTTTTAAAAAATCATAATTTAGTGTTAACTTGATGGTTTTTAGCACGTTATGCAGTTCATAAAGTGATAAGCACAAATAATATTATTTTTTTGCTCTGGCATAGGCCTTGCTGTGGCATAACTTGGCTTAAGCCAGTGCCGCCAACTACAGACTGACAATTCGGGCTAACACGCAAATTCGATATTCAGCAAAAAAAAAAGAGAAAAAGTCCATATAAAACCCACATTAGCAGCTTGTTAAAATGTATGGGCTCATCTGGATGGCTCGGCTTAACGTGGCCATAATACAGCCCTAAAGCCGGGGCGGGTTTGTTGCCAAACTCCGAGTCTCATTACAAGTTGGGGTCGCGCCTCGGTTTTACATTTTTTTATTTTTTTTTGTGGCCACAATGCCAAATGCCAAGCCAAGTTGGAGGTGCAGATGGAGCAGTTGAAGTTGATTCCCCTGATTCCTACTCTTGGTAATGGGCTGAAGTAGTCGCCCATAACATGGCTTGGGGGAATTGAGAAGGAGCAAATTTGGCAGATGTGGCGGCTGTGAAATGGTAGCAAATGCGAACATAATAAAATTTCAGAGATTTTAAGGCTATTCAATCCAAATGGGCGGCCGAGAAACATGCCTGGCAAACACAAACAGAAAATGCTGACATCCTGACACATAAACAGAAAAAATAAGAGTGGGGATTCGGGCGGAGGAGGAGGAGGAGTTGGGATGAGGCAAACGCATGGCATTGACAACAATGGACACGCAGCATAAATGCAATGAGTGTGGCACAATTGAATGCAACAGCACTAAAAGGGTACACAAAAAACATGCATATGTGTGTGATAATGTGTGTGCGTGATAATGTGTGTGTGTGATAATGTGTGTGTGTGATAATGTGTGTGTGTGATAATGTGTGTGTGTGTCCTGTTGTTGTTGTTGGGGTAGTACTCCAAAAGCTCACATGCAAACCATACAGCCTGGAGCCAGCTTGGCCAAAAACCTCATAAACTTGTTATGCCACATTTTCGCACAAGTTCTGGCAATGAAATTTCCATGATGTTGTTCTTGTCGTTAAGGTGTTGTTATTGTGGCCTGTTCATCATTTTGGCAGCTGACAGTTTGGAACAAGACAATTACCGCAGAAGGGCAGCATTGACATGCTTAAACGTGCTCGAATAACCATAGAAACAGAGAGAGAGAGAGAGAGAGAGAGAGGGAGAGAGCCTTAGCCAATTCTATGTATAAAAAAAAAGAAAAGAAAAAAAACAGAACACATTTTGTCCATTGTCAGTCATGGTCAGAAAGTCACATCCCATTGCCAAAATAAACACATCTATTTTTTTTTTCGCGTTCGCATAGCAAACATATACATTTGTAAATGGTTAAGAGCAGAGCACATAAAGCATGGTTTGTGCTAGCAAATTGAACCCAGACGAAATATGCACGAGGCGATTCATTTTTATTTTCAAACAAATCCCCCTTAAGCAAAAATGTAATAAATCACATTTTAAGCGCAGTTTAACTGCCACTATTTTTGTGAAATTCCACTCATAACTCTTAGCGCAAAAAAGTTGGAAAGAATTCAAAGAATGCTTACGGAAAAAATACCTTCCTTTAGAAACTATTTTTATTCGAGTATAATAAAAAAAAAATGTCAAAAACAAACAAATGAAAAAAGTCATTTTGTATATGTATAAATTTGGAGTCGTAATTTGCACTTAGAACCACTTCAAATAGTTGCTGTGTGCAGGGTATACAAATTTGATTTGTCCTGACAAGCATTTGATGTACAAACCCAAAAAATTCAACGTTGACCGCAATAAAAATATGCTCGCAAAACATGGCGTATGCGCAATATAAATAACTGAATGAAAAGTTGACTGAATAATTGAGCGAATGAGCGAATGAGCGAATGAGTGAATGACTAGTTGGGCTGACTTAAAGTGCCATTCCAAGCACTTCAAGCAATTTGTCTTTGCCACATACGTGACTTATGCCATTCTTCCACTTTCTATATCTATATATATATATATATATTTGTACTATATTTTGTCTGTTTCTTTATATATTCTTTTTTGGCATGCCAGCGTGCTGAAAAATATATTTTAGTTGTGGCTTTTGGTTTGCCATTTTAACGTTTTACTATGCCATACGCTGCGTGTCAAGGTGCGACTGCGAGGTCAGCACTTTTACTCTCACTTTCAGTAGAGAAATGAGACAGCGAAATCGGATAAGGGTGGTGTGCAGCAGCGGAGTGGGTGGAGGTGGGTGGCAAGGCAGATGAGGTAAATCCCAACGAGCGGAAGTCGCGCACTTGACTGAAATGCTGAACCGATTGCACAACATGACACGAAAACTGACAATGATACAGTTAACGGTTTGCATTCTCATTGTTGTTGTTGTTGTTGTTGTTGTTACAGCTGCACGGTTGCTGCACGGCGCTGCCTCTGTTTCCGGTTTGAGTGTGTTAGTTAAATGTTGGCATTTGCCTCTGCATTGCAATGCGATGCGCTGCGCTGCGCTGCTCATTAGGTTATGCAACATATGCACATAACAAGCGGATTATTAACGAGAGCTCAATGTCAAGTGTTGGCACACTTAGAACGCTTTAAGCCAAACACACACTTCTTGGCCAACAAACAAGACAAGCAACAAACGCAAGAAATATGCGAAGGCAACTGAGAAATGCAGGCTAGCAATAAAAGAAAGCGAACAAGCCACAAAAAATGTATCTTTAACCCACCGAAGAGTATCTGTACTCCACAGAATATTTATATTTTTATAGTACATTTTTAATATATAAAAATTCATTTTTTGTTAGACTGCCTATTTTTACTCGATTATTTACTAGTCGAATCAAGTCAGATTTATTTTAATGGAGTATATTTTAAATATATAAATTTAATTGTATAAATAATTGAATTGATTTTTGTCAAGTATTTCACATTAGAACTGAATCTTAGACTGACTATCTTTAGTCGATTATTTACTAGTAGATCTCGTATATATTTAAGTAAAATTAAAAGTGCTGCTGAATTGAAAGATAATCGGATATAAACCACAATGTAAGAGTATTTATGAAGAGAGCACTAAGCAAAAGCCCGAAGGTAAACAGTGAAGAGATGTGTAAGAACTACACACAATGCACACACACCCACACATCCACACACCCACACGCAGAAATGGGGGTCGTTGGGGCAGCTGCAAGAAACTGCGGTGCATTTGTCTTAATTCGTGACAGATGCAAGACAAGCCAAACAAACAAACAAACAAACAGTTGGCTGAGTGCAACTAAAAGCGACAAAAAGCTCCTTTAAGCATGCTAACTGCTGCAGATAACACACACACACAGTTCACACCAAACAACAACAACAACAACAACTAAGTCCCCGAAAGCTTGACAAGATGTGTGTACAATGTACAATGGGCACCTGGGGCAAATTAAACTTAAACTTACACTTAAACTTTGACTTAATTCGTTGCAATTGTGCTGCCATTTTCATTAAAACTTTATCAACTTAATAAAGGATATGATTATTGACAGGAGCACTTTAAAATATAAAATATATGCCAAATATTGATTATTATGCTAGTGATGGAAATTAATTGAGAAAAACTAAATATGCCACAAAAATATCCAGGAAAATTATGTCAGACAAATTACGTCAAACTACCCAAACCAAAAAAAAAATCAATTAAAAAAAATTCGTTTTTGATTTTTTCGATTTTGGCATACAAACACTTAAAATGATGGCAGCTGCCACCACAAGTCGACTTATACCCAAAAAGGTTTTAACCATCCAATCGAAGGAGGATTTCGACAAGATCATTGCCGAGGCTGGAAATAAGCATGTATTGGTGGAATTCTTTGCCACCTGGTGTGGCCCCTGTGCCCTCATCGGACCACGTCTCGAGGAGTTTGCCCACGAATATGAGAATTGCTTGGTCGTTGTCAAGATCGATGTGGATGATAACGAGGAACTGGCGGAGGAGTACGACATAAACAGCATGCCATCATTTCTCATTATTAAGAATAAGGTGAAACTGGAACAGTTTGCGGGCGGCAATGGGGACAAAGTGCAGAGCATTCTGCAAAAATTCTGCGGTAAACCGAATGAAGCAAGTAGTGTCGCCTCATCTTCGACTCCGAAACCAAATAAAATTGTGGCCTTAATTAAAGCGGTAACACCAATCAAACCAAATGGACCGACTCAAATAAAAAAACAATAACATTTGAATTATTGATTAAAACTCCATTGCAAGAATGAAAGGGCTAATTGCTTGTATATCTCAAATTGAAATTGAAATTACATTTTTCTAATGAAAATAGTTTTGTTTTTTTTTTTTATTTTTATTTAAATTCAGACTACATGTTGCAAATTTGACTATAATATTCAAAATTATGACAGACTGCAACGCCAAATAATATTATTGATATACAAAAGCACTTGGAAATAAATATTGTTTCGCTAAAGTGCATTTTTTTTTTTCAATTCTGAACTTTGCTGTTATTGTTTCTTGGCTTATTGAAAAGATGGTCCCGTCAATTCCCCCCTCTTGCCACCTTTTTGTTCCATTTTTTCTTTGCTGTATTCGTTTTCATTTATATATAGATATATATATTTTTTTGTCTTAGCCGTCATGGAGAAAAATCGAAAAGTTTAAGCAACGATTTTTGTTTGAGAAGCTGGCGAGGAACATGGCAAGTCAAAAGGCAGGAGGTTGTGGGTGGGGGGGAGGGCGGCTGCGCGGGTAGTCAGTGGCATTTCTTCACTTTGAGAGACATTTGCATTTTTATTAAAATGAGAAATGGCAGCAGTTGCAGTTCACTGCAAAATTTCACCATGATTTCAGCCATCTTACGGATATGAAATACCAAAATGTCTCAGTTTTAATGGTTGGCAGTAAATTACTTTTAATTCGGTCAAAACGGCTTAAATGTTTTTGCAGCAAAATGAGTTGTGAGTTCAAGTTTGCTTAAAAGAAATTATTGACTTTTTTAAGTAAGTGCACATTAATAATATCAATTAAAAAACACAACATCGCTAACAAATTTTAACTGCTATTTCATAATTCTCATAAATATATAACTCGAAACGAAAGTTGTTTAAAAATATTAGTTTTCTGACCAAAACATGACAAAAATGTCCCCTGTTTGAGAAGTGTGAAACATATTTTTTATCTAGTAACGCCATCGCCTGGGGCTCATCCTTGTTCACGGCTTGTTGAGAAGTACATTTCGTTGGCTGCTTATCTACTTCAGATGCTGGATGTGGAATGTTGAATGTGTATACTAGGCTGCTAGAGCAGCTCCTCGAGCTCTTTGGACGATGGGTAAAATAATAATGAATTTGCGGCATGCCACACAAATACTTTCAACACCGACACTCTGACGCCTTTTGCACAACGTTCGCCAGATTTAGCCGGTGCCATCAAGGAAGATGCACATGCAACGGCCACAAGCTCTGCTCGAGCCGATGTGTGTGGCAGCTAATATGTTGGTGGTGTCGCCGCTTGAAGTCGCTGAAAAATGCAGTGACATGTGCTATGGCAACATCTGCCACCGATCCGCAACGCCAACCACCGCCCAGCTAGGCTAACCGCCCAGCAGTTGCTGCTGCTGCTGCTGCTGCATTGAAACAAATGCGCTGGGCGTGCTGTGTGTGTGGCACGTGGGGCAAGGCAGAGATGTCAGTGCTTTGATGCGCTGAACAATAGCTATAAAAAGGATTAACTTGCATAACAATGAAGTGCGGAGGCGTGTGGGTGTGGGTGAGTGTGGGTGTGTGTGTGTGTGTGTGTGTGTGTGTGTAAGTGTAGGTGTGTGTGTGTGTGTGTTTATGTAGGCAAACGGCATTGCATGCCAGGCAGCTGCCATATAAATTTCGCAGAGCCAACCAACTGCCAGGCATTGGTCCATGTTCCAGCAGATTTATTGTGCCCACTCCCAATTGCCGCAGCTGGAAGCAGAGATTTCTGCTTGCTGCACATTGTTTTTCCTATGTGGCATTTTTCGATTGCAATTATTTAAGCAACATTATTTTAGTATTCAACAAATTGCTTCAAATGTGCATTAAATAATTCAAGGCAGCCATAATTGTTATACATTACAAGATATTATGGCTTAGCCAATCAATTTCATATTGTTACAGCAAATTTAAGTAACAAATTTCTTATTGTTACAACAATTTAAGTAACAAATGTAGATTTTTCTTATTTCTCTTAGCTCTTAGTGTGTTTTGCATATTCCATTTGCACAGTCTTAAGTAGAAGTCAATTTAGCAGTGCTAAATTCGAAGTCTTTTTTTTGTGCTGAGCTAAATAACTTTCAGCTTTTGTTGAGTGTTCCAAATAATCTTAAGTAATGCCTTTTAGAGGTTTGTAACAATAACAACAAAAAATAATTTACAAGGCTTCATTTGGTAATACATTTAATCATGATAATGTTTGTGTGCGAAATTTAATGTGTTAACAAATGTCTTCTGACAAATTTGCATGAACAAGTTTTTAGTTAATCAAATAATCAAAGTCAAATGGAATGTTGAATATTTTCCCATTACTTTTGTGGCTCATCATCGCTGCTCCATTCACTAAAATCGCTGACACTGTTGCCGCGACGCGGTATTAATTTCGGTCGCCTCGTGGCATACAGCTGATCAAGCAAAAATAATAGAATGCGATTTCGAGAGATAGGCAACTGATCTCGTTGGTCACCATCAGTTGCATGTCGTTCCTAGGTGCACGTCCGGACCGGCGCGACGTGTGCATCGCCTCTGGTCGGGAATCGTTCCTGTTGGTGCTGGTGTTAATACCCGGTGGCTCCAGTGGTTCATTTTCAGCGCAAAGTATTGCTGGCAATGTCACATTGGGGACATTTGCAATGTATTTGCAAATCTGTGAGATTTCCTCTGAATTCAAGTAGTTCCTGTTGTCGGACATTTTATTATTATTATGTATACAATTTTGTTCGATGTTTCAGCAAAACTGATATGAAATTATCCTCTCGACAATTAGAAATAGGCCTGTCACTAAAAAGTGATACCCATAATTTACGCGTGCTTTTAAAAGCCAGGGCTGCACTGGTCAAAAATTTAACATCAAAAACTGAAATAGTTGGAAATTCTTTTTAAAGAAAAAACCAATAAATGATAAAAGCGTGTTTAAATATCACAAGTTTTTAGCTTATGTTAAATTTATTATGCTTGAAAATTTATTCAACATACTTTCAATCTATCGTCATTAAGGAAATCGGTATATCGATAACTCAAAAACCAAATTGTAGTTCAGTTCCTGTAAGCTAACAGTTTCGCTTGCCTTCTTAAATCTTTGTCATATGTTCTCGCTCTTTGGGTTTTCCTGTTAAGTGAATTGTAGAAATTGATGATAGTTTTGCCAAAGTAGTAATTTTTTTTCCTTTGACATATTTTATGTATTTTTCATTCATTTCTTTCAGTCTCTGCTGTCAGTCGTCCAGTTGGTTCCCCGCTGACTCTTAAATGCCACTTGCAATTTCTGTTTGCCGCTTAAATGACAAATGCACAAATGAAAACTCAAATAATCGCAGCGTTCAAATGTAGGATTAGCTATCTCTTTTCATCCACAGATGAACATATGTTTTTATTCTTCGGCCTGTCACATTGCAAATAACAAAACGATTTATCAGAAAAGTCAGGGAAACATTTGAAATTTCCACTTCGCTGCAACTGTAGTAGGACAATTTACTTTCAGCTTTTAAGCTCATTAATATTTAATGAATTTTAGCTAAATAACAGCTGAGCCTGGTCGACAAGATAAAGTACCCAGCTAACATGACCACAACTGAAGTAACTTGTTTGTTGCCAAACCCAAAAAGAAAAATATATTTTGGGCTCATTTGCTCGACGTCGTCTGGTCAAATTAAGGAGAGTTGATTGATAGTAGGCTCGTTAGAACTACAAACAATGATTAAAGGAATTTTTGAAATACTTTGAAAGTATTTTCAAATATTCTAAAAAGCTGTTAAGCAAGGCAGACATTAGAGTTGCTGTTTGGAGCAGTTAATAACCTAGAAAAAAAAGTTAACTCATCCGCACCAAAAATTATTTAACTTTATAGACCGGAGTTAATCGGAAATTACCCCAATTTTAGTCCTTAGTACGTGGTTTCAGAAAATTTAAGTAAATGTTAAATAATCACTGCACTATTTTTAAAGCTCAAAATATGCAAATAACAAAATAATGTGATAATTAAATCCATAAGTAAATTGTGTGGTTCCCCCATTTGTTCTCTCTGTGACTGTCGTATTCTGTATTTGATACGCACACTTAGAAACACATTAGCACAAAGGTCACAGAACATTTATCAAATTTTCGGCACAACGGTTTACTCTTTATACCCTGCACCCATTGAAAATGGAAAGAAAGGGTATAACAGGTTTTGTGCAAATATATGTAATACAACTGAATGCATAATTGTTATCAACTGAACTTTTAACAAGATCTGATAAGAAACACGATGGTTATGGTCAGAAATATATTCTCATATTGATGTAATTTCTACCTGCAGCCGAAAGCATAATATGCCAACGCATGTGTGAGAAAGTGATAGCATGATAATTGATGCGTGCATACATACGTTTTATGAGTATTCTGCAGAGCCCCGTTATGTATGCACGTGTTTCTACCTGGCCAATTAGGGATCAGTTCGGCCTTGTGAACAAAAATATGCGCTGCATTCGTTTTTTGCCTGTGCATCTTATTAGAAATGACTTAGCCTGCTGATATCTGCGTGCAAAACATTTTAATGGCATTTTAATGACAATAAAACTAAAATATTTTTAACAGGCTATATCGTAGTCGAGATTATTCGACAACAGCTTTCTTACTTTTTTTTATCTTGTTCTGCAACGCAATTCTTACCTACATTTTTTGTTGTACGTCTAACTGTTTACATAAGACTTGTGTGCGGCATCGTATTTTTTTGTTGTTTTCAGCGACGTATTTTTGCAATTTCAATTTCTCTTTGGTATTTCATATTACTTGTGTTATTTACTTTACTTTTGGGCCTGCGACTGGCACCGCCCAGTGTGCCAGTGTGTCTCGGCGGGCTTCTCGCATTATCTACCGCAGTAGCCGCATGGCACTGACAATTGAAACCCGAATAGAAAGCAGGCATATACCACAGTTATAACGGTAACGCGATGGTGCAGCTCAACGTATGAGTAACGGGATATGTGCAATGCGAGGAGCCAAACAAAACAGTAAAGCAAACACTAGTGTGTGTGTGTGTGTGATATACTTGCAGTGTGTGTGTGTGTGTTTGTGTTATCATGGATTTTGACTTCATCTTAGGTTTGACCCCGCATTTACCCACAAATTTGTATTCAACCATTTTGTTTATTTGTTTACTTATTTAAATTGCTTAATTTGCATTAAATGTCAAGCAGCATCAGCAGCTCTTGCAATGAAATAGGAAAAGGTGGCTTTGCCCAGGATCAACTTATATATCTGACACACAGCAAATGCTTTTGTGTGTAGCTACATAATAGAAAAAGACAAAGCCAAATAACAAGCATAAAATAAATATATTTTGTAAATTATAAGCATGCCATCCATCCAGCCATGAAAACCTCAGATCAAAAAGAAAACTTTATTTAACAGAACAAAAACTGCTTTAAAATAACCAAAACCAAAGAGAGCGGAAATTACATGTATAAAAAACTTGTCGACTTGCTCAAATAAACACAATACTCTATAAATAACTCTCAAATGAAAATAAATGCAATTTAAGACACATACAAAAATAAATATTTGCGCTGAAAAAACGGACAGAAAAATGCGTTATAAATCAAAGTAAAATAAATATATGAAAAATTGCATAAGAATGCGAACATTTAAATAAAATAAAATGTGTATTTCAAAGCATATAAATAACTCTAAAGCTTGTGAGCCCACTAAAATAAATTGTTTACGAATTTAAATTCTCGTTTTATTCGAAACTCGACTAAAAATGATTGAAATGCTTACTTTATAATACAGTTACCCCTCCTAAATTTATGCACTCGTAAATAAAAGAAAATAATCCTAAAAAATGTCTGGCAATGATGTTTCGGTGACTGAAACAGCACAAAGCGATCAGGTATGTATTAAATTAAATAGTGTTCTAGTTAAGCACAACAAACAAACAACAAACACCCGAACAAATAATCCTATTTTAGTTGATAAACATATTCCAATTTATGCTGATACCTGTTCCCATATTTGTATATGCCAACGTTCAAATTTCGATTTATTCAAATTTTTGTGTTGCTAGCATGACATTTACCATATATTTTCCAACCAACCGAGTTTAATGCCAGAAATTCATGAAAATGTGCGTTTCATATTTGCAGCATTTTTTATTTTAATGAGTACACATTATTTATGAACATATATAAAATGCTGTTTTTGCGTATTACGAATCAACCAAAATATTGAAATATTTATACAAGTTATTTTGAAGAGTACTTTTTGATTACCTAGTTTTAAGCATACCTATAAAATTTGCTCGTTAGAAACACGTGTGCGCTAAAATATAATTTATTTAGTTACAGTGTGTTTGAAATATATTATTTTTTCGTTATGCATGAGCCAAAGAAAAAAAAACAAATAACAATTTTAGCCACTAGCAGCATGTGCATATTTATTAGGCTTGTTTTTCGTTTCGCAAATTTAACGCAAATATATTTAGCAGATGTTGGCTTTTGAATATTAGATTAAAAACAATACAAAACTGTTCTCGTTTTGGATTAACTTACAAATTTGATTATAAATGGCAAAAAAAAAAAAGACAGTATATAAACCCATCAGAGTTTGTTTAGATTTTTGACCGTAACACAAATATATGTGTTAAATTCAGTTCAAGTTCAGTGCGGGTTTTTTGTACCAGCAAATTGAGTTTGCAACAACTTGCTAAAAGCTGCGCCTTTTTTTTGGCGCATTGATCAGGCACTAATCAAATAAGGACTCGAAACTGAGTGCTAAGCACATATAAGGGCAAATTGTTGTGGTAGTCGTATTCGTATTTACATATCATTTGTGCAGAGAAGTGCCAAAAGGGTTTTTGGGCAGAGGGCAGAGGGCAGAGCTGATTCTCAAGTCCACCATACCAATTTCCCATGTGAAAAGTAAAAGCCTCGCTCATTACGCCGAGACGACGCCGAGGACAAGCACGATTTGAGGACATAGAATGACACAGTCAGCGGGGTTGCGGGGGGGGAGGAAGCACAAGAGAATTTCCTTGGTATGCTGCCAACTGGGCTAACGATTTTTGTTTGGCCCTTTGTGATACTTGGGTCCCCGCATTTGGCCCGTTATTTGATCATCATTAGCGATACGTATCGGTCCGAGGACTCGAGCTCTTTGGTTCTGTGGCTTTGAATGTTCTCATATATATATATATATATATATATATATGCAGATACAAATATCACACACATCTGTGTGTGTGTGTGTGGGTGAGTGTGTGGTGCACTGATGACGTTGCAACAGAAGTTCTCTGTAGTAGTTGCTGGCGCTTTGCTTTGCCTCTGCCTGTACCAAAAGTTGCAACAAAAGTTTTTGTCGCTCTTTTGTGTCGTGCGCTTGACTTGGTTGGCTCTTTGATTAAGCCAAATGCAACTCTGCAACTGATTCCACCAAACATCCAAAGGCAGCCAACCAACACAACCCCTCTCCCCCCCCCCCCCCCCTGTCCGGCAGCAGCAGCCACCGCTGTATAATTAAATAATTGCGGTAAACTCGCCACCAAATCGAGCAAATGCAGTTGGCTAAAAGTCTCACTTGGTTTTGGTTATGACTTGCTTGGTTTGGCCTTATTTTACTCTCTCTATTTGGCTATGTGGAAATTGCATTTCATAACTTGGCTTGTGTGCTTTTGCTGCAAGCCATTTGAGAAAACCTTCGTGTATGGAAATATCCAGGTTTAAAATAAGCTAAAAGTGTTTCTGCCGTAACACTTAAGTAAGCCATTAGGCATTCCGTTTGTAGCCATTCACAGCATGATTTTCGATAATGTGGGTCAAATGAAAATACAGTTAATAATAATCTTGAGACAGCTCAAATATGTTAATTTTCGCTTGACTGCAGAAAACAGTTTTAATTAATTTAATTTTAATTTAATTTACCATTGAAAATGTATGACTTTTGATCCACAACTTTGGTAGATATATGGATGTATTTTGAGATATCTTTTGCATCAGATTTATAAATTTTAAAATTTAATTTCGTCATTGATTTTCTAACAATTTCGAATAATCAAACATAAGTTTGACCACTTTAATTTATATTTATTCATAATTATTGCCACACCAAAAAACCAACTGAATTGCAAATATAGAGCATAATGTCAAAAACTCTTATCAAAAAGAAAATATAATTTCAACACAATTTATAAATGTTTGCGGCTTTATAATTATTATATATATATCAGGAATGGGCTGCGCTTTGATTTGTACTCATTTAATATAATTATTTATTTATAATTGTGTTTAATGTGTGCCAAAATTAAATTCTCTTATGCAAAACAAAAGTTTAGCATTTTTATTTTTATTATTTCAAGTCTGATTTGTAATTTTGTATGCAGATCATACAATATCGAACAGCATTATTAAATTAAATTAAAAATGTGAACTTCAAAAAAGCTTTGTAACAGCTGAAATTGTTGCTTATATTTTGAACAAGTGTTTATTTTGTCAATTCAACATATTTTTTATAGTATAAACCAATAAATATGTTTTGTTTATCATAATAAAAATACCTACTTTTTTTTTTGGTAAATATTGTAGTTTTTCTGACAACTCAATATTTTAATTTGAACTAATTACACATATTTGATATATTTTATTAAATATATTATATTAATATTATTTTTTTTTTA
The DNA here is from genome assembly GCA_035042045.1 of Drosophila melanosoma. NCBI lineage: Eukaryota > Metazoa > Arthropoda > Insecta > Diptera > Drosophilidae > Drosophila > Drosophila melanosoma. The sequence continues at coordinate 80,322 of JAWNLY010000100.1, read as the reverse complement.
TTAAGAACCAAAAAAAAAAATGTGTTGCAGTCAAATAATAAAGGGAAATGCGATAGCAAAATGCAATTTAAATTATCATTTATAATTCGAGTTTATTGTTGTGATTTTTTTTTTATTTTCTTTACGTAATCTGTAGTTTACATATAGCACATCTAACTATGTCTATATATCTGTCTATCTATCTATATATTTATCTATATTGTAGTGAAACTTGACGCTTGCCGCTTAAATTCTGTGTATCTCTCTTATATCATTTATCGCTGTTTTTGTTGTGTTTTATGCCAGACACAATATGAATATGAACTTACGTCGCAAATCCAAAAATAAACCCGCTCAATCCGCAAACACACTCCACATCCCCAACAACAAAACCCACACAGTGCCAGCGAACACTTGAACAAAGATTTAACAGGCGAATTGCTTGTGTTAACAACCCACAATTTTTTATGGCAACTCTTCTTGCAACGCCCGCGCCATGGAAAGTATTTGCCTGCAACGTCGATTGGGGCGCATCATCAATATTATCGCTACCACAGCCACAAGCATCCACAACAACAACAACAACAACAACAGCAAGGCTGCATGAGGCACATACCACAACAGCAGCAACAGCAACAACAGCAGCAACAACAGCAGCAACGACAACTGCAATGGGAGCAACAACAACAACTGGTCAACAACTCATCGAGCGAGTTTGATGAGTTCCACTGGCCAAGCAAGCAGCTCCTAGAGTCGGTCGCTGGCGGTGGAGCAGCGGGTGGTGGTAAAATTTATATAACACCCGCAGACATTCCGCCACCGCCTCATCCGCCACATCCGCACGGCAGCGGCAGCGGCGGCGGCATCGGCAACAGTAGCCACAGTCATCACAATGGCAACAAAAGCAGGCAGCACCCGCAGCACCACCATCAGCATCCACAGACACCACATCGAACGCCGCCGCATCGCTGCAAATGCGAACATCCAATTGAGCTGCTCGACTATGACTTTGATGATGCAACGGCCGCAACATCCGCTGCCGCGGCCACCGCCGCTGCCTCGGCGCATCATCACTCGCATCGTCACCAGCACCCGCCCTACTATTACAAGGCAGGTGGCGCCATGGCCAATTCGGCGACAGCAGGTAGCAGCTATCAGTTGAGGCGCCACAGCGCCAAATTGCACGAATCCATGCTGGGCGGACTCGGTGGCAGCAGCATCGACGATGATGATCTGCACAGCGCAGGCGGTTTCGGCGATGGCATCACTCGCTTCAAGGTAAGCCACCCAAAAACACGCACACAGAACTTGTTGCACTTCAATTATAATTGATTTATGGTGCGGTGGGCGTGGTTGTGGCATTAATGAGCCACCCTCTTAAGGCTGCCTGCCTAAGGATTACGTCATCAAAGTAATGTTCGCGGCACGCCTTGATGTGTGTTTTGTGTGAGTGGCATGCAACAAATGTAATCAAATAATTATTTGGGTACGGTCAAGATTGACAAGCAATAAGATTGAAATGACTTTGATGGATAAATAGCGAAAGTTGACGAAAAACTAACATATAAATTAAGCAAGAAGCAAAGATACTCAAATTATATATAAAAAAAAGCGAATTATTTAGTAAGAAAAAGAAGTCAGTAAACTGAGATTAATGCATCTTAAATGTGTTTCCATAGAAATTTTCTAGACTACATAATTTATGTTACTCATTTGTTTTATACGCTTAGCACGAAATGCGTTCATAATTAGTAAAATTATATTAAAAATACCCAAACCAAACCAACAACAAAAACAACATTAATGACAAAACGGAGTCTCCAAGGAAACAGTGGCACTTCCATGACAACAACTAATTAGCTTTGTCAGTTTAATGAAAAACTAAACGACAAATGACAGGCTAAAGGAACCCCAAGAAATATCCACTCAACCCCAAAAAAAAAAAAACTAAGTTAAAATGGGTTTTTCTGGCTGTGTCTTGAATGTTAAATACCCTTTCGACACCCCTTTCGATACCCTTTATAGGATTAATCTTAAGAATAAGTCAAGTTAAGTCGAATGGTTTATTTTTATTTATTTATTTAATATTAATAACAGAAAACCAATCAAAAATATAAAATTTTGGAATAATTTTAATACAAAATATAACAATTTGCAGGCAAAACCTGCTCCATCAAGTTTGAGCAGCTTTTCTTTACTGAAAACAAAAATCTCTCCATGTTTCTACAACAGCAACACACATTTTGCAACATAACTGAATTGCCACATGCTTGAGGCAGAGGCTGCTCATTCATTTTTTAGTGTCACATTTTTGGGTTAGAATTAAGGACTTTGCTGGTTGGGCTGCCTGGGCTGATAGTGTGTGTGGTGGAAAAAGTGGCAAGCAAAATGGCAACAGACGCTGGGCAAGTCTACGACATGTGGTGCAACATGAATATAAATTTCATTGAACTTGTGTGGCAACTTACCCAAACCCAGTCCCCCAACATGCCCCAACTAATTGCCGGAAGTTCAAGTGCAAACGGTCGACAAAACAAAGCTGCAGATTTTAGTAGCTCTTCGCCCATTGCCCACTCACAACCCCCCCCACCATCCCACTCTACCATCCCTCGCCCTTTAACTCCCGGATGGTTTATGCAATGCTCCTAAAAGCATTCGGTTTCATATTTATTTAATGAATTCTTTTGGACTTGTCTGGCGCCACTAATTGCGCCATATTGTGGCACAAATTCTATTTACAAATCCCCAAACAATCCCAAACCAAACAAAAGTCACGAATCGGATACAGCCACAAACAGTAGTTTGGCCAATTTTTCAATTTGTTGGCTATTAAAACAACTAAAACAAGTTTTAACTTCAATTAGCCGCTATTATGATACTCTATCCCAAAATATAAAACTTCTTCTATTTGGATAGAAATGTTATTGATATATTTTAAATATGCATCATTATTATTATATATAATAATTATATAATATATATATTATATATATATATAATTGATACAGTTAATCTAAATTAGGTCTAAATATTGTTTTAATTGTTTATAAGGGTTTTCTATTTTTTTTGGGATTATTACAATATTATTAAAATAACCAGTAGATTCTGCTTCCTTTTTGATATGGCATACTTTATACAATAATTGAAATGCTCTCTTATCAATATTAAAAATGCAGAAGACAATAAAAAATGTGCAAGAAACCAATATCAATTTTAGTTGCGCTTATGAAATGGGCCAAAAACACCAAAAAAACAGAAATCATTGCGATGCCAATTGGGACCATATTTCATGACCATTGTCGTAATAAAATCGTACAACTTGTAAGCGGCAAGTCTTTGAGGCCAGTTGTCAGTTGCCAGTTGCCAGTTGCCACCAAGGTGCCATATTTTAGTTGTGCCACACCGCAAATCATTTGGGAATTTTCAAAGAAACGTGGCATCAATGTGGGTGTGTTTTTGTGGGCGTTGCGTTTGTGGGGGTGGGGGAGGGGGCGGTAAAGAGAAGTTTCTTCTTCGACTTCGTTTTGCATATTTTAATGGCATATGGTTTGTTGACTTTGTAAGCGAAATTGTTGACTGGATAAACAGATATGTGCTCGAACGTAGTTGTGCAAAATCTAAAAGTAAAAACCGGATAAGAAAGGTCAAAGTAATATCAAGTTAAAGCTTCAAAAGATATTCTCAAGAGATATTCACACAAGAACTTTAGTTGCAAATGCAGTCGAACTAGATTTGAATTGCTTAACTCGAACCGGTTGGAATTCTTAGCTATTTGTGTCTCTGCTTCGATAGAGCAACATAAAATCAATATTTAATAAATAACACACAATTCCATAAAATTGAATTGATATGATAATTTCTTTAAATTAGATTTGAACTTGACCAAACAAATTACTTTTATTAAATTTATAAATTGTGTTTGATTCTCTGTCTGTCTATCTGTATTTGATTTGTGAAAATGCAATCAGTTCATGTTAAGTTATACATACATTTAAACTAAAGGCTTACAAATGAATGTATTGATTTTACTGATTGTGTATCACAATATTTTCAATAACAATAGATTTAATAACGACAATAACTATTGGCACTTGTCTGAAAACTTATTATTAAATTAGATTTCAACCTTGAGCTCTGCTAAAACTCGACCACATAATTGTCAACAACTGTCACGATGTCAAATCTGTTGACACACAAAAAAAAAAAAATTAATTTAAGATATAAATGTTTTTTGGCTTGGTTTTTTTTCTCCTGCAATCGAATGTGGTTTCAAAAGAAAGTAGCCAAATAAGTCAATAATGCGCACTTACATAAAACGCAATTTCTTAGCTAACTGGTAAATGTATTTTTTTTGAGCATTACGTCATTAGGTAATTGTCGAGACCCCGTTCCCCCTTTGACAACTCCCGGCTCAGCTAACTACATAAACCAGTTTTAAGACGACTTAACAAAAAAACCACTTTCATTTTCAGTCTACGTCCCGTGATTTTGTATCGTTGATGTTGGGTGAAGTAAAAGGGGCACTTCAAAAAAAAAAAAGAAAAGAAAACAAAATATAAAAATAAATCACTTTGCGCATGCGGAACAACGCATCGAATAAATATATCTATGCAAAAGTCTCTCAGAAAACGTGATTTGGATATTTGAATAGTAGTTAAAATTGGCCAAAGCTTCATTAAAATATCAATTGGGATTGTGGCAGCTTTAATGCGTGGAAGCCACCAATTTAAACTAGAATTAATTGAGGAAATTTTGTGGCAAATTTATAGGTGTGCAACCAGAAAAAAACCTAGTTTACGTAATAAATTAATTAAATCATAACAAGATATATGTTAAGGAAAATTGTTTAGCATTGAATCGACAAGTTGTAGATAACTAAATAATTATTCTAGTGAAAATAACCAGAAAAAAATAAAATAAATATTAAGAAAATTATACAAAACTACAAATATTAAACAAAAAATCGAAAAAGAGTCTAAAATTTGATCAAACGCGGTTAAAATCTTAAGACATTAAATTAAGAACATTTAATTTAGAAAGATAAACTTTTAATTGAGTTCCTTATATTTTTAAGACATAACTTTAAAATCAAATTAAAAAAATGAGATTTCATATCTTCATTTTAATTTGAAAATTTTCATTCAAGGTGAAAAGTTAAGTTTTAAGACAAATGCAGCTGTATATACCAATAAATTGTTATTAATAATGTCAAGATTGAGTCCATCTATCCTAACATCTTCTGTCTTATCAACTACTTTCTCCACAGAACCTGGTCTACTCCAAGGAAAAGAAACGCCGAGTGCGGATTATATTATGCATTGTTGGCGCAATTGTCGCTGTTGCCCTGTTGGCTACAATGCTGGTCTTAATCCTGGGCAGCGACGATGGTAATGGCGGCAGTAATAAGCCCAAGGATGAAGCCATCAAGCTGGAGGATGTGCTTAGCGGTCAATTATATGCGAAACGCTTCAATGGCAGCTGGAGCAATGGCAACAGTTTGATCTACAAGGAGCGGGCGGTAAGTGCCTCAAATATCTCAATTCAAATGTGATAATATAATATGGAGAATAACATTGCAGGACATAGTGGAGATGGATCTAAAGACGCTGGCGATCAACACGCTGCTGGCCAATGCATCACAATATGTGCTGTTTGAGAAATCGGCAGATAACCAACTCTTGCTGCTGGCCAAGAACTATAAGAAAAACTTTCGATATAGTTTTCTGGCCCAATATGATATCTACAATTTGAGTTCGAATACCATGTCACCGTTGACCATTGAGAATGAGCCAGCTTTCCTGAGCATGGTCCAATGGTCACCGGTGGGCAATGCGTTGATCATCAACTATAATCGCAATCTGTATTATAAGAAGAGTGCTTTGGAGACAGAGATACCAATTACAACCAATGAGAATGGCATCTATTTGAATGGCATACCCGATTGGGTCTATGAGGAGGAGGTGTTCAGCTCGAATGTGGCCACCTGGTTCAATCCATCGGGCACACAAATATCATTCATTCAGTTCGATGATTCACCCACGCATGTCATCAATTTCCCCTATTATGGCGAAGCTGGCGATTTGCGTTTCCAATATCCATTGCATCAGGAGATACCCTATCCCAAGGCGGGCTCCTCAAATCCACGTGTCCAGCTCTATATGGCTGATCTCGAGCGAGCTGTGGCTGGCAATCAGTACCTCACTCACATGCCAGTGCCAAGTGCTCTCAATACAGAAACTGATTATATTGTCACCGTTGTCACTTGGCTGGATGACAACAATGTTCTCTCCGTGTGGATGAATCGCATCCAGAATGCTGCCTATGTTGTCAGCTTTGATGGACGTAGTCGCAAGGTGGTAAGTACCCAAGAATCCAGCATCAAATTATTCTCATCTTTCTTTCTCTAAAATCTACATTATTTAAAATATATTATTTTTTGAGCTACAATTTATTTTTATTATTATTACTATTATTATTATTATAAATAGTATCCGTTTATAAAATTATAATATTTTTAATATCTTGTTTAGTAATTTCGATTTGTATCTTTGTGAAATCTGACGCTTCATTCGAACATTCTTGGTAATTCTTCAATTGTTGTATTTCCATACTTAAATGAAATATAACTAAATTTAAATTAATTACATAAAAATCATAGCTTGCATTTAATTAATGTCATTTAAAGGCAAAAATGAATTAAATTAAAGCATTAAATATCAAATTTAAAATAATTCAATTAGGACATTTTTATAATATTTGATATTGTTATATCAAAACAAAAAAAAAAAAAAGAAAACCAAATATTCTTGATATAAACAGTAGCACAAATCCATAATAACCCATGTTACCCATTTTGAACGGGGTATAGGATATAATAATGGGGCAGATAATTGCTGGAATTTGTTGGATGTGCACAATGGAACCAAGTTGATTATTTTGTTGTCCCTTTATGAATCAGTTAATTAACAGTTGCATTAATTACATACATGCCTTTAATTTGCCCTTGACATGCTTGACATGCAGCTTTACAGCACGGAATCGAAAACTGGTTGGGTTGATCTGTATACGGCACCATTTAAGAACCGTAACGGTTCACGGCTCGCATTTGTGCTGCCCCATGAGAACTATAAGCAACTGCAACTGCTGTCGACAGATGTGAGCAACGCGAAGTTGGAGCCGCTGACTAGCGGCAAGTTCGTTGTGGACAGCATACTCCATTGGGATGCGACGCATGATGTCATCTTTTACACGGCCAACACAGAGGAGCATCCCGAGCAGCTGCATCTCTACGCGATACGTGCGGTGACAACGCGTAAGCAAAAGCCCAAGTGTCTCACATGCAAACTGATGACATCGGGCGATGTGGAGCAGAACTATTATTCTGCCATTTTCAATGACCAGAATGAAATTGTGATTACCTCGCTCGGACCGGGCATACCCACAACATCTGTCTACGAGTGGACCTATGCGAATTGTAAGTCATCCCTAATTATCCTTTTCCCCCAAAAAATATAGCCTTTTTGACACCATAAACAGCTCAGGTGACGCTGAAGAAGCTACTCGATTGGGAGAGCAATGAGGCGTTGCGTGGCAAGCTGCAGGGCGTGGCACTGCCTTCCCATAAAATACTCACAATCAACATCGATGGCGGTTTCCAGGCGAAGGTGCTACTCCAATTGCCGCCCAATTTGGATACCAGCGGCAAGACCAAATATCCAATGCTTGTCGATGTCTATGGTGGACCCGATTCCTATTCGGTAAGTTTGCAATGCTTTCAGCTGGATCAATCAATCCAACATGTTGTTCATTCTTTTTGTGGCAGGTGACAAACAAATGGATGATGGACTGGGGCACGTATCTGTCCTCGAATCAATCTGTGATCTATGCTAAGATCGATGGACGCGGCTCGGGTTTGCGGGGCGAGACCCTTTTGCATGCAATTTATCTGCAGCTGGGCACTGTCGAGATTAATGATCAGATAAAGGTCACGCAGTAAGTAATAAATACACAAATTATAATTAAATTAATTTTAGATTTATTAGATATTTTATTTCATTTGTAGAGTTAAGCTTAAGCCATATTTTTTAATTTAAATTTATTCAACTCGTTCTAGAAATTTGACGGATATGTTTAATTACATCGATAAGGAGCACATTGGCATCTGGGGCTGGAGCTATGGTGGTTATGCGGCGGCCATGGCCCTGGCTAATGATAACAGTGAAGTGTTCAAATGCGCTGCCTCCATTGCACCAGTCACCGACTGGACCTATTATGGTGGGTTTAACGAACAATTCCATTAAATTTTCAGCTTAAAACTTCTGTTTTCACCTTATAGATTCCATTTATACGGAACGTTATATGGGCTTGCCGGAAACTAATGAGATTGGCTATGCCAACTCCAGACTGAGCACGCGGGCGGAGAAGCTGCGGGGCAAGAAATACTTGCTCGTCCATGGCACATCCGATGACAATGTGCACTACCAGCAGGCCATGATACTGGCCAAGAACCTGGAGCGACACGACATTCTGTTCAAACAAATCGTACGTCCAAAGCACTTGAAATATAAGTCTTAATTTATTTATTAATTTTTGTATTATTTATGCAGAGCTATGCTGATGAGGATCATGGTTTGGCCAATGTGCGTCCGCATTTATATCACTCGCTGGATAGATTCTTTGGCGAATGCTTCGCCAGCAGCCGGCTGATGAAGAGCGCCAAGTAGGGCGTGTCAAACTAAATAAAACTTAAAGTCTAGTTTAATGAATTTAATATGTAAAAGCTTGCAGGAAAACTAGAAGAAGAGCTAATTAATTGGTACTTAAAAAGTTGCATTTCAATTTAGCAAAAAACAAGTTTCATGATAAATCAATTAAAAAATGTTGTTTAAATTGCTTCAAAATACAAAAACAAACACAAAATAAAAATCAAAACTAATGCAGGTCCAAAAGTGTTATAAGATAACTTCGAACAATAATATTTGAGAAAATGCATTTTAAAACATTTTAAGCATACAATTTGAAACAAAATTTATATTTATAGAGAATAAATCAAATAAATTATTAACTAGCTGCTGACCATGTCTAAAATATAGTTAGTGCCTGTTCAAATAGAAATTTCAAATTATACTGAAAACTATTTCACAATTTAACTGTAGATAACATCTAGGAATTTTTGTAAAACATTTGCTGGCGCTCAAATAAATAACTAGTAGAGAAAAAAAAACGTGAAATTATAACGAGATGAGCACAAAAGATAATAATAAATATATAAATCTGTATATTTTTTCCCAGCTGAAATAATTAGCTTGTAGTTTGTTAGTTTTTTAATTTGCCACATTGTAAAAAAAAAACAATCACTGAATTTTGTAAATAAATAGTTGTTAAAAGGCTTTTGTAAATTAGATGGAAATTGTGTATAGGCAACAGTTAAAATGAAATAATAAAATCATACAAAAGATAATAAAAAAATATATATAAATATATTCAATTAAATAATTCCATTCGATTTCACTAAATATTCCTCAATACCGACCAAATTGAAACCAATCATAATATTCATTAATATTTGTAGCTTTCAGTACACAAGCCGTTTCGATTTATTGCCTTGGCCCCAAACTGGGTTACACATATAGAATCAATCATGTCTCCATATATCATCTATATATGTCTTCTTCTTCTTTCTTGGCCCACTGGCGCAACAATTGCCATCTTCTTGCTCAACAGTTTTTAAGTGTCAAAATTGGTGTTTGGTAAATGTTTAAATATACATATATATTTTTTTAAAATTTACGTATTTGAAATGGGGGGTTTTCTATATCTTGAAATCTGTATTTTACAATTGATATTGATTAACTTGAAACTGACGATAAATCATTTAATCGCTATATTTGTATATTATATTCGAATTCGAAGCATAATTTGTATAGTACAAAAATATTTTTTCTTTATTTTGATTTGATTTGACGTTGTTTTTTTGTTTCTTTTGTGTCTTTTTTTTGTTATTGCAACGTTTTCAGATACTTTCTAAATGTTGAATATTTTCTTATACTATTATACGCCAATTAACTTTTATTCACATTTGTTTAATGTTTAAAATTTCTGCTTAGTATTAATATTAAATATAATATTTATATTTTTGTTTGTGTGGATATATACAATACATTGTGGGCTTCCATATGTGTCTAGCAAACGCATAAGTATGCATCAAGACCCGGAAGTAAAACTTTTCTTGATCTCACTTAAATGTCAAAATGTGCATTTTGGGCATTTTTTGTTTTTATAAATAAAATATACAATTTTTTTGCACATACCTATGTATGTATATTGATTAAACACAAGCTCAATTTGTTGGCAACTCTAAAACTTATGGAGAACTAACAACTATTTTGTATATATATATATATATATGTATGTATATATATATATACATAGATATAATATGAATCGATTTTAAATATAACACACTTCTACTGTAGATAAACTTCCTGCACAACCTCATGATGCTGTTGCTGCTGTGGATCATGATCCTGCATATCATCCTGCAATTCGAGCTGATGATGCTGCAGATGGTGCTGCTCATGCTGATGATGATGCTGATGGTGTTCGTCAATGACAACACCCTCGCCATCATCATACTCAATTAGTTGATCCTCCGTTTCCCCTTGCTGATGATGATCAATGATTAAGTGCTCCTGTTCCACCAGATGGTGTTCATGTTGATATTCGTGCTGCTGCTGCTGCTGCTGTTGCTGTTGCTGCTGCTCCTGCTGCTGCCAGCGCAGTGGCGGCGGCGTTGTTGGTGTCGCAATATGCTGCACTGGCTCATGCATGCTTGTCGTCGTGCTCGTGTTTCCGCCAGTGGCGGATGTGGTTGTGGTTTGATAAAGGGTTTGCTGATTCCTAACAATATGACCGGCGGCAGTTACATTTGTGACGCTGGCACGCTGATTGGTGCGCGTCAATGTGACTGTCACCTCAGACCCAAGGCCGGCAAAGGAGACGGACGGTGTTGTTGTCGTTGCTCCTCCAGATGCAGACGCTGCTGTTGCTGTTGCTGCTGCTGCTGTGGCTCTGGCCTGAAGTATTTTGCGTGTGGGCAACTGTGTTGTGCTAGCTGTGGAAGTTGTTGTTGATGTTGTTGTTGCTGCTGCTCCCGTTTGTGGCACATAGTTAATGAGCAGCACTCGCTCCCCACTGGACGTTTGTGCCGCATGGCCGCGCAGAACGCGACGTTGTACGGATCCATTGCCAGATGAGGATGTTCCAGCTGTTGCGGCTGATGTTGCTACGCTGCTGATGCTGCTCAGGCTGCTGTTAATTGTTGCTGCTGCGCTGCTGCTGTTGCTGCTATTATTGCTGCTGCTGCATTTGCTGATGTTGCTGCTATACTGCTGCTGCTGCTGTTGTTGCTGCTGCTGCTGTTGTTGTTGCTGTTGCTGCTGCGCTTGTTGCCCACCGCCCCCGGAGACACCACCTCCTCCAGGGCCACCGGTCATATCGTTGGCTCATCATTACGTATTGTTACCGCCTTTCAAAATGAAAACCTTCTTTACCAAAATGTTCTTGTTGGTGCCCTATTTAACATTCGATTATTGGTGAGTGATTTTTGTTGATTGATGCATGAGTTGGCAATATATTTTATATATATATATTTTGTTAGGTTAGAGTTGTTGGTGAGTTAACAACGAGGCAGCGAAAAGAGAGAAGACAAGATAAAAAACGAATTTGTTAATGATCTGGTTATGGATACCAAATGAGTTTTAAGTGTTTGGACAATGCGGGGTAGACGACATGAAGTGCATTATTATTCCCCGGTAATTTTTAAATTTCCCATTTTTTTTTTAAATTGTTTTTTAGTAGTATAGTTTCTAATTGGTTATACTTTATCATTATTTGTGATGTGAATTGTGTCAGTGTCTGTGAGCGTTTCGTGTAATGTCAAAATAATATGTAATAAATTTGAAATTACAATACAAAAAAAAACATGCAGAATGGTTTGGTAAGAAATCGTTAGTCATGGGATGATAACAGGTAACAAACTTAGTTAGTAGCAAATGATACACATACATCGATTATATAACTAGAAAATTAAGAATATGTTCTACAAAAGTAAAGAAAAGCATCTTACACCAAATTTGTAACAAAAATTCATTGAAATATTTTTTTAAACTTTTTTTTTTGTTTATTCATGTATGTATATTTAGTTTAAATAAAATTAAATTTTATTTAAGTCATAAGAGTTAAGGGTTTTTTTCAGACAGGCCAAATATTTGCAACATTAAATAAACAACAAATATTAATAAACTATATTTTTTTTGTATAATTTCAAGAAAAAAATTGAGGCAAATATGTGACCCATACCAAAAGAAGGCGACTTATTTTTAAAAATTTGCAACTATTAAAATTAAGAAATAATTTTGTAAAAATATAGATTTTTCATTTGTTTGTTTTTTTTTTGTTTTTTTTTTGTAGCTATAATTTAGAGCGCATAGTTTTTTGTGGGCTACAAGTTTTTGCAGAGTGTAGCACCCAGAACCAAGAGCAATGGACAAAAATAGAAACTATATCTTATAGATATCTGTGGCTTGGTTTTAGCAGAGTTAAGGCAAAAGAAGTACAGGTCCGTGTGGACAGCATCAAGTCTAACTAGACTACGGTAGATAGATAGATAAAGCATCCTTTTTTTGTTTCCAATTAATTTATACTAAATAGTTTGTGTATAGGCAATCTACACATTGTATAAGTATTGCACACATTTAAAAACAATTGATCAACATATGTTTGTGAAAGTGTCGTTAATTAACACAATCCACGATTTTGAGCAGGCTCTCTCTAATCTGATATAAGATTTGACTAGGATGCCTAGTCAGTTCAACTATGACTACATACACATAACAATGGTGGGCGCTCGGGGAGAGGGATATAGGGGGTATATAAAGGGGATCGTTGTACGTATCAAAATAAAGCAAAATTACATAGTCCAATAACCATAGCGCGTTCTTAAACATAACTAAGTATTGCGAAACAAATTAAACATAGCGAAATCAATAATTAAATTTTAATAATTGTACAACAAAATTGGTTATAAAAACTAAAAGACACTTGTGAAATGTCGAGCAAAGAAAACTTAATGACACTGGTCTAAAGACCAAATTGCACTAGTTGGCATTTGTTTTGAGTGTTTGGTTTTTTTTTTCAAGTTTCGAGTTCTGAAAGACTGTTTTTTTTTTTAGATTAATCGGCTTTAAGCGGGTGTCATTAACTGTGATCGAATCTAGACAATAGTTGTGTAAACTCAAGCACAGTTGATAATTACAGTTTGCTCGAAATATCCATAAGTTTAGATGGTAAAAATTTTACTACACGCATTCCGGGAAGAGTAAAGCGTATTTTGGTGAACCAAGTCAAGGGATTGGATAACAAAAAATTTATGTTTTCTACGATTCCGTTCAATTTGTCAAAGTGTTGCTGGTTGCTACTCAAAGCGTCTGTTGTGGTTGTGTTTGTTGTTGTTGTTGTGGTTGCTGCTGCTGTTGTTGCTGCTGTTGTTGTTGTTGTTGCTGTTGCTGCTGCTGCGGCTGTTGTTGTTGTTGTTGAAAATCAGTCATATTCACCTGATTAATATTGCCAATGATCTGATGACCCTGCAACGTTTGCACCTGCGCAATTGATAACGGCGCACCACTCTCACTGCCATCCGACTGAGCCACCAGCTGTTGTTGCTGCTGCTGATTGGCCGCCTGCTGTTGGGCAGCGGCTTGTGCGCTGGTCGTTGGTGTTGTCAGGTTGCCCGACGAATCGATGATCTGATGATGCAATGTCTGCTGCTGTTGCACTTGAACTTGCTGCTGCACCTGCTGCTGTTGCACTTGACCGCCGGCTGTGGTCGTCACTGTCATTGTTTGTTGTTGTTGCTGCTGTTGCTGTTGCTGCTGTTGTTGCTGTTGTTGCTGCTGTTGCTGTTGGGCATCGGGATCCTTTTTCACTTGTACGCCTTGCAGTGGATGCAGCGATTGTACCGTTTGCACTTGGGGCACAACTCCACTGGAGTTCAGTGTGCCATTGCCGCCTTGGGACTGGGATTGAACGGAGCCAGGTGTGCTGCTGCCAGGTTTCTTGCCACTGGGTACTGCAAAGTAATTCAGGGAAGATGAGTATAAGCAATGTGGCCAAAAAGATTAAAGTTAAAAGGAGTAAGGAGTAAGGGCAACGACTACGCCAGAGCGACACCAAAATACTGGGCCATAACTCGAACAGTTGAGAAAATAACAACAATCTGACTACAAACAACGACAGCTGGTACAGGAATAGGATTTGGAGCAAGTTAGACGTGTGTATGTGTTTGTGTAAGTGTATAGGTGTTTGTGTGTGTTAAATAATAAACAAAAATAAAAATTAGTAATTACTAAATGAGATAAATGAGTAAAAAGTTATCAAAATTAGAAAAAATAAATACGAAATGTGGCGAGTTAAGTTGAGAATGAAAAAACTGAGACAAAGTAAAATAATAAAATCGAGCAGCAAAAAAGGAAATTTACATAAATATTACTTTTTAAAAATACAGCCAAAAAACAATAACAACAAATCACAATTAGTTAAAATTAATTTCAAATTTCAGTTCAAAGTCAAAATACAGTATTTTCTTGCAAAGACAATAAAAAAAAAACAAAGTGCACACGAAATGAGAGCCAATTAAAACGAGAAATTCGATATGTATAACAAATATGATAAATAAATCAATATTAATATCAAATTGCCGCATCATCAAAAATTAATTGCAAAAAAATTTTGGTTATATAAAAATGAAATACGTATATATTTATTAAACAATTTGTAATATATATAATTATATATTATTTAAAGAGAAACTTAAAGTGAATTTTCTTTTTTGTTTTTAAGCCACAAAGGAAGCTTACAATTTAAAATTATTGGTTGTTTTTGTTTCTTTTTTTTTACATCTTAGAAATTATTACGCGACATGATTTATTTTTTAAAGAATTTTTTGTTTAAGTAAATTAGTTAGAGTATTTAGCGTTATATGCAAGAAAATACTGCATAGATTGTTATTATTATCATTATTATTATTATTATTTGTTCTTTGTTATGCTTTTGTTAAGAATGTTTAAGCAAAAATATGAAACTTACAACAAAAATTATACAAAATGAAAGAAAACATTCATTTGCTGACGGATTATCTTGATTATCTCTTTGTTATTTACAATCATTGTATGTGTGTGTGTGTGAGTGTGCGTGTGCGAGTGTGTGGTGTTGTGTTACTTGTGTGTGTGTGTGTGTTTAGGTGGAATGATTAGGCGGGCGGCATTGGGCGGCGGCGTCATTATTGTTATTATAGTCATAATAATTATTGTTGCTGCTGCTGCGGCATAAAAACTTGATCGCCCACAATGTGTATAACATTTTGCATGCCCTGCTGCTGTTGCTGCGCGGTGGCACCGCTACTGGTGCCACTCGCACCGCCGCCGCCCTCATGCTTGACATTAACGCCCATTAGATGCGCTTGACCTCCACCCGTGCCGCCAAGCGTTGTTGTAGTCAAATGTTGTTGCTGCTGTTGTTGTTGCTGCTGCTGTTGTTGTTGTTGCTGCTGTTGTTGTTGCGTCGCTTGGTGATGGTGCTGCTGTTGCAGTTGCTGTTGTGGCAACACCGTACTGGCCATAATCGTATTACTGTTGGACGTGGGCGTCGCAATTACTCTTGTGATGGGCGTGCCACTGCCACTGACTGGCGTCGTACCCGCCCCACCCGATGCAACACTGGTGTCGCCCTCCGCCGTCGTATTCAGTTCACCGCTGGTGTCTAGTGTTGTATCATTACCGGACTTACTTTTCTTCTCCTTTTTAACGCCCGGCTTGGCGAAGTGCCGCAGCTCGAGATGGCGTCGCAGATTGCGCGATTGACGTATTACCGCATAGCAAATGGGGCATGTTGCAGGCTGTTCCGATTGTGAGCGTGATCGTGGTTCTATAAAGGAAAAGTATTATTATACATTATTGTTATTAGATGCTAAGAAAGCAGCATGCCACCCCGCAATTGAAAAACTCACTTTCTGTCCCAGGCGGATGTTTGGTGCGTTTGGCCTTGGGCGTGGCGGAGGTGCCACTGGCGCTGGGCGTTACCGTTGTTCCAGATGCTGTCGTTATCTCACCGGTGGCCGCATTGGCCGATGTCACAGGTATCATATTGTTTGGATCCATTGTCACAATTGTCTCAACCTTTTGTCCTTCACTCTTGATGATCGGCGTCGTCGACAACAGTTGCGCTTCGGCGCCATTCTCATCGAGCACCTGCTGTTGCACCACTTGCTGTTGCTGTGCGGCCGCTGCGTGCGATGAGGTCGGTGTTCCCATAATCGTGTCCATGCCTTCAATTTTGCTTATTTTCGGTGCCGTTGCTGTGCAGAAAATAAAACACAAGGTTTGATCAAATAAAAAACGGATTCAAATTTAAGGTTAAATTCAAATTCAAGACTTACGTGACATTTTTTTAACACGCGGTTTTCGCTTGCGTGCGGGCAAGAAACTTTGTATGACGGCCTGATCATGTTTAGATGCATCCGCTGTCACAATTGTCTGCTGGTGTCCGGCGGCATTGGTCTGTGTGGTCGCTTGCAGTATCTGTCCCTGATGGTGAATGTCCTCCACAACCTGGGCGTGCACAGTTTGCTGCGGTGCCGTTGCAATAGTCGCTATCAATTGGTCCTGTTCATGGTGCTGGGGTATCATATGCTGCAGTTGTATCGAGTGCGTTGTGTAATCGTCTTTTGTCACCGTCTGCGGTGCCAGGCCCTGAATATTGAGGCACTGTGCCGCCTGCAACAGCGATGGTAACTGTGCATGATCGACGCTGACTTCGCCACGATAAACAAACTCGAGCAGTGCCTCCAAATCGTTGGCATTGACGCCAGCCAACATCACCACTGGATGTTTGCATGGCGTGTTCTGTGAATTTAATAAAAATATATAATAAATAAAAAATATATATAATTAACCAAAGAGTCTGATTATATTAATATAAATTTAATAATGTAATTTTTTTAAATTTTAATAAAAAAAATTTTTCTCAATTATTAGAAATGTGAAAAGAACAAACGACGTGTTTACCGATTACAATTAAGTTCGCGTTATCAAAAACATACACAAACACTTTGCATTGCAGGAAGCAGGCGAATCATAGTCAACATAAGAAAATGATGTTCAACAATTCCGCTGTTGCTGTTGCTGTAGTGCTGCTGGGTTAAGAAATTTCTCTAGCAATATTTGTACCGTTTTAATTTTGGCGCTCCAAACTCACTTGCCGGCTGTTCTGCGAACTGAGCGGGCGCTCAGCTAATGGTTGACTGCGACTGACAGAGACAAAAGAATTGGCCATCACAACTGAGACTGAGACCATCAAAACAAACGGATAAATAGTCGCCAAACTCACACACATATATCTAAATGCACACAATCACACGCACACACACACGCATTGACACGCATACTCTCATCACAACAATAAACCGGCTTTTGGCTTTGCTATGCGCGCTCTGCATTTCTGCAGCAGGATTGGAGATGCTGCTCGTTGCGGGCTGCTCTGCTTAAGAAAGAGCAACCCGCTCACTCACTCACTCGCTCTCGCTTTGCCAGCGAGATTTAATTAGCAGGAAAAAGTAAAATATTTCTGTGGCAAACAGAGGCTCGCTTAAAGCAGTGGTGAGCAATGAGCGACTGCTGCTTACCCCTCTCTCTTCTCTCAACAACAACGCTGCCAGCGGTGCGCCTCTCACCCAAATCTCTTTAAATGTCATCCAGCCGCGCTCCGTCGCACTCAAACCCGCAACAAGGCCGGGTAGTAAACGCTCTTTGAACTCTACACTCCCTTCATATATAGACTGCTTTGCCGGTTTACCTAATGCTACTGCTGCTGCTGACGTCGCAGTCGCCATTGCTGACGCTCATCGATTTTTTTTTCTTACAGAGTGGTTGCTTTTCGCTGGTTGCATTGTTGCTGCTAAGGGAGCAGAGCAACGGGAGCAACAAAGAGCATTGTCTACGTGTTTAGCGTGTCTGTGTGAGTGTATCGAGATCAGTGACTGACTGTCTGCGACTCTTGCAGAGTTCACTTCACATACACATATATATAAAAAAAAATTTGACATTTCCCGCGAACCGCCTCTGAGCGACGTTTTTCACAAATTACGCTCTGTTTACTTTTTGAATGTGGGAGCAGCGAGCGTAAAGCCGATGCCAGCCAGACAGGCAGCCCAGTGTCAGGTGTTCTACACTCTGTTTTGGTCATTTGACATGTGGACGCCGCAGCAGCAAAAATAACAACAGATGATAACAGAGAATATCTCAGAATGTCTGATTGGCGCTGATCAGAAGCGAACTAGTTCTTCTTCTTATACATGTGTAGTGCAAATATTCAAGTAAAAAATAAAAAATACAAAAGCAATGAAATGCAGCATTGAAATAAGTACAGCAGAGCACTTGAATTTCGAACAGTTAAAATGTAGCAAACCAAAAAAAAAAAACAAATCAGAAGGCAAATGAGTTCTACATTCATTTGTAAATATGTATTTAAAGCTATACATGTATACATACATGTTCATATATAGTTTTGATACTAACTGTGTACATTTTACAGTGAACACTGGCTATGAAAAACACACGTACACACTCTCACAGAATAAATACAAATATAGCAATAGTAAGTAAAGTAAGCACTTCTCGGTATTTTATTATATTAATAAATAGAAAACAAAATATATAAATAAAAGCCTAAACTTATTCGTTTTTGTTCGTCTCTTAATAGCCAATATAAACTGTACATTTACAAACACACACATATACGAATCAAAAAGAGGTCGCGCTCGTGTGCACCCAACAACAAGAGCCAGTCAGGCAGCCCCGTCGCTTGGCGGCAGCGCTCTCGTTTGTGCTCGCTCTAACACATTCGAACTGACAGTTGGCGCAACTTGAGCTCCCTGTCTCCACATTGTCCCTCCTGCACACAATCTCGCTTCGTTGCGCTCTCACTCTCACGCCAGCTCTCTGCCTCTCTCGCTCTCACTCTCTCACTCTTTGGCAGCCAGGCGCTCGCATAAAAGCTTATAAATTTTTATAACAAACAAGTCGATAAGCAGGAGGAGGGCTACCAGGGGCATTGACAACGTCACCGTTGGCGCAAAAAAAGAAGAAAAAAGAGAGTGCAGCAGCAGAAAAAGCAACTCATTCAACTCAATTGACAATTGAAAAGTTATACAAAATCTCTGGCAAACTAAAATAACGAAAGAGGAAATTAAGCGAGGAGCTAACTGAGCGCGAGTGAACATGTCTTCAACTCAAACAAACGACATACACACATAGAGAGATTGAAATTGAGACACGCAGGCAAGCTCAAAATGCACATGGTAAGTTGGAGACACACTACACTCACACACACAAACACGCACAGGCACTAATACATATTAACCTATTTGGCAAGTCGGACAACGATGTTGATTTCTCTGTTTACAAACTGTACACACAACACATGCCAGCAGGAAAAAAAATATTATTGCTGGTTGAGGTTATGTGTGAAAAATAAAAAAGCTCTCTTTACTCACCTTTAGCAGGTCCAACAGAAATGGCGATGCCGCACAGAGCACAATTTTGTGCGCTGGAAAACTGCGTCCGCCGGCGGCCAACGTACAATCGACTAGGTCGCCATGGCAGCGCAACAATTGTATGGCCGATACCAGCGATGTACCATAATCACCCCAGGTGAGCGAGTACAGTGAATTCATTGGCAACGACATCAGGGCTGTCGTGTCCAAATCCAACAGTTGTTCTCCAGCGTTGTAACTGTATTGATTGCTGTTCGTAGCCAACACGACGGCGTTATTTATTATTACAGTTTGACAAACGAGAAATTCTATTCCAAATAGTTTTTTTTAATGTAAAATGCAGCTTCAAATAATGTTGATGCTGCTGTGCTGCTGCTGCGGCTCCACCACCAGCACCACGTTCTCAGAGCTTTCACGACTTCGACTGAATGGCGCGTTGCTTATCGTTGTCCCCCTGTTAAAAAAATATAAAGAAAAAAAAAATAAAAAACCAAAGAGTAAAGAGCATGAGCAGATGGCAGGCAAACATACAACTCATGCGCTCTCGCTCTCTCGCGAGATAAACTTTTCGACGTGCATGTGTGAGTAAGAGAGTGGGAGGGGGAGAGGTTTGTGGTCTGACTGGCGCATGAGCTCCACGCGCACCCCTCACTACCGCTCACGTTCGCTCGCAAGCGCTGTGAGCGCGCGTGAGTGAGACAACAAGAGAGCAAGTTTTACAGCTCGTATATGAAATGTGGGCCGTCCAACCGACCGCACCACCCATCCCCCCTCCCACAAACACACACAGAGACCGACCGATAGACAACGACGGAACGTATGGAAATGCATGACTTTAGACTTGGAAAAAACACACACACATCTAACGAATAAACTGGCAACAAATAAAATTTGTTCTTTGAATATCAAATAAAAATAGCGCGCCATGAGCACACAAACGCACACACACAGGCACACCAATATGCATATTTTGATCGGGTTTTCCCATTCTGTTTTTTTTTTCTTTTCGAAATGTGTGGTTTTTTACTTTTTTTGTTTTACAGTGTTGTACAGTTAACGCGGCATTGCATTTCTTTTAGAACTGCACAATTTCATTCACATTTGAGTTGTTATTGTTGTTGCTGTTGTTTGTTTACACGCCATCGCTCCCGGAGCGAACAGAATTTTATGCATGTTGAAATTATCTTCTCACCGGAGCGCAAAGAAAAATCTGCTTGCTGCTATTTTATACTCGGTTATTGCTTTCCCTTCTTGGCCGCCACGGCGCTCACGGTTGTTGGCTCTGATAGCTCTTGGTTTACTTTTTTTGCTGCTGCTGCTCTGCTCGCCAACGTTGAATAACTCGAACTGAGCTCTGAGCATTTCGATCGAATTACGTTCTGCCAGCGCGACGAGTTTTAGTCTCTATACGGAGAAAATTTCTGATCATGCGCGCAGAACCGCTTTTTGGTGGTGGTTCATCGCCACTGTTGCGTGCGTGTGTGAAAGTATCTATGTGAGTATTTGTGTGTATGTGTCTGTAAGACTGTTGCTGCCGCTGTGAGCGCATGAGAGTGAGAGAGATGGCTGGCAGAGCGCGCTCTTGAAAGTACAGTTGACTAACAGCGTTACCAGACGCAAACAAAATTTAAGTGAAACGCAAAATGCAAGAGCATTTTCAGTGAGGCAAACCAAAAGCTAGTACAATAAAAATAAATTTTTGAAAAGCATCGAGTCGAATTCGTTTTAATAGCATACATATGTTGGGTATATAAATTTAAAATATGCATTACCCAAAAAATATATATAATTATATTTAAAGGTTCCATAAGCTAAATTAACTGATCAGTACTAATAATAATAGTTTAGATACTTCTGGGTTTAGTTGTTTTCATTCCTTCAAACAGATCCTGTTTAAAAAGCCGGTTCGCTCTTACTAAATCTATTTTGCCTGCTGCTCAGTCAGCGTACTCTTCGGGCACCTGTTATTCTGAGGCATGCATGCTTGCATCCCAGAGACAGGCAGCTCGACCCTATTTTTTATGCAGATCAAGTCCCGCTTAAGAGCAGAAGTAAACGGGGAGAGTACGGAGAGAATTACCAGTGAGAGTTCTTCATCCATGGTGCGTCCAATACTCTGAGATGTAGTTAACCAAGTGAGCGGCATGTGAGTAGAGCCGAAATAAAAAACAAAACCAAACCGACGCAAGATTAAAATTTTCTCTGTTTTGATTTTGATGCTGCTGGTGCTGGACACGAGAAATGTTAATGCCGCTTTAAAAGTCCAATCAGCATTAACGCAGTGAGCGTATTTCATAGCTGGCAATGCTTAGCGAGAGTCATGGGGTGGGCCTGGGTGGTGGGGTGGTGAGTGAGAATCATGGGGAGAGACAGCGTGACTGAATGAGCGCAGTGCACAGTGGGCCTAGCTCAATTGTGCTGAAACCCATGCTGTTAGTTCCGTTTAAAAGACTGCCAAGCCACTGTGCGATTGACTGGTTGAAATTCGAACGACACGACATTGCTTGGCCTCGCTGCTACTTCAGTGTCTGCCCCTCTGCACCCGTCTCATTGTTAACCTTATCATCGTTTTTGTTCTTGTTTCTCTTGTCGAAGTCTATTTAAAAAAAAAAGGCCAAATGCATGAAAAGCAGTACACACATGCTGAAATTTGTTGAAAACGTAAACGCCAACAGAAATACATATATATATAAATACAACTGAATATAGGTATATACATATGTATGTATGTGTGTGTATATATTTATTTGCCTGTTTACGTATCTGAGTTTTTGTATGAAATCATTTCGAAGTCAATCCAATTATAAATTCATTTTACTGGCAACATTCACTAATTAATTTATTTTGCAAGAATTTATTTCCGAGACGAAAACGAAACAAAAGCATCTCCACACGTTATGAATGTCGTCGCAATAATAAACTCATTTTTACATACAACAATTTGAACCTGTGACTGCGGCCGAATAACAGCGACAGTCAGTCTTCCTCTCCTGCCGTGATACAAACGGAGAGGTTTGCGACACTGTCGATGAGAGGAGAGGATAGTGCCGGGCGCGCGTACTCCAAGAAATGATACAAAAGCGGACCAAACATACTATCCAAGAGTTGTTCTTTTTTTGTTTTTCCCTCATTGTTTTGCTTTCTATTTTTGTGTGTGTGAGTGCGTACTCTGAGACATGAAGAGACTCTCGTTGGTAGAGAGAGAGAGAGAGAGAGTGAGAGAGAGGGGAAAGAGTCGAAAGTGTGCTGCTCTGTTATTGTATCCAATTTCCACAAATTAAAAATCTTCTGAAATTGCACCGGACTGCAAGAGATCTGCACTCAGCACCAGCAGCAACAACAGAGACTGTGGGAGTATGACCAAAGTGCAGGCAGAGGAAAAAGAGCAATCTTTACAATACACAGGCACTTTTACTCCATGGAGAATTATCATACAGTTGTCGCTCGCTTACATAGATTTTTGTTAAATACTTTTAATCGACATAGAAAGCGATAATCGAAAATATTTGTGTTTTAATTTTTGAGTCTTCATTCAATTTTATTTGAAATGATATCATTATCTACTACTCACCTGAAACTTTTCCTACTTGCTGGGGTTGCACCAGGCAACCGTTTGATAAGCAATCTGATTGCTAGCAGTTGTCGCATGGGCAAAAACGCAGCTCTTGTTGACAATCACCGATAGGCGCACCTTGGCAATCAGCTCAAGGGGACGTATAGCGGGCGTTGACTGTACGATGACAATGTGTGAGGCATGATACAGCAATGGATCGCCGGGATAGACTAGGAAATCGGCACCAAACGCATCGCCAGCAGTGACATATTTGCCCCGTTTCCAGAGATCATGAAAAACCCTATATTTAAGCGAGTCAGTGTCATAAATTCTATCCTTATAAAGCTGAGCGGCTGGCAAATAAAATAATTCAATATTTAATACAGATCATACGTAAATCTTTTTTCGAATTTTGGGCCTACAATGTTTGGGTAAGTGGGCACAGGGCACTTCCACCAGAGCATTCTGACGATCAAATTCAAAGTGATTGCCAATTTCATCCAGCACATCCTTGGCTGTCAAAGCAGCAGCTGCTGGGAAAGATTATTATTATTTGTTATTAATATATTTGCTTGCCACGCACCCTCTGCCGTTTTGCCTTGGCGCAACAACTTGTTGCGTTTGCCGTTAAGAATTTTATCGACATGCCGTTTTGTTTCGCGCAACTTTTCCTCCTTTAAAGCATCAGCCTGGTCCAATAAACGCCTTTCAAATTCGCTTTTATAAGCCAGCATTTTAGCCGAATCTGGCTGTTTAGAAAAATCAACAAATTTGCTGACCAGCAAAGCTATGCCTTCGTCGATGAGCAACTGGGTCTCATACTTGGTCAATGCCAGCGGCAAAGCTAGGAGTTAAGACTGAGTTAAGATCGTTTACAACCGAATCTAATTGGGATACAATTCTCACCTGCCTCAGAGGAGCTCCAGCCTCGGCTGTTGGCTGTGCCCACGAGAGCGCCCATTATACGATGCTTTGTGCGCAGTTCCATATAATCTAATACAATTTTAGTAAATATAATTATATATATGTATATATTTTACTAGCTTACCGTCCACATCGAATATATAGCCGGTGCCGTTTAACAAGGTTAAATACATTTTTTCTTTAGCTTATTTTGCTCAAGCTTCTTTTTTGACAAAACCATATGTTTTTGGCATTTCCAAATTTAACATTTTGCTGCTTTGTTAATAACAGCCGACACTAATTGTTTGCTGGTAATATTTACAAGTTAAATTTTCAAGAAGAAAATTCATTGAATTTTGAATGTAAAAAAGTTGTTATTACTGTATTTATTATCTACTAGTTTTGAAAATAAAGTAAATTCCATCTTAAATTTAAATTGTCTGCTTAGTGATATTTTTTAAATTAAGATTCACCAGCTGCTCATCGGTTCCAAATAACAGTTTCTCAAAAGAGTCATTATATGGTTCCGCCGAACTAAGTCTGATTGTGTTTACAAACACTGTTTGATAAAATGGTCGTTTGTCAACACACACTAAAAATTGAATGTTACTTTTATTGTTGTTATTGTTGCTCTCGGTGGCGTTTTGTTAACATTTTCAATTCATGCATAATTAACGCGAGTGTAGCAAAAATTTCCAAACGCATTTACATAACTTACCGACCAACGAACATGTAGCCAACACTGCTCAACGATAGTCTGTGCAAATTCGCAACAGAAAAAGAAAAAAATAGGCAAATGAAGACACCACCCACAAAATATATATATTAGTCATTTGCTGCTTCTTTTGTTGTTGTCTACATTCAATCAGTTCCTATTAAAGCGCAATTAGCGTGTCGTTTAACTAAAATTGCGTAAATTGCGCACTGATTGTGCGTTATTTGTGGAGCCCGCAATTAACTAAACATTACGTGCACGGAGTAAAGAGTAAGTGTGTCGGTATATGTGCGTGTATGGGTGTTAGTAGGTGTACGTGTGTGTGTCTCCCATTTGGGCACTGTTGCTAATGTTGTTTACTTATGTATGTTTGCTCGCCTCAGTTTAATTTACAAATATGTGTCGGAACTGAGTGTTAATGTTCACACGCAACTAGCCGATAGATTGAAATCGTTCGCAAGATATTTTTATACTATAACGAAAGAAAATTGCTTTCCCCCCACAAATCTCTTTACAATTTGTGAGCAAATTTTTTAGCGAAGTTAAATTTGATTTGTAACGTATTAAAGATCAAACCAAAATAACGTAAACTTCTAAATTTGCTTAAATATGATTTAAATATGAAGATTTGCTTGAAATATTTAAGTATGATGTAAACGTGAGTATTTATTTGGAATATTCAAAAATTAATCTTAAAGATTGAATTTTTTAATCATTTCCATAACTATAGTGTTAAGTCTAATTGAATATTCAAATATGATTTAAACTTGAATGTTTCTTTGGAATATTTAAATATGATTTAAATGTGAATACTTATTTGAAATATTGTATGTGTCTTATAGATTTAACTAATTTTTAATCATATCCATAACATTTTTTCATTGCAAATATTCAATTTTCGCAGCTTAGCAGTTACAATAGAAATTAGCAGAGCCTTCTTTGCTCATTAATTATAATAAGGCCATTAATTAACATGTTTCTTTTATTTCCGTTTACGTCTCTTTTTTTTTAGCATTTGCACAACCCACCGATGATCGAAGGGGCAACCAGACAATAATAATAATAACAAGAACAACAATAACAGCAGAAGCGACAACGAGAACTGCAACAAGAATAACAATTGTAGGCACAAATACAAAAGTATTTTGGCGCTTGGCCATGTTTATTTTTTCGCACACAGACGTTAACACACACACACTAATACTTAGATTTGTGCAAACTATCAGATGCGGCAATATATTATACAACTATTGTTAGTTGCAGGTCATGTGGCGAGAACTGCGACAGCTGCCACACAAAAGACGTTAACAACGACATTCACTAGCTGAGTACTGTAAGCCGATAACAATAACAAGAACCACGTCAAGAATTGCCTAGACTTGTTAAACGTTTCAACCTTGGGCACCCTAAGCAGCGGAACTGGCTAAAATGGGGGGTTCAACCCACTTGGTAGATATACCCGCCGCCTGTCTGCATTAGTCATAGTCATTTTCACGTGCAGTGAAAATGCGAACAACCAGCAGCTGTTCAATTAAGGCGCAAGCGATGTGGCGACAAAGTCGACTTACACTATTCCAGCTGGTACGCAAACAAACATAATTTAGTAACTTATAAATCATTCAATGTTCATGTTTCTTTCTTTTAATTGTAGTCAGTATAGATATCGAATTGGTTCGGCAACTAGGCTATTACAAAATTTGGTAAGTCTTAATGGATTCTTTCTTTTCTTCTTTTCTATTTATTTATTTAATTATGTTTTTTTTTTTGGCAACAGCCTTAGCGTGAAGCGAGCAACGAACAGACATCGATATGTTTAAGATTCGTCAACGGAATTGTATGCTGATTGCCACGGTGCTAATTTTGGCGCCCTGCATTGTGATATTGATGATATTGGGTCCAGAACTATCCACCGAGCAATCGCTGACGCAACGGCTTGCCGAATGCCACATGCGGCTGCAGTATCTTGAGTCCATGTATCGCGCCCGCCAGGAGGATGTCTCACTGCTCTCCCAGTATCTGGGCCAACTGCAGTCGAACAACGCCAGCAATCTGACCAATGTTAGTCCACCACCGCTGCCGGTGGCCAATTTGCTGGATGCCCTCAGTCCCGAGGCACGTCAGCTGTTGCGCAATGCATCGCATGTGTCCAAATCGGGTGCATCGGTATCATCACGTGGCTATGTTCCCGTGCAGAATATCCGTCTGCCAAATGCCTATCATTTTCTACCCCATCTCCTGGACGATGCTGGCTCGCTGCGTCCCGCCTATCTGCAGAGCAAGGGACGCACAGATGTAAGCATTGTCCTAGGCGTGCCCACAGTGCGGCGCGAGAAGCAGTCATATCTGCTCAGCACGCTGCACAATCTCATCGAGAATATGAACGATGAGGAACAGAACGAGACGCTCATCATTGTCTACATAGGAGAAACGGACTTCGACGCGGTGCAGCTGATCGCCAAACAAATTGAGACGAGCTTTGAGGCGCATCTGGAGAGTGGACTCATTGACATCATTGCACCAGCGCCCAGCTACTATCCAAACTTTGAGCGATTGCGTATCACACTGAATGACTCGCTGGAGCGTGTGAAGTGGCGCAGTAAACAGAATCTCGACTTTGCCTATCTGATGGCCTATGCCCATTCCAAGGGGACATTCTATGTGCAGCTGGAGGATGATATATTAACGAAGCGACAGTTTATAACCACTATGAAGAAGTTTGCGCTTGATAAGAGCGCTTTGGCCAAGCCAGATCAGTCGGATTGGTTTGTTTTGGACTTTTGCCAGCTCGGCTTCATTGGCAAAATGTTCAAAAGTGCCGAGTTGCCGTATTTAATAACGTACTTCCAAATGTTCTACAATGATAAACCGGTCGACTGGCTGCTAACGTATTTCATAGAGTCGAAGGTGTGTCGCACGGACAAGGATCAGAAGCATTGCAACTTGGCGAAAGTGCGCTATTGGCAGCACTATCGCAAATCCTTATTCCAGCACATTGGCACCAGCTCCTCGCTGAAGGGCAAGGTGCAGAAGCTGAAGGATAAGCAATTTGGCAACAAGGTGCCCGCTTATTATGCGCACACGCACAATCCACCAGCACTGGTCAAGTCGAATATTGCGCCGTATAAGAACTTTGTGCTGAAGCGCGCCTATCGTGGCGAAACATATTTCTGGGGTCTACTGCCGCAGCCGGGCGATCTGGTGCAGATCATCTTTGAGCAGCCGACACTGTTACGTCGCTATCTGTTTCGCAGTGGCAACTCGGAGCATCCGTCGGATCGTTTCTACAATACCACCGTGGAGCTGCTGCCGGCCGATTCTCTCAGCGAAAACTCGTCCGTTTGGAGCACATATAACACTACAACGGATGGCTATCTGGTTGTCGGCGCTTTCGATAATCTGGGCGTTGCCGAGGGCCTGCTCGATCCAAAGATTGGTGCTATCAAAGAGCTGCGTCTCCACGTGCACAGCGACAGCGAGAATTGGGCACTGCTCAGCGAGATTGAGCTGCAGGAAACGGGCAGCAATGCAAGCAATTCTGATGCGAATGCGGCAAAGCCTCGCTTTGCGGCAGTTAGCTGATTGCTGCATCGCCATCGACAGCCGGCGAATATTTATGGTGGAGATCTAACCAAGAATTGATGTAATCCCATCCTTCTATGTGCGTGTATCTGTATCTGTATCTGTATCAGTATCTGTGTGTGTATATTTGTGTATATTTTTTTATTGACAGCTACTTTTAAAGCCCTACCATCTAAATGTATAAATAACTAATCTCCAGGTATAATTATAACGTTTAACTGTAACTATTTATGACTGTCAACCAACAGATATTTCGTACAATTCCCTCAAACAATAATCTCTGTGTGTATGAACAAAAGCAAAGCTGACACGTGCCAGTTATCTTGATAAATCGAAATGATATTTAATGATAGTTAATATCAATGTTTCAAACAGCTTTACTGTTACTATTACTATGCTTATGCGATTCACGATATATTCGTGATATCAAATATTAAAGTCCATACGTGAATCTCTTTTACAACACAGTCAGCCAATGAGTGGCGCCAAGTTTATTAATATTTCATTATCGCTATCAGTATGCATTATAATATTGTAAACTTGGAACATCGCATGAGCATTGAGCACGTCCTTTTATACTATTCCTGCATTGTGTTAATATCTACATGAATATATACATTTTATAACGTTTACGCATAGCTGTGCTGTGTAATTGGGCGCTTCTAATCCATTCTCTAAATACGAATATATTGTTTAATTTTTGTTATGTTCTTGGCATTTCAAAGTATTTAGTTTAAGTGTTATTTTATTCTCAACAATTGGCAAGCATATTGAACAAAACGCATTCCAATTGTTTTTTTGACAGCTACTTTCCTATTTTATTATTTAATAATTAATTCTGTTCAATCAATTGATTTTTAAGTTCATTGTTACCTTGTAATGTTTATTGTTTTAAATTAGATAATTATTAAAATTATTATTATTTTGCTTCAGTTACATATGTATCACGGCCGCTAATCTCAAGCCATAACAATCGAATTAGAATGTAATTAATCATTTTCATAACATTATAATCGACATGACATGCATAACGACCATTTTTAGCAATGTTTTGCTTTTTACTGTGATTTGTTAATAATTTTTGCATTAACCATGAACAAGAATAAACCAAGAAGACGACTATACAATTAAATACTTGATGTGCGTTTGACATACATTATAAACTGTAACACAAATTGCTGATTAGTCAACTAAATTTATAAAAACAAAATATTTACTTTTTTACACGACGAGATAAAAATAACAATTATAATTATTTCGAAATCGAATTGGAAATGCCAAATTTATTATTATATAGCATATAAAAGAGAACGGTAAATGTTTACACTGGGTTCCTGTTGAATAAAAGAATTAAATTGTTAGTTGTTAGTGGCATATTCGAAATTGTGTTCTTTCAATTTGTATGCATTTAAGTTATTTTTGAAAAACGTTCTGTAAACAAATTTTGAAATAACTTCATGCCAACTGAAACGAACAAAATACATTGTAGACTGCTTTGGTATATTGTTATAAAAAAAAGAATAACAAAAAAAAAATAACAAAAAAAACTAACATCAAGTTAACTATTTCGCTTGCTTAATTTTAAATACATAATACGCATATACTATATATATTTTTTATATATAAATGTCCAATGTACGTACTTCTAAAGCCACAATAATTTTGCACCTTGATGTAATTGGAAGGGATTACTTGTTTAAATTAACCAAATTGGAATTGTAATTGAGCAAGAATTGAATTGAATTGAATTGAATTTAATACATAGCTAATTATATATATGTAATATGTATAAAACGCGTTTGCCGCACACAGCCAACTTAGCAAATATGTTTATTGACGACTTTTTGTTGGTTTATCTTGACACTGTCCTTTTGAGCCAATCCAAGAAAATAAAACTAGCAGCAAAGCACGCTGGGAAAACACAATTACAAAATGCGTGCAATTAAGGCGTATAAGCTTAATAAATCATACAAAAAAACATTGCAATACCATTTGTTTTCTTCCAAATACCAATGAATTATTGTACCTAAAGCTTAATTATATATTATATATATATATAATAATATACGTATATATATATTATAGTTATTAAACTTCTTCTTTGCAGATATGGAAACTTTCGCTGACAAGTTCGAAATTAAAATTAAATAATTGTTTTTTGCAGCAGTTAATCAATTTATTAAATGATTTAATTGAGTTATGAAATGAAATGCTCAAACAACATTTTGGAGTCCAGGCCTGAAGACTCGGATATAAGCTGCTGGGATATAGCTCCTCATAAATATTATTATTTAAATGCAATCTGGAGTTTATTTTTCAATACAAATATCAGGCGTTTTAAGTCTTCTGGAATTCCTCATTTATCCAATTAACAGACATTTATAGACAATAGATAAATATATTTAAAACATAGTATTTATATATTTTTATTATTTTAGAAGATCTGACTTTACTGTGAATATTTTAAGCACTCTGCACCAACGAGATCAAATTGTTTCTCATTAGATAAATACATTTTGAAACGCCTGGATCCATTCATGATAAGTTATTTGTTTTTTTTTTTAGCGATATTTTCACATTTCTTTTTAATCGTTCGACATAATTTAAATGTAATAAATATGCTTACTTAAATATCCCATTCAAAAAAATCCTGCTTTTGGAAGCTTAGAAAATGACTACCTTAAAACGAATAACGCAGAGAAAATTCTGAGTATTTATGTATATATTTTTTTGCATACGTTTGTTATATTTTATTTTTTATCATTGACAGATTTTAGATAGATATATAACATAATTGCGTAAAGTTTTATAAACGTTGTAGATATAGATATATATATATATAGTCAGCATTAATAAACATCACCATAGTTTGAAATATGTTTCATTTAACAATAAAGGATAAATAAAAAGAAAATGTTTTGATATTGACAATACTATTTAAATAGTTTGCAACAATATCAGCTCAGTGTATAATTATGTATATATATTTATATAGTTAGTTAATACTTTTATTACATAGATGTATAAATATTATAAATGGTTCTTGTTATCAGTTATCAGTGTGTGTAGATTAAGTCGTTCATTTCATTTTCCAAAGCGCATCGAGCTCGTTTAATGGATCCTTGCTCTCCTGTTGCTCTTTGGCCGTTACCTGCGGTGCCATTTTTATTTGATATGATGTTATGATGCCACCTTAAATGATACATATATTGAAATTATAAATTGTAAACTAGATTGAAAGTATTGTTCTCACGTTTGTTGAGCACATCGTGTGCATGACTCAAAACAATTTGCATAGACTGCTCCAGGATTGCGGCATCACGCAGCGAGTTTTGGCGCTGCTTGCAAATGCGTGACCAAACATCGACCACATCTGTTAAAATGGTATCAAAGACAATGTGAGTGAAAAATGTAGATATCTTTTCAAAAAAGAAATGCTCACTTATTAAAATTGGTCTCTTGGCTTGTGTGCCCATCAATGCACAGATGCCAATGGCCAACAGTTCTGATCGCTCGGATCCCGTCAGACAGTTTAAAATAAGCGGCGATGTGGGCGTATTTGCCTCCAGGCAGCGTTGCTGATGGATCTGCAGCGCATTCTGTGCAATGCCCAGTAATTGAGTGGGTAAACTGTAAGCAGCGGATCATAAATTAGCAAGTTAAATGAGTACACTTTGGATGGATACTTACGCTTTGGTCCATTGCTTAAGCTGCAGCAGGGATAGATCCAGAACAGCATCGGCACCATGCATCGATAATTTCAGTTGATATTCCGTGCAGTGGCTGAGCTGTTGCTGCTTCACACAGTTAACTGTGTAGTCATCGTAGTGGGTCGGCTGATTGAGCACCTGCGGCCAATACGGATCAAAGAGCTGCCCAACGAAAAGAGTCCATTCTGATTATTATGGAAAGCCCAATGGTGCTGTTTGGCGAACTTACTTCATTGGTGGTGTGCAGACAAACCACCGAGCGAGCCTTCTCCGACCAAATCATCGACCAGAAATCGTTGATTGTATTCGCTTGCGGCGTTTGCGATACAATAAAGTTTGGGCAACCAGCGCTGAGGTTCTGCAGCGGGAGTTTTGTTAGTTTTTTGATAGTTCAAGTTTTGGAATATAATTTAAATGTTATTGTATATGTAATTATATTTACCTTCATGTAAGCTGCATTGATATAGTCATCCGTCTGCTTGTCGAGCTTGACGCGCGCATGATCGTAGGGCAGACAATCGAGGGAGCGATTCTTTTCGGGAAACAGCTTCGCTATGGTCGTTGTCCGTTTAACGCTTTTGTCCTTTTCGAGTTTCTGCTGAAGTTGCAGCCACTTGCTGCCCAGTTGCGTGTTGCCGTTCAACATTTTGACATGCAGATTCTCGACAAGCTTCTCATAGCTCTCCACCTCTTTGTGGAAATATTTCAGCACCTTGTCATCGTTGAAAGGATCGTGAGCTTGCATTTGGAATGTGATCAGTAGATGGCCATTGTTGTTAATTGCCGGCTGCCTTTCGCTGGCGGAATGTGTCAGTGAAACCGAGTCCCAGTCAAAATTCTCCAATGAGCTCAAATCTGAGCAATTGGACAGATTATCGAGGCTATTCTTGCGCAGCGCAGCAACAGCAGGAGTTGGTGAAACCATTGGTGCTGCAATACTTTCAGCTGGAACTACAACAGCTCCAGCAGCAGCAGCAGCAGCAACTGGGTCGCTGCTTGCAACCACATCATTTCCGACTCTCTCGCTGACTGCTGACGACGATGGCGGCGGCGTTGGTGTCGCCACAACCTCTGGTTGCAGCAATGGCTTCAACACAACCCCCTCACAATCCATATCCAAATCACTGAGTAAATCCACATTTCTGCAATCCGACTTGGTCGGCTTGGTCTCCGTTTGCTGCTGCAGCGATGACGAAGCATACGGAGCACTGCTCGTTGTCGTCATTGTGTTGGCAATGCTGCTGCCACCGCTTTGCATGTAAATTGAGGGTTTTTGCTTAGGTCGTTGTTCTTGTTGCTCCTCCACTTTCGGTTGCTGTTCCTGCTGTGGTTGCTGCTGCTGTGGTTGCTGCTGCTGTTGTTGCTGCTGCTGCTGTTGTGTTTGATGTAAGAGCGTCTCTCCAGTCGAGTGATAACCATAAGGTGGTGTATAATAGTTACCCACGGCAACCTCCGCAGCATTGGGCGCAACCTGAGCATTGGGCTCAGCAGCATCTGTGCCACCTGTTGCCGCCTTCGTATGCGAAACGATCGGTGACTGCTAAATGGAATTTAAAATATATATAACTTAAAGGATGTGAGAGTGTGGGAGTTATACTCACATCAAAGCCCGTGGCAAGACTGCTGCGATTGGCCTGCTCCGAGTCTGTGGTGCCCACCACTGCTGCCTGACCGCTCTGTTGGCCGCTCTGCGTGAATTGGCCAAATTGGCCCTGTGAAACACTTGGAATGTGATTGCCGGCATGCTGATAGCCGCTGCTGTAATCATAGACACCCGTTTGCGGATTGAAACTGTAGCCGGGATGATTGGAGTAGCTTAAATAGTTCGACTCCACACAGGCAGCAGCTGCTTGGGGCAGCGAAGGCGTGGCTGCTGCAGCCGTAGCTTGTTGTTGCTGTTGTGTTGCATATAAAGCTGGCTGTGGCGATGATATTTGCTGCTGTGAGTATGGAGAAATTTGCGGAGGCAACATTGAATTTTGCTGCTGCTGCTGGCCATAAATGTTAGCCTGTTGCTGTTGTTGCGGATACATTGTGGATTGCTGTTGCTGCGGTGTCTGCGCCTGGGGATAAACGGTGAATTGCTGTTGCTGTTGCTGTAGCGTCGTCTGTGACTGAGGATAACTGGCTGCTTGTGGTTGTGGCAAAGTGTGTGCCTCTTGTCCATATGCTGTCTGTTGGTACATGGCCTGTGGATAGGACTGTGCCGCACCTACCTGTTGATAGGCTAAGGGCTGCTGCTGCTGCTGGGCAACCTGTGGAGGCTGTTGTTGCTGTACATAGCTCAGTGGTTCTGCTGGCTGCGTCGCTGTGGTTGCCACATAGAGTGGCTGTTGATAGTTGTAGCTGTTGTTGCTCTGTTGCCGAGGAGCAGGAGAAATAGCTGGCGCTGCATACGCCACGGGATGATAGTTGTAGCCGCCATAGCCCAGATGCGCTTGCTGCTGACCAGATTCTGCTGCTGCTGGAGGAGGCTGCTGCTGCTGTTGCAAGTTCAGCTGCGCCATGGCGCCGTGCAACGTTTGTGAGTTTGGCGAGGCCTGGGCCTTGTAGGCGGGCGGAGCAATGTGCTGTTGTTGCTGCTGGTACATGGGATTCGTGTACCCGGCTGCATTGGGATCATAATATTGCTGCTGCTGCAGGCTGTATGGCGGTGGTGGCTCATTCGGAGGCGGTGCGCTTGCATATGCCGAGCATGTGGCCTGCGCGGGATTCTCCGAGCCGACGGGCACCGGGCGTGCATCTAGTGAGGAAATGGGCGCAGTGCCACCACTCTTTGCCTTGAGATAATCACGTAATTTGGGCGTTGAACTGGTGGCGACTGCATCCGGTTTGCTGAGAGAGTTTGCAGCCGGTGCTGGCGCGGGAGCTGGTGTTGCCTTGACGCTCTGTAAACGCTGCTGCCGCTCCTCGGATTGCACATCGCGTGCAGACTTGAAACGGGTCAAAAGTTTCTGCACATTGCCAGCCAGCTTCTTGTAGAACTCCAAGCCCTTGGCCGACTTGGCCAACAGATCCTCATACACATCATACGAGGCGGCCAGTGAGCTGTAGAAATGTTCACGTTTCTGCTTCACATCCTGCAGCGTTTTCAACACGGGCGCTGCACGTGCGTATGCCTCGGTCAGCGCTTGCAGGATATTCTGCTGTGCGAGCAGATTCTGATCGAGCAACTGGGTGAGTCGCTCGTGCTTGGCCAGCTCTGTGGCGAAGAGGGCCTGAAGACCCTCCTGGCCGCCATGGGCAATCACCTTGCTGGTGATGTCATCCTCATTGATCGCAATGCGCAAATCGGCATGGAATTGGGCGCGTTGCGCCTTCATCTCGTTCACTTTGTTCACAATCAGTTTGACATCCTTGAAAATCTCCGTCGTGTTCAGCTCGGAGCTAAGCTTGGGCATCAACTGCTGGATCTCCTGAAGGGGACGTGCCAATATTTTTAAATTATTAACATGCAAACTCATCGCTTTGCGCAGCGTATTATTAGATTCTCCTGCCCTCGCGTGGGCTTCACTGTACTTCTGGAATTCACGTGTCAGCTCCGTGATGTGGGCATTTGGTGTGCGCTGCAAACCGCTTGCCGTTTGAAATTCACGTTCCGCCTGCGCCTCCGCATCGAGCAAGTGGGTGAGCTCAGCGAGATTTGTTTCGACATCGGCTGTGATTTCGGCCAGCTGCGACATGGCCTCGATGAGATCGCTGATGGCGCTCTTGTTGGCATGCAGCGCCGCACAGCGATCGACAATGCCCTGTGGCAACTTGTTGGCCTGCTCCTCGTTGATGTTCAGATTGTCGAGCGTCAGCGAACTCATATAGCCCTCCAGCTGTGTGTCCTTCTCCTCGAGCAGTGCCCCATATTTGCGCAACAGCTTCGCCTTCTCCTCGCTGTACATCGAGCTGGCCTCGTGCGCTTTCATTGGCACGAGACGTGCAAAAATATCAGCGCCAGCATATTCCTCATCGGTGACAGCGAAACCGATGCCATTCACCAAATTGGCACCTTGAACGGCAGCGATTGTGGTCAGCTCTGGGACCGCTTCGTGGTAGATGAACTCGTTCTCGTTTTTGGCATTCTTGCGTTTACCCTCGACAACGTCGGCGGTGAAGCTGAGCGACTCGTTGATCTCCTTTTGATCGGGCAAACCCTTCGACTCCTTGCGCGCTTCCTCCAACTTTTCCCAGGCAGCCTAAACAATAATTAGAAATTAAATATGTATTGAAATTAATCATAAATCACATTTAAAATTGCAGTTTTTCTTGTTTTTATTTTCTTTGGTTAATTTCTTTCTTTTCATGAAATGTAATTTTGTTACTAAATTTTAATTCAATTAACTTAATTAATTAACTTATTTGTTATAAATAAAATAAAAATAAAATTATGTTTTTTTTCCTATTTCATTTTTTATAAATGTTTTAATTTTAGAAAAATTTAAATCACTTGAGTAAAATTATATTTTTATCAGATTTTTTTCAAAGTCTTGTGTCTAAAACAGATCCAAAAAAATATACAATTTTAAATCAAAAAAACATTTAATAACACTTCTGGCATAGTTGGTGCTATTATTCATAATATTAATATTATATTATTTTTTTTCGCAGTTTTAGCTCACCTGATACAGTGTCAGACGTTCGCCCATTTTGCGCTGCTCCTCGGCATGCTGTCCCTGATACAAGTACAATATGCAGTTTAGGTAGTTAATCTTGAACTTGACATATTTCTTCCACAGCTTGTAGACGGAGCTTTCGATGACCAGTGCGACGGGCCCATCATTGCCGCCGGTGAGTAGTGCGGCAAGTGCAGCGCCATAATACACAACAATTTGGGCCGTCACCTTGGCCACAACGTGCGGCTTCCGGTTGTCAATTAGCGATTTTTCCAATATACATTCTTGTGCCTGCGCCAAACACACCTGCTGCTGGAAGACCAACAGTTCGTTGGTCATAAAATCACCGCCGCTGCCCACATTCGCATAGCGTTCCCTCAGCTCATTATATGCCCAAGCGGCAGCCTGGAATTATAAATATTCGAATATTAGTAGAACAATTACAAATTATTAATTACCTTAATTTTAATAGATATAAATATGTAAATGGGAAGTAATTCACATTAAGTAGTTATGTATGACAATGAATTCTTAATTCATATTAATTAATTGATTGTAATAATTTAAATAATTAACATGAATTAAAATTTAAATTAATCATAAATAATTGAATAAAATTAAATGTTTGGAATTTATTAACATAAAGTAGCGAAGCCTAGCTATTTATTTCACATTATTAATAATTAAATTAATTAATAATTAATAAAATAATTAATGATAACTTATTTATTTGAATTATATATAAGGGAGCTAAAGTTGAATGTTCTTATATATAAATAAATAAATCATATTTTAATTTCAATTTACTCAATTCAATATTGTTTGCAGTCATGGAATGTTTTTCCAATTTGGTTCTCACCTGGAAATGTGTGCAGGCCTGTTTCATGCCATCAACATCACCGCGTGTCACCGACGCGCCCGATTGGGTGTGCGAGGCGGCAATGTTGAAGAGGACTGCGGCGCGCTCGAAACGAATGTCGCTCCATTCGTGGACAGCGCCGTGGTACAGATCCTTCCAGGTGAATATAAAAATGCTGCGATCCGCCAGCTGCGGGAAGCGATTCTGTATTGCGTGCAGCTGGCAATAGTACCGTTTCATTATCGCTGCACCATCTTTGGTGGTGCGCATTGCCTGGTTGCGCAGTGTTTCCAGTGCATGCACCTCCTTGGAATAAGCCTCGGCATCCTCGTGATAAAACTCCGCTATGTACTGGAAGGCAAACAGAGTACGATTATAGTAAGTGTGTGTGTGAGTGAGTCCGAGAGAGTGTATGAAAGAGATACCGATCGACAATAAACAGTTATTCGTTAATGTTATTTGTTTTCCAATTTGCAACGCTAATCAGATAATGACTGCGACGTCGGCAGCGATGACTCAGCCGTTGTTGCCTTTGTCATTTTACAAACCGTGGGTGGTTCGAGATAGGCTGAGGGGGGGAATGCATACAAAAGCTGAGCGGATCAGTTTTCCCCCATTTCGCACCACCCCTCTTACGATTGCTTAGTTCGTCGACCGTTGTTCCGGCTCTGCCAGCGTCGCAGTCGCTGCATCTGTCGATCCAATTTGCAATGCACCCACCTTTTTTAACGGGGCAAAGGATGTGCCATCGGGACTTGATTTGAGGGCAAACCATAGCATGTGCAGACGCGGCACGGCCTCCATTGTATCTTGTGGTGCGGCCTTCTCAGTATATTTGTAATTTGGAAACGATTTCGAGACAAAACGAACTTCAGAAAATTACTAAGTATATACAGTGTGACCGTGCTGGCATATGCTATAAATCCACTAAATGCACTTTGAAAAATACTAAAAAATTGTCAGCAAAAGGTATTTATTTAACGAAGCGTTATGTTCGCGTCAAAGCTAAGAGGTTAATTTCTGTGTTTTCAAATAAAAATGTATATCTTAACGATGCTTAGATCAATTGTTTTTGACAAGGACACAATGCTAATGATGTAAGCCGAAAGAGAACGCTTGCGTTTAAGGTAAACATAAGTTGTAGAAAATTGGGAGTTTAATTTTAAACTAAGAACGATTTCGTCAATGGAGGTAAAGTTTCTCAAGCTGGAAAAGATACGTTAATTCAATTTTGATTTTAACGACATTAAATGGTTCTTGTCATGGATATAATGCTTCTAAAGCGCAAGAGGGCGCTTCGACCACATTTGGCTACAAATATACATTTTAAAAAATAAAATATAAAAAATATTGGAAAAAAAACATGCATTTAAACTATATTTGATATAGTGTCCATGTTGTAGATGCAAACTGGAAAAATATTTAGTACTCCTTTTGCTGTGTGGCATTGAGCATAATAAACGCAACTAATCCGTTTGGTAAACCGAAATAAGCAAAAATAATACTCCAAACTAAATTACAGCTGTCCGAATATAAATGAAAATTTACATTTCACTGCAAAGCGCCCCACTTTGACAACAAAGGACAACAATGCCAGCGAAAAATGGTCAACTCACTCTTGGCGGAGGGGTGTGGTTGGAATGCTGGTTGGACCGGGGAGGGAGGCTACTTTATGGAAAGGGGAACTTTCTTTCCTTGCATTTCCTTTCTAGGGGAAAATAAATAGGAAAAAAAACTTTTTGTTGATTTAATTATGTTCAGTTTTTTTTTTCGGTTGCGCAACATTTTTGTTGCTCTTTAAAATTATTTTTTTAGCACTTCCTGTGCGAAATTCTAACCACAGGGAGATAGAATGAGAGATGTGGAGAGAGTTTGGGGGTGTGGGGAGGTGCAGTTGCTGAACTATGCACTTCCTGTCATTGTCTTTTGCCAGAATACTCTTCCACTCCACTCCCCCTCTACAGTTTCAGCTATGTGGGCGCTGTTGTTGACGCTTTTGGAAAAGTCCCGAAACGTTGTTGTTAACATTTCCGCTACTCGCAGAAAGGCGTTAAGTTGTTGTTGTTGTTGTTGGCCACATAATTCGCATGGCTAACAACTGCACAAGAAGAATTTGCTGCGAAATTATTATGAAACATTTAAAATTTGCACATTGCAAGCGGTTCACAAAACAAATTCATTCTTTATTCTTGTTGCAATTCTTATTGCTCTATATACATGTGAGTATAGCCTAGCAGCAGAGAGGTATATTAGTTTGCCCATCGAGTATGTTACGACGAGAGAGAGAGATAACTAGAGAGAAAGAGGGAGATAGCGAAAGTCAGACGGACAGATTCAAACTTCCAAACACCAAACATAAGCAACAAATATAAGAAATATATTATATTTATCCCAATTCAATTCTTATTTGAAAATATAATTTATAATATAAATTTTGATTTAATTTATTACCAATTTTTGTATATTTCGTTGATGTAATAAAGTTATTCGTCATAGATATATTACTAAGTGGAAATTTATTTGGTCTGATTAGATTTATTGTGGATTTTTAAAATTTGTGCAATAAATATACATTTCTTACATTATTTTTTTTTTAATTTTAGCTATAAGTTTTTTTTTTATTTATTAATTTTGAATTTGTATACAACTAAATTTCAATTTCAGTATTCAAATTACTTAAAACTTCTTTTTACAGACTAAATTAAATACATAAAATGAATTTATCGCAAATCAACAACAGTGGAAAAATATTTTATGTATTCTTTAAATAAAATAAGGGTATTTCAACTTTCGGTTTGCTGCATTTGTTTGCTAAATTTACTTTGTTTCATTTTATTTTGCGAATGCACTTAAAAGTCAAGCTGAAGTTTTTGCATTGTTGTGCGTGTGGCTTGGCATGAGTGTGTGTGTGTGTGTGTGTGTGTGGTTGTGTGTGGTTGTGAGGTTGTGTGCGTGCCTGCCAAAAAGCCAGTCAAAATGTTTATTGCGTTGTCATGCGGCTAAAGGCAATTACATGTGTGTGGGAAGTGTGTGTGAAGAGTGTGTGTGTGTATGTGTGTTTGCCTACTAAATCATTTTTTGCTTTTGAAAATATATTAAAAATTTATAAATATAGTTTATATAGTAGAAGAAAAGATAAGTGGACAAAATAAATGTTGTAAGTTAGGCAGAGATGATTTCATATATAGATAAGAGAGGGAGGGAGAGAGACAGAGAGATCTAAGGATAGAGGAATAGACAAATGGAATTGGACAGGCTTAGAGAGAAAATTATAAAATGATCAGACGAGACGAAAGAGATACAGAAAGTTACACGGAGGGAGAGATATGAAGAGAGCGCAAGAGAAAGACTGAAAGAGAGACAAAGAGCAAGGAATATGGAGAGAAGAAGACGTGATCGAGAGGGCGAGATGGAAGAAGATGAGAGAGCCAGCGAAATTTTTGTCTGCAAAATAATCCGTTCAAAGCTGACTAAATATTTGCATTGTAAATTATTATTCAGAAAATAAGCAAAATGTGACAGTCATTTATTTTTCCAAATTTATATAAATATCGGTTGGTGGACTACGATATATATATGATATATTTATTTAGTATATATTTTAGCAGTCAAAACCGAATAATATTCCTTTTCCAATCACGCCTGCACAATTTACTTTATTCACAACGATTGCATCATTTCCACTTCAAAATAAAGTTCACACCTTGGTTATCGATCGATATCGATATCAAATGTTAACTACATAGTTGCACGTTATTTTACAGCCTTAAAACAAACTTAGTTGAATTAAATTCGTTTGTTTTTAAATACTTATTAAATTTATTTAATGTGTGAAACGCTTGAAAAAACAATTCAGTACTCAAAGGAAATCAAATAAACAACTTGTACGTGTGTTTGTGTGCATCATTGATTAGGTGCGTAATCTGCCAACAAAAACCAAAAAAAAAAAAAAATAATGGGGGAAAATGCTAAAATACCACACATAAATTGCCAAGTAAAACTCATTAAACTTATCACTTAATGCGGCAAATAAACAAGAAAAACAGCAACAAAAATGGCAACCGCCATAAAACAAACAACAATAAACATTACTCATAAGCCCAGAGACACTGGACAATGGAAAATGCATTGCATGTGTGGGCAATTAAAAAAAAAGGAAACGAAAGAAAACACAAAATGGCCGTTAAATTTGAAATGGGCTCGGGCACACACAACCACACACACACACGCACACACACGCACACACACGCGCGCACACACCCGCATGAGGCTTAAGATAAACAGCGGCTAAACAGGGACTAAAAACCAAGGCGAACAAACCGAAAAAACCGCAGAGGGAGGAGTGGAGAAGGGGGGTTTTTGGCACATAAAACCTATGCCAAGCCTCAAATTAATACGAATTTATGACAATTTCAAATGCATTTTCAACGTTCCACGCCCACACCGCCTCTCCTGGATCGTAAAAATGTTTATGCCAGTCTAAAAAAAAAAACGCGCGAATTTTCCTTTGGCGAAAAACAATTTTATGTGCTGTCTGCCACGCCTCTAAAATATATAAGATACACAGAGAAAAATAAACTAAATTTGTTAATGTATTTTCTATTTTATTAGAGAAGGAAAATAATATTGGATTCTTTCCAGTTGTTATAACAAATCAGTTCAGGTAATATCTGAAGTTTTGCAAAAGCAGAAGATATATATATTCGATCGTAGAGTCTTTAAGAACTGCAGACTTTTAATTTGTAATATAATTTCGCGTAACTCCAATACAGATTAAATTTATCTCAGTTTATCGATAACTTTATAAGTTAAACAATTATTGATACAAGTCTGATTTTTTATTGATTAGCTCTTCTTTCTCGATATTTCTTAGTTCCTTTTTTCTTCAGTGTATGTGGCATATGTTTGATTCTGAATGCGCTCCTCTTGTTTGACCATTTTTATGACCCGCACGAATCTGGCAACAACCATCCGCCCATTTTAGTAGGCTTTTGTCTTACGAGCTTTTCAGTTGCCGCCTCAGTTTTTGGCGGACTTCTTTATACTTATAATTTTTATGACTTCTGACAAATGCCATTTCCATTTCCAGTTCCTTTTGCATTTTTGGCCGGGCACGTTCCATGTACCATGTTTTTCGTCAGACTTTTATGCACTTTATGCACAATAATAAATAAATTCACATTAAATTTGTGTACTCTTTTAGCGTGCCACACGCCGCCTGAAGGCAACAAATATTTGCGTAGCTCATAAATACTTTTAATGATCTGAACGTTTTTTGATTTTTGCATTTTTATTTTAGTTATTAATTTGTCACAGCTTCTCAGTGTGCAGGAATTTCGTTCTAATTTGTTAACCACTTATTTCTATAGCATAATATAAATGTTAATTGTCGCCGCATCGCGTTGCATAACATTTTTAAGAGGGTAATGAATAAAGAAAGGATTATGTCCAGTTAAATTTATGGTAGAATGATGGCTTCTTAAAGATGGCTGTAAAATGCCAATGGCCTGGCTTATTCATGCATAACATAAATGTGGAAATTCAGCTCAGATTTAGCTTTTATTAAGAAAATGCTTATACAAGGAACAAAGCGTTAGGCGAAAGTGTTTGACTCAATGATACCCTAAACTGAGATGTTAAATATATTAAATCGATTAAAATACAGACCCTAGATTTATTCACTTAAATGATTTTGCATAGTTAAATGTAATTTATGCAAGGGCTCCCATTTTTTTTTATAACCATCGCAGGTACTAAAGGGGTCCAAATAAAACTCAAATTTTATATTCAGTTCCGAAACTGAAATAAACGGTTCGCCATATATGTGTGTTTACAAAATATTCGTATATACATACCTTTATATATATATATATATATATATATATATATATATATTTATGCATATATATGTATACATATCTATATACATATATAAATATAAATATATAAACATATATATAATTTTGTGTATGCATTCAGTTTTTAAATAAATAAACAAAACCTACAACTTACAAATAATACTTTTATAAAGATGTTCGCAAAAAATATAAAACAACAATTTTTCTTATTTTCTAAATTTTCTACTCTTAAGAAAAGCACAATCTTCTTAAAAAATTGCGTAATTTGTTGATTTTGTGTAATTTTTGTGCAATTTCAACACTTTAAAGTGTTTAAACTGCTTGGGAAATATCACAAATTTTTTAATCTACAGGCGTCGAAAAAACTATTGAATATTTTTTTATTTTATATAAATTCTTTTTTTTTTTTTAATTGTTGGCTTGTGTATAGCCAACTTGGCAGCTGACAGCATTTTAATAGAAGCAGCGTGATTTTCTACTAGTAAACAAAATTCAGAACAAAATATAAAAATTAAGAAAAAAAAATTGTCCAAGCTTGTCTGTCAAAAACAGTAAAAACATTTTGCTGCACATTTTCAGTTTGGCCAAGAAGACTTTCGGGCTCAATTTGTTTTTGCCGATTATCGGCGGGTGTGCGGTGGGCGTGGCAGTGTCGATTTTTGCTCTCTTTTGCTGTTTTTGCTGTTTTTTACTTTTTACTTTAGCCTGGGATGTCAATTGATGCGCATTTCGTGATAATTTTCTTGTTTTCCGCATTAGTGCGTCGTCTACCAGGCAGCGGGGAGTGGCAAGGAGGAGAGGAGAGCGGATAGTCAACCCATTGAAAATCAAATGCAATTCTATTTGCAATTTTTATACCCTGAATCCAAATCAAAAAGGGTATTACAAAGTTGTGAAAAAGTAGGCAAATGGTAAAATATAGCATCGCCGACTCCTTAATGGATATATTTTCTTGACCAGATTCAACAGACTATATAAATAAACAGCTCTTATAGCAGCAAAAAATTTTTAATTTAATTAAATTTAAGCCCACTCGACTGGAGCAGTCTTTTTTGTTCTTGTTTGTTTTTTGTAATCAAAGTTTAAA
The DNA here is from genome assembly GCA_035042045.1 of Drosophila melanosoma. Lineage (NCBI taxonomy): Eukaryota > Metazoa > Arthropoda > Insecta > Diptera > Drosophilidae > Drosophila > Drosophila melanosoma. The sequence continues at coordinate 35,869 of JAWNLY010000100.1, read as the reverse complement.
TTGAAATTCAATAGTTTTGCGCAATAGTTTTTTCTAATAGTTGTTCAAAATTAAATGAAGGAGTCAAATATTAAGTCTTTTAAGTGAATTAAATTACTGCAGCCATCAATAGAATTTTAGAATTAATATATTATTGGCAGAATTTATGTAAGCGAAATTTAAAAAAAGTGAGCAAAAAAGATGATGTTTACACAAATTCTTTAATAATTATAATAAATTACTTCAAGTAATTGTGCGTGAAAAATATTATTATTGCAGTCTGAATAAGTATTTATTTTTGCAGTTACAGTCTCAGTCAGAGAGGATATAAAATGCATATATTTTTGGAGATTTGTGCCGAGTTTTCCGGTTGTCCAACAATCTAACAGTTGAATGTAAATTCGTAGCCAGCCGGCAAAAATTTCAAGTGCATTAAGCTGCGCAAAATTCAATTATAAAAGTTAATTTGCAAGTCGCACCCGAAAAACTTGCAGATAGACTTTAAAAGTCTGTCCAACTTGGGCTTGCTGCAGCTGCTGATGGCAAAAGTCGAGGCAACCAGACAAGCGTCAAATCAAAACAAAATCAAATAATTGCAGAAACTTGAACAACATTTCCACCGGGACAAAAACATAGACACCAACTGGAGGCAAAGTGGTTGTCGAGAAATTGGCATACAAAGCGTAATTTAGTTTTTGGCAGCCGCAACTAATTGAAAGGTATTTGTTCAGCGACTGCAGTTCGCTGCCTTCTGCGGGGAAATGAAATTAAACTCAGACATGGCAAAGGCAACAAAGCCGCAAAAGTCGCACACACCCAACACTCACCCTACACACACACACACACACACACTCACCGGCTATGATACACACACGTGCACATTTTCGACGTCGCGGCAATTTTCTCATATTTGTTTTGCTAATTGGATTAATTTTGTGAAAATATTTAAGCAAACTTTGGCTTTGGCTTTAATTATCTTGATGCAGTCATAAAGCAAAACAAGCCAAAAACATAAACTGGTATCCAATGTAATTCATTTAACATATTTAAGCATAGACATCGCTGCACATGCGCATTTTATGCTAATTATATTTGTGGCATGCAACAAAGTATAAATAGCAAGCAGCTTAAAATAGAAGGAGGCCAAAGGACATAGATTTCACTGCTATTTAGTGCTACTTATTAATTACTGAGTATACAAATAATGTTCTTAAATTTGAATAGTTGTATAGTTAAATACATGTTAGGTTTACCGAATAAAATAATTGAATTGCCAATTACTTAATTTTCAGAATGGCAGCCATTTTCTTAAATTTCTCAATTAGTTCATTTAGAATTTAGCAGAAAGAATTAAATCCACATATTTTCATGAAATTAGCAACTAGAAATAGCATTGCAAATTGTCTACTTTAATTATGCATTTTGCAAAATGTTCAGTTAATTGGCTAAGTTGGCTAGAATGAGCATCTTTTATATATCAAAAACAGTTTTGTTGAACACGTTTTTTGCTGAATCAAACATTTCTCATATAAAAAAGTTTTGTTTATGTTTGTTTTTTATTTCAATTAAACGATTTAATATAATTTGATATTTTTAGCAACTTAAAAAAAGAGTAATACGAAATGCGATTAATTATTATGAAAAAATGTGTATCAGCTGGATTAATAAAAATAATTATTTAATATTTAGCTTTAATAAGATTTTGTGAAAATCGATTAACAAACTGATAAAATAACAAAATTCAAAAGGTGAATAATGTGCAACATAAAAGTTAATTAAGGCGAAATGCATTTGTGATATGAGGAAAGATAAAAGAAGCTGTGCAAAACCACAGATCAGATATGCTTTGTTAATCCTTAACAATATCCTTTGAACAATATCCTTTATACAGTTGCATCCGTATGCCTCCCCTCTCGCCATCCCATTCCCCCCTTTGTACGCTTATCAATATCAAATAGGCAACAAAACAAAGCAAAATAAGCATTCAACAAACTGTTATCACGACTTGTCACGGCCAAAATGTTTAGGACATTAATTAGCCAATGCGCCGATGAAGCGCACAGATAAACAACAAGCATTCATTGTCTGAGCCAATGACTACTAACTGGCAACACCCGCAGGACCCCCACAGATTCCACCCTCATTCGCATGCAGTCAAACACACATTTTCAGTTTCAATTGAACTTTTGCCGGGTTGGCAATTTTTCGCAACTTGGTTTTTGTCGCGACTCGTTAGATGCGTTTGAAATGCAGCCGCAATTTCAGCTGTGGTTGCCAACATTTTGTGGACAGGGGCAAGTGCAGCTTAGAGGATTCTGTGAGGGTGCATTGCCTGTGTGTGGGAGAGAGAGTGAGGGGGGGAGAGAGAGAGAGATGATTGCGTGGTCTCGTGAAACTGATGCGTTAATTTGATAAAGCAGCTTTAGGGCACTTTTGTGCAGGGAGTAACCAAGCAAGGATTGCTTTCTATTACAAAACTTGCAGCGCTAATTAGAGGGCTAAATCCAGCTGAAAGGGTAAATGTGGCAAAGGGCACCATTGTTGCTTGCCTCTCTGTGTGTGCGTGTGTGTGTGTGAATGTGTGTAGATTCATGTGACTGCATTGATTTGCTTGATAGTTGAACTCTTATCGGCATTTATCTGTTTCGAACGAGTTTTAGTTGTTTAACGAATTGTTTAGTTTACTGCACAAAATAGTTATAAATGGCATTAATTTTTTAACAATTTCTCAATTAGATATTTTTTTCGAAGTTAGTAGAAAGAATAAATTCCACATATTTTCATAAAATTATCAACTAGAAATAGCTATGCAATTTGTCTACTCCAATTATGCACTTGCAATATTATTTTTGAAATTTTTCTTAATTATTTTTGCTGCTTAAATTATTAATTTCATGCCGAACATTTTATAAACTTTGTTAGCTAAGTTGCAATAAAACTAAACATAAAAGCTTTGCTAAAGATACAAATATTGGAAATTTTAGTTAAAAATAAAATCAATCAAAGAGTATCGAAAAAAGATGTCTTGATTGAAAAATATGATGTGGAAATTCAATATTAAATGCAATATAAAAGTAAAATAAATAAAATATGTGGAATCAAAGAAGGCAACTTTTATTGTAGAAAAAGGAGCTGCCAAAGAAGTCATTCGACGGGTTGTTCGGTCGTCTGAAAGAGTGAGTTAAATGTATTAAAAATTATGTACGAGTAATAAGAAACAAATATTATCATCTGAACATGTATAGAAATAGCAATCGCAATCGCAATCGCAAACGGCATTATGAAGGGCGGCAGACACTGCCATGAGGAAGGGTGAGTGGCAAGGGAGTCACAGGGCATTCGCTGCATGCGCCTTGGGGTAGGCTACAAGGACAAAAAAAAATATAAGCAATAAACTTTATTTTAGAGTAGAAAACGACTAGCAGTTACTCTGTAACGAGGACAAAAACAACCAGAAATTATTATTATTTATTGCTATAATTAATTAGGCAGTTTACTTACTTGAATAGTTTATAAAGATTTCAATTTAAATTAAACTTAATTTAAATGAAGTTTCACTTAAAATATCAGTTTTCGAATTTACTGTTTACGATCAATTAGTCAGCCTCAACTCATCAATTCATCCAGCAAACATGTTAGCAAATTGTGCACAGGGTATAAAAATTGACAGACAAAAATGTTGGCAATTTGGCTGCATTTGGAGTACGCCAAGAAATATTTGAGAATTGGGAATGGGCATGTGAATGTGACTCCCACGGAGTATGGAAATGCCAACGAGCGCCAGCGTGTGTAATAAATATAAAGATTTGCAAAGCGGAAAATTGTGCGCTTTTTTCCGGGGTCTATGCCCATCCCAGTGCTTCTTCTAAGACGATGATGCGTTTTGTACTCACAGTCTGCATGCACTGACAGAAAGAATTAAACATACTCAATAAATAAACTTACTAAATATTGCAAATATTAGTTATATACAAATTATAAGTATATTTTACAAAGCCATACAAATCTTTTTCAACTAGGTAAGCCGTTTTTTTTGCAATGTTTTTTATTTAGCGGAAACCAAATATTAATCAAATAAAAGCAATTTTTTTTTTTTTTTTTAAATATTGAGCTGTACAAATTATTAGTTTGTAAAAAGGAACAACTATTTACAAAGTTATACAATTATATTTCTTCTAGGCAAGTATTTTTTTCGTAGTGTTTTTTATTGCCTCATCCCACTTAGCGGAAACAAAATATATGACGCATCGTCTGATTCCCGAAAAAATAAGAAACACAGAAATGAAGAATATATGTATATAAAATAAATATTAAAAGAACAAGAACAAAAACAAATGTAAGAAATGTGTAAAAAGCTGTATAAATCTACAATGGAAGTCAACAAAATGGGGCGATGGGCGTGTGCCAAAAGGAATTTATAGTAGCAGCATACGCGGCGTATGCGCAACATGCGACTTGCAATGTGTTGTGCATGCGATTCTCTGTGTGTGTGTGTGTGCGTGTATGCTTGCAAAATTATTGCGTTTGTAAGCGTATTTCCGCTCTTATGACATGCAGACGATGCGGCGAGTGGCTGTGGGGTAAGGGTTAAATGGAAGGGTGGTGGGGGGGGGGGGGTCTATGTTAAATGTGTAAAAATCTCAACGAAGGGAAAGGCGTTCGACGTTCTGTGTTTATAGAAATTGCAACACAGACAACGTTGCAGACGGCGACATTGTCCTTACTTATCGACAAACGACGACAATATATATTCCACCACCCCACCCTCACCAAAACAGCTGCTCAAGATGTTGATGATGATTTTGATGATGATGATCATTGAGCTTTAGTCATGATTAAAATGATGGTAACCCATGAGGACTTCGCCTCCGTTTCCGTCTCCCTTCTCCGACAAATGCTATTATTGCTCGAGTGTAATGCCAACAATAAAGTAGCTGTTCATATCTACGCCATTTGCCATGCAATATTGTTTAAGCACACGGCAGCCCATACATGTGGATAGAGAGAGAGAGAGAGACGGAAAGCGAAAGAGAAGAAGTAAGCTTTAGTTTAGTTATCTCGACTACGAAATACCCTGAAAAATTTTGCACGCAGATATAAGCAGGCTTAGTCACTTCTTATAGCAAGCACAGACACTGAAGGGTAAAAAAAACCAATGCAGCGCATTTTTTTTTATTCACAAGCACAAACTGATCCCTAATTAGCTGGCTAGAAACAAAGGCATATACAAAAATACATACATAGACAAGTATATGCAATCGTAACGGTGCTCTTAAGAATACACTCAAAAGCAATTCAACATTCGCGTCGATTATTATGTCATCTCTTTCTCACACATGCGCTGGATTATTTATCCTAACAGAAAGTGCTTGCGGCTGCTGGTACAAATGAGATTAATATGAGAATATATTTTCGACTATAATTTGGGTGTTTCTCCTTCTATCTTGATAAAATTTGGGCAGTTGATCAACATTATGCAGATGCATATTATGTGTTAATAAGACAATTAAAATTATGAGTTTTAATGCTATCAGAAATCAAACAAATAAAGCTAACATGATCTGCGCAGAATATACGGGAGACCATATTCCAAATTTCTCCAGCTTCATGGGCTCGGAGATGCTACCTATGGGTTGTTACATACATTTGCACTAAACCACTATACCCATTTTAACCATTTTCAATGGGTTCAGGGTATAAAAAGAGATGGATAGAGATTAAGGCAGACTTTGCAAGAGACAGAGAGAGAGGGAGAGAGAGCGAGAGCAAGCTGCTATCGTGCAGTAGTCGGCAATTTAAATGCGCATTAAAATATAAATAAAATGTTGAGCCTGGCAGCAACTCGGTCAGCTTATGGGAGCATGAGAGGATTCTCATGCGAGTTACACATTTAACATTGCACTGCGAATTAATCATGAGCCTAGAAATGTACAATCAAATATTTAAGCGCCATTGTAAAAGTAAAGTAAACGACGAATTGAAAAAGGAGTCGCCAATGAGATTTTGTTGCGCAATAAAAATGCAAATGTCGGCCCAAAAAGATATATTACAAATAATTGGCAAGTGGCAATGCACAAATACAAATTGGGCAATTTAATTGTCATCTTGTATATTTATTTTCATATAATTCTAATATTATTTATTATTTTAATGTCAGAGTTCAAAACCAGAAAAGTGTGATTAATTCATTTTGAAATTGTAGAAATGAAGGAATTGTTTCACGATAAATCTGTTAAATTTAATTTATTTGTTTTGTTGATTTTAAATTGCTCTGTCGCCAATAAAGAAACCTGTCTGTTAATCTACGAAAAACAAAACAATAACTTCCATTTAGCAAAACTGCATTGAGAATTTGAAGTGCAAATGCAATTATCGTTGCAATTCAGCTGTAACACCTCGGTGAGCAGCCAAGAAGCCACAAAAATGTTGCAAAATCAATGAAATATTTGACAAAATACCAAAAATGGTTAGCAGCTGTCCACAGACAACAACAGAGTTGCGTTAAGTATCCCGGCAGATACTTGGCATCTATATCTTTGTTGAATGCACTTTGCGGTTGTCGCCGCTGCACTGAGACTAATAAATTTCTACTTCATTTATTAAAGTTGGCATCAAAAGTGTAATCATGCCGGATTTGTGGTTATCTCTACATATATATATATATAGAGCCATGGATTACATGTGTTTGCGTTTGTTTGTTTATCTTGTAGATACAAAAACCCAACAGAGCCAACACAGCATAACATAAATAAACAAAATTCCACAAAGTGTGGCTACCAAAGGGACGTGTAGGGGGGTGGGGGGCTGGCTTCAATGTTTGCTTTTCACTGCAGCTGCTTTATTTGTGTTGGTGTTTTTAAGTGTGTGTGTGTGTGTGTGGGTGTGTGTGTGTGTGTGTGTGTGTGTAGCGATGAGATAGCATTCAATAACCTGTCAATGTGAGTATGTAAGTTGGCCATTTACTGTATCATTTGCCAACATACTCGTATATATGAAATATGAACGGAATTTTTGGCCAAGCTGCAACTGCAACTGCAACTGCAAATTTACAAAATTATAAGCGTTAAATAATTGCTATAGACACAAAAGTGTTACAATTTAAATGCATTTTTCGCATTTCACAGAGCAATGCTTGTAATTTTATTGATCTTTGCCTTTACTCATTGGCTCTAATAATGCATTCCAATAGTTCATTGCCGTTAACAGACATTTATTTCGATTGTGGTAATAATGAACATTTTAATGAACTTCCAGACTGTCCATTTCGAAAGTTTTGATTATTTATTGAGTTTCTCAATTAGTGATTTAAGCGAACATTTGGTGATAAACTTTTTTTTAATATTAAATATTATGAAACATAGAATGGAATTTTATGAACAAAAAGATGTTATTATAATGACTAATTAAATCTAGTCTCTACTTTTGTTAGTATTGATTTTTAATTCAGAAATTTATATATCTTAATTAAGCCCAACTGCCCAATTTGATATATACAGGTTTTAAGCTACTTTGTATTTTTAGGCATACCAATATAAACTTAATTATTTATTCAGCTATATATGTTTAGGTTTTTCTATTTATTCTTAAATATTTAGAAACCTAATTATGTTTGAATGTTCAATATTATATCTATAGAAATGGAAGGAGTCATAAGTCATTTTAAATTTCACTAAATATTTTACGTTTTTTCTAGTGGCATAAAAAATTATCGTGGTAAAAAATAGTTGGGGAAACTGCAAAGCACTTTGCGTGTATAACAATTAAGCCCAAAGTGACAGGGCAGACAGGAAGCAGTAAAACGTAACGACTGTAAAAGAGCTGCAGCGAAAATAAAAAAACGAAACAAAAGGGAGGCAGAGAGAGAGAGAGAGAGAGAGAGAGAGAAAGGAGTAGAAGAGAAACTATGTAAGAAACACGGAGGTGTCGCTCACCTCGGCGCGTAATACAAGTAATTTTATATGACCCGAATGGCCAAAAAGTCAGCGACAAGTTTGTCCTGTTTCGACCTCCTGTAATTAACTTGTGTCAACGTCGTCGTCAGCCATTTGGGCCGTGGCTTTTGTTGTCTGTTGCTCCGCTGCTCCGCTCCTTTAACGACTTTTGCATGTCACTTTGTTGCCACCGCAGTGGGAGCAAAATGCAGTCCAAGTGGCGTATGCGCAATGTTCACTCATGCATTACGCATACACCCAGCGCTTAACGTATTTTTCCTCCATTCTTCCTCTTTTCTCTCTTGGCTTGTCTCTGCCCTCCAGTTTGCCACTTCTTTAATTGAATAGAGCTCGCTGTAAATCCACTTAATAGCATTCGCATTTAATAACTTTGCTGCCTTCTTCCTCCTCTTGTCAATTATTCGTTTTCTCACCAATTTCAACAACCAGTTGACATTTATCAGTTTAAAAATATCTTTCTTCGGTATGCGAATAATTAAATACTCATGCACTGCATACAATTTATTTTAAGCGTTAAAGCTTAAGCATCTGATCAATAATATCTTTTACAGCTGCATTTTATAAAATAATCTCTGTAAAGATAAATTAACATAAAATATATATGCATTGGATAATTACATTATTTTCAACATAATTTGCCGAGAGCGTTGCCCTTTTGCAAATCTGTTATTTTATTGGATTGTTGACATTAAGCTGACAACAGCAAATGTTTTTCGGGCTCTTTCTCTCTCTTTCTATCCCCTTGTTGTTTATCGTTTAAAATTTGATATAGGTGTTTGTACTTGTTGTCATTACGCTGTTTATGCAAAAATAAATAGTTCTGCACACACATTAATTGCGCGTGCATTAAACCAAAATAATTGGTGTCACAATTCCCACACATGTCACTGTCAATTGACCCATCTACCCCCTGCCGAATCCCTTGTTGCTGTCCATGTCCATGTCACTGACTTGGCCGGGTTATCTTCTGTAAACATATGCATGACAGTTAAGCAAATGTTGACATTTCAATTCGATTTTTAAAACAACTACGCTGACAGCAATTAAAGTTGCACACTTACATTTATTATAAATGAAAACTAGATAAATAATATGATAATATAGATAATGTACTCCAAGATAAGTTATTGTTAATTTAAGTTTCGTATTATAAATGTCAGTAAACGGCAAACAGAAAGATTGCAATTTTGAATCTATAGCCGAGTTTCTTAGCAGCAAGCTTAGCATGTGAAAAGAACTCAACTGTTGAGTGGTGCAGCAGTTAGCTTTTTGTTGCCAAGTTGTTGGGCAGTTGACTGCAAATGAAATTTATTGTGATTAAACTAATGTGAAATAGATATTAAAAACTGCAGCAAAGCTATTCAATTATTATTCACATATATAGTATATATATATAGAGTTCCCTTAACATACATATATAAACTCATGTATGTACTTATAAAATGTATTTCCCCTTGCAACTCCCATAAATTGTGACTTGTGTTTGACCTTCAGCTGCTTATGCGAATCGTTAGACATTCAAACGATTTATATTTCGATTTAATTTTGTTAAAATCTCATGATGTGGCCAAGACATGCAGGCAGCACTTGCAAAATACAAAAAAAAAAAAAATAAAAAGAAACTAAATCGCTAAGTAAAATTTATTTTTATGGCCAAATTTGCAACAGCTGTTGCCCCAAGCCGCAAAATTGCCGCATAACATGGCAGCTACGCAGCAAAAAAAAAAAAAAAAAAAAAGAGAAGAAAAAATTGCAAATAGAAACAGTAAGAAGGAAGAGAAAACTTGGCCGAATCTACTCGTAGATTCAACTAAATTGCGCATATATCAAATTGTAATAGTTTCCAACAATTTTGCGCACATTTCGCTGATTTTGCTGAGCAGTTGCTGCCTGCGTGCAACACGTACAAGCTATAAAAGCTCTATAAAATGATTCTATGTATGTACTACACATATATATATATATGTATATATAAAAAATGGGCGTAACCGAAGCATAGATTATTTGATTTGAGAGTGAAACAAGCGGGAGTCGTATCGTTTGCGAATGTGGAAAATCATTTCGCAAAGTACTTTTTATTTAATTTTTTTGTGGTTATTTGGGCACTGCCCAAAAGCTGTTGAAATTGAGATTTCAATGAAATTGAAAATACTGCTGAAACAGCTGTCAAATGTGTGCGAGTGTGTGTGAGTGTGAGTGTTCAAAGGGTTCACTTGATTAGCCCAAGCAAGAAACTAAGCAATGGGGAAACTAACAATTGAATTTGTAAAACTTTGCTTATATTTCAGCCAAGAGAAAAATAATGGCATATCATAAAAATCAGTGAAGTTCGTGGAACCACATCCCTACTTGATCTCCGACCCCCTTCCTCCCATTTGATGGCACTCCACTGATTGCCATTGTTGCTGAGCACTCGCCAAATATTACGCATACGTTGCGTTGGCGCTTCTAGTTAGAGTTCTTGCAAGTCAGATTCAATTGCTACACCCCTTCGTAAACTTCACACAAAAACCACACACACAGATATTTCTTACAACTCCTCGTACACACACACACACACACACACATACACACATGCACATTTACGCACACTCAGTAAACACACACACAATACACAAATAATTTGAAGCAACTAAAAAGAAGAAAAACCAAATTACATTGACTTTTGGAATTTTCCGTTTGTTAAGTGGCAGAAATTCTTTGTGTGCATCAGATTTCCTTAGCTTGTTCGCTTCTTAAGGTTTTCTGCTGACCACAGAGCATTTGCCATTGCCCACATTCGTTGGCATCCTTTTGCCACAGAGCGCAATTTGCTTGCCATACAAAAGTCTGTAATGTGATTTTCTCTGGGCATTGTGGCATGTACACACTTTTTGGGGCATGTGTCACATTTGATTTGCAATTATTGTTGTTGCTCTTGTCGTCCACAGTTGTCAATCATTTGGTGAGTGTTATATTTACCATATGCCAACTGATTTTATATAGTACTCAAAATATTATTATATTAAATGGGTAATTAAAGAGTTAAATAATCAATCAAATTTTCTGGTTAATTTGAGCGTTAAGTTTGAGCTGAGATTTATGCCAAAAGGATCAAGGATATTAGGTGACAACAATTGATGGACATGCACAATTTCCAATAATTTCTATTTATAAGCAGTCTATTTTCTGGATTTGTACATTTTGAACATGCCACATACTTAATTAGTGTCTGGCTTGTGTGTGTGTGTGGCTGGACATTGTAGCAGGACTCTTCGTCCTGTGCATGCATTTTGGTGACTTCGGTTTGCCATGAAATGGCAATGGGGACCCAAAACACTAAGGAGCTACTTGAGCCTGTCTGTGTGTTTGTCTCGTGTAATTTGACCGCATGTTGTTTTGAGGCAGGCAGATCCGATGCACTTTCCACCCCAGTTGGATTACCTTGCCGCTTGGCTGCCAGTCAGAATTTTAATCGAAATTAGCCTTGTCATTGCCAATTTTAGATTAATTCTAAGCGGTTTAATTTATATAATTGATTCATGCTACGAATTTACATTTCAAAATACATTTTCATTACAATTTGATCAACTTCATCGTCAGAGACTAATTACTCACAATTGGATTGCTTACATATTAATACAAACATCTGTTGTGTTGTTGCAAATCGATTTTATTTATTAATAAATTTATATGTCAGCTTCAAATGAAGATAATGAATTTTTATAAAAATACTATTTTTAAATAGAACAAGAAAATAATAATATTTCGTAGTCCGGGAAACTCTGATTAATAAAAGTATTTACCTTTTGGTAGAACTTAAATGTTCCTTGCTTGTTAATAAATAGGTATAAATTTGTACGCATGATTTAACAAACATAATCATTAAAAGGTATTCGTTTATTTGCAATTACAATTTATATTTATTTAGTGCAACATTTACAAAAATAGTTAACATTTCATTTGGACAGGTTTTGGCCATAAAAAATATGCCTGCGTGTTGCATACACAAATTCTGCTTTATGCTAACAAAAATTGTTACAATTTTTGCGCATTTTTACGAATCAACAACAAAACTGAGAAATCAACAATAAAAATGGATTTTATGACCAAAAATTCAGCTCATAAAACTGTCAGGCACACAATGCAGCACATATCGGTTGTCTGGGCATGAGATTTAGGTGGCTTTAGGTGGCTTTGATTAGCAGCCTAGCTGGCAAACAATGTCTCCTGCTCCATGCTCCTCCTCCGGATCTGATTGAGAATTACACACGCATAATTAAACCGTACGCGAAAATTGTGTGTGCGATTGAAAATGCCGCTTGGATCAGCATTAAAAATGTTTGTGTTGAAATTTGCATTGCATTTTTCACGTATTCAGCGTGTGTAATGCAATTTTGGGGCACGTGTGGCATGGCTGCAAGGCTGCAGGCAGGGGGTAAATGGGAAATGGGCTTTGCATTATGCACAGGCGATTAAGCAATTTGGTCTCAGTGCGAAAAGCGAGTTGCACAAATCAAAAGCATTTTTCGGCATTACGCCGATATCGAAATCCCAGCATCAAACACCTTCCCCTCACAGATGTGCACACACACAACACACACACACACAAGTTGAGGAGTGAAGGGAGGGTTGCGGAGGGTTGGGTTGCAGTTTACATTGTCAAGTGGCCTGGTTATAAAATTGTGCGGGAAATTGTTTTAAAGTTTCTCTCTGAATTTGATGATAAACATTGCATAACTGTAGCCATGCAACAAAGTGCACAATACATTGTTGCCCCAACTGTTGCTGTTGTTGTTGTTGTCGGTCAGTTGCAGGACGTTGTCTGCTTGTCCTGAAATTGAAATTTCAATTTTAAGCACATTTACAAGCAGCTGGACAAGAATCATCTCCACCACAAACCCCTCCCTTTGACACTATCCATTGCTGATATTCTGTCCTGGCTGTGGTTTGTGTGTGTGTGTGAGTGTGTGTGTGGGTGCGTGTGTCCTAAGCTATGTCCTTAACCGCACCTACGTCATTTTCGTAAGCTTCATGTTAATAAATGAGTATTCCGCACTTTTATAGCCTCGCATCTGTATATCTGCTTGTCTGGATGTGTGCGTGTGTGTCTGTGTATGTGTGTGTGTTTGTGATGAGGTGCGTTTTCATTGCAAATATAACGCGAGCTTTGTGGCAGCTATAAAATTGTGCAGCACTCGCAGCACAAATAGAGCAAATGGCAAATGTTCAACGCCTTTGTTATTACGCAACGAAAACACACAAAAAAACAAAAAGAAAAATGAAAATGATAAACTTTTTCAGTTCAAACACTGAGAGAAATTCAATTGCTTGACTTCAACTGATCGATAGAAATGTTTAATTACTATTTTATTTTAAACAGAAAACTTTTAAAGCTTTTGTCTAAATCATCCTATTAATTTTTATAAAAAATATGTTTATTTACTGGGAACCGAAATAGTTTTTTATACTTTTTGCAATCCACACTTTGCATTATTTGGTTTTGATCTATTTTAGAGCGAATTAGAAAATAAATTTCTTCACTTTTTTTGTAACAATCTTTATAAAAATAATTAAACAGTTTTTGTTATTTTATTTCTCCATGGGTTGCATATGGTTAACATAATCAACTTTTCTTATTGCATTATCTATTCATTATCTATTCTTATCTATTATTAGATGTTATATAATTGTAGCCATTAAATTTGAATTAATTTTTACTATTTTTGCTATTTTATATTTAATTCTGAGCTTTACTCTGACAAGGTTTTTTCTTCCATGCACTCTTCTTTTTCATTTACAGTGCCACTTTTCTCAGTGTTTCTTTTTTTTATATGACGACAACTAATATCCGCATTTGAAGCATTCACTAAACACACAACACATCACGCCCCCAAACACTCGCACACTCGCAAACACACACCCAGCCAAACACACACAGTACTCCAACACTTAACACGCCCCCCGCACATAGTGGACGTGTATATATCCCCTGGACTATGTCATAAATGCGACGACGACTATCATAAAAATGCTGACTTCATTCTGTAAACGCCTCGCGTTGCCAACACACATATATGAGTGTCTATGTGTGTGTGTCTATGTGTATGAGTGTGTGTCTGTGTACTTGTGTGAAAAATATTTAAGGCATCGCATGCAGTTCGCTTCAAAAAACACATTCGCAGCAAACGTAAAAGTAGTTTTTTGTGTGTGTGTGTTCACACCGCTAGGTGGCGCTGCGGCCTCTTGCGTTGAACGGCGGAAACTTTTATGCCACGTGTGAGAAAATTTCAATTGGCTTAGTTTTTATCGCCATTTCGTAATGCTCATAAATAATAGAAGTCTTACTCTTTTTTCCTGGAGAGCATTCAGCACTTTAGCGTAGTTTGCAATCGAATTTAATTAAATGCAATGAGATTGCGCAAAAAATGGTCTTTATAAAAAATACAAAAAAAGGAGGGATTTTATATAGCAAATAGATTGCGAAGTGTAATTAGTTGGGCGTTTTTTTGTTTTGCTATGTAATTAAAATTTATTAACGCAAATTTGAATCCCAGTAAATTTATATTCACTCCCAAAATCAATGAACTAGAAACGATAAAATAAATCTGAATAATATATTAATTGTTAAATGGATCAAAAGATTCATTTTAAATATTTATTATACAAAAAGTATCCATTTTTAATTGGCATAGGAAATTTACAAATACATTAATTAAATAAAATTTGAGTCCCATATATATTATTCCATAATTTAACTACTTTGCCAAACTATAACTGAGTAAAATATATTCATTCAGCATGAAAACTGCAACTTTGCAACATTAACAACATTAAAAGCCGAAATAAAATTCGACACTAAACAAGTTGCGAAGACAGCATCTTAAAAAGTTTATAAAAGGCACCATGTCGTGTATATTTTTACGCATTTGTCTCCTGCTACACTCTGTCATGCCACATCCCCCCTCCCGACCCCTTACCCAACATGGCACAACCACTTACACACATAGCTACCATCACAAGTTGCTCTTTCAGATGCGTAGACAACGCCAGTCGATGACAGCAAACAGCAATCGAATTGGAAGCCTGCTTAAATATTGGAAGGCACTTAAGAATTGTTTGCCAGGCATCTCTCGATGCCTGGCAAAACCCCTTAGCTTTTACTATTGCTGCTGCTGTCAGTTTTGGGAAGCATATGCAGCAGGCATAAAAACCCAAAAAAGAGAACCAGCAGCAGTAAAAATGCTCAAGTGGAGAGAGAGAGAGAGAGAGAGAGAGAGAGTGTGTATTATACGGGATCATACCCTAACTGGCGGACAACTGAAATAGCATTTTATAATAATGTTAATATTGTATTTTCAATGTTTCAATTTTTTCAACAGAAAATGTCGCAAATGTGATTTAAGTTTACACTTTTTATTAAAATTTGTCTTATTATAAAGATGTAGTTTAAACCTACAATTTCATAGACTCAATTATGCATTTTGCAATTTAAAGTTACCCCATTTAACCAACTCGAAAGAGTATAAAAAGATTCTAGTTGCAGTTGAGGAGGGGCAAAAAAAAAAATACCAACTACAAGTGGAAATCTGCGAAAGGCAAAGCAAACATCGCCGAGTTGCAAAATGCAGTTGAGTGGCTTAAGCGGCTGCCACAGGGCAAATAGCTTGGAGTTAGAGGATTGTCCTAGAGGGGGGAAGACGAGTTTTATGTATGTGTGTGTGTGTGTGTGTGTGTGTGTGTGTGCGTGTGTATTTGGTATGTGCCCTGTAGCGCCTATGACAAATGAAAGCGAAAGAAAACTGTTTCAGCAGCAAGCATTACAAAGTTTTTCCATTAAAAAACATTAAATACAAAGTGCGTTGATGTTGATGAAGATGATGATGATGATGATGATGATAATGCAGCTGAGCGTTGCCGATGTAAAAACAAACAGCAAAAACCAGTAAAACGACTAAGAAAAAAATGTTGTTAAGAGCGACACACACATGTGTGTGTGTTTGTGTGTATGTCAGATATGCCTATATAGTAAAGTGAAAATATGACAAAACTTGAGAAAAAGCGCTCAAAAAGACAGCGACAAATTTTAGTTGCTTAACACTTAATAGCAATCACTAATTTAAGAATATTAGAATAAAGTTTTAAAAGTAATTCTCATTAAATTATTACATTTTATTCAGCTTTATTCCTGTGAATAAAACTTTAAGTTTGAACAACATTTTGTAAAACTGCTGTAACATTTTAAGTATTAAGAATATTCGAATAAAGTTATAAAACTTTTCATTAAATTGTGACATTATAAATTTAATATTTATGTGCTGTGGAAAAACCCCCGAAGAAAAAAGATTTTCTTTTAATTAAAAGTTATTTCGAGCAAGCAAAACTGCCAAAAACATATTGTTAATTTTATTTTCCGTTGATTTTTTCAAATTATTTTCTAACGCTTTTTAAGTGTGAGTGACATGCAAGTGAAAAATATTTTAATGAAAAATTAGTGCAGAAAAATCCGATAACGAAATTGCCAAAAGGATAACAGAAGCCAAAGAAAAAAAATACTGTTGACACTATAAAAAGTGAATGAGAGAAGTCAATAAAGTGAGAAAACGAATTGCATTCGCATTTCTCTGTTTCTAAAGAATACAATTTGATGTTGAATAGATGAAAACTTTTGATATTTGTTTAGCTACTGGATACTTTTTAATTACAATTCAGTGCATCTGCTTCATAAAAAAAACTATCAAATTTGTTGTTGAGTTTCTTTTTTGTTGTCATTTAGTTTTTTTATTTTTTTGTTGTCAGTTTTGAGTTTAATGATTGCGGAGAAGTTGTCATTGGTTGTCCCCCAGGGAGAGATATCATAACGCATCGTCGAGTCTCTGCAGAGCAATTTTTATGGTTCGATAAATCTGTGCGCTCTACTTAGGAGCATATTCAAATTTTTGCCCAGGGATCTGGACAAGATGAAGCGTTAAATGTGCGGATGTGGAGGAAGGGCAAGACGTATGTGCATATGGTAATATTTATGAGTACTCCACTAATACACGCTCTTATGCATTTTGAGCACAATTTTGCCAGAGCTGCCTGCTACAAAGCAAGCCAGAAGACCCCTTAGATCCATCCACCCGACGCTTTCATCCTTGGCTAAAATAACATTGCTATTGCAAATTTGCATAAGGAAATCCCTAAACTCACATATGTATACACACACACAGACACAGACACACACACACACATACATATAGTGCATATTTGAGTTTTGTGTATGACTTTCACATAAACTTCTTTGGTGGTGAGCGATGCTCAGTGAATTGTATGGCCAGAGAAGGGTGGAGAAGGGCAAGTGCAGGCGACGTTAAGTTGTGGGAATTAATTTCGTAGTGAGCAAAACGGTTGTTAGAAAATTTCGACGTTATTGTATTTATTAAATATTAATCTGCACAGCGTATAAATTTCATCGACATTGGCCACCTCGCCAGAGTGTGAAGTGAAGAACTAAAGTGAAAAAGTTGCCAAGTTTTCCCAGGGCCAACGTTAAGTTTTGGAGCAGCAGCAGTAGGCGGGCGGTTATTCCCTTCTGCCCCAGACAGTGGGGCAATATTTATATTCAATTACGCTGTTAGTGAACGCCAAAAATTTGTGGCATGCCCATCGCCCTTAACAAGTTTCTTGTGTGTCGGACAACTTTAAAGTGCTTCAACTTAAAAGTGCAGTGAAAATACTGCAAATACAAAATTGAGTTAATTTTCAACACAGACAAAATAACATGACCTTAATCAAGACTTTGAAATCTTAAGCTGTGAATATATTTACTGTTGTTGTTGTTGTAAGTAGCATGCAAATTAAGGATATCCTCCTAACAATATTAACACATAAATATTCCAATTAAATCAAATGTGGCTGCACACGATGATAAGCCCAAAAGCAACTCAATGAATGCAAATGCAGAAAATTGTATTAATTACACATAACTAGAAATTAGCTAATAAACCATGAGAAGTTCATAGCACAACAACAAAAACAACAGCAAACAATAATAATTGTGGTTGCAACGTGAAACAATAGAAGTTGCCACAACAACAATAATGGTGGGCGTGATAAGCCCATCAATCAAATCAGAAACCATTACAATAATAATATTTGTAATTATCACAAAATCAATTTTTCGCCAAAACCTGTCAATAAAGTTAAGTATTTAATACACAAAAGTTCAACAATTCGCAATGCTGTAAGGAATTTTGTGGCAATTTTGAACGGCTAAGGGAAATAAGATTAATGAGAGAAATTCATTGAATTAATTAATTGTCATTTGCAGCAAATTTGCAGTTTTTCATTTGACAAATTAACATGACATTTGCGTAATGAAAACAAATTGGCTTGCGAAAGAGGGAAAGGGGTTCATTGGATTGAGAGTTAATAATAAGTGAAAATGGTGGCAAATAAGTCAATAATAATACAAATTTTAGCTGATAGTAAAAAATATTTCTTAAAAATTAATGATTCCCATTAATAATGAAATAGGTGGCAAATAAGTCAACAAATAAATCAATTTTAGCTGTTAGTAAAACATATTTCTTAAAAACCAATGATTCAATTTTATCTACTCAATTCTATTGCCTTAACAATTGGTAAACATTTTGAAAATGGCCAACTCAATGCAAACAGTTTTTATTTTGAAATATGAGTGTATTTTTGCGAAATTTAAATTTTCACAAATCTGAGAAAAATATTGCTTTTTGTATTGAGTGCAATTTAATGCAATTTATATACTGCACTTGCAGCTCTCTGTCTCTCTCTCTGAAATATATCATGGAAGCACTTAGGAAATAAATGAAAATCGAATGCAAAAGACAACAAGTTTTATTTATGGTATCTGTTAGAGAAAAGTGTGTTATTGGTATTGGCAGCGTTTTATTGAATGCGATAGAGAAATTTTAACTGCAATGAATTCTCAATTCAGTGTTTAATCTACTATTTATTGTGTGCTTTGCTTTGGACATGTACAAATAGAATTTTATTTTACGATACAATTAGATTAAAGTGCAAAAACAATTGACTGACTTAAACTTGCAATTAAATTTGCTCTATAACTTTTCATTTTCCAACTTATTAATTACAATAAAGATAGGATAACAAATATCAGAGTAGTACAATATTAGAAATTAATAAAATTCTCAGTTTTGTAAGAGCAGATAGCTAAGCTGGTTTGAAGCCATTACTGAAGTAAGTTTAGTGAAATTCCAAAATATATTAAAAAGAAATGAAAATCTCTTCTTAGCCTAAGTAGCAACCGGAAGAATTCCACAGACAATGGCCGGCGAATAAATGCAAACATTCAACAAAGAAAATAACAGAAAAAAAAGAAAACGGGGGAAAAAAAATTGTATGCAGAGGAAAATAAAGAGCTGGATAAAAGCAGCGGCAAATTGTTTGCCACTTGCAACGGCAGCAGTTGGCTGTCGTAAATTCAATTGGGGCTCATGGTTTTTATGGGCAGCTCTCGAGGCGTATCGGGGCCTGGTTGCCGTGCAGCGGATCCCACTACTACTACTACTGCTGCTGCTGCTAAATGTTGCGCTAAGCAGTAAAAATTACATTATGAAATTAATACACAACAATAGGAAGTACAGCAAAGAAAAAAAAAAAGAAAAAGGGGGAAAAGAGTGCAGCCAGGAAAGGTGAAACAGTGGCTTCTATTGCATTAGTTAGAGTGCAGCGCAACATTTGTAGAGATCAGGGGTGGTGCAACGTGTGTATAGCTGGAAATTGTGGTACGTGTGTGGCGTAATGGCATTTATGACTAGGACGACAACGAGGACGAGGATGAGGATGAGGACGTTGACGATGACGATGACGCCGGCGACACTATAAAGTCAAACAACTTTGTTCACATTTAGCGCGCGTGCAAAGCAACAAAGTAAACTTAAATGAAATTCAGTTGATTAATTGCTGTTGGTTGAGCGGGTTCAGGCCAAGATGATTTGTGTGGTCTATAAACTTCTAATTGCACTCGCTGCTGTTGCTGCTTACAGCAATTGGTTTACAAAAATATAGAAACCCATAAAAATACAAAAGGCCAAATTTAAACCGTTTGCAAAGAACGTTCAAGCTGAAAATTTGGAAATTTATGCCTATAATTTAGTCACTTCTAGATTAAGCTTAGGTTTCAATTTTTTCTTGCTTGAAGTAAACTGATAAGTAATATAAAATTAATTTAATACTCTTTAATTTGCTGGACTGTTTTGTTTTAATATTCTGAATGGGTAAAAAGTTTATAATATGAAAAGTATACTGATAATCAATATCAATATTTAAAATTTGACAATCAAATGAAATTATATCTAACAGCTGGTTTTAGGGTACATTGCATTTTAATTTGTTAGATTTAAAGTATTTGTATTTGTTTGTGTTTAAATGTCTCGTTTCGTAAATACAATTGTAGTTTAAAAAATATAATTCGTTGCACAAAGTTTGTTAAAATAATTGAACATATTTTTGTATAGTAGATTTATTTATTTTCTTGAACAGATAAAGTAGAAATTCGAGCTTAAATATTAAAGGCATTCGTAAAAATATGATTTATAGATTGCATAAGCAAAACAAAAATATCTGCAAAGCAGCTAACTGAAAACATTTTATTTCGCATATTTATAAAAAAAAAATATTTATTTATTTATAGCTTAGAGATAGAACAAGGCACTTCATCATTTAGCAGCTGACACAGTTGTCGGAATGAAAACATATATATTTTGGGGCAACAGTGCTGCAAAAGTTATGTGCATGCTGCAACAAATGTGGCAACTTTCTGACGAATGGGCCAATGCAACATTTACAAAAAAAAACAACGGCAACAACAAACAAGCAGCAGGAGCATTGTTTAATTGCCCGTTGAACAAATTAAAAGTGACATTGGCACAAAAATCGGGTAAAAATGCAGCTTGAGTTTTTTGGGGTGATTGTGGAGTGTTGAAAGTTTTAAATTTATTATGTTGCATACACTTATACATAAGGATATGGGTAGGGAGGGGGAGGTATGGTGTATAGCAACGGCATTAAAATAGTTTTAGTTAAAAGCGCAAAAGGCAAGCTGCAAATTGATGTCAACATTTAAAATGCAAGGCACGAGACACGGACTCAGACATGGACATGGACAGGGACACAGACGGAGTGGTAACAGCCGCCGGATGAGGCGAGTACACAACAGTGACAAAGGGGGACCGGACGGGGGACGATAGGCGACGAGCGACGCTTAATGTGCATTTTGGTCACTTAAATGTGCCCCAGACGAGACGAGAGCATCTGGCGAGAATTGAGGCACAGCTGCAGAGTGGGTTTTTTTTGGGGGCAGTTGAGGCTTTTTATTACTGCAGCATATTTATCTTCATCTTGAATGTCGGCGCGTTCGAGACGTGCATTTGATGTGCTTGCCCAGCTGAATGTGTGTGTGTGTTTTAGTGTGTGTGTGTTTTAGTCTATGTGTGTGTGTGTGTGCTGCCAGTAGCCAATGCAGTCAATCGTCCTGCATTGCGTCCTCTTTGGTGTTTTGCGTTTTGGATGTCAACGCTTTGCTTTTGGTTTTTATGGTGCCAAAGTTGCCACTTGGCTTGACAGTTGCCACCACCCACACCCCTCTGCCCTTCAATGCTGCTCCTTGCATTCTTGCACACGTTGCACTTGGGTCTGTGCTGCCCGCCGCTGGACATTCATAATTCTCTTTGAATTTATGAACACTAAACTGTTATTTACGATACTCAAAGGCATTTAATGTTATACAAATGTGACTGTGGGGATCCTAGCTAGGTCCTGGCCAAGCACTCGTATTCCGTGTCAGTTCCAACAGGCTAAGCTGCAAAACACTGCCAGAGCAATGAAAAGTACTTCCAGGAAATTAAAGTGTTTGTTTTATTAGTTTTAAATCATAGTTCAGTTACAAACTTGCCAAGAGCGTGTTTTTTGTAAAGTGACATAAAAAAGGCAAATAAAATAGAAAAGTTATGTAAATATTTTCTTATCAAACAGACAGATTGAGACAATTTTGATTCAATAAATAATAATATGAGTGCTTCTCAACAGCTCTAACAATATCTCAAAAATCGACAAAGCAAATGTATAATTAATTAATGTTTTTAAAGCAAATTGGTTAAAATGATTATCTTATATTTTTCATAAATTATATTTAGAGAGGATTCAGTTTCAGCATCACAAAGACATAATAAATAAAAAGTGGTACTAGGAAAGTGCTTGAAAAATCAGCACAAGGATATTAGATTTAAATCATAATTTTCTGTTAGAAAAACTTGCCCAAAGCATGTTTTTGTGAAGTGACATAAAATATGGCAAATACAATAGGAAATGTGTTTAAATATTTTTTTGTTTAGTAAGTCAAACAGACAGATTGAGAAAAATGTATTCTGAGGAAAATAATATGAGCTGAGACCAAAATTTTAAATATTTGTATAAGCAAATTGTTTTCTGGCAATATATTATTTATAAATATATATAACATATATTTTACTAAGATATATGCAGATTCTGCTGCTCAAGCTGAAAATTAAGCAGGTTTTTTTTTTTAAAATCGAAGCTAAAACAATAAAAGTGTCTTCTAAATTTGTTTCTGGCAATGTATTATTTATATTGTGTTGCATAAACTGAAAATGAAGCAAGTTTTTGCAAATCGAAGCTAACGGTTCAATTGTCACATTAAGTATACTTCATGCTGCACACACATTTGGGGAGACTGAACAAATTAGGCAATAACATACACAATGATTGTTTGTTAATAACATAAATCGTTGTTGGCAACAACAAATAATAAATGTCAAGAGCAGCTGAGTTCTTGTTGGCCACTTAAAGTGAATGAAATCTAAATATTGATTTATAGTTCAAAGAACATTTTGTGAGTTGTGAGTACGCCTGGCTGGATTTTGTCAACGTCATCAATAAACATAAATCATTCCCCATTATTCAGCATTCACTCAGCATTTGCCAGAGTCAGTTCAGTGTTCGTCTTCTGCAATTCACATTGCTCGTTCTAATTTCCTACATATAGTTGAAAATGATTTGATAATGAAAAGGAAATTAAGTGCACATTGTGTTGACCCCCCTCCAACTCTCTCTCTCTCTGTTTCTGTCTCTCTTCATCTCTCTCTTAGCCACTGATGATGTTGCTACCTCTGCTATGAGTCTATGCCTCATGTTCCCATTGCAGTTAAGCGCAGCTGTTTGTGCCACTGCATCTCTGCCTGCATTTGAGTGGCAAACATCCGGTTCCGCTGTTTGCCAATGTTACTGCTCTGGACGTGTGTATATTTGTATGTGTGTGTGTGTGTGTGTGCTTTTCATGCATATTTCAAATAGTGCTGCATATTGCAACAGTACCCCAAGCAGTGGCATACACACACACACACAGACATTCCCATGTGTCTGTAACCGGGCAACGCCATTGTTTTCCAATTGTTGGCTGTCTCAGCTCCTCAGAAGCAGCTATACAAATCCTTGGATCACATTTGCACTGCAAACGGATGCTGGCCGAAATGGAGAAGTTGTGGCTGGGGGACGACTCTATCTGGAGCCTATTTGCATGGCTGTCTGGTCACTGAAAGGAAGCCTATTCGGACTACTTATTGGTTTACTGAGCTGCCCACGCCACGTTGCGGTTTCTCGTCCAGTCCAGTTCTCCTATCATTTAGATGCTGGTTTATAGATTTACTGTAAATTGCTGTAACTTCATCATTTGCAACAGTATTTAATTGTTATCGATGCCACTAATTATGTCTGGCCACATATCGACTCAAGATGATAGCAACTTGAGGGCATATTTCATATATATATATATATATATATATATATATATATATATATATATATATTCAAATAACGTTTGCAGGCAGCAATTGATTTTACTTGCTTATTATTTAGAAATTAATTTTAATGAATATTTAAATACATAAAATAATTTGGCTACTAATAAATTCTATCATAGCATAGTTATTAAGTATTTATTGTTTTGATATCGATTGTTTTGTTTTTAAATATTTCTAAATGGCTTAAGGACTAGCAAATGTTGAGTGGGATGTGGCTAGTATTTACATATATATTTATTTGATTTGGTTAATTTAATATGAATAAGTCGAAGTCACAAATAATAACTGTATATTTAAGATGACCGCAGGACAAGGTTTGGATGGGTGACATCACATTCCACATTCTCATTAAGCTCCTTCCTGGCTGCTATTAACTTGACCCCAGCTCCAGTTGGAACCGTAAATAGATTGTTATTTTAATTGTTTTTGCCTTTTGTCGTTGTTGTTGTTTGTTTATTGTTTTCTTTGCCTGAGGCATAACTTAATTATATTTTGTGTTCTCTGTTCTGGCTTTACAGTACAAAAGGCGCCATTCCCTGGGTGGCCCATGTCATTGTTTACTTTTGCAATTGCTCAATTAACTCAACCGCGGGATAATAATCACAACAAAAACATCAACAACAACAACAACAATAACAGCAACAAAATCGTCAACAATATCCTTATTTGTCATAATAAAAATCCAAGTCCTTTCATACTTAAATGCTTCGAGGCAAAAAATGTTCAATTCAATTCCGCAAATTTTCGTTGGGATTTGTTGTTATTGTTGTTCCTTCTCTTGCCTATATATAAATATGAGTCAACAATTTTTGCACTATTAACAAAAGAATCAATAAAACAAATATTACACAAATCTCACGGGATGAGTGATTTTGGGTTTGGGAAGAATATGAATTGTCGCCCTTTGAAGTTGTTGTTGAAAGACGGCATAAAATATGCAACAGAATTTTGTTGTTGCCTGTTAATTGATTTTGTGCTGTCCATCGGAACAAAAATCCATTTTAATTGGCTTCTACTCAAAACTGGAAAGCGGTTCGATTTATTTGAAGTTGCCGGCGCTTGGGCGCCATTTTGAGCCTGGCCAAGAGCCGACACTCCCTGCCAATTACCATGCAATTTTCAACAAATAGCCAGGCCATGTAGTTATTAGCTTTTGTTGTCGTTGTCGTTGTTGTTATAGTTGTTGTTGTTGTTGTTGTTGTCGTCGTAGTTGTTGCAATGCCAAATGTCATGTCAATGTTAAAGCCATAAATCTATGTGCAATATTTGCCGGGGCTGCCAATAACGGAAGTGGACTGTGGACTGGTAGACTGAGCGGATGGGTGGGCATTTGTTAGACTGTGCGACACATGCAAAACTTGGCATTACCACATGCAAAATGCAAGAGCATATTGCAAGAAGCCCCATCAATTGGCCACAAGGCAGAGGCAGGGGCAGAGGCAGAGGCAGGGACAGAGGCAGAGGCAGAGGCAGTGGTAGAGGCTACGGTCCAACTGCTTTTATTGATGTGAATACCCTGTTTGCATAAGTTGACCAAATATAATATTAGATTCACAATTTTAATAAATATAATTATAATGATAAACATATAATTTTATATATTTAATTTTATTTATCTCTAATTTTTTATATTTAAATATCTCAAATAAAATATAAATTTGAATTATTTCGTGTACCATTACAAATTGATTTGAGCCTTCTCCAATAATTGTTAACAGGACATCTGCTTGTCCAGCACTATTGACTGAAGCATTCATAGTTGCTCAATTTGGCTTAGTGGTATTAAAAGGATGAAGAGAGTAGTGGGGTAGGGAGTAGGGGTAGTTATAGGGTTGCTAACAGGTCAAGTGTGCAATTTGCTGCTTGTTTGAGCCAAATGACATAGTTAGCGCATTGATATGGTATTTAACTTGAGCGAAGACACAGGACTATTATTATCCTGAATTGAGAATTATTTATTTATAGTTGTAGCTTTGCAATATTGCATTTTTATTAAATAAAGCTCAACTCGTACTTCACTCGACTTATTCGAACTTATTTAATATTTATTTATTTAAAGTGTTGATTATGGGTTTTATGTGTCTAAAAGTGTCTTTATTAATTCTTCAAAATTATTAAGCTATCAATTATGAGAATTGAATATGTGACAAAAACATTAGAAATTTGGAATGGCTTTTTATGTATGAAAAAATAGTATATTTTAAAGTGATGCTAAAAAGTGTGTAAATAACGAAATTTAATTAGATTAATTTTATTCAAAACTATAAACTTTTAAGTTATTAAAATTGAATATCTGAAAAAAATCTTTACGCATTTGAAATTCAATTTTTTTTAATAAAGTTGTATATTTTTAAGAGATGTAAAAATGTGTGTAAATAACGAAATTTTATTTAGCTGAAGAGCAATTATTGATTATGTGATATATGTGTCTAATTTAATTACAATTTACATAAAATTGTAATATTATTTATTTTTCAAATTAAATATGTGAATAAACCTTAGAATGCCCATTTATTTATGAAGAAACAAATCTTGTGAAGAGATGTAAAAAAGTGTGTAACTAAGGAAGTTAAATTTGGATTGTTGATTATGTAATTTATGTATCTAAAAGGGGGTTAATTACATTTTATTCAAAAATATAAACTTATCAATTATTTGAATTGAGTATGTGAAAAATCTTAAGAATTTATTTATAATTAATTTGGCTTAAGATCAATTTTGATGCCAATCTTTATAAATTAGCTGTGCGACTGGTTGGCAGTTGCCCCTTTTAACTGAAATCATATTTACACGTTCAAAGCATTTTGCTTGAGAGCCATTTTGTGATGCAAAAACCCTTCTGGCCAACCGTTTACAGTTCGTTAAAAGTGTTGTGTGTGTGGATTACCTTGAGCAGCCGAAAAATGGAAACGTTGCCACTTTGAGTTAATGAGATGCTTACATAGACATATATTAAATACATATTACACACACAAACACACATACATGATGCATATCATCAACTTTTCAGCATTTAACATGCGATTTATTTAACAAGCACTCGAATTACAACATTCAGCGTGAAGCGTGCGGAGCTTGTGGCAGTGTGGCAGTGTGGCAGCTCGCCTGCTCTTTGGAGTTAACAGCACCTGGCTTTGCAAAGGCAAATGTTGTTGCCAACGTATTTGCTTTGCGTCAAGCTGTCAACACAACTGTCAAGTCTCAATGCTGCTGCTTCTGCTGTGCACCCCCAAACCCCCACAAATTCTTCTTGCCCCATGCAGCTGCTACTCATCTGCTCTGCTTGCATCTGCATTGCTTTTACTTTTTACATTTTACTCTTTACTAAAAAAAGTGCTTTTGTGCTATTTCTGTTTTTGTTTCTGTTTTTGTTTTTGCTTCTGTTTTTCTCCCCTTTTACACGTAAACTGTTTGCCTTAATTAAAATTATGTGCAACGCACAAACAGTTGGCAATGCCCAAAAATTGTTTGAGCGTAATAATAAAGTCATTTCCGTTGCCAGCTGTGCAACACGAGAGGGGCGAGCGTACCCAAAGGGGGATAGCAAGGGGATGGGTCCTTGATAACCTGTAATTGCATGTGTAATATCTGCTCTCTGTGTGTGTTTGTTTGTGTGTGTGTGTCGTGTGTTTGGTTGGCAACAATTCATGCGTATGGCAAATTGTGGCTTGTTTCGTGTTGACCCACCAGTTTACTGCAGTGTGAAAGGGGGGGCGGGGAGATGGGCAGCGTGTGTCGTGTTCCGACAAGATGGTGACACTTTGAGCTAAGCTGTTGGCGCTGGCAACTCAACAATTTTCGCCATTTTCTGAAACAGAAGAGAGAAAATTCATAAACACTTCTCAAAGCAGATTATTTTCTTTTGTTCGCAGGAATTTTCTTTGTTTGCTAATTATAAAAAATAAATTTAGTTACTAACTTAATTATACAATAAATTTAATATAAATATTATAAATTATTTACTTTATTTATAATTTTAAATAGAGTAAAACAAATTAAATATATATTTTAGTTCATGTCTGATATTATCTGGTCTTTAGCGCAGTGAAAGTCATATTAAACTGCTTCCACCTGCACGGAATGGATTCGCCTGCAGCTGTTTGCATGTGTCAGACTGTCTTGCCACTCCTCTTAATCCACACACCACCCCCCGCCAATCTACTTGCAGCTGGTGCTGCTGCTGCTGGCAGCGCATGTCTCTCTGGGTGTCAGTTGGCGTGGCATTGCCTGGCTGCCTCCCATGTGTGTGTGTGTGTGTATGTGTGTCGCTGGCTGGTTGGCCGGTTTGCTCGGGCGCGTTAAGCGTAAAATGATGCAAATTACTCGGAGGCGTAACACCTTTTACAAACGCAACGACGACCAGGACGAGGACCAGGACCAGGACCAGGAGAGAACGTGAAGCGGGCGAGCGAGGCTGAGCGACGGTGTTGCCACAAAAATGAACTAAAGCTGCATTCACAGCTCGAGGCTTTTGCTTTTGTCATTTGCAGCATTTTTGTTTGGGGGCCAAAAAAGTTGAAACTTTTATCTGGTTGCTGTCCGGCATTTCTGCAGCTGACAACTGAGAAATTAAAACGTAAAACTAACTGTGGATTTTCTTCGTTGTTTTTTTTGTTTTTTATTCTTTTTATTTTATTTGATAGAAAACCCTCTGATAAAATGAAGCAAAAAGCTTGACTACTCCAGCATGAAATTATATCATATCCATATGGCAGTTTTCACTTGGCAATAGGCTTTTCCTAGCTAACAATTCCCCCCCTCCATCCCCTGCTCAATCAATTTCGCAAAGCCCTTTTTCGACACATTGACAAACTGAGAACAATTCAATTTTTTGCCAAGCTCAGAGGACTCTTTCGCCCTGTCTTTTGTTGTCGTCTTATAATAAGGCGCGGCTGGGCCGAGGGGAAATGTTTGGACGGGGGGGTGTGTGTGCATTGTCTGTGGACCAAGTGATTTACTAGCAGCGACTCTCCAGCCGCTCCTTCAACGTATACTTATTATTATTGTCGTATATTTATCTGACGCCTGCCTTTTGTGCGAGCCGCATAAAAAGCAATAAATATTAAATTGTATGGCGGAAGGTGGGTTTGGGATTGGGTTTGGGTTTTGAGTCTGGCAGTGGGCGTGTCTTGAGGCTTACCACACAGTCTGCACAGACAGAGTCAGTTCAGTTCTATTTGATGTAAAACTTTAACAAGCAATTAATTTATGTGCTGTTTCAGTTCAGTTTGAGTCGCATTTTCAAGCAGCCAAAGCACTTTCTATGTAAATTATGTTAATGGTCTTTTTGTGCAAACCAAACATTTTCATAACAATTTGACAATCATACATATATTCTTCTATATATATATATATGTATACTTATGTAATTTATTGCATATCATTTAAATACACATAATATTTGATATACATTCTGTTTTTAAGTAATTTATTTTCATTTATTTTTGCATAACAATTTCAAATAAAAGACTTGGTTCTTTTAACCGACTTATTTAATATTAATTAGTTTCGACTGCTTTAAATTAAATTTTTCGAGTTTCCATAATTAATATTTAATTATTATTATATAATTTCTGTTAGCTGCTTAAATTAATTTGATTTCTCACGGGTTCATTTGCATTATTTGCAAAGGTTTTATTTTTATTGGTTGCATTTTTGTATAGATTTCATTTCGCTTTGCTCAGCAGACTTTTGCTCAGATATACTTCTATTATTTACTGTATGTATCCCTTTCTGTATTTCTGAACTTATATCCCAAACTAACATTCGAATTGCTTGATTTGAGTAGTTTTGGTTGAATGCAAACAATACTCAATCAATTTTCATAGAATTTTTGCAAATTTCGCAATTCTTTTGCGTACTTAAATTTGTTTTACTAAAGCCTTTATTATTGATTGTTTGTTGTTTTTTTTTCTTCATATTTGTTGTTGTTGCATACATTCGGTGGGTCTTTGAACAAAGGGGCGCAGGCAGTGGGCGTGGCGAGCAGCCAAAGCTTGAATTATGAAAGAGACACGGCAGCAGCAGCAGTAGCAGTAACAGTTGAGTTCAATACACCTATACAAATATCACTGTGTGTGTGTGTGTGTGTGAGTGTGTGTTGACATTTCCGGTAGCCGCACGAAGCTGTGTTTCTGTTGTTGTGTGTGTGTTGACAACAGGCAGATGCAACTTTGGTCAAGCTATTGGCTAAAATTGTTGACGATTTGCATACCCTGAAAATGTATTGTGCCAATGTTGGTTAGATTGGTTAAAGCCCAACAAATAATTATGTATATATAAAATGACTAAATTATAATAGTTTAATAATAATCATAAGAGTTGAATATTTAATTATTTATATTGATATAATTTATTATAACTAAAATTTAATTTATGTCTATTAAACGAATTTTGTCTATTAAAAATGTTACCAAATGTTGATAAATTTATAATACTTTTTTTTTTAATATGTTAATAATTATAATAATAATTTAAAATTGTTAACTTTTTAAAGGGTATTTGAGTGTTGATCAATTTGAAGTTTGCTTTGTCGCATGTCCTGTTTCATTTTTTGTGCTGCTTACGTGTTGATGACATCGATGAGCTCTCCGCTTGCCACGTTGCCACTGACCATTTTCCATGGATACCGCCAACAACTGCTGCCCACTGCTGCTGTCGTTGATGATGACATTTTTGTTGATTACAACATTGTTGCACATTGTTTGTCTCGTTGCTGTTATTGCTGTTGTTGTTATTGCTGTTGTTGTCATTGTTATTGTTTTTGTTGTTATGCTGTGGCTGAACCACACAAACCAAGTGCACTTTCAATATTGAACCGTACAACTCGTCTACATAGTAACCCACTCTCCACTGTCCACTCTCCACCCTCCACTCTCCACATGCAACTATGCATTTTTCAAGCATTTTGCATACAAATTTTGGTCTGGCCAAAGGCATCGGATACAGTAAACACAGGTTTTGGCATATTGAATTTTAGATAGTTTGAAATGTTTTCACTGAACAACTATTTTCCAAAAAGTCCTTGTTCACATATACAAATATGTAGGTGGTCATATTTGAGGGGGGGTAGGGGTGGGCTTACCTGCATCACAGTCTGTGCCCCCATTCGATGGCTGACCCATTTGCAGCTTGATTAGCTGAGTTTTATGAGTTTAAAAAGCAGTTTTATTATATCAAAACACGTTTTTATCGACATTAAATGTGAGAGTTTTGCATTTAATTATGCTCAAAGAAAATAAATAATATATTAATATATTTCTATAGTTTATTTGCTGTGCATTTTAATTGAGAGAGACAGACATTTGATGTTGGAATATTATATTATAATTATTTGTGCGCAGCTGCTCAGAATTTTGTTTTTGTTATATGCAATACAAAACTCTCAAATATTTAAATAAATGTCAATAAAAAGTTTTCTTGAAATTGTTAAACATTTGCGACGCATCTGTTGTGACAAAATTTCGCCAAGTCGATTTGTTGCAAGTCGATTGCTGCAATTTGCAAGTTGCCTCTTTTGATTCATTTCCGCTTTCTTATTGAGTTGGCAACTTGTTGTGCAGTTTGTTGCTGTCTGTCATTTTGAATGCAGCGCGATTTCCGTTTCCGGTTGCACAGTCAAATGCACCGATGCTAATAACAGTCCTTGCAGACCCCCTGCCTGCCTCACCCTCAACTGTCGCTGTGCTTGTGAATTATGTGTGAATGATAGCTAAATTATAGCACGCATGTGTATTGTTGCCACACACAATGATGCAACAACAACAACAATAATACTTGCAACCAACATAAGCACAAACAACTTTTGAATGTCAGCCACGCATTGTGCTGTCCTGCAAATTGCTGGCTCAATTATGTGACTGACTCTGCCCCACAATATCTACATCGAAATCTCCAACTCCAACTGCAACTCCCTCTCCTTGTCCCTCTCCTTCGCCTCTGGCACCGTCTCTATATCGTTTTTGTGGCACCAGCTTATCGGTTGAAGCGAGGAACATGAATCTGCCACGGGGACATTGGGACAGCCATTTGCCGGGCTCGCTGCTGTCCGGGTCTGGTTTCCGGACTTGCTGCTTTGGAGTCGAGTCGACGCTGCCTTGCTGCACTTGCCTCGTTGCCTTGTTGCCTGCACTTCATTGATTCCTCAATTGATTTATGCGTCTAAGCACCATGCGGCGGATGAGTAGCAAACTCATCGCCTGCGTTGCAATGCGCCACTGAACCCTCAACAGTTTTTGATTAAATCCATTATGCGTGGCATGCCACAAGCGTACCCAGTTGCAGTAGGTGTCAATGTGCGTGCGATAAGCCAACACATTTATCACGACTAAAAGGTAAAATGCCGTTTCTTGAAGTTGCACAAAAAGGAAGCAGACAACTTCAGACATCCATTTGGAATTATATATTTGTCTGTAGAATAGACACTAATTTATTAATTAATATTAATAATAAATTATGTTTTAATTACACAGTATTTATAATTCATTAACTTGTATTTATTTATCTTTTTTATATAAATATTACTTTTATTAGACAGTATTTACAATATTTTAACTTGTATTTATTTATCTGTTTGTAGTGATTTTTGTTGAGCTGCTTTTAATAATAGCCAATTAAAATTCATCAAATATTTCAACTCAATAAAATTTATATTTTTATCAAATTTTCACATGTAATTCTTTCTTTTTTATTAAAGTTAGAAACTCATTTTAGAATTTTCTCCACACTTTTCTTTAAAATTTATTAGATTTACAATTGTTTTTATTTATACACACTATATTAAATTTAAACTTAGAATGTTTGCAAAACATTTCTTAAAAATTTATTAGATTTTCAATTGTATTTTGTTTTTATTAAAATTATAAACTATTTTATAATTTTTTCACACATTAATTTTATTTTTATACACTATATTAATGTGAAATTTAGAATATTTGCAAAACATTTCTTGTGAACTTATTAGTTTTTCACATGTAATTTTATTTTATTTTTTTTTTTTTTATAAAAGTTGGAAACTTATTTTAGGATTTATAATATAAATTTTAAATGTCATATTATACAAATTATAAGTTTTTGTTAGATGTTATTTGCGGTATATATTTTTCAGCAAGACAACAAGTTTCACAGTTTGAAACAGACGCTTTCATTTCTGATGCCAACAGCGACTACAGCTACAGCTGCAGCTGCTGCAGCTCCTCTGCTCCCCCGCTCAGCTCTTGCCACTCGTGCCACGTTTGGCTAGACACGACAAGCTCAACATGAGCTCGTCGCAGTGGCAATTGCAATTATATCGCAAACAGTATTCGGCGTTGAAATCACCGCAGAGCCACTCGAAGCATCCACTGGATATGTGTGCAGGATATGTCGGTTGCATGTTTGCTGTTGTGTGTGTTGTTCTGGTCAACACTGTTTGCTCTGTGGCCCTAACTGTCTGTTGCCAACATTTTACTGAATTTATTTCTCCCATTTTTTTTTTAATATTTCTTTTTTTTTTTCTTTTCTATGGATGACATGCATGAAGTGTTTATTGCGTTTCACAAGTGCTACCATTAAGTTGAGGCGTTAGATGGCAAATATTATTGAAAATAAAAGCAGAAATAGTAGAGAAAGGGGTTAAGAGAGGGAAATAGTAGAAGCGATAACGATATTACAGGACTGGCGATAAAGTTTGTTGGTCAAGTTGTGCTTTCAATTAAAGCAGTCAAGCAACATTTTGTAAGCAAAAACTTTAACAAGTCCTGCAGTCACGGGTCCAAGTCAGCATGAAAATCAATTGAAGCGCGAATTTGATTTAATTCACTAACTTTTTGGAGGGCGCGGCCAAGTAGCAAATTCTGCGACTTGGCACAAACGAACTTCCGTTGCAATGACAGCCAACTGCAGCTGATGAATAAAACATGTATTTATGCGACAGTCTATGGGAGGCTCGAGTGGTGCAGGAACAGCTGGATAGATGGGATGGGATGGGATGGGCTGGAATGGGCTGGTAGTTGTAGCACCAAGTAGCACCATTCAGTCATCCAGCTGAGTCAAGTGTCAAGTGTTTTCTCAATGCCTTTCACAGTTCGACAACAAGTCTAATGGCATTTTAAGTAAATCATAGCAAATTCACTGACGTTATTCTCTCTCACACAGTAAAGTAATAAAACAATAAAAAATTTGCAGCATTAAAGCAGAATCTTTTAGATTTATGCTTTTTTTTATAAGTTTTCTTTAAAAATTAAAATGCTTTTACTACACTTTGTGCTTTTACTAACATTTGCGAATAGCAAAGTGAATTACTAAGCATTCCCTATACATGAAAATCTAAAAAAATATGAAAATTTATTTGTTAACTCACAAAAGAATATTGTCATCTTTTTTGTGAATATTTAGCATTTATTAAAGTTTCATTTGTACAACTGTAGCTAAAATTGAAAAGACTTTTTAAGCACCGCAACTTTGTCACAAATCCAAAATCGCAATCCCTTTGGCAAATTATGCAAAACTTAAGCGCTAAGCGTTTTCTTAAACTCCTGACAGGACATGGGGCACTGGCGAGATGGAAGGCTCCCAGCATTGCTTTGAGAGTTGAGAGCTGAGGTTTTTGAGGTTCATTTCATGGCCGCTAAGTCGTAACAACTGTTGGTAAGTTGGTAAGTGCGACGACCAAAATAAATAAATAATTGTAAGCTACTTTGTGCATGCTCAGGGACAGACTTTAGATGGGTTAAGGATGTTTTCTCAAATTCTGCACATTTCTTTACTGTTTGTGCAGGCAAATGCAGGCGACAGGAATTTTGACAATAAGCTTAAACCAAAAGCCGATTAAAATTGGCAGACTTGTGGAACTGTGATGAAATCCGAGTATTGTTACGCGGCACATCGCGAACTCATATTAGTTTGTAAAATTAATTTATAGTTGAGAAAGCCGCAAAGCTGCTGCTGCTGCCCGGCGTTGCACACAGGCAAAAGGATGCGATGCTGAGCCAAGAAATCAATTCGGTTGTAAGTTTGCCGCAAGTGGAAAGCAACGCTTGAAATTACACTTTTCAACTGAGCGCAAAACTTTTGAGTTGGCGTCCTTTGCAGTTGCTGTTGCCGTTGCTGTTGCTGCCCTTCGCCTTTGGTCATTATTTAAGTTTTCCCGTCGGACGACTGACAGGCAACAACAACAATTAATCATTTTGACTTTTAATCTTTCATTTGTCCTTAGCGTCGGCATCTTTATCGCGTCTCCGGCTTTGCTACGCCTCCACTTTTTAGCCTTAACCGTTTTGTTGTTGCTTGTGTCAAAAGTTTACGCAATCCTCCATAAGCACATACCCCTCGCCCACTCCTATGCACAAACCCCTCCGGATGCGCATGTCTTGCTATATCTATCCGTCACCGTCTCGGGCATCTATCTGAGGCTCAGTTTGTTAAGTACGCTTTTGGGTCGCTTAAGCAGACTTAATCGCATTATTACTTTTACGAGAGTTTTTCTTTATGATTTACGCTTAGCAAGTGCAATACGCACACAACTTTCTTCTTTTCACCTTTTTTTTTTTTCCAATTTTCCACATTTTCACGATGGTTAAATTTGTTGGAAATGAAAACATCAGAAATTAACTTTTAAGTGCAGATTTTGTGGTCTGACATTTGGCGGAACCTATGTGAACATTTCACTTTTGAATTCAAAATTAGTTGTCTGCGAATTTTTGCATATAAGATAATGCTGTCCATTATTACCAAAGATATGACAGTTTGAAGTTGAGACAAAAATTTAAAGGGTACATTTCTCAAATTTATAAAACAAAGCGAAAAACGCTTTGAGAAAAATTTTAAAAATAAGAAGCGAAAACGTCAATAATTCCATTATTAACAAAAATATGGCAGTTTTAAAAATTAAAAAAAAGGCGAAAAACGTCCATATCTGCATTATTAACAAAGATATGGCAGTTTTAAAATTTAAAAAAAACCTCAATATCTCCATTATTAACAAAGATATGGCAGTTTTAAAAATGAAAAAAAAAAACGAAAAATATCAATATCTCCATTACTAACGAAGATATGGCAGTTTTAAACATTAAAAAAAGAAGCGAAAAATGTCAATATCTCCATTATTAACGAAGATATAGC